>CM053801.1:30944835-32194835 GCA_028671895.1 Oenanthe sinensis | reverse complement strand
CCTCAATCTTGACTCGTTCGAACTTGAAAACAACTTTTAGCTTCATTCTTGACTTCTTTGATCATGGAAATAATTTGTAAATCTTATAGGATTTTTCTTGCCTCATTTGAACATTAAAATAATTCATAGCAATTTGAAGCTTCATTCTTGACTCATTTGAACTTGGAAATAACATATAGCTTCATTCATAACTCGTTTGAACATGGAAATAACTTTACTCTTGTAGGACCATTCATGGCTCTTTTGAACAAGAAAACAATTCATAACAATTTGAGGCTTCATTCTTGACTCGTTCGAACTTGGAAATAACTTGTAAATATTGTAGGACCATTTTTGGCTCATTTGAACATGAAAAAAATTTATAACAATTTGAGGCCTCATTCTTGACTGGTTCGAACTTGAAAACATCATGTAGCTTTTTTCTTGACTTCGTTGCACATGGAAACAAATTGTAAAATCTTGTAGGATCATTCTTGGCTCCTTGGAACATGAAAACAATTCGTAACAATTTGAGGATTCATTCTTGACTTCTTCGAACTTGGAAACAACTTGTAGCTTTATTCTTGACTTCTTTGAACATGGAAACAACTTGTAAATCTTGTAGGATCATTCTTTGCACATTTGAAAATGAAAACAATTCGCAACAATTTGAGGCTTCATTCTTTACTCGTTCGAACTTGTTAACAACTTTTACCTTCATTCTTGACTCGGTTGCACATGAAAACAACTAGTAAGATCATTCTTAGCCCATTTAAGCATGAAAACAATTCGTAACAATTTGAGGACTAAATCTTCACTCGTTCGAACTTCGTAACAACTTTTAGCTTCATTCTTGACTTCTTTGAACATGGAAATAATTTGTAAATCTTGTAGGATTCTTCTTGCCTCATTTGAACATGAAAACATTTCGTAACACTTTGATGCTTCATTCTTGACTCATCTGAACTTGGAAATAAAATATAGCTTCATTCTTGACTCGTTTGAGCATGGATACAACTTGTAAACTCTTGTAGGACCATTCTTGGCTCTTTTGAACAAGAAAATAATTCGTAACAATTTGAGTCTTCATTCTTGACTCGTTCAAACTTGGAAACAACATGTAAATCTTGTAGGATCATTCTTGGCTCATTTGTACATGAAAACAATTTGTAACACTTTGAGGCCTCATTCTTGACTAGTTCGAACTTGAAAACAACATGTAGCTTCTTTCTTGACTCGGTTGCATATGGAAACAACTTGTACACTCTTGTAGAATCATTCTTGGTTCTTTGGAACATGAAAACAATTCGTAACAATTTGAGGATTCATTCCTGACTCCTTCGAATTTGGAAACAACTTGTAGCTTCATTCTTGCCTCGTTTGAACATGGAAACATATTGTAAACTCTTGTAGGATCATTCTTGGCTTATTTGAACATGAAAACAATTCGTAGCAATTTGAGGCTTCATTCTTGACTCGTTCGAACTTGGAAACAACTTTTAACATCATTCTTGACTCGGTTGCACATGGAAACAACTAGTAGGATCATTATTGGCCCATTTGAGCATGAAAACAATTCGTAACAATTTGAGGCTTCAATCTTGACTCGTTCAAACTTGGAAATAACTTTTAGCTTCATTCTTGACTTCTTTGAACATGGAAATAATTTATAAATCTTGTAGGATTTTTCTTGCCTCATTTGAACATGAAAATAATTTGTAATAATTTGAAACTTCATTCTTGACTCATTTGAACATGAAAACAACATATAGCTTCATTCTTGACTCGTTTGAACATGGAAACAACTTTACTCTTATAGGACCGTTCATGGCTCTTTTGAACAAGAAAACAATTCGTAACAATTTGAGGCTTCATTCTTGACTCGTTCGAATTTGGAAACAACTTGTAAATATTGTAGGATCATTCTTGGCTCATTTGAACATGAAAAAAAATTATAACAATTTGAGGACACATTCTTGACTGGTTCGAACTTGAAAACATCATGTAGCTTCTTTCTTAACTTGGTTGTACATGGAAACAACTTGTAAACTCTTATAGGATCATTCCTGGCTCCTTGGAACATAAAAACAATTCATAACAATTTGAGGATTCATTCTTGACTCCTTCGAACTTAGAAACAACTTGTAGCTTCATTTTTGACTCGTTTGAACATGGAAATATATTGTAAACTCTTGTAGGATCATTCTTGGCTCATTTGAACATGAAAAGAATTCTAAACAATTTAAGGCTTCATTCTTTACTTGTTCGAACTTGTAAACAACTTTTACTGTCATTCTTGACTCGGTTGCACATGGAAACAACTAGTAAGATCATTCTTAGGCCATTTAAGCATGAAAATATTTCGTAACAATTTGAGGCCTCAATCTTGACTTGTTCGAACTTGGAAACAACTTTTAGCTTCATTTTTGATTTCTTTGAACATGGAAATAATTTGTAAATCTTGTAGGATTTTTCTTGCCTTATTTGAACATGAAAACAATTTGTAACAATTTGATGCTTCATTCTTGACTCATTTGAACATGGAAATAACATATAGCTTCATTCATGACTCGTTTGAACATGGAAACAACTTTAATCTTGTAGGACTATTCATTGCTCTTTTGGACAAGAAAATAATTCATAACAATTTGAGGCTTCATTCTTGACTCGTTCGAAATTGGAAACAACTTGTAAATATTGTAGGATCATTTTTGGCTCATTTGAACATGAAAAAAATTTATAACAATTTGAGGCCTCATTCTTGACTGGTTCGAACTTGAAAACATCATGTAGCTTCTTTCTTGACTTAGTTGCACATGGAAACAAATTGTAAAATCTTGTAGGATCATTCTTGGCTCCTGGGAACATAAAAACAATTCGTAACAATTTGAGGATTCACTCTTGACTTCTTCGAACTTGAAAACAACTTGTAGCTTTATTCTTGACTTCTTTGAACATGGAAACAATTTATAAATCTTGTAGGATCATTCTTGGCACATTTGAAAATGAAAACAATTCGCAACAATTTGAGGCTTCATTCTTTACTCGTTCGAACTTGTTAACAACTTTTACCTTCATTCTTGACTCGGTTGCACATGGAAATAACTAGTAAGATCATTCTTAGCCCATTTAAGCATGAAAACAATTCGTAACAATTTGAGGACTCAATCTTGACTCGTTCGAACTTCGAAACAACTCTTAGCTTCATTCTTGACTTCTTTGAAATCAAGTAAGTGTACTTAGTTTGTTGAAACATTGGGTCTAACTTAACTAAATCATCACAATAGGATTATGGGTTTAGAGGCATAGAGTTTGGTGAGATTTATTGGATAAATGTGTACAAAGGGTTGTTCCACCAAACTTTCTAAGAGTTATATTTGATATAATCGATAAATGTTGTTTACCTAAATAGTCATGTTTTGAGTTTGTTAGCCAACGCTATCTTAAAACATAGATGAAATATGCATCTTGGCTCACTAGAAAGATTTAAAGAAATGTTTTCCGAATTAATAGTTAGGGCTATTAGTTTGATAAAAATAGTGGGAGGTATATGGTGATATACCATAATCACTTAAACATAATTAATATTAAATTTGCAATCTAGTTTATTTTATACACTTTAATATTGTAGATATCAAATGATAAGCATAAACAACTTCTCTATGCGATCAGTTCTTGAGAAGGACAAGTTGACGAGAATATATTTCCTTGACTGACATAGGAGTTTGAGGATCGTCCTCGGACACCACGATGTTAGTCAAATCTCTTCCCCTTCTCTTAAAGTTGAGAATGTAACATGTGCAAATCATAGTGCTTATTGGAAGCAAATTAATATTGCGACTGATGTTTCATGTCTCATGCTCGCAAATATGTGTGATGAGCTTAAGAAGCAACACGAGCATATAGATGCTTATGAGACGATTGAGCACAAGATATATTTGAAAATAAAAGGGCATTATACACTTACAAGTATGGAGAGTGAGACCCAGTTACACCACATGTTCTAAAGATTATAGGGTATAATGAGCACCTTTGATATTTTGGGTTTCCAGATTGGTAAAACACCCATTGAGTTGCTAAGCATGTTGAGAACTGCTGAAAAAATATATGATAAATGCATGAACTACTACTATATTGATGGTAAACATAGGGAAAGGAAAATGAAAAGGCATGGAGAAGATTTGATCTAGTTTCGTTGTGAAACCAAAGTCCAATCCCTAAAGCAGACTCTAAAGTCTGAATGAGTGTTGATAAAGAAGACGATTGTTGCTTCTGTGGAAAATTGGGAGACTGGAAATTAAACTGTCATGCTTATTTGGAAGATCTGAAAAAGATGATCAATAATGGTCAAGCTTCAGGTATCGGGTTGGAATTGGAGTAAAAGTAGTTGCTCTGGTTAGAGGAACTCGTTAATTAACTTTTAGCCTATAAGAAAATTTTAGAACTTGATAATTGTTATAACGTGCTTGCAATTGGCAGAGACATTATTTTAGTTTCTTGTTTGGACAAGAAAAGCTTTTTCATTTTAATTAAATAACAATAGTTATTTATTCTATTTTGATGATAAGGCTTATAATGTTGCACAACTAATTAACAATTTATATGTTCTAAAGTAACTCAAATCAAATATTACCTTTGGAACTGTTGTTGAGGCCATATTAATGAGAAACACATTTCCAGAATAAGTTTATTTGGCAAAATGAGAAATACATAAGAATGCATTCATGGATAAGTTTAATTATGAATTATAGAAAAGGATGCGAATCTTGGTTTATTTGGCAAAATGACTAAACCTCCTTTTACTAGACATGGTGAAGGGGTCATTTAACGGGTATGACTTATACATAGTGTACGATGACAAAAGGTAGATTTTATTAACTTCATAAAATTTACTAATTATTTTAGTAGATACGGATATATGTATCTTTTGAAGAACTAATCCGAATCATTTGAAAAATTCAAAGACTATAAAGATGAAGTAGAAAATATCAAAGAAAAGTTCTTTTTTGATAGGAGGGATCACACCTTGTTGGACATGGTGCGATCAATGTTGAGTCAATGAATCTTCCAATTAGTTTCTGGGGTTGCACCCTGGAAACGGCTCAATATACACTTAACTGTGTTCCTACTAAAATGGTTGAAAAGACTCCTTATGAGATATGGACTGAGAAACGTCACAACATGTCATTTATGAAAATTTAGGGATGTGAAGCGTTTGTGAAACGTCTAATCTCTGACAAGCTAGGACCAAAACCAGACAAATATAATTTTGTGGGATACCCAACTGAAACAAGGGGTTATTCTTTCTATAATCCTTCTGAGAACAAAGTGTTTGTTGCTTGAACTGCTATGTTCCTTGAGAGAGTTTCTCTCTAAGAAAGACTGTAGGAGGATAATAGATCTTGATGAAGTTCGAGACCCACATGATAACATTGAACTAATGGAGGTGTTAGTAATTGTGCTCTAGAGACAATACTTTTTATATTTTAAGGAAAATATTTATTATTAAGGATTATGTTTTATTGATTATTATTTATTATATTTTATTTACTGCGTAATAAATTGAAAGCATAATAAATGTCCTTGGAATTTTGATACGTATTATATATCTTTAAGTATGTGACTTAAAAATGAGATTATATGAATAGTATCTTATTCCTAAAGTTCCCTAGTCGAGTATTATTATTTAAGGACAATAATAATGCACAAAGACTAGTATGTTTCTTGACAGATGACCACATCTCATTGGTCATAGGTATGGGGATACTAAAGTCAAGAACATAAGTGCATGTATCAATGCATGGCACTGGAATGACCCGCCGTGAGATTCTACATGTTAAGTAAGTGTCATAAGTAATTCTCACTGTGATAATGGTGTAATGATCCTTAGACCTGAAATCATTATATTTCTATACGAGAATTAATATACTTTGATTACATTAAAAGTTACCTTTGACCGGGTGATGATAAAAGTGGACATTGGGTATATTATGAATCGTATGAGAAATATGAATGATCTAGATGGGATTTAATCCTCCTAATTTTAGGAGTGATATTATTGGCCTCTTGTTTGAGTGAGACTATGAAATGCACGGCCGTGCTCAAATGTTGATTTGATTTTAATAGTCTACTCATCGATCAAGAAAATAAAGATTAAATTATGAAGAGGATGACACGAGACATGCCTTGAGTTTAATCTATAATATCAAGATTAAAGGGATTATATTACATGGAACATTATTCACGAAAGGCTTAATCGAATCACCGATTTATTATTATTACTTGGGTAGCAATGATGTATTACTAGATGCCGCTCATTGTTTACAATTTTAATTAGATATTAAAATTGTTGCCAACGTAATAATAACCTACAGGGTCACACACAAAGAACGCTTGAATGAGAAATAATTTAAATTTTGAATTTAAATTAAATAAGTAATTTATTTTATTTATGATATTAATTAAGTATGACTTAATTAATTATATAAATAGAATAAATGAATTACTTAAACTAATTCCAAAATTAATAATTAATTAATTAAGTGAGACTTAATTAAATAATTTAGAATTTTGGATTAGTATTAATTATAATTGGATTATAATTAGAAAACTTATTCCTCTCTCTATATAATCTCTTTATGGGCTGATTTAATTAGATAGAGATTTTACAAAAACCCTAGCCGCTCTGAGAGAGGAGGAAGATAGAGAGAGAAGAAGTTTTCGGGTGCTAGTACACATCAATCCTTCATGAAAAGTGTTCGTGTGGATACCGTAGAGCGTAGATCGCGAGAGCGGGATACGTGGTGATTAAACAAGCTTTGGACCTCCATTAATCTTCCATTAATGAACTGTTAAAGCTTCTAAATGTATTTATTCTTTATCTCCGAATTAAATCTTTTGTTTTCGCATGGATCCTGCGGAGGGTTTCGCTATTTTGATTTATTTTTCGCGTTTATTCCGCTGTGTTTGTGTCACGAAACCCTACAATGGCATCAGAGCTACTTGCGAAACGTTTTAATTCGGTATTGTGCTTAACAGTTTTTGATATATAAGCATGTATGCGATCTATCATGATTTTATATTGATATAATATGTATATGTTTATATATATTATGAATATATGATATTTATATGATGTATAATCATGTGATGATTATGTGTGTTGATGTATGTATATGATACATGTTTGTTCTTATTATGGGAATCATATTCGATACGAATTCTGAAATGGCTGCCGTTGATTTTCTGAAATCTGTGTCCGTTGTCCGATTTTCGCAAACGATATATGCTTTCTGACTGGAATCGGGTCACTGAGCAATACTGACATAGTCAGCTCTTCGTCTGTAAGCCATTAGATGTCTTTACAGCCTCCAAAACGGTGATTTATGATTTTCTGAAAATTATTTGATTTTCTAAAATTTTGAGTATATGTATGTATATATTATGAATATATGATATTCATGTAATGTATAATCATATGATGATTGTATGTATCTCTGTATATGTATATATGATATATGCTTATTTTTGTTATGGGAATTGTATATGATACGATTTCTGAAACACCGTCAGATTTGGAGAAATCTGACTGCCGTATCCGATTTTTACAAACGATATGTGTTTTCTGACTGGAATCGGGCCAATGAACAAAACTGATAGCTATGCTATCACCGAGGGGTCTGTAAGGCGTTTGACGTCATTAAGAGCCTCGAAATAGCGATTTATTGTCTTCAGAAATCTGTTTTTAATTTTCTGAAATTTCGAAATTTGTTATATATGATTATATGATATGATTATATAATATGATATATATTATATGTGTTATATGATAGCATGGTGGATGGTTATGGCCTAAAGACCCATAGAATAGTGGTTTTGATTTATGGTTTTGGTTTCTAAATACGACTTGCATGTCGTTTTTTCATTGTAATTTAATTATCCCGAATGTAACTCGAGTTCTTCTTGTAATTTCATTAGAATAGTTTTATTTTTATTATTCAATGTAATTATCAATGAAGACTTGCAAGCAAGGAGGCGATCCAAAAGGGGGATAATGGAGCAATGAAGAAAGAAGACATGTAATAGATTGTATTTTTAAAACCACCATAGACTGATCTTGATATTTCCATTAGCTTGGAAATGTCACATAGGATGGGGCCATAACCAAACACGTTTAATTTACGCACATTACATATATGTATATGATTGCATGTATTGGTATGTATGCGTAGATATAATTGAGATGCATGCTTAATATTGATTAATCATGTATGTATTAGATACGACACCCATGTCATGTTTGCTTAAACAAGATAAAATCTGTAACGATTCAAGATTTTAAAATTAACAAACGATCATGAGATTCTTGTGTTTATGAAATATGGATTTTTAAAACACGGAATTAAATATGGATTTTTGATATCTATAATTGGGATTTTCTGACAAAAGCGGATATGCGTATTCGTAAGGCTGATGGGTTTTAAGTGTGACCATTGGTATCCTCCATCTACCTGGGAAATGAACAATTTAAGATGTCGATTTGAAATATTTGGTTCAAGGAAAAATTGAGGATCTCTTTATGATGTGATCATGATCGTTATAAATTTTCAAAAACCCCTTAACAAAATATTAAGTTTTACTCGGATGCTTTCCAATGAATGAATACTCATCGAATCCTAGATCGATAAGGGGAAGGACTGTCAGTGGCAGGAGACTTCTATCTATCGTGGTGAGATGCGACGAATATAAACGGTTATATTCGGCCGTTGTATCATTGGGTCTAACTTAACTAAGTCGTCATAATAAGTGAAAATAAATGGTTATATTCAACTATTATGAACTTAGAAGCATAGAGTTTGGTTAAAAGTCTATTAGATAGATAAGATCAATCGTTGTTCACCAAACTATCCAAGAATTATATATGATATAATTGACAACTGTTGTCTACCTAAATAATCATTTTCTAAGGACTTCCAGTGGTTGACTTAGGACATGACGAAATATGGATCTTGGCTCACTAGAAAGAATTATAGGATATACTTTCCAAATTAATAGTAAGGGCTATTAGTTTGATAAAAATAGTGGGAGGTATATGATGATATACCATAATCACTTAAACATAATTAATATTAAATTTGCAATCTAGTTTATTTTATGCACTTTAATATTGTAGATATCAAATGATAAACACAAACAACTTCTCTATGCGATCAGTTCTTGAGAAGGACAAGTTGACGAGAATATATTTCCTTGACTGACATAGGAGCTTGAGGATCGTCCTCGGGCACCACGATATTAGTCAAATCTCTTCCCCTTCTCTTAAAGTTGAGAATGTAACATGTGCAAATCATAGTGCTTATTGGAAGCAAATTGATGTTGCGACTGATATTTCATGTCTCATGCTCGCAAATATATGTGCTGAGCTTAAGAAGCAATACAAGCATATAGATGCTTATGAAACGATTGAGCACAAGATATATTTGAAAGGGCACTATACACTTACAAGTAGGGAGAGTGAGACCCGGTTACACCACATGTTCTAAAGATTATAGGGTATAATGAATACCATTGATATTTTGGGTTTCCAGATTGGTCTGGAGACAGTTAGATTTGATCTTACAATCTTTGGACAAATATTATTCTTATTTTGTTATGAACAATAAAGTGAATAAGATTGGTAAAACACCCATTGAGTTGCTAAGCATGTTGAGAACTGCTGAAAGTAATATGATAAATGCATGAACTACTACTATATTGATGGTAAACATAGGGAATGCAAAAGGGAAAGGAAAAATGGAAAGGCAAGGAGAAGATTTGATCTAGTTCCGTTGTCAAACCAAAGTCCAATCCCTAAAGTAGACTCTAAAGTCTGAATGAGGTGTTGATAAAGAAGACGATTGTCACTTCTGTGGAAAGTTGGGAGACTGGAAATTAAATTGTCATGCTTAATTGGAAGATCGGAAGATGATGATCAATAAGGGTCAAGCTTAAGGTATCGGGTTGGAATTGGAGTAAAGATAGTTGCTCTGGTTCGAGGAACTCGTTACTTAATTTTTGGCCTATAAGGAAAATTTAGAACTTGATAGTTGTTATAACGTGCTTGCAATTGGCAGGGACATTATTTCAGTTTCTTGTTTGGACAAGAAAGGCTTTTTCATTTTAATTAAATAACAATAGTTGTTTATTCTATTTTGATGATGAGCCTTATAATGTTGCACAACTAATTAACAATTATATGTTCTAAAGTGACTCAAATAAAATATTACCTTTGGCACTGTTGTTGAGGCCATATTAATGAGAAACGCATTTTCAGAATACATAAGGATGCATTCATGGAAAAGTTTGATTATGAATTATACAAAAGGATGCGAATCTTGGCTTATTTGGCAAAATGACTAAAGCTCCTTTTACCGGACATGGTGAAGGGATCATTGAATGGGTATGACTTATACATAGTGATGTATGTGGTCATATGTGTATGATGACAAATGGTAGATTTTATTAACTTTATAAAATTTACTAATTATTTTAGTAGATACGGATATATGTATCTTTTGAAGAACTAATCCAAATCATTTGAAAAGTTCAAAGACTATAAAGATGAAGTAGAAAATATCAAAGAAAGGTTTTTGATAGGAGGGATCACACCTTGTTGGACATGGTGCGATCAATGTTGAGTCAATAAATCTTCCAATTAGTTTCTGGGGTTGCACTCTGGAAACGGCTCCACATACACTTAACATTGTTCCTACTAAAATGGTTCAAAAGAATCCTTATGAGATATGGACTGAGAAACGTCACAGCATGTCATTTATGAAAATTTGGGGATGTGAAGCGTTTGTGAAACGTCTAATCTATGACAAGCTAGGACCAAAATCAGATAAATGTAATTTTGTGGAATACCCAACTGAAATAAGGGGTTATTCTTTCTATAATCCTTCCGAGAATAAAGTGTTTGTTGCTCGAACTGCTGAGAGACAGTGGGAGGATAATAGATCTCAATGAAGTTTGAGACCCACATGATAATGTTGAACCAATGGAGGAACCTGAGCAGAATATACAAGAAAAATAATACTGCTCAAAAAACACAGGTATTCGTAGGTCTAGTAGGATTCGCCATGAGCTCGAGAGATAATATGGATTTCTCTTGACTCAAGATGGTGATGTGATGCTTATGGATGAAGATGAGCCTCTCACCTACCAAGACGCTATGAACACTCCAGATTCTAAGAGATGGCTGGATGCTATTAAATCTGAGATGGAATCCATGTATACTAATCAAGTATGGACTTTGGTTGATCCACCTGAAGGGGTAAAACCTATAGGGTGCAAGTGGGTTTTCAAGAAGAAGACCGACATGGATGCTAATGTACAGACCTATAAGGCACGATTGGTGGCAAAAGGTTTCAAGAAAATTCATGGTATTGACTATGATGAGACCTTTTCACCAGTTGTTATGGTCATGTCCATCAGGATTTTGCTTGCTATAGCTGCTTACTATGACTATGAAATCTGGCAAATGGATGTCAAAACCGCTTTCTTAAATGAGAGCCTTGAAGAAGATATAGATGTGTACATGACACACCCTAAGGGTTTTGTTGATCTAAAGGATGCTGGAAATGTATGTGAGTTGCGTCGATCCATTTATGGATTAAAGCAGGCCTCGAGGAGATGGAACATTTGTTTTCATGAAACAGTCAAAAAGAGTTTGACTTTATTCAGAATGAAGATGAAACTTGTGTTTACAAGAAGTTTAGTGGGAACCATGTGGCATTCCTAGTATTATATGTTGATGATATATTACTAATAGGGAATGACATTCCTTCTCTACAGACTGTGAAGACTTGGTTGAGAAATAATTTCTCAATGAAAGACTTAGACGATGTGACATATATATTAGGGATCGAGATCTATAGAGATAGATCAAGGTGATTGATCGGCCTAATTTAGAGTACATACATTGACAAAGTTTTGCATCGATTTCAAATGCAAAGAGACTAAAATGGATATGTCCCAATGTCTCATGGGATAGTGATCTCAAAATAAAATTTGTCCTATATCATTGGATGATAGGGACTGCATGAGTAAAATTCCATATGCGTTAGCAATTGGTTTTATAATGTATGCAATGATATGTACTTGTCCTGATGTCTCGTATGCTTTAACCATGATGAGTAGATACCGATTTAATCCAGGTGAAGGTCACTGGACGACAGTCAAGAATATTCTTAAGTACTTAAAGAGGACTAAAGATTCATTCTTGTTATATGGAGGAGATGTGAAGCTAGTTGTAAGAGGTTTCAGAGATACTGGTTTCTAGACAGATAACGATAATTTAATGTTTCTGTCTGGCTTTGTGTTTTATTGAGATGTTGTATGCTGGAATGGTTCACAGCAAAGACAATTGTTGATTTTACAATAAAACCTGAGTATATTGATGCTTGTGAAGCAGCCAAGGAGGCTGTTTGGGCATGTACTTAGGAGATATCACCTAATTAATGAGATTAATGATCAAGGAGATATACATATATGTAAAGTGTATACTAATAATAATATTGCAGACACACTGACTAAGGCTTTGTCGCAGCAGAAGCACGAAAGTCACACTAGTTCCATGAGTATTGGATACTTGGGTAATTGGCTCTAGTGCAAGTGGGAGATTGTTAGTAATTGTGCTCTAGAGACAATACTTTTTATATTTTAAGGAAAATATTTATTATTAGGGATTATGTTTTATTGATTATTATTTATTATATTTTATTTACTGCGTAATAAATTGAAAGCATAATAAATGTCCTTGGAATTTTGATACGTATTATATATCTTTAAGTATGTGACTTAAAAATGAGATTATATGAATAGTATCTTATTCCTAAAGTTCCCTAGTCGAATATTATTATTTAAGGACAATAATAATGCACAAAGACTAGTATGTTTCTTGACAGATGACCACATCTCATTGGTCATAGGTATGGGGATACTAAAGTCAAGAACATAAGTGCATGTATCAATGCATGGCACTGGAATGACCCGCCGTGAGATTCTACATGTTAAGTAAGTGTCATAAGTAATTCTCACTGTGATAATGGTGTAATGATCCTTAGACCTGAAATCATTATATTTCTATACGAGAATTAATATACTTTGATTACATTAAAAGTTACCTTTGACCGGGTGATGATAAAAGTGGACATTGGGTATATTATGAATCGTATGAGAAATATGAATGATCTAGATGAGATTTAATCCTCCTAATTTTAGGAGTGATATTATTGGCCTCTTGTTTGAGTGAGACTATGAAATGCATGGCCGTGCTCAAATGTTGATTTGATTTTAATAGTCTACTCATCGATCAAGAAAATAAAGATTAAATTATGAAGAGGATGACACGAGACATGCCTTGAGTTTAATCTATAATATCAAGATTAAAGGGATTATATTACATGGAACATTATTCACGAAAGGCTTAATCGAATAACCGATTTATTATTATTACTTGGGTAGCAATGATGTATTACTAGATGCCGCTCATTGTTTACAATTTTAATTAGATATTAAAATTGTTGCCAACGTAATAATAACCTACAGGGTCACACACAAAGAACGCTTGAAGGAGAAATAATTTAAATTATGAATTTAAATTAAATAAGTAATTTATTTTATTTATGATATTAATTAAGTATGACTTAATTAATTATATAAATAGAATAAATGAATTACTTAAACTAATTCCAAAATTAATAATTAATTAATTAAGTGAGACTTAATTAAATAATTTAGAATTTTGGATTAGTATTAATTATAATTGGATTATAATTAGAAAACTTATTCCTCTCTCTATATAATCTCTTTATGGGCTGATTTAATTAGATAGAGATTTTACAAAAACCCTAGCCGCTCTGAGAGAGGAGGAAGATAGAGAGAGAAGAAGTTTTCGGGTGCTAGTACACATCAATCCTTCATGAAAAGTGTTCGTGTGGATACCGTAGAGCGTAGATCGCGAGAGCGGGATACGTGGTGATTAAACAAGCTTTGGACCTCCATTAATCTTCCATTAATGAACTGTTAAAGCTTCTAAAGGTATTTATTCTTTATCTCCGAATTAAATCTTTTGTTTTCGCATGGATCCTGCGGAGGGTTTCGCTATTTTGATTTATTTTTCGCGTTTATTCCGCTGTGTTTGTGTCACGAAACCCTACAGGAGGAACCTAAGCAGAATGTACAAGAAAATAATACTGCTCAAGAAACACAGGTTATTCGTAGGTCTAGTAGGATTCGCCATGAGCCCGAGAGATATTATGAATTTCTCTTGACTCAAGATGGTGATGTGATGCTTGTGGAAAAAGATGCGCCTCTCACCTACCTAGACACTATAAACACTCCAGATTCTAAGAGATGGCTGGATGCCATTAAATCTGAGATGAAATCTATGTATACTAATCAAGTATGGACTTTGGTTGATCCACCTGAAGGGATAAAACCTATAGGGTGAAAGTGGGTTTTCAAAAAGAAGACCGACATGGATGGTAATGTACAGACCTATAAGGCACGATTGGTGACAAAAGGTTTCAAGAAAATTCATGGTATTGACTATGATGATACCTTTTCACCAGTGGTTATGGAAAAGTCCATCAGGATTTTGCTTGTTATAGCTGCTTACTATGACTATAAAATCTGGCAAATGAATGTCAAAACCGTTTTCTTAAATGAGAGCCTTGAAGAAGATGTGGATGTATACATGACATACCCTGAGGGTTTTGTTGATCCAAAGGATGCTGGAAAGGTATGTAAGTTGCGTCGATCCATTTATGGATTAAAGCAGGCCTCGAGGAGATGGAAGATTCATTTTGATGAAATAGTCAAAAAGAGTTTGACTTTATTCAGAATGAAGATGAAACTTGTGTTTACAAGAATTTTAGTGAGAGCCATGTGGCATTCCTAGTATTATATGTTGATGATATATTACTAATAGGGAATGACATTCATTCTCTATAGACTGTGAAGACTTGGTTGATAAATAATTTCTCAATGAAAAACTTAGGCGATGCGACCTATATATTAGGGATCAGGATCTATAGAGATAGATCAAGGAGATTGATCGGCCTAAGTTAGAGTACATACATTGACAAAGTTTTACATCGATTTCGAATGCAAAGAGGATAAAATGGATATGTCCCAATGTTTCATGGGATAGTGATCTCAAAATAAAATTTGTCCTAAATCATTGGATGATAAGGACCGCATGAGTAATAGTTCCATATGCGTCAGCAATTGGTTTTATAATGTATGCAATGATATGTACTCGTCCTGATATCTCGTATGCTTTAAGCATGGCGAATAGATACCGGTCTAATCCAGGTGAAGGTCACTGGACGACAGTCAAGAATATTCTTAAGTACTTGAAGAGGACTAAAGATTCATTTTTGTTATATGGAAGAGATGTAAAGCTATTTGTAAGAGGTTTCAGTGATGCTGGTTTCTAGACAGACAACGATGATTTAATGTTTCTGTCTGGCTTTGTGTTTTATCTATTTTTATTGAGATGTTGTATGCTGGAATGGTTCACAGCAGAGAAAGTTGTTGATTCTACAATAGAGCATGAGTATATTGATGCTTGCGAAGCAACCAAAGAGGCTGTTTGGGTATGTACTTAGGAGATATCACCTAATGAATGAGATTAATGATCAAGGAGATATACATATTTGTAAAGTGCATACTAATAATAATATTGCAGACCCACTGACTAAGGCTTTGTTGCAGCAGAAGCACGAAAGTCACACTAGTTCCATGAGTATTGGATACTTGGGTAATTGGCTCTAGTGCAAGTGGGAGATTGTTAGTAATTATGCTCTAGAGACAATACTTTTTATATTTTAAGGAAAATATTTATTATTAAGGATTATGTTTTATTGATTATTATTGATTTATTATGTTTTATTTACTGCGTAATAAATTGAAAGCATAATAAATTTCATTGGAATTTTGATACGTATTATATATCTTTAAGTATGTGACTTAAAAATGAGATTATATGAATAATATTTTATTCTTAAAATTCCCTAGTCGAGTATTATTATTTAAGGACAATAATAATGCACAAAGACTAGTATGTTTCTTGACAGATGACCACATCTCATTGGTCATAGGTATGGTGATACTAAAGTCAAGAACATAAGTGCATGTCTCAATGCATGGCACTGGAATGACCCACCGTGAGATTCTACAAGTTAAATAAGTGTCATAAGTAATTCTCACTGTGATAATGGTGTAATGATCCCTAGACCTGAAATTATTATATTTCTATACGAGAATTAATATACTTTGATTACATTAAAAGTTACTTTTGACCGGGTGATGATAAAAGTGGACATTGGGTATATTATGAATCATATGAGAAATATGAATGATCTAGATGAGATTTAATCCTCCTAATTTTAGGAGTGATATTATTGGCCTCTTGTTTGAGTGAGACTATGAAATGCACGGTCATGCTCAAATGTTGATTTGTTTTTAATAGTCTACTCATCGATCAAGAAAATAAAGATTAAATTATGAAGAGGATGACACGAGACATGCCTTGAGTTTAATCTATAATATCAAGATTAAAGGGATTATATTACATGGAACATTATTCACGAAAGGCTTAATCGAATCACCGATTTATTATTATTACTTGGTTAGCAACGATGTATTACTAGATGCCGCTCATTGTTTACAATTTTAATTAGATATTAAAATTGTTACCAACGTAATAATAACCTACAGGGTCACACACAAAGAACGCTTAAAGGAGAAATAATTTAAATTGTGAATTTAAATTAATTAAGTAATTAATTTTATTTATGATATTAATTAAGTATGACTTAATTAATTATATAAATAGAATAAATGAATTATTTAAACAAATTCCAAAATTAATAATTAATTAATTAAGTGAGACTTAATTATATAATTTAAAATTTTGGATTAGTATTAATTATAATAGGATTATAATTAGAAAATTTATTCCTCTCTATATAATCTATTTATGGTCTGATTTAATAATTGAGACATATTTTTACTAAAACCCTTACCGTTTTGAGAAAAGAGGAAGAGAGAGAGAGAGTAGCATTTTTCGGGTACTAGTACACATCAATCCTTCATGAAAAGTGTTCGTGTGGATACCGTAGAGCGTAGATCGCGAGAGCGGGATACGTGGTGATTAAATAAGCTTTGGACCTCCATTAATCTTCCATTAATGAACTGTTAAAGCTTCTAAAGGTATTTATTCTTTATCTCCGAATTAAATCTTTTGTTTTCGTATAGATCCTGCGGAGGGTTTCTCTATTTTGATTTATTTTTCATCTTTATTCCACTGCATTTGTGCCTCGAAACCCTTCAGTTCGAACTTGTAAACAACTTTTACCTTCATTCTTGACTCGATTGCACATGGAAACAACTTGTAATATCATTCTTAGCCCATTTAAGAATGAAAATAATTCGTAACAATTTGAGGCCTCAATCTTGACTCGTTCGAACTTGGAAATAACTTTTAGCTTCATTCTTCACTTCTTTGAACATGGAAATAATTTGTAAATCTTGTGGGATTTTTCTTGCCTCATTTGATCATGAAAACATTTCGTAACAATTTGATGCTTCATTCTTGACTCATTTGAACTTGGAATTAAAATATAGCTTCATTTTTTACTCGTTTGAGCATGGAAACAACTTGTAAACTCTTCTAGGACCATTCTTGGCTCTTTTGAACAAGAAAATAATTCGTAACAATTTGAGGCTTCATTATTGACTCGTTCGAACTTGGAAACAACTTGTAAATCTTATAGGATCATTGTTGGCTCATTTGAACATGAAAAGAATTTGTAACACTTTGAGGCCTCATTCTTGACTGGACAAACTTAAAAACAACATGTACCTTCTTTCTTTACTCGGTTGCAAATGAAAACAACTTGTACACTCTTGTAGAATCATTCTTGGTTCCTTGGAATATGAAAACAATTCGTAACAATTTGAGGATTCATTCTTGACTCCTTCGAACTTGGAAATAACTTATAGCTTCATTCTTGCCTCGTTTGAACAAGGAAACATATTGTAAACTCTTGTAGGATCATTCTTAGCTCATTTGAACATGAAAACAATTTATAACAATTTGAGGCTTCATTCTTTACTCGTTCGAATTTGTAAACAACTTTTCCCATCATTCTTGACCCGGTTACATATGGAAACAACTAGTAAGATCATTCTTAGCCAATTTAAGCATGAAAACAATTTGTAACAATTTGAGGCCTCAATCTTGACTCATTCGAACTTGGAAATAACTTTTAGCTTCATTCTTCACTTCTTTGAACATGGAAATAATTTGTAAATCTTGTAGTATTTTCTTTCCTGATTTGAACATGAAAACATTTCGTAACAATTTGATGCTTCATTCTTGACTCATTTGAACTTGGAAACAAAATATAGCTTAATTCTTGACTCGTTTGAGCATGAAAACAACTTGTAAACTCTTGTAGGACCATTCTTGGCTCTTTTGAACAAGAAAACATTTCGTAAAAGTTTGAGGCTTCATTATTGACTCGTTCGAACTTGGAAACAACTTGTAAATGTTATTGGATCATTCTTGGCTCATTTGAACATGAAAACAATTTGAAACACTTTGAGGCCTTATTCTTGACTGGTTCGAACTTGAAAACAACATGTACCTTCTTTCTTGACTCGGTTGCACATGGAAACAACTTATACACTCTTGTAGATTCATTCTTCGTTCCTTGGAATATGAAAACAATTTATAACAATTTGAGGATTCATTCTTGACTCATTCGAACTTGGAAATAACTTATAGCTTCATTCTTGCCTCGTTTGAACATGGAAACATATTATAAACTCTTGTAGGATCATTGTTGGCGTATTTGAACATGAAAAGAATTCGTAACAATTTGAGGCTTCATTCTTAACTCGTTTGAATTTGTAAACAACTTTTCCCATCATTCTTGACTCGGTTACATATGGAAACAACTAGTAAGATCATTCTTAGCCAATTTAAGCATGAAAACAATTTGTAACAATTTGAGGCCTCAATCTTGACTCATTCGAACTTGGAAATAACTTTTAGCTTCATTCTTCACTTCTTTGAACATGGAAATAATTTGTAAATCTTGTAGTATTTTCTTTCCTGATTTGAACATGAAAACATTTCGTAACAATTTGGTGCTTCATTCTTGACTCATTTGAACTTGGAAACAAAATATAGCTTAATTCTTGACTCGTTTGAGCATGGAAACAACTTGTAAACTCTTGTAGGACCATTCTTGGCTCTTTTGAACAAGAAAACATTTCGTAAAAGTTTGAGGCTTCATTATTGACTCGTTCGAACTTGGAAACAACTTGTAAATCTTATTGGATCATTCTTGGCTCATTTGAACATGAAAACAATTTGTAACACTTTGAGGCCTCATTCTTGACTGGTTCGAACTTGAAAACAACATGTACCTTCTTTCTTGACTCGGTTGCACATGGAAACAACTTATACACTCTTGTAGATTCATTCTTCGTTCCTTGGAATATGAAAACAATTTATAACAATTTGAGGATTCATTCTTGACTCATTCGAACTTGGAAATAACTTATAGCTTCATTATTGCCTCGTTTGAACATGGAAACATATTATAAACTCTTGTAGGATCATTGTTGGCGTATTTGAACATGAAAACAATTCGTAACAATTTGAGGCTTCATTCTTAACTCGTTTGAATTTGTAAACAACTTTTCCCATCATTCTTGACTCGGTTACATACGGAAACAACTAGTAAGATCATTCTTAGTCAATTTAAGCATCAAAACAATTTGTGACAATTTGAGGCCTCAATCTTGATTCCTTCGAACTTGGAAACAACTTTTAGCTTCATTCTTGTCTTCTTTGCACATGTAAATAATTTGTAAGTTTTGTAGGATTTTCTTGCCTGATTTGAACACTAAAACATTTCGTAACAATTTGATGCTTCATTCTTGACTCATTCGAACTTGGAAACAAAATATAGCTTCATTCTTGACTCGTTTGAGCATGGAAATAAATTGTAAACTCTTGTAGGACCATTCTTGGCTCTTTTGAACAAGAAAACATTCGTTAAAGTTTGAGGCTTCATTATTGACTCGTTCGAACTTGGAAACAACTTCCAAATCTTATAGGATCATTCTTGGATCATTTGATAATGAAAAGAATTTGTAACACTTTGAGGCCTCATTCTTGATTGGTTCGAACTTGAAAACAACAGGTACCTTATTTATTGATTCGGTTGCACAAGGAAACAACTTGTACACTTTTGTATAATCATTCTTGGTTCTTTGGAACATGAAAACAATTCGTAACAATTTGAGGATTCATTCTTGACTCCTTCGAACTTGGAAATAACTTATAGCTTCATTCTTGCCTCGTTTTAACATGGAAACATATTGTAAACTCTTGTTGGATCATTCTTGGCTCATTTGAACATGAAAACAATTCGTAACAACTTTTAGCTTCATTCTTGACTCGGTTGCACATGGAAACAACTAGTAAGATCATTCTTAGCCCATTTAAGCATGAAAACAATTCGTAAAAATTTGAGGCTTCAATCATGACTCGTTCAAACTTGGAAATAACTCTTAGCTTCATTCTTGACTTCTTTGAACATGGAAATAATTTACAAATCTTGTTGGATTTTTCTTGCCTCATTTAAACATGAAAACAATTCGTAACAATTTGAAGCTTCATTCTTGACTCATTTGAACTTGGAAACAACATATAGCTTCATTCTTGACTCGTTCGAACATGGAAACAACTTTACTCTTGTAGGACCATTCATGCCTCTTTTGAACAAGAAAACAATTCGTAACGATTTAAGGCTTCATTCTTGACTAGTTTGAACGTGGAAACAACTTGTAAATATTGTAGGATCATTCTTGACTCATTTGAACATGAAAATAATTTATAACAATTTGATGCCTCATTCTTGATTGGTTCAAACTTGAAAATGTCATGTAGCTTCTTTCTTGACTTGGTTGCACATGGAAACAACGTGAAACTCTTGTAGAGTCATTCTTGGCTCCTTGGAACATGTAAATAATTCATAACAATTTGAGGATTCATTCTTGACTCCTTCGAACTTGGAAACAACTTGTAGCTTCATTCTTGACTCATTTGAAGATGGAAACATATTGTAAACTCTTGTAGGATCATTCTTGGCTCATTTGAAAATGAAAATAATTCATAACAATTTGAAGCTTCATTCTTTACTTGTTCGAATTTGTAAACAACTTTTCCCTTCATTCTTGACTCAGATGCACATGGAAACAACTAGTAAGGTCATTCTTAGCCCATTTAAGCATGAAAACAATTAGTAACAATTTGAGGCCTTAATCTTGACATGTTCAATCTTGGATACAACTTTTAGCTTCATTCTTGATTTCTTTGTACATGGAAATAATTTGTAAATCTTGTAGGTTTTTTCTTGCCTGATTTGAACATGAAAACATTTCGTAACAATTTGATGCTTCATTCTTGACTTGTTTGTGCATGGAAACAACTTGTAAAGTCTTGTAGGACCATTCTTGGCTGTTTTGAACAAGAAAATAATTCGTAACAATTTGAGGCTTCATTTTTGACTCGTTCGAACTTGAAAACAACTTGTAAATCTTATAGGATCATTTTGGCACATTTGAACATGAAAACAATTTGTAACACTTTGAGGCCTCATTCTTGACTAGTTCGAACTTGAAAACAACATCTAGCTTTTTTCTTGACTCGGTTGCACCTGGAAACAACTTGTAAACTCTTGTAGAATCATTCTTGGTTCCTTGGAACATGAAAACAATTCGTAAGAATTTAAGGATTCCTTCTTTACTCCTTCAAACATGAAAACAACTTATAGCTTTATTCTTGCCTCGTTTGAACTTGGAAACATATTGTAAACTCTTGTAGGATCATTCTTAGCCCATTTAAGCATGAAAACAATTCGTAACAATTTGAGGCTTCATTCTTGACTCGTTCGAACTTGGAACAACTTTTAGTTTCATTCTTGACTCGGTTGCACATGGAAATAACTAGTAGGATCATTATTGGCCCATTTGAGCATGAAAATAATTCGTAACAATTTAAGGCTTCAATCTTGACTCGTTAAAACTTGGAAATAACTTTTAGCTTCATTCTTGACTTCTTTAAAATGGAACTAATTTATGAATCTTGTACGATATTTCTTGCCTCATTTGAACATGAAAACAATTCGTAACATTTTGAAGCTTCATTCTTGACTCATTTGAACTTGGAAATAACATATAGCTTCAGTCTTGACTCGTTTGACCATGAAAACAACTATACTATTATAGGACCATTCATGGCTCTTTTGAATAAGAAAACAATTCGTAACAATTTGAGGCTTCATTTTTGACTCGTTCAAACTTGGAATCAACTTGTCGTTTCATTCTTGACTCGTTTGAACATGGAAACATATTGTAAACTCTTGTAGGATCATTCTTGGCTCATTTGAACATGAAAAAAATCGTAACAATTTGAGGCTTCATTCTTTACTCGTTCGAACTTGTAAGTAACTTTTACCTTCATTCTTGACTTCTTTGAACATGGAAATAATTTGTAAATCTTGTAGGATTTTTTTTGCCTCATTTGAACATGAAAAAAATTCGTAAGAATTTGATGCTTCATTCTTGACTCATTTGAACTTGGAGACAAAATATACCTTCATTCTTGACTCGTTTGAACAAGGAAACAACTTGTAAACTCTTCTCGGACCATTCTTGGCTCTTTTGAATAAGAAAACAATTCTTAACAATTTAAGGCTTCATTCTTGACTCGTTCGAACTTGGAAATACCTTGTAAATGTTGTAGTATCATTCTTGGCTCATTTGAACATAAAAACAATTTATAACAATTGGAGGCCTCATTCTTGACTGGTTCGAACTTGAAAACATCATATAACTTCTTTCTTGACTCGGTTGCACATGGAAACAACTTGTACACTCTTGTAGAATCATTCTTGGCTTGGTTGCACATGGAAACAACTTGTAAACTCTTGTATGATCACTCTTGGCTCCTTGGAACTTGAAAACAATTCGTAACAATTTGAGGATTCATTCTTGACTCCTTCGAACTTGAAAACATCTTTGAGCTTCATTCTTGACTCGTTTGAACGTGGAAACCTATTCTAAACTCTTGTAGGATCATTCTTTGCTAATTTGAACATGAAAACAATTCGTAACAATTTGAGGCTTCATTCTTTACTCGTTCGAACTTATAAACAACTTTACCTTCATTCTTGACTCGGTTTCACATGGAAACAACTATTAAGATCATTCTTAGCCATTTAAGCATGAAAACAATTCGTAACAATTTGAGGCTTCATTCTTGACTCTTTCGAACATGGAACAACTTTTAGCTTCATTCTTGACTCGGTTGCACATGGAAACAACTAGTAGGATCATTATTGGCCTATTTGAGCATGAAAACAATTCATAACAATTTGAGGCGTCAATCTAGGCTCGTTTAAACATGGAAAAAACTTTTAGCTTCATTCTTGACTTCTTTGAACATGGAAATAATTTGTAAATCTTGCAGGATTTTTCTTGCCTCATTTGAACATGAAAACAATTCGTAACAATTTGAAGTTTCATTCTTGACTCATTTGAACTTGGAAACAACATATAGCTTCATTCTTGACTCTTTTGAACTTAGAAACAACTTTACTCTTGTAGGACCATTCATGGCTCTTTTGAACAAGAAAACAATTCGTAACAATTTGAGGCTTCATTCTTGACTCGTTCGAACTTAGAAATAACTTGTAAATATTGTAGGGTCATTCTTCGCTCATTTGAACATGAGAACAATTTATAACAATTTGAGGACTCATTCTTGACTGGTTCGAACTTGAAAACATCATGTAGCTTCTTTCTTGACTTGGTTGCACATGGAAACAACTTGTAAACTCTTGTAGAATCATTCATGGCTCCTTGGAACACGAAAACAATTCGTAATAATTTGAGGATTCATTCTTGACTCCTTCGAACTTGGAAATAACTTGTAGCATATTCCTTGCCTCGTTTGAACATGAAAACATATTGTAAACTCTTGTACGATCATTCTTGGCTCATTTGAACATGAAAACAATTCGTAACAATTTAAGGCTTCATTCTTGACTTATTTGAACTTGGAAACAACTTTTAGCTTCATTCTTTACTCGGTTGCACATGGAAATAACAAGTAGGATCATTATTCGCCCATTTGAGCATGAAAACAATTCGTAACAATTTGAGGCTTCAATCTTGACTCGTTCAAACTTGGAAACAACTTGTAGCTTCATTTTTGCCTCGTTTGTACATGAAAACATATTGTAAAGTCTTGTAGGATCATTTTTGGCTCATTTGAATATCAAAACAATTCGTAACAATTTCAGGCTTCATTCTTGACTCGTTCGAACTTGGAAACAACTTGTAGCTTCATTCTTGACTCGGTTACACATGGAAAGAACTAGTAGTATCATTATTGGCTCATTTGAACATTAAAACAATTCGTAACAATTTGAAGCTCCAATCTTGACTCGTTCAAACTTGGAAATAATTTTTAGCTTCATTCTTGACTTCTTTGAACATGAAAATAATTTATAAATCTTGTAGGATTTTTCTTGCCTCATTTGAACATGAAAACAATTCGTAACAATTTGAAGCTTCATTCTTAACTCATTTGAACTATGAAATAACATATAGCTTCATTCTTGACTCGTTTGAACATGGAAACAACTTTACTCTTGTAAGACCATTCATGGCTCTTCTGACCAAGAAAACAACTGGTAACAATTTGAGGCTTCATTCTTGACTCGTTCGAACTTAGAAATAACTTTTAAATATTTTAGGATCATTCTTGGCTCATTTGAACATGAAAACAATTTATAACCATTTGAGGCCTCATTCTTGACTAGTTCGAACTTGAAAACATCATGTACCTTCTTTCTTGACTTGGTTGCACATGGAAAGAACTTGTAAACTATTGTAGAATCATTCTTTGCTCTTTGGAGCATGAAAATAATTCGTAACAATTTGAGGATTCATTCTTGACTCCTTCGAACTTGGAAAAAACTTGTAGCTTCATTGTTGACTCGTTTGAACATGGAAACATATTGTAAACTCTTGTAGGTTCATTCTTTGGTTCATTTGAACATGAAAACAATTCGTAACAATTTGATGCTTCATTCTTGACTCATTTGAACTTGGAAACAAAATATAGTTTTATTCTTGACTCATTTGAGCATGGAAACAATGTGTAAAATCTTGTAGGACCATTCTTGGCTCCTTTGAACAAGAAAGCAATTCGTAACAATTTGAGGCTTCATTCTTGACTTGTTCGAACTTGGAAACAACTTGTAAATCTTATAGGATCATTCTTGGCTCATTTGAACATGAAAACAATTTGTAATAATTTGAGGCGTCATTCTTGACTGGTTCGAACTTGAAAACAACATGTAGCTTCTTTCTTAACTCGGTTGCAAATGGAAACAACTTGTAAACTCTTGTAGAATCATTCATGGCTCTTTGGAACACGAAATCAATTCGTAATAATTTGAGGATTCATTCTTGACTCCTTCGAACTTGGAAATAACTTGTAGCTTTATTCTTGCCTCGTTTGAACATGAAAACATATTGTAAACTCTTGTACGATCATTCTTGGCTCATTTGAACATGAAAACCATTCGTAACAATTTGAGGCTTTATTCTTGACTTCTTTGAACTTGGAAACAACTTTTAGCTTCATTCTTGACTCAGTTGCACATGGAAACAAGTAGTAGGATTATTATTAGCCCATTTGAGCATGAAAACAATTCGTAATAATTTGAGGATTCAATCTTGACTCGTTCAAACTTGGAAATAACTTTTAGCTTCATTGTTGACTTCTTTGAACATGGAAATAATTTGTAAATCTTGTAGGATTTTTCTTGCCTCATTTGAAAATGAAACAATTCGTAACAATTTGAAGCTTCATTCTTGACTAATTTGAACTTGGAAACAACATATAGCTCCATTCTTGACTCGTTTGAACATGGAAACGACTTTACTCTTGTAGATGGATCTTTTGAACTAGAAAACAACTCGTAACAATTTGAGACTTCATTCTTGACTCGTTTGAACTTGGAAACAACTTGTAAATATTGTAGGATCCTTCTTGGCTCATTTGAACATGAAAATAATTTATAACAATTGGAGGCCTCATTCTTGACTAGTTCGAACTTGAAAACATCATGTAGCTTCTTTCTTGACTTGGTTGCACATGGAAACAACTTGTAAACTCTTGTAGAATCATTCTTGGCTCCTTGGATCATGAAAATAATTCGTAACAATTTGAGGATTCATTCTTGACTCCTTCGAACTTGGAAACAACTTGTAGCTTTATTCTTGACTCGTTTGAACATGGAAACATATTGTAAACTCTTGTAGGATCATTCTTGGCTCATTTGAACATGAAAACAATTCGTAACAATTTGATGCTTCATTCTTGACTCATTTTAACTTGGAAACAAAATATAGCTTCATTCTTGACTCGTTTGAGAATGGAAACAATGTGTAAAATCTTGTAGGATCATTCTTGGCTCTTTTGAACAAGAAAGCAATTCGTAACAATTTGAAACTTCATTCTTGACTTGTTCGAACTTGGAAACATCTTGCAAATCTTATAGGATCATTCTTGGCTCATTTGAACATGAAAACAATTTGTAATAATTTGAGGCCTCATTCTTGACTGGTTCGAACTTGAAAACAACATGTAACTTCTATCTTGACCATGAAAACAACTTGTAAACTCTTGTAGAATCATTCATGGCTCCTTGGAACACGAAAACAATTCATAATAATTTTAGGATTCATTCTTGACTCCTTCGAACTTAGAAATAACTTGTACTTCATTCTTGCCTCGTTTGAACATGAAAACAATTTATAAACTCTTGTACGATCATTCTTGGCTCATTTGACCATGAAAAGAATTCGTAACAATTTGAGGTTTCATTCTTGACTTATTTGAACTTGGAAACAACTTTTAGCTTCATTCTTGACTCGGTTGCACATGGAAACAACTAGTAGGATTATTATTGGCCCATTTGAGCATGAAAACAATTCGTAACAATTTGAGGATTCAATCCTGACTCGTTCAAACTTTGAAATAACTTTTAGCTTCATTCTTGACTTCTTTGAACATGGAAATAATTTGTAAATCTTGTAGGATTTTTCTTGCCTCATTTGAACATGAAAACAATTCGTAATAATTTAAGGATTCATTCTTGACGACTCCTTCAAACTTGGAAATAACTTGTAGCTTCATTCTTGCCTCGTTTGAACAAGAAAACATATTGTAAACTCTTGTACGATCATTCTTGGCTCATTTGAACATGAAAACAATTCGTTACAATTTGAGACTTCATTCTTGACTTATTTGAACTTGGAAACAACTTTTAGCTTCATTCTTGACTCGGTTGCACATAGAAACAACTAGTAGGATTTGGCCCATTTGAGCATGAAAACAATTCGTAACAATTTGAAGATTCAATCCTGACTCGTTCAAACTTGGAAACAACTTGTAGCTTCATTCTTGACTCGTTTAAACATGGAGACATATTATAAACTCTTGTAGGATCATTCTTCGCTCATTTGAACATGAAAACAATTCATAACAATTTGAGGCTTCATTCTTTACTCGTTCAAACTTATAAACAACGTTTACCTTCATTGTTGACTCGGTTTCACATGGAAATAACTAGTAAAATCATTCTTAGCCCATTTAAGCATGAAAACAATTCGTACCAATTTGAGGCTTCATTCTTGACTCGTTCGAACTTGGAACAACTTTTAGGTTCATTCTTAACTCGGTTGCACATGGAAACAACTAGTAGGCTCATTATTGGCCCATTTGAGCATGAAAATAATTTGTAACAATTTTAGGCTTCAATCTTGACTTGTTCAAACTTGGAAATAACTTTTAGCTTCATTCTTGACTTCTTTGAACATTAAAATAATTTGTAAATCTTGTAAGATTATTCTTGCCTCATTTGAACATGAAAACAATTCATAATAATTTGAAGCTTCATTCTTGACTCATTTGAACTTGGAAACAACATATAGCTTCATTCTTGACTCGTTTGAACATGGAACCAACTTTACTCTCGTAGGACCATTCATGGTTCTTTTGAACAAGAAAACAATTCGTAACAATTTGAGGCTTCATTCTTTATTTGTTCGAACTTGAGAATAACTTGTAAATATTTGTTAGGAATCTACATGTAATTTGATGATAACATTAATCTTAGAATCATAGAAATTTTGTTTTATGTAACTGATCAATTGATATGAAATTTATAAATATATATTAATCAGGAAACCATTTATTAGTTGAAATGTTATATGAGTCAACTGATAATTTGGACTGTAGCATAGGTGTACTTAATCTATTTCAATCGATAAAGTGTAAATCAATTGATATTATTCTTATCAATTGATGTTAGAGTCGATTGATGTAGATCATCAATTGATGTGTAAAAACAAACTGTCAAATTTTAATTATTTGAAGACAGGAAATTGCACAAGTGAAGGATGATCAATTGATATTGAAGCCTCAATGGATGAGAGATCAATTGAAGAAGCCAAGTCTGGAATTGAAGACCATCAACTGATGTGAAGACCCATCGATTGATATATATCGATTGATATCATTTATCAGTTAATAAGTCTTTCCATATCAATCGATGGATGTAAAGATCAATCGAAGAAGAACATCAGTTGATGGATTAAAGGATGAATCAATTGATATGATTAACAACAAATTATCAATTGATTGTGACAACATAGAAAGTCTATCAGTTATAGATCCAGAGAACAAAAGCACACCTATGGAAGACAGCCTAGGGTGGCTGTGAAGACTCAATCAGTAGCTGTCTCTCAAGACTATTTTCCTAAAAAGGAAAAAGGAAAAAGAGTGACAGATAGAAGCAATCCTAGAATAGGAATTGTAAAAATACACTTGTAGTATATAAACAAGTGTAGTAGCATTGTTAGAAATATAGAAGAGTTAGACAATATTTCCACAATCAACTGATCAAGCTCAAGAGCACATTGTAAGATCAGTTGATTCTTTCTAACTTTGTAAAATCGAAGCTAGGTTATTTTTAACCTAGGAACATTGAGAAAAAATATATATCTGATGGAAACATCAATCCATCAGTAATTTTTAAATCTCTCTTCTCCAAAAATATTAAATACCCTAAAAAGTTTTAATATTTGTATTCAACCCCCCTTCTCCAAATATTGACATTGTTCTTAGGAATAAAAATTGGTATCAGAGAAAGCTTTCAACATACAAAAAGTTTAAAAGATCAAGAACAGTCAATATGGGCCAAAAAGATCAGGTGTAAAGATTCCAGTGTTAGAAAAGGACGAATACTTTCCATGGAAGGTAAAAATGCAACTGCATCTTCTTTCTCTCGACCCTTCCTATGTTCATTGCATAGAGAAAGGTCATCATATTCCCATGAAGCTAGTCACAGGTGTGAACCCTGATAGAACTCCTGCATTTGACAAACATATTCCTAAACTCATCTCTGAGAACACAGAAGAGGATGAAAAAGAAGTTCTTAAAGATAAGAAGGCTATGAACATTCTGTTTAATGGCCTAGATAAAGATATGTTTGACAATGTGATAAACTGTACTTCATCAAAAGAGGTATGGGACACTCTTCAAACTCTATGTGAAGGAACTGAACAAGTAAGGAAAAATAAGAGGTAATTCTTGATTCAAAAATATGAATCATTTCATTTCAAGAGTGGAGAATCCATCAATGATACTTATAGCATATTTCAGAAGTTATTAAATGGACTGAAGCTATATGGTAGGGTTTATGCAACTGAGGATACAAATTTAAAATTTCATAGATCTCTTCCAAAAGAATGGAAACTAATGACTGTTTCCATTAGACAATCTCAAGACTTCAAGGATTATACTATTGAGAAACTCTATGATATTCTCAAGACATATGAGTTGGAAATACAACAAGATGAGGAGATTGAGAAGAATCAAAGAAAGGAGAAAACTGTGGCTTTGATGTTCAAAGGAAATGAAGAAAAGAAAGAAATTGGCTGTAAAGAAGAGTCTGTCATGATGGCTGGTGATGCTGTTGAAGAATCATTCAAAAGAGGAAAAGGCAAGTGTGAAGAAAATGAAACATGCTCTCAGGATGATTTGGATGAGATTGATGAACACCTTGCATTTCTGTCAAGGAGGTTTTCAAAGCTAAAATTCAAGAGAAATCCAAATGCTTAAAGGCCTGGATCCCAGTTTAGAAATAACAATCAAAAAAAAATTTTGGTTGATAGATCTAAATTCAAATGCTTTAACTGTGGATTGGCTGGTCATTTCTCGAATTAGTGCAGGAAGCCAAAACAAGAAAAGGCAAAGTCTTTTGATGGTATTGATTATAAAAAGAAATACTTTGACCTCTTGAAACAGAAAGAAAAGGCTTTTTTCACTGAAGAGAAGGACTGGGCTGCTAAGGACAGTGATTCAGAGGAATTCATCAATCTAGCTCTAATGGCCAAACATGAAGATGAAGAAGCTAGTTCATCATCAAATCAGGTACTAGCTACAAACTTTTCTGAGCTTACAACTGATGAATGCAATAGTACTATCAATGAAATGTCTAATGAGTTGTACAATTTGCATGTCACACTTAAATCTCTAAACAAGGAAAATCTCAAGTTAAAGAACACCATTGATGTCTTAACTGAGAGGAATATTTTTCTTGAAAATGAACTTGTTTGTTTAGATAGATTTAAGCAAGAAAGTAAGGATGCTAGGAATGACTAGTAAAAGTTTGAAAAGAGAAAAATTGTTAAAAGAACAATTGGCTGAAGAAATTGAAACCATTAACAAATGGAATAGGTCTGCTAAAACTGCCAAACAAATTATTGATGTTCAAGGTGTCGATACCCTGGAAAACTCCCCAAATTAATAGGCAAGCCCTTGACTGATACTTCAATGGATAAAGATCAATCGACTGCTAATCCTTCATCAACTGATAAGGATTATCAATCGATTGATGCTGAATCAACTGATAAGCATCCATCGACAAGTAAATCATCAATGGCTAACAAAAAGAACAAATTTAGCACTCCTATCAATTTTGTTAAGGAAACCAAAATTCAAGTTGAGACTGAAGCTAAGAGGATTAACATAGGTAGCTTATCCAAGAAACAACTAAAAGAGAAATTAGAAAAGATAACACCTGTGGAAATTACTCAACCTAAGTCTGAGAAGAAGAAAAAGAATAGGAATGGTAAAGTAGGCATTAATAAGCATAACAATTACACTCCTGACATGTATGCTCCCAGAAAGGTATGTGCTAAATGTGGTAGTGTAAATCATCTGTCTATGCAGTGCAGGAATGAAAAGAAACCCATATCTTCAAATGATTTAAATGCAAATGCTTTGACTGTTAATGCCATGTTTACCAATCCTATGCTCATGAATGCCATGTCTTTTAATTTAGTTGCACCAAATGTTCATATGCCCTATGCACAAGTTCCATACATGTATAACCCCTTCTTTGCATATGCTAATATGAACATGCCTGGTATGCCATGGAACATGCCTAATGTAAATAATGAAATGCATGGAAATTCTGCCATGAATTCCAAGGTGTCTAAGCCCCAAAAGCCTACTCCCAAAGTTAAAGTGGATTTAAATTCACTAAAACCAAAGGAACCAAAATTGGAAACAAAGGCTCATGTTGCAACTAATGAAAGAGGACCCAAGGCAACTTGGGTACCAAAAACAACTTGATTGCTTTATGTGTGTGCAGGGAAACAGAAAGAAAAATCTCTGGTATTTAGATAGTGGATGCTCAAGGCATATGACTGGAGACTTGTCCCTGCTCACAAAGTTTATGGAAAAGGCTGGCCCAGGAGTTACTTTTGGAGATAACAACAAAGGTTTCACTCTGGGATATGGCTCAATAGCAAAAGAAAATGTTATCATTGAACTTGTAGCACTAGTTGATGGATTGAAGCACAACCTACTCAGTATTAGTCAACTGTGTGATAATGGTAATGGTGTATGGTTTACAACTGGATCATGCATCATAGCCAATAAGGAATCTAGTGAAATTCTTTTAACTGGAGAAAGGAAAGGAAATGTCTATGTTGTTGATTTTCACTCTGTAAAGGAAAACTCAATGACATGCCTGCTGAGCAAAGAAAATTCAGATGAAAGTTGGATGTGGCACAAGAAACTAGCCCATTTGAATTTCAAAGCCATGAATCTATTGGTCAGAAAGAATATGGTTAGAGGCATTCCACAGATGAAATTCACCAAGGATGGACTGTGTGATGCTTGTCAAAAGGGAAAACAAAGAAAAGCATCATTTAAGTCAAAGTCTGAATCATCAATTGATAAACCTTTGGAGTTATTGCACGTGGACTTATTTGGACTAGTCAACATCATGTCAATTGCCAAAAAGAAATATGCCTTAGTAATTGTGGATGACTTTACAAGATTCTCTTGGGTATACTTCTTACATTCTAAGGATGAGGCAAGTAAATTAATTATCAATCATGTGAAAAATGTTGAAAATGGAACTGAATGGAAGGTCAAGAAAATTAGAAGTGATAATGATACTGAATTCAAGAATGCAACAATGAAGGAATTCTGTAAAGAAAAAGGTATCACTCATCATTTCTCTACACCAAAAACTCCACAACAAAATGGAGTAGTTGAAAGGAAAAATAGGACCTTGATTGAAGTTGCTAGAACTATGTTAGAAGAAGCAAAACTACCTACATACTTCTGGGCAGAAGAAATTAATATTGCTTGCTACATTCAAAATATCTCCATGGTCAATCAAATTCAAGGAAAAACTTCATATCAGTTGATGAAGAAAGATAAGAAGCCAACAGTTAACTTTCTTCATGTATTTGGCTGCAAATGTTTTGTACTGAGAAATCAAGGTGAAAATCTAGGAAAATTTGAAGCCAAAGTTGATGAAGCTATATTTGTTGGATATGGAATAACAACCAAAGCATACAGAGTCTACAATCTTAGATTACAAAGTTTGTGGAAAAGGCTGGCCCATGAGTTACTTTTGGAGATGACAGCAAAGGTTTTACCCTGGGATATGGCTCAATTATAAAAGAAAATGTTATCATTGAAAATGTAGCACTAGTTGATGGATTGAAGCACAATCTGCTCAGTATCAGTCAACTGTGTGATATTGGTAATGGTGTGTGGTTTACAACTGGATCATGCATCATAGGCAATAAAGAATCTGGTGATATTCTCTTAACTGGAGAAAGGAAAGGAAATGTCTATGTGGTTGATTTTCTCTCTGTAAAGACAAATTCTATGACATGTCTACTAAGTAAAGCCAATAAAGATGAAAGTTGGACTTGGCACAAGAAGCTAGCCCATTTGAATTTCAAGGCCATGAATCAATTTGTTAGGAGGAATTTGGTTAGAGGCATCCCACAGATGGAATTCACCAAGGATGGACTGTGTGATGCCTGTCAAAAAGGAAAACAAATAAAAGCATCATTCAAGTCAAAGTCTGAATCATCAATTGATAAGCCTCTGGAATTATTGCACATGGATTTATTTGGTCCAGTCAACATCATGTCTATTGCCAAAAAGAAATATGCCTTAGTAATTGTGGATGACTTCACAAGATTTTCATGGGTATATTTCTTATTCTCTAAGGATGAGGCAAGCAAATTAATTATCAATCATGTGAAGAATGTTGAAAATGGCACTGAATGGAAGGTCAAGAAATTTAGAAGTGATAATGGAACTGAATTCAATAATTCAACCATGAGAGAATTCTGTGAGGAAAAAGGTATCACTCATCTTTTCTCTGCTCCAAGGACTCCACAACAAAATGGAGTAGTTGAAAGAAAAAATAGGACCTTGATGGAAGCTGCTAGAACTATGTTAGAAGAAGCAAAACTTCCCACATACTTCTGGGCAGAAGCAATTAATACTGCTTGTTACATTCAAAATATTTCCATGGTCAATAAACTTCAAGGCAAAACACCATATCAATTGATGAAGAAAGACAAGAAACCAACAGTTAATTTTCTTCATGTCTTTGGCTGCAAATACTTTGTACTGAGAAATCAAGGTGAAAATCTAGGAAAATTTGAAGCCAAAGTTGATGAAGCTATATTTGTTGGATATGGAATAACAACCAAAGCATACAGAGTCTACAATCTTATATTACACATTGTTATGGAATCTATGTATGTAGTCTTTGATGACAAGATAATTCAAGGGTTGTTTGATGAAGGATTTCTTGATCTGTTGCATTTTGAAAATGAATCAACAAGCAATATTGAAGATAGTGATGATGATGTCGAAATTTCAAGAAATCAAGTATCAAGAATCCTCCCATCAATTGATGTCAATACATCAATAGATAATTTATCAGTTGACAATCTTCAATCGACTGATAATACATCAATTGATAATCATTCGATGGATAAAAATTCTGCTCAACAATCTTCGAGAGGAGTATCCATCTCAGGGGGAGGGTTATCAATTAGTCAATCACATCACAATGATCAAAGCACTTCCAATGATCATGAAGCATCATCATCTTCAAGAACAAATTTACCATCTCAAAGAAAATGGACAAAATGTCATCCCTTTGAATTAATCATTGGAGATGCAAATGATGGAGTCAAAACCAGAAGTGCAACTCAAAATAAATGCTTATATAGCAGCTTTCTATCTCAAGAAGAACCAAAAAGGATTGAAGAAGCCTTGAATGATCCTGATTGGATAATTGCTATGCAAGAAGAGTTGAATCAGTTTAAAAGGAACAAGGTATGGAAGCTGGTGCCCAAACCAAAGAACAAGTCTGTCATTGGCACAAAATGGGTATTCAGAAAGAAAATGGATGAATCTGGTACAGTGACAAGGAATAAAGCAAGATTATTGGCAAAGGGCTATTCACAAGAAGAAGGCATAGATTTTGATGAAACATTTGCACCAGTTACAAGGTTGGAAGCAATCAGGATCTTTTTAGCATATGTTGCTCATGCAAATTTCAAGATGTATCAGATGGATGTAAAAAGTGTCTTTCTCAATGGAGAACTAGAAGAAGAAGTATATGTAGAACAACCTTCTGGTTTTATTGATCTTGTTCATCCTGGATTTGTGTACTATCTTCTGAAGGCACTTTATGGATTAAAACAAGCACCTAGGGCATGGTATGAAACTCTATCTAAATTCTTGATTGAGAATCACTTCACAAGAGGTACAGTTGACAAAACTCTCTTTCGTAGAAATGTTAGTGGCTCTATGATTCTTGTTCAAATCTATGTAGATGACATTATTTTTGGCTCAAGTAATGAAAAAATTTGTCAAAAGTTTGTCAAGTTGATGCAAAGTAAATATGAAATGAGCATGATGGGAGAACTTACCTACTTTCTAGGTTAGCAAGTCAAACAAGTCAAAAATGGCATTTTCATAAATCAAACCAAATATATTTCTGATTTATTAAAGAGATTTGATTTAAGTGAATGTTCTTCTGCAAAAAACTCCTATGGCCACTGCAACTAAACTTGAACTGAATACTAAAGAAGCTATGGTGGACATTTCAAGTTATAGAGGCATGGTTGGCTCATTACTTTATTTAACTATAAGTAGGCCAGACATAATGTTTTCTACATGTTTGTGTGCTAGATTTTAGGCTGATCCTAGAGAATCTCATTTGATTGCAATAAAAAGAATATTTAGATATCTCAAGATAACTCCAAATCTTAGAATTTGGTATCCCAGAGATTCTGGATTTGATCTAATTGGTTATTCAGATGCAGACTATGCAGGTTGCAGAATTGACAGAAAAAGTACAACAGGCTCCTGTCAATTTCTAGGAAACAAGCTTGTATCATGGTTCAGTAAAAAGCAGAATTCGGTGTCTACATCCACTGCAGAGGCTGAATACATTGCAGCTGGAAGTTGCTGTGTACAAATATTATGGATGAGGAATCAACTACTTGATTATGGGTTCAACATGAACAAGATTTCTATTTTCTGTGATAATACAAGTGCCATTGCAATAACAGAAAATCCTATGCAACATTCCAGAACCAAGCACATTGACATAAGGTATCACTTCATTAGGGAACATGTAATGAATGGTACAGTTGAATTACATTTTGTCCCTAGTGAAAGACAACTTGCAGACATTTTTACCAAACCACTATATAAATCTTCCTTCAATAGATTGGTCTGTGATTTAGGTATGCTTAATTATGTTTAATGATTTAAAATGTCTGATAAGTTATATATATATGAATATATAAACTTTAACCATTGACTATGTTAATCTATTGATTCTTCATTAATCAATTGATAAACATTTTTCCTATCGATGGATAGTTGTAGCTATCGACAGATAAATATATCAATTGATGATATATTTGCCTATCGATGGATAGATGTAGCTATGGATAGATAAATATATCAATTGATGATATATTTGCCTATTGATGGATAGGTGTAGCTATCGACAGATAAATATATCAATTGATGATATATTTTTCTATCGATGGATAGTGTACCTGTCGATAAACAGGATTTACCAGTTGATGACCTGGAATATTAAGAGATCCATGTCATCAATCGATCTGTACAAAAATCTAGCCTTTGATTACTAATCTTATCAATTGATTAATACATACATTCCTGTATGTATAACAGTCGATTGCCAAAATTGGTAATTTTTACTTTTAATTTTTTTTAACGGTCGATTAAGTTCTATTTTGAGTAAGAAATTGATTGAGAAATCATTAAATATAAATAGAGAGATTAAAACATTGTTCATTCTTACTTGCAATTTTACTAACAATTTCTCTACCTCCTTCTCTTTCTCTCAATCTACGAACTCAATCACTACTCTCTTCTCTAAGTACTCTATTCTCTTAATCTCTTCAAAGTTTTGTACTTCTAATCCTCTACATAAGGTAATGGCATCTTCATCCAAGAAAATCTCTCAAACCGGGTTCATCTATGAATTGAATAATTTTGTGGCCTGCACTATGGTTGAAGAGGCTCCAAAGGAATTTCATCCATTGATGCAATTCCTGGGAAGTGGCAAAGTACAGAAAGCGTTGAAGGAAGCACCCACAATAATTTGCAATCTGGTGGAAGAATTTTGGGCCTCTACAGAAGTTGCTAATGACTTATCAAGCATCAAATTCAACTGTAAAGGACAATAGTATATTCTTACTACTTTAGTTTTAAATGAATATTTAGATTTGCCTATTAATAATACTGATAATGTTCCTAGTGAACCAGATATTAGAAATATGCTTAGGGCTGTTAATTATGCAAATCCTGACATTAATTTAGGGCAAGTAGTTAGAAAACACCTTAGGAGAGAATGGTCTTATTTCTTTGATGCAATAATAAAATGCTTTAGTGGTAAAATTAGTAATTTTGATGCCATAACTTCAAGCATGCAACATATATTATATAGTGTGTTGTTTGATGAGTATCATAATTTTTCCTCTATATTGCTGTCTGAGATCGCTGGTAAGTTAGGAAAGAAGCATGATAGGTCTAATCATATATACTATGCTAGATTTATCATGATTTTTATTATCCACTTTGTCAAAGAAATTGAGATATGCAGGGAAACTGAAACCCTTGAGTGTTGAACTCAAAACAAAAGGGTCTTCAAAGACTTGGTAAGAATCAATCTTCACAGTAATGTGGAATTGATTTATCCATCTTTTGTTCAGGTATTCATCTCAACCTTAACTTCTTCCAATCCCCAATCTTCTTTGCTTTCTGTGGCAATGGAGGGTGTTAGTAATGACCCCAACCCTCATACCCAAGCCACACTGTTAGGTCCAAATGTGTTGTAGAGGGGGGGTGAATACAACTTTTCGAATTAATGAGGCAATAAATACTATGTAATAAATGAACACAATGATTCAAGGAATATATGTCTTATATATAACTTGAAAGGGTTGCTACAACATTCTTTACAAAGTATCATTGACTTGAGTCGTCATCAGGAAGAGGCACATGAAGTACTTGATTCAGATTCTGATATGGAGGATGTTCCGTTAGCACATGCCATTAGAAGATCTTTGAAGGAACAAGGTGGAGGTGCTGGAATGTCTTCCGGACAGCCTGAAGAAATACATGTTGATAAGGAAACTCTAGAAGCCCAACAGTTGGCCTTGGAACAAGCTCAGTTCTATAAAATGAAGATGATGCAGGATGAGGTTGTTTTCCTTGAAAAGAAAGCGGAGCTTAAGGAGAAACAGTATGATCATGAGCTTGCAAGGTTAGCTGATCCTCAAGTAGATCTGGACAAGAAAAGGATTGGACAAAAATGGGATGATGCAAGGAAGATTCTATCGGGAATTTGTACAAAAGGAACTCATAACAAAGAGGCGGAAGACTTGTTCTACAACTTGAACTTGCAGAATCCACTGATTGTTGACTACATAAATGCTTTGAAAAGGTTGATCTCAAAAGTCAGAGTTGGATATAATGCAATGGTTAAGGAATGGCAGGTCATCTTGTCTTTAGTCGAAGGAGTCCCGACATCTTTCTTGTATGTGGATGATCAATTCATCTCGAGAAGATCTGCGTTAGAGTTGTTCTTGCTAGCAACAAAAATTCAATATTCTCAAGCTGAGGAGCTTAGCATTCTGTATAGGGATCAGTTAATGCAGCTAGCAGAGAACAAGGGACCAGAATTCTCAGCGAATCCTGATATTGTTCGGATGGTTGTTGATGGAAAGATGAAGAGGGTGAGCTTAGAGGAAAATGACCTAATGGCTCTATCAGTAGAATCCCTAAAGGCGGTATGCAGGCAAATGATGAGTAAGGGATTCACTTCTGACATAAAGGAGAAGTCAGTGGAGTTCATTGAGAGGGTCATATTTAAAATGAGCAATGAAATCTGGAAGTGTGACATTATTGCTCCAAACCCTCTAGACAATGTAAAGATTGAGCCGGAGCTAATTGAAAGAAAGTGGAATATTCTACAAGCTGTTAAAAATGTAGATGAAGCTCTGACTCTTCCTTCTGGATCACTGGAACAAGGAGAAATAAGGGAGGCAGTCGGTGTTCCAGGGAAAGATAGTGTGTACTGGATACACTCATATGACGATGACACAGCTGATGCTTTAACATTCATAGACGCAGACCAAAATCAAACATTGCTGCACATGAGTAGGAAATGGCTGCTGCAGACTCAAGATGCCGCTTTTCTGGAGAGAGTTTTAGAAGTATTCAAATGGGGCGAAGTGGAGAATGAGAATGTAGATGAGAAGCAGAGACTCCTGAAGTACTTATCTGAAGTAGTGGTGGAAAAGAAGCGAATGGAGCAAAATGCGGCTAGTGTCCACAATACTAACCGTGTTAAGGGCTACCCTAAAATGATCTATTGTCAGTTTAAGGCTGATAAGTCTCATTGGAAGTCACAGCTCATAATGAAAAATTTTGAGGACATTCCAAAGATCAGAACTACTCAGGAGGTGGACAAACTCAGAAGGCTTTTCAGGCATCCTTATCCAGAGCCCAGGAATCCTCTAGAAATGGAAGCGATAAGTCTGTTGAATGCAAGGTGGAAGCAGCTTCATGATCCAGTTTACAAGAAAGAACAGCAACAGAAGGAAAGGCGCAGAAGGATGAAGGAGGAGAAGCGCCAAGCTGAAGAAGTTAGGAAGAAGAGACAGAATTAGAATTAATGGTCAGAGTGGTGTGAACTTGAAGTTGGAAAAACTTCATATCTTTTTGGTTGCTTTAACTCACTTGAGGAAAATTCACCTGATCACGGTATGCGAGATAGGCTAACTTACCATACTGTAACCGTGAATCAGAGTGGATCCAATAAGGTGATATAAGTTTGACTGAAAAGTATGAAATAATCCAGGTGATAGGAATCACTCAAATGATCTTTAATTCGAAGTTCAAATTTTCTGTCTAGCTTAAGTTTTATTTATTCTAGTTCCTTGAATTGTTTTCAAGTTTATTTCAGTTGTAATTCAAACAAGACAGTAATGTTATTTATCTTTTTCTCGTCTCATTATTTAGTTGAGTTATCCCTTTGTTAATTTGAATGTCATTGTTAGACTATCAAATAGGGGGAGATTGAAAGGCAGAGTGTCTGAACTTGTAACACTATAACTTATGTAACTCAACTAAAAGAAAAGATACTTAACCAGAAGACAATCAAGAACATGAAGTCACAAAGAAATCAATGTTAACTATGAAGACAAGGTAATTGATACAATTCAATTTGTTAACTATGATCAAACAAAGAAGAAATCATTGAAAGAAGTTCAAGACAAAGTTGTTCATGCCTCAGTGGTTTGTAACTTAAAGATTCAAGATCATAACTATCAGTATCAATAAGTCAAATTGATTTCAAGTGAACAAGAAGGAAAGCAATGATTGGAAAGCCACATTACTAATTGAAAATGGTAATCTATTAAGAAGCAGAGACACTATCAAGACTAGTCACTTATGAATCAGACCATTGCATCAAGTGTCAGGACATTGATAGTATGTTTGTGTCAGTAATAGAGATCCAAGTTCAAAGAGCTTGTTGAAGAATTTGGAAAACATAAAGAAATCACAAGTTCAAAATGCTGTATTGAAGTTTCAAGTTGAAGCCCAGAATTTTTCTAAGTACAAGATATTCGAGATGGCCAAGTAGAATATTCCTATGTAGAATATTCGACTTAAATGTCCGAGATGGCCAAGTAGAACTTTCCTATGTAGAATATTCGAGATAGATATTCGAGATGGCCAAGTAGAAGTTCTCAAGTAGATGTTCTACATGAAGGGCAGTTTCAACATGACACATGGCATCATCTAATTGGCAGATTTCCAAGCTTTCAAGATTAGATAAGATTTATGTGGACATCATTGGGCCACGTATATCTTAATCTTTGAAGACTACAAGACATAGATTACACGTAGTATAAATAGAAGTACTTGTGTATTATTTTATGAGAGCAATATTTTCGAGATAAACACTTGTAAAAGAGAGCTGCTGTCTCGTCTCCTTACCACTCTCCCCCTTAGGTGAGTTATCCCCAACACCACTTTTCTCGCCAGATCCAGCAGTTGCATGAGAACCACCAAAACCAGAACCCGAGGGTCCAGCTCCACCAGCACCTCCAGCACCACCAGTACCATCATGATCAGGGGGAGGCTGAGTAAATTGTTCGTCAAAGCACTCGGGGGGAACAAAGCTTCTAACTGCATACATCATCCTGCTGATCTCTGTCGCCATGGTATGCATTATGCTCTCCACTGCTCCCATTCTCTCATTCATAGTGCTGCCCAAGATACCACCAGCATGGCCCAAGTCATTCACCTTATTTGTCAACTCATCCATCGTTGTTGCTTGACTGGCCATCCGTGCTGCGTAGTCATCAAGAGCTCGTTGATTGTCACCAACATTGATCCCCAACTGCCCCATCGACTGCCCGAACTGCTTGATTTCAGTTTCAATTGCTGTCATACGCGCGTCAAGATTTTCAAGATGAAGGGACGGTGTTTGGTCTGGGTGTCCTCGCTCTAAAAATCGTTCTATTAGTGTTTGCCGCTCAGTTTCGGGCCTTAAAAATGAAGGTCCCTCACTCCCTAAACGCTCAGACACACTCCCTGTCTCACGCTCGTGTATGTCTTCAACAATAGTCCTGAAAGTGAAAGCAGTACCTGCAGAAACTGGATAAGCAAAGTAAGTAGCAGTAATGGGATCTGTTCCTGTCATGTCCTGAGGTGGAATCTCAGGCTGAGAGGCCGCAGAGTGTTCTAGTACAACATCAGAACCGATCCTCTCTGCAGCATCAGTATGTACCGGTGAAGGTACTTCGAAAGCAATGAAAGCTTGTTGCCGCTCTGAAGTAACAGGCTCTTCAGAAGGCATAGAATCCTCACCATCTTCCCTATGTGTTGAATGTGCACGGGGAGAACCACTCGCGTGAGGTGGAGTGGTTGTGATAGACACACTAGGGTGGGTGGGACTGGGCTTGAGAAGTTGCAGCATGAGAAAATTTTGGTTTCTTCCGAATAAGGGGCTGCACTTCAGGGTCACTCTCAGAACCCTCACCTAAATCTAAAGCTGCCTGCCTTTTAACTCCCGTTAGAGAGGGTGAAAGAGAGGAAGCAAATGTGTCAGACTCCGAATCAGAAATATAGCTCTTGCCCGGGGATAGATCCTGCGGGCTAGCAAAATCTTGGGCCATGGAATCAGATTTAGGGGAAGAAGTATCAGTAGTGTGAACAGAGAGTTGCTCTTGTTCAAAGAGAGTACCTTCTTCATTACCTTGTCCAGCAGGTGGAGTAGATTGTCTGGTCCTCTGGCCGGCAAATGATTGTGCGTGAGAGTGCCCATCATCATCGTCATCATCATCTTCATCACCAATACTCTCGTCTGGAATCCCCTGGAATGCGTCAGCATGGGCAGAGGGATTCTGAGCATGTGATGAAATGTGGGAGGTCCCCGCCATGGAAGTGATACATGCATCAAACTTAACCCATACTTGAATGTTATCAGGAATAGACATCGGCTTACCATGATGCTTATCTTGATTAGCAATCGTTGTGAGTGACTTGGTGCCCATGCCCAAGGATGCAGATGTCGCACTTGTGGCAAATGCCTGTCTCACAGATAAAGCATCAATAGGTACTAAGTGATTAATAAGCATTTGTAGGAACCGAGGATACCAACAGACAACGTTAGTAGATGTCAGGTCTCGACTTGCAGGAGTTCCCATAGCAGTCACGATCTCGGAAAGAATGATCCTGCCATAATTAATATTTAATTAACGAGCAAGGGAAACTGCAAACACCTGCATGGGAATTGGAATTTAATGACTAGTGTTGGTTTAGCAGTAAACGCAACACTAGCCTTGGAATACAAATTAAGAAATCGTACCCAAAACTTGAAGCGCGGGAGTTGTTCACCAATTTCCGTACTAATGTTGTAAAAATTATTTTTGGCAAGAATAAATTGGTGAGCCATTTGTTAAAATAATTTTTCCTTGAATTAATGTGATTTTCGAAAAAAAACAATTAAGGTAAACACTTAAGCAAGGAAAAGAAAAAAAACGTAAACAAATTAATTCCTTTTAGTGAATCGAGAAGATGAACAGTCGATTATACTAAACTACGGAATCAAATATGACCAAAATAAAAACAATCGTAACCCAATCCAGTAATTACTGCAACCCAAATAAGTGATATGAATACTAAACTATGTAACCAGTTAACCGTGATAGTTGTGTGTATATCCGTGTATATATGTCAAACTGAGCAGATGATCAGACATGGCCAAATACACAAACACAGGCAATAATGAACACAAATAGAGAATAGTAAACTGAAAACGGGCAGCAGTTCGAGATATGTAAGAGTTTCAACACAAATCGAATGAACAGGGGATGAAGGTTTGAAATCGCAGGGTGGGAGGGTAGGGGCTGTAAAAATTTAGGGTGAAAACAATTAGGTAAAAGTGAAAATTGATGCGTGCTAGAGATGTATATATAGGCATATATGAGCAAAGACAAGAATACCCCTGAAAATATAAGAAGAAAATGTTAAGTACATACAAGGGAACATCAAGTCGAACACTATCTCTAACATCAAGTCGAATATGCGAGATAGTGTTCGAGATAGGGTCTATCTCGAACATTAAGTCGAATATTCGAGATAATGTTCGAGATGACACTAACTCGAACAGTTAAATCACTTGAACAATTAAAAACAACATTAAAACCCACCTGGGAGTCCCAACTCGAAATTCCAAGAATAAGGTTTGAGAGAAAATTGAATTTTAGGTCTAATTCGAATATTAAGTCGAATATTCGAGATAGTGTTCGAGATAGGTCTATCTCGAACATCAAGTCGAATATTCGAGATAGTGTTCGAGATAGGGTCTATCTCGAACATCAAGTCGAATATTCGAGATAGTGTTCGAGATAGGGTATCTCGAACATCAAGTCGAATATTCGAGATAGTGTTCGAGATAGGGTCTATCTCGAACATCAAGTCGAATATTCGAGATAGATGAACTCAGATGATATCCCAGACTTGGAATTTTAAGCAGGCATACTAGGAACTGTAACTCGAGTTTCAAGTCGAATTTCGAGATGAATTTCTAATTAGACAGTAACTAGAATATTCTTCCCAGACTTAGAATTTTCAAAATTTGTGAATTTTGAAGATAGTTAGAATACTTTGGCAATATTTGTAATCGAAATAACAAATAAATTTTGTCAAATTAATCTAAATATCAATTCAAGGATTTTTAGCAAAATAAATAATTAAAAACCATTCCTTGACAATTCTAAGGCCTCTAAATGGATAAGGATACATGAAAAACACAGGTAAATTCAAAAAAAATATGAAAAATCAAGAAAATTATGAATTTAACTCCCCCTGTGATCATGCAATCTAACAAACATAAATTCAAAGATTTAATCAATAATTACATAGAAAGCACAATGGATTTATGTAAGAATAACACAATATGTATCCTAAAATACTCATTAATTAATCATATTAAAGTCTAAGCCCTTAATGATTAATTTAGCATACATAAGTGATATTTTTAGCAATTGTAGAGATTATTTACATATGTTTTCAACCATGCATGTACAAAAGAAGCAATTATCAGGACTAAAAACATAATGTACATTATTAAAACTGGAATTTTGCAGATAGGAGAAATCACTAACTTGTGTTAAGCATTCCCAATTCACCAACCAACCTATTGAATGTTACTTCATCAAGAGGTTTAGTGAATATATCTGCAATTTGTTGCATTGTGGGCACAAAATGTAGCTCCACAGTCCCCTCCTCGACATGTTCTCTAATGAAATAATATCTGATATCTATATGCTTGGTTCTTGAGTGGTCTACAGGATTGTTGGTCATGGCAATGACACTTGTGTTGTCACACATGATTGGAATCTTTTTGTGTTTCATGCCATAATCTTTCAATTGGTTCCTCATCCACAGTATTTGAGCTACACAGCTTCCAGCAGCAATGTACTCAGCTTCCGCAGTAGAAGTAGATACTGTGTGCTGCTTTTTACTTTGCCAGGACACCAATCTTCTGCCAAGAAATTGACATGCACCAGATGTGCTTTTCCTATCAATCCTGCAACCTGCATAGTCTGAATCCGAATAGCCAATAAGATTAAAACCTGTATCTCTTGGGTACCAAATCCCTAGATTTGATGTGCCCTTGAGATACCTAAAGATTCGTTTGACGACTATGAGATGTGATTCTCTAGGATCCACTTGGAACCTTGCACATAAACAAGTTGCGAACATGATATCGGGTCTACTTGCAGTTAAATAGAGTAGTGAGCCAATCATACCTCGATAACTTGTGATATCAACCGATTTACCTGATTTGTCTTCATCAAGTTTCGTGGTTGTTGCCATAGGAGTTTTAGCTGTTGATGCATCTTCTAGATTATACTTTTTGAGTAAATCTTTGATGTACTTGGACTGACAGATAAAGATTCCATCTTTTCTTTGACTAATCTGTAATCCAAGGAAGAAGGATAGCTCTCCCATCATGCTCATCGCATACTTATCCTGCATTAACTTGGCAAATTTCTCGCACAAGCGCTCATTAGATGACCCAAAAATAATATCGTCCACATAGACTTGAACAAGTATTAATTCACCTTTTACATTTTTGTAGAACAATGTTTTATCAATTACTCCCCTAGTAAAACCACTTGCAATTAAGAACAAGGATAGGGTTTCATACCATCGTCTTGGGGATTGTTTGAGGCCATAGACAACTTTGAAGAGAAAGTACACAAAATCTAAAAGTTCTGGATCAACAAAGCCAGGTGGCTGTTCCAGAAATACTTCTTCTTCTAGTTCTCCATTCAGGAAGGCACTTTTCACATCCATCTGAAAAACTTTGAAGTTCTTGTGTGCTGCAAAGGCCAAGAACATCCTGACTGCTTCAAGTCGTGCAACTGGAGCGTAGGTCTCATCATAATCAATACCTTCTTTTTGAGAATAACCCTTCGCTACCAAACGAGCCTTGTTTCATGTTACAAGTCCGTCTTCATCCAGTTTATTTCTGAATACCCACTTAGTTCCAATTACTGATCTGTTCTTCGGTCGGGGTACCAGCTTCCAAACTTTCTGCCTTTCAAACTGATTGAGCTCTTCTTGCATTGCAATTACCCAATCAGCATCACCAAGAGCTTCTTCTATTTCTTTAGGTTCAAGCTTAGATAAGAACCCAGAATATAAGCAAATATTAGCTATGTCAGCTCTTGCAGACCTTCTAGTAGACACACCAGCATCTGGATCACCAATAATTAATTCAAACGGATGGTCTCTACTCCATACCCGTTCTCTTGGAAATTGTCTTGATGATTCAGCTTGAAATTCTGAATTGTTGTGTTGACTACTTGTGTTATTTCCACTAACTCCCCCTGAGTTAGTGTCAGCTCCTACAGAACTAGTGTCATCTCTTCTTGAGCCTTGAACACTTGTCCTTGAGCTGCTATTTACTCCCCCTGAGTTGTTGCCGGACTGTGCTGAGGAAGTTTCTTCTGATCTTGCATTAGACTCAGTTATTTCTTTTCGAACACATGGCGTATTTAAAGTAACAACCAACTCAGGTTCATCTTCAATTTCATCTAAGTCTAGATTTTGAAACATTATGGACTCAGGTTCACTATTATCTTTAGCAATTGATGGGACTTTAGTATCGTCGAATCTGACATTGTAGCTTTCAATCACTTTCCGATCATTCACTAAGAATACCCGATAAGCTGCCACCACATCTGTAGAATAACCCACAAATATCCCTTCACGTGCTTTAGCTTCAAACTTGCCTAAATTCTCATCGTCTATAAGTACGTAGCATTTGGCTCCAAAGACATGAAAGTATTTGATTGTTGGTCTTCTGTTATTCATTAGTTCACATGGTGTCTTTTCTTTATCTTTTATGATCAGGGTTCTATTCTGAGTGTAACACACTGTACTCACTGCTTTGGCCCAAAAGTATAGAGGAAGTTTTGAATCATACAACAATGTTCTTGCTGCTTCAACCAGTGTTCTGTTCTTCCTTTCAACTACTCCATTTTGCTGTGGAGTTCTCGGGGCTGAGTACTGACGACGTATTCCCTTAGATACACAGAAGTCATTCAACACTGCGTTTTTAAATTCAGTGCCATTGTCTGTTCTAATCGTCTTTACAATAAGTGTAGAAACATTCTCAATTTGAGTGATGTGATCAATGATTAGGAAAGGTACTTCATCTTTTGTCATAACAAACAATACCCATGTATATTTAGAGAAGTCATCCACGATTACCAACGCATATCTTTTCCTTGATAACGATAGCACGTTCACTGGGCCAAATAAATCCATATGAAAAAGTTGCAGAGGGTCAATGATACTAGAAATTTCTTTACTTTTATGCGATGCTCACTTTGACTTTCCCATTTCGCATGCTTCGCAGAGTCCTTTAAGAGCAAACTCCATTTGAGGTAGATCTTTCACCAATTCTCGCCTTGCGAGAGCATTCATCGTTTTGAAGTTTAGGTGAGATAGCTTTTTGTGCCATAACCAGCTTTCATCATCTGAAGCTTTACTGTAGAAACAAGTGACTTCATTCTGGTTTGCCGAATCCATATTGGTAACAAAAAGATCTGCCTTCCGAACTCCTCTTAAATCTAACGAACCTTCCTTGATGTGAGTTATTGATACACCTTTCTTGTTGAAGACAATTTCATAACCTTTGTCACAGAATTGACTTATACTCAACAGATTGTGCTTCAATCCCTCAACATAGGAGATATCTTCAATGATGACATTGCCAGTCTTCAGTTTGCCATATCCCTTTGTCACTCCTTTGCTGTCATCTCCAAAGGTAACATAAGGGCCAGCCTTCATAACCAACTCTGTAAGCAAGGACTTGTTTCCTGTCATATGCCTTGATGCTCCACTATCTAGCACCCATATAACTTTATTTCTGTTTCGCTTAATGCCCTGCAATGTCAGATTGATTAGACATTCTTCGGAACCCAAGATTGATTGGGCTCGGCTTTTCTATAAGATCGAGAATTATCAGTTTTAACAACAGGAGATGCACTTTCTTTAACATTCTTAGAGCTTTCGACTTTGTCTTTTCCCTTGTCAGACTTAACAGATTTGTTAGTCTTAGGAGAAGGCTTGTCACACCTAACTTTAGGAGGACTGACAGTCTTAGCTCTTACATTCTTCTTCTTGACATTAGAACTAGTAGCAGTATTTAAACATGTTTGACTAGTTGCATTCATCAAGTTCACGAAGGTTTGCATGACATTAAAAGTGCATGGCATACAATTAGGTTGACCACATTGTACATGATTTTGATGCATGTTAATCATTGTGTGTGGTACAGGCATGGCATGTGCAACAGGAATATTCATGTTAGATTTACATGCATAAGAAAGATGCTCAGTGGATTTACAGTGATAACATGCTTTCTTTATTCTTTCTACCTTAACCTCTTTTTCAACCTTTTCTTTCTTAACCTGTTGTTTAACAGCCTTGGCTCCTAATCCTGGTCTAGATTCTTCTCTAGGGGATTTGATTTTAACTGATTTAGTAGGAGTTACAGGTTGTTCTTTCTTCCGATCTTCCATCTCGATTTCATATCTAACTAATAAATCAGTCTCTTCTTCTTCTCGAGGAGCAAAGTGTTTGAATATTGGTTTAATAGCAGATTTGAGAATTGTAGGTACTTCTTTTTTAATCTCACTGGGACTGGTGTCTACAGGCCTTTTCCCTTCTTTCTTAGATAAGTTAGAATAGTCAAGTCCTACACCAACACCAGTTATCTTCTTAAATGTGCTACTATCAAGATTCACTTTACTAGCTGCTAGTTTATAAGCTTCGCATTTTGTTTCTAACTCAGCTAGTTTATTCCTAAGACATGCTTCTATTTCATCTTTAAGGTTGAGCTTGTGTTCCAAAGTTTTAATAGAGTCTCTTAGGGAAATATCTATAGTGCAAACGGCCTCTAATTCTTCCACTTTTGCCTCAAGCATTCTGCATTTGGCAACAAGTGTTTTCTGTTCTTTTTGAGAAGTATTTAGGCTTTTGCACAGCATATAGATCTCTTCACTAAGAGCCCCGTTCTGCACTTATAATCATCTATAGACATTTCTTCCTTAAGGGTTAGAACTGGTACCTCTGGTTCATCTGATGTCTCAGCCATGAGGGCAAAGTTTGCTGTATGAGTAACTTCTTCCTCATCTGAATCATCCCACGCTCTGCCTTCTGTGACAACTAAAGCTCTTTTTCCATGTCTTTCCTTCACCAGGGCCTCATATTTGCTTTTGAGGGCTTCATAAGTTTCTTTTGGATATGTCTGTTTAGGCTTCTTGCAATCTGTAGCAAAATGTCCAGCTTCACCACAGTTATAACATTTGAACTTCATTTTGAAATCCAAAGGAGATTTGTAGCTGGTACTCTTGCCTTTCCCTTTGTAGCCTTGTGAACTACCACCACCCCTAGTAACCCGATAGTAAGATGAAGATTTACTTTGCGGTCGGTTACTCTTTCTGAATCTGATATTGCTGAACTTTCTTGCCATGTATGCCACGACACTGTCATCCATGTTGTCCAGCTCTTCTTGGGTGAAGTAGTCGTCATCACTATTTGATGTGCACTCATCATCATTTTCAACTTGATGTGATGCAGTTGATGACCTAGGCTTTTCTGCAACCATTGCCTTTTTAGACTCTACCTCATCAGCAACTAACCCTGATGCAGCTTCTTTTCCTCTTGAATCATTATCCCATGCTTGATCTTGAAGTGTTTCCAGCTCATAGGTTTTTAGAATTCCATAATATTCTTCCAGAGTAGTTGTGTGCAAATCTCTGGTTTCTCTAACAGCATAGACTCTATGTTCAATACTTTTTGGCTGGTTCCTCAGATATCTCATGTTGACTTCAACCACGGGGAGAGTTACACCTCTCAGATTCAAATCCAAAATCAACTGACTAAATCTTAGATAGACATCGGTTATACTTTCACCTTTTCTTATCCTGAAGGTGTCATACTCCATCTTGAGTATAAGTGTTTTGTTGCGTCTGACCTCAGAGGTACCTTCCATGACGACCTCTAGCTTATCCCAAATCTTCTTTGCTGTAGTTAGTCCTTTAACTACGTTAAACATCTCATGATCCAGGGATTCCATCAGTGTTTGTCGAACGGATGTGTCGAAGGATATCTGCTCATTATCAGCATCTGAAAAGTCTACTGCCTTCTTAGGCTCAGACCGTTGTGGTACTACCACATCTCCTTCCATATGCTCAGGAACAACAACCATTGGTACAAATTTACCTTTATCGAGGACTTCCAGATATTCAGGATTGATGGACTCAAGGTAAAGTTTCATTCTCAACACCCATTCTTCATAATGATCTCGGTCGAACATTGGAATCTTGAAATTGTTTTTAGGTGTCATCTTAATGCGGATTTAAAGTAAAGATAATAAACTTTTCTTATTACTTGAGTAGTAATTAAAAGAAAATTAAATTATCTTAAAATAAATCATGGTTCAAATTCTGGACCAAAAAAAATTTCTAAGTACCCAAGACTAGGCTAAATAGAACTGCCCAAGTCGAATTTTTCTAAGTAGAACTTCTGTCCAAGTAGAATATTCCAAGTAGAATATTCAAGTAGAATATTCCAAGTAGAATATTCAAGTAGAATATTCAAGTAGAATATTCCAAGTAGAACTTTTGTCCTTGGAAGAAATTTGTTGAAGGTCACTTTTAATATTGAATAAACAATATTACTTTTCACCCTTTTTGACTTTTGTGGCTTTTCTCACCTAACTCACCTAACCCACGTGCTAGGTACTGGATATTTTCTATAACACTTTTTGTTGTGAGATTTATGTCAAATCAAAAGCCAATAACACCTTTTTAACTTTATGTCTCTTGAAAAGGTAATCAAAAGTTGCTGGGTTTATCTTCTTTATCAAGAACAGTGATGACTCCTTGAAGAATACCAAAAATCAAAGTACCCAGAATAATTCACAAAAATTATCTAAAGTCCTCCCAAGCTAAATAATTACACCCGGAGTATTTAAATAATTTTTAGAGTGAGTTTTCTCTATCAAACAAATTTGAGCACTCTTTTCGAGAAGAACTTGAAAAGTAGATCTGTAGATGAAAACTCACTAATCTTCTACCAAACACAAGGATCTATGTTTTGTATATTAAACATGAAGCTCTGATACCAATTGTTAGGTCCAAATGTGTTGTAAAGGGGGGGGGGTGAATACAACTTTTCGAATTAATGAAGCAATAAATACTATGTAATAAATGAACACAATGATTCAAGGAATATATGTCTTATATATAACTTGAAAGGGTTGCTACAACATTCTTTACAAAGTACACTAGAAGTAAAGAGGGTAGTAAATGATACTAAGCTCTGTGAATATACTCTCTCTCTTTTACAAGTGTTTATCTCGAAAATATTGCTCTCATAAAATAATACACAAGTACTTCTATTTATACTACTTGTAATCTATGTCTTGTAGTCTTCAAAGATTAAGATATACTTGGCCCAATGATGTCCACATAAATCTTATCTAATCTTGAAAGCTTGGAAATCTGCCAATTAGATGATGCCATGTGTCATGTTGAAACTGCCCTTCATGTAGAACATCTACTTGAGAACTTCTACTTGGCCATCTCGAATATCTATCTCGAATATTCTACATAGGAATGTTCTACTTGGCCATCTCGAACATTTAAGTCGAATATTCTACATAGGAATATTCTACTTGGTCATCTCGAATATCTTGTACTTAGAAAAATTCTGGGCTTCAACTTGAAACTTCAATACAGCATTTTGAACTTGTGATTTCTTTATGTTTTCTAAATTCTTCAACAAGCTCTTTGAACTTGGATCTCTATTACTGACACAAACATACTATCAATGTCCTGACACTTGATGCAATGGTCTGATTCATAAGTGACTAGTCTTGATAGTGTCTCTGCTTCTTGAATAGATTACCATTTTCAATTAGTAATGTGGCTTTCCAATCATTGCTTTCCTTCTTGTTCACTTGAAATCAATTTGACTTATTGATACTGATAGTTATGATCTTGAATCTTTAAGTTACAAACCACTGAGGCATGAACAACTTTGTCTTGAACTTCTTTCAATGATTTCTTCTTTGTTTGATCATAGTTAACAAATTGAATTGTATCAATTACCTTGTCTTCATAGTTAACATTGATTTCTTTGTGACTTCATGTTCTTGATTGTCTTCTGGTTAAGTATCTTTTCTTTCAGTTGAGTTACATAAGTTATAGTGTTACAAGTTCAGACACTCTGCCTTTCACACACATCCAGTTTCAAAGTCCAAATCTAAAAGACCAACCTCAACAGGTTCCCAAAACCCTGTTGTTGAAAAATCCAAGAAATGAAAAACAACTGTTGTGGTAGATAAACTAAAAGGAGATGTTGGTGGTGAGGGAACCGGTGAACATCAAAGAACCCAGAAGAATAAGGAGAGTGAGGGTGAGCAACCTCAACCAAGCCACTCCACAGTCTCCCAAAAGACTGTGGATGTTAATATGGAAAATACCACATTCAAGGTTCTTTTGAACAAGAAAACAATTCGTAACAATTTGAGGTTTCATTCTTGACTCGTTCAAACTTGGAAACAACTTGTAAATATTGTAGGATCATTCTTGGCTCATTTGAACATGAAAACAATTCATAACAATTTGAGGTCTCATTCTTGACTGGTTCGAACTTGAAAACATCATGTAGCTTCTTTCTTGACTTGGTTGCACATGAAAACAACTTGCAAACTCTTGTAGGATCATTCTTGGTTCCTTGGAACATGAAAACAATTCGTAACAATTTGACTAGGTTGCACACGGAAACAACTAGTAAGATCATTCTTAGCCCATTTAAGCATGAAAACAATTCGTAACAATTTGAGGCTTCATTCTTGACTCGTTCGAACTTGGAACAACTTTTAGTTTCATTCTTGACTCGGTTGCACATGGAAATAACTAGTAGGATCATTATTGGCCCATTTGAGCATGAAAATAATTCGTAACAATTTGAGGCTTCAATCTTGACTCGTTAAAACTTGGAAAAAACTTTTAGCTTCATTCTTGACTTCTTTGAACATTAAAATAATTTATAAGTCTTGTAGGATTTTTCTTGCCTCATTTGAACATGAAAAGAATTCATAACAATTTGAAGCTTCATTCTTGACTCTTTTGAACTTGGAAACAACATATAGATTCATTATTGATTCGTTTGAACATGGAAACAACATTACTCTTATAGGACCATTCAGGGTTCTTTTGAACAAGAAAACAATTCGTAACAATTTGAGGCTTCGTTCTTGAATCGTTCGAACTTGGAAACAACTTGTAAATATTGTAGGATCATTCTTGGCTCATTCGAACATGAAAACAATTCATAAAAATTTGAGGCCTCATTCTTGAATGGTTCGAACTTGAAAACATCATGTAGCTTCTTTCTTGACTTGGTTGCACATGAAAACAACTTGTAAACTCTTGTAGGATCATTCTTGGTTCCTTGGAACATGAAAACAATTCGTAACAATTTAAGGATTCATTCTTGACTCCTTCGAACTTGGAAACAACTTCTAGCTTCATTCTTCCCTCGTTTGAACTTGGAAACATATTGTAAACTCTTGTAAGATCATTCTTGGCTCATTTGAACATGAAAACCATTCGTAACAATTTGAGGTTTCATTCTTGACTCGTTGAAACTTGGAAACAACTTTTAGCTTCATTCTTGACTAGGTTGCACATGGAAACAACTAGTAAGATCATTCTTAGCCCATTTAAGCATGAAAACAATTCGTAACAATTTGAGGCTTCATTCTTGACTCGTTCGAACTTGGAACAACTTTTAGTTTCATTCTTGACTCGGTTGCACATGGAAATAACTAGTAGGATCATTATTGGCCCATTTGAGCATGAAAATAATTCGTAACAATTTGAGGCTTCAATCTTGACTCATTCAAACTTGGAAATAACTTTTAGCTTCATTCTTGACTTCTTTGAACATTAAAATAATTTATAAATCTTGTAGGATTTTTCTTGCCTCATTTGAACATGAAAACAATTCATAACAATTTGAAGCTTCATTCTTGACTCTTTTGAACATGGAAACAACATGTAGATTCATTCTTGATTCGTTTGAACATGGAAACAACATTACCCTTATAGGACCATTCAGGGTTCTTTTGAACAAGAAAACAATTCCTAACAATTTGAGGCTTCGTTCTTGACTCGTTCGAACTTGGAAACAACTTGTAAATATTGTAGGATCATTCTTGGCTCATTTGAACATGAAAAAAATTTATAACAATTTGAGACCTCATTCATGACTGGTTCGAACTTGAAAACATCATGTAGCTTCTTTCTTGACTTGGTTGCACATGAAAATAACTTGTAAACTCTTGTAGGATCATTATTGGTTCCTTGGAACATGAAAACAATTCGTAACAATTTAAGGATTCATTCTTGACTCCTTCAAACTTGGAAACAACTTTTAGCTTCATTCTTCCCTCGTTTGAACTTTAAAACATATTGTAAACTCTTGTAAGATCATTCTTGGCTCATTTGAACATGAAAACCATTAGTAACAATTTGAGGCTTCATTCTTGACACGTTCCAACTTGGAAACAACTTTTAGCTTCATTCTTGACTCGGTTGACATGGAAACAACTAGTAGGATCTATTGGCCCATTTGAGCATGAAAATATTTCGTAACAATTTGAGGCTTCAATCCTGACTCGTTCAAACTTGGAAATAACTTTTAGCTTCATTCTTGACTTCTTTGAATATGGAAATAATTTATAAATCTTGTAAGATTTTTCTTACCTCATTTGAACATGAAAACAATTCGTAATAATTTTAAGCTTCATTCTTGACTCATTTGAACTTGGAAACAACATATTGCTCCATTCTTGACACGTTTGAACATGGAAACAACTTTACTCTTGTAGGACCATTCATGGCTCTTTTGAACAAGAAAACAATTCGTAACAATTTGAGACTTCATTCATGACTCGTTCGAACTTGGAAACAACTTATAAATAGTGTAGGTTCATTCTTGGCCATTTGAACATGAAAACAATTCATAACAATTTGAGGCCTCATTCTTGACTGGTTCAAACTTGAAAACATCATGTAGCTTCTTTCTTGACTTGGTTGAACATGGAAATAACTTGTAAACTCTTGTAGGATCATTCTTGGTCCTTGGAACATGAAAACAATTCGTAACATTTGAGAATTCATTCTTGACTCCTTCGAACTTGGAAACAACTTGTAGCTTCATTCTTTTCTCGTTTGAACATGGAAACATATTGTAAACTCTTGTAGGATCATTCTTGGCTCATTTGAACATGAAAACAATTCATAACAATTTGAGGCTTCATTCTTTACTCGTTCAAACTTATAAACAACTTTTACCTTCATTCTTGACTCGGTTGCGCATGGAAACAACTAGTAAGAACATTCTTAGCCCATTTAAGCATGAAAACAATTCGTAATAATTTGAGGCCCCAATCTTGACTCGTTTGAATTTGGAAACAACCTTTAGCTTCATTGTTGACTTCTTTGAACATGGAAATAATTTTTAAATCTTGTACGATTTTTCCTGCCTTATTTAAATATGAAAACAATTCGAAATAATTTGATGCTTCATTTTTGACTCATTTGAACTTGGAAACAATATATAGCTTCATTCTTAACTCGTTTGAGCATGGAAATAACTTGTAACATCATGTAGGACCATTCTTGGCTCTTTTGAACAAGAAAGCAATTTGTAACAATTTGAGGGTTCATTCTTGATTTGTTCGAACTTGGAAATAACTTGTAAATCTTATAGGATCATTCTTGACTCATTTTAATATGAAAATAATTTGAGACCTAATTCTTGACTGGTTCGAACTTGAAAACAACATGTAGCTTCTTTCTTGACTCAGTTGCAAATGGAAACAACTTGTAAACCCTTGTAGAATCATTCATGGCTCCTTGGAACATGAAAACAATTCGTAACAATCTGAGGATTCATTCTTGACTCCTTCGAACCTGGAAACAACTTGTAGCTTCATTTTTACCTCGTTTGAACATGGAAACATATTGTAAACTCTTGTAGGATCATTCTTGGCTCATTTGAACATGAAAACCATTCATAACAATTTGAGGTTTCATTCTTTACTCGTTCAAACTTATAAACAACTTTTACCTTCATTCCTGACTCGGTTGCGCATGGAAACAACTAGTAAGATCATTCTTAGCCCATTTAAGCATGAAAACAATTCGTAATAATTTGAGGCCCCAATCTTGACTCGTTCGAATTTGGAAACAACTTATAGCTTCATTCTTGACTTCTTTGAACATGGAAATAATTTTTAAATCTTGTAGGATTTTTCTTGCCTCTTTTAAACATGAAAATAATTCGTAACAATTTGAAGCTTCATTCTTGATTCATTTGAACTTGGAAACAACATATAGCTCCATTCTTGACTCGTTTGAACATGGAAATAACTTTACTATTGTAGGACCATTCATGGCCCTTTTGAACAAGAAAACAATTCATAACAATTTGAGACTTCATTCATGACTTGTTCGAACTTGGAAACTACTTATAAATATTGTAGGATCATTCTTGGCTCATTTGAACATGAAAACAATTCATAACTATTTGAGGTCTCATTCTTGACTGGTTCGAACATGAAAACATCATGTAGCTTCTTTCTTGACTTGGTTGCACATGGAAACAACTTGTATACTATTGTAGGATCATTCTTGACTCCTTGGAACATGAAAACAATTCGTAACAATTTGAGGATTCATTCTTAACTCCTTCGAACTTGGAAACAACTTGTAGGATCATTCTTGGCTCATTTGAACATGAAAACAATTCGTAACAATTTGAGGCTTCATTCTTTACTCGTTCGAACTTATAAACACCCTTTACCTTCATTCTTAACTCGGTTGCACATGGAAACAACTAGTAAGATCTTTTTTAGCACATTTAAGCATGAAAAAAATTTGTAACAATTTGAGGCCTCAATCTTGACTCGTTCGAACTTGGAAACAACTTTTAGCTTCATTCTTAACTTCTTTGAACATGGAAATAATTTGTAAATCTTGTAGTATTTTTCTTGCCTCATTTGAACATGAAAACAATTCGTAACAATTTGATGCTTCATTCTTGAGTCATTTGAACTTTGAAACAAAATATAGCTTCATTCTTGACTCGTTTTAGCATGGAAACAACTTCTAAAATCTTGTAGGACCATTCTCGGCTCTTTTGAACAAGAAGCAATTCGTTACAATTTGAGGCTTCATTCTTGACTTGTTTGAACTTGAAAACAACTTATAAATCTGATAGGATCATTATTGACTCATTTGAATATGAAAACAATTTGTAACAATTTGAGGCCTCATTCTTGACAGGTTCAAACTTGAAAATAACATGTAGCTTATTTCTTGACTCGGTTACAAATGGAAACAACTTGTAAACTCTTGTAGAATCATTCATGGATCCTTGGAACATGAAAACAATTCGTAACAATTTTAGGATTAATTCTTGACTGCTCCGAACTTGGAAACAACTTGTAGCTTCATTCTTGCCTCATTTGAACATGGAAACATATTGTAAACTCTTGTAGGACCATTCATGGCTCCTTGGAACATGAAAACAATTCGTAACAATTTGAGGATTCATTCTTGACTCCTTCGAACTTGGAAACAACTTGTAAATTTTGTAGGATCATTCAAGGCTCATTTGAACATGAAAATAATATATAACAATTTGAGGCCTCATTCTTGACTGGTTCGAACTTAAAAACATCATGTAGCATTTTTCTTGACTTGGTTGCACATGGAAATAACTTGTAAACTCTTGTAGGTTCATTCTTGGCTCCTTGGAACATGAAAACAATTCGTAACAATTTGAGGATTCATTCTTGACTCCTTCGAACTTGGAAAAAACTTGTAGCTTCATTGTTGACTCGTTTAAACATGGAAATATATTGTAAACTCTTGTAGGATCATTCTTGGCTCATTTGAACATGAAAACAATTCGTAGCAATTTGAGGCTTCATTCTTTACTTGTTCGAACTAGGAAATAACTTGTAAATCTTATAGGATAATTATTGACTCATTTGAAAATGAAAATAATTTGTAACAATTTGAGGCCTCATTCTCGACTGATTCGAACTTGAAAACAACATGTAGCTTCTTTTTGACGCGGTTGCAAATGGAAACAACTTGTAAACTCCTGTAGAATCATTCATGGCTCCTTGGAACATGAAAACAATTCGTAACAATTTGAGGATTCATTCTTGACTCCTTCGAACTTGGAAATAACTTGTAACTACATTCTTGCCTCGTTTGAACATGGAAACATATTGTAAACTATTGTACGATCATTCTTGGATCATTTGAACATGAAAATAATTCGTAATAATTTGAGGCTTAATTTTTGACTTATTCGAACTTAGAAATAACTTTTAGCTTCATTCTTGACTAGGTTGGACATGGAAACAACTATTACGATCATTATTGACCCATTAGAGCATGAAAATAATTCATAACAATTTGAGGCTTCAATCCTGACTAGTTCAAACTTGGAAATAACTTTTAGATTCATTCTTGACTTCTTTGAACATGGAAATAATTTGTAAATCTTGTAGGATTTTTCTTGCCTCATTTGAATATGAAAACAATTCGTAACAATTTGAAGCTTCTTTCTTGACTCATTTGAACTTGGAAACAACATATAGCTTCATTCTTAACTCGTTTGAACATGGAAACAACTTGTAAACTCTTGTAGGACCTTTCTTGGCTCTTTTGAACAAGAAAACAATTCATAAAAATTTGAGACTTTATTCTTGGCTCGTCCGAACTTAGAAACAACTTGTAAATCTTATAGGATCATTCTTGACTCATTTGAATATGAAAACAATTTGTAACAATTTGAGGCCTCATTCTTGACTGGTTCGAACTTGAAAATAACATGTAGCTTCTTTTTGACTAGGTTGCAAATGGAAACAACTTGTAAACTCTTGTAGAATCATTCAATGCTCCTTAGAACATGAAAACAATTCGTAACAATTTGAGGATTCATTCTTGACTCCTTCGAACTTGGAAACAACTTGTAGCTTCATTCTTTCCTCGTTTGAACATGGAAACATATTGTAAACTCTTGTACGATCATTCTTGGATCATTTGAACATGAAAATAATTCGTAATAATTTGAGGCTTCATTCTTAACTTATTCAAACTTGGAAATAACTTTTAGCTTCATTGTTGACTCGGTTGCACATGGAAACAACTAGTAGGATCATTATTGGCCCATTTGAGCATGAAAACAATTCGTAACAATTTGAGGTTTCAATCTTGACTCGTTCAAACTTGGAAATAACTTTTAGCTTCATTCTTGACTACTTGGAACATTAAAATAATTTGTAAATCTTGTGGAATTTTTCTTGCCTTATATGAACATGAAAACAATTCGTAACAATTTGAAGCTTTATTCTTAACTCATTTGAACTTGGAAACAACGTATAACTTCATTCTTGACTCGTTTGAACATGGAAATAACTTTACTCTTATAGGACCATTCAGGGCTCTTTTGAACAAGAAAAAAATTCGTAACAATTTGAGGCTTCATTATTGACTCGTTCGAACTTGGAAATAACTAGTAAATATTGTAGGATTATTCTTGGCTAATTTGAACATGAAAATAATTTATAACAATTTGAGACCTCATTCTTGACTAGTTCGAACTTGAAAACTTCATGTAGCTTCTTTCTTGACTTGGTTGCACATGGAAACTGTAAAATCTCGATATATATATAATTATTATTTAATATTTAGTTATTAAATAATATATTATATATATTGTATTTAATTAGAATACTAGTTATTATTAGTAAAAAATGGGGGGGGGGGGTTGAGAATTAAAAGAAAAGAATTAGGGATTTAACTTTTACGTTACTTTTGTTGGAGAGGAAAGAGAAAGAAGAAGAGAGGAGGAAGAAGGAGAAGTTTAGCAAAATCTAATTTGAACAAGGATTTTAGTGTTCTAAGGTAAGAGATCAAAACTCTATTTGATATAAGTAATCATATTTTGTTTAGGATATGGGACTTATAGTTTTTCTATTATTATATATATGAATTAGGGTTTATTGTGATTGAGATATCTAGAGTTCTTGAGCATCATTCTTATTTTCTGAATTTCAAGGTACATATACTTTTATTATACCCTTTATCTCATTTGATTTCAAGAAATTCGTATGTGAACTTTTAAATGTGCTGAATTCTTATCAAAATGACAGTAAATTCGTTATATGTTCAAATTTAGTGGTTTCGGACTTTCCGGAAAGGATTTTGAATTTCCTATAACTTTCGTTCTTTAACTTTTCTAAAATTCAGCTTACAACTGTGAGTATTCTGCAATTTATGTAATCTGACAGCGTGTTTTCGAAACAGAATACTCAACTTTGAAAATTCGTAGTAAATTGAGTTTTGTTCCAAAAATTATGAATAATATCTTTCTGAAAAGATCTTTTCGATATCTGCATTTATTGTTTATATTCCGTTGGCAAACTCTGTGATTTCAATACCTTAAATATCAAAATAATTGTGAAATCATGGTCTGATTCTGTGCTGGCAGCCCGCAAATATATATTTTCTGAATTCGTTACATGTGTGTTTTGAATGAGTCTTAGCATTCTGGAAAGGTCTCGAAATTATCTACGATTCTCATGTTTTGTACTTTTTCAGATAAAGTCATTTTAGTAGAGTAAATTGCTACTTTTCTGGGCATGTCAAGTATAAAACTAATTTAAGTTGTGTACTTTGTATGATGATTGAGTTTTGTGTTCGAGTAAGCTATTTTGAAATGATATATGTTTTTGGTTTGGATTTGGGAGATATTGTAAGACCTCCGTCGTGAGTGGAGTGAATCTCATGCTTGGCACCACCTATAGGGTGTAATTAAATAGTATAGGCGTGTCGCTGGAGGTATGGGACACGTATAGTCGCGACTAATTTTTGTATATTTGGTCATTTGGGTAGCATTGTGCTTAGTGCCTTGCAAGCTCCTGTAAGATTTTGGGTAGCATTTGTTTTGTGCTATGCAAGCCCCTGTAAGTTTTGATGATTACATATTTACGGATCACCGAAAATGTAGGACATCCTGTAAGTAAGATTATCTCCCATTTGAGTTAGTAAGTTACGTTTTCCGTTAAATTATTGTGATGATTATTAATAAGTATAAAAGTAAGATTATTTTAAGTGAAAAGTGGGTGTGTTGGTTTTGTAGATATCTATCTAGCCTTTCTGCTCTTTTCATATAGTCTACAATATCTTTTCCAGTTATCATATTATATCCATTTTTTTATCTATTTCCTGCTCACTTGACTTGTGTTATATCCGTATATGAGTCTTTCGCTCACTGCCGGTCTTTGTTTTGTTTTTATTTCCCCCGGCAGGTAAGAATACTTTGGTGGGCTACTTTATGGGGAGAACGAGAACTCCGAACGTAGAGGAGCTCATTTATTTTTATTTTTACAGTTTATTAGACTCCTAGAATTTTTTCGGAATTGATACTTGTGGACTTAAATCCGAATTTTGATGATTCAGTTATATTTTAATTGTTGGTCTCTAAGTTGGATTGGAGAAGTTTTAATGTTTTACAGATTTTTTGGAGAATTGTTAATTATGTGGATTTAAATAAGTTTGATAATTGTTGGGATGTTAAAGTTGGCATCAGAGCTAAGGTTTTATGATTCTGTAGACTTGTTTTAGGCTCGACCTGTGAGGATTGGGTAGATGTAAGATATCTAGATTAAGTTTTATTTTAGTATATGGCATTGCATCGATATTTTGGTAATTGTGAAACTGAACAATTCATAATTGTAGGATGTCTACTCGACGATCCACTCGACTTTCTGGTGAGCAGCCTTCAGCTGAGGCTGACCGTACTGTACCAGGACGTAGATGGAGAGGATCTGGTTCATCTGGTAAGGGTAGAGGAAGGTCTACTCGTGCTACTCGGAGGGCACAACCAGAAACTGTACCTCAAGCTGATCAAGAGGAAAATATTATGAGGGAAAATGAGCAGCAAGCACCTAAGCAACCAGTGGCACAACCTTTGAATCAGTTGGGAATTGATCCGAATGTGCTGGCTAATATTGTGACTCAGGCAGTGGTTAACTCCCTCGAACAAATTATCAATCCTAATGTTGTTGGTCAGGGGCAGAATTCAGGGCAAGCTACTAATATTGGGCAGAATAACACTAATAATCAGCAAGGGGTTGAACATAATGCAATAGTGGTTCCTGATAACGATGCATATGAATATCCTCAGAATCAGGCTACTTACATTCCTATGTTGGAGAGGTTTAATAAGTAGAAGCCTAAGAGTTTTAATGGGCAGGGAGGACCAGAAGCAGCTGAGAACGGGTAGGGGCACCTCGAAAAGATATTTCGATTGATTGGGTGTTCTGAAAATACTATGGCGAGGTTTGCTGCATATAAGTTAGAGGATGATGCTGATAGATGGTGGACTACTGTGACTGCCACCAAACCAGAGCATTATATGGATGTTGTGACTTGGAATGAGTTCTAGGAGCTTTTTAATCAGATGTACTTCCCAGTAGTTGATAGGGAGAGGTATGTCCGTGAGTACCAGACAGTAAAGCAGGGTGACACTGAGTCAGTTGCAGAGTATATCTCCAGATTTAACAGGTTGGCCAGTTTTGCAGCTTCAAAAATTAAGTCTGAGGAAGATAAGGCTAACAAGTTCAAGTGGGGCCTTAGGGTAGAGTACAGGCATAACATCATTTCTACCAGGTTTACGAATATGGAGCATGCGATCAGTGCAGCTAAGTATCAGGAGTTATCTGTCTTAGATGGGAAGGATGATTCTAGTAAATAGAGGGCTAGAGATGAGCCACAGAGTTCCACTCATAACCAACAGAGCTTTCGAGTAAATCAGTTTCAAGGTGCTCAGCAGCATGGGCAATACTTGTCTCGGCAGAGTGGGCAATCTTACTCCAGAAATAATGGTGAGAGTCGAGGTTTTCATAGGGGTTACCAGAATGTGGGTAATGGGAGGTGACCAGTGACATATAATGGTAATAGAGGAAACTTTCAGGGAAACTGACAAGTAAGGGACCGATGCAGGACTTATAGGGGTAGCCATCCAGGAAAACCATGTTATAAAGAGACAAGAGCTTGTTTTCTGTATGGGAGGACTGGGCATATGGCCAGAGATTGTGCTATGCAAAGTAGGGAGCATCAGCAGGCTTCAATGAATGATAATCCGGGTCAGTCCCAAAATCAGCAAGGAGGCAATCAGGGTCAGAGAAATGCAGGCCGTGTTTATGCCACCAAAGCTAGGGATGCAGCAAATATCCCGGGTACTATTTCTGGTACTTTTTTTATTGGCAGTAGATATGCTAGAGTGTTATTTGATACTGGTGCTACACATTCTGTTGTTTCTTCTAGTTTTACTAAACACCTTGGAATAAAATCATATGATTTAGTTCCATCAATTTGTATTAGCACTGCTGTAGGTATGAGTATTGATGTGCATGTTGACTATCTTAATTGTCCAGTCAGAGCTGGGGATCACATATTACCAGCTACTTTATTACCTTTGCATATGCAAAATTTTGATGTGATTTTAGGTATGGATTGGTTAGAGAAACACATAGCTCCAAACCTAGTGCTTTATACAGGGTTATATATGTGATGAAGGCTGTAAGGTCTATAAATAAAGGTTGTTGTGGTTATCTTGCTTATATAGCTGATACAGATATGGCAGAATTGCAATTGAAAGATGTACCGATGGTTAAAGAATTTATTGATGTTTTTCCAAATGACCTTCCCGGATTACCTCCACACGGGGAGGTTGAGTTTTCTGTAGAACTCGTACCAGGCTCCGAGCTGATTTCCAAGGCTCCTTACCGAATGGCTCCAGCTGAACTAAAGGAGATGAAAGAACAATTGCAAGAGTTACTTGATAAGCGCATTGTTCGCCCTAGTGTATCTCCTTGGGGTGCTCCAGTCCTATTTATGAAGAAGAAAGACGGTTCGATGAGATTGTGCATAGATTATAGAAATCTTAATAAGATCACTATTCGTAATCGATACCCGTTACCGCGTATTGATGACTTGTTTGATCAATTACAAGGGGCAAAAATCTTTTCAAAAATTGATTTGCGATCAGGATGTCATCAGTTACGGGTGAGAGATGAAGATGTGCCAAAAACAGCTTTTTGAACACGGTATGGACATTATGAGTTTCTTGCATGCCTTTCGGGTTAACTAATGCTCCGTCAGTTTTTATCGATTTGATGAATAGGGTCTTTAAAGACTTTTTGGACAAGTTTGTTATTGTTTTCAAAGATGACATTCTTGTGTACTCAAAGTCTGAAGAAGAGCATGAAGAACACTTGAGGAAAGTGTTGGAGATTTTGAGGGGTCGTCAGTTGTTTGCTAAATTCTCAAAGTGTCAGTTTTGGATGAAACAAGTTTCATTCTTGGGGCATGTTGTTTTCGCAGAAGGAATACAAGTAGATCCGTCAAAAATAGTAGCAGTGTCAGAATGGTCAAGACCTACTACCGTGACAGAGTTTAGGAGTTTTTTGGGTTTAGCTGGTTATTACCGAAGATTTGTGGAAGGTTTTTCGACAATATCTATGCCTTTAACACGGTTGACAAGGAAGAGTAGTCGATTTATCTGGACCGATGAATGTGAGAAAAGCTTTCAGGAATTAAAGAAGAAGTTAACTACAACTCCGGTATTGACACTACCATCAGGGACAGAGGGATTTGTTATCTATAGTGATGCTTCGAAAAAGGGGTTGGGAGCAGTTTTGATGCAACATGGTAAGGTGATTGCCTATGCATCTAGACAGTTGAAGACACATGAGGAAAATTATCCAATGCACGACTTGGAATTGGCAACAGTGGTCTTTGCTCTAAAGTTGTGGAGACATTACTTATATGGGGCTTCATGTGATATTTGGACTGATCATCAAAGCTTAAAATACATTTTCACTCAAAAAGAGCTAAATATGAGACAACGGAGATGGCTCGAGTTGATTAAAGACTATGATGTGCGAATTCAGTATAAGCCTGGAAAGGCTAATGTTGTTGCAGATGTACTTAGTCGTAAAAATTCTGGTCAGATTTCAGTGTTTAAATTGCCTAAGGAGTTGCAAGAAGAAGTACAAAGAATGGGGTTAGGTCTTAGTGTTAGTGGTGTGGATGGTATGTTAGCTAATTTGCAAATGGAACCGATATTGATTTCTAGAATTAAGGAGGCACATAAAGGGGACTTAGAGATTCAGGAAATTGTCCAAAATATCAAAGATGGGAAGCAGTCGGACTTTAGTGTGGATGAGCATGGTGTTCTTTGGTTTATAGGTTGGTTATGTGTTCCAAAAATCAGCTATTCGAGAGGAGCTTTTAGCAGAAGCTCACAATTCACCATTCTCTGTACATACCGGTAGTACCAAAATGTATATGGACATGAAAGATCAATTTTGGTGGAGTGGCATGAAGAATGATATTGATAACTATGTGTCAAAGTGTATGACCTGTCAACTTGTTAAGGTAGAACATCAAAGGCCAGGCGGTGCGTTGCATTCATTGGATGTACCCGAATGGAAGTGGGAGCTTATATGTATGGACTTCTTGATGGATTTACCTAGGACATTGAAGAAGCATGATGCTATTTGGGTGGTTGTAGATCGACTTACAAAATCTGCCCATTTTCTTGCTATTCGAGCGACTGATTCGGTAGAGAAATTGGTTGAAATTTATAGAGATGAGATCATGAGATTATATGGGGTTCCAGTCATTATTGTTTCAGATCGAGATCCACGGTTTACATCTCAATTTTGGGAAGGATTTCAAAAGGCATGTGGTACTAAACTGAGCTTCAGCATGGCATTTCATCCACAAACAGATGGTCAATCCGAGAGGACCATTCAAACCTTAGAAGATATGTTGAGGGCTTGTGCACTAGATTGGGCTGGCAAGTGGGATGAACATTTACTACTTGTGGAGTTTGCTTACAACAATAGTTGGCAAACTAGTGTTGGGATGACACCATACGAAGCGTTATATGGGAAGAGGTGTAGAACACCTATATGTTGGGATGAGGTTGGTGAGAGGAAGTTAGAGGGGCCTGAAATAGTTGAGGAGACTAATGAGAAAGTAATGGTGATAAGAGAAAAATTAAGGCAAGCTCAAGATCGACAAAAGAAATATGTAGATGTGTATCGTAGGAGTTTGCATTTTCAGCCTGGTGAGAAAGTATTTTTGAAAGTTTGTCCATGGAAGGGAGTGCATCGTTTTGGTCTCAGGGGAAAGTTGAATCCCAGATTTATTGGCCCATTTGAGATTCTAGAAAAAGTAGGTGAGGTAGCGTATAGATTGGCTTTATCTCCTCAATTGTCAAGGGTTCATAATGTATTTCATGTATCTTTGTTGAGGAGATATAATTATCATCCGTCGCATGTAGTAAGTTGTCCCTTGGATAAAGTTCGACCAGATTTAACTTATGAGAAGGAACCTGAAAGAATCTTGGAACGTCAAGAAAGGGTAATGCATCGCCGCACGATTCCGTTTGTGAGGATATTATGGAAAGGTAATTCAGAATGAGAGGCTACTTGGGTAACGGAGAAAATTGTTCGGGCACATTACCCACATCTTTTTGAGCAAAAGTTCGTAAGATAAATTTCGGGGACGAAATTTCATTTAGAGGGGAAGAATGTAAAATCTCGATATATATATATATATATATATATATATATATATATATATATATATATATAATTATTATTTAATATTTAGTTATTAAATAATATATTATATATATTGTATTTAATTAGAATTCTAGTTATTATTAGTAAAAAAACGGGTGGTTGAGAATAAAAAGAAAAGAATTAGGGATTTAACTTTTACGCTATTTTTGTTAGAGAGGAAGGAGAAAGAAGAAGAGAAGAGGAAGAAAGAGAAGCTTAACAAAATCTAATTTGAACAATGATTTTAGTGTTCTAAGGTAAGAGATCAAAACCCTCTTTGATATAAACAATCATATTTTATTTAGGATATGGGACTTATAATTTTTCTATTGTTATATATATGAATTAAGGTTTATTGTGATTGAGATATCTAGAGTTCTTGAGCATCATTCTTATTTTCTGAATATCAAGGTACGGATACTTTTATTATACCCTCTATCTCATTTGATTTAAAGAAATTCGATGTGAACTTTTAAATGTGCTGAATTCTTATAAAACTGATAGTAAATTCGTTATATATTCAAATTTAGTGATTTCAGACTTTTCGGAAAGGATTTTGAATTTCCTATAACTTTCGTTCTTTAACTTTTGTGAAATTCTGCTAACAACTGTGAGTATTCTGCAATTTATGTAATCTGGCAGTGTGTTTTCGAAACAGAATACTCGACTTTGAAAATTCGTAGTAAATTGAGTTTTGTTCCAAAAATTATGAATAATATCTTTCTGAAAAGATCTTTTCGATATATGCATTTGTTGTTTATATTCCGTTGGCAAACTCTGTGATTTCAATACCTTAAATATCAAAATACTTGTGAAATCAGGGTCTGATTCTGTGCTGGCAGCCCGTAAATATATATTTTCTGAATTCGTTACTTGTGTGTTTTGAACGAGTCTTAGCATTCTGGAAAGGTCTCGAAATTATCTACGATTCTCATGTTTTGTAATTTTTCAGATAAAGTCATTTTAGTAGAGTAAATTGCTACTTTTCTGGGCATGTCAAGTATAAAACTGATTTAAGTTGTGTACTTTGTATGATTATTGAGTTTTGTGTTCGAGTAAGCTATTTTGAAATGATATATGTTTTTGGTTTGGATTTGGGAGATATTGTAAGACCTCCATCGTGAATGGAGTGAATCTTATGTTTGGCACCATCTATACGGTGTAATTAAATAGTATAGGCGTGTCGCCGGAGGTATGAGACACATATAGTCGCGACTAATTTGTGTATATTTGGCCATTTGGGTAGCATTGTGCTTAGTGCCTTGCAAGCCCCTGTAAGATTTTGGGTAGCATTTGTTTTGTGCTATGCAAGCCCCTGTAAGTTTTGATGACTACATATTTCTGGATCGCCGAAAACGTAGGACATCCTATAAGTAAGATTATCTCCCATTTGAGTTAGTAAGTTACATTTTCCATTAAATTATTGTGATGATTGTTAGTAAGTATAAAAGTAAGATTATTTTAAGAGAAAAGTGTGTGTGTTGGTTTTGTAGATATCTATCTAGCCTTTCTGCTCTTTTCATATAGTCTACAATATCTTTTCCAGTTATCATATTATATCCATTTTTTTATCTATTTCCTGCTCACTTGACTTGTGTTATATCCGTATATGAGCCTTTCGCTCACTGCTGGTCTTTGTTTTGTTTTTATTTCCCCTTGCAGGTAAGAATACTAAGGTGGGCTACTTTATGGGGAGAGCGAGAACTGCGAACGTAGAGGAGCTCATTTATTTTTATTTTTGCAGTTTATTAGACTCCTAGAATTTTATTCGGAATTGATACTTGTGGATTTAAATCCGAATTTGGATGATTCAGTTATATTTTAATTGTTGGACTGTAAGTTTGATTGGAGAAGTTTTAATGTTTTATGGATTTTTTGGAGAATTGTTAATTATGTGGATTTAAATAAGTTTGATAATTGTTGGGATGTTAAAGAAACAACTTGTAAACTCTTGTAGGATCATTCTTGGTTCCTTCGAACATGAAAACAATTCGTAAAAATTTGAGGATTCATTCTTGATTCCTTTGAACTTGAAAATAACTTGTAGCTTCATTTTGACTAGTTTGAACAGGGAAACATATTGTAAACTCTTGTAGGATCATTCTTCGCTCATTTGAACATGAAAACAATTCGTAACAATTTGAGGATTCATTCTTGACTCCTTCGATCTTGGAAACAACTTGTAGCTTCATTTTGACTCGTTTGAACATGGAAACATATTGTAAACTCTTGTAAGATCATTCTTGGCTCATTTGAACATGAAAACAATTCTTAACAATTTGAGGCTTCATTCTTTACTCGTTCGAACTTGTAAACAACTTTTACTTTCATTCTTGACTCGGTTGCACATGGAAACAACTAGTAAGATCATTCTTTTCCCATTTAAGCATGAAAACAATCCGTAACAATTTGAGGCCTCAATCTTGACTCGTTCGAACTTGGAAACAACTTTTAGCTTCATTCTTGATTTCTTTAAACATGGAAATAATTTGTAAATCTTGTAGGATTTTTTTTGCCTCATTTGAACCTGAAAACAATTCGTAAAAATTTAAAGCTTCATTCTTGACTTATTTGAGCTTGGAAACAACATATAGCTGCATTCTTTACTCGTTTGAACATGGAAATAACTTGTAAACTCTTGTATGACCATTCTTGGCTCTTTTGAACAAGAAAACAATTCGTAACAATTTAAGGCTTCATTCTTGAGTCGTTCGAACTTGGAAACAACTTGTAGCTTCCTTCTTGAATCGGTTCCATATGAAAAAAACTTGTACACTCATGTAGGATAATTTTTGGCTCATTTGAACATGAAACCAATTGGTAACAATTTGAGGCCTCATTCTTGACCGGTTCGAACTTGAAAACAACATGTAGCTTCTTTCTTGACTCGATTGCACATGAAAATAAATTATAAACTCTTGTAGGATCATTTTTGGCTCTTTGGAACATGAAAATAATTAGTAACAATTTGAGGATTCATTATTGACTCCTTCAAACATGGAAACAACTTGTAGATTCATTCTTGACTCATTTGAACATGGAAATATATTGTAAACTCTTGTAGGATCATTCTTGGCTCATTTGAACATCAAAACAATTCGTAACAATTTGAGGCTTCATTCTTGACTCGTTCGAACTTGGAAACAACTTGAAAATACTGTAGGATCATTCTTGGCTCATTTGAACATGAAAACAATTTGTAACAATTTGAGGCCTCATTCTTGACTGGTTCGAACTTGAAAACAACATGTAGCTTCTATCTTGACTCGGTTGCACATTGAAACTTGTAAACTCTTGTAGAATCATTCTTGGCTACTTGGAACACGAAAACAATTCGTAACAATTTGAGGATTCATTTTTTTCTCCTTCGAACTTGGAAACAACTTTTACCTTCATTATTGACTCGGTTGCACATGGAAACAACTAGTAACATCATTTTTAGCCCATTTAAGCATGAAAACAATTCGTAACAATTTGAGGCCTCAATCTTGCCTCGTTCGAACTTGGAAACAACTTTTAGCTTCATTCTTGACTTCTTTGAACATGGAAATAATGTGTAAATCTTGTAGGATTTTTTTGCCTGATTTGAACCTGAAAACAGTTTGTAAAAATTTGAAGCTTTATTCTTGAATTACTTGAACTTGGAAACAACATATAGCTTCATTCTTGACTCGTTTGAACATGGATAGTAACTTTTCAGTTTTACGAAAACCATGTTAGCCCACACTATATAGAAGGTGTAGGATTATAAATCCGGGATTATATTACGATGATACTAAGTAAATAAGTGTATGTAAACGTCGTTAGAATCCGAGGATTTTGTCGTTTACTAAGTGTTTTGTAATTTACGAGATATTAAGGATTAAAGGAGTAGGTTTCGACCTAAGGGATTATAATTCAAAGAAATTATATCCTAAATTATGTTAAGGTAGTGTGACTAGTAAATGTTCACATTACAAAGATGAGAATAAGAAGTGTTATCACTAATCATGTTTTTATAAAGGATTAAGAGTAAGTAAAATGCACCACAAAGCAAGCCATGCAAGCCATGCAAGCAAGTACTTGCATGGATGAGATCAAGTAACTAAGTCAAGCAAGGGAACTAGCCAAGTAACTAGAATTAGCAAGAGTAACCAAGTACTTAACTAGATTAGGAAACCAAGTTCCCTAATTTAGGGGAAATATCCATAAAGTAGCTTTATTAACTTGTCCTAATTCAACCAAGTAATCAGTAAACTCTTTTTGTTAACCAAATGAGAAATTTACGATTTTATAAAATTGTTAAAGCCGGACTGATTCCTGGACAACCCTTAAAGGAGGATGAATGAGAAAAGGAACATAAGTGCCTATGCAAAGTGACAAGTATGAAGATGTCATTGACCCATGAATTGACTTAAGTGATTAACATATGTCCTAAAGGTTAAGTAACTCTATAATGAGAGGTCTAACCTATGTCAAGCTTATGGTTCGTGCGTGCGTAGCGTTAGTGGTTAAGATAACCAATAACTAACGACACGTTCTATTTGATTTGTATAGATCGTCCATCAAACCCCCGCACCTCGACGAACCCCAGGACCCCAGGCAAGTTTTTAAAACTCATACTTAATGTACTAATGTTTTGTCGAAAGACTGTTGTTGTTGTTGTGATATAACTGTATGTTGAAAAGCATGAATTAATATGTATATTTACATATTTCCCAAACATTGCGACTATATGCTATATGTATTATAGATATAAGTCGGTAAAAGTAAAGGCTCTAAGCATAGAGCGGTTATGTATTTTCAAACGTAGACCAGGAGTCGGCATGTAATGATAAAGTACTGTCATAATCCGGAAGAAGCCGGAGACATATTATTTTGAAAAGGCGATATAAATATTTTGATATTTATATTCTGGATATTCTTTAAATAAAAGAATAAAAAGGAGATAATAAATATTATTTTAATATTTATTTAATTAATGAATATTATTTTGAATATTCATTTATTGAGAATCATTTATTAATTTTTAATTAATAAATATTATTTAAATATTTATTAATTATTAATAATTCATTTTCGAATTATTTTAGGTCTTTAATAATTATTCGAAGCTTTCGATAATTATTTTAAATACTTTCCGACCTTCTGAAAATGATTTAAAAATAGTAGGAGCTCCCTAATATTTAATTTAATTATTTATTTTATTCTTTTAATAAGAATAAAATATGTTCAGACTTATCAAAAATAGGGAACTCAGTTTAGGAAGTGAATGATTATTTACTTCTCAAAAGCAGTCAAGTTTTGGAACAAGTTTCCACAGTAGTAAGAGTTTTCAACTTATCAAAAGCAGTGAAGTTTTTCGACAAACTCCTAAGTCATGATTTTCAAAATGAATTCAGTCCTTGAGAAAGGAGATTATATGATGAAGGTCAACTTATCTGTGTGGTAAGGCGACTGCATCACTTAATCTGACAGCTATGAGGGTCTATCAACAAGTACTATACTTGGGGAGCTAGGATTAACTTCCAGTTCCAGGTCAGATAGACGAATCTATTAACAATTATTATATACTTGGGGAGCTTGGATTAATATTCCAGTTTCAGACTTATAGATTAATTCAGTGGACTTGGAGTTAGCGTAAGAGGCCGAGTGACGCACGGTCCAGCACTTTGACCCGTATGCGGTCTAGGGTGACTACCCATTAACGGTAGTGAGTACCGGGGCTCCCCCTTCTACATGTAGAGAAACGGAAGGCTTCCATAGGATGCTGATGAAGGCTGCCGCATGTTGCGACTGATCATCGTATACAAAGGTAGCGGGCGTGGAGATGCTCCAATTACAGTCCCTTCTTCCAATTGGAATTGTGCTACGCACCGTAACAAAAGCCTAGGAGCTGAGTTACCGATGGTGTTGTTTAGCAATAAAACGTTCTGAAAGATTCAGCTTACTCTTAATGTTTTGACGAAAGTTATTTAACTTCAGTTATTTGTTCAAAATGCTTTTACAAATAACTCACAGCATGTTTTCCAGTATATACTTGATAAAGAAGAAAGCTTACAGTTTCACAGCATGTTTTCAGAAAGTATATTATTTATTGCTGAGCTATATTGCTCACCCTTGCTTTCTTTATATATCACAACACAACAGGACAGCAGGATGTCGCGGATGCGCCGCACCCCCAGGAAGCGCGTGGGAAACGCCCGCGCATTCCGTAGGATCTTCGCCAACCTACCTCAGGTAGGAAGTCAGAGTAGAAGTAGGATAGGGGTACAGTTGTTGATGGTACGCCTTATCTATAAATATGACTTATGTAAATTATTTAACAAGAACAGGTAGTAGAATTCAGTACTGTTTCAAGTAGAAACCGTATCGTTTTCATAAGACAAGAACTTACTTTTGGACTGTAATATTTACTCTGATGGATTTATGTATGAAGTATGTATTCGTTCTGAGACTATAATCAGTAGTGTGTGTGTATATGAACTGTGGGGTCACTGCAGGTGAAGTGCTAGCATTAAAGATTAAGATAAGTGTGTTAATGACAGGAAGAACGGGAGCCGTGACGGCCCAGGTCTCCGACCCCGGATCTGGGGGCGCCACAGAGATGGTATCAGAGCGTAGGATTATAACTCTCAGAACGATAGGAAGTTAAGAACAATAAATCTTATAATAATAATAAGAAACTCTTATCGAGTCGTCGTCGGGCTATTGGATGTAGTGCTGACATTAAAACCCGCAAGGGAACTTTCAACCCCAGTTAGTAATGTCGTTTTTGGTATACACATATAGGTACCTGATGCCAGAGCGGGAGAGGATTTTGAGGAGCAGCATGATGCAGCATTATTAGGCTTAGTAGGTGACCTTGCAGCTATCCCAGAGGAGGATCCAGAGGAGGATCCAGAGGAGGATTCAGAGGAGAAACCGATGGAGGACCCGAGTGAGGGACCACAGGATGCATATTATGTGTTCCCTACCCCACCCACTGAGGCAAAGGGGGACGGGGATGATGATGTTGTTTGGAGGGACATCGAGATGTACCCGCTTCCAGTTGTGAGATCTCCTACACCACCTATGCCTCCACTTAGCCCTCTTAGTTCAGAGGACGAGTACGAGGAGCTTACACCTGACAGAGCCGAGCCTTCTACGGACAAGCCAGCAGACCCAGACACTCCTCCTCCCCCATTCTTAGGGGTACCAGCAGTCATCCATGAGTACATGATAGGTCAGCTTACTGCAGAGATTGCTTTGGCTGATGGCTGAGTTGACGAGCTGAGGCGCCAGTTGGCCGCTGAGCGCGAGCTTAGGGTTACTCAGCAGGGAGGCATGATGCCGACCACCCCCCAGCAGATGAGGACAGCGGTTACCAGGATTGAGCTGAGGGCACGTGTTCGTATGCGGAGCCTACCTACCAGGGGAGATGGGACAGTGAGCCTGCGAGAGGCAGATGCTATTTGGGCCGATGCTATGATGCAGGTCCAGGACTTGAACCGCCCAACAGGGTAGCCTGATCGGAGGCTAATGACTTTTGGTGAAGATGCCTGTGGCACTAGCATTTTGAGGATTCGGTGATGCAGTAGTGTCGTTGTTTCTGGCCACTTGTTAGGCATTTGATTATCTATGTTATGTTTAGTTCAGACTTGTGTTTCTTGTAATTGACTATAACCTTCAGTGGTTGCGACCAAAGGTCGCCGTTGGTGTATATATTTCCCTTTTATTTCAGTTCCGCATATCTAATTGTCTCATATACTTTATTGTCAAATATTATTGCAAACCGGTTGGTATGCTGAGCAGGATTATGAAACCTATAGTGATGAGTAATGGTTACTAAGAAGGATGGTCTAAGTTATTCTGACTAAAATTTTGTTATTAAATGCCAGAACAATGCCTCCCAGACGTGTGGGAACAAGAGCACATCCAGCTGAATCTGTGGATCAGATTAACAATAACCAAGAGGAGGAAAATCAAAACCCTCCCGAGGAAGAGGAAACTGATATGGATAACAATGAATTAGATGACCAAGATTATGAAGAAGAGGAATACGAGGATACCCAGGAAGAAGAAGAGCGAGAGGAGGGTCAGATGGAGCAGTTTGTAAGGTTACTCAGGCAGAATCTGAATCACCAACCCCCACATTCCAGTCAATCAGTGGCAAGTGCTTTTAAAGCTTTTAAGTCCCTAAAACCACCAGAGTTCCAAGGAACGACAAACCCAGTCAAGGAAAGGGCCTGGCTCAAGGAAATGGAGAAAACATTCGAGATAATGGGCACTGAGGAGGCCCACAAGACTATCTTTGCCACTTATCTCCTCAAGGGAGAGGCTAACTTTTGGTGGGAAGCCAAGAAAAATTTGGAAGCAGATGCTGTCATCACTTGGACAAGATTCAGTGAGCTATTCTTGGAAAAGTATTTCCCTAGGTTCATGGAAACTCAGATGGAGCTAAAGTTTTTAGAGCTGAAACAAGAAAACTTGACAGTGGCAGAGTATGAAGCCAAGTTTACAGAACTGTCAAGGTTTGTGCCAGACTTCGTGAACACAAAAGCTAAGCGAGCTAGAAGGTTTCAACAAGGGTTGAAGCAATGGATTCAGAATAGGGTGGCAGTATTCGAGATTACTGATTATGCCACACTAGTACAGAAAGCCTCGATAGTGGAAGCAGGAAGTGAACAGATATCTAAGAACAAGGAAATGAAAAAGAGGAAGTTCGAAGGCCGCGGAGAAAGTTCCGTGAGCGGAGGTTTTCCAAGCAAAGTCAACCGAGGAACGGTTTCGCAACCAGCAAGGAGTACAGGGTTCAGAAATTTTGGGAGCGGCAGTGCGGTCCAGAGTAGCCGACCGGCCGGGGCATCTCATTTCAGCCAACCCCGACCACCGCCACCAGAATGTAAGAACTGTGGAAGGAAGCACCTTGGCACCTGTCTCAAGGGGTCAACAGATTGTTTCAAATGTGGGCGAGCAGGTCACTATGCTAGTAACTGTCCCCAGAGTGGGTTGAAGTGCTTCCAGTGTGGAATGACGGGGCACATGAAAAAGGACTGCAAGACACCAGTACCTACAATGTCCAGGATAAGCGGGACAGCTTCCAACAGGCCCCCAATAGCAAGGACCTTTAAAATGACAGTGAAGAATGCCGTGCGAGACGCGGATGTTATAGCAGGTACCCTTCTCCTTAATACTGTCAGCGTAAATGTTTTATTTGATTCTGGAGCTACTAGGTCATTTGTGTCTAAAGAATTGGCATGCAAGTTAAAACTTAAAGCGGAACCTTTGAAAGAATTGTTGCAAGTAGAGATAGCTAACCGGGAAGTAGTTCCAGTTAGTCAAGTTCACCCAAATTGTAAATTAGAGATAGTTGGGCAAACTTTTGTAGTAGACTTAATCCCTTTTCAACTGGGAGAGTTCGATGTCATTCTGGGAATGGACTGGTTGTCGAGCAACGGTGCGCAGATCGACTGTGAAAAGAAGAAGATCAGATTAAAAGTACTGGGAGGAAAGGAGGTCGTGTTCAAGGGACAACGACAGGTCCGAAAGTTTTTAAACATGGCCCAGACTAAGAGATTGTTACGAAAAGGGTGTGAGGCTTACCTAGCCCACGTGGTAGATACGAGTAAGGAGATGCCTAAACTTAGAGACCTTCGAGTGGTGGCCGAATTCGAGGATGTATTCCCCGAGGATTTTCCAGGACTACCACCCGACCGGGAAATAGAATTTGCAATCGAACTAGCCCCAGGAACGGCGCCAGTTTCAAAGGCCCCGTATCGTTTAGCCCCAATAGAAATGAAGGAACTAGCCAACCAGCTACAGGAATTGCTAGAACTGGGAATGATAAGCCCGAGCGTGTCACCATGGGGTGCGCCGGTATTATTCGTAAAGAAGAGAGACGGCAGCATGCGACTATGCATAGACTATCGAGAGCTGAACAAGTTAACAATAAAGAATAAGTATCCCCTACCAAGGATTGATGACTTATTCGACCAGTTGAAAGATGCGGTGTATTTTTCAAAGATTGACCTCAGGACGGGGTATCATCAACTAAAGATCAAGCCCGAAGACATACCAAAGACAGCGTTTCGCACCAGGTATGGGCACTACGAGTTTTTGGTAATGTCGTTTGGATTAACCAATGCCCCAGCAGCTTTCATGGATTTGATGAACCGAGTCTTCAAGAAGTACTTAGACAAGTGCGTCATTGTTTTCATCGATGATATTTTGATATATTCAAAGACAGAAGAAGAACACGCCGAACATCTGAGAATAGTTCTAGAGATCTTAAGGAAGGAAAGGTTGTTTGCCAAATTCTCGAAATGTGAGTTTTGGCTCAGAGAAGTCCAATTTTTGGGACACGTGGTAAGCAGCGAAGGAATACTAGTCGACCCAGCCAAGATAGAAGCCGTTTCCAATTGGGAAAGACCTACCACACCTACCGAAGTAAGGAGTTTTGTGGGATTGGCAGGATATTACCGGAGGTTCGTACAAGATTTTGCCAAGATAGCCGCCCCACTAACTCGGCTTACTCGAAAGACGGAAAAGTTCAACTGGACAAAGAAATGTGAGGAAAGCTTTCAAAAATTAAAGAAGAGGTTGATAACAGCCCCAGTATTATCACTACCTGACGGAAAAGGAGGTTTCGTAATCTACAGCGATGCCTCGCATAAGGGACTAGGATGCGTGCTTATGCAGCACAGCAAGGTGATTGCTTATGCATCACGACAACTGAAGGAATATGAAATAAGGTATCCCACTCATGACTTGGAGCTAGCCGCGATAGTCTTCGCATTGAAAATTTGGAGACACTACTTGTATGGCGAGAAATGTGAAATCTTTACAGACCATAAGAGCCTGAAGTATATCTTCACACAGAAAGAATTGAACATGAGGCAAAGGAGGTGGCTAGAATTGATTAAAGATTATGACTGCGAAATTCTCTATCACCCAGGGAAGGCCAATGTGGTGGCCGATGCCCTTAGTAGGAAGGAAAGACTTAAGATGATAATCTCTTCGGAGAAGCTAATCAATGAATTTGAAAAGATGGAAATCGAGGTAAAGGTTGTCAGCAAAGGCACAAAAGGATTATTTGAGATCAGTATGCAACCCCCACTGATAGAAAAGATCAAGTTATGCCAAGAAAAGAAACTAACAGACGAATGGGAATCCCTGACTGGAGAAGAAATGAAGTGTGTAAAGGACAGTAAGGGGGTAATGAGATATGCCTCCCGAATCTGGATTCCAAACGTGCGAGAATTGAAGGATGAGATTTTGCATGAAGGACACAATTTGAGGTATGCAATTCACCCAGGTGGCACCAAGATGTATAGGGATTTGAAGGAGTTTTATTGGTGGTCGAACCTGAAAAAGGACGTAGTAGAATGGGTAAGCAAATGTTTGACATGTCAAAGAGTGAAAGCAGAACACCAGAGGCCTAGTGGTCTTCTACAGCCCCTGGAAATTCCCGAGTGGAAATGGGAACAAATAGCAATGGACTTTGTAGTAGGTTTGCCGAGAACGAGCACCAACCACGATGCGATATGGGTGATCGTAGATCGCCTAACCAAGTCAGCTCATTTTCTTCCAATTAATGAAAGGTATACAGTTGACCGATTAGTAGAGATCTATATCAAAGAAATTGTAGTGCGACATGGAGTTCCCGTGTCCATAGTATCGGACCGAGATCCGAGGTTCAACTCTAGGTTTTGGAGAAGTTTTCAAGAATGTGCGGGGACTAAGCTAAGCATGAGCATGACTTATCATCCCCAAACGGATGGGCAGAGCGAGCGAACCATTCAGACACTAGAAGATATGTTAAGGGTGTGTGCAATAGATTTTAAAGGAAGCTGGAATGATCACTTACCTTTAATCGAGTTTGCCTACAACAACAGCTACCATGCCAGTATAGGTATGCCCCCATATGAAGCCCTATATGGAAGGAAGTGTCGCTCCCCATTGTGTTGGGAGGAAGTAGGAGAGCGGAAGATATTGGGACCCGAATTGGTCCAGAAAACAAGAGAAGCAATAAAGCTCATCCGGAACCGATTGATAGCAGCACAAGACCGACAAAAGAAGTATGTCGATCAGACCAGGAAAGATAGAGAATACGAAGTGGGAGACTCAGTACTTCTAAAAGTTTCCCCATGGAAAGGATTAATGAGGTTTGGAAAGAAAGGAAAGTTAAGTCCAAGATTCATTGGACCATTTGAAATCTTAAAACGTATTGGGAAGGTAGCCTACGAGTTGGCCCTGCCCCCAAATTTGCAGCAAGTCCACAATGTGTTCCATGTGTCTATGCTAAGGAAGTATAATGTAGATGCCAGGCATATCATCGAATATGAGCAAGTCGACCTACAACCAGATCTGACCTATGTGGAACAGCCGGTAGAGATACTGGACCGAAAGGAGCAGGTGCTCAGAAATAATCAACATGGGAGCTAGAAAGTGCCATGATAGAAAAGCACCCTCACTTGTTTTCAGTATAGATTCTGGAACGGAATCCCTTTAAGGAGGGGAGACTGTAAGAGCCTGAACTTTTGTAAATTCTGAACTATGAATGAATAGTAACTTTTCAGTTTTACGAAAACCATGTTAGCCCACACTATATAGAAGGTGTAGGATTATAAATCCGGGATTATATTACGATGATACTAAGTAAATAAGTGTATGTAAACGTCGTTAGAATCCGAGGATTTTGTCATTTACTAAGTGTTTTGTAATTTACGAGATATTAAGGATTAAAGGAGTAGGTTTCGACCTAAGGGATTATAATTCAAAGAAATTATATCCTAAATTATGTTAAGGTAGTGTGACTAGTAAATGTTCACATTACAAAGATGAGAATAAGAAGTGTTATCACTAATCATGTTTTTATAAAGGATTAAGAGTAAGTAAAATGCACCACAAAGCAAGCCATGCAAGCCATGCAAGCAAGTACTTGCATGGATGAGATCAAGTAACTAAGTCAAGCAAGGGAACTAGCCAAGTAACTAGAATTAGCAAGAGTAACCAAGTACTTAACTAGATTAGGAAACCAAGTTCCCTAATTTAGGGGAAATATCCATAAAGTAGCTTTATTAACTTGTCCTAATTCAACCAAGTAATCATTAAACTCTTTTTGAAAATATCACAAATCAGCCAACAAAGCAAGTAGCACAGCAGCAAATTTTCTCTCTTCCCCCACCAAGCTCCATTCGGCAGTTTTGAAAAAAAAAAGAGGAGAATTCAAAATCAAAGTCCAAGCTTCCTTGCTCCATAAATCTCCATCTTTTAACCATAGCTTCTACATTTCATAGATAAGGTATGATAAAAATCTCAAGTCCATTCTCCATGTCTAGCATTTTCTAAAAATTCATCAAAGATGATAATGAATAGTGTGAATAGTAAACTCAAAAATTTTTAAAGCTTGTTTCTTGATGTTTAGTTCATAACAAAGGTAGATCAAGCTTCTATAAGGACTCTAAGCACCATCTAGTTGTTGTTGAAGCTTTGTGAAGGTATGGACAACCTCTAACCCTTGTGCTTTGTGTGAGTATGATGCCATGGAAGTGCTAGTGGTTGAAGTCTTAAGCTAAGTATGGTAAAGATATGTGGATGTTAAGCTTTTGGTTGAGTTCTTGTATTGATGTTAGTAGTGTAATGGTGAAATGAGTAGCTTACTGTTGTAGTCATGATGTGAAGAGTAAGGATGAGTGTTGGTTGGAATGGATTCACATTGGTTGGATCCGGAAAACGTTGCGTTTATAGCCGTCGTAATGCCCGATTTTCGTAAACACTCTTTTAAACTGTGAAAATCGTAATGTCAAGCTACTGGCCCCAAAGGCCTCTGGCCATAGTTGGTTAGGCCTTGTTTCATACATCGTTTTGACGCTTGAATCATGTTATTCCGATATACGGTTTAGGAGATAAGTCAATTTTAGTGAAAGCAACTAAAACTACTAAACTGTTTCGGGAAACACTTTTGTAAAATATAAATGGACCACTTAAAAAGTCACCAAAAATCATGAAATTTTAAGGGAACATAGTTGGGACAGTAGGCAAGACCTCTGCAAAATTTCATAACCAAAGGAGAAATTTTCGATTTTATAAAATTGTTAAAGCCGGACTGATTCCTGGACAACCCTTAAAGGAGGATGAATGAGAAAAGGAACATAAGTGCCTATGCAAAGTGACAAGTATGAAGATGTCATTGACCCATGAATTGACTTAAGTGATTAACATATGTCCTAAAGGTTAAGTAACTCTATAATGAGAGTTCTAACCTATGTCAAGCTTATGGTTCGTGCATGCGTAGCGTTAGTGGTTAAGATAACCAATAACTAACGACACGTTCTATTTGATTTGTATAGATCGTCCGTCAAACCCCCGCACCTCGACGAACCCCAGGACCCCAGGCAAGTTTTCAAAACTCATACTTAATGTACTATTGTTTTGTCGAAAGACTGTTGTTGTTGTGATATAACTGTATGTTGAAAAGCATGAATTAATATGTATATTTACATATTTCCCAAACATTGCGACTATATGCTATATGTATTATAGATATAAGTCGGTAAAAGTAAAGGCTCTAAGCATAGAGCGGTTATGTATTTTCAAACGTAGACCAGGAGTCGGCATGTAATGATAAAGTACTGTCATAATCCGGAAGAAGCCGGAGACAGATTATTTTGAAAAGGCGATATAAATATTTTGATATTTATATTCTGGATATTCTTTAAATAAAAGAATAAAAAGGAGATAATAAATATTATTTTAATATTTATTTAATTAATGAATATTATTTTGAATATTCATTTATTGAGAATCATTTATTAATTTTTAATTAATAAATATTATTTAAATATTTATTAATTATTAATAATTCATTTTCGAATTATTTTAGGTCTTTAATAATTATTCGAAGCTTTCGATAATTATTTTAAATACTTTCCGACCTTCCGAAAATGATTTAAAAATAGTAGGAGCTCCCTAATATTTAATTTAATTATTTTAAAAGAATAAAATATGTTCAGACTTATCAAAAATAGGGAACTCAGTTTAGGAAGTGAATGATTATTTACTTCTCAAAAGCAGTCAAGTTTTGGAACAAGTTTCCACAGTAGTAAGAGTTTTCAACTTATCAAAAGCAGTGAAGTTTTTCGACAAACTCCCAAGTCATGATTTTCAAAATGAATTCAGTCCTTGAGAAAGGAGATTATATGATGAAGGTCAACTTATCTGTGTGGTAAGGCGACTGCATCACTTAATCTGACAGCTATGAGGGTCTATCAACAAGTACTATACTTGGGGAGCTAGGATTAACTTCCAGTTCCAGGTCAGATAGACGAATCTATTAACAAGTATTATATACTTGGGGAGCTTGGATTAATATTCCAGTTTCAGACTTATAGATTAATTCAGTGGACTTGGAGTTAGCGTAAGAGGCCGAGTGACGCACGGTCCAGCACTTTGACCCGTATGCGGTCTAGGGTGACTACCCATTAACGATAGCGAGTACCGGGGCTCCCCCTTCTACATGTAGAGAAACGGAAGGCTTCCATAGGATGCTGATGAAGGCTGCCGCATGTTGCGACTGATCATCGTATACAACGGTAGCGGGCGTGGAGATGCTCCAATTACAGTCCCTTCTTCCAATTGGAATTGTGCTACGCACCGTAACAAAAGCCTAGGAGCTGAGTTACCGATGGTGTTGTTTAGCAATAAAACGTTCTGAAAGATTCAGCTTACTTTTAATGTTTTGACGAAAGTTATTTAACTTTAGTTATTTGTTCAAAATGCTTTTACAAATAACTCACAGCATGTTTTCCAGTATATACTTGATAAAGAAGAAAGCTTACAGTTTCACAGCATGTTTTCAGAAAGTATATTATTTATTGCTGAGCTATATTGCTCACCCTTGCTTTCTTTATATATCACAACACAACAGGACAGCAGGATGCCGCGGATGCGCCGCACCCCCAGGAAGCGCGTGGGAAACGCCCGCGCATTCTGTAGGATCTTCGCCAACCTACCCCAGGTAGGAAGTCGGAGTAGAAGTAGGATAGGGGTACAGTTGTTGATGGTACGCCTTATCTATAAATATGACTTATTTAAATTATTTAACAAGAACAGGTAGTAGAATTCAGTTCTGTTTCAAGTAGAAACCGTATCGTTTTCATAAGACAAGAACTTACTTTTGGACTGTAATATTTACTCTGATGGATTTATGTATGAAGTATGTATTCGTTCTGAGACTATAATCAGTAGTGTGTGTGTGTATATGAACTGTGGGGTCACTGCAGGTGAAGTGCTAGCATTAAAGATTAAGATAAGTGAGTTAATGACAGGAAGAACGGGAGCCGTGACGGCCCAGGTCTCCGACCCCGGATCTGGGGGCACAACATGAGGCTTCATTCTTTACTCGTTCGAACTTGTAAACAACTTTTTACCTTCATTATTGATTCAGTTGCACATGGAAACAACTAGTAAGATCATTCTTAGCCCATTTAAGCATGAAAACAATTCATAACAATTTGCGGCCTCGGTCTTGACTCGTTGGAACTTGGAAATAACTTTTAGCTTCATTCTTGACTTCTTTGTACATGGAAATAATTTGTAAATCTTGTAGGATTTTTCTAGCCTCATTTGAACATGAAAAGAATTCGTAACAATTTGATGCTTCATTCTTGACTCATTTGAACTTAGAAATAAAATATAGCTTCATTCTTGACTCGTTTCAGCATGGAAACATTTTGTAAACTCTTGTAGGACCTTTGTTGGCAGTTTTGAACAAGAAAACATTTCGTAACAATTTGAGGCTTCATTCTTGACTCATTCGAACTTAGAAATAACTTGAAAATTTTGTAGGATCATTCTTGGCTCATTTGAACATGAAAACAATTTGTAACAATTTTAGGCCTCATTCTTGACTGGTTCAAACTTGAAAACAACATGTAGCTTCTATCTTGACTCGGTTGTACATGGAAACAACCTGTAAACTCGTGTAGAATCATTCTTGGCTCCTTGGAACATGAAAACAATTCGTAACAAGTTGAGGATTCATTCTTGACTCCTTTGAACTTGGAAACAACTTGTAGCTTCATTCTTGCCTCGTTTGTACATGAAAACATATTGTAAAGTCTTGTAGGATCATTTTTGGCTCATTTTAATATCAAAACAATTCGTAACAATTTCAGGCTTCATTCTTGACTCGTTCGAACTTGGAAACAACTTGTAGCTTCATTCTTGACTCGGTTACACATGGAAAGAACTAGTAGTATCATTATTGGCTCATTTGAACATTAAAACAATTCGTAACAATTTGAAGCTCCAATCTTGACTCGTTCAAACTTGGAAATAACTTTTAGCTTCATTCTTGACTTCTTTAAACATTAAAATAATTTGTAAATCTTGTAGGATTTTTCTTGCCTCATTTGAGCACGAAAACAATTCGTAACAATTTGAAGCTTCATTCTTGACTCATTTAAACTTGGAAATAACATATAGCTTCATTCTTGACTAGTTTGAACATGGAAACAACTTGTAAACTCTTTTAAGACCATTCTTGACTCTATTGAATAAGAAAACATTTGAGGCTTCATTCTTTACTCATTCGAACTTAGAAATAACTTGAAAATATTGTAGGATCATTCTTGGCTCATTTGAACATGAAAACAATTTGTAACAATTTGAGGCCTCATTCTTGACTGGTTCGAACTTGAAAACAACTTGTAGCTTCTATCTTGACTCGATTGTACATGGAAACAACCTGTAAACTCTTGTAGAATCATTCTTGGCTCCTTGGAACATGAAAACAATTCGTAACAAGTTGAGGATTCATTCTTGACTCCTTTGAACTTGGAAACAACTTGTAGCCTCATTCTTGCCTCGTTTGTACATGAAAACATATTGTAAACTCTTGTAGGATCATTTTTGGCTCATTTGAATATCAAAACAATTCGTAACAATTTCAGGCTTCATTCTTGACTCGTTCGAACTTGGAAACAACTTGTAGCTTCATTCTTGACTCGGTTACACATGGAAAGAACTAGTAGTATCATTATTGGCTCATTTGAACATTAAAACAATTCGTAACAATTTGAAGCTCCAATCTTGACTCGTTCAAACTTAGAAATAACTTTTAGCTTCATTCTTGACTTCTTTAAACATTAAAATAATTTGTAAATCTTGTAGGATTTTTCTTGCCTCATTTGAGCACGAAAACAATTCGTAACAATTTGAAGCTTCATTCTTGACTCATTTAAACTTGGAAATAACATATAGCTTCATTCTTGACTAGTTTGAACATGGAAACAACTTGTAAACTCTTTTAAGACCATTCTTGACTGTATTGAATAAGAAAACATTTGAGGCTTCATTCTTGTCTCATTTGAACTTGGAAACAACTTGTAGCTTCTTTCTTGACTCGGTTCCATATGGAAAAAACTTATACACACTTGTATGATAAATGTTGGGTCATTTGAACATGAAAACAATTGGTAACAATTTGAGGCCTCATTCTTGACCGGTTCGAACTTGAAAACAACATGTAGCTTCTTTCTTGACTCGATTGCACATGGAAATAATTTGTAAACTCTTGTAGGATCATTCTTGGCTCTTTGGAACGTGAAAACAAATCGTAACAATTTGAGGATTCATCCTTGACTCCTTCAAACTTGGAAACAACTTGTAGCATCATTCTTGACTCGTTTGAACATGGAAATATATTGTAAACTCTTGTGGGATCATTCTTGGCTCATTTGTACATGAAAAAATTCGTAACAATTTGAGGCTTCATTCTTTACTCGTTCGAACTTATAAACAACTTTTACCTTCATTCTTGACTCGGTTGCACATGGAAACAAATAGTAAGATCATTCTTAGCCCATTTAAGCATGAAAACAATTCGTAACAATTTGAGGCCTCAATCTTGACTCGATCGAACTTGGAAACAACTTTTAGCTCCATTCTTGACTTCTTTGAACATGGAAATAACTTGTAAAATCTTGTACGACCATTCTTCGCTCTTTTGTACAAGAAAACAATTCGTAACAATTAGAGGCTTCATTCTTGACTTGTTCGAACTTGGAAACAACTTGTAAATCTTATAGGATCATTCTTGTCTCATTTGAACATGAAAACAATTTGTAACAATTTGAGGCTTCATTCTTGACTGGTTCGAACTTGAAAACAACATGTAGCTTCTTTCTTGACTCGGTTGCACATGGAAATAACTTGTAAACTCTTGTAGAATCATTCATGGCTCCTTGGAACATGAAAACAATTCGTAACAATTTGAGGATTCATTCTTGACTCCTTTGAACTTGGAAACAACTTGTAGCTTCATTCTTGCCTCGTTTGAACATGGAAACATATTGTAAACTCTTGTAGGATCATTCTTGGCTCATTTGAACATCAAAACAATTGGTAACAATTTGAGGCTTCATTCTTGACTCGTTCGAACTTGGAAACAACTTGTAGCTTCATTCTTGACTCGGTTACAAATGGAAAGAACTAGTAGTATCATTATTGGCTCATTTGAACATTAAAACAATTCGTGACAATTTGAGGCTTCAATCTTGACTCGTTCAAACTTGGAAATAAGTTTTAGCTTCATTCTTGACTTCTTTGAACATTAAAATAATTTGTAAATCTTGTAGGATTTTTCTTGCCTCATTTGAACATGAAAACAATTCGTAACAATTTGAAGCTTCATTCTTGACTCATTTGAACTTGGAAATAACATATAGCTTCATTCTTGACTAGTTTGAACATGGAAACAACTTGTAAACTCTTTTAAGACCATTCTTGACTCTATTGAATAAGAAAATATTTGAGGCTTCATTCTTGTCTCGATTGCACATGGAAATAATTGTAAAATCTTGTAGGATCATTCTTGGCTCTTTGGAACATGAAAACAATTTGTAACAATTTGAGGATTCATTTTTGACTCCTTCGAACTTGGAAAGAACTTATAGCTTCATTCTTAACTCGTTTAAACATGGAAACATATTATAAACTCTTGTAGGATCATACTTGGCTCATTTGAACATGAAAATAATGCATAAAAATTTGAGGCTTCATTCTTTACTCGTTCGAACTTGTAAACAACTTTTTACCTTCATTCTTGATTCAGTTGCACATGGAAACAACTAGTAAGATCATTCTTAGCCCATTTAAGCATGAAAACAATTCATACGAATTTGAGGCCTCGGTCTTGACTCGTTGGAACTTGGAAATAACTTTTAGCTTCATTCTTGACTTCTTTGTACATGGAAATAATTTGTAAATCTTGTAGGATTTTTCTAGCCTCATTTGTGTAGGGTTTCGTGACATAAATGGTCCGGAATAAATGCGAAAAATAAATCAAAATAGCGAAACCCTCCGCAGGATCCATGCGAAAACAAAAGATTTAATTCGGAGATACAGAATAAATACCTTTAGAAGCTTTAACAGTTCATTAATGGAAGATTAATGGAGGTCCAAAGCTTGTTTAATCACCACGTATCCCGCTCTCGCGATCTACGCTCTACGGTATCCACACGAATACTTTTCATGAAGGATTGATGTGTACTAGCACCCGAAAACTTCTTCTCTCTCTATCTTCCTCCTCTCTCAGAGCGGCTAGGGTTTTTGTAAAATCTCTATATTATTAAATCAACCCATAAAGAGATTATATAGAGAGAGGAATAAGTTTTCTAATTATAATCCAATTATAATTAATACTAATCCAAAATTCTAAATTATTTAATTAAGTCTCACTTAATTAATTAATTATTAATTTTGGAATTAGTTTAGGTAATTCATTTATTCTATTTATATAATTAATTAAGTCATACTTAATTAATATCATAAATAAAATAAATTACTTATTTAATTTAAATTCATAATTTAAATTATTTCTCCTTCAAGCGTTCTTTGTGTGTGACCCTGTAGGTTATTATTACGTTGACAACAATTTTAATATCTAATTAAAATTGTAAACAATGAGCGGCATCTAGTAATACATCATTGCTACCCAAGTAATAATAATAAATCGGTGATTCGATTAAGCCTTTCGTGAATAATATTCCATGTAATATAATCCATTTAATCTTGATATTATAGATTAAACTCAAGGCATGTCTCGTGTCATCCTCTTCATAATTTAATCTTTATTTTCTTGATCGATGAGTAGACTATTAAAATCAAATCAACATTTGAGCACGGCCGTGCATTTCTTAGTCTCACTTAAACAAGAGGCCAATAATATCACTCCTAAAATTAGGAGGATTAAATCTCATCTAGATCATTCATATTTCTCATACGATTCATAATATACCCAATGTCCACTTTTATCATCACCCGGTCAAAGGTAACTTTTAATGTAATCAAAGTATATTAATTCTCGTATAGAAATATAATGATTTCAGGTCTAAGGATCATTACACCATTATCACAATGAGAATTACTTATGACACTTACTTAACATGTAGAATCTCACGGCGGGTCATTCCAGTGCCATGCATTGATACATGCACTTATGTTCTTGACTTTAGTATCCCCATACCTATGAGCAATGAGATGTGGTCATCTGTCAAGAAACATACTAGTCTTTGTGCATTATTATTGTCCTTAAATAATAATACTCGACTAGAGAATTTTAGGAATAAGATACTATTCATATAATCTCATTTTTTAAGTCACATACTTAAAGATATATAATACGTATCAAAATTCCAAGGACATTTATTATGCTTTCAATTTATTACGCAGTAAATAAAACATAATAAATAAATAATAATCAATAAAACATAATCCTTAATAATAAATATTTTCCTTAAAATATAAAAAGTATTGTCTCTAGAGCACAATTACTAACAATCTCCCACTTGCACTAGAGCCAATTACCCAAGTATCCAATACTCATGGAACTAGTGTGACTTTCGTGCTTCTGCTGCGACAAAGCCTTAGTCAGTGTGTCTGCAATATTAATATTAGTATACACTTTACATATATGTATATCTCCTTGATCATTAATCTCATTAATTAGGTGATATCTCCTAAGTACATGCCCAAACTGCCTCCTTGGCTGCTTCACAAGCATCAATATACTCAGGTTCTATTGTAAAATTAACAATTGTCTTTGCTGTGAACCATTCCAGCATACAACATCTCAATAAAACACAAAGCCAGACAGAAACATTAAATTATCGTTATCTGTCTAGAAACCAGTATCACTGAAACCTCTTACAACTAGCTTCACATCTCCTCCATATAACAAGAATGAATCTTTAGTCCTCTTTAAGTACTTAAGAATATTCTTGACTGTCGTACAGTGACCTTCACCTGGATTAGATCGGTATCTACTCATCATGGTTAAAGCATACGAGACATCAGGACAAGTACATATCATTGCATACATTATAAAACCAATTGCTGACGCATATGGAATTTTACTCATGCAGTCCCTATCATCCAATGATTTAGGACAAATTTTATTTTGAGATCACTATCCCATGAGACATTGGGACATATCCATTTTAGTCTCTTTGCATTTGAAATCGATGCAAAACTTTGTCAATGTATCTACTCTAAATTAGGCCGATCAATCACCTTGATCTATCTCTATAGATCTCGATCCCTAATATATATGTCACATCGCCTAAGTCTTTCATTGAGAAATTATTTCTCAACCAAGTCTTCACAGTCTGTAGAGAAGGAATGTCATTCCCTATTAGTAATATATCATCAACATATAATACTAGGAATGCCACATGACTCCCACTAAACTTCTTGTAAACACAAGTTTCATCTTCATTCTGAATAAAGTCAAACTCTTTTTGACTATTTCATGAAAACAAATGTTCCATCTCCTCGAGGCCTGCTTTAATCCATAAATGGATCGACACAACTTACATACATTTCCAGCATCCTTTAGATCAACAAAACCCTTAGGGTGTGTCATGTACACATCCATATCTTCTTCAAGGCTCTCATTTAAGAAAGCGGTTTTGACATCCATTTGCCAGATTTCATAGTCATAGTAAGCAGCTATAGCAAGCAAAATCCTGATGGACATGACCATAACAACTGGTGAAAAGGTCTCAACATAGTCAATACCATGAATTTTCTTGAAACCTTTTGCCACCAATCGTGCCTTATAGGTCTGTACATTAGCATCCATGTCGGTCTTCTTCTTGAAAACCCACTTGCACCCTATAGGTTTTACCCCTTCAGGTGGATCAACCAAAGTCCATACTTGATTAGTATACATGGATTCCATCTCAGATTTAATGGCATCCAGCCATCTCTTAGAATCTGGAGTGTTTATAGTATCTAGGTAGGTGAGAGGCTCATCTTCATCCACAAGCATCACATCACCATCTTGAGTCAAGAGAAATCCATATTATCTCTCGGGCTCATGGCGAATCCTACTAAACCTACGAACACCTGTGTTTCTTGAGCAGTATTATTTTTCTTGTACATTCTACTCAGGTTCCTCCACTGGTTCAACGTTATCATGTGGGTCTCAAACTTCATTGAGATCTATTATCCTCCCACTGTCTCTCAGCAATTCGAGCAACAAACACTTTGTTCTCGGAAGGATTATAGAAAGAATAACCCCTTGTTTCAGTTGGGTATTCCACACAATTACATTTGTCTGATTTTGGTCCTAGCTTGTCAGAGATTAGACATTTCACAAACGCTTCACATCCCCAAAATTTTATAAATGACATGCTGTGACGTTGCTCAGTCTATATCTCATAAGGAGTCTTTTGAACCAATTTAGTAGGAACATAGTTAAGTGTATGTGGAGCCGTTTCCAGGGTGCAACCCCAGAAACTAATTGGAAGATTCATTGACTCAACATTGATCGCACCATGTCCAACAAGGTGTGATCTCTCCTATCAAAAAACTTTTCTTTGATATTTCCTACTTCATCTTTATAGTCTTTGAACTTTTCAAATGATTCGGATTAGTTCTTCAAAAGATACATATATCCGTATCTACTAAAATAATTAGTAAATTTTATGAAGTTAATAAAATCTACCTTTTGTCATCGTACACATATGACCACATACATCACTATGTATAAGTCATACCCATTCAATGATCCCTTCACCATGTCCGGTAAAAGGAGCTTTAGTCATTTTACCAAATAAACCAAGATTCGTATCCTTTGGTATGATTCATAATCAAACTTATCCATGAATGCATCCTTATGTATTCTGGAAATGCGTTTCTCATTAATATGGCATCAGCGACAGTGCCAAAGGTAATATTTGATTTGAGTCACTTTAGAACATATAAATTTTTAATTAGATGTGCAACATTATAAGGCTCATCATCAAAATAGAATAAACAACTATTGTTATAAAATGAAAAAGCCTTTCTTGTCCAAACAAGAAACTGAAATAATATCTCTGCCAATTGCAAGCACGCTATAACAATTATTAAGTTCTAAATTTTCCTTATAGGCCAAAAATTAAGTAACGAGTTCCTCGAACCAGAGCAACTATCTTTACTCCAATTCCAACCCGATACCTTAAGCTTGACCCTTATTGATCATCATCTTCCGATCTTCCAATTAAGCATGACAGTTTAATTTCCAGTCTCCCAACTTTCCACAGAAGTGACAATCGTCTTGTTTATCAACACCTCATTCAGACTTTAGAGTCTGCTTTAGGGATTGGACTTTGGTTTGACAACGGAACTAGATCAAATCTTCTCCTTGCCTTTCCATTTTCCTTTCCCTTTTGCATTCCCTATGTTTACCATCAATATAGTAGTAGTTCATGCATTTATCATATTACTTTCAGCAGTTCTCAATATGCTTAGCAACTCAATGGGTGTTTTACCAATCTTATTCACTTTATTGTTCATAAAAAAATAAGAATAATATTTGTCCGAAGATTGTAAGATCAAATCTAACTGTCTCCAGACCAATCTGGAAACCCAAAATATCAATGGTATTCATTATACCCTATAATCTTTAGAACATGTGGTGTAACCGGGTCTCACTCTCCCTACTTGTAAGTGTATAGTGCGCTTTCAAATATATCATGTGCTCAATCGTTTCATAAGCATCTATATGCTTGTATTGCTTCTTAAGCTCAGCACATATATTTGCGAGCATGAGACATGAAACATCAGTCGCAACATCAATTTGCTTCCAATAAGCACTATGATTTGCACATGTTACATTCTCAACTTTAAGAGCAGGGGAAGAGATTTGACTAATATCGTGGTGCCCGAGGACGATCCTCAAGCTCCTATGTCAGTCAAGGAAATATATTCTCGTCAACTTGTCCTTCTCAAGAACTGATCGCATAGAGAAGTTGTTTGTGTTTATCATTTGATATCTACAATATTAAAGTGCATAAAATAAACTAGATTGCAAATTTAATATTAATTATGTTTAAGTGATTATGGTATATCATCATATACCTCCCCCTATTTTTATCAAACTAATAGCCCTTACTATTAATTTGGAAAGTATATCCCATAATTCTTTCTAGTGAGCCAAGATCCATATTTCGTCATGTCCTAAGTCAACCACTGGAAGTCCTTAGAAAATGATTATTTAGGTAGACAACAGTTGTCAATTATATCATATATAATTCTTGGATAGTTTGGTGAACAACGATTGATCTTATCTATCTAATAGACTTTTAACCAAACTCTATGCTTCTAAGTTCATAATAGTTGAATATAACCATTTATTTTCACTTATTATGACGACTCAGTTAAGTTAGACCCAATGATACAACGGCCGAATATAACCGTTTATATTCGTCGCATCTCATCACGATAGATAGGAGTCCCCTGCCACTGACAGTCCTTCCCCTTATCGATCTAGGATTCGATGAGTGTTCATTCATTGGAAAGCATCCGAGTAAAACTTAATATTTTGTTAAGGGGTTTTAGAAAATTTATAACGATCATGATCACATCATAAAGAGATCCTCAATTTTTCCTTGAACCAAATATTTCAAATCGACATCTTAAATTGTTCATTTCCCAGGTAGATGGAGGATACCAATGGTCACACTTAAAACCCATCAGCCTTACGAATACGCATATCCGCTTTTGTCAGAAAATCCCAATTATAGATATCAAAAATCCATATTTCATAAACACAAGAATCTCATGATCGTTTGTTAATTTTAAAATCTTGAATCGTTACAGATTTTATCTTGTTTAAGCAAACATGGCATAGGTGTCGTATCTAATACATACATGATTAATCAATATTAAGCATGCATCTCAATTATATCTACGCTACATACCAATACATGCAATCATATACATATATGTAATGTGCGTAAATTAAACGTGTTTGGTTATGGCCCCATCCTATATGATATTTCCAAGCTAATGGAAATATCAAGGTCAGTCTATGGTGGTTTTAAAAACACTATCTATTACATGTCTTCTTTCTTCATTGCTCCATCATCCCCTTTTGGATCGCCTCCTTGCTTGCAAGTCTTCATTGATAATTACATTGAATAATAAAAATAAAACTATTCTAATGAAATTACAAGAAGAACTCGAGTTACATTCGAGATAATTAAATTACAATGAATAAACGACATGCAAGTCGTATTTAGAAACCAAAACCATAAATCAAAACCACTATCCTATGGGTCTTTAGGCCATAACCATCCACCATGCTATCATATAACACATATAATATATCTCATATTATATAATCATATCATATAATCATATATAACAAATTTCGAAATTTCAGAAAATTAAAAACAGATTTCTAAAGACAATAAATCGCTATTTCGAGGCCCGATTCCAGTCAGAAAACACATATCGTTTACGAAAATCGGATACAGCAGTGAGATTTCTCCAAATCTGACGGTATTTCAGAAATCGTATCATATACAATTCTCATAACAAGAACAAGCATATATCATATATACATACACAGAGATACATACAATCATCATATGATTATACATTACATGAATATCATATATTCATAATATATACATACATATGCTCAAAATTTTAGAAAATCAAATAATTTTCAAAAAATCATAAATCACCGTTTTGGAGGCTGTAACGACATCTAATGGCTTATAGACGCAGAGCTAACTATGTCAGTATTGCTCAGTGACCCGATTACAGTCAGAAAACACATATCCTTTGCAAAAATCGGACAACGGACACAGATTTCAGAAAATCAACGGCAGCCGTTTCAGAATTCATATCGAATACGATTCCCATAATAAGAACAAACATGTATCATATACATACATCAACACACATAATCATCACATGATTATATATCATAAAATATCATATATTCATAATATATATAAACATATACATATTGTATCAATATAAAATCATGATAGATCGCATACATGCTTATATATCAAAAACTGTTAAGCACATAACCGAATTAAAACGTTTCGCAAGTAGCTCTGATGCCATTGTATGGTTTCGTGACACAAACGCAGCGGAATAAACGCGAAAAATAAATCAAAATAGCGAAACCCTTCGCAGGATCCATGCGAAAACAAAAGATTTAATTCGGAGATAAAGAATAAATACCTTTAGAAGCTTTAACAGTTCATTAATGGAAGATTAATGGAGGTCCAAAACTTGTTTAATCACCACGTATCCCGCTCTCGCGATCTACGCTCTACGGTATCCACACGAACACTTTTCATGAAGGATTGATGTGTACTAGCACCCGAAAACTTCTTCTCTCTCTATCTTCCTCCTCTCTCAGAGCGGCTAGGGTTTTTGTAAAATCTCTATATTATTAAATCAGCCCATAAAGAGATTATATAGAGAGTGGAATAAGTTTTCTAATTATAATCGAATTATAATTAATACTAATCCAAAATTCTAAATTATTTAATTAAGTTTCACTTAATTAATTAATTATTAATTTTGGAATTAGTTTAGGTAATTCATTTATTCTATTTATATAATTAATTAAGTCATACTTAATTAATATCATAAATAAAATAAATTACTTATTTAATTTAAATTCATAATTTAAATTATTTCTCCTTCAAGCGTTCTTTGTGTGTGACCCTGTAGGTTATTATTACGTTGGCAACAATTTTAATATCTAATTAAAATTGTAAACAATGAGCGGCAACTAGTAATACATCATTGCTACCCAAGTAATAATAATAAATCGGTGATTCGATTAAGCCTTTCGTGAATAATGTTCCATGTAATATAATCCCTTTAATCTTGATATTATAGATTAAACTCAAGGCATGTCTCGTGTCATCCTCTTCATAATTTAATCTTTATTTTCTTGATCGATGAGTAGACTATTAAAATCAAATCAACATTTGAGCACGGCCGTGCATTTCATAGTCTCACTCAAACAAGAGGCCAATAATATCACTCCTAAAATTAGGAGGATTAAATCTCATCTAGATCATTCATATTTCTCATACGATTCATAATATACCCAATGTCCACTTTTATCATCACCCAATCAAAGGTAACTTTTAATGTAATCAAAGTATATTAATTCTCGTATAGAAATATAATGATTTCAGGTCTAAGGATCATTACACCATTATCACAGTGAGAATTACTTATGACACTTACTTAACATGTAGAATCTCACGGCGGGTCATTCCAGTGCCATGCATTGATACATGCACTTATGTTCTTGACTTTAGTATCCCCATACCTATGACCAATGAGATGTGGTCATCTGTCAAGAAACATACTAGTCTTTGTGCATTATTATTGTCCTTAAATAATAATACTCGACTAGGGAATTTTAGGAATAAGATACTATTCATATAATCTCATTTTTAAGTCACATACTTAAAGATATATAATACGTATCAAAATTCCAAGGACATTTATTATGCTTTCAATTTATTACGCAGTAAATAAAACATAATAAATAAATAATAATCAATAAAACATAATCCTTAATAATAAATATTTTCCTTAAAATATAAAAAGTATTGTCTCTAGAGCACAATTACTAACAATTTGAACATGAAAAGAATTCGTAACAATTTGATGTTTCATTCTTGACTCATTTGAACTTGGAAATAAAATATAGCTTCATTCTTGGCTCGTTTCAGCATGGAAACATTTTGTAAACTCTTATAGGACCTTTGTGGCACTTTTGAACAAGAAAACATTTCGTAACAATTCAAGGCTTCATTCTTGACTCATTCGAACTTAGAAATAACTTGAAAATATTGTAGGATCATTCTTGGCTCATTTGAACATGAAAACAATTTGTAACAATTTTAGGCCTCATTCTTGACTGGTTCGAACTTAAAAACAACATGTAGCTTCTATCTTGACTTGGTTGTACATGGAAACAACTTGTAAACTCTTGTAGAATCATTCTTGGCTCTTTGGAACACGAAAACAATTCGTAACAATTTGAGGATTCATTCTTCACTCCTTCGAACTTGGAAACAACTTGTAGCTTCATTATTGCCTTGTTTAAACATGGAAACATATTGTAAACTCTTGTAGGATCATTCTTGGAATCATTTGAACATCAAAATAATTCGTAACAATTTGAGGCTTCATTCTTGACTCGTTCGATCTTGGAAACAACTTTTTAGCTTCATTCTTGACTCCGTTGCACATGAAAACAACTAGTAGAATCATTATTGGCCCATTTGAGCATGAAAACAATTCGTAACAATTTGAGGCTTCAATCTTGACTCGTTCAAACTTGGAAATAACTTTTAGCTTCATTCTTGACTTCTTTAAACATGGAAATAATTTGTAAATCTTGTAGGATTTTTCTTGCCTCATTTGAACAGGAAAACAATTCGTAACAATTTGAAGCTTCATTCTTGACTCATTTGAACTTGGAAACAACATATAGCATCATTTTTGACTCGTTTGAACATGGAAACAATTTTACTCTTGTAGGACCATTCAAGGCTCTTTTGAACAAGAAAATAATTTGTTACAATTTGAGGTTTCATTCTTGACTCGTTCGAACTTTAAAACAACTTATAAATATTGTAGGATCATTCTTGGCTCATTTGAACGTGAAAACAATTTATAACAATTTGAGGCCTCATTCTTGACTGGTTCGAACTTGAAAACATCATGTAGCTTCTTTCTTGACTTGGTTGACATGGAAATAACTTGTAAACTCTTGTAGGATCAGTCTTGGTTCCTTGGAACGTGAAAACAATTTGTAACAATTTGAGGATTCATTCTTGACTCCTTCGAACTTGAAAACAACTTGTAGCTTCATTCCTGACTCGTTTGAATATGGAAACAAATTGTAAACTCTTGTAGGATCGTTCTTGGCTCATTTGAACATGAAAACAATTCGTAACAATTTGATGCTTCATTCTTTACTCGTTCGAACTTGGAAACAACTTTTAGCTTCAATTTTTGACTCGGTTGCCCATGGAAATAACTAGTACATCATTCTTGACTCGGTTCCATATGGAAAAAACTTGTACACTTTTGTAAGATAATTTTTGGCTCATTTGAACATGAAAACAATTGGTAACAATTTGAGGTCTCATTCATGACTGGATAGAACTTGAAAATAACATGCAACTTCTTTCATGACTCGATTGCACATAAAAACAACTTGTAAACCTTTGTAGGATCATTCTTGGCTCCTTGGAACATGAAAACAATTCGTAGCAATTTGAGGATTCATTATTGACTCCTTCGAACTTGGAAACAACTTTTAGCTTCATTCTTGACTCGTTTAGACATGGAAACATATTGTAAACTCTTGTAGGATCATTCTTGGCTCATACGAACCTGAAAATAATTCGTAATCATTTGAGGCTTCCATCTTGATTCGTTCGAACATGGAAACAACTTTTAACTACATTATTGACTTCTTTAAACGTGGAAATAATTTGTAAAACTTGTAGGATTTTTCTTGCCTCATTTGAACAAGAAAATAATTCGTAACAATTTGAGGCTTCATTCTTGACTCGTTCGAACTTGGAAACATCTTATAAATCTTGTAGGATCATTCTTGGCTCATTTCTATATGAAAATAATTTGTAACAATTTGAGGCCTCATTCTTGACAGGTTCGAACTTGAAAACAACATGTAGCTTCTTTCTGGACTCGGTTACACATGGAAAGAACTTGTAAACTCTTGTAGAATCGTTCTTGGCTCTTTGGAACATGAAAACAATTCGTAAAAATTTGAGGCCTCATTCTTGACCGGTTCGTACCTGAAAACAACTTGAGGATTCATTGTTGAATCCTTCGAACAAGGAAACAAATTGTAGCTTCATCCTTGACTCATTTGAACATGGAAACATATTGTATACTCTTGTAGGATCATTCTTCGCTGATTTGAACATGAACACAATTCGTAACAATTTGAGGCTTCAATCTTGACTCGTTCGAACTTGGAAACAACTTTTAGCTTCATTCTTGACTTCTTTGAACATCGAAATAATTTGTAATTCTTGTAGGATTTTTCTTCTCTCATTTGAACATGAAAACAATTCGTAACAATTTGGAGCATCATTCTTGACTCATTTGAACTTGTAAACAACATATAACTTCATTCTTGACTCGTTTGAGCATGGAAACAACTTGTAAACTCTTGTACAACCATTCTTGGCTGTTTTGAAAAAGAAAACAATTCGTAACAATTTAAGGATTCATTCTTGACTCGCTCAAAGTTGGAAACAACTTGTAAATCTTATAGGATGATTCTTGGATCATTTGAACATGAAAATAATTTGTAACAATTTGAGGCCTCATTCTTGACTGGTTCGAACTTGAAAACAACATGTAGCATCTTTTCTGACTCGGTTGCGCATGGAAAAAACTTGTAAACTCTTGTAGAATCATTCTTGGCTCCTTGGAACATGAAAACAATTTGAGGATTCATTCTTGACTCCTTTCAACATGGAAACAACTTATAGCTACATTCTTGCCTCGTTTGAACATGGAAACGTATTGTAACAATTTGAGGCTTCATTCTTGACTCGTTCGAACTTGGAAACAACTTGTAGCTTCATTCTTAACTCGGTTACAAATGGAAAGAACTAGTAGTATAATTATTGGCTCATTTGAACATTAAAACAATTCGTAACAATTTGAGGCTTCAATCTTGACTCGTTCAAACTTGGAAATAACTTTTAGCTTCATTCTTGACTTCTTGGAACATGAAAACAATTTGAGGATTCATTCTTGACTCGTTCGAACTTGGAAATAACTTGTAGCTTAATTCTTGACACGGTTCCACATGGAAAAATTTTATAAACTCTTGTAGGATAATTTTTGGATCATTTGAACATGAAAATAATTGGTAAAAATTTGAGGCCTCATTCTTGACCGGATCGAACTTGAAAACAACATGTAGCTTCTTTCTTGACTCGATTGCACATGGAAACAACTTGTAAACTATTGTAAGATCATTCTTGGCTCCTTGGAACATGAAAACAATTCGTAACAATTTAAGGATTCATTGTTGACTCCTTCGAACAAGGAAACAACTTGTAGCTTCATCCTTGACTCGTTTGAACATGGAAACATATTGTAAACTCTTGTAGGATCATTCTTGGCTCATTTGAATATGAAGACAATTCGTAACAATTTGAGACTTCAATCTTGACTCGTTCAAACTTGGAAACAACTTTTAACATCAGTCTTGACTTATTTAAACTTGGAAATAATTTATAAATCTTGTAGGATTTTTCTTGCCTCATTTGAACTTGAAAACAATTAGTAACAATTTAAAGCTTCATTCTTGATTCGTTTGAACTTGAAAACAACATATAGCTTCATTCTTGACTCGTTTGAGCATTGAAATAACTTGTAAACTCTTGTACAACCATTCTTGGCTCTTTTGAACAAGAAAACAATTCGTAACAATTTGAGGCTTCATTCTTGACTCGTTCAAACTTGGAAACAACTTGTAAATCTTGTAGGATCATTCTTGGTTCCTTCGAACATGAAAACAATTCGTAACAATTTGAGGATTTATTTTGACTCCTTCGAACTTGAAAACAACATGTAGCTTCATTCTTGACTTGGTTGCACATGGAAAGAACTTGTAAACTCTTGTAGAATCATTCTTGGCTCCTTTGAACATGAAGCTTCATTCTTGACTCATTTGAACTTGTAAACAACATATACCTTCATTCTTGACTAGTTTGAATATGGAAACAACTTTACTATTGTAGGATCATTCAGGGCTTTTTTGAACAAGAAAACAATTCGTAACAATTTGAGGCTTCATTCTTGACTCGTTCGAACTTGGAAACAACTTGTAGCTTCATTCTTGCCTCGTTTAAACATGGAAACATATTGTAAATTCTTGTACGATCATTCTTGGCACATTTGAATATGAAAACAATTCGTAACAATTTGAGGCTTCAATCCTGACTCGTTCAAACTTGGAAATAACTTTTAGCTTCATTTTTGACTTCTTTGAACATGGAAATAATTTGTAAATCTTGTAGGAATTTTCTTGCCTCATTTGAACATGAGAATAATTCGTACCAATTTGAAGCTTCATTCTTGACTCCTTTAAACTTGGAAACAACTAATAGCTCCATTCTTGACTCGTTTGAACATGGAAATAACTCTACTCTTGTAGGACCATTAATGGCTCTTTGGAACAAGAAAACAATTCGTAACAATTTGAAACTTTATTCATGTCTCGTTCGAACTTGGAAACAACTTGTAAATATTTTAGGATCATTCTTGGCTCATTTGAACATGAAAAGAATTTATAAGAATTTGGGGCCTCATTCCTGACTGGTTCGAACTTGAAAACAACATGTAGCTTCTTTCTTGACTCAGTTGCGCATGGAAACAACTTGTAAACTCTTATAGAATCATTCTTGGCTCCTTGGAACATGAAAACAATTTGAGGATTCATTCTTGACTCCTTTGAACTTGGAAACAACTTGTAGCTTCATTCTTGACTCATTTGAACATGGAAATGAATTGTAAACTATTGTAAGATCATTCTTGGCTCATTTGAACATGAAAACAATTCATAACAATTTCAGGCTTCATTCTTGACTCGTTCGAACTTGGAAACAACTTGTAGCTTCATTCTTGACTCGGTTCCACATTGAAAAAATTTGTAAACTCTTATAGGATAATTTTTGGCTCATTTTAACATGAAAACAATTGATAATAATTTGAGGCCTCATTCTTGACCGTTTCGAACATGAAAACAACATGTAGTTTCTTTCTTGACTCGATTGCACATGAAAATAACTTGTAAACTCTTGTTAGATCATTTTTGGCTCCTTGGAACATGAAAACAATTCGTAATAATTTGAGGATTCATTCTTAACTCCTTCAAAAATGGAACCAACTTGTAGATTCATTCTTGACTCGTTTGAACATGGAAACATATTGTAAACTCTTGTAGGATCATTCTTGGCTCATTTGAACATGAAAACAATTTGTAACAATTTGAGGCTTCAATCTTGACTCGTTCGAACATGTAAACAACTTTTAACTTCATTCTTGACTTCTTTGAATATGGAAATAATTTGTGAATCTTGTAGGATTTTTCTTGCCTCTTTTGAACTTGAAAACAATTCGTAACAATTTGAAGCTTCATTCTTGACTCATTTGAACTTGGAAATAACATATAGCTTCATTCTTGACTCGTTTGAGCATGGAAATAACTTGTAAACTATTCTTTTCTCTTTTGAAAAAGAAAACAATTCGTAACAATTTGAGGCTTCAATATTGACTCATTCAAACTTGGAAACTACTTGTAAATTTTATAGGATTATTCTTGGCCCATTTGATGAAAATAATTTATAACAATTTGAGGCCTCATTCTTGACTGGTTCGAACTTGAAAACCTCATGTAGCTTCTTTCTTGACTTGGTTGCACATGAAACAACTTGTAAACTCTTGTAGGATCATTATTGGCTCCGTGAAACATGAAAATAATTGGTAACAATTTGAGGATTCATTCTTGACTCGTTCGAACTTGGAAACAACTTGTAGCTTTATTTTTTACTCGTTTGAACATGGAAACATATTATAAACTCTTGTAGGATCATTCTTGGTTCATTTGAACATGAAAACAATTCGTAACAATTTGAGGCTTCATTCTTTATTCATTGGAACCTGGAAACAACTTTTAGCTTTATTCTTGACTCGGTTGCACATGGAAACAACTAGTAGGATCATTCTTGGCTCATTTGAGCATGAAAACAATTCATAACAATTTGAGGCTTCAATTTCGACTCGTTCAAAATTGGAAACAACTTTTAGCTTCATTCTTGACTTCTTTGAACATGGTAATAATTTGTAAATCTAGTAGGATTTTTTATGCCTCATTTGAACCTGAAAACAATTCATAAAAATTTGAAGTATCATTCTTGATTTATTTGAACTTGGAAACAACATATAGCTTCATTCTTGACTTGTTTGAACATGGAAACAACTTGTAAACTCTTGTAAGACCATTTTTGGCTCTTTTGAACAAGAAAACAATTCGTAACAATTTCAGGCTTCATTTTTGACTCGTTTGAACTTGGAAATAACTTGTAGCTTCATTCTTGACTCGGTTACACAAGGAAAAAACTTGTAAACTCTTGTAGAATAATTTTTGGCTCATTTGAACATGAAAACAATTGGTAACAATTTGAGGCCTCATACTTGACTGATTCGAACTTGAAAACAACATGTAGCTTCTTTCTTGACTCGATTACGCATGGAAACTTGTAAACTCTTATAGAATCATTCTTGGCTCCTTGGAACTTGAAAACAATTCGTAATAATTTGAGGATTCATTCTTGACTCCTTCGAACTTGGAAACAACTTGTAGCTTCATTCTTGCCTCGTTTAAACATGGAAACATATTGTAAACTCTTGTAGGATCATTCTTGGTTCATTTGAACATGAAAACAATTCGTAAAAATTTGAGGCTTCATTGTTGACTCGTTCAAACTTGGAAACAACTTGTAGCTTCATTATTGACTCGGTTCCACATGGAAAAAATTTGTAAACTCTTGTAGGATAATTTTTTGCTCATTTTAACATGAAAACAATTGGTAACAATTTGAGGCCTCATTCTTGACAGGTTCAAACTTGAAAACAACATGTAGCTTCTTTCTTGACTCGATTGCGCATGAAATCAACTTGTAAACACTTGTAGGATTGTACTTGGATCCTTTGAATTTGAAAACAATTTGTAATAATTTCAGGATTCATTTTTAATTCCTTCGAACTTGGAAACAACTTGTAATTTCATTCTTGACTCGGTTGCACATGGAAACAACTTGTATGATCATTCTTGGCTCATTTGAACTTGAAAAAAAATTGTAATAATTTGAGGCTTCATCCTTTATTCATTCGAACGTGGAAATAACTTTTAGTGTCATTCTTTACTCGGTTGCACATGGAAATAACTAGTAGGATTATTCTTGGCACATTTGAGCATGAAAACAATTCGTAACAATTTGAGGCTTCAATCTTGACTCGTTTGAACTTGGAAACAAGTTTTAGCTTCATTCTTGACTTCTTTGAACATGGAAATAATTTGTAAATCTGGTAGGATTTTTTTTGCCTCATTTGAACCTGAAAATAATTCATAAAAATTTGTAGCTTCATTTTTGACTTTTTTGAACTTGGAAACAACATATAGCTTCATTTTTGACCGTTTGAACTTGGAAACAACTTGCAGCTTCATTCTTGACTTGGTTCCACATGGAAAATACTTATAAACTCTTGTAGGATAATTTTTTGCTCATTTGAACATAAAAACAATTGGTAACAATTTGAGGCCTCATTCTTGACCGGTTCAAACTTGAAAACAACATGTAGCTTCTTTCTTGACTTGATTGCACATGGAAACAACTTGTAAACTCTTGCAGAATCATTCTTGGCTCCTTGGAACATGAAAACAATTTCTAACAATTTGAGGATTTATTCATGACTCCTTCGAACTTGGAAACAACTTATAGCTTCATTCTTGCCTCGTTTGAACATGGAAACATATTATAAACTTTTGTAGGATCATTTTTGGCTCATTTGAATATGAAAACAATTCTTAACAATTTGAGGCTTCATTCTTGACTCGTTCGAACTTGGAACCAACTTTTAGCTTCATTCTTGACTCGGTTCCACATGGAAAAAACTTGTAAACACTTGGATAGTTTTTGGCTCATTTGAATATGAAAACAATTCATAACAATTTGAGGCCTCATTCTTGACTCGTTCAAACTTGAAAACAACTTGTAGCTTCATTCTTGACTCTGTTGAACATGGAAAAAACTTGTAAACTCTTGTGGGATCATTCTTGGTTCCTTGGAACATGAAAACAATTCACAACAATTTGAGGATTCATTTTTGACTCCTTTGAACTTGAAAATAACTTGTAGCTTCATTCTTGACTCGTTTGAAACAGGAAACAAATTGTAAACTTTTATAGGATCATTCTTGGCTCATTTCAACATGAAAATAATTCGTAATAATTTGAGGATTCATTCTGGACTCGTTCGAACTTGGAAGCAACTTTTAGCTTCATTCTTGACATATTTACACATGGAAACAACTAGTAGGATTATTCTTTGCCCATTTGAGCATGAAAACAATTCGTAACAATTGGAGGCTTCAATCTTGACTCGTTCAAACTTAGAAACAATTTTAGCTTCATACTTGAATTCTTTGAACAAGAAACTAATTTGTAAATCTTGTAGGAATTTTCTTGCCTCATTTGAACATGAAAATAATTCGTCGAAATTTGAAGCTTTATTCATGACTTATTTGAACTTGGAACAACATATAGCTTCATTCTTGACTCGTTTGAACATGGAAACAACTTCTAAACTCTTGTAGGACCATTCATGCCTCTTTTGAATAAGAAAACAATTCATAACAATTTGAGGCTTCATTCTTGACTCGTTCGAACTTGGAAACAACTTGTAGCTTCATTCTCAACAAGGTTCCACATAGAAAAAACTTGATAATTCTTGTAGGATAATTTTTGGCTCATTTGAACATTAAAACAATTGGTAACAATTTGAGGCCTCATTCTTGACCGGTTCGAACTTGTAAACAACAAGTAGCTTCTTTCTTGACTCGATTGCACATAGAAACAACTTGTAAACTCTTGTAGGATCATTCTGGGCTCCTTGGAACATGAAAACAATTCGTAACAATTTGAGGATTCAATTATGACTCCTTCGAACTTGGAACCAACTTGTAGCTTCATTCTTGCCTCGTTTGAACCTGGAAACAAATTGTAAACTTTTGCAGGATCATTCTAGGCTCATTTAAACATGAAAACAATTCGTAACAATTTGAGGATTCATTCTTTACTCATTCTTGACTCGGTTGTACATGGAAACAACTAATAGGATCATTCTTAGCCCATTTGAGCATGATAGCAATTCATAACAATTGGACGCTTCAATCTTGACTCGTTCGAACTTGGAAACAACTTTTAGATTCATTCTTGACTTCTTTGAATATGGAAATAATTTGTAAATCTTGTAGGATTTTTTTTTGCCTTATTTGAACCTGAAAAAAATTCGTAAAAATTTGAAGCTTCATTCTAGACTTATTTATACATGGAAACAACATATAACTTCATTCTTGACTCAGTTGAACATTGAAAGAACTTGTAAACTCTTGTAGGACCATTCTTGGATGTTTCGAATAAGAAAACAATTCGTAACAATTTGAGGCTTCATTCTTGACTCGTTTGATCTTGGAAAAAACTTTTAGCTTCATTCTTGACTTCTTTGAATATGGAAATAATTTGTAAATCTTGTAGGATTTTTTTGCCTCATTTGAACCTGAAAACAATTCGTAAATATTTGAATCTTCATTCTAGAGTCATTTGAACTTGGAAACAACATATGGCTTCAGTCTTGACTCGTTTGAATATGGAAACAACTTGTAAACCCTTGTAGGACCATTCTTGGCTCTTTGGAATAAGCAAAACAATTTGCAACAATTTGAGGCTTCAATCTTGACTCGTTCGAACTTGGAAACAACTTTTAGCTACATTCTTGACTTCTTTGAACATGGAAATAATTTGAAAATCTTGTAGGATTTTTCTTGCTTCATTTGAACCTGAAAACAATTCGTAAATATTTGAATCTTCATTCTAGAGTTATTTGAACTTGGAAACAACATATGGCTTCAGTCTTGACTCGTTTGAACATGGAAACAACTTGTAAACCCTTGTAGGACCATTCTTGGCTCTTTAGAATAAGCAAAACAATTTATAACAAATTGAGACTTCAATCTTGACTCGTTCGAACTTGGAAATAACTTTTAGCTTCATTCTTGACTTCTTTGAACATGGAAATAATTTGTAAATCTTGTAGGATTTTTCTTGCCTCATTTGAACATGAAAACAATTCGTAAAAATTTGAAGCTTTATTCTAGATTTATTTGAACATGGAAACAACATATAGCTTCATTCTTGACTCGTTTGAACATTGAAACAACTTGTAAACTCTTGTAGGACCATTCTTTGCTCTTTTGAACAAGAAAACAATTCGTAACAATTTGAGGTTTCATTCTTGACTCGTTCGATCTTGGAAACAACTTGTAGCATCATTCTGGACTCGGTTCCAGATGGAAAAAACTTGTAAACTCTTGTAGGATAATTTTTGGCTCATTTGAACATGAAAACAATTGGTAACAATTTGAGGCCTCATACTTGACTGATTCGAACTTGATAACAACATGTAGCTTCTTTCTTGACTCGATTACGCATGGAAACAACTTGTAAACTCTTGTAGAATCATTCTTGGCTCCTTGGAAGTTGAAAACAATTCGTAATAATTTGAGGATTCATTCTTGACTCCTTCGAACTTGGAAACAACCTGTGGCTTCATTATTGCCTCGTTTGAACATGGAAACGTATTGTAAACACTTGTAGGATCATTCTTGGCTCATTTGAACATGAAAACAATTCGGAATAATTTGAGGCTTCATTCTTGACTCGTTCGAACTTGGAAATAATTTATAGCTTCATTCTTGACTTGGTTCCACGTGGAAAAAATTTGTAAACTCTTGCAGGATAATTTTTGGCTCATTTTAACATGAAAATAATTGATAACAATTTGAGGCCTCATTCTTGACCGGTTCGAACTTGAAAACAACACGTAACTTCTTTCTTGACTCGATTGCGCATGGAAACAACTTGTAGGATCATTCTCGGCTCATTTGAACATGAAAACAATTCGTAATAATTTGAGACTTCATCATTTACTCGTCGAACTTGAAAACAACTGTTTGTTTCATTCTTTACTCGGTTGCACATGGAAATAACTAGTAGGATCATTCTTGGCACATTTGAGAATGAAAATAATTCGTAACAATTTGAGGCTTCAATCTTGACTCGTTCGAACTTGGTAACAACTTTTGGCTTCATTCTTGACTTCTTTTAACATGGAAATAATTAATAAATCTTGTAGGATTTTTTTTTTGCTTTATTTGAACCTAAAAACAATTTGTAAAAATTTGATGCTTTATTCTTGACTTATTTGAACTTGCAAACAACATATAGCTTCATTCTTGACTCTTTTAAACATGGAATCAACTTGTAAACTTTTGTAGAACTATTCTTGTCCCTTTTGAACAAGAAAACAATTGTAACAATTTGAGGTTTCATTCTTGACTCGTTCGAACTTGGAAACAACTTGTAGTTTCATTCTGGACTCCGTTCCACATGGAAAAAACTTGTAAACTCTTGTAGGAAATTTTTTGGCTCATTTGAACATGAAAATAATTGGTAACAATTTGAAGCCTCATTCTTGACCGGTTCGAACTTGAAAACAACATGTAGCTTCTTTCTTGACTCGATTGCACATGGAAACAACTTGTAAACTCTTGTAGGATCATTCTTGGCTCCTTGGTACACAAAAACAATTTGTAACAATTTGAGGATTCATTCTTGACTCTTTCGAACATGGAAACAACTTGTAGCATTATTATTGCCTCGTTTGAACATGGAAACAAATTGTAAACTTTTGTAGGATTATTCTTGGCTCATTTGAACATGAAAACAATTCTTAGCAATTTGAGGCTTCATTCTTTACTCGTTCGAACTTGGAAACAACTTTTAGCTTGATTCTTGACTCGGTTGCACATGGAAACAACTAGTAGGATCATTCTTGGCCCATTTGAGTATGAAAATAATTCGTAATAATTTGAGGCTTAAATCTTGACTCATTCGAACTTGGAAACAACTTTTAGCTTCATTCTTGACTTCTTTAACCATGGAAATAATTTGTAAATCTTTTAGGATTTTTTTGCCTCATTTAAACCTGAAAACAATTCATAAATATTTGAAGCTTCATTCTAGAATTATTTGAACTTGGAAACAACATATGGCTTCAGTCTTGACTCGTTTCAACATGGAAACAACTTGTAAACCCTTGTAGGACCATTCTTGGCTCTTTGGAATAAGCAAAACAATTTGTAACAATTTGTGGCTTCATTCTTGACTCGTTCGAACTTGGAAACAACTTGTAGCTTCATTCTTGACTCGGTTCCACATGGAAAAAACTTGTAAACTCTTGTAGGATAATTTTTGGCTCAGTTAAACATGAAAACAATTCATAACAATTTGAGGCTTATTCTTGACTCATTCAAACTTGAAAATAACGTGTAGCTTCTTTCTTTACTCGTTTGAACATGGAAACAAGTTGTAAACTCTTTTAGGATCATTCTCGGCTCATTTCAACATGAAAACAATTCGTAACAATTTGAGACTTCATTCTTGACTCGTTCGAATTTGGAAGTAACTATTACCTTCATTCTTGACTCAGTTACACATGGAAACAACTAGTAGGATCATTCTTGGCCCATTTGAGCATGAAAACAATTCATAACAATTTGAGGCTTCAATCTTGACTCGTTCGAACTTGAAAATAACTTTTAGCTTCATTCTTGACTTCTTTGAACTTGGAAATAATTTGTAAATCTTGTAGGGTTTTTTGCGTCATTTGAATCTGAAAACAATTCGTAAAAAATTGAAGCTTTATTCTAGACTTATTTGAACTTGGAAACAACATATAGCTTCATTCTTGACTCGTTTGAACATGGAAACGTATTGTAAACACTTGTAGGATCATTCTTGGCTCATTTGAACATGAAAATAATTAGGAACAATTTGAGGCTTCATTCTTGAGTCGTTCGAACTTGGAAACAACTTATAGCTTCATTCTTGACTTGGTTCCACGTGGAAAAAATTTGTAAACTCTAGCAGGATAATTTTTGGCTCATTTTAACATGAAAACAATTGATAACAATTTGAGGCTTCATTCTTGACCGGTTCGAACTTAAAAACAACACGTAACTTCTTTCTTGACTCGATTGCGCATGGAAACAACTTGTAGGATCATTCTTGGCTCATTTGAATATGAAAACAATTCGTAATAATTTGAGACTTCATCATTTACTCGTCGAACTTGAAAACAACTGTTTGTTTCATTCTTTACTCGGTTGCACATGGAAATAACTAGTAGGATCATTCTTGGCACATTTGAGAATGAAAATAATTCGTAACAATTTGAGGCTTCAATCTTGACTCGTTCGAACTTGGTAACAACTTTTGGCTTCATTCTTGACTTCTTTGAACATGGAAATAATTAATAAATCTTGTAGGATTTTTTTTTTGCTTTATTTGAACCTAAAAACAATTTGTAAAAATTTGATGCTTTATTCTTGACTTATTTGAACTTGCAAACGACATATAGCTTCATTCTTGACTCTTTTAAACATGGAATCAACTTGTAAACTTTTGTAGAACTATTCTTGTCCCTTTTGAACAAGAAAACAATTGTAACAATTTGAGGTTTCATTCTTGACTCGTTCGAACTTGGAAACAACTTGTAGTTTCATTCTGGACTCCGTTCCACATGGAAAAAACTTGTAAACTCTTGTAGGAAATTTTTTGGCTCATTTGAACATGAAAATAATTGGTAACAATTTGAAGCCTCATTCTTGACCGGTTCGAACTTGAAAACAACATGTAGCTTCTTTCTTGACTCGATTGCACATGGAAACAACTTGTAAACTCTTGTAGGATCATTTTTGGCTCCTTGGTACACAAAAACAATTTGTAACAATTTGAGGATTCATTCTTGACTCTTTCGAACATGGAAACAACTTGTAGCATTATTATTGCCTCGTTTGAACATGGAAACAAATTGTAAACTTTTGTAGGATTATTCTTGGCTCATTTGAACATGAAAACAATTCTTAACAATTTGAGGCTTCATTCTTTACTCGTTCGAACTTGAAAACAACTTTTAGCTTGATTCTTGACTCGGTTGCACATGGAAACAACTAGTAGGATCATTCTTGGCCCATTTGAGTATGAAAATAATTCGTAATAATTTGAGGCTTAAATCTTGACTCATTCGAACTTGGAAACAACTTTTAGCTTCATTCTTGACTTCTTTAACCATGGAAATAATTTGTAAATCTTTTAGGATTTTTTTGCCTCATTTAAACCTGAAAACAATTCGTAAATATTTGAAGCTTCATTCTAGAGTTATTTGAACTTGGAAACAACATATGGCTTCAGTCTTGACTCGTTTGAACATGGAAACAACTTGTAAACCCTTGTAGGACCATTCTTGGCTCTTTGGAATAAGCAAAACAATTTGTAACAATTTGTGGCTTCATTCTTGACTCGTTCGAACTTGGAAACAACTTGTAGCTTCATTCTTGACTCGGTTCCACATGGAAAAAACTTGTAAACTCTTGTAGGATAATTTTTGGCTCAGTTAAACATGAAAACAATTCATAACAATTTGAGGCTTATTCTTGACTCATTCAAACTTGAAAATAACTTGTAGCTTCTTTCTTTACTCGTTTGAACATGGAAACAAGTTGTAAACTCTTTTAGGATCATTCTCGGCTCATTTCAACATGAAAACAATTCGTAACAATTTGAGACTTCATTCTTGACTCGTTCGAATTTGGAAGTAACTATTACATTCATTCTTGACTCAGTTACACATGGAAACAACTAGTAGGATCATTCTTGGCCCATTTGAGCATAAAAACAATTCATAACAATTTGAGGCTTCAATCTTGACTCGTTCGAACTTGGTAACAACTTTTGGCTTCATTCTTGACTTCTTTGAACATGGAAATAATTTATAAATCTTGTAGGATTTTTTTTTGCTTTATTTGAACCTAAAAACAATTCGTAAAAATTTGATGCTTTATTCTTGACTTATTTGAACTTGCAAACAACATATAGCTTCATTCTTGACTCTTTTAAACATGGAATCAACTTGAAAACTTTTGTAGAACTATTCTTGTCCCTTTTGAGCAAGAAAACAATTGTAACAATTTGAGGTTTCATTCTTGACTCGTTCGAACTTGGAAACAACTTGTAGTTTCATTCTGGACTCCGTTCCACATAGAAAAAACTTGTAAACTCTTGTAGGAAATTTTTTGGCTCATTTGAACATGAAAATAATTGGTAACAATTTGAAGCCTCATTCTTGACCGGTTCGAACTTGAAAACAACATGTAGCTTCTTTCTTGACTCGATTGCACATGGAAACAACTTGTAAACTCTTGTAGGATCATTCTTGGCTCCTTGGTACACGAAAACAATTTGTAACAATTTGAGGATTCATTCTTGACTCTTTCGAACATGGAAACAACTTGTAGCATTATTATTGCCTCGTTTGAACATGGAAATAAATTGTAAACTTTTGTAGGATTATTCTTGGCTCATTTGAACATGAAAACAATTCTTAACAATTTGAGACTTCATTCTTTACTCGTTCGAACTTGGAAACAACTTTTAGCTTGATTCTTGACTCGGTTGCACATGGAAACAACTAGTAGGATCATTCTTGGCCCATTTGAGTATGAAAATAATTCGTAATAATTTGAGGCTTAAATCTTGACTCATTCGAACTTGGAAACAACTTTTAGCTTCATTCTTGACTTCTTTAACCATGGAAATAAGTTGTAAATCTTTTAGGATTTTTTTGCCTCATTTAAACCTGAAAACAATTCGTAAATATTTGAAGCTTCATTCTAGAGTTATTTGAACTTGGAAACAACATATGGCTTCAGTCTTGACTCGTTTGAACATGGAAACAACTTGTAAACCCTTGTAGGACCATTCTTGGCTCTTTGGAATAAGCAAAACAATTTGTAACAATTTGTGGCTTCATTCTTGACTCGTTCGAACTTGGAAACAACCTGTAGCTTCATTCTTGACTCGGTTCCACATGGAAAAAACTTGTAAACTCTTGTAGGATAATTTTTGGCTCAGTTAAACATGAAAACAATTCATAACAATTTGAGGCTTATTCTTGACTCATTCAAACTTGAAAATAACTTGTAGCTTCTTTCTTGACTCGTTTGAACATGGAAACAAGTTGTAAACTCTTTTAGGATCATTCTTGGCACATTTCAACATGAAAACAATTCGTAACAATTTGAGACTTTATTCTTGACTCGTTCGAATTTGGAAGTAACTATTACCTTCATTCTTGACTCAGTTACACATGGAAACAACTAGTAGGATCATTCTTGGCCCATTTGAGCATAAAAACAATTCATAACAATTTGAGGCTTCAATCTTGACTCGTTCGAACTTGAAAATAACTTTTAGCTTCATTCTTGACTTCTTTGAACTTGGAAATAATTTGTAAATCTTGTAGGGTTTTTTGCGTCATTTGAATCTGAAAACAATTCGTAAAAATTTGAAGCTTTATTCTAGAATTATTTGAACTTGGAAACAACATATAGCTTCATTCTTGACTCGTTTGAACATGGAAATAACTTGTAGCTTCATTGTTGACTCGGTTCCACATGGAAAGAACTTGTAAACTCTTGTAAGATAATTTTTGGCTCATTTGAATATGAAAACAATTGATAACAATCTGAGGCCTCATTCTTGACCAGTTCGAACTTGAAAAGAACATGTAACTTATTTCTTAACTCGATTATACATGGAAACAAATTGTAAACTCTTGTAGGATCATTCTTGGCTCATTTCAACATAAAAAAATTCGTAACAATTTGAGGCTCCATTCTTGACTCGTTCGAAGTTGGAAGCAACTTTTAGCTTCATTTTTGACTCGGTTGCACATGTAAACAACTAGTAGGATCATTCTTGGCCCATTTGAGCATGAAAACAATTCGTACAATTTGAGGCTTCAATCTTGACTCGTTCGAACTTGGAAATAACTTTTAGCTTCATTCTTGACTTCTTTTAACATGGAAATAATTTATAAATCTTGTAGGATTTTTTTTGCTTTATTTGAACCTGAAAACAATTTGTAAAAATTTGATGCTTCATTTTTCACTTATTTGAACTTGGAAACAATATATAGCTTCATTCTTGACTCGTTTGAACATGGAAACAACTTGTAAACTTTTGTAGAACCATTCTTGGCCCTTTTGAACAAGAAAAAAATCGTAATAATTTGAGGTTTCATTCTTGACTCGTTCGAACTTGGAAACAACTTGTAGCTTCATTCTTGACTCGGTTCCACATGGAAAAAATTTGTAAACTCTTGTAGGAATTTTTTTGGCTCATTTGAACATATAAAAAATTGGTAACAATTTGAAGCCACATTTTTGACCGGTTCGAACTTGTAAACAACATGTAGCTTCTTTCTTGACTCGGTTCCACATGGAAAAAACTTGTAAACTCTTATAGGATAATTTTTGGCTCATTTGAACATGAAAATTATTCGTAATAATTTGAGGCTCATTCTTAACTTATTCAAACTTGACAACAACTTGTTGATTCGTTCTTGACTCATTGAATATGGAAACAACTTGTAAACTCTTGTAGGATCATTCTTGGCTACTTAGAACATGAAATTTTTTTATAACAATTTGAGGATTCATTCTTGACTCCTTCGAACTTGAAAATAACTTGTAGCTTCTGAAAGGCATATGACTAGGCCTATTTGTAATAATTAGATGACAACTCAACTCAATCTAGAAACAGTGGTAAATAATAAATATCTAACAGGAATCAAGACGAAGAATGTCAACTAGACACAAAGAATCCAAAAATCAGAATTGTTCTAATGAAGTTGCTACTCTATACCGGAAGAAGTTCATTAATATGTTCAAGCATCGGGATTTATGGAGAAGCAGTACTTCAGAAGAATTCAGAAGATACAGAAGATTCCAAGTGCCTACTACAAAGAGATTCCAAGAAAAGAAATAATGAAGTAAAGCATGAGAATGATAGAAGGCCACAGTTTAAAAGTTAATAATTGAAAAATATTTATTAGAATGACACAAATGAACCAGACAGTACATTTGTGTGTCATCTATAATAATATTTATTCTTCAGTTAGCTCAAGTGGTTTTATGACAGAAGACAAAGAAAAGACGGAAAGACCTCAGAGCGGACTACAGAGTTAAATAAGTCCTAATAGTATTTTAATTCTATAATTAAAATTAAGTTAATTATTTAATTTATTTAATTAAATTAATTCAAGTCTAAATTTAATTTAATTCATAAATTATTTAATTAAATTAAGTAGAATTGATTTACTATAAAAGAAATGATTCAATATGAATTAAATATGAGTCATACTGAGCTGCTGAAATATGAGTCATACCGAGCTGCTGAAATATGAGTCCTACCGAGCTGCTGAAGGATGAGTCATACCGAGCTGCTGAAATATTAGTCATACCGAGCTGCTGAAGGATGAGTCATACCGAGCTGCTGAAGGATGAGTCATACCGAGCTGCTGAAATATGAGTCATACCGAGCTGCTGAAATATGAATCATACCGAGCAGAATTCAATGAGTCATACCGAGCTGCTGAAATATGAGTCATACCGAGCAGAATTCAATGAGTCATACCGAGCTGCTAATGAATGAGTCATACCGAACAGAATTCAATAAGTCATACCGAGCTGCTAATCTATGAGTCATACCGAAGCCACTTGCAATGAGTCATACCGAGCACTTTTGTCGTGAGTCATACCGAGTTTTAATAGGAGTCATACCGACAGAATAAGTCATGCCCAGCCTTTTTATGAGTCATACAAGGGTTAATTTTAATTGAAAAAGGTCATATTGGGATGAGTCATGCTGAGTTTTTGATGTATATTTTTCTATGCAGATCAGATTCACAACGGAAAAGTAACTTTAGATTGCTTCTATAAAGAATTTAATCACCAAGAAACAAAACTAAAGGATCGATTTGCTTAGATTGCTTAAAGAAATTAATCACCCACAAACTAAACGAAATCTGGATAAGAAAGTATTAAGGAATTAACCACCAACTCTCTAGGGTTTTGCAAGTATAAAAACTCACGATTTTATTCATCAAATTCTTGTCTCTTAAAAGATTACAATATATGGGTATATATAGGCAAGGAATATAACCTTAACCTAAAACAATTAGGATTCTCAATTAGATTCAAAATCAGCTAGGAATTTGCTAATACTTGAACCCAAATTGGAAACCAATCAAAAGCCCAATCCAAATAGGAATTACATCAAAACCATATTCAACTAGAAAAATAAATCCTAAGTGCTTAAAACAAGAAAAACCCTTTCAAGTGAAAGGTAAAAACTTGCAAGCCAAAATTATTTAATATAATTATCTAATAATAACCCCAACATAATAAATCAACCAATGTTGGTAATTAAGCTAATTATTGGCTTCACAATAGATTCCCATGAGATCAAATAGATCAGCCATAATGCTCCGGCATCATACTCCTCTTCTTCGAAAACAATTGTCCTCAATTGCACAATAGATACATATGAATATCTTAATGTCATACTCCGCATCATATGTATGACATTAAGATATTCATATGTATCTATTGTGCAATTGAGGACAATTGTTTTCGAAGAAGAGGAGTATGATGCAGGAGCATTATGGCTGATCTATTTGATCTCATGGGAATCTATTGTGAAGCCAATAATTAGCTTAATTACCAACATTGGTTGATTTATTATGTTGGGGTTATTATTAGATAATTATATTAAATAATTTTGGCTTGCAAGTTTTTACCTTTCACTTGAAAGGGTTTTTCTTGTTTTAAGCACTTAGGATTTATTTTTCTAGTTGAATATGGTTTTGATGTAATTCCTATTTGGATTGGGCTTTTGATTGGTTTCCAATTTGGGTTCAAGTGTATTCTATGTAGATCAGATTCACAACGGAAAAGTAACTTTAGATTGCTTCTATAGAGAATTTAATCACCAAGAAACAAAACTAAAGGATCGATTTGCTTAGATTGCTTAAAGAAATTAATCACCCACAAACTAAACGAAATCTGGATAAGAAAGTATAAAGGAATTAACCACCAACTCTCTAGGGTTTTGCAAGTATAAAAACTCACGATTTTATTCATCAAATTCTTGTCTCTTAAAAGATTACAATATATGGGTATATATAGGTAAGGAATATAACCTTAACCTAAAACAATTAGGATTCTCAATTAGATTCAAAATCAGCTAGGAATTTGCTAATACTTGAACCCAAATTGGAAACCAATCAAAAGCCCAATCCAAATAGGAATTACATCAAAACCATATTCAACTAGAAAAATAAATCCTAAGTGCTTAAAACAAGAAAAACCCTTTCAAGTGAAAGGTAAAAACTTGCAAGCCAAAATTATTTAATATAATTATCTAATAATAACCCCAACATAATAAATCAACCAATGTTGGTAATTAAGCTAATTATTGGCTTCACAATAGATTCCCATGAGATCAAATAGATCAGCCATAATGCTCCTGCATCATACTCCTCTTCTTCGAAAACAATTGTCCTCAATTGCACAATAGATACATATGAATATCTTAATGTCATACTCCGCATCAGTTTTCCACCTCTATAAATATGAGGAGTTGCTCTCATTATTTCAGTTGTTAAGTTAGAAAATCAGATCAAATTCAGTAATTTGTCTGCATTGTAATATTCACAGATTGCTGTGCTGAGTTTGGAATATAATTGTTAAACACGAACAATTCATGTCAAATTTGTTCTAGAACTTTTATCAATTATATAACTATTTTCTTAATATTAATTTTGTAATACTAATCAAGTTAAAATTATATCTATCACTTGAACAGTATTTCATTCCAATTAATATTTCGCGAGTAATTAAAATAATATTTTTAATCCAAATTATTCCGCGATTAATTTTCAGATATTGTATTCAACCCCCCTTCTACAATATCAGGGACCAACAATTGGCATCAGAGCTGGTTGATATATTTTCATATCAGATCCAAATCAAATTCCGCGAACTCATACAGATCTCAAAAATTATTTTAAATTTGAAATAATTTTTTATTCGAAATAATTTTTTTTCCGAAAAATTATTTTTGATCAAAAATTGTTTTAAGTCAAAAATTAAAATATTTTTTGAAACACTTAATTTTTAATCTTATTAAAGATGAGTACCCAGAAAGTGACCAGTATCAAAATTCCACAGTTCGACAGAGAACACTACAATTTGTGGAAACATAAAATGCTACTGTTTATCGGGATTGCAAATCCCAAGTATGCAAATATTTTGGCCAATGGTGTTGAACCCCCTATATCAGTTATTCTCGAACATATAGTAGATGGGGTCGTAATTCCTCATAAACAGTTTCCAAAAAGTCTATCTGACTATACAATTGAAGAAAAGGAAGCTGTGTCCCTGGACAACAATCTCAAACTGATATTTATTGAATCTCTAGACTACGTCATGTACAATCAAGTAGTCAATTGTAGAAATGCAAAACAGATTTGGGATACAATAGAGATTATCAACGAGGGGACTGAGGAAGTCAAAGAGAATAGACTCGAAATCCTGATCTCCCAGTACGAGCAGTTTAGGTCCAACCCTGGTGAGGGTATCTCTGAGGTGTTTCAGAGATTGAACAAACTGATAAACGAGCTCAACATGAATGGGAAGTATTATCAGAATCAGGAGATCAACAGGAAGTTTCTGTTAACCCTACCCGAGCATCTGGAGCATAGGATCGCAGCAATCCGTGAGTCTAGGGACATGAAGGAGGTAACCCTAGAAAGACTCTACAGAGTATTGAAGACATATGAGCTGGAACAGATCCAGACGAGAGAGATGTATGGGAGAGGCAAGGTTTAGAGTTCCTCCAAAGCACTGTTAGTGGAAGCACCACAGAATATGGAAATGAAGGCTGCTGTACCTTCACTGGAGTATGTTGTTCCAGAAATTAGACATACTTCAGATAAACAAGAAGGTGGTGAATTCTACTCTCTGGAAGAACTAGATCAGCTAGAAGATGAGTCTCTAGCTTTGGTTGCCAGGAAGTTTGGCAACATGAGATTTCGGAGAAATCCCTCCTATAAAGTTAAATCAAATTTTGGGAGATTCCAAAGAGGAGGGTCTTCAACAGCTGAATCAAAGAGCGGCTATAAGACCGGCTTAGTGGATAGAAGCAAGTTTCGTTGCTTCAACTGCAATGAGCTAGGCCACTTTGTAACGGAGTGCAAGAAGCCTAAGCAAGGGAAGAAGAGAGAGTCTTACGAAGAGCTCAAGGAAAAGTACGATGCACTTTTGCAAAAGCATCAAGGAAAGTCCTATCTGGCAAAGGGAAAAAGCTGGGATGACTCAGATGATAGTGATGGGGAAGAGCTGGGAAATCTTGCTCTTCTGGCTTCATCCGAAGAATCAAGGTCTCCTAATAGCCAAAAAGGAATAGAAGTAAATCCTTATTGCCCTAAAATGTTTAATTTAATAGGTAAAGAACTAGAGGGTGAAAGAAGTAAGGTTAAGCAACTAAGACTCGAAAATAAAGATCTAGTTGATGAGCTCGAAGTCTTAAAACAGTTAAAACGAAACAGTGACAAGTTGACTAAGAAATTAACTGAGGACTTAGCTTTTCAAGTCAATAGAGTCATTTGTTATGTTGAAGTTGAGACCTACCTCAGAAACCAGATAGAGGAAGAAAAGAAAAGGTGTCTAGCATATAAAAATTCCTCGTATATATTAAAGAACCTAGTTGACCAACAGGTAATAAACAGAAAAGTTGGAATAGGCTTCGAGTACAATGAATCTGTAGGAAAGCCAAGCAACATTACCCCATTCAAGCAAAGCGCTGAAGAAATGGGTATTCCTCATGTTGTTAAAGACACACGCAAACCTCTTTTCATTACACCTGTAGCTGAACCCATCCTCGAGAGCTCTATACTGATCGCTTATGAGATGCAATTAGAGGATCAAGAGGAAGAGAAGAAAATAGGAGAACAAGCAAGGGACATAAAAGGAGTAAATGTCCAAAAAGAGAAAGATACACCCAAGACACCAGTGAAAGTTGTGGGAACTTCTGATTTCCACAAACCTGGTATAGGTGCTAAGAACTTAAAGAATAATTTGAACAGACCTAGCAATAAGTTTGTTAGAAGTAGGGATAGTAACAATAAATGTCATTCTATTGAAAACTTTAAAACTGCTAAGAAAGTTAAAGTAGAAATTGTTAAAACTCCTACTGCTGTGAATAACATGCCTGCTATTGATGTATGCCATAAACCTTGTGGTATGTTAAATTGTATGTTATGTGCTTTTAATGCTATGACTGCTTATTTCAAATGCATGACTGCTAATAAAAAGAACATGACACCGAGACAATACATCAATAATAAATTTGCTAAATCCAAGACTGCTATTCCTTCACCTGTCAAGAAGGAAAAATATATTCCTAAGTCTAAACAAAAAGTTATTAAGACTATTTATAGGAAAGTAAGTACAGTCAAGGAGGATGCAGCTGTTGTTCGAAGAGGATCTGTTGTCAAAGCTGACAAAGGTCAATTCTTTAAGTATGCCGGGCCCAATCAATTTTGGGCTCCGAAGATGATCTAATCCGTTTGATATTTGCAGGGAGTTAAACAGGTAAACCGGATTGTATGGATCCTGGACAGCGGATCGTCAAGGCATATGACCGGAGATAGAGCCCTGCTATCAGAAGTGGTTGAGAGAGCTGGCCCAATTGTCACCTTTAGAGATAACAGCAAAGGAATGACTACGGGATATGGCAAGTTAAATACTGGAAATGTTATCATTGAAAACGTCTCTTTGGTGGAAGGACTTAAGCACAATCTACTCAGCGTCAGTCAATTCTGTGATAGAGGTTACAAAGTAAACTTTATCAAGGAGAAGTGTTTAATAGCTCATTCTAAAGAAGACAGACTAGCCTTGCGTGGAGTGAGGAAAGGAAACTTGTACGTAGCTGATTTCAACTCGGGAACTGAAGCTGAAGCAAACTGTTTTTATTCAAAAGCTTCAACAGAAGAAAGTTGGCTATGGCACAAGAAGCTCTCACACCTGAACTTCAAAACAATGAACTCTCTAGTCAAGAGGGATTTGGTGAGAGGACTGCCTCTGATGGAATTCTCACAAGAAGGTTTGTGCGAGGCATGTCAAAAAGGGAAGTCAAAAAGAGCAACTCACAAAGGCATAGACTCTACTAATATTACTGAACCACTGCAACTGCTACATATGGATTTATTTGGTCCAGTCAATATTCTGTCAATGTCAAGGAAAAGATATGCCTTAGTGATTGTAGATGACTTCACAAAGTACTCGTGGGTTTTATTCTTGAACTCTAAGGATGAAACTCCACAATTGGTGATTGATCATGTAAAGTTGATTGAGTTAGATTCAAAGCTACCTGTCCGGGCAATCAGATCAGATAATGGAACAGAATTCAAGAATGAAATTCTGAATAGCTTCTGCTCAGACAAAGGGATAACAAGACAATTCTCAGCGCCAAGAACTCCGCAACAGAATGGAGTAGTAGAAAGGAAGAATCGAACCCTGATTGAAGCTGCAAGAACAATGTTAAGTGAATCAAGGTTGCCTATCTACTTCTGGGCTGAAGCAGTAAACACAGCATGTTATACCCAGAATCGAACTTTAATCAATAAAGAACATATGAAGACTCCCTATGAATTAATGGCTGGCAAGAAACCAACACTCGAGTACTTTCATGTATTTGGAGCCAAATGTTTTGTGCTAAAAGATGGAGATGAACATCGTGGCAAATTCGAGGCCAAGGCACATGAAGCAATTTTTGTCGGCTACTCAAAAAGAGCATATAGGGTGTACATAATTGATCAACACCAAGTAAAAGAAAGTGTCAACGTTACTTTTGATGACACTAAACTCCCGAGCATCCAAACTGAAGATCCTTCTGAGTCATTAAAATTTGACAATCATCCAGACTCAGATTCGGATAATGAAGAAGAGCCTGAGGTTGCAACAGGAAATGATGATGACAACAATGATGGTAATGATCCAGGTAATAGTGGTGGAAACAATGGAAACACTGGAGATACTACTAATACCAGTGGTGGATCAACAAGTCAACCTGGTAGCAACTCAGGGGGAGATGAAGGATCAACTGGCACAACACAACATCACAATGAATATAGAGGCGAATCATCAAGATCAAACCTATCAAGGGAAAGGATATGGAGCAAAGATCATCCTTTTGAATTGATCATAGGTGATCCAGATGTTGGTGTTAGAACCAGAAGTGCAACTTCAAATGAATGTTTATTTTCGGTTTTTCTATCTCAAGAAGAACCAAAGAAAATTGAAGATGCTCTAACTGATCCAGATTGGGTTCTTGCCATGCAAGAAGAACTCAATCAGTTCGAAAGGCAAGAAGTATGGACACTGGTACACAGACCTAAAGATAGATCTGTTATTGGCACGAAATGGGTATACAGGAACAAGTTAGACGGTGATGGCATTGTTACAAGGAACAAGGCCAGACTGGTTGCTAAGGGTTACTCTCAGGAAGAGGGAATTGATTATGATGAGACCTACGCACCAGTTGCAAGACTTGAAGCCATCAGGATATTTCTGGCATTCGCAGCACATTCTAATTTCAAAGTTTATCAAATGGATGTGAAGAGTGCATTTGTGAATGGAGAGTTAGAAGAGGAAGTATATGTGGAGCAGCCCCCTGGCTTTGAAAATCCAGAGTTTGCTGATTTTGTGTATTTTCTATTCAAAGCTCTCTATGGACTCAAGTAAGCACCGAGGACATGGTATGACACTCTCTCTATATTTTTACTTGAAAACGGTTTTACTAGAGGTGTCATAGACAAAACTCTCTTTTACAAATTACATAATAAAGATATGATATTCGTCCAAGTTTATGTTGACGATATTATATTTGGTTCTACTAACGAAATCTTGTGCAAGAAATTTGCTAAGTTAATGCAGAGTAGATATGAGATGAGCATAATGGGTGAGCTGTCATTCTTCCTTGGATTGCAAGTGAAGCAAAAGGAAGATGGGATTTTTATTTGCCAATCAAAGTATATAAGGGATCTTCTAAGGAAATACAATCTAGAAGATTCTACACCGGCAAAAACCCCTATGCCAACAGCCACAAAGCTTGACAAAGATGAAACTGGTAAGAAGGTGGACATCACAAGCTATAGAGGTATGATAGGCTCATTATTATATCTAACTGCTAGTAGACCCGATATAATGTTTGCAACATGCTTATGTGCAAGGTTTCAAACTGATCCTAGAGAATCTCATCTTATAGCTGTTAAAAGAATTTTTAGATATCTGAAGGGTACACCGAATCTTGGAATTTGGTACCCTAAAGATACAGGTTTTGAACTAATAGGCTATACAGATTCAGATTATGCAGGATGCAGGATGGACAGGAAAGGTACGTCTGGAAGCTGTCAGTTTCTAGGACAACGGTTGATTTCCTGGTACAGCAAGAAACAACACTCAGTATCTACCTCGACAGCCGAAGCAGAATATATTGCGGCAGGTAGTTGTTGTGCACAGAGCTTGTGGATAAGGAATCAGCTGAATGATTATGGACTTGCACTATCTAAAATCCCAATACTTTGCGATAACACAAGTGCCATAGCAATTTCCAATAATCATGTACAACATTCAAGGACCAAGCACATAGACATAAGGTATCATTTTATCCGAGAGCATGTCATGAATGGAACTGTGGTGTTCCATTTTGTACCCACAGAAGATCAAATTGCCGACATCTTCACGAAACCACTTGATGAATCCACTTTCTCTAAGTTGGTTAGTGAGTTAGGGATGTTAAACATGAACTAAGTATTGCATGATGTTTTAAATTGCATATTTAATTTTAAGCAAGCACTGTAAATACACTGTATATATTCCATAAAATATTTCAAAAACAAACAAACAAATTGAAAAAGAAAACTCAAAAAGATTTTCCTTATTTTTGTATAGTTGTTATTCCATTGGCATCACTACTGTAAATATATTTAATATTATCTTTAGTTTATAACAATTGGTATCAGTTATATATATATATAAGTATGTATAGTATTATTTGTTTTACATTTTGGCATATTTATTTTAATTTTTATTTTTATCTATTTTATTTTTATTTTTATTTATATCTAGATATAAGCTGATTATTCTCAGTCTCTTTTGAGAAATAGGAAAGATCTATGAGCTTGATAATCCAATCGATTCTAAAAGTTAGATCCTAATCATTGGGGTCAATCTCTAACCAAGATCTTAGAACCAACCACACAAACACTATCACTTCCGTCTCTCTAACCATTAAACAGAATACCTATTTGTTCATTATGAGGGAGTCAATGCCTTGATTGCATTTGATAAGGTTGGTGATGTGAGTGATCCAACAGCTCTGTCTCCAGAAAGGTGATTCATATATAAACTGAGACAACTGTTAGCTCATCTGTGTTCTCTCAAAAGGATACAGACTTGGAAAAGGCAAAACTGTTACTAGGTTCATTCTCTCAACAGAGTGAGTCTATTGAATTCAGCCTGTCAGCCAAGGCTACTTGTAAAGAGTCAATTTCATCTGACATTTCTTTCACCTCACATAAAGTGTCTTCTTTTCAAAGGGACCAACAATGATTAAGAGGGAGCAACTAGAGTGTCGTGTAAGGATGAATTGACTGAAGCAATTTTTCTAAACTTCCATATCAAGGAAGGAAGAATAATTGATGATTCTGACGGAATCAACATGCCTTCACAGGCATCAGGAGGAAACTTGGATCATTTGCTACATTATAGATCCTTGTCTCCCTCCCCAGATGGAACATATCTGGATTCCTAAGGGAATAGATCATCTTATATGATCAGCAACTCACTGAATCTATTCCTGAAGCAATTCAGTTTTCCAAAGTCAAAATTTTTTATAGATTCAATTGAGGACGGGGATTTACGAAACCCCATTGCACCACCAGTGACCTCTCTTGAAGGGGCTATGGTGATCTTTCTTGCAGGTACAAAAGACTGCGACATCCGTACTGAGAGAGAGATATAGTGATGTGAGAATAGAGTGAAACACAAGTAAGGACGAGTGAAAATATATATATTCTATGAGTGAAACACTTAGAGAGTATATGAGCGAAACACTTGTGAGGAACACAAAGTAAAATCACACACTAGCACACTTACTGTGGCGCCCTCCCGATCCGGGGTCTAGATCGGGGAGTCACTAACACTCTATATGCATGCACCCTAAATAACAATAATAGAAAATACGCATAAATATGACCCCGACTACTAGCCTGGACCTTTCAAGGTAATGGTATGAAACAAGCACACAACTACATTCATTTATATTTACATTTACAGCAACAAAATAATATTACAACTCCTGTAACAACTCAAAATCTAACAACAAAATACAAGACTAAACAAAGTCTTTTCCTTCCAACTCTGCCTCGATCCTACCTGTTCAATTTCAGCCAGCCTAGCATAGTTCATGTATGACATATTCTTCCTGGCAGTCTGCTTAATACGGACCATGATTCTCAAAAGCTGTAGATGTTAGAAAATAAAAGAATGAGCTACAAAAGCTCGGCAAGTAACCATATAGGTTAAAAACAGTTCTACAGGCTTATATACAATTTAAAAAGTCTTTTCTCAAAACCATGCTTTAAAATCATTGTTGGACCTCATTGTCCCAAAATTGTAATTAAAATTCTAGTCAGGGTATGCATTATTCGCAAAACTTTCTTTTATAAAACCATGGCAGGGTTAAATAATTTCAATAACTGGTGCAAGGTAAGTTAGAAACTGGAAAGTAATAATCAATTGCAAGTATAAGAGTAATCTGCAGGGTTAGATGAATAACAGGAAGTAATGTCTAACAATTGAAACAAGTCAAATCAAGGTATATCTCACAGTTGAAGCTGTATATGACAGGTTATAACAAGGCATTTCATTATTCATTACTAATCATTTCAAAGTCCATTTGTATAAAACTGTCCTTTCATTAGGACTGATTCTTTCAAAACATTTTATAAAACTGTCCTCTCATTAGGACCTTGCTTTTCAAATCATCTATAAAACTGTCCTCTCATTAGGACCTTTACTTTTCAAATCATTTATAAAACTGTCCTCTCATTAGGACCTTTACTATTTAAAAACAATTATTTTAAAGTTACCAAATCATTTGATGAAAAAGACTTCTTGAAAGTCGGATTCCATATTTAAATCCATTTTTAAGATCATTAGACAGAGGTAAGGTTTTATTCCAGGATAAATCTCAAAACAAGTCTCTGTTGTAATAAGGTAAGCTGAAATCAGGAACTAGGGATCGAAACCAAGTTATAGTTGTGAAGTCAGGTTGCCGGGTCAATTCACAGGTATAACAAGAAGTTTTGAAAACAGTTGTAAGGCATTTAATTGTAACAGTAGTTAGGCCATAGCAACAGGGTAAGTTCAGAATTAAAGTGCAAGTATTCATAGTTAAGAAAATAGTGATAGCATAGGTCACATTTCAAGGTCACTGGTTTAAGATTTGTAAAACTAGTTTATAAGCGGTCAGTAACAGTTCAGGGATTGAAAATGTTAAAGTGCAATTAAAGACTAGTATAAGGTTGCAGTTTAAGTAAAACAATTAAAGTAAGACAAGCTGTAGCTTAAAATAGTTGGGATAAGGTAACATAGTTGCAGGGTCTTAAAATAGTTTATAAAACAGTTCACTATACAGTTTATAAAACAGTGCTTAAGTTAAAAGAGATTAGGCAGTAGTTACTTGCCTTAAAAAGGAATGCTACAGCTGCTGAACAGGTAGATCGCCTACACCAGACACTAACTCTCTACTTTAGCTTTCCCCTTGTCCTTCACCTCAACGTCTTTCGTAGCTACACATAAATAATACTATTTCAGTATCTTATATACTCTCGACGTTCTCATTAACGTCTAACTATTCTACCCTTTCGTTAACTGTAACCCCTTAACACATATATAATGTACAGTAGACATACTCTATTATATAATCACTTCTACACTGGCAAGCAAGTAGCACATAGGCAATTATATGGTCTACAGCATTCCTGACTGATAGCTTTTCCTATACAGAAGTGGTGTGCCAATAATGCTTTCAAAATCGTTTTAGTTTTTAGAAAATTTTGGCAGCACCTCCCCTGTAATTGGAGCTACCCGTCGGAATACAACCGACACAACCAAATATTAAAGTCAATCATACATGATAATACAATCATATTTTTGCACTAAATCCATATCAAACAAGCATTAGCTATAAACATTATGCACTACTATTGTCATTCAATAAACGACTGAAACGATCCAGTATCAACTGTCTATTTATATAGTCAATATAGTTCCTGACTCAAATCTATATTATAACAACCAATGTCCAATTATAATACTTATAATTCAAAGATGCCAATTAATCAAGCAATTCGATTACTATAATGCAATTGTTCAATTGAATAGTCATAATCACATAGCAATTAACACAATTCAATTTCATCCATGTATCACTATATTGCTTCAAAAAAAATCGCACACTACTTAAGCATATAATTCAAAAAATTCATAATAATAAAAATAATTAACCAATACTTCGAATAGAGCAATTAAGTGTTACTCATATAATTATCAAACTCAAATCACAATTCATGTATCCATTTGATTACCTCCAATTCGAATAGAATTACTCATATAATTATCAAACTTGTACTAGCTAATCCAATAATTAATTAAATTATAATAACACGATTGTATTAGTTCGACTAGCAACTAAATCATATTAAGAATAATAACAATCCAGATACCAAGACAACCCCAACTTGTATGTACTCGAAATGCCCAACCACACACATATACGCATGCTTGAATTACTTGACAATCGGAAAAATCAAAGCACTAGCCGGGAAAATATCATGCAAGCCTAGTTAATCACATAATTAGTTGCATAGCATCTTAACCCTCTTGGTTAACATCATTTACAAATCATACATACTCGGCAACATGTAAACGACTATCGATTTTTAACTACTAATCAGAAAATTCAAAGTCATAGCCGGGAAAATGATAAAAATTGACATGCAGCCCACAATATGCTATAATTCATGTACATAGCAGTTGCTAGTAGAGCTATCACACAAAAACGAGGCACAATAGTTCCATTCCAGTCGCCGGCTCGCCGGAGCTCATCGCCGGCGACGGTAGCTCACAAAATGGCTCAATCGAGTCCAATTTCTATGGCTACAGCTGCTAGACTCCGTAAATCAACTACTACAACATATACGAGATGAAACAAATCGGATTTAAGCTTTGCATGCAACTCATCTTGGCTATACACACACGGCAGTACACATACATACATAACTTGCATAAATTTTGATCAAGCCACAGTACTCGTTGTTAATGAAATCGAAACTATGAATCAAACACGACATTAACACACACACACGCACATAACATATACGGAGGCAGAGAATCGCAGGAGAAAGCAAGAACAAGACCTGAACAATGAAAATGCCGAGCAAGGGAAAAAGAAATGGGTGCTGCAGGTTATAACAAAAGCAAGGGTAAAATAGTAATTTCACATTTGCTATTTTCTGAAATTAAATCATTTAATAAATCGAATTTTGAATAAAAATGGTTATAAAAATAAGTTTTATATTTTTCAAATAAAGAATATGAATTTAGAAGCTCACCCATATTTTTGAAATAATTTTCTGATGAATCAATATTTAAATAAAAATCGGGGAAGTTTAGGCACTTTAAATAGGAATAAGAGTAGAAAATTCATTAAAAATACTTTTGGGATCAAATAAAATAAACTTCTATTTTTCAAAAGTCTCAGAATATATAAGGAACATGTTGGAAAAGATTTCATGATTTTTGGACATTCCAATAATTAAATATGGAATTTAGAAGAGAAATATCTCTAGAATAAAACAGGAATAAAAGATTTATATAAAATCACTGGGACTAGAATTAAATACATCACTATTTTTAGAAAGTCTCTAAAATCTCATAGAAGCTACTTATAAAATTTCATAATTATTGGACACACCAATAATTTTATACAAATCAAATAGTTACTCAATTAAGCATGGAAAATCAATTAATCACTCAATCAAAACACTTAAGCATAATGCGGTCAAACAGGCAGTCAACTAGACATATAAAAAGATCATATATCATATCTTGTCACATTGGAACACATAAATACTATAACTCATATTAATCAAGTATATATAAATGTCTCGATCGTTACATTCTCCCCCCCTTAAAAAGATTCTGTCCCCAAAATCAGCCTAAGTAAACAAATAGGGATACTTCTCGAGCATTTCACTCTCAAGTTCCCAGGTGGATTCCTCAACCCGAGGATTTCTCCACAAAATCTTTACAAGCCTAACGGACTTATTCCTTAAAACCTTATCCTTATGATCCTGAATCTCTACAGGCTGTTCTACATAGGACAAATCGGGTTGAATCTCTAGGGGTTCATACTATATTACATGACTCATATCAGGATTATACTTTCTAAGCATAGATACGTGAAAAACATTGTGAATGTGCTGCATCTGTGGTGGTAGAGCCAATTCATATGCAACTCTCCCAACTTGCTTCAAAACTTCAAAAGGTCCTATATATCTTGGATTAAGCTTTCCTTTCTTGCCAAATCTACTAACACCTTTCCACGGAGAAATCTTTAATAACACTTGGTCACCTTCTTCAAAATTCATATCCTTCCTTGACTGGTCAGCATACTTCTTTTGCCTATCTTGAGCAGCTAGCAATCTCTTCTGAATCAACTCAATCTTTTCTTTAGTTTGTTGAACTAACTCTGGACCCAAAATCTTACGCTCACCAACTTCATTCCAATACACTGGTGATCTGCACTTTCTTCCATATAAAGCTTCATACGGGGCATTCCAATACTGGCGTGATAATTGTTGTTATATGAAAACTCCACTAACGGTAGATGCTCGTCCCAACTTCCTTCAAAATCCAAAGCACACAATCTTAACATGTCTTCAATAGTTTGGATTGTCCTTTCACTCTGTCCATCTGTCTGAGGATGATATGCAGTACTCATATTCAGCTTTGTTCCCAAACACTCTTGAAACTTCTTCCAAAATCTAGAATTGAATCTCGGGTCTCTGTCAGACACAATTGATACAGGAACTCCATGTCGCATAACAATCTCTTTCAGGTACAAATGAACCAATCTGTCTAGTGAAAATCTTTCGTTGATCGGTAGAAAGTGCGCTGACTTGGTCAATCTATCTATTATTACCCAGATAGCATCATGATTAGCTTTAGTCCTTGGCAGACCTACTACAAAATCCATAGCAAGATTCTCCCATTTCCATTCTAGAATCTCTAGTGGTTGCAACAATCCACTGGGCCTCTGATGTTCAGCTTTGACTCTCTGGCACGTATAACATTTACTGATCCATTCTGCCACATCTCTTTTCATGTTGGGCCACCAAAAATTTTCCTTCAAGTCTTTATACATCTTTATGCTTCCTGGATGAATAGAGTATCTTGAACTATGTGCATCATGCAAAATTTCATTCTTGAGCTCTTGAACATTAGGGATCCAAATTCGTGAGGAAAACCTAAAGATTCCTTTACCGTCCTTCTGACTTCTTAACTCTTCTCCAGTCAACTTGGCTCTGTCTTGACTCATCATCTGTTCTTGACATCTCTTGATCTTTTCTAACAATTCTGGCTGAAAAGTCATTGTATACACCATCTCTTCCACTGAATCAGAACAACATACTTCTATTTCCAATTTCTCAAACTCTTTGATCAATTCTTCAGATGAAACCATTATATTCAATCTTTCCTTTCTGCTTAAAGCATCTGCTACAACATTCGCCTTGCCTGGATGATAGTTGATCGTGCAGTCGTAGTCTTTGATCAATTCCAACCATCTTCTCTGTCTCATGTTCAACTCTTTCTGAGTAAAGATATACTTCAAACTTTTATGGTCAGTATAAATCTCACACTTTTCTCCGTACAAGTAGTGCCTCTATATTTTCAATGCAAACACAATAGCAGCTAATTCCAAATCATGTGTAGGATACTTCAATTCATGAGGTCTTAACTGCCTGGAAGCATATGCAATTACTTTTCCATGTTGCATCAAAACACATCCCAAGCCTTTGTGAGAAGCATCACTGTAGATGACAAAATTTCCTTGATCATCAGGTAATACCAATACTGGGGCAGATACTAGTCTCCGCTTTAGCTCTTCAAAACTTTCTTCATACTTTTCATTCCATACAAACTTTTCATTCTTCCTGGTCAACTTGGTCATAGGGGTAGTTATCTTTGAGAAATCTTGAACAAATCTTCGATAGTATCCCGCTAAACCCAGAAAACTTCTAACTTCTGTTGGAGCCTTGGTCTTTCCCATTTCATCATTGCTTCTATTTTTGCCGGATCAACTTTGATGCCTTCTCTGCTGACAACATGACCTAAGAATTGTACTTCCTTCAACCAAAATTCACATTTTAAAAACTTCGCATACAACTTCTCCTTTCTTAAAGTCTCTAAAGCAATTCTCAAGTGATCTGCATGCTCTTCTTCTGACTTTGAATATATAAGGATGTCGTCGATGAAAACAATCACAAACTTGTCTAAATACTTCTTAAAGACTCTGTTCATCAGATCCATAAACGCTGCTGGGGCATTTGTCAATCCAAAAGCCATAACCAAGAATTCATAGTGTCCGTACCTTGTTCTGAATGCTGTTTTAGATACATCTTCAGGTTTGATCTTGAGTTGATGGTATCCGGACCTTAAGTCAATTTTTGAAAAACATTCGGCTCCTTTTAGCTGGTCAAAAAGATCGTCGATCCTCGGCAACGGGTACTTGTTCTTGATGGTTAGCTTGTTTAACTCTCGGTAATCTATGCACAATCTCATGCTTCCATCCTTCTTCTTAACAAACAATACCGGTGCTCCCCAGGGGGACACACTAGGCCTTATAATTCCTTTATCCAAGAGATCTTGTATTTGACTCGCCAACTCTTTCATCTCAACTGGCGCCATCCTATATGGAGCTTTGGAAACTGGCTCAGTGCCGGGAGCTAAATCAATAGAGAATTCTATTTCCCTTTCGGGAGGTAAACCTGGCAATTCATCTGGAAACACGTCGGGAAATTCATTGACTATAGGAACATCTTCTAATTGAACTGAGTTCTTTTCAGTATCTACAACATAGGCTAGGTAAGCCTCACATCCTTGATGCAGAAATCTCTTTGCCTGAACGATATTCAAAAACTTCTTGACTTGTCGGGTACCTCGAATTTCAACTTCTTTTCCTTCTAAGGTTTTCACCTTTAACTTCTTATTCCTACAATCTATCTGAGCCTTGTATTCTGACAACCAATCCATCCCTAGAATTACATCAAATTCACCTAACTTAAAAGGTATCAAGTTAGCGAGAAAATGACAACTGCCTATTTCAATGTCACACCTAGGACAAACTTGGCTTACTGGAATCTTTGCCTGGTTAGCTACTTCTATAACTAAGGCTTGCTCCAAAGGTCGAACTTCACATTGTAATTCACCAAGAAAATCTTGAGATATAAAAGTCTTAGTAGCTCCAGAATCAATCAATACACTAGCTTGGACTGAACTAACAGGAAGTGTACCTGATATCACATCCACATCTTGGATAGCCTCTTTCTGAGTCATGTTGAAGGTTCTTGCTCTAGATTGATGTGCTGAAGATTTTGACGGAGTTCCAGCTATCCTGAGAACATTAGTAGGCTGTGTAGGTTCCTTGCATTCTCTTGCCATGTGGCCCAGCTTGCCACACTTGTAGCATTTGATCCCAGACTTTTGATTGAAGTTCTGACTCTGACTGTTGCACTCTGCTGCATAATGTCCCTTCCTATTGCATTTGAAGCAGGTAACATTGGGCTTATTACAAACTCCAGAGTGCTTCCTTCCACAAATCTTGCACTCAGGAACAAACTGTCTGATGGCCTTTGGCTGGTTGAAACCTTGAGCTTTATTGTTCTGTCTCCCTCTTCCATCATTACCATTCTTGATCTGCTGGAAATCACTTCTCTGACCTTCTGGCCTTCTATGAAACTTGTTTATGAAATTACCATGTCCCTGACTGTCTTCCCTAGCTCCAAACTTTCTCTTTTTGTTATCCTTCTCCTTCTGGGACATGTCACTTTCACCTTCCACGATCATTGCTTTCTGAACTATTGCAGTAAAGCTTTGCAGCTCAAAAACTGCCACCCTACTTCTAATCCATGGCCTTAGGCCTTGCTGAAACCTCTTAGCCTTCTTAACATCAGTATTGACAAATTCTGGCACAAACCTGGCCATCTCAGAAAACTTGGCCTCGTACTCTGCCACACTCATACCTCCTTGCTTCAGTTCTAGAAATTTAATCTCCATCTGGTCCTTCATGAAACTAGGAAAGTACTTTTCTAAAAACAATTCTGTAAACTGATCCCAAGAAATCACACCTTCACCCTGAAGCATCTTCGTAGACTCCCACCAGTAACCAGCTTCAGCTTTAAGAAAATAACTAGCATACTCAGTCTTTTTATCTTCACTTACGTCTACCAGCTGAAAAGCTTTTTCCATCTCCTTAAGCCATGTCTGGGCTTCTACTGGGTCTGTGGATCCTTTGAATTCAAGTGGTTTCACTGCTTGAAAAGATTTAAAGGTAACTGCTAGGGGTGTGGAAGGTCTTTGTTGTTGCTGGGTTAAAAGAGCTGTTTGTTGTTGTAGCAACTGAATGAGTTGGGCAACTGTAGGGTCCATGGGATTTTGATCTTGAGTATTATGGTTCTGAGACGAATTTGAGGTGTTTCTTTTCTTTGGCGGCATTTACTATAGGGGAAACAAGCAACTTATTAAGCAATACACTACACCATATTGTAAACAGTTCAAATACTTTTAAAACCAATTGGGAATTAAAAACACTATTTAAAAAACAATCTTGTAGCATCATTACTACATAAGTTGCCTGTACAACAAGGATAAAAAGGTTCTTATAGAAAACAGGTTAGCACAACAGGTATGAATAAAACAATCATAAAGGTTAGCAACAGGTATAAATAAGGTACTGGTAAAGGTAAGAAATAGTTTATGGACAATGTGCGAAAAGGTAAATGACAGATATATCGGAAGATACTGGAACTGAAAAGAAACCACAAATAGATACGAAAAGTGCCAAAGTGCAGGATAAGTTAAAGTACAACCACAAAATAAAAGTACTGAGAAGAAAACAGAAATAAAATATGGGCAGGTGTGCTAGAGGGCTCTAACAAATGTTCCTTCTAACACTCAAACATCCTGACATCTAATCTCCCCGGTGATCCCTGTCTCTGGCAGCCCTGAGTCCAATCAGCAGTCTACTAAGCACCCGGGTCAACTCTCCTGCCCGCTCTGCCACATCATCTGGAAATGCTCTAGCCGCTATCTGCCTACGTCCCTCTTCCTCGACAGCCCTAATCCGCTCCTCCCACCACTCGACAGGATGCACAGGGACTCGTAACTGGCCTAGGGTAATGGATGGCCTATAAACTCTACGGCGAATAGGGGCACCAGCACTCCCTGAGGGTAGGTCAGGCTGAGCAGGGGGCTCAGGAATCAGCTCCTCCTCGCTCTCAGAACTAGATATAACTATAGCATCATCGTCAGTATCCGAAGAAAATTCAGAGGAATCAGGAGAGGATGGTGGTTGTGAAATAATGCCACGAGCCTGCAATAATATAATATGCAATGCAAAAAGGGATAAGATCACCTTAAATCTACAGTTAAAATCCTAACGTCTATACCACTCTTCGTTAACTAATCCTATCTTACCATTACTCTCTCTTATTTTATTAAATGATCTACTTGTTTAACTTAATCCTGGCTTGTTTCAGTGACCAAAACCTCAGCTCTGATACCAACCTGTGGCGCCCTCCCGATCCGGGGTCTAGATCGGGGAGTCACTAACACTCTATATGCATGCACCCTAAATAACAATAATAGAAAATACGCATAAATATGACCCCGACTACTATCCTGGACCTTTCAAGGTAATGGTATGAAACAAGCACACAACTACATTCATTTATATTTACATTTACAGCAACAAAATAATATTACAACTCCTGTAACAACTCAAAATCTAACAACAAAATACAAGACTAAACAAAGTCTTTTCCTTCCAACTCTGCCTCGATCCTACCTGTTCAATTTCAGCCAGCCTAGCATAGTTCATGTATGACATATTCTTCCTGGCAGTCTGCTTAATACGGACCATGATTCTCAAAAGCTGTAGATGTTAGAAAATAAAAGAATGAGCTACAAAAGCTCAGCAAGTAACCATATAGGTTAAAAACAGTTCTACAGGCTTATATACAATTTAAAAAGTCTTTTCTCAAAACCATGCTTTAAAATCATTGTTGGACCTCATTGTCCCAAAATTGTAATTAAAATTCTAGTCAGGGTATGCATTATTCGCAAAACTTTCTTTTATAAAACCATGGCAGGGTTAAATAATTTCAATAACTGGTGCAAGGTAAGTTAGAAACTGGAAAGTAATAATCAATTGCAAGTATAAGAGTAATCTGCAGGGTTAGATGAATAACAGGAAGTAATGTCTAACAATTGAAACAAGTCAAATCAAGGTATATCTCACAGTTGAAGCTGTATATGACAGGTTATAACAAGGCATTTCATTATTCATTACTAATCATTTCAAAGTCCATTTGTATAAAACTGTCCTTTCATTAGGACTGATTCTTTCAAAACATTTTATAAAACTGTCCTCTCATTAGGACCTTGCTTTTCAAATCATCTATAAAACTGTCCTCTCATTAGGACCTTTACTTTTCAAATCATTTATAAAACTGTCCTCTCATTAGGACCTTTACTGTTTAAAAACAATTATTTTAAAGTTACCAAATCATTTGATGAAAAAGACTTCTTGAAAGTCGGATTCCATATTTAAATCCATTTTTAAGATCATTAGACAGAGGTAAGGTTTTATTCCAGGATAAATCTCAAAACAAGTCTCTGTTGTAATAAGGTAAGCTGAAATCAGGAACTAGGGATCGAAACCAAGTTATAGTTGTGAAGTCAGGTTGCCGGGTCAATTCACAGGTATAACAAGAAGTTTTGAAAACAGTTGTAAGGCATTTAATTGTAACAGTAGTTAGGCCATAGCAACAGGGTAAGTTCAGAATTAAAGTGCAAGTATTCATAGTTAAGAAAATAGTGATAGCATAGGTCACATTTCAAGGTCACTGGTTTAAGATTTGTAAAACTAGTTTATAAGCGGTCAGTAACAGTTCAGGGATTGAAAATGTTAAAGTGCAATTAAAGACTGGTATAAGGTTGCAGTTTAAGTAAAACAATTAAAGTAAGACAAGCTGTAGCTTAAAATAGTTGGGATAAGGTAACATAGTTGCAGGGTCTTAAAATAGTTTATAAAACAGTTCACTATACAGTTTATAAAACAGTGCTTAAGTTAAAAGAGATTAGGCAGTAGTTACTTGCCTTAAAAAGGAATGCTACAGCTGCTGAACAGGTAGATCGCCTACACCAGACACTAACTCTCTACTTTAGCTTTCCCCTTGTCCTTCACCTCAACGTCTTTCGTAGCTACACATAAATAATACTATTTCAGTATCTTATATACTCTCGACGTTCTCATTAACGTCTAACTATTCTACCCTTTCGTTAACTGTAACCCCTTAACACATATATAATGTACAGTAGACATACTCTATTATATAATCACTTCTACACTGGCAAGCAATTAGCACATAGGCAATTATATGGTCTACAGCATTCCTGACTGATAGCTTTTCCTATACAGAAGTGGTGTGCCAATAATGCTTTCAAAATCGTTTTAGTTTTTAGAAAATTTTGGCAGCACCTCCCCTGTAATTGGAGCTACCCGTCGGAATACAACCGACACAACCAAATATTAAAGTCAATCATACATGATAATACAATCATATTTTTGCACTAAATCCATATCAAACAAGCATTAGCTATAAACATTATGCACTACTATTGTCATTCAATAAACGACTGAAACGATCCAGTATCAACTGTCTATTTATATAGTCAATACAGTTCCTGACTCAAATCTATATTATAACAACCAATGTCCAATTATAATACTTATAATTCAAAGATGCCAATTAATCAAGCAATTCGATTACTATAATGCAATTGTTCAATTGAATAGTCATAATCACATAGCAATTAACACAATTCAATTTCATCCATGTATCACTATATTGCTTCAAAAAAAATTGCACACTACTTAAGCATATAATTCGAAAAATTCATAATAATAAAAATAATTAACCAATACTTCGAATAGAGCAATTAAGTGTTACTCATATAATTATCAAACTCAAATCACAATTCATGTATCCATTTGATTACCTCCAATTCGAATAGAATTACTCATATAATTATCAAACTTGTACTAGCTAATCCAATAATTAATTAAATTATAATAACACGATTGTATTAGTTCGACTAGCAACTAAATGATATTAAGAATAATAACAATCCAGATACCAAGACAACCCCAACTTGTATGTACTCGAAATGCCCAACCACACACATATACGCATGCTTCAATTACTTGACAATCGGAAAAATCAAAGCACTAGCCGGGAAAATATCATGCAAGCCTAGTTAATCACATAATTAGTTGCATAGCATCTTAACCCTCTTGGTTAACATCATTTACAAATCATACATACTCGGCAACATGTAAACGACTATCGATTTTTAACTACTAATCGGAAAATTCAAAGTCATAGCCGGGAAAATGATAAAAATTGACATGCAGTCCACAATATGCTATAATTCATGTACATAGCAGTTGCTAGTAGAGCTATCACACAAAAACGAGGCACAATAGTTCCATTCCAGTCGCCGGCTCGCCAGAGCTCATCGCCGGCGACGGTTGCTCACAAAATGGCTCAATCGAGTCCAATTTCTATGGCTACAACTGCTAGACTCCGTAAATCAACTACTACAACATATACGAGATGAAACAAATCGGATTTAAGCTTTGCATGCAACTCATCTTGGCTATATACACACGGCAGTACACATACATACATAACTTGCATAAATTTTGATCAAGCCACAGTACTCGTTGTTAATGAAATCGAAACTATGAATCAAACACGACATTAACACACACACACGCACATAGCATATACGGAGGCAGAGAATCGCAGGAGAAAGCAAGAACAAGACCCGAACAATGAAAATGCCGAGCAAGGGAAAAAGAAATGGGTGCTGCAGGTTATAACAAAAGCAAGGGTAAAATAGTAATTTCACATTTGCTATTTTCTGAAATTAAATCATTTAATAAATTGAATTTTGAATAAAAATGGTTATAAAAATAAGTTTTATATTTTTCAAATAAAGAAAATGAATTTAGAAGCTCACCCATATTTTTGAAATAATTTTCTGATGAATCAATATTTAAATAAAAATCGGGGAAGTTTAGGCACTTTAAATAGGAATAAGAGTAGAAAATTCATTAAAAATACTTTTGGGCTCAAATAAAATAAACTTCTATTTTTCAAAAGTCTCAGAATATATAAGGAACATTTTGGAAAATATTTCATGATTTTTGGACATTCCAATAATTAAATATGGAATTTAGAAGAGAAATATCTCTAGAATAAAACAGGAATAAAAGATTTATATAAAATCATTGGGACTAGAATTAAATACATCACTATTTTTAGAAAGTTTCTAAAATCGCATAGAAGCTACTTATAAAATTTCATAATTATTGGACACACCAATAATTTTATACAAATCAAATAGTTACTCAATTAAGCATGGAAAATCAATTAATCACTCAATCAAAACACTTAAGCATAATGCGGTCAAACAGGCAGTCAACTAGACATATAAAAAGATCATATTTCATATCTTGTCACATTGGAACACATAAATACTATAACTCATATTAATCAAGTATATATAAATGTCTCGATCGTTACACTTACCGAATCCCTTTCCCCATTCCCTGTTACAGATATCAAATGTTACTTAACCAAGGTGGAAATTTCTTCAGAAAAGGACCAGCAATTGTTACCTATCTACAATTGGGGGAGAATTATTAAGAGGATTACTCAACTAAGGGGGAGAATTATTAAGAGGATTACTCCAAAATATTAAAATGTTCAACTAAGGGGGAGTAGATCAAAAGGGGAGAAGTAAACAAAGGCTTTTGCCAGAAGAGGATTACTCAATTGTTGAACAAGAAAAAGGGGTATATAACAACATGCTTGGATTCTATTCCATTTGATTTTAGAAGATTCTTGTAAATATGATTAACCGGATTTTCTAAAATGCATAACATGTCATAGTTTGCATTTTTTATATCTGCGATAGTTTAATGCTGTATGTATGCCATGTTTGTTACCTCTATTAAAATGGTTGGATAATTCAAGTAAGGGGAAATTGAATTCACCTTGGAAGAGAAGGGAAGACAGGAGTTGGAGAAACAGAGGAGAAGTGGTAATGAGAAGAGAACAGACATCATCTGTCATCCTAAGGGGGAGTAGTGATGAGTCTGAGAAATGAAGATAATACTACATGTATAATATGTTCAGTGCTAGAGGAACAAACATATTTCATTTCAGTTAACTCAAGAAATCTGAAAATGTATTATATAATCCAGAAAACAATTTATTATTTACAGTTCTTAAATGTCATATTTATTTCTTAGTTGTTAGTTGAGTTATCCTCTAGGAATTTGTGTGTTAAATGTTTAACAACAAATAGGGGGAGATTGAAAGGCATATGACTAGGCCTATTTGTAATAATTAGATGACAACTCAACTCAATCTAGAAAGAGTGGTAAATAATAAATATCTAACAGGAATCAAGACGAAGAATGTCAACTAGACACAAAGAATCCAAAAATCAGAAGTGTTCTAATGAAGTTGCTACTCTATACCGGAAGAAGTTCATTAATATATTCAAGTGTCGGGATTTATGGAGAAGCAGTACTTCAGAAGAATTCAGAAGATACAGAAAATTCCAAGTGCCTACTACAAAGAGATTCCAAGAAAAGAAATAATGAAGTAAATCATGAGAATGATAGAGGCCACAGTTTAAAAGTTAATAATTGAAGAATATTTATTAGAATGACACAAATGAACCAGACAGTACATTTGTGTGTCATCTATAATAATATTTATTCTTCAGTTAGCTCAAGTGGTTTTATGACAGAAGACAAAGAAAAGACGGAAAGACCTCAGAGCGGACTACAGAGTTAAATAAGTCCTAATAGTATTTTAATTCTATAATTAAAATTAAGTTAATTATTTAATTTATTTAATTAAATTAATTCAAGTCTGAATTTAATTTAATTCATAAATTATTTAATTAAATTAAGTAGAATTGATTAATATAAAAGAAATGATTCAATATGAATTAAATATGAGTCATACTGAGCTGCTGAAATATGAGTCATACCGAGCTGCTGAAATATGAGTCATACCGAGCTGCTGAAGGATGAGTCATACCGAGCTGCTGAAATATGAGTCATACTGAGCTGCTGAAGGATGAGTCATACTGAGCTGCTGAAGGATGAGTCATACTGAGCTGCTGAAGGATGAGTCATACCGAGCTGTTAAAATATGAGTCATACCGAGCTGCTGAAATATGAGTAATACCGAGCAGAATTCAATGAGTCATATCGAGCTGCTGAAATATGAGTCATACCGAGCTGCTGAAATATGAGTCATACCGAGCAGAATTCAACGAGTCATACCGAGCTGCTAATGAATGAGTCATACCGAGCAGAATTCAATAAGTCATACCGAGCTGCTAATCTATGAGTCATACCGAAGCCACTTGCAATGAGTCATACCGAACACTTTTGCAGTGAGTCATACCGACAGAATAAGTCATGCCCAGCCTTTTTATGAGTCATACAAGGGTTAATTTTAATTGAAAAAGGTCATATTGGGATGAGTCATGCTGAGTTTTCCACCTCTATAAATATGAGGAGTTGCTCTCATTATTTCAGTTGTTAAGTTAGAAAATCAGATCAAATTCAGTAATTTGTCTGCATTGTAATATTCACAGATTTCTGTGCTGAGTTTGGAATATAATTGTTAAACACGAACAATTCATGTCAAATTTGTTCTAGAACTTTTATCAATTATATAACTGTTTTCTTAATATTAATTTTGTAATACTAATCAAGTTAAAATTATATCTTTCACTTGAACAGTATTTCATTCCAATTAATATTTCGCGAGTAATTAAAATAATATTTTTAATCCAAATTATTCCGCGATTAATTTTCAGATATTGTATTCAACCCCCCTTCTACAATATCAGGGACCAACAGCTTCATTCTTGACTCGTTTGAACATGGAAAAAAATTGTAAACTCTTGTAGGACCATTCTTCGCTCATTTCTACATGAAAACAATTCGTAATAATTTAAGACTTCATTCTTGACTCGTTCGAACTTGGAAGCAACTTTTAGCTTCATTCTTGACTCGGTTGTACATGGAAACAACTAGTAGGATCAGTCTTGGCCCATTTGAGCATGAAAACAATTCGTACAATTTGAGGCTTCAATCTTGACTCGTTCGAACTTGGAAACAACTTTTAGCTTCATTCTTGACTTCTTTTAACATGGAAATAATTTATAAATCTTGTAGGATTTTTTTTGCTTTATTTGAACCTGAAAACAATTTGTAAAAATTTGATGCTTCATTCTTGACTTATTTGAACTTGGAAACAATATATAGCTTCATTCTTGACTCGTTTGAACATGGAAACAACTTGTAAACTTTTGTAGAACCATTCTTGGCCCTTTTGAACAAGAAAACAATCGTAATAATTTGAGGTTTCATTCTTGACTCATTCGAACTTGGAAATAACTTGTAGCTTCATTCTTGACTCGGTTCCACATGGAAAAAACTTGTAAACTCTTGTAGGAAATTTTTTGGCTCATTTGAACATGACAAAAATTGGTAACAATTTGAAGCCTCATTTTTGACCGGTTCGAACTTGAAAACAACATGTAGCTTCTTTCTTGACTTGATTGCACATGGAAATAACTTATAAACTCTTGTAGGATCATTCTTGGCTCCTTGGAACATGAAAACAATTTGCAACAATTTGAGGAATCATTCTTGATTCCTTCGAACTTGGAAACAACTTGTAACTTTATTCTTGCCTTGTTTGAACATGGAAACAAATTATAAACATTTGTAGTATCATTCTTGGCTCATTTGAACATGAAAACAATTCTTAACAATTTGAGGCTTCATTCTTTACTCGTTCGAACTTGGAAACAACTTTTAGCTTCATTCTTGACTCAGTTGCACAGGAAAACAACTAGTAGGATCATTCTTGGCCCATTTTAGCATGAAACAATTCGTAATAATTTGAGGCTTCAATTTTGACTCGTTCGAACTTGGAAACAACTTTTAGCTTCATTCTAGACTTCTTTAAACAAGGAAATAATATATAAATCTTGTAATATTTTTTTTGCCTCATTTGAACCTGAAAACAATTCGTAAAAATTTGAAACTTAATTCTAGACTTATTTGAACTTGGAAAGAACATATAGCTTCATTCTTGACTCGTTTGAACATGGAAACAACTTGTAAACTCTTGTAGGACCATTCTTGGCTCTTTTGAACAAGAAAATAATTCGTAACAATTTGAGGCTTCATTCTTGACTCTTTCGAACTTGGAAACAACTTGTAGCTTCATTCTTGACTCGGTTTCACATGGAAAAAACTTGTAAACTCTTGTAGGATAATTTTTGGCTCATTTGAACATGAAAATTATTCGTAACAATTTGAGGCTCATTCTTGACTTATTCAAACTTGACAACAACTTGTAGATTCATTCTTGACTCGGTTGAATATGGAAACAACTTGTAAACTCTTGTAGGATCATTCTTGGCTACTTGGAACATGAAAACAATTTGTAACAATTTGAGGATTCATTCTTGACTCCTTCGAACTTGAAAACAACTTGTAGCTTCATTCTTGACTCGTTTGAACATGGAAAAAAATTATAAACTCTTGTAGGACCATTCTTGGCTCATTTCTACATGAAAACAATTCGTAACAATTTGAGACTTCATTCTTGACTCGTTCGAACTTGGAAGCAACTTTTAGCTTCATTCTTGACTCGGTTGCACATGGAAACAACTAGTATGATCATTCTTGGCCCATTTGAGCATGAAAACAATTCGTGTTAGGTCCAATTGTGTTGTAGAGGGGGGGTGAATAAAACTTTTCAACTTAATGAAGCAATAAATACTTTGTAATAAATGAACACAATTATTCAAGGAATATATGCCTTATATATAACTTGAAGGGGTTGCTACAACATTCATTACAATAGTACAACAGAAGTAAAGAGGGTAGTAAATGATACTAAGATCTGTAAATACTCTCTCTCTCTCTCTCTTTTACAAGTGTTTCTCTCAATATTGCTCTTTTTAAAATGTTACACGAGTACTTCTATTTATACTACTTGTAATCTATGACTTGTAGTCTTCAACAGATAAGATATGAGTGGTCCAATGTTGTCCACGTAAATCTTATCTTGTCTTGAAAGCTTGGAAATAGCCAACCAGATGATGCCATGTGTCATGTTGAAATTGTCCTCTATGTAGAACTTCTACATAGGAATTTCTACTTGTCATCTCGAACATTTAAGTAGAACTTCTACATAGGAATTTTCTACTTGTCATCTCGAACATTTAAGTAGAACTTCTACATAGGAATTTCTACATAGGCTCTATCTCGAATATTCTAAGTAGAACTTCTACATAGGAATTTCGAGATAGAAATGTTCTACTTGCATAATTTCTACTTGGCTCTAAGTAGAAACTTATCTAGAATTTCTAGATAGAAATTTCTACTTAGGTTCCCTTGTAAGTACTTAGAGAAATTCTGGGCTTCAACTAGAAACTTCAATGCAACATCTTGAACTTGTGATTTCTTCCTGTCTTCTATATTCTTCAACAAGCTCTTGAACATGGATCTCTATTACTGACATAAACTTGCTATCAATGTCCTAATACTTGATGCAATGGTCTGGTTCATAAGTGACTAGTCTTGATAGGGTTCTTGCTTCTGAATAGATTACCATATTCAATTGGTAATGTGGCTTTCCAATTGTCGCTTTCCTGCTTCTTCACTTGAAATCAATTAGTCTTATTGATACTGATTGTTATGATCTTGATTCTTTTAAGTTACACATCACTGAGGCATGAACAAATTTGACTTGAACTTCTTCCAGTGATTTCATCTTTGATTGATCATAATTAACCATGTTAAATTGTATCAATTACCTTGTCTTCACTTTGTATTGATTTATTTGTGACTTCTTGTTCTTGATTGTCTTCCGGTTAAGTATCTTTTCTTTAGTTGAGTTACATTAGATATAGTGTTACAAGTTTAGACACTCTGCCTTTCAATCTCCCCCTATTTGATTTTCTAACAATGACATTCAAATTAAAGAAGGATAACTCAACTAAATAAATGAGACGAGAAAAGATAAGTAATATTAAAGTCTTGTTCAAATTACAACTTAAATGAAAATTGAAAAACAATACAAAGAACTTAATAATTATCTTAAACCAGAAAGAGAATTCGAACCTCGAATCAAAGATCTTTGGAATGATTTCTATCACCTGGATTATTTCATGTCTTTCAGTCAAACTCATATCACCTTATTGGATCCACTCTGATTCACGGTTACAGTATGGTGAATTAGCCTATCTCGCATACCGTGGTCATGTCAATTTTCCTCAAGTGAGTTAGAGCAACCAAAAGATATGAAGTTTTTCCAACTTCAAGTTCATATTCCTCCGAGCTTTCATTCTAATTCCGTTTCCCCTTCCTAATTTCTTTCTCAGCATCGCGCCTATCTTCTCTTTGTTTTCTGCGCCTCTCTTTCTTTTGCTGTTCTCTTTTGTATACTGGATCATGTAACTGTGCCCATCGAGCATTCAACAGACTCACTACTTCCATTTCTAGAGGATTCTTAGGTTCTGGATATGGATGTCTGAAAAGTCTTCTGAGTTTTTCCACCTCCTGAGTAGTCCTGATCTTTGGAATATCCTCAAAATTCTTCATGATGAGCTGTGATTTCCAGTGAGTTTTATCAGCTTTAAACTGACAGTAGATCATTTTGGGGTAGCCCTTGACACGGTTAGTATTGTAGACACTAGCCGCATCTAACTCCATTCTCCTTTTCTCCTGGACTATCTTAGACAAGTACTTCAGTAGTCTCTGCTTCTCATCAACAAACGTATCCTCTACTGTTAGTATTGGTGTCCTAGAGACAATACTTTTAATGTTTTATTGAAAACAATTAAGGATTATGTTTTATGTGATTATTTAATTAATATTTATTATGTCTTTATTTACTGCGTCATAAATTGAAAGAATAATAAATGTCCTTGGAATATTAATACGTAATATATATCTTTAAGTATGTGACTTAAAAATGAGATTATATGAATAGTATTTTATTCCTAAAATTCCCTAGTCAAGTATTATTATTTAAGGACAGTAATAATGCAATAAGACTAGTATGTTTGTTGACAGATGACCACATCTCATTGGTCATAGGTATGGTGATACTAAAGTCAAGAACATAAGTGTATGTATCAATACATGACACTGGAAAGACCCGCCGTGAGATTCTACATGTTAATAAGTGTCATAAGAAATCTCACAGTAATAATGATGTAATGATCCTCTGACTTGAAATCATTATATTTCTATATGAGAATTAATATACTTTGATTACACTCAAAGTTATCTTTAACCGGGTAATGATAAAGGTGGACATTGGGTATGCTATGAATCGTATGGGGAATATGAATGATAGATATAAGATTTAACCCTTCAATTCTAGAAGTGATATTATTGGCCTCTTGATTGAGTGAGACTATGAAATGCATGGCCATGCTCAAATATTGATTTGTTTAAATAGTCTACTCATTGATCAAGGAAACCAAGATTAAACATTGAAGAGGATGACACTATACATGCCTCGAGTTTTATCTATAATATAAGGTTAAAGGGATTATATTACATTGCACATTATTCACGAAAGGTTTAATTGAATCACCAATTATTATTGTTACTTGGGTAGCAATGATGTATTACTAGATGCCGCTCATTGTTTATAATTTTATTATTAGATAATAAAATTATTGTCAACGTAATAATAACCTAAAGGGTCACACACAAAGAACGTCAAAACGGAGGTTTATTTAAATTACGAATTTAAATATATTATTATTTATTCGAATTTAATTATTAAATTAATTAAGTGGGACTTGATTAATTATATTAGAATTCGAATTTAATAAGTATTATTATTATTCGAATTTAATTATTGAATTAATTAAGTGGGACTTGATTAATTATATTAGAATTCAGATTTAATAATAATAATAACCCAAAGTCATAATGGGTTTTGGAAACCACATGGATTAGGGTTAGGCCCAAAATCTCTCTCTCCCCTATATATACATAATGATGTATAGTATTAGGGTTTAATAATCAAATTTCATTTTAGAGAAAAACCCTAGCTGCTCAACATCAAGAGAGGCTAGAGAAAGAGAGAGAGAGAGAGGCAAACAATTCGGCTAGTACCGACTCCGGTGATCGTAGGACGATCAGGCGTTCGTGTGGACTTCTTTAGAGAGCAAATCTTTACAACAAAGGACTGCTGTGATTCATCTTTCTGGACCTCGATTAAACAGCATACGAAAGCTTTGTTAAGGTACAAACTTCTTCACCATAATCATCCAACGTTATACATGGATCCTGCGATTGGGTTTCGATTTTTTTATTGTTTTTACGTTAATTCCGCTGCGTTTTCATGCCCGAAACCCTTCAATGGCATCAGAGCTACGTGTATAATGGGATGATTTGGTTATGTGTTTAACAGTTTTTCGATGTATGTAAACATATATATGATATGCCATGACTATATATTGATATATATGTTTTATATGATTTTGAATATATGATATTCAGGTGTTGTATAATCATGGGATGATTGTGTGTATCGCTGTATGTATATGATACATGTTTGTTCTTGTTATGGAAATCGTATTCGATACGAATTCTGAAACGGCTTCGGTAGATTTTCTGAAATCTGTGTCCAGTGTCCGATTTTCGCAAACGATATATGTTTTCTGACTGGAATCGTGTCACTGAGAAATACTGACATAGTCAGCTTCACGTATGTAAGCCGTCTGACGACGTTACAGGCCCCGAAACTGCGATTTATTATTTTCTGAAATTTATTTGATTTTCTGAAATTTTGAAATTTATTATATATGATTATATGATATGTTTATATAATCTGAGATATATTACATGTGTTATGTGATAACATGATGGATGGTTATGGCCTAAATACCCATAGGATAGTGGTTTTGTTTTATGGTTTTGGTTTCTAAATACGACTTGCATGTCGTTTATTCATTGTAATTGTTAATCTCGAATGTAACTCGAGTTCTTCTTGTAATTTCATTATAATAGATTTATTTATTATTCTATGTAATTGTTCAATGGAGACTTGGAAGAAAGGAAGCTAGGAGGCAATCCAGATGATGGAGCAATGAAGAAGATAAAGACATGTAATAATGTAGTATTTGAAACCACCATAGATTGACCTTGATAATTCCATTAGCTTGGAAATATCACATAGGATGGGGCCATAACCAAACACGTTTAATTTACGCACAATACATATATTTATATGAATGCATGTGTAGATATGTATGTGTTGGAATGATGTATGTATTAGATACGACACCCATGCCATGTCTGCTTAAGAAAGATAAAATCTGTAACAATTCAAGATTTTAAAATTAACAAACGATCATGAGATTCTTGTGTTTATGAAATATGGATTTTAAAACACGGAATTAAATATGAATTTTGATATCTATAACTGGGATTTTCTGACAAAAGCGGATATGCGTATTCGTAAGGTTGATGGGTTTTAAGTGTGACCATTGGTATCCTCCATCTACCTGGGAAATGAATAATTTAAAATGTCAATTTGAAATATTTGGTTCAAGGAAAAATTTAGAATCTCTTTATGATGTGATCATGATCATTATAAATTTTCTAAACCCCTTAACAAAATATTAAGTTTTACTCGGATGCTTTCCAATAAATGAATACTCATCGAATCCTAGATCGATTAGGGGAAGGACTGTCAGTGGCAGGGGACTCCTATCTATCGTGGTGAGATGCGATGAATATAAATGGTTATATTCGGCCGTTGTATCATTGGGTCTAACTTAACTGAGTCGTCATAATAAGGTGAAAATAAACGGTTATATTCAACCACTATGAACTTAGAAGCATAGAGTTTGGTTAAAAGTCTATTAGATAGATAAGATCAATCGTTGTTCACCAAACTATCCAAGAATTATATATGATATAATTGACAACTGTTGTCTACCTAAATAATCATTTTTTAAGGACTTCCAGTAGTTGACTTAGGACATGACGAAATATGGATCTTGGCTCACTAGAAAGAATTATGGGATATACTTTCCAAATGAATAGTAAGAGCTACTAATTTGATAAAAATAGTGGGAGATATATTATGAATATATCATAATCATTTGAACATAATAAATAACTCAGACAATCTAATGTTTATTTTATGCATTTTAAACATTGTAGATATTTAAATGGAAAACAATACAAATACTTTCTCCGTACGAGCAACCCTTGAGAAGGACATGTTGACAGGAACTAACTTCCTGGATTGGTATAGGAATTTGAGGATTGTCCTCAGGCAAGAGCGTAAGCTCCATGTCATTGAAATTCCTTCACCTGCTCCTCATGCTGAGAATGCAACTCACGTTCAGCAAAATGCTTATCAGAAGCATATTGATGATGTGAATGATATCGCATGTCTCATGCTTGCAACCATGAGTGCTGAGCTTCAAAAACAACATGAGCATATGGATGCTTATGAGATGATTGAACACCTTCAAAGAATGTTTGAGGGACAAGCTCGTCAAGAAAGGTTCGACACGAGCAAAGCACTGTATGCTTGCAAACAGGGAAAGCGTGAACCTGTTCAACCACATGTTCTGAAGATGATAGGTTATATTGAGTATCTTGATACTTTGGGTTTCCCGATTGGTTTGGAAGCTCAGATTGACTTAATCTTGCAATCTTTGAACCGCAACTATACTCATTTTGTTATGAACTACAATATGAATGAGATAGACAAAACACCCACTGAATTGTTGGCCATGTTACGAACTGTTGAAACCAACATGAAAAGGCTGAACCTGCTGCCATGTTGATGGTATATAACAAAGGTAAGGCTAATAGGAAAGGCAAATGGAAGGGAAAGAAGAAGATTGGATCTGCTTCTGGTCCCAAGCCAAAGGCTAATCCCAAACAGGCTTTAAAGCCTAAGGGTGTTGTTGCAAAGGGTGATTGTCACTACTATGGTAAACCAGGTCATTGGAAGAGAAACTGTCATGCTTATTTGGAGGATCTGAAGAAGAAGAAGGCTGGTCAAGCTTCTGATTCAGGTATTTATGTTAGAGAGATCAATTTGTCAACTTCTACATCATGGGTATTGGATACTGGATGTGGTTCTCACATTTGTATAAATGTACATGAACTACAAAGGAGTAGGACTTTGGCTAAAGGAGAGGTCGACCTACGAGTTGGCAATGAAGCAATGGTTGCTGTTTTAGCTGTAGGGACTTATTATTTATCATTGCCCACTGGGCTTATTTTAGAACTTGAGAACTGTTTTTACGTGCCTGCAATTTGCAGAAACATTATTTTGGTTTCTTGTTTAGACAAGAAAGGTTTTGCATTTTTAATTCAGAACAATAGTTGTTCCTTTTCTTTGAATAATGTTACCTATGGGGTTGCACGTTTATTTAACGGTTTATATGTTCTTGATTTAGACACTCCTATCTTTAATGTGAATAACAAACGTCTTAAAATAAATGACTCAAATCAAACATACCTCTGGCATTGTCGTTTAGGTCAAATAAATGAGAAGCGCATTTCCAAGTTACATAAGGATGGATACTTGGATAAGTTTGACTTTGAATCATACGAAGCATGCGAACCTTGTCTCATTGGAAAAATGACTAAATCTCCTTTTACTGGACAAGGTGAAAGGGCCACTGAACGATTAGAACTTATACATAGTGATGTATGTGGTCCTATGCGTACTATGACAAGAGGTGGCTTTTATTACTTTATCATGTTTACTGATAATTTCAGTAGATATGTGTATCTTATGAAGAACAAATCCGATTCTTTTGAAAAGTTCAAAGAATACAAAGCTGAAGTAGAAAAGCAAACTGGCGGAAGTATTAAGACTCTACGATCTGATCGTGGAGGTGAATACTTAAGCCATGAATTTAAGAGTTTATTAAAAGAGTGTGGTATTGTATCACAACTCACTCCTCCCGGAACACCACAATGGAATGGAGTTTCTGAAAGGAGGAATCGTACTTTGTTGGACATGGTACGATCGATGATGAGTCATGCAGATCTTCCAATTAGTTTCTGGGGCTACGCCCTGGAGACGGATGCTTATACACTTAACCGAGTTCCTACTAAAATGGTTCAGAAGACTCCATTTGAGATATGGACTAAGAAACGTCATAGCATGTCATTTATGAAAATATGGGGATGTGAAGCGTTTGTGAAACGTTTAACTTCTGACAAGCTTGGACCTAAATCAGACAAATATAATTTTGTGGGATACCCAATTGAAACAAAGGGTTATTCATTCTATAATCCTTCCGAGAACAAAGTGTTTGTTGCTTGAACTACAGTTTTTCTTGAAAGAGAAATGCTTTCGAAGAAAAACAGTGGGAGGATAATAGATCTCGATGAAGTTCGAGGCCCACAAGATAACATTGAACCAATGGATGAACTTGAGCAGGATGTACAAGACCACAACACTGCTCAAGAAACACAGGTTATTCGTAGGTCTAGCAGGATTCGCCATGAGCCTGAGAGATATTATGGATTTCTCTTAACTCAAGATGGTGATGTGATGCTTATCGACGAAGATGAGCCTCTCACCTACTAAGATGCTATGAACACTCCAGAATCCAAGAGATGGCTGGATGCCATGAAATCTGAGATGGAATCCATGTATACTAATCAAGTATGGACTTTGGTTGATCCACCTAAAGGGGTAAAACTTATAGGGTGCAAGTGGTTTTCAAGAAGAAGACCGACATGGATGGTAATGTACAGACCTATAAGTCACGATTGGTGGAAAAAGGTTTCAAGCAAATTCATGGTATTGACTATGATGAGACTTTTTCACCAGTGGCTATGGTCAAGTCCATCAAGATCTTGCTTGCTATAGCTGCTTACTATGATTATGAAATCTGACAGATGGATGTCAAAACCGCTTTCTTAAATGGGAGCCTTGAAGAAGATATGGATGTGTATATGACACAGCCTGAAGGTTTTGTTGATCCAAAGAATGCTGTAAAGGTATGTAAGCTGCGCCGATCCATTTATGGATTGAAACAAGCCTCAAGGAGATGGAACATTCGTGTTGATGAAATTGTCAAAGAGTTTGGGTTTATTCAAAATGAGGATGAACCATGTGTTTACAAGAAGGTAAGTGGGAGCAATGTGGCATTCCTATAATTATATGTTGATGATATATTAATAATAGGGAATGACATTCCTTCTTTACAGGCTGTTAAGACTTGGTTGAATAAGAATTTCTCAATGAAAGACTTAGGTGAAACGACCTATATTTGAGGTATCAAGATCTATAGAGATAGATCAAGAAGAATGATCGGCCTAAGTCAGAGTAGATAGTAGTCTAATCCAGGTGAAGGTCACTGAACAGCAGTCAAGAATATTCTTAAGTACTTGAAGAGGACTAAAGATTAATTCTTGGTATATGGAGGAGAAGATAAGCTGGTTATAAAAGGTTACACCAACGCTAGTTTCTAGACAGACAAGGATGATTCGATTTCTCAGTCTGGATTTGTTTTTTGTCTAAATGGAGATATTGTATGCTGGAATGGTTCACAGCAGAGACAGTTGTTGATTCTACAATAGAGCCTGAGTATATTGATGCTTACGAAGCAGCCAATGAGATTGTTTGGGGATGTACTTGGGAGATATCACCTAATTAATGAGATTAATGATCAAGGAGATATACATATATGTAAAGTGCATACTAATAAGAATAATGCAGACCCACATACTAAGGCTTTGTCGCAGCAGAAGCACGAAGGTCATACTAGTTCCATGGGTATTAGATACATGAGAGATTGGCTCTAGTACAAGTGGGAGATTGTTAGTATTGGTGTCCTAGAGACAATACTTTTAATGTTTTATTGAAAACAATTAAGGATTATGTTTTATGTGATTATTTAATTAATATTAATTATGTCTTTATTTACTGCGTCATAAATTGAAAGAATAATAAATGTCCTTGGAATATTAATACGTAATATATATCTTTAAGTATGTGACTTAAAAATGAGATTATATGAATAGTATTTTATTCCTAAAATTCCCTAGTCAAGTATTATTATTTAAGGACAGTAATAATGCAATAAGACTAGTATGTTTGTTGACAGATGACCACATCTCATTGGTCATAGGTATGGTGATACTAAAGTCAAGAACATAAGTGTATGTATCAATACATGACACTGGAAAGACCCGCCGTGAGATTCTACATGTTAATAAGTGTCATAAGAAATCTCATAGTGATAATGATGTAATGATCCTCTGACTTGAAATCATTATATTTCTATACGAGAATTAATATACTTTGATTACACTCAAAGTTAGCTTTAACCGGGTAATGATAAAGGTGGACATTGGGTATGCCATGAATAGTATGAGGAATATGAATGATAGATATAGGATTTAACCCTCCAATTCTAGGAGTGATATTATTGGCCTCTTGATTGAGTGAGACTATGAAATGCATGGCCATGCTCAAATATTGATTTGTTTAAATAGTCTACTCATTGATCAAGGAAACCAAGATTAAACGTTGAAGAGGATGACACTATACATGCCTCGAGTTTTATCTATAATATAAGGTTAAAGGGATTATATTACATTGCACATTATTCACGAAAGGTTTAATTCAATCACCAATTATTATTGTTACTTGGGTAGCAATGATGTATTACTAGATGTCGCTCATTGTTTATAATTTTATTATTAGATAATAAAATTATTGCCAACGTAATAATAACCTAAAGGGTCACACACAAAGAACGTCAAAATGGAGGCTTATTTAAATTACGAATTTAAATATATTATTATTTATTCGAATTTAATTATTAAATTAATTAAGTGGGACTTGATTAATTATATTAGAATTCGGATTTAATAAGTATTATTATTATTTGAATTTAATTATTGAATTAATTAAGTGGGACTTGATTAATTATATTAGAATTCAGATTTAATAATAATAATAACCCAAAGTCATAATGGGTTTTGGAAACCACATGGATTAGGGTTAGGCTCAAAATCTCTCTCTCCCCTATATATACATAATGATGTATAGTATTAGGGTTTAATAATCAAATTTCATTTTAGAGAAAAACCCTAGCTGCTCAACATCAAGAGAGGCTAGAGAAAGAGAGAGAGAGGGGCAAACAATTCGTCTAGTACCGACTCCGGTGATCGTAGGACGATCGGGCGTTCGTGTGGACTTCTTTAGAGAGCAAATCTTTGCAACAAAGGACTGCTGTGATTCATCTTTCTGGACCTCCATTAAACAGCATACGAAAGCTTTGTTAAGGTACATACTTCTTCACCATAATCATCCAACGTTATACATGGATCCTGCGATTCGGTTTCGATTTTTATTATTTTTACGTTAATTCCGCTGCGTTTTCATGCTCGAAACCCTTCATCTACATCACCCCATTTGAAATCTTTCAGTACTTTGTCTAGAAATGCAGCATCTTGAGTCTGTAGCAGCCATTTCCTCCTCATATGCAAGAAGGTCTATTTCTGGTCTGCATCAATGAATACCAAGGCATCAGCTGTATCATCAGTATAAGAGTGAATCCAGTATACACTATCTCTTCCTGGAACACCAACTGCCTCCCTTATTTCTCCTTGTTTCAGTGGTCCAGAAGGAAGAGTCAGAGCTTCATCTACACTTTTTACAGCTTGTAGAATATTCCATTTTCTCTCCATTAGCTCTGGCTCAATCTTCACATTGTCTAGAGGATTTGGAGCAATAATATCACATTTCCATATTTCGTTGCTTTTCTTGAATATAATCTTCTCAATGAACTCCACTGATTTTTCTTTAACATCAGAAGTGAATCCCTTGCTCATCATTTGTCTACATATCGCTTTTAAGTATTCCACTGATAGAGCCATCAGATCTTCTTCCTCCATACTAACCCTCTTCATTTTTCCATCCACTACCATACGAACAACATCTGGATTGGCTGAGAATTCTGGTCCCTTGTCCTCTGCTAGCTGCATTAACTAATCTCTATACAGAATGTTAAGTTCCTCAGCTTTAGAGTATTGAATTTTAGTTGCTAGCAAGAACAACTCTGACGCAGATCTTCTCGAGATAAATTGATCATCCACGTATATGAAAGACATTGGGGCTCCTTCAACTAAGGTCAGAATGAATTGCCACTCCTTTACCACTGGTTTATATCCAACACAGACTTTTGAGATCATTCTTTTCAAAGCATTTATGTAGTCCACCGTTATTGGATTTTTCAGGTTCAAGTTATAGAAAAGATCATCTGCCTCCTTGTTATGAACTCCATTTGTACAAGTCCCTATTAGTATCTTCCTTGCATCATCCCATTTCTGTCCAATCCTCCGTTTGTCCAATTCAATCTGTGGATCAGCTAACCTTGCAAGCTCATAGTCATACTGTTTCTCCTTGAGTTCCACTTTCTTCTCAAAGAAAACAACCTCTTCTTGCATCATTTTCATTTTAAAGAACTGAGCTTGTTCCAAGGCTAACTGTTGAGCTTTCAGGGTCTCTTCATCAACAGGTATCTCTTCAGTTTTTTCAATAGACATCCCAACACCTCCACCTTGTTCCTTCAAAGATCTTTTAATAGCATGTGCTAGGGGCACGTCTTCCATATCAGAGTCTGAATCAACAACATGTACTTCTTCCTGTCGACCACCAAAGTCAGCGAATGGTTCTTCTTCTTCAACCACCACTGCTTTACCCTTTCTCTTCCTTTGAGCCTCCTCATCAGTCACTGGCTCACTTTCCTTCATTTGCTCCTCTTCAACCAGAGTTGACTGTTGTCTCGTCTCAGGCTCTCTCTCGCCCTTAGGTGAGTTATCCGGAACATCACCCTAAGCCGTAGTTCCTGCATCATGCTGAGAACCACCATAGGCAGATCCAGAAGGGCCAGCTCCACCATCATCTGAGGAGGTTGATTGTACTATTCATCAAAGCACTCTGGGGGTACCAAATGGCGAATTGCATACATCATTCAACTGATCTCCGTTGCCATGGTATGCATTACACTTTCTATGCTCCCCATCCGTTCGTACATAGTACTGCCCAATACTCCACCAGCATGGCCCAAGTCATTCACCTTGTTTGTTACATCATTTAATGCTTTCGACTGACTTGCCATCCGTGCTGCGTAGTCATCAAGAGCTCTCCGATTGTCTCCAACATTTACCCCTAACTGCTCCATTGTCTGCCCGAACTGCTTCACCTGATTTTCAATTGCTGTCATACGAGTATCAAGATTATCAAGAATAAGGGACGGTGTTTGGCTTAGGTGTTCTCTCTCTAAAAATCATTCTGTTAGTGTTTGTCGCTCAGTTTCGGGCCTTAAAAATGAAGGTCTCTCACTCCCTAAACGCTCACACACATTCCCTGTCTCACGCTCGTGTATGTCTTCAACAATAGCACCAAGAGTAAAAGCAGTACCTGTAGAAACTGAATAAGAAAAGTGAAGAGCAGTTATGGGATCTAAAGATTCTGTCTGTTCCTGAGGTGGAATCTCAGGCTGAGAGGCTGCAAAGTGTTCATGTACAACATCTGAACTGATCCTCTCTGCAGCATCAGTAGGTACCAGTGAAGGTACTTTGAAAGCAAATAAAACTTCCAGCCTATCGGAAGCAATAGGTTCCTCAGAAGGCACAAAATCCTCACCAAAAGTCCTATGTGTAGAATGTGCAAGGGGAGAACCACTCACGTGAGGTGGAGTGGTTGTGATAGACACACTAGGTTTGGACTGGGCTTGTGAAGTAGCAGCTTGAGAAATTTTGGCTCGCTTCTTTATTGTTGGTTGTATTTCAGGGTTACTCTCGTCAGAACTCTCACCTAATTCTACAGGTGCCGGCTTTTTAACTCCCGTCAAAAAGGGTAAAAGTGAAGAAGTCAGGGAATCAGACTCAGAAATTTGGCTATCACCCTGGGATAGATCCTGCGGGTTAGTAGAATCTTGGGTCACGGAATCAGAATTAGATGAAGAGGAAGTATTTGTAGTGTGAACAGAGGGTACCTCATGTTCAAAGAAATTACCTCCTTCATTACCTTGTTCAGCAAAGGGGTCAGATTCAGCAGGAGGTGACCTAGGAGACGGTTGCTGCTCCCTTTGCCCGGTAGAGAACTGACTGAGAGAATGAACCTCTTCGTCGTCAGGAATCCCTTGAAATGCGTCAGTATGAGCAGATGGATTCTGAGCATGTGACGATAGTTATGAAGTCTCCGCTAGAGTAGTGACACCTGCATCATAAGAAAGCCACACTCGAATATTCTCAGGAATAGACATCGGTTTACCCTGATGCTTATCCTGGTTAGCAATTGCTGTTAGTGACTTAGTTCCCATACCGAGAGATGCAGAGGTTGGACTCCTAACAAATGCCTGCCTAATTGATAAAGCATTAGATGGTACAAGATTATTAATTAGCATTTGTAAAAAACGGGGATACCAGCAGTCAACATCAGTGGTGGCAATGTCCCTGGTATCAGGTGACCCCATCATGGCCACAATTTCAGAAAGAACGATTCTTCCATAATTGATGTTTAGTTCACGGGCTAGGGAAACTCCAAAGATTTGCATGGGAATGGGAATCTGATGAAAATCTCTTTCGCGTGCACGAAAACATCTAGTGATAGCTTCGAAAAAGTAATTCCATTCCATATGAAAAAATTGTTTTTGAATAGTGGAAGTGGATATTTTACCAGTGGGAGGATAACATCCAATTTCCTCAAAAAACTATAGGCGCTCGGCCGCTGTAGGTACCGGGTCATAAGAATGCCTGACTGGGAAACTAAGAACTCTATTAAAAATGGCCTCTGTAACTTCAAATTCTTGACCTTCTATGGTAAACTTAAAACCATAGGGGGTCGATTTACTCCCATAAGGAACCACACTGGTCCATAATTGCTGCAAAACATCATGAACCCGTGTAGGTTTTGCAGTGAAGGCAGTACTAGCTTTGGAGTACAAATTGAGAAATCGTACCCAAAACTTGAATCGCGGGAGTTGATCACCAATTTCCGTAAAAATATTATAAAAGTTATTTTTAGCAAGTGAAAATTGGTGTGACATTTTGTTTGTAAAATTTTTCTATTTGAATTAATTGGATTTTTGTATATATAAAAAATGCACACAATTAAAGCAGAGAAGAAAAAAAATAACGAAAACAATTCCTTTTAATTAGCAGAGAAGACACAGAGTCGTAACTGGAAAATAAACTACAGAATTGAAATCAATGATACGAAATCAAACACAGCAATACCAAACAAACTACGTAACTGTAATGACAATACGTATTTGTGAAAGTGTGTGTATAGGCGTGTGTATATATCGAGATTGAAGATGAATAGACACGATGAAAAACACAAAAACCCACAGTGATCAGAGATGCAAACAATAGATTCAGACACAATTTTGACAGTAATTCGTGGTATGTATGAAATATTAACACATAAACCGTTGTGAAAAAGAAATCGCCTGGGAGGGAGGGTGGGGGCTGTGAAAAATTAGGTTTTAAACAATGGGTAAAAGTAAAAATAAAATCGGATTAGCGATGTATATATAGGCATTATTGAGAAATGACAAAAATATCCCTGTGAAAATGAAAAAAAACTTAAGTACGTACATGGTAATCTAAGTAGAACACTATGTCGCACATCAAGTCGAAGTTTGACTTGAGTTTCGACATAGTTGTTAACTCGAAGTTTTAGTCACTTAAAACAATTAAAACAGTCAAAACCCTCAAGGGAAACCTATCTCGAACATCAAGTCGATATTCGAGATAAGGTTCGAGATAAAGACTATCTCGAAATTTCCTTAAACATTAAACAAATTCTAAGTCCCACCAGGGAAAACTATCTCTAATATTAAGTCGATATTCGAGATAATGTTCGAGATAGAACCTATGTCGAACATCAAGTCGATATTCGAGATAATGTTCGAGATAATGTTCGAGGTAGAACCTAAGTCGAACATGAAGTCGTTATTTGAGATAATGTTCGAGATAGAACCTAAGTCGAACATGAAGTCGATATTCGAGATAATGTTCGAGATAGAACCTAAGTCGAACATGGAGTCGATATTTGAGATAATGTTCGAGATAGAACCTAAGTCGAACATCTTCCCAGACTTAGAATTTTTACAAACTTCACTCCTGGAAGCCTCAAATTCGAAATTCAAGTCGAATTTCGAGATGAGTTTCGAGATAGAACATATCTCGAAATTTTAAAGATACTTAGTAAAATTTGGCAATTTGTTTTTTTTGAAAAACAATAATTAAATTTTGCCAAATTAAAATAAATACTAATTCAAGGATTTTTAAAAATAAACAATATTAAAAACATTCCTTGACAATTCTAAGGCCTCTCATAGCAAAAAAAATTACATGAAAAATATAGGAAAATTCCATTTAAAAATCATGACAAATTTAAAGATCTATGGATTTAACTCCCCCTATGTTCATGCAATTAAATGTGCATAAATTCAAAGTTTTTACAAATAATTTCACTCAATGCACAATGAATTTATGAAAAATAACACAACATACACATAAAATAATCATTAATGAAACATTTTAAAGTCTAAGTCTATAATGATTAAATAGCATGCAGAAGTGATATTTTTAGCAACTTTCTAGGTTATTAACATATGTTTTCAACTAGTCACAATTAAAATAGGGAAATTTCAAGAAGAAAAACATATGTACTTGATCAAAACTGGGATTTTACAGATAAGAGGATTTACTAACTTGTGTTAAGCATCCCCAATTCACCAACCAACCTATTGAATGTGACTTCATCAAGAGGTTTAGTGAATATATCTGCAATTTGTTGCATTGTGGGTACAAAATGTAACTCCACAATCCCCTCCTCAACATGTTCTCTTATGAAGTGATATCTTATATCTATGTGCTTGGTTCTGGAGTGATCCACAGGATTTTTGGTCATGGCAATGGCACTAGTGTTGTCACACATGATAGGAATCTTCTTGTGCTCCATGCCATAATTAATGTCCAGTTCACGGGCTAGGGAAACTGCAAAGACTTGCATGCGAATTGGAATCTGATGATAATCTTTTTCGCGCGCCCGAAAACATCTTGTGATGGCCTCGAAAGTAGATCCATAATCAAAAAAGTTTTTGTGATTATTCCAGAAGAAATGAAACAAAAGAAAAAAATAATTCCATTCCACATGGAAGTATTGTTTCTGGATGGCGCCAGTTGAGATCCGTCCAGAAGGAGGATAACATCCAATTTCCTCAAAGAACTTGATACGATCTGCCGTTGTAGGTTCAGGGTCATAAACATCTTTGACGGGAATCCTAGAATCCTGTTGAACACTTCCTACGTAACTTCATATTCCTGACCCGCCAAGGTAAACCTGAAACCATAGGGGGTAAATTTCCTCCCAAAAGTAACCGCACTAGTTCTTAATTGCTATAAAGCATCATGGACTAGTGTTGGTTTAGCAGTAAAAGCAACACTAGCCTTGGAGTACAAATTGAGAAATCGTACCCAAAACTTGAAGCGTGGGAGATGATCACCAATCTCCGTAATAATGTTAAAGAAATTATTTTTCGCAAGTGAAAATTGGTGAGCCATTTTAGTAAAAATATTTTCCTTGAGTTAAAGTGTGATTTGAGAAAAACAAATAAAGCCATCAATTAATCAAGGAAAAATAAAACATATAAATTAATTAATTCGTTTTAGAGAATCGAGAAAATGAACAGCCGAGTAAGCTAAACTACGGAATCAATTATGACCAATATTAAATCAAACGGAACCCAATCCACTAATTATTGCAACTCAAATAAGTGGTATAAAAACTAAACTATGTATGCAATTAACCGTGAAAGTTGTGTGTATATGCGTGTATATATAGCAAACTTAGCAGATTATCAGACACAATCAAATACACAAACACAGGGAATTAGGAACGCAAATAGAGAATAGTAAATGAAAATCGAGCAGCAATTCGTGGTATGTAAGAGATTTGACACAATCGAATGAACAGGGTTTTGAATGTTTGAAATCGCAGGGAGGGAGGGTGGGGGCTGTAAAAGATTAGGGTTAACAACAATTAGGTAAAAGTGAAAAATTTACACGAGTTAGAGATATATATATAGGCATGAATGAGCAAAGACAAAAATACCCCTGTGAAAACAAGAAAAAAATGCGAAGTACGTACTAGGAAACTTAAGTCGAACACTATCTCGAACATTTAAGTCGAAATTCGAGATGAGTTTCGAGATAGAGACTATCTCGAACATCAAGTCGAAATTCGAGATAAAGTTCGAGATAGATACTAACTCGAACAAATAATCACTTAATCAATTAAAACAGCATAAAAACCCACCAGGGAATCCCATCTCGAATATCAAGACAAAATTCGAGATGAGTTTCGAGTTAGGAGTTAACTCGAAAAATCCCTTGAAAACTCAATAAAATTCCAAGTACAATCTTGGGAACTCTGTCTCGAACATCAAATCGAATTTCGAGATAATATTCGAGATAGAGACTAACTCGAACATCAAGTCGAATTTCGAGATAATATTCGAGATAGAGACTAACTCGAACATGAAGTCGAATTTCGAGATAATATTCGAGATAGAGATTAACTCGAACATCAAGTCGAATTTTGAGATAATATTCGAGATAGAAACTAACTCGAACATCAAGTCGAATTTCGAGATAATATTCGAGATAATATTTGAGATAGAGACTAACTCGAACATCAAGTAGAATTTCGAGATAATATTCGAGATAAAGACTAACTCGAACGATTTCCCAGACTTGGAATTTTGAACAGGCACACGGGGAACTGTAACTCGAAATTCAAGTCGAATTTCGAGATGAATTTCGAGATAAACCTTATGTCGAATATTCTTCCGAGACTTAGAATTTTCAAATTTTTTAATTTTGAAGATAGTTATAATAATTTGGCAATTTTTGCAATAAAAAAACAATTAAAGTTTGCCAAATTAATAAAAATATCAATTCAAGGATTTTTAATAAAGTAAATAATTAAAAACATTCCTTGACAATTCTAAGGCCTCTAACTTAATAAAAATTACATGAAAAACACAAGTAAATTCATCTAAAAATCATGAAAACTTTAGAGTAATATGAATTTAACTCCCCCTATGATCATGCAATCTAACCAACATAAATTCAAAGATTTAACCAATAATTACACAGAAAGCACAATGAATTTATGTAAAATAACACCACATGCATCCTATAATACTCATTAATTAACCATTTTAAAGTCTAAGTCCATAATGATTAATTAGCATGCAGAGGTGATATTTTGAGCAATTGTAGAGATTATTTACATATGTTTTCAACTATGCACAAACATAATTGGCAATTGTCAAGACTAAAAACATATGGACATGATTAAAACTGGAATTTTACAGATAGGAGAAATCACTAACTTGTGTTAAGCATCCCCAATTCACTAACTAACCTATTGAATGTTACTTCATCAAGAGGTTTAGTGAATATATCTGCAATTTGTTGCATTGTGGGCACAAAATGTAACTCCACAGTCCCTTCCTTGACATGTTCTCTAATGAAATGATACTTGATGTCTATATGCTTGGTTCTTGAGTGGTCTACAGGATTGTTGGTTATGGCAATGGCACTTGTGTTGTTACACATGATTGGAATCTTTTTGTGCTCCATGCCATAATCTTTCAATTGGTTCCTCATCCACAGTATTTGAGCTACACAGCTTTCAGCAACAATGTACTCAGCTTCAGCAGTAGAAGTAGATACTGTGTGTTGCTTTTTGCTTTGCCAGGACACCAATCTTCTTCCAAGAAATTGACATGCACCAGATGTGCTTTTCCTATCAATCCTGCAACCTGCATAGTCTGAATCTGAATAGCCTATTATATTAAAACCTGTATCTCTTGGGTACCAAATCCCTAGATTTGATGTTCCCTTGAGATACCTAAAGATTCATTTGATGGCTATGAGATGTTTGACTCTCAAGGATCCGTTTGGAACCTTGCACACAAACAAGTTGCGAACATTATATCGGGTCTACTTGAAGTTAAATAAAGAAGTGAGCCAATCATACCTCGATAGCTTGTGATGTCAACTGGTTTACCTGATTTGTCTTCATCAAGCTTCGTGGCAGTTGCCATAGGAGTTTTAGCTGCTGACGCATCTTCTAGATTGTACTTCTTGAGTAAATCTTTGATGTACTTGGACTGACAGATAAAGATTCCTTCTTTTCTCTGACTGATCTGTAATCCAAGGAAGAATGACAGCTCCCCCATCATGCTCATCTCATACTTATCCTGCATTAACTTGGCAAATTTCTCGCACAAGCGCTCATTAGATGGCCCAAAAATAATAGCGTCCACATAGACTTGAACAAGTATTAAATCACCCTTTACATTTTTATAGAACAGTGTTTTATCAATTACTCCCCTAGTAAAACCACTTTCAATTAAGAACAAGGATAGGGTTTCATACCATCGTCTTGGGGATTGCCTGAGGCCATAGACAGCTTTGAAGAGAAAGTATATAAAATCTACAAGTTGTGGATCAATAATGCCAGGTGGCTGTTCCAGATATACTTCTTCTTCTAGCTCTCCATTCAGGAAGGCACTTTTCACATCCATCTGAAAAACCTTGAAGTTCTTGTGAGCTGCAAAGGCCAAGAACATCCTGACTGCCTCAAGTCTTGCAACTGGAGCGTAGGTCTCATCATAATCAATACCTTCTTTTTTAGAATAACCCTTCTCTACCAAACGAGCCTTGTTTCGTGTTACAAGTCTTTCTTCATCCAGTTTATTTCTGAATACCCACTTAGTTCCAATTACTAATATGTTCTTTGGTCGGGGTACCAATTTCCAAACTTTCTACCTTTCAAACTGATTGAGTTCCTCTTGCATTGCAATTACCCAATCAGCATCACCAAGAGCTTCTTCTATTTTTTTAGGTTCAAGTTTGGACAAGAACCCAGAGTACAAGCAGATATTAGCCATTTCAGCTCTTGTAGGTCTTCTAGTAGTAACACCGGCGTCTGGATCACCAATTATTAATTCAAACGGATGGTCTCTATTCCATACTCGTTCTTTTGGTAAATGTCTTGATGATTCAGTTTGACTTTCTGAATTGTTGTGTTGACTACTTGTGTTATTTCTACTAACTCCCCCTGAGTTAGTGCCAGCTCCTACAGAACTAGTGTCAACACTTCTTGAGTTTTGAGCACTTGTCCTTGAACTGCTATTTACTTCCCCTGAGTTGTTGCTGGACTGTGCTGAAGAAGTTTCTTCTGATCTGGAAGAAATCGATTGTCCACTAGACTCAGGTATTTCTTCACGAACATTTGATATATTTGAAGTAACAATCAACTCAGGTTCATCCTCAACTTCATCCAAGTCCAGATTCTGAAATTTTAGGGACTCAGGTTCACTATCATCTTTAGAAATTGATGGGAGTTTGGTATCGTCGAATCTGACATTGTAGCTTTCAATCACTTTTCGATCATTCACTAAGAATACCCGATAAGTTGCCACCGTATCTGTAGAATACCCAACAAATATCCCTTCACGAGCTTTTGCTTCGAACTTGCCTAGCTTTTCATCGTCTATTAGTACATAGCATTTAGCTCTAAAGACATGAAAGTATTTGATTGTTGGTCTCCTGTTATTCATTAGTTCACATGGTGTCTTTTCTTTATCTTTTATAATCAAGGTTCTATTCTGAGTGTAACACACTGTACTCACAGCTTCGGCCCAAAAGTATAGAGGAAGTTTTGATTCATACAACAAAGTTGTTAGGTCCAAATGTGTTGTAGAGGGGGGTGAATACAACTTTTCGAATTTAAGAAGCAATAAATACCATGTAATAAATGAACACAATGATTCAAGGAATATATGTCTTATATATAACTTGAAAGGGTTGCTACAAAATTCATTACAAAGTATACCAGAAGTAAAGAGGGTATTAAATGATACTAAGCTATGTGAATACTCTCTCTCTCTTTTACAAGTGTTTATCTCGAAAATATTGCTCTCTTTAAAATAATACACAAGTACATCTATTTATGCTACTTGTAATTTATGTCCTGTAGTCTTCAAAGACTAAGATATACGTGGCCCAATGATGTCCACATAAATCTTATCTTATCTTGAAAGCTTGGAAATCTGCCAATTAGATGATGCCATGTGTCATGTTGAAACTGCCCTCTATGTAGAACATCTACTTGAGAATTTCTACTTGGCCATCTCGAACATTTAAGTAGAATTTCTACATAGGAATATTCTTCTTGGCCATCTCGAACATTTAAGTAGAATTTCTACATAGGAATATTCTACTTGGCCATCTCGAACATTTAAGTAGAATTTCTACATAGGAATATTCTACTTGGCCATCTCGAACATTTAAGTAGAATTTCTACATAGGAATATTCTACATGGCCATCTCGAACATTTTGTACTTAGAGAAATTCTGGGCTTCAACTTGAAACTTCAATGCAACATCTTGAACTTGTGATTTCTTTATGTCTTCCATATTATTCAACAAGCTCTTGAACCTGGATCTCTATTACTGACATAAACTTGCTATCAATGTCCTGACACTTAATGCAATGGTCTGATTCATAAGTGACTAGTCTTGATAGTGTCTCTGCTTCTTGAATAGATTACCATATTCAATTAGTAATGTGGCTTTCCAATTATTGCTTTCCTTCTTGTCCATTTGGAATCAATTAGTCTTATTGATACTGATAGTTATGATCTTGAACCTTTAAGTTACAAATCACTGAGGCATGAACAACTCTGTTTTGAACTTTTTTCAATGATTTCTTCTTTGTTTGATCATAGTTAACATGTTGAATTGTATCAATTACATTGTCTTCATTTAGTATTGATTTCTTTGTGGCTTCATGTTCTTGATTGTCTTCCAGTTAAGTATCTTTTCTTTTAGTTGAGTTACATAAGTTATAATGTTACAAGTTCAGACACTCTGCCTTTCAATCTCCCCCTATTTGATAGTCTAACAATGACATTCAAATTAAAAAGGGATAACTCAACTAAACAATGAAACGAGAAAAAGATAAATAACATTACTGTCTTGTTTAAATTATGAAAGTCATATTACTAGTCCTATTTGTAAAAAGTAGATGACAACTCAACTCAGATAAGAAAGCGAAGTAAATAATAAATATTGAATATAGAGGAAGAACAAAAGAAGCCATGACAGGACAAGAGAATACACAAAGACCACTACAGCAGAAATGAGAATCAACATTGTAGTTAGTCATCCGTGAACCAGACCAGTGCACAGGGTGTCAACAATGTCAGTGAAGATTCGTCATCAAAAAGTTCAAGTGGTTAAAAAGGTTATTGTTGAAGAACAGAAGAGTCTTATCTACATCAACAATAGTAAAGCCTTTAATTTAATTCTCTATTAATTAATTAAATTAATTAGTTAATTTAATTAGTAAATTAATTCACTCAGAATTAATTTAGTTCTTAAATTAATTAAAGGATTAATTAATTTAGAATTATTTTAGAATGACAGAAGACAGAAGTTGGAAGCTCAAAGAGATACGGTACTGACTTGAAAACAAAGTGGAAAAGAAATGAACAAGGCAGTTAGTAGAAGAGTCATACCGAGTGAATTCAAAGAGTCATACCGAAGAATTCTTAGATGAGTCATACCGAGTTTCTTTCCTTTAAAATAAGTCATTCTGATTTATTTTAATTAAAGAAAATTCGAATATGACTTACAAGGAATCATACCGAGCTTCTGCCGACCTTCCTTTTTAATAAGTCATACCGAGCTTATTAAAGGCAAGTCATACCGAATGTTTAATGAGTCACACCGAATTCTGAAGAGTCATACCGACCAGAATATGTCATGCCCAGCGATTTATTAAGTCATACAAGGGTTATTTTCTTGAAATTAAGTCATAGTCAAAAAGGTCATACAAGCTTAGAATTTCCTCTATAAATATGAGGCATATGCTTCATAATTCAAAGTAAAAAAATCAGTTCAAATTCAGAAATTTGTCTGCATTGTAATATTCACAGACTTTCTGTGCTGGTTTGATTTTAATTCCTGAAGTAGAACAATTCATGTCAAATTTGTTCTAGGAATTAAAGTTTATTCTACCGGATATTGTAACACCCTTTCAAGTTTTAATATACGTATTTAACTTGAATCTTGTTTACTTACTTGCTAATTTCTATATCTTAATTGTTATATCATAAAAATAGAAAGTTAGTAAGTCAGCCTCCCAAACACTACAAGGACCCGAACCCTCAGCTAAAGCAATAATTTAATTCCGCAAATTCTGAAAAGAATTTTAAATTGTTGTCAGTATCGCATTCAACCCCCCTTCTACGATACTTCCGGGACCCAACAATTGGTATCAGAGCAAGTTGATTGATATACAAATCAAGATCCGCAGTCCAGTGAAGCTCAGGGTACCGAAGCTGTTTTGAACTCTGAATGTCTAGAGGCCTTGTTAAATAAATTTAGTTTATAAATTTAAATTTAGATAAATTTATTTTATAAATGTTATTCAAAATAAATTTATTTTGTGAATTTAATTTAAATGAGTTTATTATTTAAACTTGAAAAAGTTTCTTTTATAAACTTAATTTAAATAAGTTTACTTTATAAATTTTAATTTAAATAAATTTATTCTTTAAATTTAAATAGATTTCCTTTTATAATTTAAATTTGTTTAGATAATTTTATTTTATAAATTTAACTTTAGATAAATTTATTTTATAAATGTTATTTAAAATAAATATATTTTGTGAATTTAATTTAAATGAGTTTATTATTTAAACTTGAAAAAGTTTGTTTTATAAACTTAATTTAAATAAGTTTACTTTACAAATTTTTAATTTAAATAAATTTATTCTTTAAATTTAAATAGATTTCCTTTTATAATTTAAATTTATTTAGATAATTTTATTTTATAAATTTAAATTTAGATAAATTTATTTTATAAATGTTATTTAAAATAAATTTATTTTGTGAATTTAATTTAAATGAGTTTATTATTTAAACTTGAAAAAGGTTTATTTTATAAACTTAATTTAAATGAATTTATTTTATAAATTTAATTTAAGTAAATTTATTAGTTAAATTTATATAGATTTAATTTATAATCTAAAGATATTAAAACTTGGTCCATTTTTCCAAAAGGGTTTGTACTTGGAAAATTCTTCGTTTTGGCTCAGAATTAATTCGCAGAGCATATGACTCGGTTTCGAGGAAAGTGGTCATTTCGTATTAGTAGGTTTATTCCGGAGCATTTGAATGTTATTGTGGATGTTACGGCTGTTCATGTTATAGTTCCACAAACTGCTCAAATGTAAAGATAGGATAGATTTATTAGTGGGGAACTCTGAAGATTTTTTTTCTGACTCTAATGATCATTATAGTTTTTGTACTTATACAAAACGGATTTAAGAATCGTTAGAGGTCACAACTGAAGAAACATATGAGGCTAAAAGTAGTAAGACAAGATCAGGGCTGTGTTACACTATTCAAGAAGCTCCCAAGCATTCAAATAAAAGTCTATTCTGAATCTGTGAAGCTTGACATCTTGTCAGAGTCATATTCAGATATTGATGATGAAACTGAGGTTGCAGAAGGAATCAATGTTAATGATGATGATTCAGGTTCTAGTATTGGAAATGGTAGTGAATCTACACAACTCATGAACTTTAACAGAATCCACTCAACAAGGTGAAGGATCTTCAACACATCCTAGCAGCAACTCAGGGGGAGCAAATAAAAGAAGGATCTACTAGTCATACTCAACACAATGAAGATCAAAGGAATACATTAAGAACATATCTGCCGAGATAAAGGGTTTGGAGTCAAAGTCATTCCTGGAGTCTAGTTCTTAGTTATCCGGATACTAGAGTAAAGACTAGAAGTGTTATGCAAAGTAAATGATTACTCTTCAGGAAAGAACAATTGTTAAAATAGTTGGAATCCTAAAGAAGAGTGAAGAAGCACTGATTGATCCAGATTGAATGATTGCAATGCAAGATGATCTCAATCAGTTCGAAGGCAGAATCTACTGAATCTGGAACCCAGGCCACAAGACAAAGTTGTAATTGGTACTGTAAGGGTTTTCAGAGACTGGATGATTTTTGGCATTGTTATGAGGGACAAAGCCAAACTGGTTGCAACAGAAGGTATCGACGATGATGGAAACAGAATCTTCGGGACTTTCAAGATCTAACTTAAGCACCAGAGACGAGACTTGATACTATTAGGGCTGAACATGTTGATGTACAATAAATCCTGGACTTTGAAGTTTCATATCCACCGGAATTTGTATATCATTCTCTTCACAAAGCTCTCTATGATGGAGGTAAGAGATCAAGCAATCGTCAAGGACATGGTATGACACTCTAACTGCTAATTACTTGAATATGATTTTATATTAGAGTCGTTATACACATATCTCTCTAGAATACAAGGCACACACACATAATGTTTAGTGCAAGTATACCATGATTATATTATATGTGGGTCTACTGTGCATAAAGACCATATATTTTATTCTTAATATGCCTATGTGTAAGTTTCCACGTGGATACTAGAGAATCTAATCTTATAGCTAAGATATGAATTGTTAGATATCTTAAGGGATTACCAATTCTAAGAATCAGGTACCCTAAAGATAATAGGTTTAACCTAATTGGTTATATAGATATAGATAATGCAGGTTATAAGAAAGACAAAGAGGTAATTACCAAAAGCTGTCAAACTCCATCAACTCTGCTGGATAATCTCTTCACTACTCACGGAAACAAGCGCATGGACACCAGGTATTATTTATATCGAGAGTAGTCCTTAGTAGAATAACTTGCAGATATTTGCTAAACAGCTTGATAAATTCATTTTGTCTAAGTTGGTTAGTAAAGTAGGGATATTATTAATGTGCATATTTGTTGGAAATCCCATCTGTAAGGAATTCTTAAATGAGTTCACAAGTTTTACATTTTCCATATTTAAAGGACTTGTGAATTTATTTGAAATCCAGAACCTCGTGCTTATTGCTACTACTTTAATTATCATATTTACAATGTTAAATGCATATGTGGTAATTAGGTGTTCTAGCATAAGTTTATATAATTATCTTAATTGATTTAAAATTATGATGTTAGACAATTCAATGTCATATCAGTCTCATAATTAAATGAATTAAAATAATATGCAGCATAATTATTTGTATGTTAAATATTTTATGAGTATCTGTTAATGATATCTTGCTTAACTGTTTTGATATTTTTCTCTGATATTTTTAAATATTTTGTTACAAATAATTATGACACTTTTAATATTAGTGACATTATTTAGAATTACTGATCTAAATAATCAATGCATATTTCAAAAACACTAATATTGAAAAACGGAAGTATTTTCTAAGTTATGCGTATATAAAATTCTCAATATTTTATATACTTAGAAATATTTCCAAAATTATTTTTACTTCTAGGTATCAACCATTTGTAAAATGATTTGTTTTCAAACACTTGTTTTAATGTTTGTTGCACATTGATTCAAAGTACCTAAACAGTGGTTGTTGCTTTGAAGGCCTCCTACTGTATTGCTAAGAATACATCCACCCCTATTGTAATGAAATTTTCTATTTTAAGTTAGGGATAATATCAGGTGGACGAAAATGATGAATATCATAATTGCTTTATGAATCAGAAAATCATAGTCCTCTATCTGATAAGGATGGTTTGCAAAACTATTTTCAAATAGTACAGTATTAAGGTATAAAGGAAAAGAGTCATTTTATCGAGATATAATTTAGTAAGAGAGTTGAATTTCTTCTTTGGTATAAACTCCCGCGTTTTATTATGGGAAGTTTGCCTTATAGGAAATTCATAAAGGATATAAACTTTCTTCTCTGATACAACTTTCCCGCGTTTTATTATGGGATATGTATCTTAAAGAAAATTTCGTATCATGCTTTTAAATGATAAATCTTTAGTTCCGACAAAACTCTTTTATTGAAAGTGCTTTAATGCAATCTATTACCATTCTTTATTATATTTTTCCTTCTCTTTGGGATGAAAAAAATGTTTTAGAATGTTAAGATGATTATCTTTTTATCTCAATTGGTTCTTTCCTGTTAGCCCCTAGTGGCTTTAGAAACTGGCCAAGAGGTTGAAAACCCATCAATCTCTTACCCAGGCCATAGTACCAAACACCAATTCATCCACTTCCATATATTAACCCCTGGAGATATAAGGAACTCATGTAAGTTATAGGTTGATAAGGGAGAAACTGCACTTGATGCAACAAATAAGGATGATGTCGGAAGTGCACCCACAGCTCTACCTCCAGAAAAGAAAAGGAGTATATAACTGAGGTAACTGTAAGCTCATCTGCATCTTCTCAAAAGGATGCAGAGCTGAAAAGGCAATAAAACTGTCTCTGGAATCATTCTCTCTACAGGATGAATCCATTGAAATTCGCTCGTTAGCTAGAGCACTTTGTAATGAGTCAAGCACACCACCGGCACTCACGCTGATGGTAAGCCTAAATAGATATATTCTAGGAACACATTGCAAGGCGTGCACAGTGAGAGGTACATGCAATATTTTAAGTTTTGTACAGTTTTATTTAATTGGCATTCATATTGTAAATATATATATATATATATATATATATATATATATATATATATATATTTTCATTAAGAGAATTAAATTTCTTCTTTGGTACAAATTCCCGCATTTTATTATGGGAAATTTGTCTTATAGGAAATTCATAAGTTATAGAAACTTTCTTCTCAGATACAATTTTTCCCGCATTTTATGAAGGGATATGTATCTTAAAGAAAATTTCGTTATATGTGTGTAAGTTTGTTTTTATTTTGTGTTTATTTTTTTTCCTATTAAATTGGCATATTTTTATTTTATAGTTTATTTCATTTTATTTTTGTCTACGAGAAATTGTTCTAAGAATCATAAGTATTAAATGTCAATATTTAAAGGACTTGTGAATTTCTTTACATCTACTTTCTCGAGCTTACATATATCTCTGATATAATGTATGAAGTTAAATGCTAATTTTCATTCATATGATTATTTAGTATTTAGCAAGATTATTTATCTTATTAAAATTATGAATTGAAGCAATTAAATATTTATTAGCTTCATAGTTTTAATACGATGAGATATTAAAAGAATAATTACTTGCTTTTTGAAATTATTATTAATTATCATATTTTGATAGTTTGTTATTATTTCATTGCAATTAGTTATGATTTTTGTTGTTAGTGATAATATATATATTGTGTATCTGAAAATCACTAATAATAAAAGCATTTATGTGTTCTGCCGAACAAGAGCAATCGACTCGAGGTAAAAGCAGGTAATCTCGATCTTGATATATTGTTTAATCAATTGATATAAATATATATACAATTGTTATATTGAGCCCTCAGTGGCTATAGTACAAGATCAAGGGATTGAAAACATACAATCTCTAACACAGATCATAGAACCAAACACTCAAACAGATACAACTTCATCTACTAAACCCCTGAAAAGAAAATGTTTATCAATTGAAGAGGGTAAGAGAGTAAGTGCCTCTAGTGCACTAGAAAAGAGAAGTATCTATGAATGTTCCAGCAGCTCTGCCTCTAATTAGAATATGAAATTCAAAACCAAGGCAACTGTTAACTAATTTATATCCTCCCAAAAGGGTATAGATTTGCAAATGGCAAAACTGTTACTAGGTTCATCATCTTAACATGACGAGTCTATTGAATTCGGCCTGTCAGCCAAGGCCATTTGTAAAGAGTCAACTTCATCTGGACACATTCAAACACTGCCGACCATAAATGTATATATTCAAATGCACTGTAAGGATTGTCACACACTAAGGATGAATTGACGGAAGCAATTATTCTAAACTTCCATATCAAGGAAGGAAGGATGATTAATGATTCTGACTGAATCAACATGCCTTCACAGGCGTCAGGAGGAAACTTGGATCATTTGCTACATTATAGATCCTTGTCTCACTCCCCAGATGGAACATATCTGGATTCCCAACGGAATATCATCTTAGATGATCAGCAACTCATTGAATCTATTCCTGAAGCAATTCAGTTTTCAAAGTCAAATATTTTAATGGATTCAATTGAGGACGGGGATTTACGAAACCCCATTGCACCACCAGTGACCTCTCTTGAAGGGGCTATGGTGATCTTTTTTGCAGGTACAAAAGACTGTGTTATCCGTACTAAGAGAGATATAGTGTTGTGAGAAAAGAGTGAAACACAAGTGAGAAAGAGTGAAAATATATATTCTATGAGTGAAACACTTAAAGAGTATATGAGCGAAACACTTGTGAGAAACACAAAGTAAAATCACACACTAGCACAATTACCAAATCCCATTCCCAATTCCCTGTTAAAGATTTCTAATGTTACTCAACTAAGGGGGATGAAATTTCTTCTGATATTAAGGATTCTGAAGAGGATTACTCAACTAAGGGGGAGAAGTGTTGAACAGTTCGAACTGTTGAACAAGATCCAAAAAGGGAGAAGTAGATCCAAAAAGGAAAAAGTGTTGAACAAGATCCAAATGGGAGAATTGTTTAACAAAGACTTTTACTAGAAAAGGATTACTCCATTGTTGAAAAGGGGGTATATAACAACATGCTTGGATTGGATCCATTTGATTTTAGAAAATTCTTGTATATAGGATTAACTAGATTTTCTAAAATGCATAATATGTCATAGTTTGCATTTTTTATATTTGCGATGGTTTAATGCTGTATGTATGCTATGTCTGTTGTTACCTCTATTAAATTGGTTGGATAATTCACGTAAGGGGAGAATGAATTCACCTTGGGAGAGAAGTGAAGACAGAAGTTGGAGAAACAGAGGATAGATGGTAAGAAGAGAACAAGACTTCATCCCTGCCATCCTAAGGGGGAGTAGTGATGAGTCTGAGAAATGAAGATAATACTACTTGTATAATATGTTCAGTGCTAGAGGAACAAACATCTTTCATTTCAGTTTCTCAAGAAATCTGGAAATGCAGAATTTGATCCAGAGAAACCAGTAACTGAAGATCTAGCAATGACACCTGGTCACAAAAGTTAAACTCTAGAAGAAGGTGAAGTTGATACTTCTGAAGCTGGTAATGATATGTAAGTCAAGATAGAACTTTGTTAAATATGTTCAGTCTAGAGGAACATCTATCTTGTATTTATCTTTCATAATTGAAATCTGGAAATGTATTATATGATCCAGAAAATAATTTATTATTTACAGTTCTTAAATGTCGTTTTATTTTCTTAGTTGTTAGTTGAGTTATCCTCTAGGAATTTGTGTGTTAAATGTTTAACAACAAATAGGGGGAGATTGAAAGTCATATTACTAGTCCTATTTGTAATAAGTAGATGACAACTCAACTCAGATAAGAAAGCGAAGTAAATAATAAATATTGAATATAGAGGAAGAACAAAAGAAGCCATGAGAGGACAAGAGAAGACACAAAGACCACTACAGCAGAAATGAGAATCAACATTGTAGTTAGTCATCCGTGAACCAGACCAGTGCACAGGGTGTCAACAATGTCAGTGAAGATTCGTCATCAAAAAGTTCAAGTGGTTAAAAAGGTTATTGTTGAAGAACAGAAGAGTCTTATCTACATCAACAATAGTAAAGCCTTTAATTTAATTCTCTATTAATTAATTAAATTAATTAGTTAATTTAATTAGTAAATTAATTCACTCATAATTAATTTAGTTCTTAAATTAATTAAAGGATTAATTAATTTAGAATTATTTTAGAATGATAGAAGACAGAAGTTGGAAGCTCAAAGAGATACGGTACTGACTTGAAAACAAAGTGGAAAAGAAATGAACAAGGCAGTTAGTAGAAGAGTCATACCGAGTGAATTCAAAGAGTCATACCGAAGAATTCTTAGATGAGTCATACCGAGTTTCTTTCCTTTAAAATAAGTCATTCTGATTTATTTTAATTAAAGAAAATTCGAATATGACTTACAAGGAGTCATACCGAGCTTCTGCCGACCTTCCTTTTTAATAAGTCATACCGAGCTTATTAAAGGCAAGTCATACCGAATGTTTAATGAGTCATACCGAATTCTGAAGAGTCATACCGACCAGAATATGTCATGCCCAGCGATTTATTAAGTCATACAAGGGTTATTTTCTTGAAATTAAGTCATAGTCAAAAAGGTCACACAAGCTTAGAATTTCCTCTATAAATATGAGGCATATGCTTCATAATTCAAAATAGAAAAATCAGTTCAAATTCAGAAATTTGTCTGCATTGTAATATTCACAGACTTTCTCTGCTGGTTTGATTTTAATTCCTAAAATAGAACAATTCATGTCAAATTTGTTCTAGGAATTAAAGTTTATTCTACCGGATATTGTAACACCCTTTCAAGTTTTAATATACGTATTTAACTTGAATCTTGTTTACTTACTTGCTAATTTCTATATCTTAATTGTTATATCATAAAAATAGAAAGTTAGTAAGTCAGCCTCCCAAACACTACAAGGACCCGAACCCTCAGCTAAAGCAATAATTTAATTCCGCAAATTCTGAAAAGAATTTTAAATTGTTGTCAGTATCGCATTCAACCCCCCTTCTACGATACTTCCGGGACCCAACAAATTACAACTGAAATAAACTTGGAAAACAATTCAAAGAACTAGAATAAATAAAACTTAAGCTAGACAAAGAATTCGAACTTCGAATTAAAGACCATTTGAGTGATTCCTATCACCTGGATTATTTCATACCTTTCATTCAAACTTATATCACCTTATTGGATCACTCTGATTCACGGTTACAGTATGGTAAGTTAGCCTATCTCGCATACCATGATCAGGTGAATTTTCCTCAAGTGAGTTAAAGTAACCAACAGATATGAAGTTTTTCCAACTTCAAATTTACACCACTCTGTCCTTTAATTCTAATTCCGTCTCCTCTTCCTAGCTTCTTCAGCTTGGCGCTTCTCTTCTTTCAGCTTTCTGCGCCTTTCCTTCTGCTGTTGTTCTCTCTTGTAGACTGGATCATGAAGCTGCTTCCACCTTGCATTCAACAGACTTACCGCATCCATTTCTAGAGGGTTCTTGGGCTCTGGATAAGGATGCCTAAAAAGCCTTCTGAGTTTGTCCACCTCTTGAGTAGTTCTGAACTTTGGAATATCCTCAAAATTCTTCATTATGAGCTGAGATTTCCAATGTGATTTATCAGCCTTGAACTGACAATAGATCATTTTGGGGTAGCCCTTGACACGGTTAGTATTGTGGACACTAGCCGCATCTCGCTCCATTCGCTTCTTCTCCACCACTACTTCAGACAAGTACTTCAGAAGTCTTTGCTTCTCATCCACATTCTCATTCTCCACTTCTCCCCATTTGAATACTTCTAAAACTTTTTCCAGAAATGCGGCATCTTGAGTCTGCAGCAGCCATTTTCTACTCATATGCAATAATGTTTGATTCTAGTCTGCATCTATGAACGCCAAAACATCAGCTGTGTCATTGTCATACGAGTGTATCCAGTATACACTTTCTCTTCCTGGAACACCAATTGCCTCCCTTATTTCTCCTTGTTCCAGTGATCCAGAAGGAAGAGTCAGAGCTTCATCTACATTTTTAACAGCTTGTAGAATATTCCATTTTCTTTCAATTAGCTCCAACTCAACCTTTACATTGTCTAGAGGATTTGGAGCAATAATATCACACTTCCAAATCTCATTGCTCATCTTGAATATGATCCTCTCAATAAACTCCACTGACTTCTCCTTAATGTCAGAGGTGAATCCCTTACTCATCATTTGCTTACAAACAGCTTTTAGGGATTCTACCGATAGAGCCATTAGGTCATTTTCTTCTAAACTAACCTTCTTCATATTTCCATCAACAACCATCCGAACAACATCAGGATTTGCTGAGAATTCTGGTCCCTTGTTCTCTGCTAGCTGCATTAACTGATCTCTATACAGAATGCTAAGCTCCTCAGCTTGAGAATATTGAATTTTTGTTGCTAGCAAGAACAACTCTGATGCAGATCTTCTCGAGATGAATTGATCATCCACATACAAGAAAGATGTCGGGACTCATTCGACTAAAGACAAGATGACCTGTCACTCCTTAACCATCGCATTGTATCCAACTCTGACTTTAGAGATCAACCTTTTCAAAGCACTTATATAGTCAACAGTCAGTGGATTCTGCAAGTTCAAGTTGTAGAATAAGTATTCCGCCTCTTTGTTATGAGTTCCTTTCACACAAACTCCCAAGAGAATCTTCCTTGCATCATCCCATTTCTGTCCGATCCTTCTCTTGTCCAGATCAACTTGAGGATCAGCTAACCTTGCAAGCTCATGATCATACTGTTTCTCCTTGAGCTCCGCTTGCTTTTCAAGGAAAACAGCCTCATCCTACATCATCTTCATTTTATACAACTGAGCTTGTTCCAAGGCCAACTGTTGAGCTTCTAGGGTCTCTTTATCAATAGGTATTTCTTCAGGCTTTCCGGAAGACATTCCAGCACCTCCACCTTGTTCCATCAAAGATCTTTTAATTGCATGTGCTAAAGGTACATCCTCCATATCAGAATCTGACTCAAGTACCTCATGTACTTCTTCCTGATGATAACTCAACTCAATGAATGGCTCTTCTTGCTCAGCCACCACTGCCTTACCCTTTCTCTTCCTCTGAGCCTCCTCTTCAATTACTGGCTCATTTTCTTTGACAAAATCAGTAGTCTGTTCTTTAATCTCCTCAATAATTAGCGACTGCTGTCTCGTCTCCTTTGCACTCTCCCTCTTAGGTGAGTAATCCTGAACACCACCCTTCTCTCCAGATCCACTAGTAGCATAAGAACCACAAAAACCCGAACCCGAGGGTCCAGCTCCACCAGCACCACCAGCACCATCATTATCAGGGGGAGGTTGGTTATATTGATTGTCAAAGCACTCTGGGGGAACAAAGCTCCTAACTGCATACATCAGTCTACTTATCTCCGTTGCCATTGTATGCATTATGCTTTCCACTACTCCCATTCTATCATAAAGAGTGCTGCCCAGACACCACCAGTGTGGCCCAACTCATTCATCTTGTTTGCTAATTCATCGAAAGCGTAGTCATCAAGAGCTCTCTTGTTTTCTGCAACATTGATCCCTAACTGCCCAATCGACTGCCCGAACTGCTTTATTTCATTTTCAATTGCCGTCATACGAGTGTCAAGATTTTCAAGATTAAGGGACGGTGTTTGGCTTGGGTGTCCTCGCTTTAAAAATCATTCTATTACTGTTTGTCGCTCGGTTTCGGGCCTTGAAAATGAAAGTCCCTCACTCCCTAAACGCTCACACACACTCCCTGTCTCACGCTCGTGTATGTCTTCAACAATATTCTCGAAAGAGAAATCAGTACCTGCAGAAACTGGATAAGCAAAATGAGTAGCAGTTATGGGATCTGTTTCTGTCATATCCTGAGGTGGAATCTCAGGCTGAGAGGCTGCATAGTGTCTAGTACAACATCAGAACCGATCCTCTCTGCAGCATCAGTATGTACTGGTGAAGGTACTTCTGAAGCAATGAAAGCTTCTAGCCTTTCTGAAGCAATAGGCTCTTCAGAAGGGACAAAATCCTCACCAAAATCCCTATGTGTAGAATGTGCAATGGGTGAACAACTCACGAGAGGTGGAGTGGTTGTGATAGAAACACTAGGTTTGGACTGGGCCTTGGAAGTTGTAGCATGTGAAAATTTGGCTTTCTTCCGAATAAGTGGCTGCATTTCGGGGTCACTCTCAGAACCCTCACCTAAATCTACAGGTGTCGGCCTTTTAACTCCCGTCAGCGAGGGTGAAAGAGAAGAAGCAACAGTATCAGACTCAGAATCAGAAATGTAGCTCTCGCCCTGGGATAGATCCTGCGGGCTAACAGAATCTTGGGCCATGGAATCAGATTTAGATGAAGAAGAAGTATCAGGAATATTACCTCCTTCATTACCTTGTCCAGCAAAGGGATCAGAATCAGCATGTGGAGTAGGTTGACTTTCCCTTTGACCGACAGAGGTTTGACCGACAGAGGTTTGACCGTAAGAATGTCCATCATAATCTTCATCACTAAGATTCTCGTCAGGAATCCCTTGAAATGCGTCAGCATGTGCAGATGGATTCTGAGCATGTGATGATACGTGCGAGGTCCCCGCCATTGAAGTAATACATGTATCATACTGAAGCCACACTTGAATATTAGCAGGAATAGTCATCGGTTTACCGTGATGTTTATCCTGATTAGCAATTGTTGTGAGTGACTTGGTGCCCATGCCCAGTGATACAGATGTTGCACTCGTTACAAATGCCTGTCTTACAGAGAAAGCATCAGACGGTACTAAGTGATTAATAAGCATTTGTAAGAAACGAGGATACCAGCATACAACATTAGTAGTTGTAAGGTCTCTGCTTTCAGATGATCCCATTGTAGCCACTATTTCTGAAAGAACGATTCTGCCATAATTAATGTCCAGTTCACGGGTTAGGGAAACTGCAAAGACTTGCATGGGAATTGGAATTTAATGATAATCTTTTTCGCGCGCCCGAAAACATCTTGTGATGGTCTCGAAAAAAGAATTTCATTCCACATGGAAGTATTGTTTCTGGATGGCGCCAGTTGAGATCCGTCCAGAAGGAGGATAGCATCCAATTTCCTCAAAGAACTTGATACGATCTGCCTTTGTAGGTTCAGGGTCATAAACATCTTTGACGGGGAATCCCAGAACCCTGTTGAACACTTCCTACGTAACTTCATATTCCTGACCCGCCAAGGTAAACCTAAAACCATAGGGGGTAGATTTGCTCCCAAAAGTAACCGCACTAGTCCATAATTGCTGTAAAGCATCATGGACTAGTGTTGGTTTAGCATTAAAATCAACACTAGCCTTGGAGTACAAATTGAGAAATCGTACCCAAAACTTGAAGCGTGGAAGATGATCACCAATTTCCGTAATAATGTTAAAGAAATTATTTTTCGCAAGTGAAAATTGGTGAGACATTTTAGTAAAAATATTTTCCTTGAGTTAAAGTGTGATTTGAGAAAAACAAATAAAGCCATCAATTAATCAAGGAAAAATAAAACATATAAATTAATTAATTCGTTTTAGAGAATCGAGAAAATGAACAGCCGAGTAAGCTAAACTACGGAATCAATTATGACCAATATTAAATCAAACGGAACCCAATCCACTAATTATTGCAACTCAAATAAGTGGTATAAAAACTAAACTATGTATGCAATTAACCGTGAAAGTTGTGTGTATATGCGTGTATATATAGCAAACTTAGCAGATTATCAGACACAATCAAATACACAAACACAAGGAATTAGGAACGCAAACAGAGAATAGTAAACGAAAATCGAGCAGCAATTCGTGGTATGTAAGAGATTTGACACAATCGAATGAACAGGGTTTTGAATGTTTGAAATCGCAGGGAGGGAGGGTGGGGGCTGTAAAAGATTAGGGTTAAAAACAATTAGGTAAAAGTGAAAAATTTACACGAGTTAGAGATGTATATATAGGCATGAATGAGCAAAGACAAAAATACCCCTGTGAAAACAAGAAAAAAAATGCTAAGTACGCACTGAGAAACTTAAGTCGAACACAATCTCGAACATTTAAGTCGAAATTCGAGATGAGTTTCGAGATAGAAACTATCTCGAACATCAAGTCGAAATTCGAGATAAAGTTAGAGATAGATACTAACTCGAACAAATAATCACTTAATCAATTAAAACAGCATAAAAACCCACCAGGGAATCCCATCTCGAATATCAAGACAAAATTCGAGATAGACCTTATCTCGAATATTCTTCCCAGACTTGGAATTTTTAAAATTTTTAATTTTGAAGATAGTTATAATAATTTGGCAATTTTTGCAATAAAAACAACAATTAAAGTTTGCCAAATTAATAAAAATATCAATTCAAGGATTTTTAACAAAGTAAATAATTAAAAACATTCTTTGACAATTCTAAGGCCTCTAACTTAATAAAAATTACATGAAAAACACAAGTAAATTCATCTAAAAATCATGAAAAATTTAGAGTAATATGAATTTAACTCCCCCTATGATCATGCAATCTAACCAACATAAATTCAAAGATTTAACCAATAATTACACAGAAAGCACAATGAATTTATGTAAAATAACACCACATGCATCCTATAATACTCATTAATTAAAAATTTTAAAGTCTAAGTCCATAATGATTAATTAGCATGCAGAGGTGATATTTTGAGCAATTGTAGAGATTATTTACATATGTTTTCAACTATGCACAAACAAAATTGGCAATTGTCAAGACTAAAAACATATGAACATGATTAAAATTGGAATTTTACATATATGAGAAATCACTAACTTGTGTTAAGCATCCCCAATTCACTAACTAACCTATTGAATGTTACTTCATCAAGAGGTTTAGTGAATATATCTGCAATTTGTTGCATTGTGGGCACAAAATGTAACTCCACAGTCCCCTCCTCGATATGTTCTCTAATGAAGTGATACCTGATGTCTATATGCTTGGTTCTTGAGTGGTCTACAGGATTGTTGGTCATGGCAATGGCACTTGTGTTGTCACACATGATTGGAATCTTTTTGTGCTCCATGCCATAATCTTTCAATTGGTTCCTCATCCACAGTATTTGAGCTACACAGCTTCCAGCAGCAATGTACTCAGCTTCAGCAGTAGAAGTAGATACTGTGTGTTTCTTTTTGCTTTGTCAGGACACCAATCTTCTGCCAAGAAATTGACATGCACCAGATGTGCTTTTCCTATCAATCCTGCAACCTGCATAGTCTGAATCCGAATAGCCTATTAGATTAAAACCTGTATCTCTTGGGTACTAAATCCCTAGATTTGATGTTCCCTTGAGATACCTAAAGATTCATTTGGTGGCTATGAGATGTGACTCTCTAGGATCCGTTTGGAACCTTGCACACAAACAAGTTACGAACATTATATTAGTTCTACTTACAGTTAAATAAAGAAGTGAACCAATCATATCTTGATAGCTTGTGATGTCAACTGGTTTACCTGATTTGTCTTCATCAAGCTTCGTGGCAGTGGCCATGGGAGTTTTAGCTGTTGACGCATCTTCTAGATTGTACTTCTTGTGTAAATCTTTGTTGTATTTGGATTGACAGATAAAGATTCCTTCTTTTCTTTGACTGATCTGTAATCCAAGGAAAAAGGACAGCTCTCCCATCATGCTCATCTCATACTTATCCTGCATTAACTTAGCAAATTTCTCGCACAAACGCTCATTAGATGATCTAAAAATAATATCGTCCACATAGACTTGAACAAGTATTAAATCACCCTTTATATTTTTATAGAACAATGTTTTATCAATTACTCCCCTAGTAAAACCACTTTCAATTAAGAACAATGATAGGGTTTCATTCCATCGTCTTGGGGATTGTTTGAAGCCATAGACAGCTTTGAAGAGAAAGTACACAAAATCTACAAGTTCAGGAAGGCACTTTTCACATCCATATGAAAAACCTTGAAGTTCTTGTGTGCTGCAAAGGCCAAGAACATCCTGACTGCCTCAAGTCTTGCAACTGGAGCGTAGGTCTCATCATAATCAATACCTTCTTTTTGAGAATAACCCTTCGCTACCGAACGAGCCTTGTTTCGTGTTACAAGTCCGTCTTCATCCAGTTTATTTCTGAATACCCACTTAGTTCCAATTATTGATCTGTTCTTCGGTCAGGGTACCAGTTTCCAAACTTTCTGCCTTTTAAACTGATTGAGCTCCTCTTGCATTGCAACCACCCAATCAGCATCACCAAGAGCTTCTTCTATTTCTTTAGGTTCCAGCTTGGACAAAAACCTAGAATATAAACAGATATTAGCCATGTTAGCTCTTGCAGTTCTTCTAGTAGTCACACCAGCATCTGGATCACCAATAATTAATTCAAACGAATGGTCTCTACTCCATACACGTTCTCTTGGAAATTGTCTTGATGATTCAGCTTGACTGTCTGAATTGTTGTGTTGACTACTTGTGTTATTTCCACTAACTCCCCCTGAGTTAGTGCCAGCTCCTACAGAACTAGTGTCATCTTTTCTTGAGCTTTGACCACTTGTCCTTGAGCTGCTATTTACTCCCCCTGAGTTGTTTCCGGATCGTGCGGAAGAAGTTTCCACTGATCTTTCACTAGACTCAGGTATTTCTTCTCGAACACTTGGCATATTTGAAGTAACAACCAACTCAGGTTCATCTTCAAGTTCATCTAAGTCCAGATTCTGAAATTTTAGGGACTCGGGTTCACTAGAATCTTTAGATATTGATGGGAGTTTGGTATCGTCGAATCTGACGTTGTAACTTTCAATCACTTTTCGATCACTCACTAAGAAAACCTGATAAGCTGCCACCACATTTGTAGAATAACTGACAAATATCCCTTCACGTGCTTTTGCTTCAAACTTGCCTAAATTTTCATCGTCTATTAGTACATAGCATTTAGCTCCAAAGACATGAAAGTATTTGATTGTAGGTCTTCTGTTATTCATTAGTTGACATGGTGTCTTTTCTTTATCTTTTATAATCAAGGTTCTATTTTGAGTGTAACATGTTGTACTCACTGCTTCAGCCCAAAAGTATAGAGGAAGTTATGATTCAAACAACAAAGTTCTTGCTGCTTCAACCAATGTTCGGTTCTTTCTTTCAACTACTCCATTTTGCTATGGAGTTCTCGTGGTAGAGTACTGAAGACGTATTCCTTTAGAAACACAGAAATCATTCAATATTGCATTTTTAAATTCCGTGCCATTGTCTGATCTAATCGTCTTCACAGTGAGTGTTGAAACATTCTCAATTTGAGTGATGTGATCAATGATTTGGAAAGGTACTTCATCTTTTGTCATAACGAACAATACCCAAGTATACTTGGAGAAGTCATCCACGATTACCAACACATATCTTTTTCTTGATAATGATAGTACATTCACTGGGCCAAATAAGTCCATATGTAGAAGTTGCAGTGGCACAGTGATACTAGAAATTTCTTTACTCTTATGCGATGCTCGCTTTGACTTTCTCATTTCACATGCTTCGCAGAGTCCTTTAGGAGCAAACTCCTTCTGAGGTAGATCTCTCCCTAATTCTCGCCTCGCAAGAACATTCATCGTTTTGAAGTTTAAGTGAGATAGCTTTTTGGGCCATAACCATCTTTCATCATCCGAAGCTTTGCTGTAGAAACAGGTGAATTCATTCTGGTATGCCGAATCCATATCAGCAACAAAAAGATCTGCCTTCCGAACTCCTCTTAAAGCCAACGAACCTTCTGTGATGTGAGTTATTGATACACCTTTCTTATTGAAGACAATTTCATAACCTTTGTCACAGAATTGACTGATACTTAACAGATTGTGCTTCAATCCCTCAACATAAGAAATATCTTCAATGATGACATTACCAGTCTTTAGTTTGCCATATTCCTTTGTCACTCCTTTGCTGTCATCTCCAAAGGTGACATAAGGGCCAACCTTCATAACCAACTCTGTAAGCAGGGACTTGTTTCCTGTCATATGCCTTGATGCTCCACTATCTAGCACCCATATAACTTTATTTCTTTTCTGCTTAATGCCCTGCAATAACAGATTGATTAGGCGTTCTTCGGAACCCAAGATTGATTGGGCCCGACTTTTCTATAAGATCGAGAATTATCATATTTAACAACAGGAGATGCACCCTTTTTAACATTACTAAAGCTTTAAACTTTGTCTTTTCCTTTTTCAGACTTGATAGATTTGTCAGTCTTAGGAGAGGCCTTGTCACTCCTAACTTTAGGAGGACTAACAGTCTTAGCTCTTACATGCTTCTTTTTGACAATAGAACTAGCAGAAGAATTTAGACATGATTGGCTAGTTGCATTCATCAAGTTCACAAACGTTTGCATGACGTTAAAAGTGCATGCCATACAATTTGGTAGACCACATTGTGCATGATTCTGATGCATATTATTCATTGTGTGTGGTACAAGCATGGCATGTGCAACAGGAATATTCATGTTAGATTTACATGCATAAGAAAGATGTTCAGTTGGTTTACAGTGATAACATGCTTTCTTTATTCGTTCTGCCTTAACCTCTTTTACGCCTTTTTCCTTTTTACTCTGTTGTTTAACAACCTTAACTCCTAATCTTGGTCTAGATTCTTCTCTAGGGAACTTGATTCTAACTGATTTAGTAGGAGTTACAGGTTGTTCTCTCTTACGATCTTCCATCTCTATCTCATATCTAACTAATAATTCAGTCTCTTCTTCTTCACGAGGAACGGAGTGTTTAAAGATAGGTTTGACAACAGATATAAGAATAGTAGGTATTTCCTTATTAATCTCACTGGAACTAGTGTCTACAGGCCTTTTTCCTTCTTTCTTAGATAAGTTAGAATAGTCAAGTCCTACACCGACTCCAGTTATCTTCTTAAATGTGCCACTATCAACATTCACTTTATTAGCTGCTAGTTTATAATCTTCGCATTTAGTTTCTAACTCAGCTAGTTTATTCCTAAGACATGCTTCGATTTCATCCATAAGGTTGAACTTGTGTTCCAAAGTTTTAATAGAGTCTCTTAGGGAAGTATCTATAGTGCAAGCAGTCTCTAATTCTTCCACTTTTGCCTCAAGCATTCTGTATTTGGCAACAAGTGTTTTCTGTTCTTTTTGAGAAGTATTTAGGCTTTTGCACAACATATAGATCTCTTCGCTAAGAGCCCCGTTCTGCACCTTATAATCATCAATAGACATTTCCTCTTTAAGGGTTAGAACTGGTACCTCTGGTTCATCTGATGTCTCAGCCATGAGGGCAAAGTTTGCTGTATGAGTAACTTCTTCCTCATCTGAATCATCCCAAGCTCTGCATTCTGTTACAACTAAAGCTCTCTTTCCATGTCTTTCCTTCACCAAGGCTTCATACTTGCTTTTGAGGGCTTCATAAGTTTTTTTGGGATATGTCTATTTCGGCTTCTTGCAGTCTATAGCAAAATGTCCAGCTTCACCACAGTTATAGCATTTGAACTTCATTTTGAAATCCAACGGTGATTTATAGCTGGCACTCTTGGCTTTCCCTTTGTAACCTTGAGAACTACCACCACCCTTAGTAACCCGATAGTAAGATGAAGATTTTCTTTGTGGACGGTTACTCTTTCTGAACCTTATGTTGCTGAACTTCCTTGCCATGTATGCCACGACACTATCATCCATGTTGTCCAGCTCTTCTTGGATGAAGTAGTCATCATCACTATTTGATGTGCGCTCGTCATCATTTTCAACTTGATGTGGTGCAGGTGATGATCTAGGTTTCTCTGGAATCATTGCCTTTTTAGACTCTTCCTCGTCAGCAATTAATCCTGATGCCGCTTCCTTTCCTTTTGATTCATTATCCCATGCTTGATCTTGAAGGGTCTCTAGCTCATAGGTCTTTAAAATTCCATAATATTCTTCCAGAGAAATTGTGTGTAAATCTCTGGTTTCTCTAACAGCGTAGACTCTATGTTCAATGTTTTTTGGCTGGTTCCTTAGATATCTCGTGTTGACTTCAACCACGGGGAGAGTTACACCTCTCAGATTCAAATCCAAAACTAACTGACTGAATCTTAGATAGACATCTGTTATGCTTTCACCTTTTCTTATTCTGAAGGTATCATACTCCATCTTGAGTATAAGTGTTTTGTTTCTTCTGACCTCAGCGGTACCTTCCATGACGACCTCTAGCTTATCCCAAATCTTCTTCGCTGTAGTTAGTCCTTTAACTACATTAAACATCTCATGATCTAGGGATTCCATCAGTGTTTGTCGAACGGATGTATCGAAAGCTATCTACTCCTTATCAACATCTGAAAAGTCTACTACCTTCTTAGGCTCAGACCGTTATGGTACTACCACATCTCCTTCCTGTTAGTGTAGGTGCCCTAGAGGCAATACAATTTTTCCTTTTAATAAACATTTATGTCATTTGATTATTCAATAAACGTATTTATTATGACTTTAATTACTGCGATATATTTGTTAGCATAATAAATGTCCTTAGAATCATGATACTCGTTATATAGTTTAAGTACATGACTTGAACTTGAGATTATATAATATATCATATTCTTAAAGGTTCCCTAGTCGAGTATTATTATGATAGGACAATAATAATACATAAATAGACTAGTATGTTGTTTGACAGATAACCACATCTCATTGGTTATAAGTATGGGGATACTAAAGTCAATACATAGGTACATGTAGGGGTACATGGTACTGGACAGACCCACAGTGAGATTCTTCATGTTTAATTAAGTCATAAGAAAGACTCACAGTGATAATGGTGTAATGATCCTCTGACTTGAGATCATTATATTTCTATACGAGGATTGATATACTTTGACTACATTAAAAGTTACCTTTGACCGGGTGATGATAAAAGTGGACATCGGGTATATCATGAGTCGTATGAGAAATATGAATGATAGATAAAGGATTTAACCCTCCTATAATTAGGAGAGATATTATTGGCCTCTTGATTGAGTGAGACTATAAAATGCATGGCCATGCTCAAATAATGATTTGTTTTTCATAGTCTACTCATGGATCAAGTAAACCCGGATTAAATGTTGAAGAGGATGACTAAATACATGCCTCGAGTTTAATCTATAATATATATGGTTAAAGGGATTATATTACACGGAAACATTAATCACGAAAGGTTTTATCGAATCACGATTTAATTATTGTTTAATTAGGTAGCAATGATGTATTACTAGATACCGCTCATTGTTTATAATTTTATTGGAGAATAAAATTATTGCTAATTAAATAATAGCCTATAGGGTCACACACATAGAGCACCTAGAGGAATAGTTAATTTAAATTATAGATTTAAATTAATTGATGATTAATTCGAATTTATTATATTAATTAAGTGAGACTTAATTAATTGAAATAAATTCGAATTGGAAGAATTATATTTCTGCCAATAATAATTAAGTGTGACTTAATTATTAATTAAATAATAGAAGCATGTTTTATTATTTAATCCTATGCCTACATGGGTTAGGTTTTTGCTAAAAATGCCCATTAACCAATCATTATAAATAGATAATGATAGGTTAAATGGCTTGCACGTTTTTGCATAAACCCTAGCAGAAGAGGCAGCATAGGAAGAGGCAGAGAGAATTCGAAACCTATCAAAGGAGGCTAGTACTTCCGTTCCGTGTTCAAGATCGTGAGACGTTCTTGAAGGTGCTCGTGTGGATACCATAGAGGTGCTTTCGAGAGGAAGACACAAATCGTGATAGCAAGGATCTCCGTTGAGTTCGTGGCATTCAAAATCTTAATAGGTATGATTCGATTATCACCATAATCCGTCAATTCTTATACATGATCCTGCGTTTGGGTTCCGAAAATTTTCGTTATATTTACGTTTATCCGCTGCGTTTTATGCCTCGGAACCCAACAATGGCATCAGAGCTACGTGTATAAGGGACTGATTTGGTTACGTGTTAACTGTATTTGATGCAAATATGCCTGTTTTGGTGACTGCCATGCCACTGCCATGCTACTGCTTTGTTACTGCCATGCTTCTGCCATGCTATGTTCTTCATGTATATTCGAATTGTAATATGTGGTGATGATACTAGCATGTTAATGATTTGTCATGACTGATTTATATGCCATATTGCGATTTGTATATTATGCATGAGGGTCAGTTTGTATAGTGATATAAACTGGTGGACAGATTATGTTGGACATGATCTGTTAACTGGGATATGATAAGTATGTATATGATACATGCTTCTGAAACTGTATAAGATGCAGTGGGAAAAAGGGCCAACAGATATGATCTGTAGTTCAGAAATTGATGATTTCTGAATAGGACTGGTCTTCGAAAATAAATTTTTTTTTCTGATTTCAAGCTGACCTATCAGCTCGACCCCAGCCGGGGGCTGCCGCCCCCAGACCCCGCCTGGGGCTGCCGCCCCAGACCCCGCCCAGGGGCTGCCGCCCCCGGACCCCCGCCCAGGGGCTGCCGCCCCCGGACCCCCGCAATATTTTATTTTGTGTACTTGAGCATGGTGCTGGTTATGGCCCTTAGACCCCTAGATTAATGGTTTTTGGTTTTGGTTTTATAAATACGACTTGCATGTCGTTTTCTTCATTCTTGTAATTGTTTAACCTCGAATGTAACTCGAGTTTTCTTATGTAAGTACATTAGCTTAGGTTGTATTCAATTATTCCATGTAATGTACTTGAAGACTGAAAGATGATCCAAGAAGAGGAGCAGGCACTAGTGGATACAAGAAGAATGAAGACATGTAATTGTATTTATATTTTACCACCATAGATTGACTTTGATCCTTTCATTAGCTCGAAAGGATCACATAGGAAAGGGGCCATAACCAAGCACGTTTACATACTGCACTTTACATATTGATGTATGAATGGTGCATGCTTTAATTAGATTAATCATGTATGTATGTATGTATGTATTAGATACGACACCCATGCCATGCTTGTTTAAACAAGATAAAATCTGTAACGACTCAAGATAAAATCTGTAACGATTCAAGATTTTAAAATCAACAAACGATCATGAGATTCTTGTGTTTATGAAATATGGATTTTTAAAACACGGAATTGAATATGGATTTTGATATCTATAATTGGGATTTTCTGACAAAAACGGATATGCGTATTCGTAAGGCTGATGGGTTTTAAGTGTGACCACTGGTATCCTCCATCTACCTGGGAAATGAACAATTTAAGATGTCAATTTGAAATATTTAGTTCAAGGAAAAATTGAGGATCTCTTCATGATGTGATCATGATCGTCGTAAAATCTTCTAAACCCCTTAACAAAATATTAAGTTTTAATCAGATGCTTTCCAATGAATGAACACTCATCGAATCCTAGATCGATTAGGGGAAAGACTGTCAGTGGCAGGGGACTCCTGTCTATCGTGGTGAGATGCGACGAATATAAACGGTTATATTCGGCCGTTGTATCATTGGGTCAAACTTAACTGAGTCGTCATAATAAGGTGAAAGTAAACGGTTATATTCAACCATTATGAACTTAGAAGCATAGAGTTTGGTTAAAAATCTATTAGATAGATAAGATCAATCGTTGCTCACCAAACTATCCAAGAATTATATATGATATAATTGACAAATGTTGTCTACCTAAATAATCATTCTTAAGGACTTCCAGTGGTTGACTTGAGACATGACGAAATATGGATCTTGGCTCACTAGAAAGGATTATGGGATATACTTTCCAAATTAATAGTAAGGGCTATTGATTTGATAAAAATAGTGGGAGATATATTATGAATGTATCATAATCATTTGAACATAATAAATAACTCAGACAATCTAATGTTTAATTTTGTGCTTTTATCATTGTAGATACCAAGTAATGACAAACAACACAAACACACTATCCGTACGATCTGTTCTTGAGAAGGATAAGCTGACAGGAGGAAACAACTTCCTAGACTGGCAGAGGAATTTGAGGATTGTCCTCAGGCAGGAGCGCAAGCTTCATGTCATTGATATTCCTCCGGCAGGTCCCCTTCCTGAGGGCGCTACTGTTGAGGAACGAGCGGCCCACACAAAGGATGAGAATGATGCAACTGATGTTGCGTGTCTTATGTTAGCAACTATGAGTGCTGAGCTTCAAAGACAGCATGTGCATATGGATGCATATACTATCAATGAGCACTTGCAAAGCATGTTTGCAAGCCAAACTCGTCAAGAAAGGTTCAACACGAGCAAGTCACTCTTTAACTGCAAACAAGGGGCAAATGAACCAGTTGGCCCACATGTTCTGAAGATGATTGGTTACATTGAGTATCTTGATACTTTGGGTTTCCCGATTGGTCCGAAAACTGGTATTGACCTAATCTTGAATTCTTTGAACAACAAATTCACTCAGTTTGTTATGAACTACAATATGAATGAGTTTGACAAAACACCTACTGAATTGTTGGCTATATTGAGAACATATGAGACCAACATGAAGACGGCTGAACCTGCTCCCATACTGATGGTGGGCAATAAAGGTAAGGCCAAAGGGAAAGGCAAGTGGAAGGGTAAGAAGAAGACAGGTTCTGATTCTACACCCAAGCCAAAGTCAGGTCCTAAACAGGCTTTAAAGCCTAAAGGTGGGGTCGCTAAGGGTGAATGTCACTACTGTAAGAAAACTGGTCACTGGAAGAGAAACTGTTCAGTTTACTTGGAGGATCTGAAGAAGAAGAGGGCTGAGCAAGCTTCTAATTCAGGTATATATGTTATAGAAGTCAATCTGTCTATTTCTACATCTTGGGTATTGGATACCGGATGTGCTTCTCACATTTGTATAAATATGCAGGAAATGCAGAGAAGTAGGACATTGGCTAAAGGAGAAATGGACCTACGAGTTGGCAACGGAGCAAGAGTTGCTGCTTTAGCTGTAGGAACCTATTATTTATCTTTGCCCTCTGGGCTAGTTTTAGAACTGGAGAATTGTTATTACGTGCCTGCAATTCGCAGAAACATTATTTCTGTTTCTTGTTTGGACAAGAAAGGTTTTTCGTTTACAATAAAGGACAACAGTTGCTCTTTTGCTTTGAATGATTTAACCTATGGTGTTGCGCGTTTGTTTAATGGTTTATATGTTCTTGACTTAGATAATCCTGTCTGTAATATAGAAAACAAACGACTTAAAGTTAATGACTCAAATCAAACATACCTCTGGCATTGTCGTCTAGGCCATATAAATGAGAAACGCATATCCAAATTACATAAGGATGGATATTTGGATAAGTTTGATTTTGAATCATACCAAGAATGCGAATCTTGTTTGTTTGGTAAAATGACTAAAGCCCCTTTCACTGGTAAGGGTCAAAGGGCCACTGAACGTTTGGAGCTAATACATAGTGATGTATGTGGCCCAATGCGTGTGATGGCTAGAGGAGGCTACTACTACTTCATAACATTTACTGATGATTTCAGTAGATATGGATATGTATATCTTATGAAGAATAAATCCGATTCTTTTGAAAAGTTCAAAGAATACAAGGCTGAAGTAGAGAAGCAAATTGGCGGAGGTGCAAGTATTAAAATCTTACGATCTGATCGTGGAGGAGAATACTTGAGCACTGAATTTAAAGATTATTTAAAGGAGTGTGGTATTGTATCACAACTCACTCCGCCAGGTACACCTCAATGGAATGGAGTTTCAGAGAGGAGAAATCGCACCTTGTTGGACATGGTGCGATCGATGATGAGTCATGCAGATCTTCCAATTAGTTTCTGGGGTTATGCTCTAGAAACAGCGGCTTTCACACTTAACCGTGTTCCTACTAAGAAGGTTCAAAAGACTCCATATGAGATATGGGAGAAGAAACGGTCAGGCATGAGCTTTATGAAAGTTTGGGGATGCAAGGCGTTTGTGAAGCGTCAAGTATCTGACAAGCTTGGACCTAAATCTGAAGAGTGCAATTTTGTGGGATACCCTAAAGAAACAAAGGCGTATTATTTCTATAGTCCTTCTGAGCAAAAAGTGTTTATTGCTCGAGATGCTGTCTTCATGGAAAGGGATTTTGTTTCCAAAAGAAACAGTGGGAGAACTATAGACCTCAATGAAGATCGAGAACCACAAAATAGCATTGAACCTGAAGTGGAACAAGAGCAGGATAATAATAACGCTCAACAAACACAGGTTGTTCGTAGAACTGGTAGAATTCGCCATGAGCCAGAGAGATATGGATTTCTTTTGACTCAATGTGGTGATTTGATGCTCATAGATTAAGATGAGCCTCTCACATACCAAGATGCTATGAGCAGTCCAGAATCTAAGAGATGGCTAGAAGCCATGAAATCCGAGATGGAATCCATGTATGAAAACCAAGTATGGACTTTGGTTGATCCACCTGAAGGGGTAAAACCCATAGGGTGCAAATGGGTTTTCAAGAAGAAAACTGACATGGATGGAAATGTTCAGACCTATAAAGCAAGGCTAGTTGCAAAAGGTTTCAAGCAAATTCATGGTATTGACTATGATGAAACCTTCTCACCAGTGGCTATGGTCAAATCCATAAGGATTTTGCTTGCTATTGCAGCATTCCATGATTATGAAATCTGGCAAATGGATGTCAAAACAGCCTTCCTTAATGGAAGCCTTGAAGAAGATGTAGATGTGTACATGACACAACCTGAAGGTTTTGTCAGTCCAGGGAATGTTAGCAAGATATGTAAATTACGTCGATCCATTTATGAATTAAAGCAAGCCTCTAGGAGATGGAACATCCGTTTTGATGAAACTATCAAAGAGTATGGATTTGTTCAAAACGAGGATGAACCTTGTGTTTACAAGAAGGTTAGTGGGAGCCATGTGGCATTCATAGTACTATATGTTGATGACATACTACTAATGGGGAATGACATACCTTCTCTCAAGGCTGTTAAGATTTGGTTAGGGAGTAATTTCTCTATGAAAGACTTAGGAGATGCATCCTACATTCTAGGAATGAGGATCTATAGGGATAGATCTAGAAGGATGATCGGTCTAAGTCAGAGTACATACATCGATAAGGTTTTGCACCGTTTTGGTATGCAAAATGCAAAAAGGGGATATGTCCCCGTATCTCAAGGGATAACGATCTCTAAAGATCAGTGTCCGAAATCATTGGATGACAAGGACCGCATGAGTAAGGTTCCATATGCCTCAGCAATTGGATCCATCATGTATGCGATGGTATGTACTCGCCCAGATGTTTCGTATGCTTTAAGCATGACGAGCAGATACCAATCTAATCCAGGTGAAGGTCACTGGACGGCTGTCAAGAATATTCTAAAGTACTTGAAAAGGACTAAAGATTCATTCTTGGTGTATGGAGGAGAGGAGAAACTAGTAGTAAAAGGTTACACCGATGCAAGTTTCCAAACAGACAGGGATGATACTGTATCACAGTCTGGTTTTGTGTTTTGTCTAAACGGAGGTGCTGTAAGTTGGAAGAGTTCAAAACAAGAAACAGTAGCTGTTAGGTCCAAAGTGTTGTAGAGGGGGGGGGGGGTGAATACAACTGTTTAAAATTTATGAGAGAATAAACAATGTGCAAGTAATAAATGATGACTCAGAATTTCAAGAATATATCATTATATTCATTGATGGATTTGCTACAACATTCATAAAAGCATCATGATCAGTTGAACAATAAATACAGCAATTAAAGCTAGATTCAACTGATCCTCTCTCTCTCTCACTTTTTGTTTTACAGTAAATGCTCTCTCTTAAAAATTATCGTTTTAAAATACAGAGATACAAGTTACTTCTAAAAATACAAACAAAGTGCTGCTTTTATAATGTCATGTAGTCTTGATCTTGTCCTTTTTGTGTACGTGGCCCAATCAGGACTTCGACAACAAAAAGTACTTTCCCAACAACTCTGGATCAACCGTTCACAATAAGCCACTTGTCCCTTGAACATTAAATGTTACATTTCTACCCGCATCTCGATCTTCGCCTGGACCCATCTCGATCTCGATCTGTGAAAATCTCGATCTCGATCTGTGAAAATCTCGATCTCGATCTGTGAAAATCTCGATCTCGATCTGGGAAAATCTCGATCTCGATCTGTGAAAATCTCGATCTCGATCTGGGAAAATCTCGATCTCGATCTGTGAAAATCTCGATCTCGATCTGGGAGAATCTCGATCTCGATCTATCGCCTGGATCGAGATTTGCCTTTGCAGTGTTTTACTTCACTTGTAAATCTCGATCCGCATCTCGATCTGCTGTGGATCGACATTTGCCTTGGCAAATATGCACACATCCAATGTTGACCTTCTTTAGTGACTAATTGAGAATTAACCTTTGTGAGCAAGTTTCCTTAGCTTCTTCAATTTCTTTTCCTCACTCAATTCAAATGAGATCTTCTATTACTGACACGAACTTGCCTCCAATGTCCTGACACTTGATGCAATGGTCTGGTTCATAAGTGACTAGTCTTGTAGGGGTTCTTGCTTCTGAATGTCAGTTCTCATTTGTTGATTAACCTTTACATTATCCAGATGTTGATATACATTACATGAAATCACTTTGGCCTTCTTGATACTTCCTTGACATTAATTTGATTCTCCATTAGATAAGTTAGGGCATGAGCAATACTCAGATTGAACTTCTTCTCACTTATGCATCCTTGATTAACCAAATTAGTTACTTGTAGTTACCAAGTATCATTACCATTTCTTCAGTTGATTGATTCCATGTGCTTCTTCAGTTTCTCTTGTTTTGCTGTTGTTTTATCTTTTACTTAGTTGAGTTACAAAATAATTAAGTGTTACAAGTTAGTACACCTATGCCTTTCAATCTCCCCCTATTTGATTGTCTAACAATGACAACCAAATTCACAATGAGGATAACTCAACTAAACAGGGACTGAAAAAGATAAAATAACATTCATAAAAGATCATGTCAACTTGCATAATGCTTGGCTTGATTAATTAACTTCATGTCTATTACTGATACTTCAAGTGCCAAAATTGGACACCTGTTGGCTCGATTAAATGGCTTCATGCTCTTCTAGAGATTTTCTCTAAGTACTTTAAGAGCACGGTCCACTCAATCTTCAATTATCCTTCTGAAGTCCTTTTAGCAGTATTACCACCGCCGAACTTCGCGAAATAATTGATGCCTTATATAAACCAGTTTCAAGACACTTAGCTAACTAACTTCTACCTTACACTACACAAGACAACAGATAATATATTTTTACAATGCAGGAAAACAAGAAAACAAATTATAACGCAAAGAAACATTACAAGCATGATACATTAAAACTTTTATTTCTTGCGCTCCTCTTCCTCACGAGCTTTCTTCTTGGCTGCTTTTTCTTTCTTCATGAACTCAGGGTTGCAGACTTCATCCATTCTTTTCTTGAGAAGATTAAGTCCTTCTGCTTCCACATGATTTCTGATCTTGTAATTTCGAAACAACCTCAACCACCTTTCAACCATGCTGCGAGTGGTAAGCTTCGTGGGAATGTCTTCAAACCTCAGCTTTGTGACTTTGTCAGGGTACCCCTTTTCCCCTTTCTTCCGTATGACCAGCTGCTTAGGGTATCCAATGACAATAGCGGTGGTGCATTGCTGTAGCCTCTGAATATCAAGTTGTTGTCTTCTCTTACAGAAGTTATCAAACGTGACCCTCAGATAATCCTGATCAAACTCGTCAATATCATCCATCTCCTCAATCAATTCTCTTATACTACACAGTGTTTCATGACTGTGTTCTGCAAAGATGTCGTACTTGATTTCAATGATGGTTTCCACCTTATGCTTGTCTGTATAGATCAGCAGATCATTCTCATTCTCAGCTTTGCTCTTGACAAACTTGACATTTGCACTAACCACTGCACTAGCTTCCTTTCTTATTTCCCCTTCTTCTGGAATGTCTATCCTTGGATCTCCGTATCTTTGCACATGCTCTCTTATTGCCTCGTTTTGCAGCTCGAATGCATAGTCTTCAGGTTCCTTCTTAACCACTGGTAGTGTAGCTTCAGGCAACTTGTATCTAGAATCTTGCCTTCTTATCAGCTTCTCCAAGTCCTTAGCCACCAGCTTCTTTTCCTTTGTTAGAAAACCCTTAGAGAGAACTAGCTTTGCAACTGCCTTCAGCACATTTCCGCTCGGAGTTAGTTTCGAATCATGCAGATTTACGATCCTCAAGACCTTGTCATGGACATATCTGATCTGGTAGGGATTTAGAATGATGTCAACCCCTCTGTCTTCAGCCATCTTCAACAATTTCTCCTTAAACAGCACTCCAGTCTTGACAGAGGTGTCTACCTTGTGAGCGAATTCTACCAGTTCACTTGCACCCCTTTCATGGAAGAAAGCTTCATCGACCATACACGGCCCGATTTTTGTTATGGGTGTCCAAGTGATCATCAGATTCCATGCCTTCTCCTTGAATATGACTTGTACGGAGGTGCATCCCTGTCTTATGCAATTTAGATAATTCAGCAGCCCAGGGTTTAGATTTTCTAGCTTATGAAGAAGAAAGCTCAATCTTCCTGAGTCATGAGCATAGGCTCTTGGTCCAGCTAAGGCTTCTCTAGCCTTGTCCCACTCGGGACCTTCCCTCCTTATGTCAGCCTGGACCTTAGGATCATTGATCTTTTTCATTTCAAACTCATGCTGAGTTTTCTGAGCCGCTCTCTTCTCCTTTGCCATTTGTTCTTTTTCAACTATCCCTTGTAGAATTTCTTCATTTACTCTTTCTCTGGCTTCCCTGAAAATCTCTCCTTGCATCTCCGCTTCATCAACTTCTTCTTCTGGAACATGCTCGTCAGCAACCGAGTGGTCTCCTGCATCACCTGCAACTCCTGCGCCAGATCCGCCAGGATTTAGACCTCTTTCTTGTTCCCATTCTCTTGCTCGTTGCTCGAGTCTCGACCTCCTTGCCACTAAGGCTTCTACATCCATCTCGTCATCATCAGAATCTTCAATAAAGTCTCCCATAAATGTATCAACAAGAGGTGTTTCTTTCTCAGCTTCTTCTTCAGCTACCATCTTCTGCTTGCCTTTGTCCTTAAGAGCCGGTTGAGCCTCCTCCACCTTTTCACCAGATTTGTTTGAGGACTCGATCACCGGACCCTTACTAGTCAGCTTTTTCAGACCCTGATCCTCTTTCTCCCCCTTAGGTGTGTTATCCTCATCAGGAGCATCATCATCATTATTATCGTCACCACCACCACCAGTTGAAGGACCAGGTCCATCCTTGTTACGTCCAAAGACAGCATCAAGTAGTTCATGCAGTTTCGTCCAAACCTGAGACATGCCATAAGTGACATCATCTACTGACCTCCCGACCTCCACTTGTGCCAATCCGAGATTGTTTATCTTGTCAATCATCTGATTTTGGACGGCAATCAGGTTCTCCATGAACTGAGCTCCAACCTCCAATCTTCCAGAGTGAGAAGAGACAGCAACAGTAACACCAGCAACTCCAGCCTCCAAAGCCTCCACTTTCTTCACTAGATCCTGCAATTTGGGGGACGGTGTTTGGCTTGGGTTAGACTGTTTACTCTCGCCGGGTTCTGTTTCACTCAAGATCCCTAAAAAGAAGGGATCTACTCTCCCTGTCTCTCCCTCGTGTTTAGAGCCTAACAGTACTAGAGCCTCATCCACTAATCTCTGGGGACTAGCGGTGAGTTGGTCGGCGATATCGGTCAGTGAGACTGAGCCTTTAAGCGCTGTGTCTACGACGGGAGATGACGTTATGACCATGTCATCCCCTTGATCACTTAGAACCTTTTCTGGTTCGCTGGGCTGTTCTGGAGGCGTAGACCCACCAGTCACCAGATGTCGTTGCTCTGCAAGCAACTTGTTTTCTGATTTAGATGAGGAAGCGTCATCCGTACTGGATTCGACAGACTCTTCCTCATTAAAACTGCCTGAGATACTAGTATCAGAAGTGCTAGTCTCAGTTTGCCATTCCCCTTCCGAGAAATTGCTCAAAGAGCCCTGAGCGGACAACTCAGGGAAGGTAGGGCCAGCTCCTATTGGCTGTTGAGATGGACCCCCTTCTTGACTCTCACCAACATGCCTAGGCGAGTGCGAATGTGTTGAAATGATTTGGAGAGGAGAGCCACCAGCGTGAGGTGTGGTGGCTGTGAGAGGTGAACTAGCATTAACAGGTTGTGCAGTTGCCACTGGATTTGAATCCACCTTTTGCTTCTTTGAAGGTGGCAGAGCTGCTGAAGTGACTACTCTCTCAACTCCTACACTTCCTCCACTCGAATCACTCGACTCAGATAAGCTTGCCTTCCTTTTATCACCAGTTTTAGGGCTGGCTGAACGTTTATGAACAGAAGGGCTTGCAGCCTGGGATAGAGCCTGGGGGTTTTCAGGCCCACGGCTGTAGAAAACAGGTTGAATTGATGATTGATCAAGATTAGCAAGAATAGGTACCTGACTAAGAAGATCGTCATCCTTGTCAGCTCCAGCTTCTGCAACATTTGCCTCGGCCATATCAACATCCATTCTTGCTTGTTCCAAAGTTCTAGGCACTGGATCTCCACCTTCAGCTTCGTTACCACTACTCTCAGCTTCTACTGCAGTAAACTGAGAAACATGCCTCCTAGCATACTCATCTTGCAGATCCTGGAAGTACGGAGTCAGGCGCAACTCAAAAAGTCTTGACTTTTGCTGGGTTTCCATGGTGGAGATACTCTTTAGAGTCATATCAAAACATGCCATCCTTTCAGAGCCTTGAAATATTCTTCTGTGTTCCTCTGAAAGGACGTCATCCAGAACAATCTGAAGAAATCTTGGCATCCAGCATTTGACTGGACCATCTTCTGGATTCCTTGAGGCATTTTTCTCCAATGCCCACCTCTCATGTAACTGAATCAACAGATGTTTGCCCACATTCACTCTCCTGTTGTTTGCCACTCCATATAGTATTACCCGGCAGCTGTTGTTCATTGGCCTGTAGTCTTTGTCTTTTGGGAACATGCAGCGCTGAATGGCCTGAACTACATAATCCCACTCAGCTGGTAACATACCGGTGTTAACCTTTGTTACCTTGATAGGACCCGTGGGAGGGCGACAACCTATCTCCGTGAATAATTGCAACATATCCTCCATAGTGGGTTCCGGAGCATAATCTTCTGTAGGAAGCCCGAGTAACTCATTGAACTTCCGCAGACTGACTTCATATTTGACACCACCAATAGTAAAGGATAGTCCTGTTGGATTGGCTTTTCCACCCTGAATCTCTAGTGTAGAGTAAGCAGCTTGAAGGGCTTCGACATTCAGGATGGGAGAGGCGGTTAACGCGTGACTTATGATTGATGTGTTGTTGAGGGATTCAATCCAGAACTGATAGTGAATAAATCTACCAGTTGCTCGATCAGCAGAGAGATTAACAAAGTTGGTCTTGGGAATTGTGAAATTTGGGTTTGCCATTTTAAAGTTGTGTTTGAGAAAAGAAATGTTCTGAAATGGTTTGGCAATGGAAATTTTTAGAGAACAAGTTCTAAATTTAAACAACAAAAAAAACGTACACGAACCCCACTAATTACCCCACGTAATTAGTGACACAAATTAAAACAAATTAACTGCCCACTAATGACCACTTAACTCCCCACTAATGATTGACGGTTGAGTTTTCGAAAATTAAAGTGAACAGCCGTTACAAAATAAATTATTTTTCCAGAAAAAACCACAAACACGGCGGTAAAGTTGCACTTTAAGGATTAACCAGTAGTACTCACAACTATTTTGCTCAAGAACACAAAAGTACTTAAGAATAAGAAAGCACGAAACAAAAACCAAACTCACTCGAATGAAGAAGAAAACTAAAGAACTAATTACAAGAACAGTAATAACGATAAAAACAACGCAAGAAGTTCAACAGTTGTAAACAAAATTTTAGCAGAGTTTCGTTTTAGTTATTGATGCTTTTAAGTAACAGTTAGTGATTTTTGTTTAAGAAAATCACAAGAAAACTTGATGTAATGTATGTATACGCGAGTGTATATGAAGAGCTTAAGCTTTTGGAGAGAAAGAAAGTTAATGTAAATAATGAACAGCCTTTTTAATGCTATAATATATACCTGCACGCCAAAAAAAAATGACTGAAAAGACACGTCACATCTCGATCTCGAGATCCGCATCTCGATCCTCATCTAGATGTCGATCTGGATGTCGATCTCGATCCGCATCTCGATCTACATCTCGATGTCGATCTTGATGTGGATAGATCGAGATTTGCCATAGAAAATTTCTCATTACTTCATTTAGACACTAACCATAATGATATACAGATCAGCACAAGATTAATGTCATGAAACTTTCTAACTCCTTATGATATGCAACACATACATTTATGAAGTTAAGTACACATTATTAATTATGAATATTCATGAATAACAATAATATGTACACAAGCTGAATTATAACAGATAGGTAGCAAAACTAACAGGTGTTAAGCATCCCTAATTCACCAACCAATCTAGAAAATGTTGATTCGTCTAGGGGTTTAGTGAATATATCTGCTATTTGACGTTCAGTAGACACAAAATGCAACTCTACAGTTCCATTTTCTACATGCTCTCTAATAAAATGATACCTGATGTCAATATGCTTGGTCCTTGAGTGATCCACAGGATTGTTGGTCATTGCAATAGCACTTGTGTTGTCACACATGATAGGAATCTTAGATACTTCCACACCGTAGTCCTTGAGTTGGTTCTTCATCCACAGTATCTGGGCCACACAGCTTCCAGCAGCAATATATTCTGCTTCAGCTGTCGAGGTAGATACTGTGTGTTGTTTCTTGCTTTGCCAAGACACCAACCTTCTTCCAAGGAACTGACAGCTTCCTGAAGTACTCTTCCTATCTATTCTACAACCTGCGTAATCTGAATCCGAATAGCCAACAAGATTAAACCCTGTATCTCTTGGGTACCAAATCCCGAGATTTGATGTTCCCTTGAGATACCTAAAAATGCGCTTTACGGCTATGAGATGTGACTCTCTAGGATCCGCTTGGAACCTTGCACATAAGCATGTAGAGAACATAATATCAGGTCTACTAGCAGTTAAATACAAAAGTGAGCCGATCATACCTCGATAGCTTGAGATGTCTACAGGTTTACCCGATTTGTCCTCGTCAAGTTTCGTGGCTGTTGCCATAGGAGTCTTTGCTTGTGATACATCTTGGAGACCATACTTCTTCAATAGATCATGAATGTACTTGGTCTGGCAGATAAATATTCCGTCCTTCTTCTGACTAACTTGAATGCCCAGAAAGAACGTCAGCTCTCCCATCATGCTCATCTCATACCTTGATTGCATTAACTTAGCGAATTTAGCACACAGCTTCTCATTTGCAGACCCAAAGATAATGTCATCCACATATACTTGCACCATTATTAGATCATCTTTGCATTTCTTGTAGAAAAGCGTCTTGTCGATTACTCCTCTTGTAAAACCACTTTCTAGTAAGAAGTCTGACAGAGTTTCATACCACTTCCGCGGAGACTGCTTAAGGCCATATACTGATTTGAAGAGTCGATAAACATAATCACAATATTTGATATCGATAAACCCGGGAGGTTGCTCGACATACACCTCTTCATCCAGTTCACCGTTTAAGAATGCACTCTTGACATCCATTTGATAGACTTTAAAACCATGATGTGCTGCGAATGCCAAGAACATCCTTACTGCCTCTAGCCTTGCTACTGGTGCATAGGTTTCATCATAATCAATTCCTTCTCTTTGAGTATAACCCTTAGCAACCAGGCGAGCTTTATTTCGTGTTACACGTCCGTCTTCATCCAGCTTGTTCCTGAATACCCATTTTGTCCCAACAACAGATCTATTCTTTGGTCTGGGTACCAGCTTCCACACCTTCTGCCTTTCAAACTGATTGAGTTCCTCTTGCATAGCAATCACCCAATCAGCGTCATCTAGAGCTTCTTCCACCACTTTAGGTTCTATCTGGGAAAGGAACACTGAATATAGACATTCATTCTCAGTGGCAATTTCAGCTCTAGCTTTTCCTCTAGTAGTCACTCCGGCCTCTGGATCACCAATAATTAGCTCGAACGGATGGTCCTTGTTCCAAGTGCGATCCCTAGCAAATGTTCTTGATGATTCAGCTTGATCTTGTAAGTGAAAGTGACTTAGTCTAGAAGCACTTTCACTAGCTTCCCTTGAGCTAGTACTGGCTCCACCTGAGTGAGCTGCTCCCCCTGAGTGCATACTGACTCCCCCTGAGTTAGTACCAGGTCTGACGGAAGGTGATCCCTCAGTCCTAGTGTTTTGAGTTTGCGAAACACTAGACTCTTGATTAATTTCATTATTTATAGTTGGATCACTACCCTGCACTACTGACTCAGGAACTGTATCCAATTCATCAACATCCATATTTTCAAATCTTAGGGAAGTGGGCTCACTATCTTCTTTTTGTATAGAAGGGAGCCTTGAGTCGTCGAATGTGACATTAAGGCTTTCAACCACCTTGCGATCATTAAGCACAAACACCCTGTACGCTGCTACTACTTCAAGAGAATATCCAATGAAAAACCCTTCATCTGCTTTGGCATCAAACTTTCCAAGTTGTGCATTGTCTCTTAACACAAAGCATTTGGCACCGAATACGTGAAAGTACTTGATAGATGGTTTTCGTTTATTCATCATGTAATACGGCGTCTCATTATGGTCCTTTATAATCAGGGTTCTGTTCTGTGTATAACAAGCCGTGTTAACTGCTTCAGCCCAAAAATATAAAGGAAGTTTTGACTCATACAGCATTGTCCTAGCTGCTTCAACCAGTGTCCTGTTCTTCCTTTCTACCACCCCATTTTTCTGTGGTGTTCTCGGTGCTGAATACTGTCATCTGATCCCTTTAGATATGCAGAAATCCATTAACACTGAGTTCTTGAATTCTATCCCATTGTCGGATCGGATAGTCTTCACAGTCAGACTTGCTACGTTTTCAATTACCAGTACATGTCTAATGATCTCATGTGGCACTTCATCTTTCGATGTCACAAACTTCACCCATGTGTATTTGGAAAAGTCATCGACAATTACCAGCGCATATCTTTTCCTTGACATTGACATAACATTAACAGGTCCAAACAAATCCATGTGAAGGAGTTGTAGGGGCTCGGTAATGCTATTCACTTGTTTATCCTTATGCGAGGCTCTTTTTGATTTTCCCATCTCACATGCTTCGCAGAGTCCATCTGGAGTGAACTCCATCTGCGGCAGCCCTCTCACCAATTCTCTTCTTACGAGATTATTCATTGCTTTAAAGTTCAGGTGAGATAATCTTTTATGCCATAGCCAACTTTCATCAGCAGAAGCCTTGCTGTAGAAACACGTGACTTCAGACTGATCAGCAGAATTCATGTCAGCTATGAACAAATTTGACTTCCTTACTCCTTTGAGAGCAAGGCTTCCATCCTTTTTGCTTCGAATCGAACAATCATGCTTCCCAAAGTTGACGTCAAAACCCTTGTCGGTGAACTGACTAACGCTGAGAAGATTATGTCGCAATCCTTCCACAAAAGATACATCCTCAATGATAACATTTCCACAAACGATCTTGCCATATCCCCTGGTGTAACCTTTGCTGTTATCTCCAAAAGTAACCACGGAGCCGGCTCTCAACACCAAATCTGTTAGCAGGGACTTATTGCCGGTCATATGCCTCGATGCTCCACTGTCCAGCACCCATATGACTTTACTCTTTTCCTGTACACTGCCCTGCAAATCCAGAAAGGTTAGGTGTTCTTCGGAACCCAATGATGTTTGGGCCCGGCATCAATAATTTCCTTTTTCTTTTCAGATACAGAAGGCTTTGCCTTGATGCCATCAGGGGCATTCATCTTGACTTTGTCTTTTCCCTTGTCAACCTTGACTGGTTTGTCATGTTTGGAAGTAGACTGGTCACTCCTAACTTTAGGAGGACTTGAAGTCTTAGTTTTTGACCCCACATGCTTTTTCTTACCACTACTAGATGTATGTTCAACAGATGCACTAGCAGTATTCATTAAATTAAAATAAGCATGCATGATGTTTACAGCACATGGCATACAATTAGGATGATTGCATTTAGCATGATTTGCATGCATGTTAGGCACAGCAGTAGTTGCAGGCATGGTATTACAACCAACAGATTTTTCTTCCTCTACATAGAACGGGCAATAGTAAGACAAATGATCAGTTTGATTACAGATATAGCATGCTTTTCTAGCTCGTGTAGATGTAGATACAGATGCAGGTTCAGTTTTAACTGCCTTTACAGGTGCTTTCATTTGGTCTGACCCTGCTACCCATTGTTTATATGACACCGTCTTAGCCTCCTTGGTTCCTACACCTCTCTTAGCATAAGCAATCTTACTAGCTCTTTTAGAAGTTGTAGGTTCTACTACTTTTTCTTCTGAATCTCTTTCAATTTTAATCTCATGTTCAATTTCAGTAGCAACAGGATCTATGGTCCTAGGCTCAAAATGTTTAAAGATAGGTTTTCTAACATCCATTAAAACCTCAGGCACATTTTCTTTGACTAACACTGGCTCTAACAACTCAGCAGCCCTATTTTTCTTTTTCTGTGTGTAGTCAAGTCCTATGTTAACTTTTTCATTTTTGCTCTTGCCTGCCAGTTTCATGTACATGTCCCTTTCTACGAAAACTTTATTAGCGGCTTCTTCAAAAGATTTACATGTTACTTTAAGCTCAGCTAATTCATTTTTAAGTTCTTCGTTAAGGTCTTCCCTAATCTTAAGCTTGTGTTCTAAAACATCTACCTGATTCATTAACTGCCTTTCCTTACTTTCTCCTGATTCTAATTCCTCTACCCTGGCCTCGAGAAGTCTATTCTTAAGAGAGAGTTTAGCATTTTCCTCATTAACAGCAATTAGATTAAGTTGGAGATTGTACATATCTTTAGTCATGGCAGCTAATTCATTTTGGTACTCAGGAATAGACATTTCATTTACGGTTAGAATTGGTACCTCTGATTGTTCTGAAGATTTTGCCATTAAAGCAAAGTTGCATAGCTCCTGATCTTCATCTTCATCAGACTCGTCCCAACCCTTCCCTTCAGTCACAACATACGCCCGGCTTCCCTTCTGTTGCTTGCTAATCAAGGCATCATATTTCTTTTTCAAATCAGCATAGGATTCCTTGGGATGAACGTACTTGGGCTTCTTGCACTCTGTTGCGAAGTGCCCCAATTCATTGCAGTTGTAGCATCTGAACTTGTTCTTGTCTACCAGGTTAGGTCTGTAGCCACTACCAGATGTGCTACTCCGACCGCTGTAACTTCCACTACCACTTACACTACTGCCTCTCCTGCCTCTTCGGCTAAAAGAACTACCAAATCGTCCTTTACCACTTCTTTGCTTCCTGAAGCTGATATGAGCAAATTCTCGAGCAATACAAGCATATGACTTGTCTTCTAATTTGTCCAGCTCTTCAAGGGTATAGTATTCATCCTCACTTTCTTCGGATGGATCTTCAATGTCTAATACCACCCTTTCAGGATTATCATTTTTCAATGAGACAGCTGCAAGTGCCTTTACAGCAGATTCTTCAGCTACAAGTCCAGACTCACTTACCGCTTTGTTTTCTCCACTATTGTAGGATCTTCTTCTGTCATTTTGTTCCTGCTCCAGCTCGTAGGTCTTCAAAACACCATACAGCTTTTCCAGAGAAGTATTTTTCAAGTCTCTTGACTCTCGAATGGCAGTGATCCTGTGTTCCAGATGTTTAGGCAAATTCAAGAGAAACTTGATATTTGAATCTGCTAGTGGATAGACTTTATCTCTTATACTCAGCTCTATAAGCAATTTACTGTAACGTTTGTAAACATCTGCTACGCTTTCTCCTCGTTCGCATCTGAACGATTCATATTCAGATATCAGAATGCGTTTGTGATTATCTCTAACTTCCTCGGTCCCCTCCATCACCACAGCCAGTTTATCCCACATGGCTTTAGCTGTTTTTAATCCCTTTATTTGAACATAGTACTCTGAGTTTAGGGATTCAATTATGACGTTGCGTAATGACGCATCCATACCAACCAATTCCTTATCTGCGTCTGAAAACTCCATTTCCTCTTTAGGAACAGACCGGGATGGAATTAGTATCCCTCCTTCCATTCGCTCTGGCTCAATTCTCATGGGTATGTATGGACCGTTTTCCAATATTCTCAAGTATACCTTGTTTATTGATTCAAGGTAAGCTTTCATCCTTCCGGTCCATTCGTCATAATGTTGTGCATCAAACGGAGGTATCTTAAATCTGTGTGCGGCGGCCATTTTAATAAAGTTTAAAATTAAGATAATACACTTTTCAAATTACAATAAATTGTATTTACTTGAAAAATTAATTATCTCACTTTAAATGTCCAACAATTAATATCCAACGGATTCTGCACTTAAGATTCAAGCAAGTTAGTTTTAATCACAGGAACAGTAGCAGGGTCCACAATTTTTCAAGTCCAAACAAAAAGGTGTCCACTTTCTAGTTGACAGAAGTTCGAAATTGTCCTTTTTGTTTAGCCAATCAGTTGATTCCAGTTTTGACCACAAGAAAATCCACAAAGCTCTAAAGTACAGTATTTTGGAATTTTGTACAAGTATTCCTTACACCATGGCTCAGAACTTTTTAGATCTACGATATATTTTTTTTTCAAGAAGAAACAAATAAAAACTTTCGGCACAAACTTCAAGGAAAAATTAGATCTGGGATTTTCAAGAACCAACTCAAACAACACAGTAGGATCTCTGTTAGATGTGTTTAACAGCAGCTCTGATACCAATTGTTAGGTCCAAAGTGTTGTAGAGGGGGGGGGTGAATACAACTGTTTAAAATTTATGAGAGAATAAACAATGTGCAAGTAATAAATGATGACTCAGAATTTCAAGAATATATCATTATATTCATTGATGGATTTGCTACAACATTCATAAAAGCATCATGATCAGTTGAACAATAAATACAGCAATTAAAGCTAGATTCAACTGATCCTCTCTCTCTCTCACTTTTTGTTTTACAGTAAATGCTCTCTCTTAAAAATTATCGTTTTAAAATACAGAGATACAAGTTACTTCTAAAAATACAAACAAAGTGCTGCTTTTATAATGTCATGTAGTCTTGATCTTGTCCTTTTTGTGTACGTGGCCCAATCAGGACTTCGACAACAAAAAGTACTTTCCCAACAACTCTGGATCAACCGTTCACAATAAGCCACTTGTCCCTTGAACATTAAATGTTACATTTCTACCCGCATCTCGATCTTCGCCTGGACCCATCTCGATCTCGATCTGTGAAAATCTCGATCTCGATCTGTGAAAATCTCGATCTCGATCTGTGAAAATCTCGATCTCGATCTGGGAAAATCTCGATCTCGATCTGTGAAAATCTCGATCTCGATCTGGGAAAATCTCGATCTCGATCTGTGAAAATCTCGATCTCGATCTGGGAGAATCTCGATCTCGATCTATCGCCTGGATCGAGATTTGCCTTTGCAGTGTTTTACTTCACTTGTAAATCTCGATCCGCATCTCGATCTGCTGTGGATCGACATTTGCCTTGGCAAATATGCACACATCCAATGTTGACCTTCTTTAGTGACTAATTGAGAATTAACCTTTGTGAGCAAGTTTCCTTAGCTTCTTCAATTTCTTTTCCTCACTCAATTCAAATGAGATCTTCTATTACTGACACGAACTTGCCTCCAATGTCCTGACACTTGATGCAATGGTCTGGTTCATAAGTGACTAGTCTTGTAGGGGTTCTTGCTTCTGAATGTCAGTTCTCATTTGTTGATTAACCTTTACATTATCCAGATGTTGATATACATTACATGAAATCACTTTGGCCTTCTTGATACTTCCTTGACATTAATTTGATTCTCCATTAGATAAGTTAGGGCATGAGCAATACTCAGATTGAACTTCTTCTCACTTATGCATCCTTGATTAACCAAATTAGTTACTTGTAGTTACCAAGTATCATTACCATTTCTTCAGTTGATTGATTCCATGTGCTTCTTCAGTTTCTCTTGTTTTGCTGTTGTTTTATCTTTTACTTAGTTGAGTTACAAAATAATTAAGTGTTACAAGTTAGTACACCTATGCCTTTCAGTAGCTGATTCTACAATGGAGGCTGAGTACATTGCAGCTTGTGAAGCGGCTAAGGAAGCAGTTTGGATTCGAAAATTCATTACTGAATTGGGAGTGGTTCCATCAATCGCAGATCCCATTGATCTATACTGCGATAATAATGGAGCCATTGCACAAGCTAAAGAACCTAGAGCTCACTCCCGAACCAAACATATACTCAGGAGATATCACCTCATTCGAGAGATTAATGAGAGGGGTGACATACACATATGTAAAGTGCACACAAATGATAACATTGCAGACCCACTGACCAAAGGCTTGTCGCAGCAGAAGCACGACGGTCACACTAGTTCCATGGGTATTAGATACATGGGTGATTGGCTCTAGTGCAAGTGGGAGATTGTTAGTGTAGGTGCCCTAGAGGCAATACAATTTTTCCTTTTAATAAACATTTATGTCATTTGATTATTCAATAAACGTATTTATTATGACTTTAATTACTGCGATATATTTGTTAGCATAATAAATGTCCTTAGAATCATGATACTCGTTATATAGTTTAAGTACATGACTTGAACTTGAGATTATATAATATATCATATTCTTAAAGGTTCCCTAGTCGAGTATTATTATGATAGGACAATAATAATACATAAATAGACTAGTATGTTGTTTGACAGATAACCACATCTCATTGGTTATAAGTATGGGGATACTAAAGTCAATACATAGGTACATGTAGGGGTACATGGTACTGGACAGACCCACAGTGAGATTCTTCATGTTTAATTAAGTCATAAGAAAGACTCACAGTGATAATGATGTAATGATCCTCTGACTTGAGATCATTATATTTCTATACGAGGATTGATATACTTTGACTACATTAAAAGTTACCTTTGACCGGGTGATGATAAAAGTGGACATCGGGTATATCATGAGTCGTATGAGAAATATGAATGATAGATAAAGGATTTAACCCTCCTATAATTAGGAGAGATATTATTGGCCTCTTGATTGAGTGAGACTATAAAATGCATGGCCGTGCTCAAATAATGATTTGTTTTTCATAGTCTACTCATGGATCAAGTAAACCCGGATTAAATGTTGAAGAGGATGACTAAATACATGCCTCGAGTTTAATCTATAATATATATGGTTAAAGGGATTATATTACACGGAAACATTAATCACGAAAGGTTTTATCGAATCACGATTTAATTATTGTTTAATTAGGTAGCAATGATGTATTACTAGATACCGCTCATTGTTTATAATTTTATTGGAGAATAAAATTATTGCTAATTAAATAATAGCCTATAGGGTCACACACATAGAGCACCTAGAGGAATAGTTAATTTAAATTATAGATTTAAATTAATTGATGATTAATTCGAATTTATTATATTAATTAAGTGAGACTTAATTAATTGAAATAAATTCGAATTTGAAGAATTATATTTCTACCAATAATAATTAAGTGTGACTTAATTATTAATTAAATAATAGAAGCATGTTTTATTATTTAATCCTATGCCTACATGGGTTAGGTTTTTGCTAAAAATGCCCATTAACCAATCATTATAAATAGATAATGATAGGTTAAATGGCTTGCACGTTTTTGCATAAACCCTAGCAGAAGAGGCAGCATAGGAAGAGGCAGAGAGAATTCGAAACCTATCAAAGGAGGCTAGTACTTCCGTTCCGTGTTCAAGATCGTGAGACGTTCTTGAAGGTGCTCGTGTGGATACCATAGAGGTGCTTTCGAGAGGAAGACACAAATCGTGATAGCAAGGATCTCCGTTGAGTTCGTGGCATTCAAAATCTTAATAGGTATGATTCGATTATCACCATAATCCGTCAATTCTTATACATGATCCTGCGTTTGGGTTCCGAAAATTTTCGTTATATTTACGTTTATCCGCTGCGTTTTATGCCTCGGAACCCAACACTTCCATATGCTCAGGAACAACAACCATTGGTACAAATTTACCTTTGTCAAGGACTTCCAGATATTCAGGATTGACGGACTCAAGGTAAAGTTTCATTCTCAACATCCATTCTTCATAATGATCTCGGTCGAACATTGGAATCTTGAAATTATTTTTAGGTGCCATCTTAATGTGGATTTAAAGTAAAGATAATAAACTTTTCTTATTACTTGAGTAGTAATTAAAAGAAAATTAAATTATCTCAAAATAAATCAAAGTTCAAGTTCTGGACACCAAAAATTTCTAAGTACCCAATACTAGGCTATGTAGAATATCTATGTATAACTACTACCTAAGTCGAAATTCTCTTCAAGTAGAATATTCAAGTCGAATATTCAAGTCGAATATTCAAGTCGAATATTCAAGTAAAATATTCAAGTCGAATATTTAAGTAGAATATTCTATGTAGAACTTTTGTCCTTAGAAGAAATTTGCTGCAGGTCACTTTAATATTGAATAAACAATATTACTTTTCACACTTTGACTTTTGTGGCTTTTCTCACCTAACCCACGTGCGAGGTACTGAATATCTTCTGTAATACTTTTTGTTATGAGATATATGTCAAATCAAAAGCCAATAATACCTTTTTCACTTTTTGTCTTTTGAAAAGGTAATCAAAAGTTGCTGGGTTTGTCTTCTTTATCAAGAACAGTGATGACTTCTTGAAGAACACCAAAAATCAAAGTACCCAGAATAATTCACAAAAATTATCTAAAGTCCACCCAAGCTAAATAATCACACCTGGAGTACTTAAATAATTTTTAGACTGAGTTTTCTTTATCAAACAAATTAAAGCACACTCTCCAAGAAAAACTTGAAAAGTAGATCTGTAAAAGAAAACTCACGAATCTTCTACCACACACAAGGATCTATGTTTTGTATGTTAAACATGAAGCTCTGATACCAATTGTTAGGTCTAAATGTGTTGTAGAGGGGGGGTGAATATAACTTTTCGAATTTAAGAAGCAATAAATACCATGTAATAAATGAACACAATGATTCAAGGAATATATGTCTTATATATAACTTGAAAGGGTTGCTACAACATTCATTACAAACTACACCAGAAGTAAAGAGGGTAGTAAATGGTACTAAGCTCTGTGAATACTCTCTCTCTCTTTTACAAGTGTTTATCTCGAAAATATTGCTCTCTTTAAAATAATACACAAGTACTTCTATTTATACTACTTGTAATCTATGTCCTGTAGTCTTCAAAGACTAAGATATACGTGGCCCAATGATGTCCACATAAATCTTATCTTATCTTGAAAGCTTGGAAATCTGCCAATTAGATAATGCCATGTGTCATGTTGAAACTGTCCTCTATGTAGAACATCTACTTGAGAATTTCTACTTGGCCATCTCGAACATTTAAGTAGAATTTCTACATAGGAATATTCTACTTGGCCATCTCGAACATTTAAGTAGAATTTCTATATAGGAATATTCTACTTGGCCATCTCGAGCATTTAAGTAGAATTTCTACATAGGAATATTCTACTTGGCCATCTCAAACATTTTGTACTTAGAGAAATTCTATGCTTCAACTTGAAACTTCAATGCAACATCTTGAACTTGTGATTTCTTTATGTATTCCATATTCTTCAAAAAGCTCTTGAACCTGGATCTCTATTACTGACATAAACTTGCTATCAATGTCCTGACACTTGATGCAATGGTCTGATTTATATGTGACTAGTCTTGATAGTGTCTCTGCTTCTTGAATAGATTACCATATTCAATTAGTAATGTGGCTTTCCAATTATTGTTTTCCTTCTTGTCCACTTGGAATCAATTAGTCTTATTGATACTGATAGTTATGATCTTGAACCTTTAAGTTACAAATCACTGAGGCATGAACAACTCTATTTTGAACTTCTTTCAATGATTTCTTCTTTGTTTGATCATAGTTAACATGTTGAATTGTATCAATTACCTTGTCTTCATTTAGTATTGATTTCTTTGTGGCTTCATGTTCTTGATTGTCTTCCAGTTAAGTATCTTTTCTTTTAGTTGAGTTACATAAGTTATAGTGTTACAAGTTTAGACACTATGCCTTTCAAAAGTTCTTGTTGCTTCAACCAATATTATGTTCTTCCTTTCAACTACTCCATTTTGCTGTGGAGTTCTCGGGGCAGAGTATTGACGACGTATTCCTTTAGAAACGCAGAAATCATTCAGTGTGTTGCATTTTAAAATTCAGTGCCGTTGTCTGATCTATTCGTCTTCACAGTGAGTGTTGAAACATTCTCAATTTCAGTGATGTGATCAATGATTTGGAAAGGTACTTTGTCTTTTGTCATAACGAACAATATCCATGTATACTTGGAGAAGTCATCCACGATTACCAATGCATATCTTTTCCTAAACAAAGATAGGACATTCACTAGGCCAAATAAATCCATATGTAGAAGTTACAGAGGCTCAGTGATACTAGAAATTTCTTTAAACTTATGTGATGCTCGCTTCGACTTTCCCATTTCACAGGCTTCGCAGAGTCCTTTAGGAGCAAACTCCATTTGAGGTAGATCTTTCACCAATTCTCGTCTGGCGAGAGCATTCATCGTTTTGAAGTTTAAGTGAGATAGGTTTTTATGCCATAACCAACTTTCATCATCTGAAGCTTTACTGTAGAAACAGGTGACTTCATTCTGGTTTGCCTAATCCATATCAGCAACAAAAAGATCTGCCTTTCGAACTCCTCTTAAAGCCAACAAACCTTCCTTAATGTGAGTGATTAATACATCTTTCTTGTTGAAGACAATTTCGTATCCTTTGTCACAGAATTGACTGATACTTAATATATTGTGTTTCAATCCCTCAACATAGGAAATATCTTTAATGATGACATTACCAGTTTTCAATTTGCCATATCCCTTTGTTACACCTATGCTGCCATCTCCAAAGGTGACATAAGGGCCAGCCTTTATAACCAATTCTGTAAGCAGGGACTTGTTTCCTGTCATATGCCTTGATGCTCCACTATCTAGCATCCATACAACTTTATTTCTTTTCTGCTTGATGCCCTGCAATAACAGATTGATTAGGCATTCTTCGGAACCCAAGATTGATTGGGCCCGGCTTTTCTATAAGATCGAGAATTATCAGATTTAATAACAGGAGATGCACCCTTTTTAACATTACTAAAGCTTTCAACTTTGTCTTTTCCTTTTTCAGACTTCATAGATTTGTCAGTCTTAGGAGAAGCCTTGTCACTCCTAACTTTAGGAGGACTAACAGTCTTAGCTCTTACATGCTTCTTTTTGACATTAGAACTAGCAGAAGAATTTAGACATGATTGGCTAGTTGCATTCATCAAGTTCACAACATTTGCATGATGTTAAAAGTGCATGGCATACAATTTGGTTGACCACATTGTGCATGATTCTGATGCATGTTATTCATTGTGTGTGGTACAAGCATGGCATGTGCAACAGGAATATTCATGTTAGATTTATATGCATAAGAAAGATGTTTAGTTGATTTACAGTGATAACATGCTTTCTTTATTCGTTCTGCCTTAACCTCTTTTAAGCCTTTTTCCTTTTTACTCTGTTGTTTGACAGCCTTAGCTCCTAATCCTGGTCTAGACTCATCTCTAGGGGAATTGATTTTAACTGATTTAGTAGGAGTTATAGGTTGTTCTTTCTTCCGATCTTCCATTTCAATCTCATATCTAACTAACAATTCAGTTTCTCCTTCTTCATGAGGAACGAAGTGCTTAAAGATAGGTTTGACAACAGATTTAAGAATTGTAGGTATTTACTTATTAATCTCACTGGAACTAGTGTCTACAGGCCTTTTTCCTTCTTTCTTAGATAAGTTAGAATAGTCAAGTCCTACACCGACTCCAGTTATCTTCTTAAATGTGTTACTATCAACATTCAGTTTACTAGCTGCTAGTTTATAAGCTTCACATTTAGTTTCTACCTCAGCTAGTTTATTCCTAAGACACGCTTCTATTTCATCTTTAAGGTTGAGCTTGTGTTCCAAAGATTTAATAGAGTCTCTTAGGGAAGTATCTATAGTGCAAGCAGCCTGTAATTCTTCTACTTTTGCCTCAAGCATTCTGTATTTGGCAACAAGTGTTTTCTGTTCTTTTTGAGAAGTATTTAGGCTTTTGCACAACATATAGATCTCTTCACTAAGACCCCGTTTTGCACCTTATAATCATCAATAGACATTTCTGTTGGGTTCCGAGGCATAAAACGCAGCGGATAAACGTAAATATAACAAAAAAAAATCGGAACCCAAACCCAGGATCCATGTATAAGATTGGACAGATTATGGTGAAACAGAATTATACCTATTCTAGTCTTGACTTTCACGAACTCAACAGAGATCCTAGCTTTCACGACTTGTGTCTTCCTCTCAAAAAACACCTCTACGGTATCCACACGAGCACCTTCAAGAACATCTCACGATCTTGACTACGGAATGGATGTACTATCGTCCCTTTGACAATTCGAGTTTGTTCCAGCCTCCTTTTGCTGCTGCCTCTTCTAGGGTTTTTATGAAAAGCGTAACGGCCTATTAACCCTACATTATCTATTTATAATGGCTGATTAATAGGCCCATAACAGCAAAACCTAACCCATGTAGGTATATGATTAAATAATAAAACGAATTTCTATTATTTAATTAATAATTAAGTCATACTTAATTATTATAGGTAGAAATACTCCTCTAATTTGAATTTATATTATCTCAATTAATTAAGTCTCACTTAATTAATATAATAAAATTCAAATAATCGTCAATTAATTTAAATCTATAATTTAAATTAACTATTCCTCAAAGTGCTCCATGTGTGTGACCCTATAGGCTATTATTTAATTGACAATATTTTATTCTCCAATAAAATTATAAACAATGAGCGGTATCTAGTAATACATCATTGCTACCCAATTAAACAATAATTAAATCGTGATTCGATAAAACCTTTCATGATTAATGTTTTCGTGTAATATAATCCATTTAACCATATATATTATAGATTAAACTCGAGGCATGTATTTATTCATCCTCTTCAACATTTAATCCGGGTTTACTTGATCCATGAGTAGACTATGAAAAACAAATCATTATTTGAGCACGACCATGCATTTTATAGTCTCACTCAATCAAGAGGCCAATAATATCTCTCCTAATTATAGGAGGGTTAAATCCTTTATCTATCATTCATATTTCTCATACGACTCATGATATACCCGATGTCCACTTTTATCATCACCCGGTCAAAGGTAACTTTTAATGTATTCAAAGTATATTAATCATCGTATAAAAATATAATGATCACAAGTCAAAGGATAATTACACCATTATCACTGTGAGTCTTTCTTATGACTATATTAAACATGAAGAATCTCACTGTGGGTCTGTCCAGTACCATGTACTCCTACATGTACCTATGTATTGACTTTAGTATCCCCATACTTATAACCAATGAGATGTGGTTATCTGTCAAACAACATATTAGTCTATTTATGTATTATTATTGTCCTATAATAATAATACTCGACTATGGACTTTTAAGAATATGATATATTATATAATCTCAAGTTCAAGTCATGTACTTCAACTATACAATGTGTATCATGATTCTAAGGACATTTATTATGCTAACAAATATATCGCAGTAATTAAAGTCATAATAAATACGTTTATTGAAAAATCAAATGACATAAAAGTCTATCAAAAGAAATATTGTATTGCCTCTAGGGCACCTACACTAACAATCTCCCACTTGCACTAGAGCCAATCACCCATGTATCTAATACCCATGAAACTAGTGTGACCATCGTGCTTCTTCTGCGACAAGCCTTTGGTCAGTGGGTCTGCAATGTTATTATTTGTGTACAATTTACATATGTGTATGTCACCCCTTTCATTAATCTCTCGAATGAGGTGATATCTCCTGAGTATATGTTTGGTTCGGGAGTGAGATCTAGGTTCTTTAGCCTGTGCAATGGCTCCATTATTATCGCAGTATAGATCAATGGGATTTGTGATTGATGAAACCACTCCCAAACCTATTTTCAAGTTCGAACGAGTCAAGAATGAGTCTCAAATTGTTACAAATTGCTTTCTTGTTCAAAAGAGCTAAGAATTGTCTTACAAGAGTTTACAAGTTATTTCCATGTTCAAACGAGTCAATAATGAAGTTACAAGTTATTTTCAAGTTTGAACGAGTCAAGAATGAGTCTCAAATTGTTACAAATAGTGTTCTTATTCAAAAGAGCTAAGAATGGTCCTACAAGAGTTTACAAGTTGTTTCCATGTTCAAACGAGTCAACAATGAAGCTACAAGTTATTTCCAAGTTTGAACGAGTCAAGAATGAGCCTCAAATTGTTACAAATTGCTTTCTTGTTCAAAAGAGCTAAGAATTGTCTTATAAGATTTTACAAGTTATTTCCATGTTCAAACGAGTCAATAATGAAGTTACAAGTTATTTTCAAGTTCGAACGAGTCAAGAATGAGTCTCAAATTGTTACAAATTGTTTTCTTGTTCAAAAAAGCTAAGAATGGTCCTACAAGAGTTTACAAGTTATTTCCATGTTCAAATGAGTCAATAATGAAGTTACAAGTTATTTTCAATTTCGAACGATTCAAGAATGAGTCTCAAATTGTTACAAATTATTTTCTTGTTCAAAAGAGCTAAGAATGGTCTTACAAGAGTTTTCAAGTTATTTCCATGTTCAAACGAGTCAACAATGAAGCTACAAGTTATTTCCAAGTTCGAACGAGTCAAGAATGAGCCTCAAATTGTTACAAATTGCTTTCTTGTTCAAAAGAGCTAAGAATTGTCTTACAAGAGTTTACAAGTTATTTCCATGTTCAAACGAGTCAATAATGAAGTTACAAGTTATTTTCAAGTTTGAACGAGTCAAGAATGAGTCTCAAATTATTACAAATAGTGTTCTTATTCAAAAGAGCTAAGAATGGTCCTACAAGAGTTTACAAGTTGTTTCCATGTTCAAACGAGTCAACAATGAAGCTACAAGTTATTTTTAAGTTTGAACGAGTCAAGAATGAGCCTCAAATTGTTATAAATTGTTTTCTTGGTCAAACGTGCTAAGAATGGTCCTACAAGAGTTTTCAAGTTATTTCCATGTTCAAACGAGTCAACAATGAAGTTATAAGTTATTTTCAAGTTCGAACGAGTCAAGAATGAGTCTCAAATTGTTACAAATTGCTTTCTTGTTCAAAAGAGCTAAGAATTGTCTTATAAGAGTTTACAAGTTATTTCCATGTTCAAACGAGTCAATAATGAAGTTACAAGTTATTTTCAAGTTTGAACGAGTCAAGAATGAGTCTCAAATTGTTACAAATAGTGTTCTTATTCAAAAGAGCTAAGAATGGTCCTACAAGAGTTTACAAGTTGTTTCCATGTTCAAACGAGTCAATAATGAAGTTACAAGTTATTTTTAAGTTTGAACGAGTCAAGAATGAGTCTCAAATTGTTATAAATTGTTTTTTTGGTCAAACGTGCTAAGAATTGTCCTACAAGAGTTTTCAAGTTATTTCCATGTTCAAACGAGTCAACAATGAAGCTACAAATTGTTTCAAAGTTCGAACGAGTCAAGAATGAGCCTCAAATTGCTACAAATTGCTTTCTTATTCAAAAGAGCTAAGAATTGTCCTACAAGAGTTTACAAGTTGTTTCCATGTTCAAACGAGTCAATAATGAAGTTATAAGTTCTCTTCAAGTTCGAACGAGTCAAGAATGAGTCTCAAATTGTTACAAATAGTTTTCTTATTCAAAAGAGCTAAGAATGGTCCTACAAGAGTTTACAAGTTGTTTCCATGTTCAAACGAGTCAATAATGAAGTTACAAGCTGTTTTCAAGTTCGAATGAGTCAAGAATGAGTCTCAAATTTATACAAATTGTTTTCTTGTTCAAAAGAGCTAAGAATGGTTCTACAAGAGTTTTCAAGTTGTTTCCATGTTCAAACGAGTCAACAATGAAGCTACAAGTTGTTTCCAAGTTTGAACAAGTCAAGAATGAGCCTCAAATTGTTACGAATTGTTTTCTTGTTCAAAAGAGCTAAGAATGGTCCTAGAAGAGTTTACAAGTTGTTTCCATGTTCAAACGAGTCAACAATGAAGCTACAACTTGTTTCTAAGTTCGAACGAGTCAAGAATGAGCCTCAAATTGTTACGAATTTTTTTCCTGTTCAAAAGAGCTAAGAATTGTCCTACAAGAGTTTTCAAGTTGTTTCCATGTTCAAACGAGTCAATAATGAAGTTACAAGTTATTTTCAAGTTCGAACGGGTCAAAAATGAGTCTCATATTGTTACAAATAGTTTTCTTATTCAAAAGAGCTAAGAATGGTCCTACAAGAATTTACTGTTTCCATGTTCAAACGAGTCAATAATGAAGTTACAAGTTATTTTGAAGTTCGAACGAGTCTAGAATGAGTCTCAAAATGTTATAAATTGTTTTCTTGTTCAAAAGAGCTAAGAATGGTCGTACAAGAGTTTTCAAGTTGTTTTCATGTTCAAACGAGTCAACAATAAAGCTACAAGTTGTTCCCAAGTTCGAACGAGTCAAGAATGAACCTCAAATTGTTAGGAATTGTTTTCTTATTCAAAAGAGCTAAGAATGGTCCTACAATAGTTTACAAGTTGTTTCCATGTTCAAACGAGTCAATAATGAAGTTACAAGTTATTTTTAAGTTTGAACGACTCAAGAATGACTCTCAAATTGTTATAAATTATTTTCTTGGTCAAACGAGCTAAGAATTGTCCTACAAGAGTTTTCAAGTTATTTCCATGTTCAAACGAGTCAACAATGAAGCTACAAATTGTTTCAAAGTTCGAACGAGTCAAGAATGAGCCTCAAATTGTTACAAATTGCTTTCTTATTCAAAAGAGCTAAGAATTGTCCTACAAGAGTTTACAAGTTGTTTCCATGTTCAAACGAGTCAATAATGAAGTTATAAGTTATTTTCAAGTTTGAACGAGTCAAGAATGAGTCTCAAATTATTACAAATAGTTTTCTTATTCAGAAGAGCTAAGAATGGTCCTACAAGAGTTTACAAGTTGTTTCCATGTTCAACCGAGTCAATAATGAAGTTACAAGTTATTTTCAAGTTCGAACGAGTCAAGAATGAGTCTCAAATTGTTACAAATTGTTTTCTTGTTCAAAAAAGCTAAGAATGGTTCTACAAGAGTTTACAAGTTATTTCCATGTTCAAACGAGTCAATAATGAAGTTATAAGTTATTTTCAAGTTCGAACAAGTCAAGAATGAGTCTCAAATTGTTACAAATTATTTTCTTGTTCAAAAGAGCTAATAATGGTCCTACAAGAGTTTTCAAGTTGTTTCCATGTTCAAACGAGTCAACAATGAAGCTACAAGTTATTTCCAAGTTCGAACGACTCAAGAATGAGCCTCAAATTGTTACAAATTGCTTTCTTGTTCAAAAGAGCTAAGAATTGTCTTACAAGAGTTTACAAGTTATTTCCATGTTCAAACGAGTCAATAATGAAGTTACAAGTTATTTTCAAGTTTGAACGAGTCAAGAATGAGTCTCAAATTGTTACAAATAGTGTTCTTATTCAAAAGAGCTAAGAATGGTCGTACAAGAGTTTACAAGTTGTTTCCATGTTCAAACGAGTCAATAATGAAGTTACAAGTTATTTTTAAGTTTGAACGAGTCAAGAATGAGTCTCAAATTGTTATAAATTGTTTTCTTGGTCAAACGTGCTAAGAATTGTCCTACAAGAGTTTTCAAGTTATTTCCATGTTCAAACGAGTCAACAATGAAGCTACAAATTGTTTCAAAATTTGAACGAGTCAAGAATGAGCCTCAAATTGTAACAAATTGCTTTCTTATTCAAAAGAGCTAAGAATTGTCCTACAAGAGTTTACAAGTTGTTTCCATGTTCAAACGAGTCAATAATGAAGTTATAAGTTATTTTCAAGTTTGAATGAGTCAAGAATGAGTCTCAAATTATTACAAATAGTTTTCTTATTCAAAAGAGCTAAGAATGGTCCTACAAGAGTCTACAAGTTGTTTCCATGTTCAAACGAGTCAATAATGAAGTTACAAGTTATTTTCAAGTTCGAACGAGTCAAGAATGAGTCTCAAATTGTTACAAATTGTTTTCTTGTTCAAAAAAGCTAAGAATGGTACTACAAGAGTTTACAAGTTATTTCCATGTTCAAACGAGTCGATAATGAAGTTACAAGTTATTTTCAAGTTCGAACGAGTCAAGAATGAGTCTCAAATTGTTACAAATTATTTTCTTGTTCAAAAGAGCTAAGAATGGTTCTACAAGAGTTTTCAAGTTGTTTCCATGTTCAAATGAGTCAACAATGAAGCTACAAGTTATTTCCAAGTTCAAACGAGTCAAGAATGAGCCTCAAATTGTTACAAATTGCTTTCTTGTTCAAAAGAGCTAAGAATTGTCTTACAAGAGTTTACAAGTTATTTCCATGTTCAAACGAGTCAATAATGAAGTTACAAGTTATTTTCAAGTTTAAACGAGTCAAGAATGAGTCTCAAATTGTTACAAATAGTGTTCTTATTGAAAAGAGCTAAGAATGGTTCTACAAGAGTTTTCAAGTTGTTTCCATGTTCAAACGAGTCGACAATGAAGCTACAAGTTGTTTCCAAGTTCGAACAAGTCAAGAATGAGCCTCAAATTGTTACGAATTGTTTTCTTGTTCAAAAGAGCTAAGAATGGTCCTAGAAGAGTTTACAAGTTGTTTCCATGTTCAAACGAGTCAACAATGAAGCTACAACTTGTTTCTAAGTTCGAACGAGTCAAGAATGAGCCTCAAATTGTTACGAATTTTTTTCTTGTTCAAAAGAGCTAAGAATTGTCCTACAAGAGTTTTCAAGTTGTTTCCATGTTCAAAGGAGTCAATAATGAAGTTACAAGTTATTTTCAAGTTCAAACGAGTCAAAAATGAGTCTCATATTGTTACAAATAGTTTTCTTATTCAAAAGAGCTAAGAATGGTCCTACAAGAGTTTACTGTTTCCATGTTCAAACGAGTCAATAATGAAGTTACAAGTTATTTTTAAGTTCGAACGAGTCTAGAATGAGTCTCAAAATGTTATAAATTGTTTTCTTGTTCAAAAGAGCTAAGAATGGTCGTACAAGGGTTTTCAAGTTGTTTTCATGTTCAAACGAGTCAACAATAAAGCTACAAGTTGTTCCCAAGTTCGAACGACTCAAGAATGAGCCTCAAATTGTTAGGAATTGTTTTCATATTCAAAAGAGCTAAGAATGGTCCTACAAGAGTTTACAAGTTGTTTCCATGTTCAAACGAATCAATAATGAAGTTACAAGTTATTTTCAAGTTTGAACGAGTCAAGAATGAGTCTCAAATTGTTACAAATAGTGTTCTTATTTAAAAGAGCTAAGAATGGTCCTACAAGAGTTTACAAGTTATTTCCATGTTCAAACGAGTCAACAATGAAGCTACAAATTGTTTCAAAGTTCGAACGAGTCAAGAATGAGCCTCAAATTGTTACAAATTGCTTTCTTGTTCAAAAGAGCTAAGAATGGTCCTACAAGTGTTTTCAAGTTGTTTCCGTGTTCAAACGAGTCAACAATGAAGCTACAAGTTGTTTCCAAGTTCGAACGAGTCAAGAATGAGCCTCAAATTGTTACGATTTGTTTTCTTGTTCAAAAGAGCTAAGAATAGTCCTACAGGAATTTGCAAATTGTTTCCATGTTCAAACGAGTCAACAATTAAGCTACAAGTTGTTTCCAAGTTCGAACGAGTCAAGAATGAGCCTCAAATTGTTACGATTTGTTTTCTTGTTCAAAAGAGCTAAGAATAGTTCTACAAGAATTTGCAAATTGTTTCCATGTTCAAACGAGTCAACAATGAAGCTACAAGTTGTTTCCAAGTTCGAACGAGTCAAGAATGAGCCTCAAATTGTTACGATTTGTTTTCTTGTTCAAAAGAGCTAAGAATAGTTCTACAAGAATTTGCAAATTGTTTCCATGTTCAAACGAGTCAACAATGAAGCTACAAGTTGTTTCCAAGTTCGAACGAGTCAAGAATGAGCCTCAAATTGTTACGATTTGTTTTCTTGTTCAAAAGAGCTAAGAATTGTTCTACAAGAATTTGCAAATTGTTTCCATGTTCAAACGAGTCAACAATGAAGCTACAAGTTGTTTCCAAGTTCGAACAAGTCAAGAATGAGCCTCAAATTGTTACGAATTGTTTTCTTGTTCAAAGGAGCTAAGAATGGTCCTACAAGAGTATACAAGTTGTTTCCATGTTCAAACGAGTCAATAATGAAGTTATAAGTTATTTTCAAGTTTGAACGAGTCAAGAATGAGTCTCAAATTATTAAAAATAGTGTTCTTATTCAAAAGAGCTAAGAATGGTCCTACAAGAGTTTTCAAGTTGTTTCCATGTTCAAACGAGTCAATAATGAAGTTACAAGTTATTTTCAAGTTCGAACGAGTCAAAAATGAGTCTCATATTGTTACAAATAGTTTTCTTACAAGTTGTTTCCATGTTCAAACGAGTCAATAATGAAGGTACAAGTTGTTTTCAAGGTCGAACGATTGAAGAATGAGTTTCCAAGAGTTTACAAGTTATTGTTTTCTTATTAAAAAGAGCTAAGAATGGTCCTACAAGAGTTTACAAGTTGTTTCCATGTTCAAACGAGTCAATAATGAAGGTACAAGTTGTTTTTAAGTTCGAACGATTCAAGAATGAGTCTCAAAATGTTATAAATTGTTTTCTTGTTCAAAAGAGCTAAGAATGGTCCTACAAGAGTTTTCAAGTTGTTTCCATGTTCAAACGAGTCAACAATAAAGCTACAAGTTGTTTCCAAATTCGAACGAGTCAAGAATGAGCCTCAAATTGTTATGATTTGTTTTCTTGTTCAAAAGAGCTAAGAATGGTCCTACAAGAGTTTACAAGTTGTTTCCATATTCAAACGAGTCAATAATGAAGGTACAAGTTGTTTTCAAGGTCGAACGATTGAAGAATGAGTTTCAAATTGTTATATATTGTTTTCTTATTAAAAAGAGCTAAGAATGGTCCCACAAGAGTTTACAAGTTGTTTCCATCTTCAAACGAGTCAATAATGAAGGTACAAGTTGTTTTCAAGGTCGAACGATTCAAGAATGAGTTTCAAATTGTTACAAATTGTTTTCTTGTTCAAAAGAGCTAAGAATGGTCCTACCAGTGTTTTCAAGTTGTTTCCGTGTTCAAACGAGTCAACAATGAAGCTACAAGTTGTTTCCAAGTTCGAACGAGTCAAGAATGAGCCTCAAATTGTTACGGTTTGTTTTCTTGTTCAAAAGAGCTAAGAATGGTCCTAGAAGAGTTTACAAGTTGTTTCCACGTTCAAACAAGTCAATAATGAAGTTACAAGTTGTTTACAAGTTTGAACGAGTAAAGAATGAGTCTCAAATTGTTACAAATTGTTTTCTTGTTCAAAAGAGCTAAGAATGGTCCTACAAGAGTTTTCAAGTTGTTTCCATGTTCAAACTAGTCAACAATGAATCTATATGTTGTTTCCAAGTTCGAATGAGTCAAGAATGAGCCTCAAATTGTTACGATTTGTTTTCTTGTTCAAAAGAGCTAAGAATGGTCCTACAAGTGTTTTCAAGTTGTTTCCGTGTTCAAACGAGTCAACAATTAAGCTACAAGTTGTTTCCAAGTTCGAACGAGTCAAGAATGAGCCTCAAATTGTTACGATTTGTTTTCTTGTTCAAAAGAGCTAAGAATAGTCAACAATGAAGCTACAAGTTGTTTCCAAGTTCGAACGAGTCAAGAATGAGCCTCAAATTGTTACGATTTGTTTTCTTGTTCAAAAGAGCTAGGAATGGTCCTACAAGTGTTTTCAAGTTGTTTCCGTGTTCAAACGAGTCAACAATGAAGCTACAAGTTGTTTCCAAGTTCGAACGAGTCAAGAATGAGCCTCAAATTGTTACGAATTGTTTTCTTGTTCAAAAGAGCTAAGAATGGTCCTACAAGAGTTTACAAGTTGTTTCCATGTTCAAACGAGTCAATAATGAAGGTACAAGTTGTTTTCAAGGTCAAACGATTGAAGAATGAGTTTCAAATTGTTACATATTGTTTTCTTATTAAAAAGAGCTAAGAATGGTCCCACAAGAGTTTACAAGTTGTTTCCATCTTCAAACGAGTCAATAATGAAGGTACAAGTTATTTTTAAGTTCGAACGATTCAAGAATGAGTCTCAAATTGTTATAAATTGTTTTCTTGTTCAAAAGAGCTAAGAATGGTCCTACAAGAGTTTTCAAGTTATTTCCATGTTCAAACGAGTCAACAATGAAGCTACAAGTTGTTTCCAAATTCGAACGAGTCAAGAATGAGCCTCAAATTGTTATGATTTGTTTTCTTGTTCAAAAGAGCTAAGAATTGTCCTACAGGAGTTTTTAAGTTGTTTCCATGTTCAAACGAGTCAACAATGAAGCTACAAGTTGTTTCCAAGTTCGAACGAGTAAAGAATGAGCCTCAAATTGTTACGAATTGTTTTCTTGTTCAAAGGAGCTAAGAATGGTCCTACAAGAGTTTACAAGTTGTTTCCATGTTTAAACGAGTCAATAATGAAGGTACAAGTTGTTTTCAAGGTCGAACGATTGAAGAATGAGTTTCAAATTGTTACATATTGTTTTCTTATTAAAAAGAGCTAAGAATGGTCCCACAACAGTTTACAAGTTGTTTCCATCTTCAAACGAGTCAATAATGAAGGTACAAGTTGTTTTCAAGGTTGAACGATTGAAGAATGAGTTTCAAATTGTTATATATTGTTTTCTTATTAAAAAGAGCTAAGAATGGTCCCACAAGAGTTTACAAGTTGTTTCCATCTTCAAACGAGTCAATAATGAAGGTACAAGTTGTTTTCAAGGTCGAACGATTCAAGAATGAGTCTCAAATTGTTACAAATTGTTTTCTTGTTCAAAAGAGCTAAGAATGGTCCTACAAGAGTTTTCAATTTGTTTCCATGTTAAAACGATTCAACAATGAAGCTACAAGTTGTTTCCAAGTTCGAACGAGTCAAGAATGAGCCTCAAATTGTTACGATTTGTTTTCTTGTTCAAAAGAGCTAAGAATGGTCCTAGAAGAGTTTACAAGTTGTTTACATGTTCAAACGAGTCAATAATGAAGTTACAAGTTGTTTTCAAGTTCGAACGAGTAAAGTATTAGTCTCAAATTGTTACAAATTGTTTTCTTGTTCAAAAGAGCTAAGAATGGTCCTACAAGAGTTTTCAAGTTATTTCCATGTTCAAACGAGTCAACAATGAAGCTACAAGTTGTTTCCAAGTTCGAATGAGTCAAGAATGAGCCTCAAATTGTTATGATTTGTTTTCTTGTTCAAAAGAGCTAAGAATGGTCCTACCAGTGTTTTCAAGTTGTTTCCGTGTTCAAACGAGTCAACAATGAAGCTACAAGTTGTTTCCAAGTTCGAACGAGTCAAGAATGAGCCTCAAATTGTTACGATTTGTTTTCTTGTTCAAAAGAGCTAAGAATAGTCCTACAGAAATTTGCAAATTGTTTCCATGTTCAAACGAGTCAACAATGAAGCTACAAGTTGTTTCCAAGTTCGAACGAGTCAAGAATGAGCCTCAAATTGTTACGATTTGTTTTTTTGTTCAAAAGAGCTAAGAATAGTTCTACAGGAATTTGCAAATTGTTTCCATGTTCAAACGAGTCAACAATGAAGCTACAAGTTATTTCCAAGTTCGAACGAGTCAAGAATGAACCTCAAATTGTTACAAATTGTTTTCTTGTTCAAAGGAACTAAGAATGGTCCTACAAGAGTTTACAAGTTGTTTCCATGTTTAAACGAGTCAATAATGAAGGTACAAGTTGTTTTCAAGGTCGAACGATTGAAGAATGAGTTTCAAATTGTTACATATTGTTTTCTTATTAAAAAGAGCTAAGAATGGTCCCACAACAGTTTACAAGTTGTTTCCATCTTCAAACGAGTCAATAATGAAGGTACAAGTTGTTTTTAAGTTCGAATGATTCAAGAATGAGTCTCAAATTGTTACAAATTGTTTTCTTGTTCAAAAGAGCTAAGAATGGTCCTACAAGAGTTTTCAAGTTGTTTCCATGTTCAAACGAGTCAACAATGAATCTATAAGTTGTTTCCAAGTTCGAACGACTCAAGAATGAGCCTCAAATTGTTACGATTTGTTTTCTTGTTCAAAAGAGCGAAGAATAGTCCTACAGGAATTTTCAAATTGTTTCAATGTTCAAACGAGTCAACAATGAAGCTACAAGTTGTTTCCAAGTTCGAACGAGTCAAGAATGAGCCTCAAATTGTTACGATTTGTTTTCTTGTTCAAAAGAGCTAGGAATGGTCCTACAAGTGTTTTCAAGTTGTTTCCGTGTTCAAACGAGTCAACAATGAAGCTACAAGTTGTTTCCAAGTTCGAACGAGTCAAGAATGAGCCTCAAATTGTTACGAATTGTTTTCTTGTTCAAAAGAGCTAAGAATGGTCCTACAAGAGTTTACAAGTTGTTTCCATGTTCAAACGAGTCAATAATGAAGGTACAAGTTGTTTTCAAGGTCAAACGATTGAAGAATGTGTTTCAAATTGTTACATATTGTTTTCTTATTAAAAAGAGCTAAGAATGGTCCCACAAGAGTTTACAAGTTGTTTCCATCTTCAAACGAGTCAATAATGAAGGTACAAGTTGTTTTTAAGTTCGAACGATTCAAGAATGAGTCTCAAATTGTTATAAATTGTTTTCTTGTTCAAAAGAGCTAAGAATGGTCCTACAAGAGTTTTCAAGTTATTTCCATGTTCAAACGAGTCAACAATGAAGCTACAAGTTGTTTCCAAATTGGAACGAGTCAAGAATGAGCCTCAAATTGTTATGATTTGTTTTCTTGTTCAAAAGAGCTAAGAATTGTCCTACAGGAGTTTTTAAGTTGTTTCCATGTTCAAACGAGTCAACAATGAAGCTATAAGTTGTTTCCAAGTTCGAACGAGTAAAGAATGAGCCTCAAATTGTTACGAATTGTTTTCTTGTTCAAAGGAGCTAAGAATGGTCCTACAAGAGTTTACAAGTTGTTTCCATGTTTAAACGAGTCAATAATGAAGGTACAAGTTGTTTTCAAGGTCGAACGATTGAAGAATGAGTTTCAAATTGTTACATATTGTTTTCTTATTAAAAAGTGCTAAGAATGGTCCCACAACAGTTTACAAGTTGTTTCCATCTTCAAACGAGTCAATAATGAAGGTACAAGTTGTTTTCAAGGTTGAACGATTGAAGAATGAGTTTCAAATTGTTATATATTGTTTTCTTATTAAAAAGAGCTAAGAATGGTCCCACAAGAGTTTACAAGTTGTTTCCATCTTCAAACGAGTCAATAATGAAGGTACAAGTTGTTTTCAAGGTCGAACGATTCAAGAATGAGTCTCAAATTGTTACAAATTGTTTTCTTGTTCAAAAGAGCTAAGAATGGTCCTACAAGAGTTTTCAATTTGTTTCCATGTTAAAACGATTCAACAATGAAGCTACAAGTTGTTTCCAAGTTCGAACGAGTCAAGAATGAGCCTCAAATTGTTACGATTTGTTTTCTTGTTCAAAAGAGCTAAGAATGGTCCTAGAAGAGTTTACAAGTTGTTTACATGTTCAAACGAGTCAATAATGAAGTTACAAGTTGTTTTCAAGTTCGAACGAGTAAAGTATTAGTCTCAAATTGTTACAAATTGTTTTCTTGTTCAAAAGAGCTAAGAATGGTCCTACAAGAGTTTTCAAGTTATTTCCATGTTCAAACGAGTCAACAATGAAGCTACAAGTTGTTTCCAAGTTCGAATGAGTCAAGAATGAGCCTCAAATTGTTATGATTTGTTTTCTTGTTCAAAAGAGCTAAGAATGGTCCTACCAGTGTTTTCAAGTTGTTTCCGTGTTCAAACGAGTCAACAATGAAGCTACAAGTTGTTTCCAAGTTCGAACGAGTCAAGAATGAGCCTCAAATTATTACGATTTGTTTTCTTGTTCAAAAGAGCTAAGAATAGTCCTACAGAAATTTGCAAATTGTTTCCATGTTCAAACGAGTCAACAATGAAGCTACAAGTTGTTTCCAAGTTCGAACGAGTCAAGAATGAGCCTCAAATTGTTACGATTTGTTTTTTTGTTCAAAAGAGCTAAGAATAGTTCTACAGGAATTTGCAAATTGTTTCCATGTTCAAACGAGTCAACAATGAAGCTACAAGTTGTTTCCAAGTTCGAACGAGTCAAGAATGAACCTCAAATTGTTACAAATTGTTTTCTTGTTCAAAGGAACTAAGAATGGTCCTACAAGAGTTTACAAGTTGTTTCCATGTTTAAACGAGTCAATAATGAAGGTACAAGTTGTTTTCAAGGTCGAACGATTGAAGAATGAGTTTCAAATTGTTACATATTGTTTTCTTATTAAAAAGAGCTAAGAATGGTCCCACAACAGTTTACAAGTTGTTTCCATCTTCAAACGAGTCAATAATGAAGGTACAAGTTGTTTTTAAGTTCGAATGATTCAAGAATGAGTCTCAAATTGTTACAAATTGTTTTCTTGTTCAAAAGAGCTAAGAATGGTCCTACAAGAGTTTTCAAGTTGTTTCCATGTTCAAACGAGTCAACAATGAATCTATAAGTTGTTTCCAAGTTCGAACGACTCAAGAATGAGCCTCAAATTGTTACGAATTTATTTCTTGTTCAAAAGAGCGAAGAATAGTCCTACAGGAATTTTCAAATTGTTTCAATGTTCAAACGAGTCAACAATGAAGCTACAAGTTGTTTCCAAGTTCGAACGAGTCAAGAATGAGCCTCAAATTGTTACGATTTGTTTTCTTGTTCAAAAGAGCTAAGAATGGTCCTACAAGTGTTTTCAAGTTGTTTCCGTGTTCAAACGAGTCAACAATGAAGCTACAAGTTGTTTCCAAGTTCGAACGAGTCAAGAATGAGCCTCAAATTGTTACGAATTGTTTTCTTGTTCAAAAGAGCTAAGAATGGTCCTACAAGAGTTTACAAGTTGTTTCCATGTTCAAACGAGTCAATAATGAAGGTACAAGTTGTTTTCACGGTCGAACGATTGAAGAATGAGTTTCAAATTGTTACATATTGTTTTCTTATTAAAAAGAGCTAAAAATGGTCCCACAAGACTTTACAAGTTGTTTCCATCTTCAAACGAGTCAATAATGAAGGTACAAGTTGTTTTTAAGTTCGAACGATTCAAGAATGAGTCTCAAATTGTTACAAATTGTTTTCTTGTTCAAAAGAGCTAAGAATGGTCCTACAAGAGTTTTCAAGTTGTTTACATGTTCAAACGAGTCAACAATGAATCTATAAGTTGTTTCCAAGTTCGAACGAGTCAAGAATGAGCCTCAAATTGTTACGATTTGTTTTCTTGTTCAAAAGAGCTAAGAATTGTCCTAGAAGAGTTTACAAGTTGTTTCCATGTTCAAACGAGTCAATAATGAAGTTACAAGTTGTTCACAAGTTCGAACGAGTAAAGAATGAGCCTCAAATTGTTACGGTTTGTTTTCTTGTTCAAAAGAGCTAAGAATTGTCCTAGAAGAGTTTACAAGTTGTTTCCATGTTCAAACGAGTCAATAATGAAGTTACAAGTTGTTTACAAGTTCGAACGAGTAAAGAATGAGTCTCAAATTGTTACAAATTGTTTTCTTGTTCAAAAGAGCTAAGAATGGTCCTACAAGAGTTTTCAAGTTGTTTCCATGTTCAAACTAGTCAACAATGAATCTATAAGTTGTTTCCTAGTTCGAACGAGTCAAAAATGAGCCTCAAATTCTTACGATTTGTTTTCTTGTTCAAAAGAGCTAAGAATGGTCCTATAAGTGTTTTCACGTTGTTTCCTTGTTTAAACGAGTCAACAATGAAGCTACAAGTTGTTTCCAAGTTCGAACGAGTCAAGAATGAGTCTCAAATTATTACGAATTGTTTTCTTGTTCAAAAGAGTTAAGAATGGTCCTACAAGAGTTTACAAGTTGTTTCCATATTCAAACGAGTCAATAATGAAGTTACAAGTTGTTTTCAAGTTCGAACGATTCAAGAATGAGTCTCAAATTGTGACAAATTGTTTTCTTGTTCAAAAGAGCTAAGAATTGTCCTACAAGAGTTTACAACTTGTTTCCCTGTTCAAACGAGCCTACAATGAAGCTACAAGATGTTTCCAAGTTCGAACGAGTCAAGAATGAGCCTCAAATTGTAACGAATTTTTTTCTTGTTCAAAAGAGCTAAGAATGGTCCTACAAGAGTTTACAAGTTGTTTCCATGTTCAAACGAGTCAATAATGAAGGTACAAGTTGTTTTCAAGGTCGCACGATTCAAGAATGAGTCTCAAATTGTTACATATTGTTTTCTTATTAAAAAAGAGCTAAGAATGGTCCCACAAGAGTTTACAAGTTGTTTCCATCTTCAAACGAGTCAATAATGAAGGTACAAGTTGTTTTCAAGGTCGAACGATTCAAGAATGAGTCTCAAATTGTTACAAATTGTTTTCTTGTTCAAAAGAGCTAAGAATGGTCCTACAAGAGTTTTCAAATTGTTTCCATGTTCAAACGATTCAACAATGAAGCTACAAGTTGTTTCCAAGTTCGAACGAGTCAAGAATGAGCCTCAAATTGTTACGATTTATTTTCTTGTTCAAAAGAGCTAAGAATGGTCCTAGAAGAGTTTACAAGTTGTTTCCATGTTCAAACGAGTCAATAATGAAGTTACAAGTTGTTTTCAAGTTCGAACGAGTAAAATATTAGCTCAAATTGTTACAAATTGTTTTCTTGTTCAAAAGAGCTAAGAATGGTCGTACAAGAGTTTTCAAGTTGTTTCCATGTTCAAACGAGTCAACAATGAAGCTACAAGTTGTTTCTAAGTTCGAACGAGTCAAGAATGAGCCTCAAATTGTTATGATTTGTTTTCTTGTTCAAAAGAGCTAAGAATAGTCCTACAGGAATTTTCAAGTTGTTTCCATGTTCAAACGAGACAACAATGAAGCTACAAGTTATTTCCATGTTCGAACGAGTCAAGAATGAGCCTCAAATTGTTACGATTTGTTTTCTTGTTCAAAAGAGCTAAGAATAGTCCTACAGGAGTTTTCAAGTAGTTTCCATGTTGAAACGAGTCAACAATGAAGCTACAAGTTGTTTCCAAGTTCGAACGAGTCAAGAATGAGCCTCAAATTGTAACGATTTGTTTTCTTGTTCAAAAGAGCTAAGAATTGTCCTAAAAGAGTTTACAAGTTATTTCCACGTTCAAACAAGTCAATAATGAAGTTACAAGTTGTTTTCAAGTTCGAACGAGTAAAGTATTAGTCTCAAATTGTTTTCATGTTCAAAAGAGCTAAGAATGGTCCTACAAGAGTTTTCAAGTTATTTCCATGTTCAAACGAGTCAACAATGAAGCTACAAGTTGTTTCCAAGTTCGAACGAGTCAAGAATGAGCCTCAAATTGTTATGATTTATTTTCTTGTTCAAAAGAGCTAAGAATAGTCCTACAGGAATTTTCAAGTTGTTTCCATGTTCAAACGAGTTAACAATGAAGCTACAAGTTGTTTCCAAGTTCGAACAAGTCAAGAATTAGCCTCAAATTGTAACGGTTTGTTTTCTTGTTCTTAAGAGCTAAGAATGGTCCTAGAAGAGTTTACAAGTTGTTTCCACGTTCAAACAAGTCAATAATGAAGTTACAAGTTGTTTACAAGTTCGAACGAGTAAAGAATGAGTCTCAAATTATTACAAATTGTTTTCTTGTTCAAAAGAGCTAAGAATGGTCCTACAAGAGTTTTCAAGTTGTTTCCATGTTCAAACTAGTCAACAATGAATCTATAAGTTGTTTCCAAGTTCGAACGAGTCAAGAATGAGCCTCAAATTGTTACGATTTGTTTTCTTGTTCAAAAGAGCTAAGAATGGTCCTACCAGTGTTTTCAAGTTGTTTTCGTGTTCAAACGAGTCAACAATGAAGCTACAAGTTGTTTCCAAGTTCGAACGAGTCAAGAATGAGCCTCAAATTGTTACGATTTGTTTTCTTGTTCAAAAGAGCTAAGAATAGTCCTACAGGAATTTGCAAATTGTTTCCATGTTCAAACGAGTCAACAATGAAGCTACAAGTTGTTTCCAAGTTCGAACGAGTCAAGAATGAGCCTCAAATTGTTACGATTTGTTTCCTTGTTCAAAAGAGCTAAGAATAGTCCTACAGGAATTTGCAAATTGTTTCCATGTTCAAACGAGTCAACAATGAAGCTACAAGTTGTTTCCAAGTTCGAACGAGTCAAGAATGAGCCTCAAATTGTTACAAATTGTTTTCTTGTTCAAAGGAGCTAAGAATGGTCCTACAAGAGTTTACAAGTTGTTTCCATGTTTAAACGAGTCAATAATGAAGGTACAAGTTGTTTTCAAGGTCGAACGATTGAAGAATGAGTTTCAAATTGTTACATATTGTTTTCTTATTAAAAAGAGCTAAGAATGGTCCCACAACAGTTTACAAGTTGTTTCCATCTTCAAACGAGTCAATAATGAAGGTACAAGTTGTTTTTAAGTTCGAATGATTCAAGAATGAGTCTCAAATTGTTACAAATTGTTTTCTTGTTCAAAAGAGCTAAGAATGGTCCTACAAGAGTTTTCAAGTTGTTTCCATGTTCAAACGAGTCAACAATGAATCTATAAGTTGTTTCCAAGTTCGAACGACTCAAGAATGAGCCTCAAATTGTTACGATTTGTTTTCTTGTTCAAAAGAGCTAAGAATAGTCCTACAGGAATTTTCAAATTGTTTCAATGTTCAAACGAGTCAACAATGAAGCTACAAGTTGTTTCCAAGTTCGAACGAGTCAAGAATGAGCCTCAAATTGTTACGATTTGTTTTCTTGTTCAAAAGAGCTAAGAATGGTCCTACAAGTGTTTTCAAGTTGTTTCCGTGTTCAAACGAGTCAACAATGAAGCTACAAGTTGTTTCCAAGTTCGAACGAGTCAAGAATGAGCCTCAAATTGTTACGATTTGTTTTCTTGTTCAAAAGAGCTAAGAATGGTCCTAAAAGAGTTTACAAGTTATTTCCACGTTCAAACAAGTCAATAATGAAGTTACAAGTTGTTTTCAAGTTCGAACGGGTAAAGTATTAGTCTCAAATTGTTTTCATGTTCAAAAGAGCTAAGAATGGTCCTACAAGAGTTTTCAAGTTATTTCCATGTTCAAACGAGTCAACAACGAAGCTACAAGTTGTTTCCAAGTTAGAACGAGTCAAGAATGAGCCTCAAATTGTTACGATTTGTTTTCTTGTTCAAAAGAGCTAAGAATAGTTCTACAGGAATTTGCAAATTGTTTCCATGTTCAAACGAGTCAACAATGAAGCTACAAGTTGTTTCCAAGTTCGAACGAGTCAAGAATGAGCCTCAAATTGTTACGAATTGTTTTCTTGTTCAAAGGAGCTAAGAATGGTCCTACAAGAGTTTACAAGTTGTTTCCATGTTCAAACGAGTCAACAATGAAGGTACAAGTTGTTTTCAAGTTCAACCGTTTCAAGAATGAGTCTCAAATTGTTACAAATTGTTTTCTTGTTCAAAAGAGCTAAGAATGGTCCTACAAGAGTTTTCAAGTTGTTTCCATGTTCAAACGAGTCAACAATGAAGCTACAAGTTGTTTCCAAGTTCGAACGAGTCAAGAATGAGCCTCAAATTGTTACGAATTGTTTTCTTGTTCAAAAGAGCTAAGAATGGTCCTACCAGTGTTTTCAAGTTGTTTCCGTGTTCAAACGAGTCAACAATGAAGCTACAAGTTGTTTCCAAGTTCGAACGAGTCAAGAATGAGCCTCAAATTGTTACGATTTGTTTTCTTGTTCAAAAGGGCTAAGAATAGTCCTACAGGAATTTGCAAATTGTTTCCATGTTCAAACGAGTCAACAATGAAGCTACTAGTTGTTTCCAAGTTCGAACGAGTCAAGAATGAGCCTCAAATTGTTACGATTTGTTTTCTTGTTCAAAAGAGCTAAGAATAGTTCTACAGGAATTTGCAAATTGTTTCCATGTTCAAACGAGTCAACAATTAAGCTACAAGTTGTTTCCAAGTTCGAACGAGTCAAGAATGAGCCTCAAATTGTTACGAATTGTTTTCTTGTTCAAAGGAGCTAAGAATGGTCCTACAAGAGTTTACAAGTTTTTTCCATGTTCAAACGAGTCAATAATGAAGTTACAAGTTGTTTTCTAGTTCAACCGATTCAAGAATGAGTCTCAAATTGTTACAAATTGTTTTCTTGTTCAAAAGAGCTAAGAATGGTCCTACAAGAGTTTTCAAGTTGTTTCCATGTTCAAACGAGTCAACAATGAATCTATAAGTTGTTTCCAAGTTCGAACGACTCAAGAATGAGCCTCAAATTGTTACGATTTGTTTTCTTGTTCAAAAGAGCTAAGAATAGTCCTACAGGAATTTTCAAATTGTTTCAATGTTCAAACGAGTCAACAATGAAGCTACAAGTTATTTCCAAGTTCGAACGAGTCAAGAATGAGCCTCAAATTGTTACGATTTGTTTTCTTGTTCAAAAGAGCTAAGAATGGTCCTACAAGTGTTTTCAAGTTGTTTCCGTGTTCAAACGAGTCAACAATGAAGCTACAAGTTGTTTCCAAGTTCGAACGAGTCAAGAATGAGCCTCAAATTGTTACGAATTGTTTTTTTGTTCAAAAGAGCTAAGAATGGTCCTACAAGAGTTTACAAGTTGTTTCCATGTTCAAACGAGTCAATAATGAAGGTACAAGTTGTTTTCACGGTCGAACGATTGAAGAATGAGTTTCAAATTGTTACATATTGTTTTCTTATTAAAAAGAGCTAAAAATGGTCCCACAAGAGTTTACAAGTTGTTTCCATCTTCAAACGAGTCAATAATGAAGGTACAAGTTGTTTTTAAGTTCGAACGATTCAAGAATGAGTCTCAAATTGTTACAAATTGTTTTCTTGTTCAAAAGAGCAAAGAATGGTCCTACAAGAGTTTTCAAGTTGTTTACATGTTCAAACGAGTCAACAATGAATCTATAAGTTGTTTCCAAGTTCGAACGAGTCAAGACTGAGCCTCAAATTGTTACGATTTATTCTCTTGTTCAAAAGAGCTAAGAATTGTCCTTGAAGAGTTTACAAGTTGTTTCCATGTTCAAACGAGTCAATAATGAAGTTACAAGTTGTTCACAAGTTCGAACGAGTAAAGAATGAGCCTCAAATTGTTACGGTTTGTTTTCTTGTTCAAAAGAGCTAAGAATTGTCCTAGAAGAGTTTACAAGTTGTTTCCATGTTCAAACGAGTCAATAATGAAGTTACAAGTTGTTTACAAGTTCGAACGAGTAAAGAATGAGTCTCAAATTGTTACAAATTGTTTTCTTGTTCAAAAGAGCCAAGAATGGTCCTACAAGAGTTTTCCAGTTGTTTCCATGTTCAAACTAGTCAACAATGAATCTATAAGTTGTTTCCAAGTTCGAACGAGTCAAGAATGAGCCTCAAATTGTTACGATTTGTTTTCTTGTTCAAAAGAGCTAAGAATGGTCCTATAAGTGTTTTCACGTTGTTTCCTTGTTTAAACGACTCAACAATGAAGCTACAAGTTGTTTCCAAGTTCGAACGAGTCAAGAATGAGTCTCAAATTATTACGAATTGTTTTCTTGTTCAAAAGAGCTAAGAATGGTCCTACAAGAGTTTACAAGTTGTTTCCATATTCAAACGAGTCAATAATGAAGTTACAAGTTGTTTTCAAGTTCGAACGATTCAAGAATGAGTCTCAAATTGTGACAAATTGTTTTCTTGTTCAAAAGAGCTAAGAATTGTCCTACAAGAGTTTACAACTTGTTTCCCTGTTCAAACGAGCCTACAATGAAGCTACAAGATGTTTCCAAGTTCGAACGAGTCAATAATGAGCCTCAAATTGTAACGAATTTTTTTCTTGTTCAAAAGAGCTAAGAATGGTCCTACAAGAGTTTACAAGTTGTTTCCATGTTCAAACGAGTCAATAATGAAGGTACAAGTTATTTTCAAGGTCGAACGATTCAAGAATGAGTCTCAAATTGTTACATATTGTTTTCTTATTAAAAAAGAGCTAAGAATGGTCCCACAAGAGTTTACAAGTTGTTTCCATCTTCAAACGAGTCAATATTGAAGGTACAAGTTGTTTTCAAGGTCGAACGATTCAAGAATGAGTCTCAAATGTTACAAATTGTTTTCTTGTTCAAAAGAGCTAAGAATGGTCCTACAAGAGTTTTCAAATTGTTTCCATGTTCAAACGATTCAACAATGAAGCTACAAGTTGTTTCCAAGTTCGAACGAGTCAAGAATGAGCCTCAAATTGTTACGATTTGTTTTCTTGTTCAAAAGAGCTAAGAATGGTCCTAGAAGAGTTTACAAGTTGTTTCCATGTTCAAACGAGTCAATAATGAAGTTACAAGTTGTTTTCAAGTTCGAACGAGTAAAATATTAGCTCAAATTGTTACAAATTGTTTTCTTGTTCAAAAGAGCTAAGAATGGTCGTACAAGAGTTTTCAAGTTGTTTCCATGTTCAAACGAGTCAACAATGAAGCTACAAGTTATTTCTAAGTTCGAACGTGTCAAGAATGAGCCTCAAATTGTTATGATTTGTTTTCTTGTTCAAAAGAGCTAAGAATAGTCCTACAGGAATTTTCAAGTTGTTTCCATGTTCAAACGAGACAACAATGAGGCTACAAGTTGTTTCCAAGTTCGAACGAGTCAAGAATGAGCCTCAAATTGTTACGATTTGTTTTCTTGTTCAAAAGAGCTAAGAATAGTCCTACAGGAGTTTTCAAGTAGTTTCCATGTTCAAACGAGTCAACAATGAAGCTACAAGTTGTTTCCAAGTTCGAACGAGTCAAGAATGAGCCTCAAATTGTTACGATTTGTTTTCTTGTTCAAAAGAGCTAAGAATGGTCCTAAAAGAGTTTACAAGTTATTTCCACGTTCAAACAAGTCAATAATGAAGTTACAAGTTGTTTACAAGTTCGAACGAGTAAAGAATGAGTCTCAAATTGTTACAAATTGTTTTCTTGTTCAAAAGAGCTAAGAATGGTCCTACAAGAGTTTTCAAGTTGTTTCCATGTTCAAACTAGTCAACAATGAATCTATAAGTTGTTTCCAACTTGGAATGAGTCAAGAATGAGCCTCAAATTGTTACGAATTGTTTTCTTGTTCAAAAGAGCTAAGAATGGTCCCACAAGTGTTTTCAAGTTGTTTCTGTTTTCAAACGAGTCAACAATGAAGCTATAAGTTGTTTTCAAGTTCGAACGAGTCAAGAATGAGCCTCAAATTGTTACGAATTGTTTTTTTGTTCAAAAGAGCTAAGAATGGTCCTACAAGAGTTTACAAGTTGTTTCCATATTAAAACGAGTCAATAATGAAGTTACAAGTTGTTTTCAAGTTCGAACGATTCAAGAATGAGTCTCAAATTGTGACAAATTGTTTTCTTGTTCAAAAGAGCTAAGAATTGTCCTACAAGAGTTTACAACTTGTTTCCATGTTCAAACGAGCCTACAATTAAGCTACAAGATGTTTCCAACTTCGAACGAATCAAGAATGAGCCTCAAATTGTAACGAATTTTTTTCTTGTTCAAAAGAGCTAAAAATGGTCCTACAAGAGTTTACAAGTTGTTTCCAGGTTCAAACGAGTCAATAATGAAGGTACAAGTTGTTTTCATGGTCGAACGATTGAAGAATGAGTTTCAAATTGTTACATATTGTTTTCTTATTAAAAAGACCTAAGAATGGTCCCACAAGAGTTTACAAGTTGTTTCCATCTTCAAACGAGTCAATAATGAAGGTACAAGTTGTTTTCAAGGTCGAACGATTCAAGAATGAGTCTCAAATTGTTACAAATTGTTTTCTTGTTCAAAAGAGCTAAGAATGGTCCTACAAGAGGTTTCAAGTTGTTTCCATGTTCAAACGATTCAACAATGAAGCTACAAGTTGTTTCCAAGTTCGAACGAGTCAAGAATGAGCCTCAAATTGTTACGAATTGTTTTCTTGTTCAAAAGAGCTAAGAATGGTCCTACAAGAGTTTACAAGTTGTTTCCATGTTTAAACGAGTCAATAATGAAGTTACAAGTTGTTTTCAAGTTCGAACGATTCAAGAATGAGTCTCAAATTGTTATAAATTGTTTTCTTGTTCAAAAGATTTAAGTATGGTCCTACAAGTGTTTTCAAGTTGTTTCCTTGTTCAAACGAGTCTACAATGAAGCTACAAGTTGTTTCCAAGTTCGAACGAGTCAAGAATGAGCCTCAAATTGTTACGAATTGTTTTCTTGTTCAAAAGAGCTAAGAATTGTCCTACAGGAGTTTTCAAGTTGTTTCCAAGTTCAAACGAGTCAATAATGAAGGTACAAGTTGTTTTCAAGGTCGAACGATTCAAGAATGAGTCTCAAATTGTAACATATTGTTTTCTTATTAAAAAGAGCTAAGAATGGTCCTACAAGAGTTTTTAAGTTGTTTCCATATTCAAACGATTCAACAATGAAGCTACAAGTTGTTTCCAAATTCGAACGAGTCAAGAATGAGCCTTAAATTGTTACGAATTGTTTTCTTGTTCAAAAGAGCTAAGAATGGTCCTACAAGAGTTTACAAGTTGTTTCTATGTTCAAACGAGTCAATAATGAAGTTACAAGTTGTTTTCAAGTTCGAACGATTCAGGAATGAGTCTCAAATTGTTATAAATTGTTTTCTTGTTCAAAAGAGCTAAGAATGGACCTACAAGAGTTTTCAAGTTGTTTCCTTGTTTAAACGAGTCAACAATGAAGCTACAAGTTGTTTCCAAGTTCGAACGAGTCAAGAATGAGCTTCAAATTGTTACGATTTTTTTTCTTGTTCAAAAGAGCTAAGAATGGTCCTAGAAGAGTTTACAAGTTGTTTCCATGTTCAAACGAGTCAATAATGAAGTTACAAGTTGTTTTCAAGTTCGAACGAGTAAAGAATGAGTCTCAAATTGTTACAAATTGTTTTCTTGTTCAAAAGAGCTAAGAATGGTCATACAAGAGTTTTCAAGTTGTTTCCATGTTCAAACGAGTCAACAATGAAGCTACAAGCTATTTCCAAGTTCGAATGAGTCAAAAATGAGCCTCAAATTGTTATGAATTGTTTTCTTGTTCAAAAGAGCTAAGAATGGTCCTAGAAGAGTTTACAAGTTGTTTCCATGTTCAAACGAGTCAATAACGAAGTTACAAGTTGTTTTCAAGTTCGAACGATTCAAGAATGAGTCTCAAATTGTGACAAATTGTTTTCTTGTTCAAAAGAGCAAAGAATTGTCCTTCAAGAGTTTACAAGTTGTTTCCATGTTCAAACGAGCCCACAATGAAGGCATAAGTTATTTCCAAGTTCGTACGAGTCAAGAATGATCCTCAAATTGTAACGAATTGTTTTCTTGTTCAAAAGAGCTAAGAATGGTCCTACAAGAGTTTACAAGTTGTTTCCATGTTCAAACGAGTCAATAATGAAGGTACAAGTTGTTTTCAAGGTCGAACGATTCAAGAATGAGTTTCAAATTGTTACATATTGTTTTCTTATTAAAAATTGCTAAGAATGGTCCTACAAGAGTTTACAAGTTGTTTCCATCTTCAAACGAGTCAATAATGAAGGTACAAGTTGTTTTCAAGGTCGAACGATTCAAGAATGAGTCTCAAATTGTTACATATTGTTTTCTTGTTCAAAAGAGCTAAGAATGGTCCTAGAAGAGTTTACAAGTTGTTTCCATTTTCAAACGAGTCAATAATGAAGTTACAAGTTGTTTTCAAGTTCGAACGAGTAAAGTATTAGTCTCAAATTGTTACAAATTGTTTTCTTGTTCAAAAGAGCTAAGAATGGTCCTACAAGAGTTTTCAAGTTGTTTCCCTGTTCAAACGAGTCCAAAATGAAGCTACAAGTTGTTTCCAAGTTCGAACGAGTCAAGAATGAGCCTCAAATTGTTATGATTTGTTTTCTCGTTCAAAAGAGCTAAGAATAGTCCTACAGGAGTTTTCAAGTTGTTTCCATGTTCAAACGAGTCAACAATGAAGCTACAAGTTGTTTCCAAGTTCGAACGAGTCAGGAAGGAGCCTCAAATTGTTACGATTTTTTTTCTTGTTCAAAAGAGCTAAGAATAGTCTTAGAAGAGTTTACAAGTTGTTTCTATGTTCAAACGAGTCAATAATGAAGTTACAAGTTGTTTTTAAGTTCGAACGAGTAAAGAATGAGTCTCAAATTGTTACAAATTGTTTTCTTGTTCAAAAGAGCTAAGAATGGTCCTACAAGAGTTTTCAAGTTGTTTCCATGTTCAAACGAGTCAACAATGAAGCTACAAGTTGTTTCCAAGTTCGGAAGAGTCAAGAATGAGCCTCAAATTGTTACGAATTGTTTTCTTATTCAAAAGAGCTAAGAATGGTCCTAGAAGAGTTTACAAGTTGTTTCCGTGTTCAAACGAGTCAATAATGAAGTTACAAGTTGTTTTCAAGTTCAACCGATTCAAGAATGAGTCTCAAATTGTTACAAATTGTTTTCTTGTTCCAAACAGCTAAGAATGGTCCTACAAGAGTTTTCAAGTTGTTTCCATGTTCAAACGAGTCAACAATGAAGCTACAAGTTGTTTCCAAGTTCGAACGAGTCAAGAATGAACCTCAAATTGTTACGAATTGTTTTCTTGTTCAAAAGAGCTAAGAATGGTCCTACAAGAGTTTTCAAGTTGTTTCCATGTTCAAACGAGTCAACAATGAAGCTATAAGTTGTTTCCAAGTTCGAACGAGTCAAGAATGAGCCTCAAATTGTTATGATTTGTTTTCTTGTTCAAAAGAGCTAAGAATAGTCCTACAGTAGTTTTCAAGTTGTTTCCATGTTCAAACGAGTCAACAATGAAGCTACAAGTTGTTTCCAAGTTCGAACGAGTCAAGAATGAGCCTCAAATTGTTACGAATTGTTTTCTTGTTCAAAAGAGCTAAGAATGGTCCTACAAGAGTTTTCAAGTTGTTTCCTTGTTCAACCGAGTCTATAATGAAGCTACAAGTTGTTTCCAAGTTCGAACGAGTCAAGAATGAACCTCAAATTGTTACGAATTGTTTTCTTGTTCAAAAGAGCTAAGAATGGTCCTACAAGAGTTTACAAGTTTTTTCCATGTTCAAACGAGTCAATAATGAAGTTACAAGTTGTTTTCAAGTTCAACCGATTCAAGAATGAGTCTCAAATTGTTACAAATTGTTTTCTTGTTCAAAAGTGCTAAGAATGGTCCTACAAGAGTTTTCAAGTTGTTTCCATGTTCAAACGAGTCAACAATGAAGCTACAAGTTGTTTCCAAGTTCGAACGTTTCAAGAATGAACCTCAAATTGTTACGAATTGTTTTCTTGTTCAAAAGAGCTAAGAATTGTCCTACAAGAGTTTACAACTTGTTTCCATGTTCAAACGAGCCTACAATTAAGCTACAAGATGTTTCCAAGTTCGAACGAGTCAAGAATGAGCCTCAAATTGTAACGAATTATTTTTTTGTTCAAAAGAGCTAAGAATGGTCCTACAAGAGTTTACAAGTTGTTTCCATGTTCAAACGAGTCAATAATGAAGGTACAAGTTGTTTTCAAGGTCGAACGATTGAAGAATGAGTTTCAAATTGTTACATATTGTTTTCTTATTAAAAAGACCTAAGAATGGTCCCACAAGAGTTTACAAGTTGTTTCCATGTTCAAACGAGTCAATAATGAAGTTACAAGTTGTTTTCAAGTTCGAACAATTCAAGAATGAGTCTCAAATTGTTACAAATTGTTTTCTTGTTCAAAAGAGCTAAGAATGGTCCTACAACAGTTTTCAAATTGTTTCCATGTTCAAACGAGTCAACAATGAAGCTACAAGTTGTTTCCAAGTTCGAACGAGTCAAGAATGAGCCTCAAATTGTTACGATTTGTTTTCTTGTTCAAAAGAGCTAAGAATAGTCCTATAGGAGTTTTCAAGTAGTTTCCATGTTCAAACGAGTCAACAATGAAGCTACAAGTTGTTTCCAAGTTCGAACGAGTCAAGAATGAGCCTTAAATTGTTACGATTTGTTTTCTTGTTCAAAAGAGCTAAGAATAGTCCTACAGGAGTTTTCAAGTAGTTTCCATGTTCAAACGAGTCAACAATGAAGCTACAAGTTGTTTCCAAGTTCGAACGAGTCAAGAATGAGCCTCAAATTGTTACGATTTGTTTTCTTGTTCAAAAGAGCTAAGAATGGTCCTACAAGAGTTTACAAGTTGTTTCCATGTACAAACGACTCAATAATGAAGTTACAAGTTGTTTTCAAGTTCAAACGATTCAAGAATGAGTCTCAAATTGTTACAAATTGGTTTCTTGTTCAAAAGAGCTAAGAATGGTCCTGCAAGAGTTTTCAAGTTGTTTCCATGTTCAAACGAGTCAACAATGAAGCTACATGTTGTTTCCAAGTTTGAACGAGTCAAGAATGAGCCTTAAATTGTTACGATTTGATTTCTTGTTCAAAAGAGCTAAGAATAGTCCTACAGGAGTTTTCAAGTAGTTTCCATGTTCAAACGAGTCAACAATGAAGCTACAAGTTGTTTCCAAGTTCGAACGAGTCAAGAATGAGCCTCAAATTGTTACGATTTGTTTTCTTGTTCAAAAGAGCTAAGAATGGTCCTAAAAGAGTTTACAAGTTGTTTCCACGTTCAAACAAGTCAATAATGAAGTTACAAGTTGTTTACAAGTTCGAACAAGTAAAGAATGAGTCTCAAATTGTTACGAATTGTTTTCTTGTTCAAAAGAGCTAAGAATGGTCCTACAAGAGTTTACAAGTAGTTTCCATGCTCAAACGAGTCAACAATGAAGCTACAAGTTGTTTCCAAGTTCGAACGAGTCAAGAATGAGCCTCAAATTGTTACAAATTGTTTTCTTGTTCAAAAGAGCTAAGAATGGTCCTACAAGAGTTTTCAAGTTGTTTCCATGTTCAAACTAGTCAACAATGAATCTATAAGTTGTTTCCAACTTCGAACGAGTCAAGAATGAGCCTCAAATTGTTACGATTTGTTTTCTTGTTCAAAAGAGCTAAGAATGGTCCCACAAGTGTTTTCAAGTTGTTTCTGTTTTCAAACGAGTCAACAATGAAGCTACAAGTTGTTTCCAAGTTCGAACGAGTCAAGAATGAGCCTCAAATTGTTGCGAATTGTTTTCTTGTTCAAAAGAGCTAAGAATGGTCCTACAAGAGTTTACAAGTTGTTTCCATGTACAAACGACTCAATAATGAAGCTACAAGTTGTTTCCATATTCAAACGAGTCAATAATGAAGTTACAAGTTGTTTTCAAGTTCGAACGATTCAAGAATGAGCCTCAAATTGTGACAAATTGTTTTCTTGTTCAAAAGAGCTAAGAATTGTCCTACAAGAGTTTACAACTTGTTTTCATGTTCAAACGAGCCTACAATTAAGCTACAAGATGTTTCCAAGTTCGAACGAGTCAAGAATGAGCCTCAAATTGTAACGAATTTTTTTCTTATTCAAAAGAGCTAAGAATGGTCCTACAAGAGTTTACAAGTTGTTTCCATGTTCAAACGTGTCAATAATGAAGGTACAAGTTGTTTTCAAGGTCGAACGATTGAAGAATGAGTTTCAAATTGTTACATATTGTTTTCTTATTAAAAAGACCTAAGAATGGTCCCACAAGAGTTTACTAGTTGTTTCCATCTTCAAAAGAGTCAATAATGAAGGTACAAGTTATTTTCAAGGTCGAACGATTCAAGAATGAGTCTCAAATTGTTACAATTTTTTTCTTGTTCAAAAGAGCTAAGAAAAATGGTCCTACAAGAGTTTTCAAGTTGTTTCCATGTTCAAATGATTCAACAATGAAGCTACAAGTTGTTTCCAAGTTCGAACGAGTCAAGAATGAGCCTTAAATTGTTACGAATTGTTTTCTTGTTCAAAAGAGATAAGGATGGTCCTACAAGAGTTTACAAGTTGTTTCTACGTTCAAACGAGTCAATAATGAAGTTACAAGTTGTTTTCAAGTTCGAACGATTCAAGAATGAGTCTCAAATTGTTATAAATTGTTTTCTTGTTCAAAAGAGCTAAGAATGGTCCTACAAGAGTTTTCAAGTTATTTCCTTGTTCAAACGAGTCTACAATGAAGCTACAAGTTGTTTCCAAGTTCGAACGAGTCAAGAATGAGCCTCAAATTGTTACGAATTGTTTTCTTGTTCAAAAGAGCTAAGAATGGTCCTACAAGAGTTTACAAGTTGGTTCCATGTACAAACGACTCAATAATGAAGTTACAAGTTGTTTTCAAGTTCAAACGATTCAATAATGAGTCTCAAATTGTTACAAATTGGTTTCTTGTTCAAAAGAGCTAAGAATGGTCCTACAAGAGTTTTCAAATTGTTTCCATGTTCAAACGAGTCAACAATGAAGCTACAAGTTGTTTCCAAGTTCAAACGAGTCAAGAATGAGCCTCAAATTGTTACGATTTTTTTTCTTATTCAAAAGAGCTAAGAATGGTCCTAGAAGAGTTTACAAGTTGTTTCCATGTTCAAACGAGTCAACAATGAAGTTACAAGTTGTTTTCAAGTTCGAACGAGTAAAGTATTAGTCTCAAATTGTTACAAATTGTTTCCTTGTTCAAAAGAGCTAAGAATGGTCCTACAAGAGTTTTCAAGTTGTTTCCCTGTTCAAACGAGTCCAAAATGAAGCTACAAGTTGTTTCCAAGTTCGAACGAGTCAAGAATGAGCCTCAAATTGTTATGATTTGTTTTCTTGTTCAAAAGAGCTAAGAATAGTCCTACAGGACTTTTCAAGTTGTTTCCATGTTCAAACGAGTCAACATTGAAGCTACAAGTTGTTTCCAAGTTCGAACGAGTCAAGAATGAGCCTCAAATTGTGACAAATTGTTTTCTTGTTCAAAAGAGCTAAGAATTGTCCTACAAGAGTTTACAACTTGTTTCCATGTTCAAACGAGCCCACAATGAAGCTACAAGATGTTTCCAAGTTCGAACGAGTCAAGAATGAGCCTCAAATTGTAACGAATTTTTTTCTTGTTCAAAAGAGCTAAGAATGGTCCTACAAGAGTTTACAAGTTGTTTCCCTGTTCAAACGAGTCAACAATGAAGGTACAAGTTGTTTTCAAGGTCGAACGATTCAAGAATGAGTTTCAAATTGTTACATATTGTTTTCTTATTAAAAATTGCTAAGAATGGTCCTACAAGAGTTTACAAGTTGTTTCTATCTTCAAACGAGTCAATAATGAAGGTACAAGTTGTTTTCAAGGTCGAACGATTCAAGAATGAGTCTCAAATTGTTACAAATTGTTTTCTTGTTCAAAAGAGCTAAGAATGGTCCTAGAAGAGTTTACAAGTTGTTTCCATTTTCAAACGAGTCAATAATGAAGTTACAAGTTGTTTTCAAGTTCGAACGAGTAAATTATTAGTCTCAAATTGTTACAAATTGTTTTCTTGTTCAAAAGAGCTAAGAATGGTCCTACAAGAGTTTTCAAGTTGTTTCCCTGTTCAAACGAGTCCAAAATGAAGCTACAAGTTGTTTCCAAGTTCGAACGAGTCAAGAATGAGCCTCAAATTGTTATGATTTGTTTTCTTGTTCAAAAGAGCTAAGAATAGTCCTACAGGAGTTTTCAAGTTGTTTCCATGTTCAAACGAGTCAACAATGAAGCTACAAGTTGTTTCCAAGTTCGAACGAGTCAATAATGAGCCTCAAATTGTTACGATTTGTTTTCTTGTTCAAAAGAGCTAAGAATAGACTTAGAAGAGTTTACAAGTTGTTTCTATGTTCAAACGAGTCAATAATGAAGTTACAAGTTGTTTTCAAGTTCGAACGATTCAAGAATGAGTCTCAAATTGTGACAAATTGTTTTCTTGTTCAAAAGAGCAAAGAATTGTCCTTCAAGAGTTTACAAGTTGTTTCCATGTTCAAACGAGCCACAATGAAGGCATAAGTTATTTCCAAGTTCGTACGAGTCAAGACTGATCCTCAAATTGTAACGAATTGTTTTCTTGTTCAAAAGAGCTAAGAATGGTCCTACAAGAGTTTACAAGTTGTTTCCATGTTCAAACGAGTCAATAATGAAGGTACAAGTTGTTTTCAAGGTCGAACGATTCAAGAATGAGTTTCAAATTGTTACATATTGTTTTCTTATTAAAAATTGCTAAGAATGGTCCTACAAGAGTTTACAAGTTGTTTCTATCTTCAAACGAGTCAATAATGAAGGTACAAGTTGTTTTCAAGGTCGAACTATTCAAGAATGAGTCTCAAATTGTTACAAATTGTTTTCTTGTTCAAAAGAGCTAAGAATGGTCCTACAAGAGTTTTCAAGTTGCTTCCATATTCGAACGAGTCAACAATGATGCTACAAGTTGTTTCCAAGTTCGAACGAGTCAAGAATGAGCCTCAAATTGTTACGAATTGTTTTCTTGTTCAAAAGAGCTAAGAATGGTCCTAGAAGAGTTTACAAGTTGTTTCTATGTTCAAACGAGTCAATAATGAAGTTACAAGTTGTTTTCAAGTTCGAACGATTCAAGAATGAGTCTCAAATTGTTATATATTGTTTTCTTGTTCAAAAGAGCTAAGAATGGTCCTACAAGAGTTTTCAAGTTGTTTCCTTGTTCAAACGAGTCTATAATGAAGCTACAAGTTGTTTCCAAGTTCGAACGAGTCAAGAATGAACCTCAAATTGTTACGAATTGTTTTCTTGTTCAAAAGAGCTAAGAATGGTCCTACAAGAGTTTACAAGTTGTTTCCATGTTCAAACGAGTCAATAATGAAGTTACAAGTTGTTTTCAAGTTCAAACGATTCAAGAATGAGTCTCAAATTGTGACAAATTGTTTTCTTGTTCAAAAGAGCAAAGAATTGTCATTCAAGAGTATACAAGTTGTTTCCATGTTCAAACGAGCCCACAATGTAGGCATAAGTTATTTCCAAGTTCGAACGAGTCAAGAATGAGCCTCAAATTGTTACGATTTGTTTTCTTGTTCAAAAGAGCTAAGAATAGTCTTAGAAGAGTTTACAAGTTGTTTCTATGTTCAAACGAGTCAATAATGAAGTTACAAGTTGTTTTTAAGTTCGAACGAGTAAAGAATGAGTCTCAAATTGTTACAAATTATTTTCTTGTTCAAAAGAGCTAAGAATGGTCCTACAAGAGTTTTCAAGTTGTTTCCATGTTCGAACGAGTCAACAATGAAGCTACAAGTTGTTTCCAAGTTCGAACGAGTCAAGAATGAGCCTCAAATTGTTACGAATTGTTTTCTTGTTCAAAAGAGCTAAGAATGGTCCTAGAAGAGTTTACAAGTTGTTTCTATGTTCAAACGAGTCAATAATGAAGTTACAAGTTGTTTTCAAGTTCGAACGATTCAAGAATGAGTCTCAAATTGTTATATATTGTTTTCTTGTTCAAAAGAGCTAAGAATGGTCCTACAAGAGTTTTCAAGTTGTTTCCTTGTTCAAACGAGTCTATAATGAAGCTACAAGTTGTTTTCAAGTTCGAACGAGTCAAGAATGAACCTCAAATTGTTACGAATTGTTTTCTTGTTCAAAATAGCTAAGAATGGTCCTACAAGAGTTTACAAGTTGTTTTCATGTTCAAACGAGTCAATAATGAAGTTACAAGTTGTTTTCAAGTTCAACCGATTCAAGAATGAGTCTCAAATTGTTACAAATTTTTTTCTTGTTCAAAAGAGCTAAGAATGGTCCTACAAGAGTTTTCAAGTTGTTTCCATGTTCAAACGAGTCAACAATGAAGCTACAAGTTGTTTCCAAGTTCGAACGAGTCAAGAATGAACCTCAAATTGTTACGAATTGTTTTCTTGTTCAAAAGAGCTAAGAATTGTCCTATAAGAGTTTACAAGTTGTTTCCATGTTCAAACGAGCCCACAATGAAGGCACAAGTTATTTCCAAGTTCGAACGAGTCAAAAATGAGCCTCAAATTGTAACGAATTGTTTTCTTGTTCAAAAGAGCTAAGAATGGTCCTAGAAGAGTTTACAAGTTGTTTCCATTTTCAAACGAGTCAATAATGACGGTACAAGTTGTTTTCAAGGTCGAACGATTCAAGAATGAGTTTCAAATTGTTACATATTGTTTTCTTATTAAAAAGAGCTAAGAATGGTCCTACAAGAGTTTACAAGTTGTTTCCATCTTCAAACGAGTCAATAATGAAGGTACAAGTTGTTTTCAAGGTTGAACGATTCAACAATGAGTCTCAAATTGTTACAAATTGTTTTCTTGTTCAAAAGAGCTAAGAATAGTCCTATAGGAGTTTCCAAGTTGTTTCCATCTTCAAACGAGTCAATAATGAAGGTACAAGTTGTTTTCATGGTCGAACGATTCAAGAATGAGTCTCAAATTGTTACAAATTGTTTTCTTGTTCAAAAGAGCTAAGAATGGTCCTACAAGAGTTTTCAAATTGTTTCCATGTTCAAACGAGTCAACAATGAAGCTACAAGTTGTTTCCATGTTCGAATGAGTCAAGAATGAGCCTCAAATTGTTACGAATTGTTTTTTTGTTCAAAAGAGCTAAGAATGGTCCTACAAGAGTTTACAAGTTGTTTCCATGTTCAAACGAGTCAATAATGAAGTTACAAGTTGTTTTCAAGTTCGAACGATTCAAGAATGAGTCTCAAATTGTGACAAATTGTTTTCTTGTTCAAAAGAGCTAAGAATTGTCCTATAAGAGTTTACAAGTTGTTTCCATGTTCAAACGAGCCCACAATGAAGGCACAAGTTATTTCCAAGTTCGAACGAGTCAAGAATGAGCCTCAAATTGTAACGAAATGTTTTCTTGTTCAAAAGAGCTAAGAATGGTCCTAGAAGAGTTTACAAGTTGTTTCCATGTTCAAACGAGTCAATAATGAAGTTACAAGTTGTTTTCAAGTTCGAACGAGTAAAGTATTAGTCTCAAATTGTTACAAATTATTTTCTTGTTCAAAAGAGATAAGAATGGTCCTTCAAGAGTTTTCAAGTTATTTCCATGTACAAACGAGTCAACAATGAAGGTACAAGTTGTTTCCAAGTTCGAACGAGTCAAGAATGAGCCTCAAATTGTTATGATTTGTTTTCTTGTTCAAAAGAGCTAAGAATAGTCCTACAGGAGTTTTCAAGTTGTTTCCATGTTCAAACGAGTCAACAATGAAGCTACAAGTTGTTTCCAAGTTCGAACGAGTCAAGAATGAGCCTCAAATTGTTACGATTTGTTTTCTTGTTCAAAAGAGCTAAGAATGGTCTTAGAAGAGTTTACAAGTTGTTTCCTTGTTCAAACGAGTCTACAATGAAGCTACAAGTTGTTTCCAAGTTCGAATGAGTCAAAAATGACCCTCAAATTGTTATGAATTTTTTTCTTGTTCAAAAGAGCTAAGAATGGTCCTAGAAGAGTTTACAAGTTGTTTCCATGTTCAAACGAGTCAATAATGAAGTTACAAGTTGTTTTCAAGTTCGAACAATTCAAGAATGAGTCTCAAATTGTGACAAATTGTTTTCTTGTTCAAAAGAGCAAAGAATTGTCCTTCAAGAGTTTACAAGTTGTTTCCATGTTCAAACGAGCCACAATGAAGGCATAAGTTATTTCCAAGTTCGTACGAGTCAAGCATGATCCTCAAATTGTAACGAATTGTTTTCTTGTTCAAAAGAGCTAAGAATGATCCTACAAGAGTTTACAAGTTGTTTCCATGTTCAAACGAGTCAATAATGAAGGTACAAGTTGTTTTCAAGGTCGAACGATTCAAGAATGAGTTTCAAATTGTTACATATTGTTTTCTTATTAAAAATTACTAAGAATGGTCCTACAAGAGTTTACAAGTTGTTTCTATCTTCAAACGAGTCAATAATGAAGGTACAAGTTGTTTTCAAGGTCGAACGATTCAAGAATGAGTCTCAAATTGTTACAAATTGTTTTCTTGTTCAAAAGAGCTAAGAATGGTCCTACAAGAGTTTACAAGTTGTTTCCATCTTCAAACGAGTCAATAATGAAGTTACAAGTTGTTTTCAAGTTCAATCGATTCAAGAATGAGTCTCAAATTGTTACAAATTGTTTTCTTGTTCAAAAGAGCTAAGAATGGTCCTACAAGAGTTTTCAAGTTGTTTCCATTTTCAAACGAGTCAATAATGAAGTTACAAGTTGTTTTCAAGTTCGAACGAGTAAAGTATTAGTCTCAAATTGTTACAAATTGTTTTCTTGTTCAAAAGAGCTAAGAATGGTCCTACAAGAGTTTTCAAGTTGTTTCCCTGTTCAAACGAGTCCAAAATGAAGCTACATGTTGTTTCCAAGTTCGAACGAGTCAAGAATGAGCCTCAAATTGTTATGATTTGTTTTCTTGTTCAAAAGAGCTAAGAATAGTCCTACAGGAGTTTTCAAGTTGTTTCCATGTTCAAACGAGTCAACAATGAAGCTACAAGTTGGTTCCAAGTTCGAACGAGTCAAGAATGAGCCTCAAATTGTTACAATTTGTTTTCTTGTTCAAAAGAGCTAAGAATAGACTTAGAAGAGTTTACAAGTTGTTTCTATGTTCAAACGAGTCAATAATGAAGTTACAAGTTGTTTTTAAGTTCGAACGAGTAAAGAATGAGTCTCAAATTGTTACAAATTATTTTCTTGTTCAAAAGAGCTAAGAATGGTCCTACAAGAGTTTTCAAGTTGTTTCCATGTTCAAATGAGTCAACAATGAAGCTACAAGTTGTTTCCAAGTTCGAATGAGTCAAGAATGAGCCTCAAATTGTTACGAATTGTTTTCTTGTTCAAAAGAGCTAAGAATGGTCCTAGAAGAGTTTACAAGTTGTTTCTATGTTCAAACGAGTCAATAATTAAGTTACAAGTTGTTTTCAAGTTCGAACGATTCAAGAATGAGTCTCAAATTGTTACAAATTGTTTTCTTGTTCAAAAGAGCTAAGAATGGTCCTACAAGAGTTTTCAAGTTGTTTCCATGTTCAAACGAGTCAACAATGAAGCTACAAGTTGTTTCCAAGTTCGAATGAGTCAAAAATGAGCCTCAAATTGTTATGAATTGTTTTCTTGTTCAAAAGAGCTAAGAATGGTCCTAGAAGAGTTTACAAGTTGTTTCCATGTTCAAACGAGTCAATAATGAAGTTACAAGTTGTTTTCAAGTTCGAACGATTCAAGAATGAGTCTCAAATTGTGACAAATTGTTTTCTTGTTCAAAAGAGCAAAGAATTGTCCTTCAAGAGTTTACAAGTTGTTTCCATGTTCAAACGAGCCACAATGAAGGCATAAGTTATTTCCAAGTTCGTACGAGTCAAGCATGATCCTCAAATTGTAACGAATTGTTTTCTTGTTCAAAAGAGCTAAGAATGATCCTACAAGAGTTTACAAGTTGTTTCCATGTTTAAACGAGTCAATAATGAAGGTACAAGTTGTTTTCAAGGTCGAACGATTCAAGAATGAGTTTCGAATTGTTACATATTGTTTTCTTATTAAAAATTGCTAAGAATGGTCCTACAAGAGTTTACAAGTTGTTTCTATCTTCAAACGTGTCAACAATGAAGGTACAAGTTGTTTTCAAGGTCGAACGATTCAAGAATGAGTCTCAAATTGTTACAAATTGTTTTCTTGTTTAAAAGAGCTAAGAATGGTCCTAGAAGAGTTTACAAGTTGTTTCCATTTTCAAACGAGTCAATAATGAAGTTACAAGTTGTTTTCAAGTTCGAACGAGTAAAGTATTAGTCTCAAATTGTTACAAATTGTTTTCTTGTTCAAAAGAGCTAAGAATGGTCCTACAAGAGTTTTCAAGTTGTTTCCCTGTTCAAACGAGTCCAAAATGAAGCTACAAGTTGTTTCCAAGTTCGAACGAGTCAAGAATGAGCCTCAAATTGTTATGATTTGTTTTCTTGTTCAAAAGAGCTAAGAATAGTCCTACAGGCGTTTTCAAGTTGTTTCCATGTTCAAACGAGTCAACAATGAAGCTACAAGTTGTTTCCAAGTTCGAACGAGTCAAGAATGAGCCTCAAATTGTTACGATTTGTTTTCTTGTTCAAAAGTGCTAAGAATAGACTTAGAAGAGTTTACAAGTTGTTTCTATGTTCAAACGAGTCAATAATGAAGTTACAAGTTGTTTTTAAGTTCGAATGAGTAAAGTATTAGTCTCAAATTGTTACAAATTGTTTTCTTGTTCAAAAGAGCTAAGAATGGTCCTACAAGAGTTTTCAAGTTGTTTCCCTGTTCAAACGAGTCCAAAATGAAGCTACAAGTTGTTTCCAAGTTCGAACGAGTCAAGAATGAGCCTCAAATTGTTATGATTTGTTTTCTTGTTCAAAAGAGCTAAGAATAGTCCTACAGGCGTTTTCAAGTTGTTTCCATGTTCAAACGAGTCAACAATGAAGCTACAAGTTGTTTCCAAGTTCGAACGAGTCAAGAATGAGCCTCAAATTGTTACGATTTGTTTTCTTGTTCAAAAGTGCTAAGAATAGACTTAGAAGAGTTTACAAGTTGTTTCTATGTTCAAACGAGTCTATAATGAAGCTACAAGTTGTTTCCAATTTCGAACGAGTCAAGAATGAACCTCAAATTGTTACGAATTGTTTTCTTGTTCAAAAGAGCTAAGAATGGTCCTACAAGAGTTTACAAGTTGTTTCCATGTTCAAACGAGTCAATAATGAAGTTACAAGTTGTTTTCAAGTTCAAACGATTCAAGAATGAGTCTCAAATTGTGACAAATTGTTTTCTTGTTCAAAAGAGCAAAGAATTGTCATTCAAGAGTTTACAAGTTGTTTCCATGTTCAAACGAGCCCACAATGAAGGCATAAGTTATTTCCAAGTTCGAACGAGTCAAGAATGAGCCTCAAATTGTTACGATTTGTTTTCTTGTTCAAAAGAGCTAAGAATAGTCTTAGAAGAGTTTACAAGTTGTTTCTATGTTCAAACGAGTCAATAATGAAGTTACAAGTTGTTTTTAAGTTCGAACGAGTAAAGAATGAGTCTCAAATTGTTACAAATTATTTTCTTGTTCAAAAGAGCTAAGAATGGTCCTACAAGAGTTTTCAAGTTGTTTCCATGTTCGAACGAGTCAACAATGAAGCTACAAGTTGTTTCCAAGTTCGAACGAGTCAAGAATGAGCCTCAAATTGTTACGAATTGTTTTCTTGTTCAAAAGAGCTAAGAATGGTCCTAGAAGAGTTTACAAGTTGTTTCTATGTTCAAACGAGTCAATAATGAAGTTACAAGTTGTTTTCAAGTTCGAACGATTCAAGAATGAGTCTCAAATTGTTATATATTGTTTTCTTGTTCAAAAGAGCTAAGAATGGTCCTACAAGAGTTTTCAAGTTGTTTCCTTGTTCAAACGAGTCTATAATGAAGCTACAAGTTGTTTCCAAGTTCGAACGAGTCAAGAATGAACCTCAAATTGTTACGAATTGTTTTCTTGTTCAAAAGAGGTAAGAATGGTCCTACAAGAGTTTACAAGTTGTTTCCACGTTCAAACGAGTCAATAATGAAGTTACAAGTTGTTTTCAAGTTCAACCGATTCAAGAATGAGTCTCAAATTGTTACAAATTGTTTTCTTGTTCAAAAGAGCTAAGAATGGTCCTACAAGAGTTTTCAAGTTGTTTCCATGTTCAAACGAGTCAACAATGAAGATACAAGTTGTTTCCAAGTTCGAACGAGTCAAGAATGAACCTCAAATTGTTACGAATTGTTTTCTTGTTCAAAAGAGCTAAGAAATGTCCTATAAGAGTTTACAAGTTGTTTCCATGTTCAAACGAGCCCACAATGAAGGCACAAGTTATTTCCAAGTTCGAACGAGTCAAAAATGAGCCTCAAATTGTAACGAATTGTTTTCTTGTTCAAAAGAGCTAAGAATGGTCCTAGAAGAGTTTACAAGTTGTTTCCATTTTCAAACGAGTCAATAATGAAGGTACAAGTTGTTTTCAAGGTCGAACGATTCAAGAATGAGTTTCAAATTGTTACATATTGTTTTCTTATTAAAAAGAGCTAAGAATGGTCCTACAAGAGTTTACAAGTTGTTTCCATCTTCAAACGAGTCAATAATGAAGGTACAAGTTGTTTTCAAGGTTGAACGATTCAACAATGAGTCTCAAATTGTTACAAATTGTTTTCTTGTTCAAAAGAGCTAAGAATAGTCCTATAGGAGTTTCCAAGTTGTTTCCATCTTCAAACGAGTCAATAATGAAGGTACAAGTTGTTTTCAAGGTCGAACGATTCAAGAATGAGTCTCAAATTATTACAAATTATTTTCTTGTTCAAAAGAGCTAAGAATGGTCCTACAAGAGTTTTCAAGTTGTTTCCATGTTCAAACGAGTCAACAATGAAGCTACAAGTTGTTTCCATGTTCGAATGAGTCAAGAATGAGCCTCAAATTGTTACGAATTGTTTTTTTGTTCAAAAGACCTAAGAATGGTCCTACAAGAGTTTACAAGTTGTTTCCATGTTCAAACGAGTCAATAATGAAGTTACAAGTTGTTTTCAAGTTCGAACGATTCAAGAATGAGTCTCAAATTGTGACAAATTGTTTTCTTGTTCAAAAGAGCTAAGAATTGTCCTATAAGAGTTTACAAGTTGTTTCCATGTTCAAACGAGCCCACAATGAAGGCACAAGTTATTTCCAAGTTCGAACGAGTCAAGAATGAGCCTCAAATTGTAACGAAATGTTTTCTTGTTCAAAAGAGCAAAGAATGGTCCTAGAAGAGTTTACAAGTTGTTTCCATGTTCAAACGAGTCAATAATGAAGTTACAAGTTGTTTTCAAGTTCGAACGAGTAAAGTATTAGTCTCAAATTGTTACAAATTATTTTCTTGTTCAAAAGAGCTAAGAATGGTCCTTCAAGAGTTTTCAAGTTGTTTCCATGTACAAACGAGTCAACAATGAAGGTACAAGTTGTTTCCAAGTTCGAACGAGTCAAGAATGAGCCTCAAATTGTTATGATTTGTTTTCTTGTTCAAAAGAGCTAAGAATAGTCCTACAGGAGTTTTCAAGTTGTTTCCATGTTCAAACGAGTCAACAATGAAGCTACAAGTTGTTTCCAAGTTCGAACGAGTCAAGAATGAGCCTCAAATTGTTACGATTTGTTTTCTTGTTCAAAAGAGCTAAGAATGGTCTTAGAAGAGTTTACAAGTTGTTTCCTTGTTCAAACGAGTCTACAATGAAGCTACAAGTTGTTTCCAAGTTCGAACGAGTCAAGAATGAGCCTCAAATTGTTACGAATTATTTTCTTGTTCAAAAGAGCTAAGAATGGTCCTACAAGAGTTTTCAAGTTGTTTCCATGTTCAAACTAGTCAACAATGAATCTATAAGTTGTTTCCAAGTTCGAACGAGTCAAGAATGAGCCTCAAATTGTTACGATTTGTTTTGTTGTTCAAAAGAGCTTAGAATGGTCCTACAAGTGTTTTCAAGTTGTTTCCGTGTTCAAACGAGTCAACAATGAAGCTACAAGTTGTGTCCAAGTTCGAACGAGTCAAGAATGAGCCTCAAATTGTTACGAATTGTTTTCTTGTTCAAAAGAGCTAAGAATGGTCCTACAAGAGTTTTCAAGTTGTTTCCTTGTTCAAACGAGTCTACAATGAAGCTACAAGTTGTTTCCAAGTTCGAACGAGTCAAGAATGAGGCTCAAATTGTTACGAATTGTTTTCTTGTTCAAAAGAGCTAAGAATGGTCCTACAAGAGTTTACAAGTTGTTTCCATGTACAAACGACTCAATAATGAAGTTACAAGTTGTTTTCAAGTTCAATCGATTCAAGAATGAGTCTCAAATTGTTACAAATTGTTTTCTTGTTCAAAAGAGCTAAGAATGGTCCTGCAAGAGTTTTCAAGTTGTTTCCATGTTCAAACGAGTCAACAATGAAGCTACAAGTTGTTTTTAAGTTCGAACGAGTAAAGAATGAGTCTCAAATTGTTACAAATTGTTTTCTTGTTCAAAAGAGCTAAGACTGATCCACTCTGCAATAAAAAGCTTCTGTCCCTCAGAATCAAACAGGCCTAGGAGTGAGATTGGATGAACCGGTTGGCCCTGGACAAACAACACCCACCACTGATTCTCAATGGAAAATAGTAACTCACAAGAGAGGTTTCAGCCCTGTTTCTGCATCTTCAGCTGATGCCTCTCCCCCTCCAGTGAATGTGTTTAAATCTCTCCGTGCTGTGGATGAAATTGAAAAAAAAAGGTGGTACTTCAACTGTTCGAACTTTTTCCAAATCGCAACGGAAGAAGCTACGGAAATCTTTGGGGAACCTATCCCCTCAGCCAAATTAATTTAATATTGGTTGATTTTTGTTCCTACAATATACGAGGCCTCAACACTAAATTGGGCTTCGTCAAGGATTTTTTGAGCATGAATAATGTATCTTTTTTGGCTCTCCTTGAAACTCATGTCAAACAGGAATCCTCTTCTAGAGTATCTAGTTCTTTGTCTAGTCGTCTCTCCTGGCAGTTTAACTACGATTATCATAATAATGGACGTATTTGGGTAGGTTGGGATGCTAACATCTGGAAAGTGCATTTTTCTGCAATCTCAGCTCAGCACATTTCTTGTATTGTTACCAGGATTGCGACTAATGTTTCTTTTGCTATATCGTTTGTATATGGTTTTAACACATATAGTGAAAGACGAGCCCTTTGGTCTGATTTAAAAACTTTTTCAGCAGATATTTCAGACTCAAATGGAAATTTTTTGCACCCATGGTGTTTGTTGGGTGATTTTAATGTATGTTTGAAGCTGGATGAATCTAATAGGGGGTTGACTAGTTTTAATGCTGGAATGTTGGAGTTTCGAGACTTCATTACAGACTTGGGTTTATCTGATTTGCGGCATCATGGGCAATTCTATACCTGGTGGGATAGTAGTTGTCACTACCCACTTCAGAGGAAATTGGATCGAATAATGGTTAATGATATTTGGTTGCGGAAATTCTCTTTATCTCTGGCTTGTTTCTTACCTAGAGGCTTATCTGATCATAGTCCGGCTGTGGTAGATATGGGCATCCCCTATGACCAAATCAAGAAACCTTTTCAATTCTTCCAACATCTTTTTGAAGAGCCTGCTTTTATGAGTACAGTTAGCAACTCTTGGAATGTGAATATACAAGGTGACCCATGGTTTATTCTAACAGGAAAATTGAAGTTGTTGAAGGGTGCTCTAAAACGTATGAATCATGAGGTGGGGAATATTCATAGTGCTGTAACGGAGGCTCGAACTTCTCTTCTGGGTTTTCAAGCTAATTTGCCAATAAATCCCTCAATAGCTCAGTTTATCGAAGAAGAACGTCTTTGCTATGTTCTTCATAAAGCCTTATCTGCAGAAGAGCAATTTCTTTGACAAAAATCACGTATTAAGTGGGTGGACAAAGGTGATAAAAATAACAAGTACTTCTTCAATAGTTGCAGAGGCAACTGGAATCAAAATAAAATTTTAGTTCTTGAAGATGATCTTGGTTTCTCCCACACTAGTCACCAGAATATTTCTAGTACGGCTGTTCAGTACTTTGAAAATTTATTAGGAAGAGAAGAGGAAGTCCATGCCTTCCCTTCTAATCTGCATCTCCCAAGCCTCACAGATGAACAAAAAGAAAGCCTTATTCAACCTTTTACAGCTGATGAAGTGTTTACAACTCTCAAGAGAATGGCAAAGAATAAAAGTCCGGGTCCGGATGGCTTCACTCCTGAATTTTTCACTGGCACATGGCATATCACGGGTCCAGATGTAGTGAATGGTATCTTGTACTTTTTTACTCATTATAAACTGCCCAGAATTATAAACTCCACATCCATTGCATTGATCCCAAAATAAGAAAACTCTTCTCATATGTCGCATTTCAGACCTATCTCATGTTGCAATGTCCTTTACAAATGCATAGCAAAAATGTTAGCCTCTCGGCTAAAACCGATTCTGAGTAGCATTATTTCTTCTAGTCAATCTGCATTCATTCCCCATAGATGTATTGGTGACAATATAATGTTGGCTCAATCTTTATGCAAAGATTATCACTTACAAACAGGTCCTCCCAGATGCACTTTTAAGCTTGATATACACAAGGCATTCGACTCCCTAAATTGGAATTTCCTCTTCAAAGCTTTGGAATTAATGGAGTTTCCTCAGGTTTTTCTTCTTTGGTTGAAAACTTGTATCTCATCAGCTATGATTTCTATAAAGATTAACGGAGCTTTAGAGGGTTATTTTGCTGCAAAATCACGTCTTCGACAAGGAGACCCTTTGTCTCCAGCCCTTTTCGTGATTGCTATGGAGGTTTTTTCTGCTTGCATTCGTAAAACGACATCTCAAACAGATTTTAGCTTTCATTGGAGATCAAAACCAGTCGGCATTACTCATCTAATTTTTGCAGATGACATTCTCATGTTTTGTAAGGGAGAAGAAGAATCTATTAAATTGCTATTTGAAGGAGTTTATGAATTTGCAAATGCTTCTGGCCTTCGTCCAAACTCTGCAAAGAGTCGATGTTTTTTCAGCAGTGTTCAACAAAGTCTAGTTGATTATTCCCTAAACTTGACTGGGTTTCAGAGGGGTTTTCTTCCCATAAAATACTTGGGGCTGCCACTTCTAACCAGTAAACTCTCAGCTCGTGATTGTTTGCCACTAATTCAAAGATTGGGTGCAAAAGTGGAAAAATGGACTTGTCGCTTCTTGAGTTTTGCTGGGCGCGTACAACTTATCAAAGCTATTTTGTTCGGCATACAAAACTATTGGTGTTTGTATTTGTTCTTACCCAAACAGGTGCTTAAAAAGCTGGTTTCTATGTTCTCTAAATTTCTTTGGGGAGGCACATCAACCACTTCTTGTCACTACAAAGTGTCGTGGCGACAATGTTGTCTTCCTAAAGCTGAGGGGGGACTTGGGATTAGAGACCCAGTTGATTGGAATCGTGCTGCCATTTTGTATTAGGTATGGCGTATCATCCAACCTGATGCATCTTCTTTATGGATTTTATGGCTCCATCAAGCTCTCTTCCGAAATAAATCGTTCTGGACATCAGCAATGCCCTCAGCTTGTCCATGGTGTGTTAGAAAACTACTCAATGCTAGGCCTCAAGCTCTGCAACATCTCCATTTTCAAGTGGGGAGGGAATCAAATTTCTTACTTTGGCATGATCCATGGTTACGTAGAGAACCGTTGATTAACAAATTCCACCCAAGTATTGTTTCGACAATGGAATCATCAAATTTGGCTGTAGTTTCTTCTTTTATTCGGAATGGTGTCTGGGATCCGCATCCTTCTACTCATGTCTTGGCCATTGATCTTCGTAGAGAGATTTTCCAACAGCGAATTTACGCTAGGGACGACATTCTCTGGGATGGACAGACCTTCTCCTCTTTAAAACTCACTGATATTTGGAACTCGATTAGGCAAAATGCTACCTCCCAACCATGGCTCTCAGCAGTTTGGCACACTTATGCAATACCCAGGTGTTCGGTTTTCTTATGGTTGGCATTTCAAAACATATTGCTAACCTTTGATCGAATGCAAAGATTCAATATGCATGTAGACATCACTTGTGTTTTATGTCAAACTAATGCAGAATCAGTGAAGCACCTTTTCTCAGAATGTAATTACGCAAAGATTCTCTTACAAGAATGTCCCATTCAAATGCTTACAAATTGGGAAGATTTTCTAGCTGGCCGTTTTACTCCGGGGCCTACATCTCAATTGCAAAGATTAATTGTATATCTTTATCTAGCTACTACAGTTTATGTTATCTGGAGGGAACGAAATTCTAAACTGCACAATCCAAGCCATACCATTAGTTTATTCTGAATGCACAAAGCTATAAAGCAAATGGTGAGGGAAAAATTATTCACATGTGCTACATTTTGAAGGAAAATTCAGCAACACAGATCTTTAGTTTTATTATTGTATTAACCGTGTGGGCTGTAATTCAATGAAAATTCTTAAAGTTCTTTAGGTATTTTCTTTAATTTCCCAAGTTTTAAAGATTTGGAGGGTGTTCCTTTTCTTTGTGGCCTAGGGTATGCCCTAGTATTTTGTTTCTTTTCTTGTTGGCTCTATAAAATTTAGTACTTAGCAAAAAAAAAAGAGCTAAGAATGGTCCTACAAGAGTTTTCAAGTTGTTTCCATGTTCAAACGAGTCAACAATGAAGCTACAAGTTGTTTCCAAGTTCGAATGAGTCAAGAATGAGCCTCAAATTGTTACGAATTGTTTTCTTGTTCAAAAGAGCTAAGAATGGTCCTAGAAGAGTTTATAAGTTGTTTCCATGTTCAAACGAGTCAATAATGAAGTTACAAGTTGTTTTCAAGTTCGAACGATTCAAGAATGAGTCTCAAATTGTTATATATTGTTTTCTTGTTCAAAAGAGCTAAGAATGGTCCTACAAGAGTTTTCAAGTTGTTTCCTTATTCAAACGAGTCAACAATGAAGGTACAAGTTGTTTCCAAGTTCGAACGAGTCAAGAATGAGCCTCAAATTATTATGATTTGTTTTCTTGTTCAAAAGAGCTAAGAATAGTCCTACAGGAGTTTTCAAGTTCTTTCCATGTTCAAACGAGTCAACAATGAAGCTACAAGTTGTTTCCAAGTTCGAACGAGTCAAGAATGAGCCTCAAATTGTTACGAATTGTTTTTTTGTTCAAAAGAGCTAAGAATGGTCCTACAAGAGTTTACAAGTTGTTTCCATGTTCAAACGAGTCAATAATGAAGTTTCAAGTTGTTTTCAAGTTCGAACGATTCAAGAATTAGTCTCAAATTGTGACAAATTGTTTTCTTGTTCAAAAGAGCTTAGAATTGTCCTACAAGAGTTTACAAGTTGTTTCCATGTTCAAACGAGCCCACAATGAAGGCACAAGTTATTTCCAAGTTTGAACGAGTCAAGAATGAGCCTCAAATTGTAACGAATTGTTTTCTTGTTCAAAAGAGCTAAGAATGGTCCTAAAAGAGTTTACAAGTTGTTTCCATGTTCAAACGAGTCAATAATGAAGGTACAAGTTATTTTCAAGGTCGAACGATTCAAGAATGAGTTTAAAATTGTTATATATTGTTTTCTTGTTCAAAAGAGCTAAGAATGGTCCTACAAGAGTTTACAAGTTGTTTCCATCTTCAAACGAGTCAATAATGAAGGTACAAGTTGTTTTCAAGGTTGAACGATTCAAGAATGAGTCTCAAATTGTTACATATTGTTTTCTTGTTCAAAAGAGCTAAAAATGGTCCTACAAGAGTTTACAAGTTGTTTCCATGTTCAAACGAGTCAATAATGAAGTTACAAGTTGTTTTCAAGTTCAAACGAGTAAAGTATTAGTCTGAAATTGTTACAAATTGTTTTCTTGTTCAAAAGAGCTAAGAATGGACCTACAAGAGTTTTCAAGTTGTTTCCATGTTCAAACAAGTCAACAATGAAGGTACAAGTTGTTTCCAAGTTCGAACGAGTCAAGAATGAGCCTCAAATTTTTATGATTTGTTTTCTTGTTCAAAAGAGCTAAGAATAGTCCTACAGGAGTTTTCAAGTTGTTTCCATGTTCAAACGAGTCAACAATAAAGCTACAAGTTGTTTCCAAGTTCGAACGAGTCAAGAATGAGCCTCAAATTGTTACGATTTGTTTTCTTGTTCAAAAGAGCTAGGAATGGTCCTAGAAGAGTTTAAAAGTTGTTTCCATGTTTAAACGAGTCAATAATGAAGCTACAAGTTGTTTCCAAGTACGAACGAGTCAAGAATGAACCTCAAATTGTTACGAATTGTTTTCTTGTTCAAAAGAGCTAAGAATGGTCCTACAAGAGTTTTCAAGTTGTTTCCATGTTCAAACGAGTCAACAATGAAGCTACAAGTTGTTTTCAAGTTCGAACGAGTCAAGAATGAACCTCAAATTGCTATGATTTGTTTTCTTCTTTAAAAGAGCTAAGAATAGAACTACAGGAGTTTTCAAGTTGTTTCCATGTTCAAACGAGTCAACAGTGAAGCTACAAGTTGTTTCCATGTTCGAACGAGTCAAGAATGAGCCTCAAATTGTTACGAATTGTTTTTTTGTTCAAAAGAGCTAAGAATGGTCCTACAAGAGTTTACAAGTTGTTTTCATGTTCAAACGAGTCAATAATGAAGTTTCAAGTTGTTTTCAAGTTCGAACGATTCAAGAATTAGTCTCAAATTGTGACAAATTGTTTTCTTGTTCAAAAGAGCTTAGAATTGTCCTACAAGAGTTTACAAGTTGTTTCCATGTTCAAACGAGCCCACAATGAAGGCACAAGTTATTTCCAAGTTTGAACGAGTCAAGAATGAGCCTCAAATTGTAACGAATTGTTTTCTTGTTCAAAAGAGCTAAGAATGGTCCTAAAAGAGTTTACAAGTTGTTTCCATGTTCAAACGAGTCAATAATGAAGGTACAAGTTATTTTCAAGGTCGAACGATTCAAGAATGAGTTTAAAATTGTTATATATTGTTTTCTTGTTCAAAAGAGCTAAGAATGGTCCTACAAGAGTTTACAAGTTGTTTCCATCTTCAAACGAGTCAATAATGAAGGTACAAGTTGTTTTCAAGGTTGAACGATTCAAGAATGAGTCTCAAATTGTTACATATTGTTTTCTTGTTCAAAAGAGCTAAAAATGGTCCTACAAGAGTTTACAAGTTGTTTCCATGTTCAAACGAGTCAATAATGAAGTTACAAGTTGTTTTCAAGTTCAAACGAGTAAAGTATTAGTCTGAAATTGTTACAAATTGTTTTCTTGTTCAAAAGAGCTAAGAATGGTCCTACAAGAGTTTTCAAGTTGTTTCCATGTTCAAACAAGTCAACAATGAAGGTACAAGTTGTTTCCAAGTTCGAACGAGTCAAGAATGAGCCTCAAATTTTTATGATTTGTTTTCTTGTTCAAAAGAGCTAAGAATAGTCCTACAGGAGTTTTCAAGTTGTTTCCATGTTCAAACGAGTCAACAATAAAGCTACAAGTTGTTTCCAAGTTCGAACGAGTCAAGAATGAGCCTCAAATTGTTACGATTTGTTTTCTTGTTCAAAAGAGCTAGGAATGGTCCTAGAAGAGTTTAAAAGTTGTTTCCATGTTTAAACGAGTCAATAATGAAGCTACAAGTTGTTTCCAAGTACGAACGAGTCAAGAATGAACCTCAAATTGTTACGAATTGTTTTCTTGTTCAAAAGAGCTAAGAATGGTCCTACAAGAGTTTTCAAGTTGTTTCCATGTTCAAACGAGTCAACAATGAAGCTACAAGTTGTTTTCAAGTTCGAACGAGTCAAGAATGAACCTCAAATTGCTATGATTTGTTTTCTTCTTTAAAAGAGCTAAGAATAGAACTACAGGAGTTTTCAAGTTGTTTCCATGTTCAAACGAGTCAACAGTGAATCTACAAGTTGTTTCCATGTTCGAACGAGTCAAGAATGAGCCTCAAATTGTTACGAATTGTTTTTTTGTTCAAAAGAGCTAAGAATGGTCCTACAAGAGTTTACAAGTTGTTTTCATGTTCAAACGAGTCAATAATGAAGTTTCAAGTTGTTTTCAAGTTCGAACGATTCAAGAATTAGTCTCAAATTGTGACAAATTGTTTTCTTGTTCAAAAGAGCTTAGAATTGTCCTACAAGAGTTTACAAGTTGTTTCCATGTTCAAACGAGCCCACAATGAAGGCACAAGTTATTTCCAAGTTTGAACGAGTCAAGAATGAGCCTCAAATTGTAACGAATTGTTTTCTTGTTCAAAAGAGCTAAGAATGGTCCTACAAGAATTTACAAGTTGTTTCCATGTTCAAACGAGTCAATAATGAAGGTACAAGTTATTTTCAAGGTCGAACGATTCAAGAATGAGTTTCAAATTGTTACATATTTTTTTCTTATTAAAAAGAGCAAAGAATGCTCCTACAAGAGTTTACAAGTTGTTTCCATCTTCAAACGAGTCAATAATGAAGGTACAAGTTGTTTTCAAGGTCGAACGATTCAAGAATGAGTCTCAAATTGTTACAAACTGTTTTCTTGTTCAAAAGAGCTAAGAATCGTCTTAGAAGAGTTTACAAGTTGTTTCCATGTTCAAACGAGTCAACAATGAAGGTACAAGTTGTTTCCAAGTTCGAACGAGTCAAGAATGAGCCTCAAATTGTTATGATTTATTTTCTTGTTCAAAAGAGCTAAGAATAGTCCTACAGGAGTTTTCAAGTTGTTTCCATGTTCAAACGAGTCAACAATGAAGTTACAAGTTGTTTCCATGTTCGAACGAGTCAAGAATGAGCCTCAAATTGTTACGAATTGTTTTTTTGTTCAAAAGAGCTAAGAATGGTCCTACAAGAGGTTACAAGTTGTTTTCATGTTCAAACGAGTCAATAGTGAAGTTACAAGTTGTTTTCAAGTTCGAACGATTCAAGAATGAGTCTCGAATTGTGACAAATTGTTTTCTTGTTCAAAAGAGCTAAGAATTGTCCTACAAGAGTTTACAACTTGTTTCCATGTTCAAACGAGCCCACAATGAAGCTACAAGATGTTTCCAAGTTCGAACGAGTCAAGAATGAGCCTCAAATTGTAACGATTTTTTTTCTTGTTCAAAAGAGCTAAGAATGGTCCCACAAGAGTTTCCAAGTTGTTTCCATCTTCAAACGAGTCAATAATGAAGGTACAAGTTGTTTTCAAGGTCGAACGATTCAAGAATGAGTTTCAAATTGTTACAAATTGTTTTCTTGTTCAAAAGAGCTAAGAATGGTCCTACAAGAGTTTTCAAGTTGTTTCAATGTTCAAACGAGTCAACAATGAAGCGACAAGTTGTTTCCAAGTTCGAACGAGTCAAGAATGAGCCTCAAATTGTTACGAATTTTATTCTTGTTCAAAAGAGTTAAGAAGGGTCCTAGAAGAGTTTATAAGTTGTTTCCATGTTCAAACGAGTCAATAATGAAGTTACAAGTTGTTTTCAAGTTCGAACGAGTAAAGAATTAGTCTCAAATTGTTACAAATTGTTTTCTTGTCAAAAGAGCTAAGAATGGTCCTACAAGAGTTTTCAAGTTGTTTCCATGTTCAAACGAGTCAACAATGAAGCTACAAGTTGTTTCCAAGTTCGAACGAGTCAAGAATGAGCCTCAAATTGTTACGATTTGTTTTCTTGTTCAAAAGAGCTAAGAATAGTCCTACAGGAGTTTTCAAGGTGTTTCCATGTTCGAACGAGTCAAGAATGAGCCTCAAATTGTAACGAATTGTTTTCTTGTCCAAAAGAGCTAAGAATGGTCCTACAAGAGTTTACAAGTTGTTTCCAAGTTCAAACGAGTCAATAATGAAGGTACAAGTTGTTTTCAAGGTCGAACGATTCAAGAATGAGACTCAAATTGTTACATATTGTTTTCTTATTAAAAAGAGCTAAGGATGGTCCTACAAGAGTTTTTAAGTTGTTTCCATGTTCAAACGATTCAACAATGAAGCTACAAGTTGTTTCCAAGTTCCAACGAGTCAAGAATGAGCCTCAAATTGTTACGAATTGTTTTCTTGTTCATAAGAGTTAAGAATGGTCCTACAAGAGTTTACAAGTTGTTTCCATGTTCAAACGAATCAATAATGAAGTTACAAGTTATTTTCAAGTTCGAACGATTCAAGATTGAGTCTCAAATTGTTATAAATTATTTTCTTGTTCAAAAGAGCTAAAAATGGTTCTACAAGAGTTTTCAAGTTGTTTACTTGTTCAAACGAGTCTACAATGAAGCTACAAGTTGTTTCCAAGTTCGAACGAGTCAAGAATGAGCCTCAAATTGTTATGAATTGTTTTCTTGTTCAAAAGAGCTAAGAATGGTCCTACAAGAGTTTACAAGTTGTTTCCATATTCAAACGAGTCAATAATGAAGTTACAAGTTATTTTCAAGTTCAAACGATTCAAAATTGAGTCTCAAATTGTTACAAATTGTTTTCTTGTTCAAAAGAGCTAAGAATGGTCCTACAAGAGTTTTCAAGTTGTTTCCATGTTCAAACGAGTCAACAATGAAGCTACAAGTTGTTTCCAAGTTCGAACGAGTCAAGAATGAACCTCAAATTGTTACGAATTGTTTTCTTGTTCAAAAGAGCTAAGAACGGTCCTACAAGAGTTTTCAAGTTGTTTCCATGTTCAAACGAGTCAACAATGAAGCTACAAGTTGTTTCCAAGTTCGAACGAGTCAAGAATGAGCCTCAAATTGTTATGATTTGTTTTCTTGTTTAAAAGAGCTAAGAATAGTCCTACAGGAGTTTTCAAGTTGTTTCCATGTTCAAACGAGTCAACAGTGAAGCTACAAGTTGTTTCCATGTTCGAACGAGTCAAGAATGAGCCTCAAATTGTGACAAATTGTTTTCTTGTTCAAAAGAGCTAAGAATTGTCCTACAAGAATTTACAACTTGTTTCCATGTTCAAACGAGCCCACAATGAAGCTACAAGATGTTTCCAAGTTCGAACGAGTCAAGAATGAGCCTCAAATTGTAACGAATTTTTTTCTTGTTCAAAAGAGCTAAGAATGGTCCTACAAGAGTTTACAAGTTGTTTCCATGTTCAAACGAGTCAATAATGAAGGTACAAGTTGTTTTCAAGGTCGAACGATTCAAGAATGAGTTTCAAATTGTTACATATTGTTTTGTTATTAGAAAGAGCTAAGAATGGTCCCACAAGAGTTTCCAAGTTGTTTCCATCTTCAAACGAGTCAATAACGAAGGTACAAGTTGTTTTCAAGGTCGAACGATTCAAGAATGAGTCTCAAATTGTTACAAATTGTTTTCTTGTTCAAAAGAGCTAAGAATGGTCCTACAAGAGTTTTCAAGTTGTTTCCATGTTCAAACGAGTCAACAAGGAAGCTACAAGTTGTTATGAATTGTTTTCTTGTTCAAAAGAGCTAAGAATGGTCCTACAAGAGTTTACAAGTTGTTTCCATGTTCAACCGAGTCAATAATGAAGTTACAAGTTATTTTCAAGTTCGAACGATTCAAGAATGAGTCTCAAATTGTTACAAATTGTTTTCTTGTTCAAAAGAACTAAGAATGGTCCTACAAGAGTTTTCAAGTTGTTTCCATGTTCAAACGAGTCAACAATGAAGCTACAAGTTGTTTCCATGTTCGAACGAGTCAAGAATGAACCTCAAATTGTTACGAATTGTTTTCTTGTTCAAAAGAGCTAAGAACGGTCCTATAAGAGTTTTCAAGTTGTTTCCATGTTCAAACGAGTCAACAATGAAGCTACAAGTTGTTTCCAAGTTCGAACGAGTCAAGAATGAGCCTCAAATTGTTATGATTTGTTTTCTTGTTTAAAAGAGCTAAGAATAGTCCTATAGGAGTTTTCAAGTTGTTTCCATGTTCAAACGAGTCAACAGTGAAGCTACAAGTTGTTTCCATGTTCGAACGAGTCAAGAATGAGCCTCAAATTGTGACAAATTGTTTTCTTGTTCAAAAGAGCTAAGAATTGTCCTACAAGAGTTTACAACTTGTTTCCATGTTCAAACGAGCCCACAATGAAGCTACAAGATGTTTCCAAGTTCGAACGAGTCAAGAATGAGCCTCAAATTGTAACGAATTTTTTTCTTGTTCAAAAGAGCTAAGAATGGTCCTACAAGAGTTTACAAGTTGTTTCCATGTTCAAACGAGTCAATAATGAAGGTACAAGTTGTTTTCAAGGTCGAACGATTCAAGAATGAGTTTCAAATTGTTACATATTGTTTTGTTATTAGAAAGAGCTAAGAATGGTCCCACAAGAGTTTCCAAGTTGTTTCCATCTTCAAAAGAGTCAATAACGAAGGTACAAGTTGTTTTCAAGGTCGAACGATTCAAGAATGAGTCTCAAATTGTTACAAATTGTTTTCTTGTTCAAAAGAGCTAAGAATGGTCCTACAAGAGTTTTCAAGTTGTTTCCATGTTCAAACGAGTCAACAAGGAAGCTACATGTTGTTTCCAAGTTCGAACGAACCAAGAATGAGCCTCAAATTGTTACGAATTGTTTTCTTGTTCATAAGAGTTAAGAATGGTCCTACAAGAGTTTACAAGTTGTTTCCATGTTCAAACGAATCAATAATGAAGTTACAAGTTATTTTCAAGTTTGAACGATTCAAGATTGAGTCTCAAATTGTTATAAATTGTTTTCTTGTTCAAAAGAGCTAAAAATGGTTCTACAAGAGTTTTCAAGTTGTTTACTTGTTCAAACGAGTGTACAATGAAGCTACAAGTTGTTTCCAAGTTCGAACGAGTCAAGAATGAGCCTCAAATTGTTATGAATTGTTTTCTTGTTCAAAAGAGCTAAGAATGGTCCTACAAGAGTTTACAAGTTGTTTCCATATTCAAACGAGTCAATAATGAAGTTACAAGTTATTTTCAAGTTCAAACGATTCAAAATTGAGTCTCAAATTGTTACAAATTGTTTTCTTGTTCAAAAGAGCTAAGAATGGTCCTACAAGAGTTTTCAAGTTGTTTCCATGTTCAAACGAGTCAACAATGAAGCTACAAGTTGTTTCCAAGTTCGAACGAGTCAAGAATGAACCTCAAATTGTTACGAATTGTTTTCTTGTTCATTAGAGCTAAGAACGGTCCTACTAGAGTTTTCAAGTTGTTTCCATGTTCAAACGAGTCAACAATGAAGCTACAAGTTGTTTCCAAGTTCGAACGAGTCAAGAATGAGCCTCAAATTGTTATGATTTGTTTTCTTGTTTAAAAGAGCTAAGAATAGTCCTATAGGAGTTTTCAAGTTGTTTCCATGTTCAAACGAGTCAACAGTGAAGCTACAAGTTGTTTCCATGTTCGAACGAGTCAAGAATGAGCCTCAAATTGTGACAAATTGTTTTCTTGTTCAAAAGAGCTAAGAATTGTCCTACAAGAGTTTACAACTTGTTTCCATGTTCAAACGAGCCCACAATGAAGCTACAAGATGTTTCCAAGTTCGAACGAGTCAAGAATGAGCCTCAAATTGTAACGAATTTTTTTCTTGTTCAAAAGAGCTAAGAATGGTCCTACAAGAGTTTACAAGTTGTTTCCATGTTCAAACGAGTCAATAATGAAGGTACAAGTTGTTTTCAAGGTCGAACGATTCAAGAATGAGTTTCAAATTGTTACATATTGTTTTGTTATTAGAAAGAGCTAAGAATGGTCCCACAAGAGTTTCCAAGTTGTTTCCATCTTCAAACGAGTCAATAACGAAGGTACAAGTTGTTTTCAAGGTCGAACGATTCAAGAATGAGTCTTAAATTGTTACAAATTGTTTTCTTGTTTAAAAGAGCTAAGAATGGTCCTACAAGAGTTTTCAAGTTGTTTCCATGTTCAAACGAGTCAACAAGGAAGCTACAAGTTGTTTCCAAGTTCGAACGAGTCAAGAATGAGCCTCAAATTGTTATGAATTGTTTTCTTGTTCAAAAGAGCTAAGAATGGTCCTACAAGAGTTTACAAGTTGTTTCCATGTTCAACCGAGTCAATAATGAAGTTACAAGTTATTTTCAAGTTCGAACGATTCAAGAATGAGTCTCAAATTGTTACAAATTGTTTTCTTGTTCAAAAGAGCTAAGAATGGTCCTACAAAAGTTTTCAAGTTGTTTCCATGTTCAAACGAGTCAACAATGAAGCTACAAGTTGTTTCCAAGTTCGAACGAGTCAAGAATGAACCTCAAATTGTTACGAATTGTTTTCTTGTTCAAAAGAGCTAAGAATGGTCCTACAAGAGTTTTCAAGTTGTTTCCATGTTCAAACGAGTCAACAATGAAGCTACAAGTTGTTTCCAAGTTCGAACGAGTCAAGAATGAACCTCAAATTGTTACGAATTGTTTTCTTGTTCATAAGAGTTAAGAATGGTCCTACAAGAGTTTACAAGTTGTTTCCATGTTCAAACGAGTCAATAATGAAGTTACAAGTTGTTTTTAAGTTCGAACGATTCAAGAATGAGTCTCAAATTGTTATTAATTGTTTTCTTGTTCAAAAGAGCTAAGAATGGTCCTACAAGAGTTTTCAAGTTGTTTCCTTGTTCAAACGAGTCTACAATGAAGCTACAAGTTGTTTCCAAGTTCGAACGAGTCAAGAATGAGCCTCAAATTGTTATGAATTGTTTTCTTGTTCAAAAGAGCTAAGAATGGTCCTACAAGAGTTTTCAAGTTGTTTCCATGTTCAAACGAGTCAACAATGAAGCTACAAGTTGTTTCCAAGTTCGAACGAGTCAAGAATGAACCTCAAATTGTTACGAATTGTTTTCTTGTTCAAAAGAGCTAAGAACGGTCCTACAAGAGTTTTCAAGTTGTTTCCATGTTCAAACGAGTCAACAATGAAGCTATAAGTTGTTTCCAAGTTCGAACGAGTCAAGAATGAGCCTCAAATTGTTATGATTTGTTTTCTTGTTTAAAAGAGCTAAGAATAGTCCTACAGGAGTTTTCAAGTTGTTTCCATGTTCAAACGAGTCAACAGTGAAGCTACAAGTTGTTTCCATGTTCGAACGAGTCAAGAATGAGCCTCAAATTGTGACAAATTGTTTTCTTGTTCAAAAGAGCTAAGAATTGTCCTACAAGAGTTTACAACTTGTTTCCATGTTCAAACGAGCCCACAATGAAGCTACAAGATGTTTCCAAGTTCGAACGAGTCAAGAATGAGCCTCAAATTGTAACGAATTTTTTTCTTGTTCAAAAGAGCTAAGAATGGTCCTACAAGAGTTTACAAGTTGTTTCCATGTTCAAACGAGTCAATAATGAAGGTACAAGTTGTTTTCAAGGTCGAACGATTCAAGAATGAGTTTCAAATTGTTACATATTGTTTTGTTATTAGAAAGAGCTAAGAATGGTCCCACAAGAGTTTCCAAGTTGTTTCCATCTTCAAACGAGTCAATAACGAAGGTACAAGTTGTTTTCAAGGTCGAACGATTCAAGAATGAGTCTCAAATTGTTACAAATTGTTTTCTTGTTCAAAAGAGCTAAGAATGGTCCTACAAGAGTTTTCAAGTTGTTTCCATGTTCAAACGAGTCAACAAGGAAGCTACATGTTGTTTCCAAGTTCGAACGAACCAAGAATGAGCCTCAAATTGTTACGAATTGTTTTCTTGTTCAAAAGAGCTAAGAATGGTCCTACAAGAGTTTACAAAGTATTTCCATGTTCAACCGAGTCAATAATGAAGTTACAAGTTGTTTTTAAGTTCGAACGATTCAAGAATGAGTCTCAAATTGTTACAAATTGTTTTCTTGTTTAAAAGAGCTAAGAATGGTCCTTCAAGAGTTTACAAGTTGTTTCCATGTTCAAACGAGCCCACAATGAAGGCACAAGTTATTTCTAAGTTCGAACGATTCAACAATGAGTCTCAAATTCTTACAAATTGTTTTCTTGTTCAAAAGAGCTAAGAATGGTCCTACAAGAGTTTTCAAGTTGTTTCCATGTTCAAACGAGTCAACAATGAAGCGACAAGTTGTGTCCAAGTTCGAACGAGTCAAGAATGAGCCTCAAATTGTTACGATTTGTATTCTTGTTCAAAAGAGTTAAGAAGGGTCCTAGAAGAGTTTATAACTTGTTTCCATGTTCAAACGAGTCAATAATGAAGTTACAAGTTGTTTTGAAGTTCGAACGAGTAAAGAATTAGTCTCAAATTGTTACAAATTGTTTTCTTGTTCAAAAGAGCTAAGAATGGTCCTACAAGAGTTTTCAAGTTGTTTCCATGTTCAAACGAGTCAACAATGAAGCTACAAGTTGTTTCCAAGTTCGAACGAGTCAAGAATGAGCCTCAAATTGTTACGATTTGTTTTCTTGTTGAAAAGAGCTAAGAATAGTCCCACAGGGGTTTTCAAGTTGTTTCCATGTTCGAACGAGTCAAGAATGAGCCTCAAATTGTAACGAATTGTTTTCTTGTTCAAAAGAGCTAAGAATGGTCCTACAAGAGTTTACAAGTTGTTTCCAAGTTCAAACGAGTCAATAATGAAGGTACAAGTTGTTTTCAAGGTCGAACGATTCAAGAATGAGATTCAAATTGTTACATATTGTTTTCTTATTAAAAAGAGCTAAGGATGGTCCTACAAGAGTTTTTAAGTTGTTTCCATGTTCAAACGATTCAACAATGAAGCTACAAGTTGTTTCCAAGTTCCAACGAGTCAAGAATGAGCCTCAAATTGTTACGAATTGTTTTCTTGTTCATAAGAGTTAAGAATGGTCCTACAAGAGTTTACAAGTTGTTTCCATGTTCAAACGAGTCAATAATGAAGTTACAAGTTGTTTTTAAGTTCGAACGATTCAAGAATGAGTCTCAAATTGTTATAAATAGTTTTCTTGTTCAAAAGAGCTAAGAATGGTCCTACAAGAGTTTTCAAGTTGTTTCCTTGTTCAAACGAGTCTACAATGAAGCTACAAGTTGTTTCCAAGTTCGAACGAGTCAAGAATGAGCCTCAAATTGTTATGAATTGTTTTCTTGTTCAAAAGAGCTAAGAATGGTCCTACAAGAGTTTACAAGTTGTTTCCATGTTCAAACGAGTCAATAATGAAGTTACAAGTTGTTTTCAAGTTCAAACGATTCAAGAATGAGTCTCAAATTGTTACGAATTGTTTTCTTGTTCAAAAGAGCTAAGAATGGTCCTACAAGAGTTTTCAAGTTGTTTCCATGTTCAAACGAGTCAACAATGAAGCTACAAGTTGTTTCCAAGTTCGAACGAGTCAAGAATGAGCCTCAGATTGTTATGATTTGTTTTCTTGTTTAAAAGAGCTAAGAATAGTCCTACATGAGTTTTCAAGTTGTTTCCATGTTCAAACGAGTCAACAGTGAAGCTACAAGTTGTTTTCATGTTCGAACGAGTCAAGAATGAGCCTCAAATTGTCACAAATTGTTTTCTTGTTCAAAAGAGCTAAGAATTGTCCTACAAGAGTTTACAACTTGTTTCCATGTTCAAACGAGCCCACAATGAAGCTGCAAGATGTTTCCAAGTTCGGACGAGTCAAGAATGAGCCTCAAATTGTAACGAATTTTTTTCTTGTTCAAAAGAGCTAAGAATGGTCCTACAAGAGTTTACAAGTTGTTTCCATGTTCAAACGAGTCAATAATGAAGGTACAAGTTGTTTTCAAGGTCGAACGATTCAAGAATAAGTTTCAAATTGTTACATATTGTTTTGTTATTAGAAAGAGCTAAGAATGGTCCCACAAGAGTTTCCAAGTTGTTTCCATCTTCAAACGAGTCAATAACGAAGGTACAAGTTGTTTTCAAGGTCGAACGATTCAAGAATGAGTCTCAAATTGTTACAAATTGTTTTCTTGTTCAAAAGAGCTAAGAATGGTCCTACAAGAGTTTTCAAGTTGTTTCCATGTTCAAACGAGTCAACAAGGAAGCTACATGTTGTTTCCAAGTTCGAACGAACCAAGAATGAGCCTCAAATTGTTACGAATTGTTTTCTTGTTCAAAAGAGCTAAGAATGGTCCTACAAGAGTTTACAATTTGTTTCCATGTTCAACCGAGTCAATAATGAAGTTACAAGTTGTTTTTAAGTTCGAACGATTCAAGAATGAGTCTCAAATTGTTACAAATTGTTTTCTTGTTTAAAAGAGCTAAGAATGGTCCTACAAGAGTTTACAAGTTGTTTCCATGTTCAAACGAGCCCACAATGAAGGCACAAGTTATTTCTAAGTTCGAACGATTCAACAATGAGTCTCAAATTGTTACAAATTGTTTTCTTGTTCAAAAGAGCTAAGAATGGTCCTACAAGAGTTTTCAAGTTGTTTCCATGTTCAAACGAGTCAACAATGAAGCGACAAGTTGTGTCCAAGTTCGAACGAGTCAAGAATGAGCCTCAAATTGTTACGATTTGTATTCTTGTTCAAAAGAGTTAAGAAGGGTCCTAGAAGAGTTTATAACTTGTTTCCATGTTCAAACGAGTCAATAATGAAGTTACAAGTTGTTTTGAAGTTTGAACGAGTAAAGAATTAGTCTCAAATTGTTACAAATTGTTTTCTTGTTCAAAAGAGCTAAGAATGGTCCTACAAGAGTTTTCAAGTTGTTTCCATGTTCAAACGAGTCAACAATGAAGCTACAAGTTGTTTCCAAGTTCGAACGAGTCAAGAATGAGCCTCAAATTGTTACGATTTGTTTTCTTGTTCAAAAGAGCTAAGAATAGTCCTACAGGGGTTTTCAAGTTGTTTCCATGTTCGAACGAGTCAAGAATGAGCCTCAAATTGTAACGAATTGTTTTCTTGTTCAAAAGAGCTAAGAATGGTCCTACAAGAGTTTACAAGTTGTTTCCAAGTTTAAACGAGTCAATAATGAAGGTACAAGTTGTTTTCAAGGTCGAACGATTCAAGAATGAGACTCAAATTGTTACATATTGTTTTCTTATTAAAAAGAGCTAAGGATGGTCCTACAAGAGTTTTTAAGTTGTTTCCATGTTCAAACGATTCAACAATGAAGCTACAAGTTGTTTCCAAGTTCCAACGAGTCAAGAATGAGCCTCAAATTGTTACGAATTGTTTTCTTGTTCATAAGAGTTAAGAATGGTCCTACAAGAGTTTACAAGTTGTTTCCATGTTCAAACGAGTCAATAATGAAGTTACAAGTTGTTTTTAAGTTCGAACGATTCAAGAATGAGTCTCAAATTGTTATAAATTGTTTTCTTGTTCAAAAGAGCTAAGAATGGTCCTACAAGAGTTTTCAAGTTGTTTCCTTGTTCAAACGAGTCTACAATGAAGCTACAAGTTGTTTCCAAGTTCGAACGAGTCAAGAATGAGCCTCAAATTGTTATGAATTGTTTTCTTGTTCAAAAGAGCTAAGAATGGTCCTATAAGAGTTTACAAGTTGTTTCCATGTTCAAACGAGTCAATAATGAAGTTACAAGTTGTTTTCAAGTTCAAACGATTCAAGAATGAGTCTCAAATTGTTACGAATTGTTTTCTTGTTCAAAAGAGCTAAGAATGGTCCTACAAGAATTTTCAAGTTGTTTCCATGTTCAAACGAGTCAACAATGAAGCTACAAGTTGTTTCTAAGTTCGAACGAGTCAAGAATGAGCCTCAGATAGTTATGATTTGTTTTCTTGTTTAAAAGAGCTAAGAATAGTCCTACATGAGTTTTCAAGTTGTTTCCATGTTCAAACGAGTCAACAGTGAAGCTACAAGTTGTTTTCATGTTCGAACGAGTCAAGAATGAGCCTCAAATTGTCACAAATTGTTTTCTTGTTCAAAAGAGCTAAGAATTGTCCTACAAGAGTTTACAACTTGTTTCCATGTTCAAACGAGCCCACAATGAAGCTGCAAGATGTTTCCAAGTTCGAACGAGTCAAGAATGAGCCTCAAATTGTAACGAATTTTTTTCTTGTTCAAAAGAGCTAAGAATGGTCCTACAAGAGTTTACAAGTTGTTTCCATGTTCAAACGAGTCAATAATGAAGGTACAAGTTGTTTTCAAGGTCGAAAGATTCAAGAATAAGTTTCAAATTGTTACATATTGTTTTGTTATTAGAAAGAGCTAAGAATGGTCCCACAAGAGTTTCCAAGTTGTTTCCATCTTCAAACGAGTCAATAACGAAGGTACAAGTTGTTTTCAACGTCGAACGATTCAAGAATGAGTCTCAAATTGTTACAAATTGTTTTCTTGTTCAAAAGAGCTAAGAATGGTCCTACAAGAGTTTTCAAGTTGTTTCCATGTTCAAACGAGTCAACAAGGAAGCTACATGTTGTTTCCAAGTTCGAACGAACCAAGAATGAGCCTCAAATTGTTACGAATTGTTTTCTTGTTCAAAAGAGCTAAGAATGGTCCTACAAGAGTTTACAATTTGTTTCCATGTTCAACCGAGTCAATAATGAAGTTACAAGTTGTTTTTAAGTTCGAACGATTCAAGAATGAGTCTCAAATTGTTACAAATTGTTTTCTTGTTTAAAAGAGCTAAGAATGGTCCTACAAGAGTTTACAAGTTGTTTCCATGTTCAAACGAGCCCACAATGAAGGCACAAGTTATTTCTAAGTTCGAACGATTCAACAATGAGTCTCAAATTGTTACAAATTGTTTTCTTGTTCAAAAGAGCTAAGAATGGTCCTACAAGAGTTTTCAAGTTGTTTCCATGTTCAAACGAGTCAACAATGAAGCGACAAGTTGTGTCCAAGTTCGAACGAGTCAAGAATGAGCCTCAAATTGTTACGATTTGTATTCTTGTTCAAAAGAGTTAAGAAGGGTCCTAGAAGAGTTTATAACTTGTTTCCATGTTCAAACGAGTCAATAATGAAGTTACAAGTTGTTTTGAAGTTCGAACGAGTAAAGAATTAGTCTCAAATTGTTACAAATTGTTTTCTTGTTCAAAAGAGCTAAGAATGGTCCTACAAGAGTTTTCAAGTTGTTTCCATGTTCAAACGAGTCAACAATGAAGCTACAAGTTGTTTCCAAGTTCGAACGAGTCAAGAATGAGCCTCAAATTGTTACGATTTGTTTTCTTGTTCAAAAGAGCTAAGAATAGTCCTACAGGGGTTTTCAAGTTGTTTCCATGTTCGAACGAGTCAAGAATGAGCCTCAAATTGTAACGAATTGTTTTCTTGTTCAAAAGAGCTAAGAATGGTCCTACAAGAGTTTACAAGTTGTTTCCAAGTTCAAACGAGTCAATAATGAAGGTACAAGTTGTTTTCAAGGTCGAACGATTCAAGAATGAGACTCAAATTGTTACATATTGTTTTCTTATTAAAAAGAGCTAAGGATGGTCCTACAAGAGTTTTTAAGTTGTTTCCATGTTCAAACGATTCAACAATGAAGCTACAAGTTGTTTCCAAGTTCCAACGAGTCAAGAATGAGCCTCAAATTGTTACGAATTGTTTTCTTGTTCATAAGAGTTAAGAATGGTCCTACAAGAGTTTACAAGTTGTTTCCATGTTCAAACGAGTCAATAATGAAGTTACAAGTTGTTTTTAAGTTCGAACGATTCAAGAATGAGTCTCAAATTGTTATAAATTGTTTTCTTGTTCAAAAGAGCTAAGAATGGTCCTACAAGAGTTTTCAAGTTGTTTCCTTGTTCAAACGAGTCTACAATGAAGCTACAAGTTGTTTCCAAGTTCGAACGAGTCAAGAATGAGCCTCAAATTGTTATGAATTTTTTTCTTGTTCAAAAGAGCTAAGAATGGTCCTACAAGAGTTTACAAGTTGTTTCCATGTTCAAACGAGTCAATAATGAAGTTACAAGTTGTTTTCAAGTTCAAACGATTCAAGAATGAGTCTCAAATTGTTACGAATTGTTTTCTTGTTCAAAAGAGCTAAGAATGGTCCTACAAGAGTTTTCAAGTTGTTTCCATGTTCAAACGAGTCAACAATGAAGCTACAAGTTGTTTCCAAGTTCGAACGAGTCAAGAATGAGCCTCAGATTGTTATGATTTGTTTTCTTGTTTAAAAGAGCTAAGAATAGTCCTACATGAGTTTTCAAGTTGTTTCCATGTTCGAACGAGTCAACAGTGAAGCTACAAGTTGTTTTCATGTTCGGACGAGTCAAGAATGAGCCTCAAATTGTGACAAATTGTTTTCTTGTTCAAAAGAGCTAAGAATTGTCCTACAAGAGTTTACAACTTGTTTCCATGTTCAAACGAGCCCACAATGAAGCTGCAAGATGTTTCCAAGTTCGAACGAGTCAAGAATGAGCCTCAAATTGTAACGAATTTTTTTCTTGTTCAAAAGAGCTAAGAATGGTCCGACAAGAGTTTACAAGTTGTTTCCATGTTCAAACGAGTCAATAATGAAGGTACAAGTTGTTTTCAAGGTCGAACGATTCAAGAATGAGTTTCAAATTGTTACATATTGTTTTGTTATTAGAAAGAGCTAAGAATGGTCCCACAAGAGTTTCCAAGTTGTTTCCATCTTCAAACGAGTCAATAACGAAGGTACAAGTTGTTTTCAAGGTCGAACGATTCAAGAATGAGTCTCAAATTGTTACAAATTGTTTTCTTGTTCAAAAGAGCTAAGAATGGTCCTACAAGAGTTTTCAAGTTGTTTCCAGGTTCAAACGAGTCAACAAGGAAGCTACATGTTGTTTCCAAGTTCGAACGAACCAAGAATGAGCCTCAAATTGTTACGAATTGTTTTCTTGTTCAAAAGAGCTAAGAATGGTCCTACAAGAGTTTACAAGTTGTTTCCATGTTCAACCGAGTCAATAATGAAGTTACAAGTTGTTTTAAAGTTCGAACGATTCAAGAATGAGTCTCAAATTGTTACAAATTGTTTTCTTGTTCAAAAGAGCTAAGAATGGTCCTACAAGAGTTTACAAGTTGTTTCCATGTTCAAACGAGTCAACAATGAAGCTACAAGTTGTTTCCAAGTTCGAATGAGTCAAAAATGAGCCTCAAATTGTTATGAATTGTTTTCTTGTTCAAAAGAGCTAAGAATGGTCCTAGAAGAGTTTACAAGTTGTTTCCATGTTCAAACGAGTCAATAATGAAGTTACAAGTTGTTTTCAAGTTCGAACGATTCAAGAATGAGTGTCAAATTGTGACAAATTGTTTTCTTGTTCAAAAGAGCTAAGACTTGTCCTACAAGAGTTTACAAGTTGTTTCCATTTTCAAACGAGCCCACAATGAAGGCACAAGTTATTTCCAAGTTCGAACGAGTCAAGAATGAGCCTCAAATTGTAACGAATTGTTTTCTTGTTCAAAAGAGCTAAGAATGGTCCTACAAGAGTTTACAAGTTGTTTCCATGTTCAAACGAGTCAATAATGAAGGTACAAGTTGTTTTCAAGGTCGAACGATTCAAGAATGAGTTTCAAATTGCTACATATTGTTTTCTTATTAAAAAGAGCTAAGAATGGTCCTACAAGAGTTTACAAGTTGTTTCCATCTTCAAACGAGTCAATAATGAAGGTACAAGTTGTTTTCAATGTCGAACGATTCAAGAATGAGTCTCAAATTGTGACAAATTGTTTTCTTGTTCAAAAGAGCTAAGAATTGTCCTACAAGAGTTTACAAGTTGTTTCCATGTTCAAACGAGTCAATAATGAAGTTAAAAGTTATTTCCAAGTTCGAACGAGTAAAGTATTAGTCTCAAATTGTTACAAATTGTTTTTTTGTTCAAAAGAGCTAAGAATGGTCCTACAAGAGTTTTCAAGTTGTTTCCATGTCCAAACGAGTCAACAATGAAGCTACATGTTGTTTCCAAGTTCGAACGATTCAAGAATGAGCCTCAAATTGTTATGATTTGTTTTCTCGTTCAAAAGAGCTAAGAATAGTCCTACAGGAGTTTTCAAGTTGTTTCCATGTTCAAACGAGTCAACAATGAAAGCTACAAGTTATTTCCAAGTTCGAACGAGTCAAGAATGAGCCTCAAATTGTTACGATTTGTTTTCTTGTTCAAAAGAGCTAAGAATGGTCTTAGAAGAGTTTACAAGTTGTTTCCATGTTCAAACGAGTCAATAATGAAGTTACAAGTTGTTTTTAAGTTCGAACGAGTAAAGAATGAGTCTCAAATTATTACAAATTGTTTTCTTGTTCAAAAGAGCTAAGAATGGTCCTACAAGAGTTTTCAAGTTGTTTCCATGTTCAAACGAGTCAACAATGAAGCTACAAGTTGTTTCCAAGTTCGAATGAGCCAAGAATGAGCCTCAAATTGTTATGAATTGTTTTCTTGTTCAAAAGAGCTAAGAATGGTCCTACAAGAGTTTTCAAGTTGTTTCCATGTTCAAACGAGTCAACAATGAAGCTACAAGTTGTTTCCAAGTTCGACGAGTCAAGAATGAGCCTCAAATTGTAATGATTTGTTTTCTTGTTCAAAAAAGCTAAGAATAGTCCTACAGGAGTTTTCAAGTTGTTTTCATGTTCAAACGAGTCAACAATGAAGCTACAAGTTGTTTCCATGTTCGAACGAGTCAAGAATGAGCCTCAAATTGTTACGAATTGTTTTTTTGTTCAAAAGAGCTAAGAATGGTCCTACAAGAGTTTACAAGTTATTTCCATGTTCAAATGAGTCAATAATGAAGTTACAAGTTGTTTTCAAGTTCGAACGATTCAAGAATGAGTCTCAAATTGTGACAAATTATTTTCTTGTTCAAAAGAGCTTAGAATTGTCCTACAAGAGTTTACAAGTTGTTTCCATGTTCAAACGAGCCCACAATGAAGGCACAAGTTATTTCCAAGTTCGAACGAGTCAAGAATGAGCCTCAAATTGTAACGAATTGTTTTCTTGTTCAAAAGAGCTAAGAATGGTCCTACAAGAGTTTACAAGTTGTTTCCATCTTCAAACGAGTCAATAATGAAGGTACAAGTTGTTTTCAAGGTCGAACGATTCAAGAATGAGTCTCAAATTGTTACAAATTGTTTTCTTGTTCAAAAGAGCTAAGAATCGTCCTAGAAGAGTTTACAAGTTGTTTCCATGTTCAAACGAGTCAATAATGAAGTTACAAGTTGTTTTCAAGTTCGAACGAGTAAAGTATTAGTCTCAAATTGTTACAAATTGTTTTCTTGTTCAAAAGAGCTAAGAATGGTCCTACAAGAGTTTTCAAGTTGTTTCCATGTTCGAACGAGTCAACAATGAAGGTACAAGTTGTTTCCAAGTTCGAACGAGTCAAGAATGAGCCTCAAATTGTTATGATTTGTTTTCTTGTTCAAAAGAGCTAAGAATAGTCCTACAGGAGTTTTCAAGTTGTTTCCATGTTCAAACGAGTCAACAATGAAGCTACAAGTTGTTTCCAAGTTCGAACGAGTCAAGAATGAGCCTCAAATTGTTACGATTTGTTTTCTTGTTCAAAAGAGTTAAGAAGGGTCCAAGAAGATTTTATAAGTTGTTTCCATGTTCAAACGAGTCAATAATGAAGTTACAAGTTGTTTTCATGTTCGAACGAGTAAATAATTAGTCTCAAATTGTTACAAATTGTTTTCTTGTTCAAAAGAGCTAAGAATGGTCCTACAAGAGTTTTCAAGTTGTTTCCATGTTCAAACGAGTCAACAATGAAGCTACAAGTTGTTTCCAAGTTCGAATGAGTCAAAAATGAGCCTCAAATTGTTATGAATTGTTTTCTTGTTCAAAAGAGCTAAGAATGGTCCTAGAAGAGTTTACAAGTTGTTTCCATGTTCAAACGAGTCAATAATGAAGTTACAAGTTGTTTTCAAGATCGAACGATTCAAGAATGAGTCTCAAATTGTGACAAATTGTTTTCTTGTTCAAAAGAGCTAAGAATTGTCCTACAAGAGTTTACAAGTTGTTTCCATGTTCAAACGAGCCCACAATGAAGGCACAGGTTATTTCCAAGTTCGAACGAGTCAAGAATGAGCCTCAAATTGTAACGAATTGTTTTCTTGTTCAAAAGAGCTAAGAATGGTCCTACAAGAGTTATAAATTGTTTCCAAGTTCAAACGAGTCAATAATGAAGGTACAAGTTGTTTTCAAGGTCGAACGATTCAAGAATGAGTTTCAAATTGCTACATATTGTTTTCTTATTAAAAAGAGCTAAGAATGGTCCTACAAGAGTTTACAAGTTGTTTCCATCTTCAAACGAGTCAATAATGAAGGTACAAGTTGTTTTCAATGTCGAACGATTCAAGAATGAGTCTCAAATTATGACAAATTTATTTCTTGTTCAAAAGAGCTAAGAATTGTCCTACAAGAGTTTACAAGTTGTTTCCATGTTCAAACGAGTCAATAATGAAGTTAAAAATTATTTCCAAGTTCGAACGAGTAAAGTATTAGTCTCAAATTGTTACAAATTGTTTTTTTGTTCAAAAGAACTAAGAATGGTCCTACAAGAGTTTTCAAGTTGTTTCCATGTCCAAACGAGTCAACAATGAAGCTACATGTTGTTTCCAAGTTCGAACGATTCAAGAATGAGCCTCAAATTGTTATGATTTGTTTTCTCGTTCAAAAGAGCTAAGAATAGTCCTACAAGAGTTTTCAAGTTGTTTCCATGTTCAAACGAGTCAACAATGAAGCTACAAGTTGTTTCCAAGTTCGAACGAGTCAAGAATGAGCCTCAAATTGTACGATTTGTTTTCTTGTTCAAAAGAGCTAAGAATGGTCTTAGAAGAGTTTACAAGTTGTTTTCATGTTCAAACGAGTCAATAATGAAGTTACAAGTTGTTTTTAAGTTCGAACGAGTAAAGAATGAGTCTCAAATTGTTACAAATTGTTTTCTTGTTCAAAAGAGCTAAGAATGGTCCTACAAGAGTTTTCAAGTTGTTTCCATGTTCAAACGAGTCAACAATGAAGCTACAAGTTGTTTCCAAGTTCGAACGAGTCAAGAATGAGCCTCAAATTGTTACGATTTGTTTTCTTGTTCAAAAGAGCTAATAATAGTCTTAGAAGAGTTTACAAGTTGTTTCCATGTTCAAACGAGTCAATAATGAAGTTACAAGTTGTTTTTATGTTCGAACGAGTAAAGAATGAGTCTCAAATTATTACAAATTGTTTTCTTGTTCAAAAGAGCTAAGAATGGTCCTACAAGGGTTTTCAAGTTGTTTCCATGTTCAAACGAGTCAACAATGAAGCTACAAGTTGTTTCCAAGTTCGAATGAGCCAAGAATGAGCCTCAAATTGTTATGAATTGTTTTCTTGTTCAAAAGAGCTAAGAATGGTCCTACATGTGGCGCCCTCCCGACCCGGGGTCTAGATCGGGGCGTCATTGACACTCTATATGCATGCACCCTAAATAACAATAATAGAAAATACGCATAAATATGACCCCGACTACTAACCTGGATCTTTCAAGGTAATGGTATGAAACAAGCACACAACTACATTCATTTATATTTAAATTTACAGCAACGAAATAATATTACAACTCCTGAAACATCTCAAGATCTACTAATAAAAGTACAAGACTAAACAAAGTCTTTTCCTTCCAACTCTGCCTCGATCCTACCTGTTCCCTCTCAGCCCGCCTAGCAAAGTTCATGTAAGACATGTTCTTCCGGGCAGTCTGCTTAATACGGACCATGATTCTCAAAAGCTGTAGATGTTAGAAAATAAAAGAATGAGCTACAAAAGCTCAGCAAGTAACCATACTGGTTGAAAACAGTTCTACAGGCTTATACATATAATTTAAAAGTCTTTTCGCAAAACCATGCTTTAAAATCATTGCTGGACCTCATTGTCCCAAAATGGTAATTAACATACTAGTCAGGGTAATCATTACTCGCAAAACTTTCTTTTATAAAACTGCTGGCAGGGTTAAACAATTTCAATAACTGGTACAGAGTAAACAAGAAACTGGAAAGTAATAACCAGGTGTAAGTATAAGAGTAATCTGCAGGGTTAGATGGATAACAGGAAATAATGTATAACAATTGAAACAAGGTGAAGTCAAGATAGGACTAACAGTTTAAGCTGAAAAAGGGCATGATATAACAGGGCATTTCAATTTTCATTATTAATCATTTCAAAGTCCATTTATATAAAACTATCCTTTCCTTAGGATTGATTCTTCCAAAACATTTTATAAAACTGTCCTCTCATTAGGACTTTGCTTTTAAAATCATCTATAAAATTGTCCTTTCATTAGGACCTTTACTTTTCAAATCATTTAAAAAAACTGTCCTCTCATTAGGACCTTTACTGTTTAAAACAATCATTTTGGTTGAAGTTTTCTCACAACGCCAGACAATACGGGTGATCAGCCACGTAAAGTCCCCATAACGGACTAAAGTCCCTCTGGACATAAGGAGTACTCATAAAGGCACTTATTGCCATTGGCCTTGGGCTATCTCATTATAGCCATTGACTATCTCATTATAGTCTTCACATAAAAAGTGCTGGACCGGCGTCACTCGGCCTCTTACGCCTCCAACCTATAGGAATCCGCAGAAACCATTTTGATCGGAATTCCTATAATAACCAAAACCTTTCTTTTTAAAGTTACCAAATCATTTGATGAAAAAGACTTCTTGAAAGTCGTATTCCATATTTAAATCCATTTTTTTAAGATCAATAGATAGAGGTAAAATTTATTCCAGGATAATTCTCAAAACAAGTTTCTGTTGTAGTAAGGTAAACTGGAATCATGAACTGGGAATCCAAAACCAAGCTAAGTTGTAAAGTTAGGTTGCAAGGTCAATTCACAGATATAGTAAAGTGTTTTGAAAACAGTTGCAAGGCATTTAGTCATGACAGTAGCTAGGCAATAGTAAAGTGGTAAGTTCAGGATTAAAGTTTAAGGAAACGTAGTTAAGGAAAATGGTAACAGCTTAAGTCACAGTTCAATGTCACTGGTTTAAGATTTTTAAAACTAGTTTATAAGTTGTAGATAACAGTTCAGGGATTGAAAAGTTTAAAGTGCAATTGAATCTGATATAAGGTTGTAGTTTAAATAAAGCAATTAAAGTAGGACATGATATAGTTTAAAACAGTTGAAACAAGGTAATATAGTTGCAGGGTCATAAAGCAGTTTATAAAACAGTTCACTATGTAGTTCATAAAACAGTGTTTAAGTCGAAAGAGGTTAGGCAGTAGTTACTTGCCTCAAACAAGGAATGCTACAGCTGTGGAACAGGTAGATCGCCTACACCAGACACTAGCTCTCTACTTTAGCTTTCCCTTTGTCCTTTATCTCAACGTCCTTCGTAGCTACACATAAATAATACTATTTCAGTATCTTACAAACTCTCAACGTTCTCTTTAACGTCTAACTATTCTACCCCTTCGCTAATGCAACCCTTAAACACATATATAATATAGTATACACATTCTACTATTCAATCGCTTTCACACTAAAAGACAATTAGCACATAGACACATATTTTCATTCACAGTATTCCTGACTGATAGCCTTTCCTATACAGAAGTGGTGTGCCAATAATATTTTACAAATGTCGTTTTAGTTTTAGAAAATTTTGGCAGCACCTCCTCTGTAATTGGAAGCTGCCTGTCGGAATACAACCGACCCAAACAAATATCAATGTCAATCATACACAATCACCTATTCATATTATATTAACAATTCCATGCTTAATAAAGCATTGTCTATAGAAGTTATATAGTTACCATCACCAAAGTGAACTACATATAAGTTACACAAACAATTAGTTTATTATCTAAGCATGGCAATTAGCATCAATTTAGGTCAAGTTTAGGTTGCCATTAATCTAAATTCGAATATAACATTACTAGCATTCCTACTAATTCATTTCAATTTGCCAAGGAATTAAATATATAATTCGAACTTATACATATATATAAATTATATATTCGAAAAGGACATAAGAATAAGATCATTTTAGCATTTTAGTACATTCCTAATTACTCTAGGCACTTGATAATTATTACATTGTTACATCCTCTCATATTCCACATCAAATTCACATATATGCATATACTTTTGTTCGGAAAATTAATAACCCAACCGGAAATTCAGAATTAGTCCACAATCCGACATGCATTCCAAATTATTAGCAAACAATTGACATGAAAAACTCATATGCTATACAATATAATTTCTCCCTAATTTAACCATAACAATTCGAATTATCCAATATACAACTATCATAAAATAATTACTTCTCATACACATACGAATTGCTCAAACTCATCCATATTCGATCGGAAAATTATGGCTATGGTCGATAATTTATAAAACTTTAATCGAAGTTATGACATGTAATTGATTAGGACACAACATTATGCCCAATTAAAGCTAGTAACTAGTTCTTATCACCCATCATATTCGGCAACATAGCCAAGCAACATAAACCGAGTCCATACCGATCGGAAAAATGTCAAACTAATCGGAAAATGACATGCATTACAATTAATCAACTTACACAGCCAATTTAATATTTGTATGTTCTTAACAACGTAATATAAGGCTCAAAGGACATCATTGCCTATACCACCGACTCACCGGAGCTCATAGTCGGCGGTGAGCTTCCGATGGAGTACCGATTTTCGGTATCTCAACATCTAAGCTGCAAAAACCGTATGCATAACATTGTATCAGCCTAAATCACAAAAATCAAATCATAGCAGCCATTGCATGCAACTCTCCCATGAAATTCATACACGCGGCACACCTATACATACATACGAGTTACATGCATTGCTCAAGGGAATCATATACACACAAATCAAGCTAGAATGAAGTCGAGAACATGCTAATTACTAGAAATCGGCTATAGGAATTAAGAGAAAAAGGGAAATCGCCAAGAGAGAGAAAAACGAGACCTGAACTAGGAAATGCCGAGTGAGGAAGAAAGAGAAGGCTGTTGTGGGTTTTAACAAAAGCAAGGGCAATTTAGTAATTTCACACTTGCTATTTTCTGAATTTAAATCACTTAATAATTCGAATTTTGAGAGAAACAGGGTACAAAAATACGTTTTATATTTTTAAAATTAAGAGCATGAATTTAGAAGCTTCCCCATATTTTTGAAATATTTTTCTAATGAATCAATAATTAACTAAAAATCTTTGAAGTTTTAGAACAGAAATAGAAAATAAGAGTAGAAAAATCATTAAAAATAATTTTGGGCTCGAATAAAATAAACCTTTATTTTTCAAAAGTCTCAGAATATTTAAGAAACATTTTGAAACAGGTTTCATGATTTTTGGACATTCCAATAATTAAATATGGAATTTAGAAGAGTAATATCTCTAGAATAAAACAGGAATAAAAGATTTATATAAAATCACTGGGACTAGAATTAAATACATCACCATTTTTAGAAAGTCTCTAAAATCACATAGGAGCTACATACAAAATTTAATAATTATTGGACACACCAATAATTTTATAAAAATCAAACAGTCACTCAATTAAGCATGAAAAATCAATTAATCACTTAATTAAAACACTTAAGCATGATACGGTCAAACAGACAGTCAACTAGACATATCAAATGACCACATATCATATCTTAACACATTAAATCACATAAATCATATTCCTCATATTATTTAAATAGATTTACTTACCTCAATCGTTACATTCTCCCCCCCCCCTTAAAAAGATTCTGTCCTCAGAATCAGCCTAAGTAAACAAATAGGGATACTTCTCGAGCATTTCACTCTCAAGTTCCCAGGTGGATTCCTCAACTCGAGGATTTCTCCACAAAACCTTTACAAGCTTAACAGACTTATTCCTTAAAACTTTATCCTTACGATCCTGAATTTCTACAGGCTGTTCTACATAGGACAAGTCAGGTTGAATCTCCAAGGGTTCATACTCTATCACATGGCTCATATCAGGATTATACTTTCGAAGCATAGACACGTGAAAAACATTGTGAATGTGCTGCATCTGCGGTGGTAGAGCCAATTCATATGTAACTTTCCCAACTTGCTTCAAAACTTCAAAAGATCATATATATCTTGGATTAAGCTTTCCTTTCTTGCCAAATCTACTAACACCTTTCCACGGAGAAATCTTTAGCAACACTTGGTCACCTTCTTCAAAATTCATGTCTTTCCTTGACTGGTCAGCATACTTCTTTTGTCTATCTTGAGCAGCTAACAATCTCTTCTGAATCAACTCAATCTTTTCTTTAGTTTGCTGAACTAACTCTGGACCCAAAATCTTACGCTCACCAACTTCATTCCAACACACTGGTGATCTGCATTTTCTTCCATATAAAGCTTCATACGGGGGCATCCCAATACTGGCATGATAACTGTTGTTATATGAAAACTCTACTAACGGTAGATGCTCATCCCAACTTCCTTCAAAATCCAAGGCACAAACTCTCAGCATGTCTTCAATGGTTTGAATTGTCCTTTCACTCTGTCCATCAGTCTGAGGATGATATGCAGTACTCATATTCAGCTTTGTTCCCAAACACTCTTGAAATTTCTTCCAAAATCTTGAATTGAATCTCGGGTCTCTGTCTGACACTATTGATACAGGAACACCATGTCGCATCACAATCTCTTTCAGATACAAATGAACCAACCTGTCCAGTGAAAATCTTTCGTTGATTGGTAGAAAGTGCGCTGACTTGGTTAATCTGTCTATTATTACCCAGATAGCATCATGATTAGCTTTAGTCCTTGGTAGACCTACTACAAAATCCATAGCAAGATTCTCCCATTTCCATTCTGGAATCTCTAGTGGTTGCAACAATCCACTGGGCCTCTGATGTTCAGCTTTGACTCTCTAGCACGTATAACATTTACTGATCCACTCTGCCACATCTCTTTTCATGTTGGGCCACCAAAAATTTTCCTTCAAGTCTTTATACATCTTTGTGCTTCCTGGATGAATAGAGTATCTTGAACTATGTGCATCATGCAAAATTTCATTCTTGAGCTCTTGAACATTGGGGATCCAAATTCGTGAGGAAAACCTAAAGATTCCTTCACTGTCCTTCTGACTTCTCAACTCCTCTCCAGTCAACTTAGCTCTGTCTTGACTCCTCATCTGTTCCTGACACCTTTTGATCTTTTCTAACAATTCTGGGTGAAAAGTCATTGTATACACCATCTCTTCCACTGAATCAGAATCACAAACTTCTATTTCTAATTTCTCAAACTCTTTGATCAATTCTTCAGAAGAAACCATTATATTCAATCTTTCCTTTCTACTTAAAGCATCTGCTACTACATTTGCCTTGCCTGGATGATAGTTGATCGTGCAGTCGTAATCTTTGATCAATTCCAACCATCTTCTCTGCCTCATGTTCAGCTCTTTCTGAGTAAAGATATACTTCAAACTCTTGTGGTCAGTAAAAATCTCACACTTTTCTCCGTACAAGTAGTGCCTCCAAATCTTCAATGCAAACACAATAGCAGCTAATTCCAAATCATGTGTAGGATATTTCAATTCATGAGGTCTTAACTGCCTGGAAGCATATGCAATTACGTTTCCATGTTGCATCAGAACACATCCTAAGCCTTTGTGAGAAGCGTCACTGTAGATGACAAAATTTCCTCGATCGTCTGGTAACACCAATACTGGGGCAGACACTAGTCTCCGCTTTAACTCTTCAAAACTTTCTTCACACTTCTCATTCCATACAAACTTTTCATTCTTTCTGGTCAATTTGGTCATAGGGGTAGCTATCTTTGAAAAATCTTGAACAAATCTTCGATAGTATCCCGCTAAACCCAGAAAACTTCTAACTTCTGTTGGAGTCCGTGGCCTTTCCCATTTCATCACTGCTTCTATCTTCGCCGGATCAACTTTGATACCTTCTCTGCTAACAACATGACCTAAAAATTGTACCTCCTTCAACCAAAATTCACATTTTGAAAACTTCGCATACAGCTTTTCCTTTCGTAAAGTTTCTAAAGCAATTCTCAAGTGATCTGCATGCTCTTCTTCTGACTTAGAATATATCAGGATGTCGTCGATGAAAACAATCACAAACTTGTCTAAATATTTCTTAAAGACTCTGTTCATCAGATCCATAAACGCTGCTGGGGCATTTGTCAATCCAAAAGCCATAACTAAAAATTCATAGTGTCCGTACCTTGTTCTGAATGCTGTTTTAGATACATCTTCAGGTTTGATCTTGAGTTGATGGTATCCGGACCTTAAGTCAATTTTTGAGAACCATTCGGCTCCTTTCAGCTGGTCAAAAAGATCATCGATCCTCGGCAACGGGTACTTGTTCTTGATAGTTAACTTGTTTAACTCTCGGTAATCTATGCACAGTCTCATGCTTCCATCTTTCTTCTTAACAAATAAAACTGGTGCTCCCCAGGGGGACACACTAGGTCTTATAATTCCTTTATCCAAGAGATCTTGTATTTGACTCGCCAACTCTTTCATCTCAACTGGCGCCATTCTATACGGGGCTTTGGAAACTGGCTCAGTGCCTGGAGCTAAATCAATGGAGAATTCTATTTCCCTATCGGAAGGTAAGCCTGGTAATTCATCTGGAAATACGTCGGGAAATTTATTGACGATAGGAACATCTTCTAATTGAACTGACTTCTTCTCAGTGTCTACAACATAGGCTAGGTAAGCCTCACATCCCTGACGCAGAAATCTCTTTGCCTGAACGATATTCAAAAACTTCTTGACTTGTCGGGTACCTCGAAATTCAACTTCTTCTCCTTCTAGGGTTTTCACCTTTAACTTCTTATTCTTACAATCTATTTGAGCCTTGTATTCTGACAACCAATCCATCCCTAGAATTACATCAAATTCACCTAACTTAAAAGGTATTAAGTTAGCAAGAAAATGACAACTGCCTATTTCAATGTCACAACTAGGACAAACTTGGCTTACTGGAATCGTTGCCTGGTTAGCTACTTCTATAACTAAGGCTTGCTCCAAAGGTCGGACTTCACATTACAATTTACCAAGAAAATCTTGAGATACAAAAGACTTAGTAGCTCCTGAATCAATCAATACACTAGCTTGCACTGAGTTAACAAGAAGTGTACCTGATATCACATCCACGTCCTGAATAGCTTCTTTCTGAGTCATGTTGAAGGTTCTGGCTCTAGATTGATGTGCTGAAGATTGAGACGGAGTTCCAGCTATTCGGAGAACATTGGTAGGCTGTGTAGGTTCCTTGCATTCCCTTGCCATGTGACCTAGCTTGCCACACTTATAGCATTTGATTCCTGACTTTTGATTTTGATTCTGACTTTGACTGTTGCATTCCGCTGCATAATGTCCTTTCCTGTTGCATTTGAAGCAGGTGATATTGGGCTTATTACAAACTCCAGAGTGCTTCCTTCCACAAATCTTGCACTCAGGAACAAACTGTCTGACGGCCTTTGGCTGGTCGAAACCTTGAGCTTTATTATTCTGTCTCCCTCTTCCATCATTACCATTCTTGATCTGCTGAAAATTACTTCTCTGACCTTCTATGAAACTTATTTCTAAAATTACCATGTCCCTGACTGTCTTCCCTAGCACCAAACTTTCTCTTTCTGTTGTCCTTCTCCTTCTGGGACATGTCACTCTCACCTTCCACGATCATTGGTTTTTGAACTATTGCAGTGAAGCTTTGCAGCTCAAAAACTGCTACCCTACTTCTAATCCATGGCCTTAGGCCTTGCTGAAACCTCTTAGCCTTCTTAACATCAGTGTTGACAAATTCTGGCACAAACCTGGCCATCTCAGAAAACTTGGCCTCGTACTCTGCTACACTCATACCTCCTTGCTTCAGTTCTAGAAATTTAATCTCCATCTGGTCCTTCATGAAACTAGGAAAGTACTTTTCTAAAAACAATTCTGTAAACTGATCCCAAGAAATCACACCTTCACCCTGAAGCATCTTCGTAGATTCCCACCAGTAACCGGCTTCAGCTTTAAGAAAATAACTAGCATACTCAGTCTTTTTATCTTCATCTACGTCTACTAACTGAAAAGCTTTTTCCATCTCCTTAAGCCATGTCTGGGCTTCTACTGGGTCTGTGGATCCTTTAAATTCAGGTGGTTTCACTGCTTGAAAAGATTTAAAAGTAACTGCTGGGGGTGTAGAAGGTCTTTGCTGTTGCTGAGTTAAAAGAGCTGTTTGTTGTTGTAGCAACTGAATGAGTTGGGCAACTGTAGGGTCCATGGGATTTTGATCTTGTGTATTATGGTTCTGAGACGAATTTGAGGTGTTTCTTTTTCTTGGCGGCATTTACTATAGGGGAAACAAGCAACTTATTAAGCAATACACTACATTATATTGTAAACAGTTCAAATACTTTTAAAACCATTTGAGCATTAGAAACTTTATTTTAGAAATCAATCTTGTAGCATTATTACTACATAAGTTGCCGGTACAACAAGGATATAAAGGTTCTATCGAAAACAGGTTAGCACAACAGGTATAAATAAGGTACTGGTAAAGGTAAGAAATAGTTTATGGTCAAATGTGCGAAAAAGTAAATGACAGATATATCGGAAGATACTGGAACTGAAAAGTAAACATACATAGATACGAAAAGTGCCAAAGTGCAGGATAAGTTAAAGTACAAACACGAATAAAAGTACTGGGAAGAAAACAGAAAATAACATCTAGGTAAGTGTGCTAGAGGGCTCTAACAAATGTCCCTTCTAACACTCAAACATCCTGACATCTAATCACCCCTGTGATCCCTGTCTCTGGCTGCCCTGAGTCCAATCAGCAGTCTACTAAGCACACGGGTTAACTCTCCTGCCCGCTCCGCCACATCGTCTGGAAATGCCCTAGCCGCAATCTGCCTACGTCCCTCCTCCTCAACAGCTCTAATGCGATCCTCCCACCACTCGACAGGATGCTCGGGAACTCTCAGCTGGCCTCGGGTAATAGATGGCCTATAAACTCTACGGCGAATAGAGGCACAAGCACTCCCTGAGGGTAGGTCAGGCTGAGCAAGGGGCTCAGGAATCAACTCCTCCTCGCTCTCAGAACTGGATATGACTATAACATCATCGTCAGAATCCGAAGAAGAAGAATCAGAGGAACTAGGAGAGGGTGGTGGTTGTGAAACAATACCACGAGCCTGCAATAATATAATATGTAAAGCAAAAGGGATAAGATCACCTTAAATCTATAGTTAAAATCCTAATATCTAAACCACTCTTCGATATCTAATCCTATCTTACCATTACTCTCTCTTCTGTTATTAAGTGATCTACTTGTTTAACTTAATCCTGGCTTGTTTCAATGACCAAAACCTTAGCTCTGATACCAACCTGTGGCGCCCTCCCGACCCGGGGTCTAGATCGGGGCGTCATTGACACTCTATATGCATGCACCCTAAATAACAATAATAGAAAATACGCATAAATATGACCCCGACTACTAACCTGGATCTTTCAAGGTAATGGTATGAAACAAGCACACAACTACATTCATTTATATTTAAATTTACAGCAACGAAATAATATTACAACTCCTGAAACATCTCAAGATCTACTAATAAAAGTACAAGACTAAACAAAGTCTTTTCCTTCCAACTCTGCCTCGATCCTACCTGTTCCCTCTCAGCCAGCCTAGCAAAGTTCATGTAAGACATGTTCTTCCGGGCAGTCTGCTTAATACGGACCATGATTCTCAAAAGCTGTAGATGTTAGAAAATAAAAGAATGAGCTACAAAAGCTCAGCAAGTAACCATACTGGTTGAAAACAGTTCTACAGGCTTATACATATAATTTAAAAGTCTTTTCGCAAAACCATACTTTAAAATCATTGCTGGACCTCATTGTCCCAAAATGGTAATTAACATACTAGTCAGGGTAATCATTACTCGCAAAACTTTCTTTTATAAAACTGCTGGCAGGGTTAAACAATTTCAATAACTGGTACAGAGTAAACAAGAAACTGGAAAGTAATAACCAGGTGTAAGTATAAGAGTAATCTGCAGGGTTAGATGGATAACAGGAAATAATGTATAACAATTGAAACAAGGTGAAGTCAAGATAGGACTAACAGTTTAAGCTGAAAAAGGGCATGATATAACAGGGCATTTCAATTTTCATTATTAATCATTTCAAAGTCCATTTATATAAAACTATCCTTTCCTTAGGATTGATTCTTCCAAAACATTTTATAAAACTGTCCTCTCATTAGGACTTTGCTTTTAAAATCATCTATAAAATTGTCCTTTCATTAGGACCTTTACTTTTCAAATCATTTAAAAAAACTGTCCTCTCATTAGGACCTTTACTGTTTAAAACAATCATTTTGGTTGAAGTTTTCTCACAACGCCAGACAATACGGGTGATCAGCCACGTAAAGTCCCCATAACGGACTAAAGTCCCTCTGGACATAAGGAGTACTCATAAAGGCACTTATTGCCATTGGCCTTGGGCTATCTCATTATAGCCATTGACTATCTCATTATAGTCTTCACATAAAAAGTGCTGGACCGGCGTCACTCGGCCTCTTACGCCTCCAACCTATAGGAATCCGCAGAAACCATTTTGATCGGAATTCCTATAATAACCAAAACCTTTCTTTTTAAAGTTACCAAATCATTTGATGAAAAAGACTTCTTGAAAGTCGTATTCCATATTTAAATCCATTTTTTTAAGATCAATAGACAGAGGTAAAATTTATTCCAGGATAATTCTCAAAACAAGTTTCTGTTGTAGTAAGGTAAACTGGAATCATGAACTGGGAATCCAAAACCAAGCTAAGTTGTAAAGTTAGGTTGCAAGGTCAATTCACAGATATAGTAAAGTGTTTTGAAAACAGTTGCAAGGCATTTAGTCATGACAGTAGTTAGGCAATAGTAAAGTGGTAAGTTCAGGATTAAAGTTTAAGGAAACGTAGTTAAGGAAAATGGTAACAACTTAAGTCACAGTTCAATGTCACTGGTTTAAGATTTTTAAAACTAGTTTATAAGTTGTAGATAACAGTTCAGGGATTGAAAAGTTTAAAGTGCAATTGAATCTGATATAAGGTTGTAGTTTAAATAAAGCAATTAAAGTAGGACATGATATAGTTTAAAACAGTTGAAACAAGGTAATATAGTTGCAGGGTCATAAAGCAGTTTATAAAACAGTTCACTATGCAGTTCATAAAACAGTGTTTAAGTCGAAAGAGGTTAGGCAGTAGTTACTTGCCTCAAACAAGGAATGCTACAGCTGTGGAACAGGTAGATCGCCTACACCAGACACTAGCTCTCTACTTTAGCTTTCCCTTTGTCCTTTATCTCAACGTCCTTCGTAGCTACACATAAATAATACTATTTCAGTATCTTACAAACTCTCGACGTTCTCTTTAACGTCTAACTATTCTACCCCTTCGCTAATGCAACCCTTAAACACATATATAATATAGTATACACATTCTACTATTCAATCGCTTTCACACTAAAAGACAATTAGCACATAGACACATATTTTCATTCACAGTATTCCTGACTGATAGCCTTTCCTATACAGAAGTGGTGTGCCAATAATATTTTACAAATGTCATTTTAGTTTTAGAAAATTTTGGCAGCACCTCCTCTATAATTGGAAGCTGCCTGTCGGAATACAACCGACCCAAACAAATATCAATGTCAATCATACACAATCACCTATTCATATTATATTAACAATTCCATGCTTAATAAAGCATTGTCTATAGAAGTTATATAGTTACCATCACCAAAGTGAACTACATATAAGTTACACAAACAATTAGTTTATTATCTAAGCATGGCAATTAGCATCAATTTAGGTCAAGTTTAGGTTGCCATTAATCTAAATTCGAATATAACATTACTAGCATTCCTACTAATTCATTTCAATTTGCCAAGGAATTAAATATATAATTCGAACTTATACATATATATAAATTATATATTCGAAAAGGACATAAGAATAAGATCATTTTAGCATTTTAGTACATTCCTAATTACTCTAGGCACTTGATAATTATTACATTGTTACATCCTCTCATATTCCACATCAAATTCACATATATGCATATACTTTTGTTCGGAAAATTAATAACCCAACCGGAAATTCAGAATTAGTCCACAATCCGACATGCATTCCAAATTATTAGCAAACAATTGACATGAAAAACTCATATGCTATACAATATAATTTCTCCCTAATTTAACCATAACAATTCGAATTATCCAATATACAACTATCATAAAATAATTACTTCTCATACACATACGAATTGCTCAAACTCATCCATATTCGATCGGAAAATTATGGCTATGGTCGATAATTTATAAAACTTTAATCGAAGTTATGACATGTAATTGATTAGGACACAACATTATGCCCAATTAAAGCTAGTAACTAGTTCTTATCACCCATCATATTCGGCAACATAGCCAAGCAACATAAACTGAGTCCATACCGATCGGAAAAATGTCAAACTAATCGGAAAATGACATGCATTACAATTAATCAACTTACACAGCCAATTTAATATTTGCATGTTCTTAACAACGTAATATAAGGCTCAAAGGACATCATTGCCTATACCACCGACTCACCGGAGCTCATAGTCGGCGGTGAGCTTCCGATGGAGTACCGATTTCCGGTATCTCAACATCTAAGCTGCAAAAACCGTATGCATAACATTGTATCAGCCTAAATCACAAAAATCAAATCATAGCAGCCATTGCATGCAACTCTCCCATGAAATTCATACACGCGGCACACCTATACATACATACGAGTTACATGCATTGCTCAAGGGAATCATATACACACAAATCAAGCTAGAATGAAGTCGAGAACATGCTAATTACTAGAAATCGGCTATAGGAATTAAGAGAAAAAGGGAAATCGCCAAGAGAGAGAAAAACGAGACCTGAACTAGGAAATGCCGAGTGAGGAAGAAAGAGAAGGCTGTTGTGGGTTTTAACAAAAGCAAGGGCAATTTAGTAATTTCACACTTGCTATTTTCTGAATTTAAATCACTTAATAATTCGAATTTTGAGAGAAACAGGGTACAAAAATAAGTTTTATATTTTTAAAATTAAGAGCATGAATTTAGAAGCTTCCCCATATTTTTGAAATATTTTTCTGATGAATCAATAATTAACTAAAAATCTTTGAAGTTTTAGAACAGAAATAGAAAATAAGAGTAGAAAAATCATTAAAAATAATTTTGGACTCGAATAAAATAAACCTTTATTTTTCAAAAGTCTCAGAATATTTAAGAAACATTTTGAAACAGGTTTCATGATTTTTGGACATTCCAATAATTAAATATGGAATTTAGAAGAGTAATATCTCTAGAATAAAACAGGAATAAAAGATTTATATAAAATCACTGGGACTAGAATTAAATACATCACCATTTTTAGAAAGTCTCTAAAATCACATAGGAGCTACATATAAAATTTCATAATTATTGGACACACCAATAATTTTATAAAAATCAAACAGTCACTCAATTAAGCATGAAAAATCAATTAATCACTTAATTAAAACACTTAAGCATGATACGGTCAAACAGACAGTCAACTAGACATATCAAATGACCACATATCATATCTTAACACATTAAATCACATAAATCATATTCCTCATATTATTCAAATAGATTTACTTACCTCAATCGTTACACTACAAGAGTTTTCAAGTTGTTTCCATGTTCAAACGAGTCAACAATGAAGCTACAAGTTGTTTCCAAGTTCGAAGAGTCAAGAATGAGCCTCAAATTGTTATGATTTGTTTTCTTGTTCAAAAAAGCTAAGAATAGTCCTACAGAAGTTTTCAAGTTGTTTTCATGTTCAAACGAGTCAACAATGAAGCTACAAGTTGTTTCCATGTTCGAACGAGTCAAGAATGAGCTTCAAATTGTTACGAATTGTTTTTTTGTTCAAAAGAGCTAAGAATGGTCCTACAAGAGTTTACAAGTTATTTCCATGTTCAAATGAGTCAATAATGAAGTTACAAGTTGTTTTCAAGTTCGAACGATTCAAGAATGAGTCTCAAATTGTGACAAATTGTTTTCTTGTTCAAAAGAGCTTAGAATTGTCCTACAAGAGTTTACAAGTTGTTTCCATGTTCAAACGAGCCCACAATGAAGGCACAAGTTATTTCCAAGTTCGAACGAGTCAAGAATGAGCCTCAAATTGTAACGAATTGTTTTCTTGTTCAAAAGAGCTAAGAATGGTCCTACAAGAGTTTACAAGTTGTTTCCATCTTCAAACGAGTCAATAATGAAGGTACAAGTTGTTTTCAAGGTCGAACGATTCAAGAATGAGTCTCAAATTGTTACAAATTGTTTTCTTGTTCAAAAGAGCTAAGAATCGTCCTAGAAGAGTTTACAAGTTGTTTCCATGTTCAAACGAGTCAATAATGAAGTTACAAGTTGTTTTCAAGTTCGAACGAGTAAAGTATTAGTCTCAAATTGTTACAAATTGTTTTCTTGTTCAAAAGAGCTAAGAATGGTCCTACAAGAGTTTTCAAGTTGTTTCCATGTTCAAACGAGTCAACAATGAAGGTACAAGTTGTTTCCAAGTTCGAACGAGTCAAGAATGAGCCTCAAATTGTTATGATTTGTTTTCTTGTTCAAAAGAGCTAAGAATAGTCCTACAGGAGTTTTCAAGTTGTTTCCATGTTCAAACGAGTCAACAATGAAGCTACAAGTTGTTTCCAAGTTCGAACGAGTCAAGAATGAGCCTCAAATTGTTACGATTTGTTTTCTTGTTCAAAAGAGTTAAGAAGGGTCCTAGAAGATTTTATAAGTTGTTTCCATGTTCAAACGAGTCAATAATGAAGTTACAAGTTGTTTTCATGTTCGAACGAGTAAATTATTAGTCTCAAATTGTTACAAATTGTTTTCTTGTTCAAAAGAGCTAAGAATGGTCCTACAAGAGTTTTCAAGTTGTTTCCATGTTCAAACGAGTCAACAATGAAGCTACAAGTTATTTCCAAGTTCGAATGAGTCAAAAATGAGCCTCAAATTGTTATGAATTATTTTCTTGTTCAAAAGAGCTAAGAATGGTCCTAGAAGAGTTTACAAGTTATTTCCATGTTCAAACGAGTCAATAATGAAGTTACAAGTTATTTTCAAGTTCGAACGATTCAAGAATGAGTCTCAAATTGTGACAAATTTTTTTCTTGTTCAAAAGAGCTAAGAATTGTCCTACAAGAGTTTACAAGTTGTTTCCATGTTCAAACGAGCCCACAATGAAGGCACAGGTTATTTCCAAGTTCGAACGAGTCAAGAATGAGCCTCAAATTGTAACGAATTGTTTTTTTGTTCAAAAGAGCTAAGAATGGTCCTACAAGAGTTTACAAGTTGTTTCCATGTTCAAACGAGTCAATAATGAAGGTACAAGTTGTTTTCAAGGTCGAACGATTCAAGAATGAGTTTCAAATTGCTACATATTGTTTTCTTATTAAAAAGAGCTAAGAATGGTCCTACAAGAGTTTACAAGTTGTTTCCATCTTCCAACGAGTCAATAATGAAGGTACAAGTTGTTTTCAATGTCGAACGATTCAAGAATGAGTCTCAAATTATGAAAAATTTATTTCTTGTTCAAAAGAGCTAAGAATTGTCCTACAAGAGTTTACAAGTTGTTTCCATGTTCAAACGAGTCAATAATGAAGTTAAAAATTATTTCCAAGTTCGAACGAGTAAAGTATTAGTCTCAAATTGTTACAAATTGTTTTTTTGTTCAAAAGAGCTAAGAATGGTCCTACAAGAGTTTTCAAGTTATTTCCATGTCCAAACGAGTCAACATTGAAGCTACATGTTGTTTCCAAGTTCGAACGATTCAAGAATGAGCCTCAAATTGTTATGATTTGTTTTCTCGTTCAAAAGAGCTAAGAATAGTCCTACAAGAGTTTTCAAGTTGTTTCCATGTTCAAACGAGTCAACAATGAAGCTACAACTTGTTTCCAAGTTCGAACGAGTCAAGAATGAGCCTCAAATTGTACGATTTGTTTTCTTGTTCAAAAGAGCTAAGAATGGTCTTAGAAGAGTTTACAAGTTATTTTCATGTTCAAACGAGTCAATAATGAAGTTACAAGTTGTTTTTAAGTTCGAACGAGTAAAGAATGAGTCTCAAATTGTTACAAATTGTTTTCTTGTTCAAAAGAGCTAAGAATGGTCCTACAAGAGTTTTCAAGTTGTTTCCATGTTCAAACGAGTCAACAATGAAGCTACAAGTTGTTTCCAAGTTCGAATGAGCCAAGAATGAGCCTCAAATTGTTATGAATTGTTTTCTTGTTCAAAAGTGCTAAGAATGGTCCTACAAGAGTTTTCAAGTTGTTTCCATGTTCAAACGAGTCAACAATGAAGCTACAAGTTGTTTCCATGTTCGACGAGTCAAGAATGAGCCTCAAATTGTTATGATTTGTTTTCTTGTTCAAAAGAGCTAAGAATAGTCCTACAGGAGTTTTCAAGTTGTATCCATGTTCAAACGAGTCAACAATGAAGCTACAAGTTGTTTCCATGTTCGAACGAGTCAAGAATGAGCCTCAAATTGTTACGAATTGTTTTTTTGTTCAAAAGAGCTAAGAATGGTCGTACAAGAGTTTACAAGTTGTTTCCATGTTCAAACGAGTCAATATTGAAGTTACAAGTTGTTTTCAAGTTTAAACGATTCAAGAATGAGTCTCAAATTGTTACAAATTGTTTTCTTGTTCAAAAGAGCTAAGAATGGTCCTACAAGAGTTTTCAAGTTGTTTCCATGTTCAAACGAGTCAACAATAAAGCAACAAGTTGTTTCCAAGTTCGAACGAGTCAAGAATGAGCCTCAAATTGTTATGATTTGTTTTCTTGTTTAAAAGATCTAAGAATAGTCCTATAGGAGTTTTCAAGTTGTTTCCATGTTCAAACGAGTCAACAGTGAAGCTACAAGTAGTTTCCATGTTCGAACGAGTCAAGAATGAGCCTCAAATTGTGACAAATTATTTTCTTGTTCAAAAGAGCTAAGAATTGTCCTACAAGAGTTTACAACTTGTTTCCATGTTCAAACGAGCCCACAATGAAGCTACAAGATGTTTCCAAGTTCGAACGAGTCAAGAATGAGCCTCAAATTATAACGAATTTTTTTCTTGTTCAAAAGAGCTAAGAATGGTCCTACAAGAGTTTACAAGTTGTTTCCATGTTCAAACGAGTCAATAATGAAGGTACAAGTTGTTTTCAAGGTCGAACGATTCAAGAATGAGTTTCAAATTGTTACATATTGTTTTGTTATTAGAAAGAGCTAAGAATGGTCCCACAAGAGTTTCCAAGTTGTTTCCATCTTCAAACGTGTCAATAATGATGGTACAAGTTGTTTTCAAGGTCGAACGATTCAAGAATGAGTCTCAAATTGTTACATATTGTTTTCTTGTTCAAAAGAGCTAAAAATGGTCCTACAAGAGTTTTCAAGTTGTTTCCATGTTCAAACGAGTCAACAATGAAGCTACAAGTTGTTTCCAAGTTCGAACGAGTCAAGAATGAGCCTCAAATTGTTACGATTTGTTTTCTTGTTCAAAAGAGTTAAGAAGGGTCCTAGAAGATTTTATAAGTTGTTTCCATGTTCAAACGAGTCAATAATGAAGTTACAAGTTGTTTTCATGTTCGAACGAGTAAATAATTAGTCTCAAATTGTTACAAATTGTTTTCCTGTACAAAAGAGCTAAGAATGGTCCTACAAGAGTTTTCAATTTGTTTCCATGTTCAAACGAGTCAACAATGAAGCTACAAGTTGTTTCCAAGTTCGAATGAGTCAAAAATGAGTTTCAAATTGCTACATATTGTTTTCTTATTAAAAAGAGCTAAGAATGGTCCTACAAGAGTTTACAAGTTGTTTCCATGTTCAAACAAGTCAATAATGAAGTTAAAAATTATTTCCAAGTTCGAACGAGTAAAGTATTAGTCTCAAATTGTTACAAATTGTTTTTTTGTTCAAAAGAGCTAAAAATGGTCCTACAAGAGTTTTCAAGTTGTTTCCATGTCCAAACGAGTCAACAATGAAGCTACATGTTGTTTCCAAGTTCGAACGATTCAAGAATGAGCCTCAAATTGTTATGATTTGTTTTCTCGTTCAAAAGAGCTAAGAATAGTCCTACAAGAGTTTTCAAGTTGTTTCCATGTTCAAACGAGTCAACAATGAAGCTACAAGTTGTTTCCAAGTTCGAACGAGTCAAGAATGAGCCTCAAATTGTACGATTTGTTTTCTTGTTCAAAAGAGCTAAGAATGGTCTTAGAAGAGTTTACAAGTTATTTTCATGTTCAAACGAGTCAATAATGAAGTTACAAGTTGTTTTTAAGTTCGAACGAGTAAAGAATGAGTCTCAAATTGTTACAAATTGTTTTCTTGTTCAAAAGAGCTAAGAATGGTCCTACAAGAGTTTTCAAGTTGTTTCCATGTTCAAACGAGTCAACAATGAAGCTACAAGTTGTTTCCAAGTTCGAATGAGCCAAGAATGAGCCTCAAATTGTTATGAATTGTTTTCTTGTTCAAAAGTGCTAAGAATGGTCCTACAAGAGTTTTCAAGTTGTTTCCATGTTCAAACGAGTCAACAATGAAGCTACAAGTTGTTTCCATGTTCGACGAGTCAAGAATGAGCCCCAAATTGTTATGATTTGTTTTCTTGTTCAAAAGAGCTAAGAATAGTCCTACAGGAGTTTTCAAGTTGTATCCATGTTCAAACGAGTCAACAATGAAGCTACAAGTTGTTTCCATGTTCGAACGAGTCAAGAATGAGCCTCAAATTGTTACGAATTGTTTTTTTGTTCAAAAGAGCTAAGAATGGTCCTACAAGAGTTTACAAGTTGTTTCCATGTTCAAACGAGTCAATATTGAAGTTACAAGTTGTTTTCAAGTTCAAACGATTCAAGAATGAGTCTCAAATTGTTACAAATTGTTTTCTTGTTCAAAAGAGCTAAGAATGGTCCTACAAGAGTTTTCAAGTTGTTTCCATGTTCAAACGAGTCAACAATAAAGCTACAAGTTGTTTCCAAGTTCGAACGAGTCAAGAATGAGCCTCAAATTGTTATGATTTGTTTTCTTGTTTAAAAGATCTAAGAATAGTCCTACAGGAGTTTTCAAGTTGTTTCCATGTTCAAACGAGTCAACAGTGAAGCTACAAGTAGTTTCCATGTTCGAACGAGTCAAGAATGAGCCTCAAATTGTGACAAATTATTTTCTTGTTCAAAAGAGCTAAGAATTGTCCTACAAGAGTTTACAACTTGTTTCCATGTTCAAACGAGCCCACAATGAAGCTACAAGATGTTTCCAAGTTCGAACGAGTCAAGAATGAGCCTCAAATTATAACGAATTTTTTTCTTGTTCAAAAGAGCTAAGAATGGTCCTACAAGAGTTTACAAGTTGTTTCCATGTTCAAACGAGTCAATAATGAAGGTACAAGTTGTTTTCAAGGTCGAACGATTCAAGAATGAGTTTCAAATTGTTACATATTGTTTTGTTATTAGAAAGAGCTAAGAATGGTCCCACAAGAGTTTCCAAGTTGTTTCCATCTTCAAACGTGTTAATAATGATGGTACAAGTTGTTTTCAAGGTCGAACGATTCAAGAATGAGTCTCAAATTGTTACATATTGTTTTCTTGTTCAAAAGAGCTAAAAATGGTCCTACAAGAGTTTTCAAGTTGTTTCCATGTTCAAACGAGTCAACAATGAAGCTACAAGTTGTTTCCAAGTTCGAACGAGTCAAGAATGAGCCTCAAATTGTAACGAATTTTTTTCTTGTTCAAAAGAGCTAAGAATGGTCCTACAAGAGTTTACAAGTTGTTTCCATGTTCAAACGAGTCAATAATGAAGGTACAAGTTGTTTTCAAGGTCGAACGATTCAAGAATGAGTTTCAAATTGTTACATATTGTTTTGTTATTAGAAAGAGCTAAGAATGGTCCCACAAGAGTTTCCAAGTTGTTTCCATCTTCAAACGTGTCAATAATGATGGTACAAGTTGTTTTCAAGGTCGAACGATTCAAGAATGAGTCTCAAATTGTTACATATTGTTTTCTTGTTCAAAAGAGCTAAAAATGGTCCTACAAGAGTTTTCAAGTTGTTTCCATGTTCAAACGAGTCAACAATGAAGCTACAAGTTGTTTCCAAGTTCGAACGAGTCAAGAATGAGCCTCAAATTGTTACGATTTGTTTTCTTATTCAATAGAGTTAAGAAGGGTCCTAGAAGATTTTATAAGTTGTTTCCATGTTCAAACGAGTCAATAATGAAGTTACAAGTTGTTTTCATGTTCGAATGAGTAAATAATTAGTCTCAAATTGTTACAAATTGTTTTCTTGTACAAAAGAGCTAAGAATGGTCCTACAAGAGTTTTCAATTTGTTTCCATGTTCAAACGAGTCAACAATGAAGCTACAAGTTGTTTCCAAGTTCGAATGAGTCAAAAATGAGTTTCAAATTGCTACATATTGTTTTCTTATTAAAAAGAGCTAAGAATGGTCCTACAAGAGTTTACAAGTTGTTTCCATCTTCAAACGAGTCAATAATGAAGGTACAAGTTGTTTTCAATGTCGAACGATTCAAGAATGAGTCTCAAATTGTGACAAATTGTTTTCTTGTTCAAAAGAGCTAAGAATTGTCCTACAAGAGTTTAAAAGTTGTTTCCATATTCAAACGAGTCAATAATGAAGTTAAAAGTTATTTCCAAGTTCGAACGAGTAAAGTATTAGTCTCAAATTGTTACAAATTATTTTTTTGTTCAAAAGAGCTAAGAATGGTCCTACAAGAGTTTTCAAGTTGTTTCCATGTCCAAACGAGTCAACAATGAAGCTACATGTTGTTTCCAAGTTCGAACGATTCAAGAATGAGCCTCAAATTGTTATGATTTGTTTTCTCGTTCAAAAGAGCTAAGAATAGTCTTACAGGAGTTTTCAAGTTATTTCCATGTTCAAACGAGTCAACAATGAAGCTACAAGTTGTTTCCAAGTTCGAACGAGTCAAGAATGAGCCTCAAATTGTTACGATTTGTTTTCTTGTTCAAAAGAGCTAAGAATGGTCTTAGAAGAGTTTAGGAGTTGTTTCCATGTTCAAACGAGTCAATAATGAAGTTACAAGTTGTTTTTAAGTTCGAACGAGTAAAGAATGAGTCTCAAATTGTTACAAATTGTTTTCTTGTTCAAAAGAGCTAAGAATGGTCCTACAAGAGTTTTCAAGTTGTTTCCATGTTCAAACGAGTCAACAATGAAGCTACAAGTTGTTTCCAAGTTCGAATGAGCCAAGAATGAGCCTCAAATTGTTATGAATTGTTTTCTTGTTCAAAAGAGCTAAGAATGGTCCTACAAGAGTTTTCAAGTTGTTTCCATGTTCAAACGAGTCAACAATGAAGCTACAAGTTGTTTCCAAGTTCGACGAGTCAAGAATGAGCCTCAAATTGTTATGATTTGTTTTCTTGTTCAAAAGAGCTAAGAATAGTCTTACAGGAGTTTTCAAGTTGTTTTCATGTTCAAACGAGTCAACAATGAAGCTACAAGTTGTTTCCATGTTCGAACGAGTCAAGAATGAGCCTCAAATTGTTACGAATTGTTTTCTTGTTCAAAAGAGCTAAGAATGGTCCTATAAGAGTTTACAAGTTGTTTCCATGTTCAAACGAGTCAATAATGAAGTTACAAGTTGTTTTTAAGTTCGAACGAGTAAAGAATGAGTCTCAAATTGTTACAAATTGTTTTCTTGTTCAAAAGAGCTAAGAATGGTCCTACAAGAGTTTTCAAGTTGTTTCCATGTTCAAACGAGTCAACAATGAAGCTACAAGTTGTTTCCAAGTTCGAATGAGCCAAGAATGAGCCTCAAATTGTTATGAATTGTTTTCTTGTTCAAAAGAGCTAAGAATGGTCCTACAAGAGTTTTCAAGTTGTTTCCATGTTCAAACGAGTCAACAATGAAGCTACAAGTTGTTTCCATGTTCGAACGAGTCAAGAATGAGCCTCAAATTGTTACGAATTGTTTTTTTGTTCAAAAGAGCTAAGAATGGTCCTACAAGAGTTTACAAGTTGTTTCCATGTTCAAATGAGTCAATAATGAAGTTACAAGTTGTTTTCAAGTTCGAACGATTCAAGAATGAGTCTCAAATTGTGACAAATTGTTTTTTTTGTTCAAAAGAGCTTAGAATTGTCCTACAAGAGTTTACAAGTTGTTTCCATGTTCAAACGAGCCCACAATGAAGGCACAAGTTATTTCCAAGTTCGAACGAGTCAAGAATGAGCCTCAAATTGTAACGTATTGTTTTCTTGTTCATTAGAGCTAAGAATGGTCCTACAAGAGTTGTCAAGTTGTTTCCTTGTTCAAACGAGTCTACAATGAAACTACAAGTTGTTTCCAAGTTCGAACGAGTCAAGAATGAGCCTCAAATTGTTACGAATTGTTTTCTTGTTCAAAAGAGCTAAGAATGGTCCTATAAGAGTTTACAAGTTGTTTCCATGTTCAAACGAGTCAATAATGAAGTTACAAGTTGTTTTCAAGTTCAAACGATTCAAGAATGAGTCTCAAATTGTTACAAATTGTTTTCTTGTTCAAAAGAGCTAAGAATGGTCCTACAAGAGTTTTCAAGTTGTTTCCATGTTCAAACGAGTCAACAATGAAGCTACAAGTTGTTTCCAAGTTCGAATGAGCCAAGAATGAGCCTCAAATTGTTATGAATTGTTTTCTTGTTCAAAAGAGCTAAGAATGGTCCTACAAGAGTTTTCAAGTTGTTTCCATGTTCAAACGAGTCAACAATGAAGCTACAAGTTGTTTCCAAGTTCGACGAGTCAAGAATGAGCCTCAAATTGTTATGATTTGTTTTCTTGTTCAAAAGAGCTAAGAATAGTCTTACAGGAGTTTTCAAGTTGTTTTCATGTTCAAACGAGTCAACAATGAAGCTACAAGTTGTTTCCATGTTCGAACGAGTCAAGAATGAGCCTCAAATTGTTACGAATTGTTTTTTTGTTCAAAAGAGCTAAGAATGGTCCTACAAGAGTTTACAAGTTGTTTCCATGTTCAAATGAGTCAATAATGAAGTTACAAGTTGTTTTCAAGTTCGAACGATTCAAGAATGAGTCTCAAATTGTGACAAATTGTTTTTTTTGTTCAAAAGAGCTTAGAATTGTCCTACAAGAGTTTACAAGTTGTTTCCATGTTCAAACGAGCCCACAATGAAGGCACAAGTTATTTCCAAGTTCGAACGAGTCAAGAATGAGCCTCAAATTGTAACGTATTGTTTTCTTGTTCAAAAGAGCTAAGAATGGTCCTACAAGAGTTGTCAAGTTGTTTCCTTGTTCAAACGAGTCTACAATGAAACTACAAGTTGTTTCCAAGTTCGAACGAGTCAAGAATGAGCCTCAAATTGTTACGAATTGTTTTCTTGTTCAAAAGAGCTAAGAATGGTCCTATAAGAGTTTACAAGTTGTTTCCATGTTCAAACGAGTCAATAATGAAGTTACAAGTTGTTTTCAAGTTCAAACGATTCAAGAATGAGTCTCAAATTGTTACAAATTGTTTTTTTGTTCAAAAGAGCTAAGAATGGTCCTACAAGAGTTTTCAAGTTGTTTCCATGTCCAAACGAGTCAACAATGAAGCTACATGTTGTTTCCAAGTTCGAACGATTCAAGAATGAGCCTCAAATTGTTATGATTTGTTTTCTCGTTCAAAAGAGCTAAGAATAGTCTTACAGGAGTTTTCAAGTTATTTCCATGTTCAAACGAGTCAACAATGAAGCTACAAGTTGTTTCCAAGTTCGAACGAGTCAAGAATGAGCCTCAAATTGTTACGATTTGTTTTCTTGTTCAAAAGAGCTAAGAATGGTCTTAGAAGAGTTTACAAGTTGTTTCCATGTTCAAACGAGTCAATAATGAAGTTACAAGTTGTTTTTAAGTTCGAACGAGTAAAGAATGAGTCTCAAATTGTTACAAATTGTTTTCTTGTTCAAAAGAGCTAAGAATGGTCCTACAAGAGTTTTCAAGTTGTTTCCATGTTCAAACGAGTCAACAATGAAGCTACAAGTTGTTTCCAAGTTCGAATGAGCCAAGAATGAGCCTCAAATTGTTATGAATTGTTTTCTTGTTCAAAAGAGCTAAGAATGGTCCTACAAGAGTTTTCAAGTTGTTTCCAAGTTCGACGAGTCAAGAATGAGCCTCAAATTGTTATGATTTGTTTTCTTGTTCAAAAGAGCTAAGAATAGTCCTACAGGAGTTTTCAAGTTGTTTTCATGTTCAAACGAGTCAACAATGAAGCTACAAGTTGTTTCCATGTTCGAACGAGTCAAGAATGAGCCTCAAATTGTTACGAATTGTTTTTTTGTTCAAAAGAGCTAAGAATGGTCCTACAAGAGTTTACAAGTTGTTTCCATGTTCAAATGAGTCAATAATGAAGTTACAAGTTGTTTTCAAGTTCGAACGATTCAAGAATGAGTTTGAAATTGTAACATATTGTTTTGTTATTAGAAAGAGCTAAGAATGGTCCCACAAGAGTTTCCAAGTTGTTTCCATCTTCAAACGTGTCAATAATGATGGTACAAGTTGTTTTCAAGGTCGAACGATTCAAGAATGAGTCTCAAATTGTTACATATTGTTTTCTTGTTCAAAAGAGCTAAAAATGGTACTACAAGAGTTTTCAAGTTGTTTCCATGTTCAAACGAGTCAATAATGAAGTTACAAGTTGTTTTCATGTTCGAACGAGTAAATAATTAGTCTCAAATTGTTACAAATTATTTTCTTGTACAAAAGAGCTAAGAATGGTCCTACAAGAGTTTTCAATTTGTTTCCATGTTCAAACGAGTCAACAATGAAGCTACAAGTTGTTTCCAAGTTCGAATGAGTCAAAAATGAGTTTCAAATTGCTACATATTGTTTTCTTATTAAAAAGAGCTAAGAATGGTCCTACAAGAGTTTACAAGTTGTTTCCATCTTCAAACGAGTCAATAATGAAGGTACAAGTTGTTTTCAATGTCGAACGATTCAAGAATGAGTCTCAAATTGTGACAAATTGTTTTCTTGTTCAAAAGAGCTAAGAATTGTCCTACAAGAGTTTAAAAGTTGTTTCCATATTCAAACGAGTCAATAATGAAGTTAAAAGTTATTTCCAAGTTCGAACGAGTAAAGTATTAGTCTCAAATTGTTACAAATTATTTTTTTGTTCAAAAGAGCTAAGAATGGTCCTACAAGAGTTTTCAAGTTGTTTCCATGTCCAAACGAGTCAACAATGAAGCTACATGTTGTTTCCAAGTTCGAACGATTCAAGAATGAGCCTCAAATTGTTATGATTTGTTTTCTCGTTCAAAAGAGCTAAGAATAGTCTTACAGGAGTTTTCAAGTTATTTCCATGTTCAAACGAGTCAACAATGAAGCTACAAGTTGTTTCCAAGTTCGAACGAGTCAAGAATGAGCCTCAAATTGTTACGATTTGTTTTCTTGTTCAAAAGAGCTAAGAATGGTCTTAGAAGAGTTTAGGAGTTGTTTCCATGTTCAAACGAGTCAATAATGAAGTTACAAGTTGTTTTTAAGTTCGAACGAGTAAAGAATGAGTCTCAAATTGTTACAAATTGTTTTCTTGTTCAAAAGAGCTAAGAATGGTCCTACAAGAGTTTTCAAGTTGTTTCCATGTTCAAACGAGTCAACAATGAAGCTACAAGTTGTTTCCAAGTTCGAATGAGCCAAGAATGAGCCTCAAATTGTTATGAATTGTTTTCTTGTTCAAAAGAGCTAAGAATGGTCCTACAAGAGTTTTCAAGTTGTTTCCATGTTCAAACGAGTCAACAATGAAGCTACAAGTTGTTTCCAAGTTCGACGAGTCAAGAATGAGCCTCAAATTGTTATGATTTGTTTTCTTGTTCAAAAGAGCTAAGAATAGTCTTACAGGAGTTTTCAAGTTGTTTTCATGTTCAAACGAGTCAACAATGAAGCTACAAGTTGTTTCCATGTTCGAACGAGTCAAGAATGAGCCTCAAATTGTTACGAATTGTTTTCTTGTTCAAAAGAGCTAAGAATGGTCCTATAAGAGTTTACAAGTTGTTTCCATGTTCAAACGAGTCAATAATGAAGTTACAAGTTGTTTTTAAGTTCGAACGAGTAAAGAATGAGTCTCAAATTGTTACAAATTGTTTTCTTGTTCAAAAGAGCTAAGAATGGTCCTACAAGAGTTTTCAAGTTGTTTCCATGTTCAAACGAGTCAACAATGAAGCTACAAGTTGTTTCCAAGTTCGAATGAGCCAAGAATGAGCCTCAAATTGTTATGAATTGTTTTCTTGTTCAAAAGAGCTAAGAATGGTCCTACAAGAGTTTTCAAGTTGTTTCCATGTTCAAACGAGTCAACAATGAAGCTACAAGTTGTTTCCATGTTCGAACGAGTCAAGAATGAGCCTCAAATTGTTACGAATTGTTTTTTTGTTCAAAAGAGCTAAGAATGGTCCTACAAGAGTTTACAAGTTGTTTCCATGTTCAAATGAGTCAATAATGAAGTTACAAGTTGTTTTCAAGTTCGAACGATTCAAGAATGAGTCTCAAATTGTGACAAATTGTTTTTTTTGTTCAAAAGAGCTTAGAATTGTCCTACAAGAGTTTACAAGTTGTTTCCATGTTCAAACGAGCCCACAATGAAGGCACAAGTTATTTCCAAGTTCGAACGAGTCAAGAATGAGCCTCAAATTGTAACGTATTGTTTTCTTGTTCATTAGAGCTAAGAATGGTCCTACAAGAGTTGTCAAGTTGTTTCCTTGTTCAAACGAGTCTACAATGAAACTACAAGTTGTTTCCAAGTTCGAACGAGTCAAGAATGAGCCTCAAATTGTTACGAATTGTTTTCTTGTTCAAAAGAGCTAAGAATGGTCCTATAAGAGTTTACAAGTTGTTTCCATGTTCAAACGAGTCAATAATGAAGTTACAAGTTGTTTTCAAGTTCAAACGATTCAAGAATGAGTCTCAAATTGTTACAAATTGTTTTCTTGTTCAAAAGAGCTAAGAATGGTCCTACAAGAGTTTTCAAGTTGTTTCCATGTTCAAACGAGTCAACAATGAAGCTACAAGTTGTTTCCAAGTTCGAATGAGCCAAGAATGAGCCTCAAATTGTTATGAATTGTTTTCTTGTTCAAAAGAGCTAAGAATGGTCCTACAAGAGTTTTCAAGTTGTTTCCATGTTCAAACGAGTCAACAATGAAGCTACAAGTTGTTTCCAAGTTCGACGAGTCAAGAATGAGCCTCAAATTGTTATGATTTGTTTTCTTGTTCAAAAGAGCTAAGAATAGTCTTACAGGAGTTTTCAAGTTGTTTTCATGTTCAAACGAGTCAACAATGAAGCTACAAGTTGTTTCCATGTTCGAACGAGTCAAGAATGAGCCTCAAATTGTTACGAATTGTTTTTTTGTTCAAAAGAGCTAAGAATGGTCCTACAAGAGTTTACAAGTTGTTTCCATGTTCAAATGAGTCAATAATGAAGTTACAAGTTGTTTTCAAGTTCGAACGATTCAAGAATGAGTCTCAAATTGTGACAAATTGTTTTTTTTGTTCAAAAGAGCTTAGAATTGTCCTACAAGAGTTTACAAGTTGTTTCCATGTTCAAACGAGCCCACAATGAAGGCACAAGTTATTTCCAAGTTCGAACGAGTCAAGAATGAGCCTCAAATTGTAACGTATTGTTTTCTTGTTCAAAAGAGCTAAGAATGGTCCTACAAGAGTTGTCAAGTTGTTTCCTTGTTCAAACGAGTCTACAATGAAACTACAAGTTGTTTCCAAGTTCGAACGAGTCAAGAATGAGCCTCAAATTGTTACGAATTGTTTTCTTGTTCAAAAGAGCTAAGAATGGTCCTATAAGAGTTTACAAGTTGTTTCCATGTTCAAACGAGTCAATAATGAAGTTACAAGTTGTTTTCAAGTTCAAACGATTCAAGAATGAGTCTCAAATTGTTACAAATTGTTTTTTTGTTCAAAAGAGCTAAGAATGGTCCTACAAGAGTTTTCAAGTTGTTTCCATGTCCAAACGAGTCAACAATGAAGCTACATGTTGTTTCCAAGTTCGAACGATTCAAGAATGAGCCTCAAATTGTTATGATTTGTTTTCTCGTTCAAAAGAGCTAAGAATAGTCTTACAGGAGTTTTCAAGTTATTTCCATGTTCAAACGAGTCAACAATGAAGCTACAAGTTGTTTCCAAGTTCGAACGAGTCAAGAATGAGCCTCAAATTGTTACGATTTGTTTTCTTGTTCAAAAGAGCTAAGAATGGTCTTAGAAGAGTTTACAAGTTGTTTCCATGTTCAAACGAGTCAATAATGAAGTTACAAGTTGTTTTTAAGTTCGAACGAGTAAAGAATGAGTCTCAAATTGTTACAAATTGTTTTCTTGTTCAAAAGAGCTAAGAATGGTCCTACAAGAGTTTTCAAGTTGTTTCCATGTTCAAACGAGTCAACAATGAAGCTACAAGTTGTTTCCAAGTTCGAATGAGCCAAGAATGAGCCTCAAATTGTTATGAATTGTTTTCTTGTTCAAAAGAGCTAAGAATGGTCCTACAAGAGTTTTCAAGTTGTTTCCAAGTTCGACGAGTCAAGAATGAGCCTCAAATTGTTATGATTTGTTTTCTTGTTCAAAAGAGCTAAGAATAGTCCTACAGGAGTTTTCAAGTTGTTTTCATGTTCAAACGAGTCAACAATGAAGCTACAAGTTGTTTCCATGTTCGAACGAGTCAAGAATGAGCCTCAAATTGTTACGAATTGTTTTTTTGTTCAAAAGAGCTAAGAATGGTCCTACAAGAGTTTACAAGTTGTTTCCATGTTCAAATGAGTCAATAATGAAGTTACAAGTTGTTTTCAAGTTCGAACGATTCAAGAATGAGTCTCAAATTGTGACAAATTGTTTTTTTTTGTTCAAAAGAGCTTAGAATTGTCCTACAAGAGTTTACAAGTTGTTTCCATGTTCAAACGAGCCCACAATGAAGGCACAAGTTATTTCCAAGTTCGAACGAGTCAAGAATGAGCCTCAAATTGTAACGTATTGTTTTCTTGTTCAAAAGAGCTAAGAATGGTCCTACAAGAGTTGTCAAGTTGTTTCCTTGTTCAAACGAGTCTACAATGAAACTACAAGTTGTTTCCAAGTTCGAACGAGTCAAGAATGAGCCTCAAATTGTTACGAATTGTTTTCTTGTTCAAAAGAGCTAAGAATAGTCCTATAAGAGTTTACAAGTTGTTTCCATGTTCAAACGAGTCAATAATGAAGTTACAAGTTGTTTTCAAGTTCAAACGATTCAAGAATGAGTCTCAAATTGTTACAAATTGTTTTCTTGTTCAAAAGAGCTAAGAATGGTCCTACAAGAGTTTTCAAGTTGTTTCCATGTTCAAACGAGTCAACAATGAAGATACAAGTTGTTTCCAAGTTCGAATGAGCCAAGAATGAGCCTCAAATTGTTATGAATTGTTTTCTTGTTCAAAAGAGCTAAGAATGGTCCTACAAGAGTTTTCAAGTTGTTTCCATGTTCAAATGAGTCAACAATGAAGCTACAAGTTGTTTCCAAGTTCGACGAGTCAAGAATGAGCCTCAAATTGTTATGATTTGTTTTCTTGTTCAAAAGAGCTAAGAATAGTCCTACAGGAGTTTTCAAGTTGTTTTCATGTTCAAACGAGTCAACAATGAAGCTACAAGTTGTTTCCATGTTCGAACGAGTCAAGAATGAGCCTCAAATTGTTACGAATTGTTTTTTTATTCAAAAGAGCTAAGAATGGTCCTACAAGAGTTTACAAGTTGTTTCCATGTTCAAATGAGTCAATAATGAAGTTACAAGTTGTTTTCAAGTTCGAACGATTCAAGAATGAGTCTCAAATTGTGACAAATTGTTTTTTTTGTTCAAAAGAGCTTAGAATTGTCCTACAAGAGTTTACAAGTTGTTTCCATGTTCAAACGAGCCCACAATGAAGGCACAAGTTATTTCCAAGTTCGAACGAGTCAAGAATGAGCCTCAAATTGTAACGTATTGTTTTCTTGTTCAAAAGAGCTAAGAATGGTCCTACAAGAGTTGTCAAGTTGTTTCCTTGTTCAAACGAGTCTACAATGAAACTACAAGTTGTTTCCAAGTTCGAACGAGTCAAGAATGAGCCTCAAATTGTTACGAATTGTTTTCTTGTTCAAAACAGCTAAGAATGGTCCTATAAGAGTTTACAAGTTGTTTCCATGTTCAAACGAGTCAATAATGAAGTTACAAGTTGTTTTCAAGTTCAAACGATTCAAGAATGAGTCTCAAATTGTTACAAATTGTTTTCTTGTTCAAAAGAGCTAAGAATGGTCCTACAAGAGTTTTCAAGTTGTTTCCAAGTTCGAACGAGTCAAGAATGAGCCTCAAATTGTTATGATTTGTTTTCTTGTTTAAAAGATCTAAGAATAGTCCTACAGGAGTTTTCAAGTTGTTTCCATGTTCAAACGAGTCAACAGTGAAGCTACAAATAGTTTCCATGTTCGAACGAGTCAAGAATGAGCCTCAAATTGTGACAAATTATTTTCTTGTTCAAAAGAGCTAAGAATTGTCCTACAAGAGTTTACAACTTGTTTCCATGTTCAAACGAGCCCACAATGAAGCTATAAGATGTTTCCAAGTTCGAACGAGTCAAGAATGAGCCTCAAATTGTAACGATTTTTTTTCTTGTTCAAAAGAGCTAAGAATGGTCCTACAAGAGTTTACAAGTTGTTTCCATGTTCAAACGAGTCAATAATGAAGGTACAAGTTGTTTTCAAGGTCGAACGATTCAAGAATGAGTTTGAAATTGTAACATATTGTTTTGTTATTAGAAAGAGCTAAGAATGGTCCCACAAGAGTTTCCAAGTTGTTTCCATCTTCAAACGTGTCAATAATGATGGTACAAGTTGTTTTCAAGGTCGAACGATTCAAGAATGAGTCTCAAATTGTTACATATTGTTTTCTTGTTCAAAAGAGCTAAAAATGGTACTACAAGAGTTTTCAAGTTGTTTCCATGTTCAAACGAGTCAATAATGAAGTTACAAGTTGTTTTCATGTTCGAACGAGTAAATAATTAGTCTCAAATTGTTACAAATTATTTTCTTGTACAAAAGAGCTAAGAATGGTCCTACAAGAGTTTTCAATTTGTTTCCATGTTCAAACGAGTCAACAATGAAGCTACAAGTTGTTTCCATGTTCGAATGAGTCAAAAATGAGTTTCAAATTGCTACATATTGTTTTCTTATTAAAAAGAGCTAAGAATGGTCCTACAAGAGTTTACAAGTTGTTTCCATCTTCAAACGAGTCAATAATGAAGGTACAAGTTGTTTTCAATGTCGAACGATTCAAGAATGAGTCTCAAATTGTGACAAATTGTTTTCTTGTTCAAAAGAGCTAAGAATTGTCCTACAAGAGTTTACAAGTTGTTTCCATATTCAAACGAGTCAATAATGAAGTTAAAAGTTATTTCCAAGTTCGAACGAGTAAAGTATTAGTCTCAAATTGTTACAAATTATTTTTTTGTTCAAAAGAGCTAAGAATGGTCCTACAAGAGTTTTCAAGTTGTTTCCATGTCCAAACGAGTCAACAATGAAGCTACATGTTGTTTCCAAGTTCGAACGATTCAAGAATGAGCCTCAAATTGTTATGATTTGTTTTCTCGTTCAAAAGAGCTAAGAATAGTCTTACAGGAGTTTTCAAGTTATTTCCATGTTCAAACGAGTCAACAATGAAGCTACAAGTTGTTTCCAAGTTCGAACGAGTCAAGAATGAGCCTCAAATTGTTACGATTTGTTTTCTTGTTCAAAAGAGCTAAGAATGGTCTTAGAAGAGTTTAGGAGTTGTTTCCATGTTCAAACGAGTCAATAATGAAGTTACAAGTTGTTTTTAAGTTCGAACGAGTAAAGAATGAGTCTCAAATTGTTACAAATTGTTTTCTTGTTCAAAAGAGCTAAGAATGGTCCTACAAGAGTTTTCAAGTTGTTTCCATGTTCAAACGAGTCAACAATGAAGCTACAAGTTGTTTCCAAGTTCGAATGAGCCAAGAATGAGCCTCAAATTGTTATGAATTGTTTTCTTGTTCAAAAGAGCTAAGAATGGTCCTACAAGAGTTTTCAAGTTGTTTCCATGTTCAAACGAGTCAACAATGAAGCTACAAGTTGTTTCCAAGTTCGACGAGTCAAGAATGAGCCTCAAATTGTTATGATTTGTTTTCTTGTTCAAAAGAGCTAAGAATAGTCCTACAGGAGTTTTCAAGTTGTTTTCATGTTCAAACGAGTCAACAATGAAGCTACAAGTTGTTTCCATGTTCGAACGAGTCAAGAATGAGCCTCAAATTGTTACGAATTGTTTTTTTGTTCAAAAGAGCTAAGAATGGTCCTACAAGAGTTTACAAGTTGTTTCCATGTTCAAATGAGTCAATAATGAAGTTAGAAGTTGTTTTTAAGTTCGAACGAGTAAAGAATGAGTCTCAAATTGTTACAAATTGTTTTCTTGTTCAAAAGAGCTAAGAATGGTCCTACAAGAGTTTTCAAGTTGTTTCCATGTTCAAACGAGTCAACAATGAAGCTACAAGTTGTTTCCAAGTTCGAACGAGTCAAGAATGAGCCTCAAATTGTTACGATTTGTTTTCTTGTTCAAAAGAGCTAAGTATGGTCTTAGAAGAGTTTACAAGTTGTTTCCATGTTCAAACGAGTCAATAATGAAGTTACAAGTTGTTTCCATGTTCAAACGAGTCAATAATGAAGTTACAAGTTGTTTTTAAGTTCGAACGAGTAAAGAATGAGTCTCAAATTGTTACAAATTGTTTTCTTGTTCAAAAGAGCTAAGAATGGTCCTACAAGAGTTTTCAAGTTGTTTCCATGTTCAAACGAGTCAACAATGAAGCTACAAGTTGTTTCCAAGTTCGAATGAGCCAAGAATGAGCCTCAAATTGTTATGAATTGTTTTCTTGTTCAAAAGAGCTAAGAATGGTCCTACAAGATTTTTCAAGTTGTTTCCATGTTCAAACGAGTCAACAATGAAGCTACAAGTTGTTTCCAAGTTCTAACGATTCAAGAATGAGTCTCAAATTGTTACAAATTGTTTTCTTGTTCAAAAGAGCTAAGAATGGTCCTACAAGAGTTTTCAAGTTGTTTCCATGTTCAAACGAGTCAACAATGAAGCTACAAGTTGTTTCCAAGTTCGAATGAGCCAAGAATGAGCCTCAAATTGTTATGAATTGTTTTCTTGTTCAAAAGAGCTAAGAATGGTCCTACAAGAGTTTTCAAGTTGTTTCCATGTTCAAACGAGTCAACAATGAAGCTACAAGTTGTTTCCATGTTCGAACGAGTCAAGAATGAGCCTCAAATTGTTACGAATTGTTTTTTTGTTCAAAAGAGCTAAGAATGGTCCTACAAGAGTTTACAAGTTGTTTCCATGTTCAAATGAGTCAATAATGAAGTTACAAGTTATTTTCAAGTTCGAACGATTCAAGAATGAGTCTCAAATTGTGACAAATTGTTTTTTTTGTTCAAAAGAGCTTAGAATTGTCCTACAAGAGTTTACAAGTTGTTTCCATGTTCAAACGAGCCCACAATGAAGGCACAAGTTATTTCCAAGTTCGAACGAGTCAAGAATGAGCCTCAAATTGTAACGTATTGTTTTCTTGTTCAAAAGAGCTAAGAATGGTCCTACAAGAGTTTTCAAGTTGTTTCCATGTTCAAACGAGTCAACAATGAAGCTACAAGTTGTTTCCAAGTTCGAACGAGTCAAGAATGAGCCTCAAATTGTTACGATTTGTTTTCTTGTTCAAAAGAGCTAAGTATGGTCTTAGAAGAGTTTACAAGTTGTTTCCATGTTCAAACGAGTCAATAATGAAGTTACAAGTTGTTTCCATGTTCAAACGAGTCAATAATGAAGTTACAAGTTGTTTTTAAGTTCGAACGAGTAAAGAATGAGTCTCAAATTGTTACAAATTGTTTTCTTGTTCAAAAGAGCTAAGAATGGTCCTACAAGAGTTTTCAAGTTGTTTCCATGTTCAAACGAGTCAACAATGAAGCTACAAGTTGTTTCCAAGTTCGAATGAGCCAAGAATGAGCCTCAAATTGTTATGAATTGTTTTCTTGTTCAAAAGAGCTAAGAATGGTCCTACAAGATTTTTCAAGTTGTTTCCATGTTCAAACGAGTCAACAATGAAGCTACAAGTTGTTTCCAAGTTCAAACGATTCAAGAATGAGTCTCAAATTGTTATAAATTGTTTTCTTGTTCAAAAGAGCTAAGAATGGTCCTACAAGAGTTTTCAAGTTGTTTCCATGTTCAAACGAGTCAACAATGAAGCTACAAGTTGTTTCCAAGTTCGAATGAGCCAAGAATGAGCCTCAAATTGTTATGAATTGTTTTCTTGTTCAAAAGAGCTAAGAATGGTCCTACAAGAGTTTTCAAGTTGTTTCCATGTTCAAACGAGTCAACAATGAAGCTACAAGTTGTTTCCATGTTCGAACGAGTCAAGAATGAGCCTCAAATTGTTACGAATTGTTTTTTTGTTCAAAAGAGCTAAGAATGGTCCTACAAGAGTTTACAAGTTGTTTCCATGTTCAAATGAGTCAATAATGAAGTTACAAGTTATTTCCAAGTTCGAACGATTCAAGAATGAGTCTCAAATTGTGACAAATTGTTTTTTTTGTTCAAAAGAGCTTAGAATTGTCCTACAAGAGTTTACAAGTTGTTTCCATGTTCAAACGAGCCCACAATGAAGGCACAAGTTATTTCCAAGTTCGAACGAGTTAAGAATGAGCCTCAAATTGTAACGTATTGTTTTCTTGTTCAAAAGAGCTAAGAATGGTCCTACAAGAGTTGTCAAGTTATTTCCTTGTTCAAATGAGTCTACAATGAAACTACAAGTTGTTTCCAAGTTCGAACGAGTCAAGAATGAGCCTCAAATTGTTACGAATTGTTTTCTTGTTCAAAAGAGCTAAGAATGGTCCTATAAGAGTTTACAAGTTGTTTCCATGTTCAAACGAGTCAATAATGAAGTTACAAGTTGTTTTCAAGTTCAAACGATTCAAGAATGAGTCTCAAATTGTTACAAATTGTTTTCTTGTTCAAAAGAGCTAAGAATGGTCCTACAAGAGTTTTCAAGTTGTTTCCATGTTCAAACGAGTCAACAATGAAGGTACAAGTTGTTTCCAAGTTCGAACGAGTCAAGAATGAGCCTCAAATTGTTATGATTTGTTTTCTTGTTCAAAAGAGCTAAGAATAGTCCTACAGGAGTTTTCAAGTTATTTTCATGTTCAAACGAGTCAACAATGAAGCAACAAGTTGTTTCCATGTTCGAACGAGTCAAGAATGAGCCTCAAACTGTTACGAATTGTTTTTTTGTTCAAAAGAGCTAAGAATGGTCCTACAAGAGTTTACAAGTTGTTTCCATGTTCAAACGAGTCAATATTGAAGTTACAAGTTGTTTTCAAGTTCAAACGATTCAAGAATGAGTCTCAAATTGTTACAAATTGTTTTCTTGTTCAAAAGAGCTAAGAATGGTCCTACAAGAGTTTTCAAGTTGTTTCCATGTTCAAACGAGTCAACAATGAAGCTACAAGTTGTTTCCAAGTTCGAACGAGTCAAGAATGAGCCTCAAATTGTTATGATTTGTTTTCTTGTTTAAAAGATCTAAGAATAGTCCTACAGAAGTTTTCAAGTTGTTTCCATGTTCAAACGAGTCAACAGTGAAGCTACAAGTAGTTTCCATGTTCGAACGAGTCAAGAATGAGCCTCAAAATGTGACAAATTATTTTCTTGTTCAAAAGAGCTAAGAATTGTCCTACAAGAGTTTACAACTTGTTTCCATGTTCAAACGAGCCCACAATGAAGCTACAAGATGTTTCCAAGTTCGAACGAGTCAAGAATGAGCCTCAAATTGTAACGATTTTTTTTCTTGTTCAAAAGAGCTAAGAATGATCCTACAAGAGTTTACAAGTTGTTTCCATGTTCAAACGAGTCAATAATGAAGGTACAAGTTGTTTTCAAGGTCGAACGATTCAAGAATGAGTTTGAAATTGTTACATATTGTTTTGTTATTAGAAAGAGCTAAGAATGGTCCCACAAGAGTTTCCAAGTTGTTTCCATCTTCAAACGTGTCAATAATGATGGTACAAGTTGTTTTCAAGGTCGAACGATTCAAGAATGAGTCTCAAATTGTTACAAATTGTTTTCTTGTTCAAAAGAGCTAAGAATGGTCCTACAAGAGTTTTCAAGTTGTTTCCATGTTCAAACGAGTCAACAATGAAGCTACAAGTTGTTTCCAAGTTCGAACGAGTCAAGAATGAGCCTCAAATTGTTATGATTTGTTTTCTTGTTTAAAAGATCTAAGAATAGTCCTACAGGAGTTTTCAAGTTGTTTCCATGTTCAAACGAGTCAACAGTGAAGCTACAAGTAGTTTCCATGTTCGAACGAGTCAAGAATGAGCCTCAAATTGTGACAAATTATTTTCTTGTTCAAAAGAGCTAAGAATTGTCCTACAAGAGTTTACAACTTGTTTCCATGTTCAAACGAGCCCACAATGAAGCTACATGATGTTTCCAAGTTCGAACGAGTCAAGAATGAGCCTCAAATTGTAACGATTTTTTTTCTTGTTCAAAAGAGCTAAGAATGGTCCTACAAGAGTTTACAAGTTGTTTCCATGTTCAAACGAGTCAATAATGAAGGTACAAGTTGTTTTCAAGGTCGAACGATTCAAGAATGAGTCTCAAATTCTTACATATTGTTTTCATATTAAAAAGAGCTACGAATGGTCCTAGAAGAGTTTACAAGTTGTTTCCATCTTCAAACGAGTCAATAATGAAGGTACAAGTTGTTTTCAATGTCGAACGATTCATGAATGAGTCTCAAATTGTGACAAATTGTTTTCTTGTTCAAAAGAGCTAAGAATTGTCCTACAAGAGTTTACAAGTTGTTTCCATATTCAAACGAGTCAATAATGAAGTTAAAAGTTATTTCCAAGTTTGAACGAGTAAAGTATTAGTCTCAAATTGTTACAAATTATTTTTTTGTTCAAAAGAGCTAAGAATGGTCCTACAAGAGTTTTCAAGTTGTTTCCATGTCCAAACGAGTCAACAATGAAGCTACATGTTGTTTCCAAGTTCGAACGATTCAAGAATGAGCCTCAAATTGTTATGATTTGTTTTCTCGTTCAAAAGAGCTAAGAATAGTCTTACAGGAGTTTTCAAGTTATTTCCATGTTCAAACGAGTCAACAATGAAGCTACAAGTTGTTTCCAAGTTCGAACGAGTCAAGAATGAGCCTCAAATTGTTACGATTTGTTTTCTTGTTCAAAAGAGCTAAGAATGGTCTTAGAAGAGTTTACAAGTTGTTTCCATGTTCAAACGAGTCAATAATGAAGTTACAAGTTGTTTTTAAGTTCGAACGAGTAAAGAATGAGTCTCAAATTGTTACAAATTGTTTTCTTGTTCAAAAGAGCTAAGAATGGTCCTACAAGAGTTTTCAAGTTGTTTCCATGTTCAAACGAGTCAACAATGAAGCTACAAGTTGTTTCCAAGTTCGAATGAGCCAAGAATGAGCCTCAAATTGTTATGAATTGTTTTCTTGTTCAAAAGAGCTAAGAATGGTCCTACAAGAGTTTTCAAGTTGTTTCCATGTTCAAACGAGTCAACAATGAAGCTACAAGTTGTTTCCAAGTTCGACGAGTCAAGAATGAGCCTCAAATTGTTATGATTTGTTTTCTTGTTCAAAAGAGCTAAGAATAGTCCTACAGGAGTTTTCAAGTTGTTTTCATGTTCAAACGAGTCAACAATGAAGCTACAAGTTGTTTCCATGTTCGAACGAGTCAAGAATGAGCCTCAAATTGTTACGAATTGTTTTTTTGTTCAAAAGAGCTAAGAATGGTCCTACAAGAGTTTACAAGTTGTTTCCATGTTCAAATGAGTCAATAATGAAGTTACAAGTTGTTTTCAAGTTCGAACGATTCAAGAATGAGTCTCAAATTGTGACAAATTGTTTTTTTTGTTCAAAAGAGCTTAGAATTGTCCTACAAGAGTTTACAAGTTGTTTCCATGTTCAAACGAGCCCACAATGAAGGCACAAGTTATTTCCAAGTTCGAACGAGTCAAGAATGAGCCTCAAATTGTAACGTATTGTTTTCTTGTTCAAAAGAGCTAAGAATGGTCCTACAAGAGTTGTCAAGTTGTTTCCTTGTTCAAACGAGTCTACAATGAAACTACAAGTTGTTTCCAAGTTCGAACGAGTCAAGAATGAGCCTCAAATTGTTACGAATTGTTTTCTTGTTCAAAAGAGCTAAGAATGGTCCTATAAGAGTTTACAAGTTGTTTCCATGTTCAAACGAGTCAATAATAAAGTTACAAGTTGTTTTCAAGTTCAAACGATTCAAGAATGAGTCTCAAATTGTTACAAATTGTTTTCTTGTTCAAAAGAGCTAAGAATGGTCCTACAAGAGTTTTGAAGTTGTTTCCATGTTCAAACGAGTCAACAATGAAGGTACAAGTTGTTTCCAAGTTCGAACGAGTCAAGAATGATCCTCAAATTGTTATGATTTGTTTTCTTGTTCAAAAGAGCTAAGAATAGTCCTACAGGAGTTTTCAAGTTATTTTCATGTTCAAACGAGTCAACAATGAAGCAACAAGTTGTTTCCATGTTCAAACGAGTCAAGAATGAGCCTCAAAATGTGACAAATTATTTTCTTGTTCAAAAGAGCTAAGAATTGTCCTACAAGAGTTTACAACTTGTTTCCATGTTCAAACGAGCCCACAATGAAGCTACAAGATGTTTCCAAGTTCGAACGAGTCAAGAATGAGCCTCAAATTGTAACGATTTTTTTTCTTGTTCAAAAGAGCTAAGAATGATCCTACAAGAGTTTACAAGTTGTTTCCATGTTCAAACGAGTCAATAATGAAGGTACAAGTTGTTTTCAAGGTCGAACGATTCAAGAATGAGTTTGAAATTGTTACATATTGTTTTGTTATTAGAAAGAGCTAAGAATGGTCCCACAAGAGTTTCCAAGTTGTTTCCATCTTCAAACGTGTCAATAATGATGGTACAAGTTGTTTTCAAGGTCGAACGATTCAAGAATGAGTCTCAAATTGTTACAAATTGTTTTCTTGTTCAAAAGAGCTAAGAATGGTCCTACAAGAGTTTTCAAGTTGTTTCCATGTTCAAACGAGTCAACAATGAAGCTACAAGTTGTTTCCAAGTTCGAACGAGTCAAGAATGAGCCTTAAATTGTTATGATTTGTTTTCTTGTTTAAAAGATCTAAGAATAGTCCTACAGGAGTTTTCAAGTTGTTTCCATGTTCAAACGAGTCAACAGTGAAGCTACAAGTAGTTTCCATGTTCGAACGAGTCAAGAATGAGCCTCAAATTGTGACAAATTATTTTCTTGTTCAAAAGAGCTAAGAATTGTCCTACAAGAGTTTACAACTTGTTTCCATGTTCAAACGAGCCCACAATGAAGCTACAAGATGTTTCCAAGTTCGAACGAGTCAAGAATGAGCCTCAAATTGTAACGATTTTTTTTCTTGTTCAAAAGAGCTAAGAATGGTCCTACAAGAGTTTACAAGTTGTTTCCATGTTCAAACGAGTCAATAATGAAGGTACAAGTTGTTTTCAAGGTCGAACGATTCAAGAATGAGTCTCAAATTCTTACATATTGTTTTCATATTAAAAAGAGCTACGAATGGTCCTAGAAGAGTTTACAAGTTGTTTCCATCTTCAAACGAGTCAATAATGAAGGTACAAGTTGTTTTCAATGTCGAACGATTCATGAATGAGTCTCAAATTGTGACAAATTGTTTTCTTGTTCAAAAGAGCTAAGAATTGTCCTACAAGAGTTTACAAGTTGTTTCCATATTCAAACGAGTCAATAATGAAGTTAAAAGTTATTTCCAAGTTTGAACGAGTAAAGTATTAGTCTCAAATTGTTACAAATTATTTTTTTGTTCAAAAGAGCTAAGAATGGTCCTACAAGAGTTTTCAAGTTGTTTCCATGTCCAAACGAGTCAACAATGAAGCTACATGTTGTTTCCAAGTTCGAACGATTCAAGAATGAGCCTCAAATTGTTATGATTTGTTTTCTCGTTCAAAAGAGCTAAGAATAGTCTTACAGGAGTTTTCAAGTTATTTCCATGTTCAAACGAGTCAACAATGAAGCTACAAGTTGTTTCCAAGTTCGAACGAGTCAAGAATGAGCCTCAAATTGTTACGATTTGTTTTCTTGTTCAAAAGAGCTAAGAATGGTCTTAGAAGAGTTTACAAGTTGTTTCCATGTTCAAACGAGTCAATAATGAAGTTACAAGTTGTTTTTAAGTTCGAACGAGTAAAGAATGAGTCTCAAATTGTTACAAATTGTTTTCTTGTTCAAAAGAGCTAAGAATGGTCCTACAAGAGTTTTCAAGTTGTTTCCATGTTCAAACGAGTCAACAATGAAGCTACAAGTTGTTTCCAAGTTCGAATGAGCCAAGAATGAGCCTCAAATTGTTATGAATTGTTTTCTTGTTCAAAAGAGCTAAGAATGGTCCTACAAGAGTTTTCAAGTTGTTTCCATGTTCAAACGAGTCAACAATGAAGCTACAAGTTGTTTCCAAGTTCGACGAGTCAAGAATGAGCCTCAAATTGTTATGATTTGTTTTCTTGTTCAAAAGAGCTAAGAATAGTCCTACAGGAGTTTTCAAGTTGTTTTCATGTTCAAACGAGTCAACAATGAAGCTACAAGTTGTTTCCATGTTCGAACGAGTCAAGAATGAGCCTCAAATTGTTACGAATTGTTTTTTTGTTCAAAAGAGCTAAGAATGGTCCTACAAGAGTTTACAAGTTGTTTCCATGTTCAAATGAGTCAATAATGAAGTTACAAGTTGTTTTCAAGTTCGAACGATTCAAGAATGAGTCTCAAATTGTGACAAATTGTTTTTTTTGTTCAAAAGAGCTTAGAATTGTCCTACAAGAGTTTACAAGTTGTTTCCATGTTCAAACGAGCCCACAATGAAGGCACAAGTTATTTCCAAGTTCGAACGAGTCAAGAATGAGCCTCAAATTGTAACGTATTGTTTTCTTGTTCAAAAGAGCTAAGAATGGTCCTACAAGAGTTGTCAAGTTGTTTCCTTGTTCAAACGAGTCTACAATGAAACTACAAGTTGTTTCCAAGTTCGAACGAGTCAAGAATGAGCCTCAAATTGTTACGAATTGTTTTCTTGTTCAAAAGAGCTAAGAATGGTCCTATAAGAGTTTACAAGTTGTTTCCATGTTCAAACGAGTCAATAATAAAGTTACAAGTTGTTTTCAAGTTCAAACGATTCAAGAATGAGTCTCAAATTGTTACAAATTGTTTTCTTGTTCAAAAGAGCTAAGAATGGTCCTACAAGAGTTTTGAAGTTGTTTCCATGTTCAAACGAGTCAACAATGAAGGTACAAGTTGTTTCCAAGTTCGAACGAGTCAAGAATGATCCTCAAATTGTTATGATTTGTTTTCTTGTTCAAAAGAGCTAAGAATAGTCCTACAGGAGTTTTCAAGTTATTTTCATGTTCAAACGAGTCAACAATGAAGCAACAAGTTGTTTCCATGTTCGAACGAGTCAAGAATGAGCCTCAAACTGTTACGAATTATTTTTTTGTTCAAAAGAGCTAAGAATGGTCCTACAAGAGTTTACAAGTTGTTTCCATGTTCGAATGAGTCAATAATGAAGTTACAAGTTGTTTTCATGTTCGAACGTGTAAATAATTAGTCTCAAATTGTTACAAATTGTTTTCTTGTTCAAAAGAGCTAAGAATGGTCCTACAAGAGTTTTCAAGTTGTTTCCATGTTCAAACGAGTCAACAATGAAGCTACAAGTTGTTTCCAAGTTCGAATGAGCCAAGAATGAGCCTCAAATGGTTATGAATTGTTTCTTGTTCAAAAGAGCTAAGAATGGTCCTACAAGAGTTTTCAAGTTGTTTCCATGTTCAAACGAGTCAACAATGAAGCTACAAGTTGTTTCCACGTTCGAACGAGTCAAGAATGAGCCTCAAATTGTTACAAATTGTTTTTTTGTTCAAAAGAGCTAAGAATGGTCCTACAAGAGTTTACAAGTTGTTTCCATGTTCAAATGAGTCAATAATGAAGTTACAAGTTGTTTTCAAGTTCGAACGATTCAAGAATGAGTCTCAAATTGTGACAAATTGTTTTCTTGTTCAAAAGAGCTTAGAATTGTCCTACAAAAGTTTACAAGTTGTTTCCATGTTCAAACGAGCCCACAATGAAGGCACAAGTTATTTCCAAGTTCGAACGAGTCAAGAATGAGCCTCAAATTGTAACAAATTGTTTTCTTGTTCAAAAGAGCTAAGAATGGTCCTACAAGAGTTTACAAGTTGTTTCCATCTTCAAACGAGTCAATAATGAAGGTACAAGTTGTTTTCAAGGTCGAACGATTCAAGAATGAGTCTCAAATTGTTGCCAATTGTTTTCTTGTTCAAAAGAGCTAAGAATCGTCCTAGAAGAGTTTACAAGTTGTTTGCATGTTCAAACGAGTCAATAATGAAGTTACAAGTTGTTTTCAAGTTCGAACGAGTAAAGTATTAGTCTCAAATTGTTACAAATTGTTTTCTTGTTCAAAAGAGCTAAGAATGGTCCTACAAGAGTTTTCAAGTTGTTTCCATGTTCAAACGAGTCAACAATGAAGGTACAAGTTGTTTCCAAGTTCGAACGAGTGAAGAATGAGCCTCAAATTGTTATGATTTGTTTTCTTGTTCAAAAGAGCTAAGAATAGTCCTACAGGAGTTTTCAAGTTGTTTCCATGTTCAAACGAGTCAACAATGAAGCTACAAATTGTTTCCAAGTTCGAACGAGTCAAGAATGAGCCTCAATCTGTTACGATTTGTTTTCTTGTTCAAAAGAGCTAAGAATGGTCTTAGAAGAGTTTACAAGTTGTTTCTTCAAACGAGTCAATAATGAAGTTACAAGTTGTTTTCAAGTTTGAACGAGTAAAGTATTAGTCTCAAATTGTTACAAATTGTTTTCTTGTTCAAAAGATCTAAGAATGGTCCTACAAGAGTTTTCAAGTTGTTTCCATGTTCAAACGAGTTAACAATGAAGGTACAAGTTGTTTCCAAGTTCGAACGAGTCAAGAATGAGCCTCAAATTGTTATGATTTGTTTTCATGTTCAAAAGAGCTAAGAATAGTCCTACAGGAGTTTTCAAGTTGTTTCCATGTTCAAACAAGTCAACAATGAAGCTACAAGTTGATTCCAAGTTCGAACGAGTCAAGAATGAGCCTCAAATTGTTACGATTTGTTTTCTTGTTCAAAAGAGCTAAGAATGGTCCTAGAAGAGTTTAAAAGTTGTTTCCATGTTCAAACGAGTCAATAATGAAGATACAAGTTGTTTTCAAGTTCGAACGATTCAAGAACGAGTCTCAAATTGTTATATATTGTTTTCTTGTTCAAAAGAGCTAAGAATGGTCCTACAAGAGTTGTCAAGTTGTTTCCTTGTTCAAACGAGTCTACAATGAAACTACAAGTTGTTTCCAAGTTCGAACGAGTCAAGAATGAGCCTCAAATTGTTACGAATTGTTTTCTTGTTCAAAAGAGCTAAGAATGGTCCTATAAGAGTTTACAAGTTGTTTCCATGTTCAAACGAGTCAATAATGAAGATACAAGTTGTTTTCAAGTTCGAACGATTCAAGAACGAGTCTCAAATTGTTATATATTGTTTTCTTGTTCAAAAGAGCTAAGAATGGTCCTACAAGAGTTGTCAAGTTGTTTCCTTGTTCAAACGAGTCTACAATGAAACTACAAGTTGTTTCCAAGTTCGAACGAGTCATGAATGAGCCTCAAATTATTACGAATTGTTTTCTTGTTCAAAAGAGCTAAGAATGGTCCTATAAGAGTTTACAAGTTGTTTCCATGTTCAAACGAGTCAATAATGAAGTTACAAGTTGTTTTCAAGTTCCAACGATTCAAGAATGAGTCTCAAATTGTTACAAATTGTTTTCTTGTTCAAAAGAGCTAAGAATGGTCCTACAAGAGTTTTCAAGTTGTTTCCATGTTCAAACGAGTCAACAATGAAGGTACAAGTTGTTTCCAAGTTCGAACGAGTCAAGAATGAGCCTCAAATTGTTATGATTTGTTTTCTTGTTCAAAAGAGCTAAGAATGGTCCTACAAGAGTTTTCAAGTTATTTCCAAGTTCGAACGAGTCAAGAATGAGCCTCAAATTGTAACGTATTGTTTTCTTGTTCAAAAGAGCTAAGAATGGTCCTACAAGAGTTTACAAGTTGTTTCCATCTTCAAACGAGTCAATAATGAAGGTACAAGTTGTTTTCAAGGTCGAACGATTCAAGAATGAGTCTCAAATTGTTACAAATTGTTTTCTTGTTCAAAAGAGCTAAGAATCGTCCTAGAAGAGTTTACAAGTTGTTTCCATGTTCAAACGAGTCAATAATGAAGTTACAAGTTGTTTTCAAGTTCGAACGAGTAAAGTATTCGTCTCAAATTGTTACAAATTGTTTTCTTGTTCAAAAGAGCTAAGAATGGTCCTACAAGAGTTTTCAAGTTGTTTCCATGTTCAAACGAGTCAACAATGAAGGTACAAGTTGTTTCCAAGTTCGAACGAGTGAAGAATGAGCCTCAAATTGTTATGATTTGTTTTCTTGTTCAAAAGAGCTAAGAATAGTCCTACAGGAGTTTTCAAGTTGTTTCCATGTTCAAACGAGTCAACAATGAAGCTACAAATTGTTTCCAAGTTCGAACGAGTCAAGAATGAGCCTCAAATTGTTACGAATTGTTTTCTTGTTCAAAAGAGCTAAGAATGGTCCTATAAGAGTTTACAAGTTGTTTCCATGTTCAAACGAGTCAATAATGAAGTTACAAGTTGTTTTCAAGTTCAAACGATTCAAGAATGAGTCTCAAACTGTTACAAATTGTTTTCTTGTTCAAAAGAGCTAAGAATGGTCCTACAAGAGTTTTCAAGTTGTTTCCATGTTCAAACGAGTCAACAATGAAGGTACAAGTTGTTTCCAAGTTCGAACGAGTGAAGAATGAGCCTCAAATTGTTATGATTTGTTTTCTTGTTCAAAAGAGCTAAGAATGGTCCTACAGGAGTTTTCAAGTTATTTCCAAGTTCGAACGAGTCAACAATGAAGCTACAAATTGTTTCCAAGTTCGAACGAGTCAAGAATGAGCCTCAAATTGTTACGATTTGTTTTCTTGTTCAAAAGAGCTAAGAATGGTCTTAGAAGAGTTTACAAGTTGTTTCTTCAAACGAGTCAATAATGAAGTTACAAGTTGTTTTCAAGTTCGAACGAGTAAAGTATTAGTCTCAAATTGTTACAAATTGTTTTCTTGTTCAAAAGATCTAAGAATGGTCCTACAAGAGTTTTCAAGTTGTTTCCATGTTCAAACGAGTCAACAATGAAGGTACAAGTTGTTTCCAAGTTCGAACGAGTCAAGAATGAGCCTCAAATTGTTATGATTTGTTTTCATGTTCAAAAGAGCTAAGAATAGTCCTACAGGAGTTTTCAAGTTGTTTCCATGTTCAAACAAGTCAACAATGAAGCTACAAGTTGATTCCAAGTTCGAACGAGTCAAGAATGAGCCTCAAATTGTTACGATTTGTTTTCTTGTTCAAAAGAGCTAAGAATGGTCCTAGAAGAGTTTAAAAGTTGTTTCCATGTTCAAACGAGTCAATAATGAAGATACAAGTTGTTTTCAAGTTCGAACGATTCAAGAACGAGTCTCAAATTGTTATATATTGTTTTCTTGTTCAAAAGAGCTAAGAATGGTCCTACAAGAGTTGTCAAGTTGTTTCCTTGTTCAAACGAGTCTACAATGAAACTACAAGTTGTTTCCAAGTGCGAACGAGTCAAGAATGAGCCTCAAATTGTTACGAATTGTTTTCTTGTTCAAAAGAGCTAAGAATGGTCCTACAAGAGTTTTCAAGTTATTTCCAAGTTCGAACGAGTCAAGAATGAGCCTCAAATTGTAACGTATTGTTTTCTTGTTCAAAAGAGCTAAGAATGGTCCTACAAGAGTTTACAAGTTGTTTCCATCTTCAAACGAGTCAATAATGAAGGTACAAGTTGTTTTCAAGGTCGAACGATTCAAGAATGAGTCTCAAATTGTTACAAATTGTTTTCTTGTTCAAAAGAGCTAAGAATCGTCCTAGAAGAGTTTACAAGTTATTTCCATGTTCAAACGAGTCAATAATGAAGTTACAAGTTGTTTTCAAGTTCGAACGAGTAAAGTATTCGTCTCAAATTGTTACAAATTGTTTTCTTGTTCAAAAGAGCTAAGAATGGTCCTTCAAGAGTTTTCAAGTTGTTTCCATGTTCAAACGAGTCAACAATGAAGGTACAAGTTGTTTCCAAGTTCGAACGAGTGAAGAATGAGCCTCAAATTGTTATGATTTGTTTTCTTGTTCAAAAGAGCTAAGAATAGTCCTACAGGAGTTTTCAAGTTGTTTCCATGTTCAAACGAGTCAACAATGAAGCTACAAATTGTTTCCAAGTTCGAACGGGTCAAGAATGAGCCTCAAATTGTTACGATTTGTTTTCTTGTTCAAAAGAGCTAAGAATGGTCTTAGAAGAGTTTACAAGTTGTTTCTTCAAACGAGTCAATAATGAAGTTACAAGTTGTTTTCAAGTTCGAACGAGTAAAGTATTAGTCTCAAATTGTTACAAATTGTTTTCTTGTTCAAAAGATCTAAGAATGGTCCTACAAGAGTTTTCAAGTTGTTTCCATGTTCAAACGAGTCAACAATGAAGGTACAAGTTGTTTCCAAGTTCGAACGAGTCAAGAATGAGCCTCAAATTGTTATGATTTGTTTTCATGTTCAAAAGAGCTAAGAATAGTCCTACAGGAGTTTTCAAGTTGTTTCCATGTTCAAACAAGTCAACAATGAAGCTACAAGTTGATTCCAAGTTCGAACGAGTCAAGAATGAGCCTCAAATTGTTACGATTTGTTTTCTTGTTCAAAAGAGCTAAGAATGGTCCTAGAAGAGTTTAAAAGTTGTTTCCATGTTCAAACGAGTCAATAATGAAGATACAAGTTGTTTTCAAGTTCGAACGATTCAAGAACGAGTCTCAAATTGTTATATATTGTTTTCTTGTTCAAAAGAGCTAAGAATGGTCCTATAAGAGTTGTCAAGTTGTTTCCTTGTTCAAACGAGTCTACAATGAAACTACAAGTTGTTTCCAAGTTCGAACGAGTCAAGAATGAGCCTCAAATTGTTACGAATTGTTTTCTTGTTCAAAAGAGCTAAGAATGGTCCTATAAGAGTTTACAAGTTGTTTCCATGTTCAAACGAGTCAATAATGAAATTACAAGTTGTTTTCAAGTTCAAACGATTCAAGAATGAGTCTCAAATTGTTACAAATTGTTTTCTTGTTCAAAAGAGCTAAGAATCGTCCTAGAAGAGTTTACAAGTTGTTTCCATGTTCAAACGAGTCAATAATGAAGTTACAAGTTGTTTTCAAGTTCGAACGAGTAAAGTATTAGTCTCAAATTGTTACAAATTGTTTTCTTGTTCAAAAGAGCTAAGAATGGTCCTACAAGAGTTTTCAAGTTGTTTCCATGTTCAAACGAGTCAACAATGAAGGTACAAGTTGTTTCCAAGTTCGAACGAGTGAAGAATGAGCCTCAAATTGTTATGATTTGTTTTCTTGTTCAAAAGAGCTAAGAATAGTCCTACAGGAGTTTTCAAGTTGTTTACATGTTCAAACGAGTCAACAATGAAGCTACAAATTGTTTCCAAGTTCGAACGAGTCAAGAATGAGCCTCAAATTGTTACGATTTGTTTTCTTGTTCAAAAGAGCTAAGAATGGTCATAGAAGAGTTTACAAGTTGTTTCTTCAAACGAGTCAATAATGAAGTTACAAGTTGTTTTCAAGTTCGAACGAGTAAAGTATTAGTCTCAAATTGTTACAAATTGTTTTCTTGTTCAAAGGATCTAAGAATGGTCCTACAAGAGTTTTCAAGTTGTTTCCATGTTCAAACGAGTCAACAATGAAGGTACAAGTTGTTTCCAAGTTCGAACGAGTGAAGAATGAGCCTCAAATTGTTATGATTTGTTTTCTTGTTCAAAAGAGCTAAGAATAGTCCTACAGGAGTTTTCAAGTTGTTTCCATGTTCAAACGAGTCAACAATGAAGCTACAAATTGTTTCCAAGTTCGAACGAGTCAAGAATGAGCCTCAAATTGTTACGATTTGTTTTCTTGTTCAAAAGAGCTAAGAATGGTCATAGAAGAGTTTACAAGTTGTTTCTTCAAACGAGTCAATAATGAAGTTACAAGTTGTTTTCAAGTTCGAACGAGTAAAGTATTAGTCTCAAATTGTTACAAATTGTTTTCTTGTTCAAAGGATCTAAGAATGGTCCTACAAGAGTTTTCAAGTTGTTTCCATGTTCAAACGAGTCAACAATGAAGCTACAAGTTCTTTCCAAGTTCGACGAGTCAAGAATGAGCCTCAAATTGTTATGATTTGTTTTCTTGTTCAAAAGAGCTAAGAATAGTCCTACAGGAGTTTTCAAGTTGTTTCCATGTTCAAACAAGTCAACAATGAAGCTACAAGTTGATTCCAAGTTCGAACGAGTCAAGAATGAGCCTCAAATTGTTACGATTTGTTTTCTTGTTCAAAAGAGCTAAGAATGGTCCTAGAAGAGTTTAAAAGTTGTTTCCATGTTCAAACGAGTCAATAATGAAGATACAAGTTGTTTTCAAGTTCGAACGATTCAAGAACGAGTCTCAAATTGTTATATATTGTTTTCTTGTTCAAAAGAGCTAAGAATGGTCCTACAAGAGTTGTCAAGTTGTTTCCTTGTTCAAATGAGTCTACAATGAAACTACAAGTTGTTTCCAAGTTCGAACGAGTCAAGAATGAGCCTCAAATTGTTACGAATTGTTTTCTTGTTCAAAAGAGCTAAGAATGGTCCTATAAGAGTTTACAAGTTGTTTCCATGTTCAAACGAGTCAATAATGAAGATACAAGTTGTTTTCAAGTTCGAACGATTCAAGAACGAGTCTCAAATTGTTATATATTGTTTTCTTGTTCAAAAGAGCTAAGAATGGTCATACAAGAGTTGTCAAGTTGTTTCCTTGTTCAAACGAGTCTACAATGAAACTACAAGTTGTTTCCAAGTTCGAACGAGTCAAGAATGAGCCTCAAATTGTTACGAATTGTTTTCTTGTTCAAAAGAGCTAAGAATGGTCCTATAAGAGTTTACAAGTTGTTTCCATGTTCAAACGAGTCAATAATGAAGTTACAAGTTGTTTTCAAGTTCAAACGATTCAAGAATGAGTCTCAAATTGTTACAAATTGTTTTCTTGTTCAAAAGAGCTAAGAATGGTCCTACAAGAGTTTTCAAGTTGTTTCCATGTTCAAACGAGTCAACAATGAAGGTACAAGTTGTTTCCAAGTTCGAACGAGTCAAGAATGAGCCTCAAATTGTTATGATTTGTTTTCTTGTTCAAAAGAGCTAAGAATGGTCCTACAAGAGTTTTCAAGTTATTTCCAAGTTCGAACGAGTCAAGAATGAGCCTCAAATTGTAACGTATTGTTTTCTTGTTCAAAAGAGCTAAGAATGGTCCTACAAGAGTTTACAAGTTGTTTCCATCTTCAAACGAGTCAATAATGAAGGTACAAGTTGTTTTCAAGGTCGAACGATTCAAGAATGAGTCTCAAATTGTTACAAATTGTTTTCTTGTTCAAAAGAGCTAAGAATCGTCCTAGAAGAGTTTACAAGTTGTTTCCATGTTCAAACGAGTCAATAATGAAGTTACAAGTTGTTTTCAAGTTCGAACGAGTAAAGTATTCGTCTCAAATTGTTACAAATTGTTTTCTTGTTCAAAAGACCTAAGAATGGTCCTACAAGAGTTTTCAAGTTGTTTCCATGTTCAAACGAGTCAACAATGAAGGTACAAGTTGTTTCCAAGTTCGAACGAGTGAAGAATGAGCCTCAAATTGTTATGATTTGTTTTCTTGTTCAAAAGAGCTAAGAATAGTCCTACAGGAGTTTTCAAGTTGTTTCCATGTTCAAACAAGTCAACAATGAAGCTACAAATTGTTTCCAAGTTCGAACGAGTCAAGAATGAGCCTCAAATTGTTACGATTTGTTTTCTTGTTCAAAAGAGCTAAGAATGGTCTTAGAAGAGTTTACAAGTTGTTTCTTCAAACGAGTCAATAATGAAGTTACAAGTTGTTTTCAAGTTCGAACGAGTAAAGTATTAGTCTCAAATTGTTACAAATTGTTTTCTTGTTCAAAAGATCTAAGAATGGTCCTACAAGAGTTTTCAAGTTGTTTCCATGTTCAAACGAGTCAACAATGAAGGTACAAGTTGTTTCCAAGTTCGAACGAGTCAAGAATGAGCCTCAAATTGTTATGATTTGTTTTCATGTTCAAAAGAGCTAAGAATAGTCCTACAGGAGTTTTCAAGTTGTTTCCATGTTCAAACAAGTCAACAATGAAGCTACAAGTTGATTCCAAGTTCGAACGAGTCAAGAATGAGCCTCAAATTGTTACGATTTGTTTTCTTGTTCAAAAGAGCTAAGAATGGTCCTAGAAGAGTTTAAAAGTTGTTTCCATGTTCAAACGAGTCAATAATGAAGATACAAGTTGTTTTCAAGTTCGAACGATTCAAGAACGAGTCTCAAATTGTTATATATTGTTTTCTTGTTCAAAAGAGCTAAGAATGGTCCTACAAGAGTTGTCAAGTTGTTTCCTTGTTCAAACGAGTCTACAATGAAACTACAAGTTGTTTCCAAGTTCGAACGAGTCAAGAATGAGCCTCAAATTGTTACGAATTGTTTTCTTGTTCAAAAGAGCTAAGAATGGTCCTATAAGAGTTTACAAGTTGTTTCCATGTTCAAACGAGTCAATAATGAAGATACAAGTTGTTTTCAAGTTCGAACGATTCAAGAACGAGTCTCAAATTGTTATATATTGTTTTCTTGTTCAAAAGAGCTAAGAATGGTCCTACAAGAGTTGTCAAGTTGTTTCCTTGTTCAAACGAGTGTACAATGAAACTACAAGTTGTTTCCAAGTTCGAACGAGTCAAGAATGAGCCTCAAATTGTTACGAATTGTTTTCTTGTTCAAAAGAGCTAAGAATGGTCCTATAAGAGTTTACAAGTTGTTTCCATGTTCAAACGAGTCAATAATGAAGTTACAAGTTGTTTTCAAGTTCAAACGATTCAAGAATGAGTCTCAAATTGTTATAAATTGTTTTCTTGTTCAAAAGAGCTAAGAATGGTCCTACAAGAGTTTTCAAGTTGTTTCCATGTTCAAACGAGTCAACAATGAAGGTACAAGTTGTTTCCAAGTTCGAACGAGTCAAGAATGAGCCTCAAATTGTTATGATTTGTTTTCTTGTTCAAAAGAGCTAAGAATGGTCCTACAAGAGTTTTCAAGTTATTTCCAAGTTCGAACGAGTCAAGAATGAGCCTCAAATTGTAACGTATTGTTTTCTTGTTCAAAAGAGCTAAGAATGGTCCTACAAGAGTTTACAAGTTGTTTCCATCTTCAAACGAGTCAATAATGAAGGTACAAGTTGTTTTCAAGGTCGAACGATTCAAGAATGAGTCTCAAATTGTTACAAATTGTTTTCTTGTTCAAAAGAGCTAAGAATCGTCCTAGAAGAGTTTACAAGTTGTTTCCATGTTCAAACGAGTCAATAATGAAGTTACAAGTTGTTTTCAAGTTCGAACGAGTAAAGTATTCGTCTCAAATTGTTACAAATTGTTTTCTTGTTCAAAAGAGCTAAGAATGGTCCTACAAGAGTTTTCAAGTTGTTTCCATGTTCAAACGAGTCAACAATGAAGGTACAAGTTGTTTCCAAGTTCGAACGAGTGAAGAATGAGCCTCAAATTGTTATGATTTGTTTTCTTGTTCAAAAGAGCTAAGAATAGTCCTACAGGAGTTTTCAAGTTGTTTCCATGTTCAAACGAGTCAACAATGAAGCTACAAATTGTTTCCAAGTTCGAACGAGTCAAGAATGAGCCTCAAATTGTTACGATTTGTTTTCTTGTTCAAAAGAGCTAAGAATGGTCTTAGAAGAGTTTACAAGTTGTTTCTTCAAACGAGTCAATAATGAAGTTACAAGTTGTTTTCAAGTTCGAACGAGTAAAGTATTAGTCTCAAATTGTTACAAATTGTTTTCTTGTTCAAAAGATCTAAGAATGGTCCTACAAGAGTTTTCAAGTTGTTTCCATGTTCAAACGAGTCAACAATGAAGGTACAAGTTGTTTCCAAGTTCGAACGAGTCAAGAATGAGCCTCAAATTGTTATGATTTGTTTTCATGTTCAAAAGAGCTAAGAATAGTCCTACAGGAGTTTTCAAGTTGTTTCCATGTTCAAACAAGTCAACAATGAAGCTACAAGTTGATTCCAAGTTCGAACGAGTCAAGAATGAGCCTCAAATTGTTACGATTTGTTTTCTTGTTCAAAAGAGCTAAGAATGGTCCTAGAAGAGTTTAAAAGTTGTTTCCATGTTCAAACGAGTCAATAATGAAGATACAAGTTGTTTTCAAGTTCGAACGATTCAAGAACGAGTCTCAAATTGTTATATATTGTTTTCTTGTTCAAAAGAGCTAAGAATGGTCCTACAAGAGTTGTCAAGTTGTTTCCTTGTTCAAACGAGTCTACAATGAAACTACAAGTTGTTTCCAAGTTCGAACGAGTCAAGAATGAGCCTCAAATTGTTACGAATTATTTTCTTGTTCAAAAGAGCTAAGAATGGTCCTATAAGAGTTTACAAGTTGTTTCCATGTTCAAACGAGTCAATAATGAAATTACAAGTTGTTTTCAAGTTCAAACGATTCAAGAATGAGTCTCAAATTGTTACAAATTGTTTTCTTGTTCAAAAGAGCTAAGAATCGTCCTAGAAGAGTTTACAAGTTGTTTCCATGTTCAAACGAGTCAATAATGAAGTTACAAGTTGTTTTCAAGTTCGAACGAGTAAAGTATTAGTCTCAAATTGTTACAAATTGTTTTCTTGTTCAAAAGAGCTAAGAATGGTCCTACAAGAGTTTTCAAGTTGTTTCCATGTTCAAACGAGTCAACAATGAAGGTACAAGTTATTTCCAAGTTCGAACGAGTGAAGAATGAGCCTCAAATTGTTATGATTTGTTTTCTTGTTCAAAAGAGCTAAGAATAGTCCTACAGTAGTTTTCAAGTTGTTTCCATGTTCAAACGAGTCAACAATGAAGCTACAAATTGTTTCCAAATTCGAACGAGTCAAGAATGAGCCTCAAATTGTTACGATTTGTTTTCTTGTTCAAAAGAGCTAAGAATGGTCATAGAAGAGTTTACAAGTTGTTTCTTCAAACGAGTCAATAATGAAGTTACAAGTTGTTTTCAAGTTCGAACGAGTAAAGTATTAGTCTCAAATTGTTACAAATTGTTTTCTTGTTCAAAGGATCTAAGAATGGTCCTACAAGAGTTTTCAAGTTGTTTCCATGTTCAAACGAGTCAACAATGAAGGTACAAGTTGGTTCCAAGTTCGAACGAGTCAAGAATGAGCCTCAAATTGTTATGATTTGTTTTCATGTTCAAAAGAGCTAAGAATAGTCCTACAGGAGTTTTCAAGTTGTTTCCATGTTCAGACAAGTCAACAATGAAGCTACAAGTTGATTCCAAGTTCGAACGAGTCAAGAATGAGCCTCAAATTGTTACGATTTGTTTTCTTGTTCAAAAGAGCTAAGAATGGTCCTAGAAGAGTTTAAAAGTTGTTTCCATGTTCAAACGAGTCAATAATGAAGATACAAGTTGTTTTCAAGTTCGAACGATTCAAGAACGAGTCTCAAATTGTTATATATTGTTTTCTTGTTCAAAAGAGCTAAGAATGGTCCTACAAGAGTTGTCAAGTTGTTTCCTTGTTCAAAAGAGTCTACAATGAAACTACAAGTTGTTTCCAAGTTCGAACGAGTCAAGAATGAGCCTCAAATTGTTACGAATTGTTTTCTTGTTCAAAAGAGCTAAGAATGGTCCTATAAGAGTTTACAAGTTGTTTCCATGTTCAAACGAGTCAATAATGAAGATACAAGTTGTTTTCAAGTTCGAACGATTCAAGAATGAGTCTCAAATTGTTACAAATTGTTTTCTTGTTCAAAAGAGCTAAGAATCGTCCTAGAAGAGTTTACAAGTTGTTTCCATGTTCAAACGAGTCAATAATGAAGTTACAAGTTGTTTTCAAGTTCGAACGAGTAAAGTATTAGTCTCAAATTGTTACAAATTGTTTTCTTGTTCAAAAGAGCTAAGAATGGTCCTACAAGAGTTTTCAAGTTGTTTCCATGTTCAAACGAGTCAACAATGAAGGTACAAGTTGTTTCCAAGTTCGAACGAGTGAAGAATGAGCCTCAAATTGTTATGATTTGTTTTCTTGTTCAAAAGAGCTAAGAATAGTCCTACAGGAGTTTTCAAGTTGTTTCCATGTTCAAACGAGTCAGCAATGAAGCTACAAATTGTTTCCAAGTTCGAACGAGTCAAGAATGAGCCTCAAATTGTTACGATTTGTTTTCTTGTTCAAAAGAGCTAAGAATGGTCATAGAAGAGTTTACAAGTTGTTTCTTCAAACGAGTCAATAATGAAGTTACAAGTTGTTTTCAAGTTCGAACGAGTAAAGTATTAGTCTCAAATTGTTACAAATTGTTTTCTTGTTCAAAGGATCTAAGAATGGTCCTACAAGAGTTTTCAAGTTGTTTCCATGTTCAAACGAGTCAACAATGAAGGTACAAGTTGGTTCCAAGTTCGAACGAGTCAAGAATGAGCCTCAAATTGTTATGATTTGTTTTCATGTTCAAAAGAGCTAAGAATAGTCCTACAAGAGTTTTCAAGTTGTTTCCATGTTCAAACAAGTCAACAATGAAGCTACAAGTTGATTCCAAGTTCGAACGAGTCAAGAATGAGCCTCAAATTGTTACGATTTGTTTTCTTGTTCAAAAGAGCTAAGAATGGTCCTAGAAGAGTTTAAAAGTTGTTTCCATGTTCAAACGAGTCAATAATGAAGATACAAGTTGTTTTCAAGTTCGAACGATTCAAGAACGAGTCTCAAATTGTTATATATTGTTTTCTTGTTCAAAAGAGCTAAGAATGGTCCTACAAGAGTTGTCAAGTTGTTTCCTTGTTCAAACGAGTCTACAGTGAAACTACAAGTTGTTTCCAAGTTCGAACGAGTCAAGAATGAGCCTCAAATTGTTACGAATTGTTTTCTTGTTCAAAAGAGCTAAGAATGGTCCTATAAGAGTTTACAAGTTGTTTCCATGTTCAAACGAGTCAATAATGAAGTTACAAGTTGTTTTCAAGTTCAAACGATTCAAGAATGTGTCTCAAATTGTTACAAATTGTTTTCTTGTTCAAAAGAGCTAAGAATGGTCCTACAACAGTTTTCAAGTTGTTTCCATGTTCAAACGAGTCAACAATGAAGCTACAAGTTGTTTCCAAGTTCAAACGAGTCAAGAATGAACTTCAAATTGTTACGAATTATTTTCTTGTTCAAAAGATCTAAGAATGGTCCTACAAGAGTTTTCAAGTTGTTTCCATGTTCAAACGAGTCAACAATGAAGCTACAAGTTGTTTCCAAGTTCGAACGAGTCAAGAATGAGCCTCAAATTGTTATGATTTGTTTTCTTGTTCAAAAGAGCTAAGAATAGTCCTACAGGAGTTTTCAAGTTGTTTCCATGTTCAAACGAGTCAACAATGAAGCTACAAGTTGTTTCCAAGTTCGAACGAGTCAAGAATGAGCCTCAAATTGTTACGATTTGTTTTCTTGTTCAAAAGAGCTAAGAATGATCCTACAAGAGTTTACAAGTTGTTTCCTTGTTCAAACGAGTCAATAATGAAGGTACAAGTTGTTTTCAAGGTCGAACGATTCAAGAATGAGTTTCAAATTGCTACATATTGTTTTCTTATTAAAAAAACCTAAGAATGGTCCTACAAGAGTTTACAAGTTGTTTCCATCTTCAAACGAGTCAATAATGAAGGTACAAGTTGTTTTCAATGTCGAACGATTCAAGAATGAGTCTCAAATTGTGACAAATTGTTTTCTTGTTCAAAAGAGCTAAGAATTGTCCTACAAGAGTTTACAAGTTGTTTCCATGTTCAAACGAGTCAATAATGAAGTTAAAAGTTATTTCCAAGTTCGAACGAGTAAAGTATTAGTCTCAAATTGTTACAAATTGTTTTTTTGTTCAAAAGAGCGAAGAATGGTTCTACAAGAGTTTTCAAGTTGTTTCCATGTCCAAACGAGTCAACAATGAAGCTACAAGTTGTTTCCAAGTTCGAACGATTCAAGAATGAGCCTCAAATTGTTATGATTTGTTTTCTCGTTCAAAAGAGCTAAGAATAGTCCTACAGGAGTTTTCAAGTTGTTTCCATGTTCAAACGAGTCAACAATGAAGCTACAAGTTGTTTCCAAGTTCGAACGAGTCAAGAATGAGCCTCAAATTGTTACGATTTGTTTTCTTGTTCAAAAGAGCTAAGAATGGTCTTAGAAGAGTTTACAAGTTGTTTCCATGTTCAAACGAGTCAATAATGAAGTTACAAGTTATTTTTAAGTTCGAACGAGTAAAGAATGAGTCTCAAATTGTTACAAATTGTTTTCTTGTTCAAAAGAGCTAGGAATGGTCTTACAAGAGTTTTCAAGTTGTTTCCATGTTCAAACGAGTCAACAATGAAGCTACAAGTTGTTTCCAAGTTCGAATGAGCCAAGAATGAGCCTCAAATTGTTATGAATTGTTTTCTTGTTCAAAAGAGCTAAGAATGGTCCTACAAGAGTTTTCAAGTTGTTTCCATGTTCAAACGAGTCAACAATGAAGCTACAAGTTGTTTCCAAGTTCGACAAGTCAAGAATGAGCCTCAAATTGTTATGATTTGTTTTCTTGTTCAAAAGAGCTAAGAATAGTCCTACAGGGGTTTTCAAGTTGTTTCCATGTTCAAACAAGTCAACAATGAAGCTACAAGTTGTTTCCATGTTCGAACGAGTCAAGAATGAGCCTCAAATTGTTACGAATTGTTTTTTTGTTCAAAAGAACTAAGAATGGTCCTACAAGAGTTTACAAGTTGTTTCCATGTTCAAATGAGTCAATAATGAAGTTACAAGTTGTTTTCAAGTTCGAACGATCCAAGAATGAGTCTCAAATTGTGACAAATTGTTTTCTTGTTCAAAAGAGCTTAGAATTATCCTACAAGAGTTTACAAGTTGTTTCCATGTTCAAACGAGCCCACAATGAAGGCACAAGTTATTTCCAAGTTCGAACGAGTCAAGAATGAGCCTCAAATTGTAACGAATTGTTTTCTTATTCAAAAGAGCTAAGAATGGTCCCACAAGAGTTTACAAGTTGTTTCCATGTTCAAACGAGTCAATAATGAAGGTACAAGTTGTTTTCAAGGTCGAACGATTCAAGAATGAGTTTCAAATTGTTACATATTGTTTTCTTATTAAAAAGAGCTAAGAATGGTCCTACAAGAGTTTACAAGTTGTTTCCTTCTTCAAACGAGTCAATAATGAAGGTACAAGTTGTTTTCAAGGTCGAACGATTCAAGAATGAGTCTCAAATTGTTAAAATTGTTTTCTTGTTCAAAAGAGCTAAGAATCGTCCTAGGAGAGTTTACAAGTTGTTTCCATGTTCAAACGAGTCAATAATGAAGTTACAAGTTGTTTTCAAGTTCGAACGAGTCAAGAATGAGCCTCAAATTGTTATGATTTGTTTTCTTGTTCAAAAGAGCTAAGAATAGTCCTACAGGAGTTTTCAAGTTGTTTCCATGTTCAAACGAGTCAACAATGAAGCTACAAGTTGTTTCCAAGTTCGAACGATTCAAGAACGAGTCTCAAATTGTTATATATTGTTTTCTTGTTCAAAAGAGCTAAGAATGGTCCTACAAGAGTTGTCAAGTTGTTTCCTTGTTCAAACGAGTCTACAATGAAACTACAAGTTGTTTCCAAGTTCGAACGAGTCAAGAATGAGCCTCAAATTGTTACGAATTGTTTTCTTGTTCAAAAGAGCTAAGAATGGTCCTATAAGAGTTTACAAGTTGTTTCCATGTTCAAACGTGTCAATAATGAAGTTACAAGTTGTTTTCAAGTTCAAACGATTCAAGAATGAGTCTCAAATTGTTACAAATTGTTTTCTTGTTCAAAAGAGCTAAGAATGGTCCTACAAGAGTTTTCAAGTTGTTTCCATGTTCAAACGAGTCAACAATGATGGTACAAGTTGTTTCCAAGTTCGAACGATTCAAGAACGAGTCTCAAATTGTTATATATTGTTTTCTTGTTCAAAAGAGCTAAGAATGGTCCTACAAGAGTTGTCAAGTTGTTTCCTTGTTCAAACGAGTCTACAATGAAACTACAAGTTGTTTCCAAGTTCGAACGAGTCAAGAATGAGCCTCAAATTGTTACGAATTGTTTTCTTGTTCAAAAGAGCTAAGAATGGTCCTATAAGAGTTTACAAGTTGTTTCCATGTTCAAACGTGTCAATAATGAAGTTACAAGTTGTTTTCAAGTTCAAACGATTCAAGAATGAGTCTCAAATTGTTACAAATTGTTTTCTTGTTCAAAAGAGCTAAGAATGGTCCAACAAGAGTTTTCAAGTTGTTTCCATGTTCAAACGAGTCAACAATGATGGTACAAGTTGTTTCCAAGTTCGAACGAGTCAAGAATGAGCCTCAAATTGTTATGATTTGTTTTCTTGTTCAAAAGAGCTAAGAATGGTCCTACAAGAGTTTTCAAGTTATTTCCAAGTTCGAACGAGTCAAGAATGAGCCTCAAATTGTAACATATTGTTTTCTTGTTCAAAAGAGCTAAGAATGGTCCTACAAGAGTTTACAAGTTGTTTTCATCTTCAAACGAGTCAATAATGAAGGTACAAGTTGTTTTCAAGGTCGAACGATTCAAGAATGAGTCTCAAATTGTTACAAATTGTTTTCTTGTTCAAAAGAGCTAAGAATCGTCCTAGAAGAGTTTACAAGTTGTTTCCATGTTCAAACGAGTCAATAATGAAGTTACAAGTTGTTTTCAAGTTCGAACGAGTAAAGTATTAGTCTCAAATTGTTACAAATTGTTTTCTTATTCAAAAGAGCTAAGAATGGTCCTACAAGAGTTTTCAAGTTGTTTCCATGTTCAAACGAGTCAACAATGAAGGTACAAGTTGTTTCGAAGTTCGAACGAGTGAAGAATGAGCCTCAAATTGTTATGATTTGTTTTCTTACTCAAAAGAGCTAAGAATAGTCCTACAGGAGTTTTCAAGTTGTTTCCATGTTCAAACGAGTCAACAATGAAGCTACAAATTGTTTCCAAGTTCGAACGAGTCAAGAATGAGCCTCAAATTGTTACGATTTGTTTTCTTGTTCAAAATAGCTAAGAATGGTCTTAGAAGAGTTTACAAGTTGTTTCTTCAAACGAGTCAATAATGAAGTTACAAGTTGTTTTCAAGTTCGAACGAGTAAAGTATTAGTCTCAAATTGTTACAAATTGTTTTCTCGTTCAAAAGATCTAAGAATGGTCCTACAAGAGTTTTCAAGTTGTTTCCATGTTCAAACGAGTCAACAATGAAGGTACAAGTTGTTTCCAAGTTCGAACGAGTCAAGAATGAGCCTCAAATTGTTATGATTTGTTTTCATGTTCAAAAGAGCTAAGAATAGTCCTACAGGAGTTTTCAAGTTGTTTCCATGTTCAAACAAGTCAACAATGAAGCTACAAGTTGATTCCAAGTTCGAACGAGTCAAGAATGAGCCTCAAATTGTTACGATTATTTTTCTTGTTCAAAAGAGCTAAGAATGGTCCTAGAAGAGTTTAAAAGTTGTTTCCATGTTCAAACGAGTCAATAATGAAGATACAAGTTGTTTTCAAGTTCGAACGATTCAAGAACGAGTCTCAAATTGTTATATATTGTTTTCATGTTCAAAAGAGCTAAGAATGGTCCTACAAGAGTTGTCAAGTTGTTTCCTTGTTCAAACGAGTCTACAATGAAACTACAAGTTGTTTCCAAGTTCGAACGAGTCAAGAATGAGCCTCAAATTGTTACGAATTGTTTTCTTGTTCAAAAGAGCTAAGAATGGTCCTATAAGAGTTTACAAGTTGTTTCCATGTTCAAACGAGTCAATAATGAAGTTACAAGTTGTTTTCAAGTTCAAACGATTCAAGAATGAGTCTCAAATTGTTACAAATTGTTTTCTTGTTCAAAAGAGCTAAGAATGGTCCTACAACAGATTTCAAGTTATTTCCATGTTCAAACGAGTCAACAATGAAGCTACAAGTTGTTTCCAAGTTCAAACGAGTCAAGAATGAACTTCAAATTGTTACGAATTATTTTCTTGTTCAAAAGAGCTAAGAATGGTCCTACAAGAGTTTTCAAGTTGTTTCCATGTTCAAACGAGTCAACAATGAAGGTACAAGTTGTTTCCAAGTTCGAACGAGTGAAGAATGAGCCTCAAATTGTTATGATTTGTTTTCTTGTTCAAAAGAGCTAAGAATAGTCCTACAGGAGTTTTCAAGTTGTTTCAATGTTCAAACGAGTCAACAATGAAGCTACAAGTTGTTTCCAAGTTCGAACGAGTCAAGAATGAGCCTCAAATTGTTACGATTTGTTTTCTTGTTCAAAAGAGCTAAGAATGATCCTACAAGAGTTTACAAGTTGTTTCCTTGTTTAAACGAGTCAATAATGAAGGTACAAGTTGTTTTCAAGGTCGAACGATTCAAGAATGAGTCTCAAATTGTTACCAATTATTTTCTTGTTCAAAAGAGCTAAGAATCGTCCTAGAAGAGTTTACAAGTTGTTTCCATGTTCAAACGAGTCAATAATGAAGTTACAAGTTGTTTTCAAGTTCGAACGAGTAAAGTATTAGTCTCAAATTGTTACAAATTGTTTTCTTGTTCAAAAGAGCTAAGAATGGTCCTACAATAGTTTTCAAGTTGTTTCCATGTTCAAACGAGTCAACAATGAAGCTACAAATTGTTTCCAAGTTCGAACGAGTCAAGAATGAGCCTCAAATTGTTACGATTTGTTTTCTTGTTCAAAAGAGCTAAGAATGGTCTTAGAAGAGTTTACAAGTTGTTTCTTCAAACGAGTCAATAATGAAGTTACAAGTTGTTTTCAAGTTCGAACGAGTAAAGTATTAGTCTCAAATTGTTACAAATTGTTTTCTTGTTCAAAAGATCTAAGAATGGTTCTACAAGAGTTTTCAAGTTGTTTCCATGTTCAAACGAGTCAACAATGAAGGTACAAGTTGTTTCCAAGTTCGAACGAGTCAAGAATGAGCCTCAAATTGTTATGATTTGTTTTCATGTTCAAAAGAGCTAAGAATAGTCCTACAGGAGTTTTCAAGTTGTTTCCATGTTCAAACAAGTCAACAATGAAGCTACAAGTTGATTCCAAGTTCGAACGAGTCAAGAATGAGCCTCAAATTGTTACGATTTGTTTTCTTGTTCAAAAGAGCTAAGAATGGTCCTAGAAGAGTTTAAAAGTTGTTTCCATGTTCAAACGAGTCAATAATGAAGATACAAGTTGTTTTCAAGTTCGAACGATTCAAGAACGAGTCTCAAATTGTTATATATTGTTTTCTTGTTCAAAAGAGCTAAGAATGGTCCTACAAGAGTTGTCAAGTTGTTTCCTTGTTCAAACGAGTCTACAATGAAACTACAAGTTGTTTCCAAGTTCGAACGAGTCAAGAATGAGCCTCAAATTGTTACGAATTGTTTTCTTGTTCAAAAGAGCTAAGAATGGTCCTATAAGAGTTTACAAGTTGTTTCCATGTTCAAACGAGTCAATAATGAAGTTACAAGTTGTTTTCAAGTTCAAACGATTCAAGAATGAGTCTCAAATTGTTACAAATTGTTATTGTTAGGTCCAAATGTGTTGTAGAGGGGGGGTGAATACAATTTTTAATATTTATGGAGCAATAAATATTATGTAATAAATGAACACAAAGATTCAAGGAATATATGTCTTATATATCACTTGAAGGGGTTGCTACAACATTCATTACAAAAGTACAACAGAAGTAAAGAGGGTAGTAAATTATACTAAGCTCTGTGAATATACTCTCTCTCTATTACAAGTGTTTCTCTCGAATATTGCTCTGTTTGTAATGTTACACAAGTACTTCTATTTATACTACTTTGTAATCTATGACTTGTAGTCTTCAAACGATAAGATGTGAGTGGCCTAATGTTGTCCACGTTAATCTTATCATGTCTTGAAAGCTTGGAAATCTGCCACCAGGATGATGCCATGTGTCATGTTGAAACTGTTTCCTATGTAGAATATCTACATGGGAAATTCTACTTAGCTCTATCTAGAACTCTAAGTAGAATTTCTACATAGGAATTTCTACTTGGCTATCTCGAACTTTTAAGTAGAATTTCTACATAGGAAATTCGAGATAGCAAACTTCCTGAGTACTTAGAAAATATTTTCATCTCCAGAATTTTCTACATAGGAAATTCGACTTGGGAATTTCTACATAGGAAATTCGAGATAGCTTCCTGAGTTGAGTACTTAGAAAATATTTTCTCCTCCAGAATTTCTACTTGGCTCTAAGTAGAAGTTTATCCAGAATTTCTAGATAGGAATTTCTACATAGGTTCCCTTGTAAGTACTTAGAGAAATTCTGGGCTTCAACTTGAAACTTCAATGCAACATCTTGAACTTGTGATTTCTTTGTGTCTTCAATATTCTTCAACAAGCTCTTGAACATGGATCTCTGCTGCTGACATAAACTTGCTATCAATGTCCTGACACTTGATGCAATGGTCTGGTTCATAAGTGACTAGTCTTGATAGAGTTCTTGCTTCTGAATAGATTGCCATGTTCAATTAGAAATGTGGCTTTCCAACAATTGCTTTCCTTCTTCTTCACTTGAAATCAATTAGTCTTATTGATACTAATAGTTATGATCTTGATTCATTGAATTACAAATCACTGGGGCATGAACAACTTTGACTTGAACTTCTTCCAACGATTTCTTCTTTGTTTGATCATATTTAACATGTTGAATTGTATCAATTACTTTGTCTTCATTTATATTGATTTCATTGTGACTTCTCGTTCTTGATTGACTTCGGGTTAAGTATCTTTTCTTTAGTTGAGTTACATAAGATATAGTGTTACAAGTTTAAACACTCTGCCTTTCAATCTCCCCCTATTTGATTGTCTAACAATGACATTCAAATTAAAGAAGGATAACTCAACTAAATAATGAGACGAGAAAAGATAAGTAACATTAATGTCTTGTACATTTTTCAATTGAATGAAAACTTGAAAACAATACAAAGAACCCTTTTTTTTTTAAAATAAACATAAGCTAGAAAGAAAATTTGAACCTCGAATTAAAGACCATTGAAATGATCTCTATCACCTGGATTATTTCATACCTTTCAGTCCAACTCATATCACCTTATTGGATCCACTCTGATTCACGGTTACAGTATGGTGAATTAGCCTATCTCGCATACCGTGGTCAGGTGAATTTTCCTCAAGTGAGTTAGAGCAACCAAAAGATATGAAGTTTTTCCAACTTCAAGTTCACATCCCTTTGAACTTTAACTCTAATTCCGTTTCCCCTTCCTAACTTCCTTAACAGCACTGCGCTTATCTTCTCCTTGTTTTCTGCGCCTTTCTTTCCTTTGCTGTTCTCTTTTGTATACTGGATCGTGTAGTTGTGCCCATCTCGCATTCAGCAAACTTACTGCTTCCATTTCCAGAGGATTCTTGGGTTCTGGATATGGATGTCTGAAAAGCCTTCTTAGTTTATCAACTTCCTGGGTAGTTCTGATCTTTGGAATGTCCTCAAAGTTTTTCATGATGAGCTGAGGCTTCCAATGAGCTTTATCAGCTTTGAACTGACAGTAGATCATTTTAGGGTAGCCCTTGACACGGTTGGTATTGAACCTACTAGCCGCATCTGACTCCATTCTCCTTTTCTCTTTTACTACTTCAGATAAGTACTTTAATAGTCTCTGCTTTTCATCTGCAAACCTATCCTCTACATCTCCTAATTTGAATTCATCTCTGACTTTGTCTAGAAATGCAGCATCTTGAGTCTGCAGCAGCCATTTCCTACTCATATGCAAGAAGGTTTGATTCTGGTCTGCATTAATGAACACCAAGGCATCAGCTGTATCATCTGTGTAAGAATGAATCCAGTATACACTTTCTCTTCCTGGAACACCAACTTCCTCCCTTATCTCTCCTTGTTCCAGGGGTCCTGAAGGAAGAGTCAAAGCTTCATCTACGCTTTTCACAGCTTGTAGAATATCCCATTTTCTTTGCATTAGCTCTGGCTCAATCTTCACGTTATCCAGAGGATTTGGAGCAACGACATCGCACTTCCATATTTCACTGCTCTTCTGGAAGATTATCTTCTCAATGAACTCCACTGATTTTTCTTTAATATCCGAGGTGAATCCCTTACCCATCATTTGTCTGCAAACAGCTTTAAGGGATTCCACCGATAGAGCCATCAAGTCATTTTCTTCCAAGCTAACCCTCTTCATCTTTCCATCAACAACCATTCTGACAACGTCCGGATTGGCTAAGAATTCTGGTCCCTTGTCCTCTGCTAACTGCATTAACTGATCTCTATACAGAATGCTTAGCTCCTCAGCTTGAGAATATTGAATTTTAGTTGCTAGCAAGAACAACTCTGACGCAGATCTTCTCGACATAAACTGATCATCGACATACATAAAAGACATCGGGGCTCCATCAATTAAAGACAAGATGACTTGCCATTCATTATCCACCGATTTGTATCCAACACGGACTTTAGAAATCATTCTCTTCAAAGCATTTATATAGTCCATCGTCATCGGATTCTTCATGTTCAAGTTGAAGAACAAGTCATCTGCCTCCTTATTATGAACTCCATGTGCACACGACCCCATCAGTATCTTTCGTGCATCGTCCCATTTCTGTCCAATCCTCCTTTTGTCCAGATCAACTTGAGGATCAGCTAGTCTGGCAAGCTCATGATCATACTGCTTTTCCTTGAGCTCCACTTACTTCTCAAGAAAAACAGCTTTATCCTGCATCATCTTCATTTTGAAAAATTGAGCTTGTTCCAGAGCTAACTGCTGAGCTTTCAGGGTTTCCTCATCGACAGGAATCTCATCGGCAGACGCCCCAGCACCTCCACCTTGTTCCTCCAGGGATCTCTTAATTGCGTGTGCTAGGGGAACGTCCTCCATATCAGAATCTGAATCAATTTGCACCTGTTCCTGTCGATCACCAAAGTCAGCGAATGGCTCTTCTTGTTCAACCATCACTGCTTTACCCTTCCGCTTTCTCTGAGCTTCCTCATCAGTCACCATTTGATCAGTCGTTTCTTCAGCTCGGGGTGACTGTTGTTTCGTCTCATTTTCTCCTTTCTCCCCCTTAGGTGAGTTATCCTGAGCATCACCGGGTGCACCAGATCCTCCAGCAGCTGAACTAAAACCAGAAGGTCCAGTAGAAGGTGCATCAGCACCACCTGCACCACCATCATCCGGGGGAGGTTGATTGAATTGTTCGTCGAAGCACTCCGGGGGAACCAAATGCCGAACTGCATACATCATCCGACTGACTGCCGTGGCCATTGTATGCAGAACGCTTTCTACACTCCCCATTCTGTCGTACAGAGTGCTGCCCAAGAGACCACCAGCATGGCCCAGGTCATTGACTTTGTTTGTCATATCTTGTAAAGCGTCAGCTTGACCTGCCATTCGTGCTGCGTAGTCATCAAGAGCTCTCTTGTGATCTCCAACATTAATCCCTAACTGCCCCATTGACTGCCCAAACTGCTTCATCTGAGTTTCCATTTCTGACATACGTGTATCCAGATTTTCAAGAATAAGGGACGGTGTTTGGCTTAGGTTTTCTCGCTCTAAAAATCGTTCTGTTTGTGTTTTACGCTCAGTTTCGGGCCTTAAAAATGAAGGTCCCTCACTCCCTAAACGCTCGCACTCACTCTCTGTCTCACGCTCGTGTATGTCTTCAATAAAGTAACCCAGAGTCAAAGCAGTACCTGCATAAACTGGATAAGAAAAATTAGGAACAGTTATGGGATCTATGTATCCTGTTGTGTCCTGAGGTGGAATCTCAGGCTGAGAGGCTGCAGAGTGTTCAAGTACAACAGTAGAACCGATCCTCTCTGCAGCATCAGGACGTACCGATGAAGGTACTTTCGAAGCACTGAAAACTTCCGGCCTAACTGAAGGAGCAGGCTCTTCAGAAGACACCGAATCCTCAGCAACCATCCTAGGTGTTGACTGTGCAAGGGGAGAACCACTCTCGTGAGGTGGAGTGGTTGTGATAGACACGCTAGGGATGGACTGGGCGGTTGAAGTAGCAACTTGTGAAATTTTGGCTTTCTTCCGTAAAACTGGCTGCACTTCAGGGTTACTCTCATCAGCACTCACACCTAATTCTACGGATGCCGGCCTTTTAACTCCCGTTAACAGGGGTGATAGGGAAGAAGTTAGGGAATCAGACGCAGAAATATGGCTATCACCCTGGGATAGATCCTGCGGGGTAGCAGAATCTTGGGCCACGGAATCAGAATCAGAGGAGGAAGGAGTGTTAGGTTCGAAGAATGTACCTCCTTCATTACCTTGGCCAACAGAGGAATCAGAAGCAGCATGTGTTGTCCTAGGAGACGGTTGCTGTTCCCTTTGCCTGGCTGTGAAGTGACTGAGAGATTGGCCCTCATCTTGTTCGTCATCAATATGCTCATCAGGAATCCCTTGAAATGCTTCATTGTGGGCAGATGGATTCTGAGCATGTGATGAGATTTGTGAAGTCCCCGCGAGAGTAGTTACACCTGCATCATAAGAGAGCCACACTTGAATGTTCTCAGGAATAGACATAGGTTTACCCTGATGTTTATCCTGGTTAGCAATAGTTGTTAGTGACTTAGTGCCCATGCCTAGAGGTGCAGAGGTGGGACTTCGAACAAATGCCTGCCTAAGTGATAAAGCATTAGAAGGCACGAGATGATTGATTAGCATTTGCAAGAAACGAGGATACCAGCAGACAATATCATTGCGTGAAATGTCTCTGGTTTCAGGTGATCCCATTGTAGCCACTAATTCTGAAAGAACAAGCCTGCCATAATTAATGTTTAGTTCCTGGGCTAGGGAAACACCAAAAATTTGCATGGGAATGGAAATTTGATGAAAATCTCTTTCTCGTGCCCGAAAGCATCTAGTAATGGCCTCGAAAAAGTAATTCCATTCCACATGAAAAAATTGTTTTTGAATATTTGAAGTGGATAGTCGTCCAGGGGGAGGATAACATCCAATTGCTTCAAAAAAATTCTGGCGCTCAGCCGCTGTAGGTTCAGGGTCATAAGAATCCTTGACTGGAAAACCAAGAACTGTATTAAAAATAGCCTTTGTAACCTCAAAATTTTGACCCTCCAAGGTAAAAGTAAAACCGTAGGGGGTCGATTTACTCCCAAAAGGTACTGCACTAGTCCATAACTGCTGCAAAGCATCATGGACCAGTGTAGGTTTTGCAGTAAAAGCAGTACTAGCTTTGGAGTACAAATTAAGATATCGTACCCAAAACTTGAAACGCGGGAGTTGATCACCAATTTCAGTCGGAATATTATAAAAATTATGTTTTGCAAGAGAAAATTGGTGAGTCATTTGTTTTTTTTTGTTTAGTAAAAAAATTTGTTTTTAATCCCTTTTAATTTAGAAAACAACTGTGATGTTGTATCGATAATTAAACTACGGAGTTAAACAATAATCACTAACAAACTACTGTGAAAACAAAATCTGCAGTAATAATATGTATGTGAGAAGTGTGTGTATAAGTGTGAGTATGTATAGATATGTGAAGATGAACAGTCACAACGTAAACACAAAACTACGCACAATATAATCGTATGTATATGATGCAGACGGAGAAATAAAAAAAAATGGACAGTAATTCGTTATATGTAAGAGATTCAACTGCAAAGATGAACAGTCGTGGGTTTGGAGGGAGGGCTGCTGTAAAAACTAGGTTTTAAAAGAATTGGGTAAAAGTGAAAGTAAAATCGGGTTAGTGTTGTATATATAGACAATAGAGTGAAATGACAAAAACATCCCTGTGAAAATAAAAAAACTTAAGTACACACACTGGGAAATCTAAGTCGAACTCTATGTCGAACTTCTATGTCGAACTCTATCTCGAACATCAAGTCGAAATTCGAGATAAGTTTCGACATAAAGGCTAATTCGAATTAAATTCACTTGAACAAATTTAAACAGCATGAAACCTCTGAGGGAAAACCCATCTCGAACTTCAAGTCGAAATTCGAGATAAGTTTCGAGATAGACCCTAAGTCGAACTTCAAGTCGAATTTCGAGATGAATTTCGAGATAGACCCTAAGTCGAACTTCAAGTCGAAGTTCGAGATGAATTTCGAGATAGACCCTAAGTCGAACTTCAAGTCGAAGTTCGAGATGAATTTCGAGATAGACCCTAAGTCGAACATCAAGTCGAATTTCGAGATGAATTTCGAGATAGACCCAAAGTCGAACATCAAGTCGAATTTCGAGATGAATTTCGAGATAGACGCTAACTCGAAAATTTTCCCAGACTTGGAATATTCAAATCTCTCACACCTGGAACTCTATCTCGAACTGTAAGTCGAATTTCGAGATAAGGTTCGAGATAGACACTAAGTCGAAAAATTTACCAGACTTAGAATTTTCAAAACTGCACTCCTGGAAGCTCAAAGTCGAAATTCAAGCCGAATTTCGAGATGAGTTTCGAGATAGACCCTATCTCGAAATTTTGAAGGTACTTGGTAAAATTTGGCAATTTTTCAAGGAATACAAAAATTAAATTTTGCCAGATTAAAATAAATACCAATTCAAGGATTTTTATTCAAAACCATTAAGAGAACCATTCCTTGACAATTCTAAACCTTCTCATGACATTAAAAATACATGATAAACATAGAAAAATTCATCTAAAATCAAGGCAAATTTAGAGATTCATGAATTTAACTCCCCCTATGTTCATGCAATTAAATGAGCATAAATTCAAAGTTTTTATCAAAAATTACAATCAAAGCACAGTGAATTTATGGAAAATACCACATCATACAACATATAATAATCATTAATAAGGCATTTTAAAGTCTAAGTTCATAATGATTAAGTAGCATGTAGAAGTGATATTTTGAGCAATTTTACAAATGATTTACATATGTTTTCAACTAGGCAAATAACAAGGAAAACAAACATATGTAAATGATCAAAAACTTGGATTTTACAGATATAAGGATTTACTAACTTGTGTTAAGCATCCCCAATTCACCAACCAACCTATTGAATGTTACTTCATCAAGAGGTTTGGTGAATATATCTGCAATTTGTTGTATTGTGGGTACAAAATGTAACTCCACAGTCCCCTCCTCGACATGTTCTCTGATGAAGTGATACCGGATATCTATGTGCTTGGTTCTTGAGTGATCTACAGGATTGTTGGTCATGGCAATGGCACTAGTATTGTCACACATGATTGGAATCTTTGTATGTTCCATGCCATAATCTTTCAATTGGTTCCTCATCCACAGTATTTGAGCTACACAGCTTCCAGCAGCAATGTACTCAGCTTCAGCAGTAGAAGTAGATACTGTATGTTGCTTTTTACTTTGCCAGGACACCAATCTTCTGCCTAGGAATTGACAAGCACCAGATGTGCTTTTCCTATCGATCCTGCAACCTGCATAGTCTGAATCCGAATAGCCTATTAGATTAAGACCTGTATCTCTTGGGTACCAAATCCCTAGATTTGGTGTTCCCTTGAGATACTTAAAGATTCGTTTGACGGCTATGAGATGTGACTCTCTAGGATCCACTTGGAACCTTGCACACAAACACGTTGCGAACATGATATCGGGTCTACTTGCAGTTAAATAGAGAAGTGAGCCAATCATACCTCGATAGCTTGTGTTGTCAACTGGTTTACCTGATTTGTCTTCATCAAGCTTCGTGGCTGTTGGCATGGGAGTTTTAGCTGCTGATGCATCTTCAAGATTGTACTTCTTGAGTAAATCTTTGATGTACTTGGATTGACAGATAAAGATTCCTTCTTTTCTTTGACTGATCTGTAATCCAAGGAAGAAAGACAGCTCCCCCATCATGCTCATCTCATACTTATCCTGCATTAACTTGGCAAATTTCTCGCACAAGCGCTCATTAGATGACCCAAAAATAATATCGTCCACATACACTTGAACAAGTATCAAATCACCCTTTACATTTTTGTAGAACAATGTTTTATCAATTACTCCCCTAATAAAACCATTTTCAATTAAGAACAATGATAGGGTTTCATACCATCGTCTTGGGGATTGCTTGAGGCCATAGACAGCTTTGAAGAGAAGAAACACAAAATCTTCAAGTTCTGGATCAATAAAGCCAGGTGGCTGTTCCAGATACACTTCTTCTTCTAGCTCTCCATTCAGGAAGGCACTTTTCACATCCATCTGAAAAACCTTGAAGTTCTTGTGTGCTGAAAAGGCCAAGAACATCCTGACTGCCTCAAGTCTTGCAACTGGAGCGTAGGTTTCATCATAATCAATTCCCTCTCGTTGAGAGTAACCTTTTGCTACCAAACGAGCCTTGTTTCGTGTTACAAGTCCGTTTTCGTCCAGTTTATTTCTGTATACCCACTTAGTTCCAATTACTGATCTGTTCTTTGGTCGGGGTACCAGCTTCCAAACTTTCTGCCTTTCAAACTGATTGAGCTCATCTTGCATTGCAATCACCCAATCAGCATCACCAAGAGCTTCTTCTATTTCTTTAGGTTCCTGTTTGGACAAGAACCCAGAGTACAAGCAGATATTAGCCATGTCAGCTCTTGTAGATCTTCTAGTAGTCACACCAGCATCTGGATCACCAATAATTAATTCAAACGGATGATCTCTACTCCATACCCGTTCTCTTGGTAATTGACTTGATGATTCAGCTTGATTTCCTAAATTGTTGTGCTGACTACTTATGTTATTTCCACTAACTCCCCCTGAGTTAGTGCCAGCTCCTACAGAACTAGTGTCATTACTCCTCGACTCTTGAACACTTGTCATTGAGCTGTTATTTACTCCCCCTGAGTTATTGCCGGAATGTGCGGAAGAAGTATCTTCTGATCTTGTAGAATTCGATTGTCTACTAGATTCAGGTATTTCTTCACGAACACTTGGTATATTTGATGTAACAACTAACTCAGGTTCATCCTCAATTTCATCCAAGTCCAGATTTTGAAATTTTAGGGACTCAGGTTCACTATTATCTTTAGAAATTGATGGGAGTTTGGTATCGTCGAATCTGACATTGTAGCTTTCAATCACTTTCCGTTCATTCACTAAGAATACCCGATAAGCTGCCACCGTATTTGTAGAATAACCAATAAATATTCCTTCACGTGCCTTTGCTTCAAACTTGCCTAGATTTTCATCATCTATAAGTACATAGCATTTAGCTCCAAAGACATGAAAGTATTTGATTGTTGGTCTTCTGTTATTCATTAGTTCACATGGTGTCTTTTCTTTATCTTTTATGATCAAGGTTCTATTCTGAGTGTAACACACTGTACTCACTGCCTCGGCCCAAAAGTATAGAGGAAGTTTCGATTCATACAACAAAGTTCTTGCTGCTTCAACCAATGTTCTGTTCTTCCTTTCAACTACTCCATTCTGTTGTGGAGTTCTCGGGGCTGAGTACTGATGACGTATTCCTTTAGAAACACAGAAGTCATTCAATATTGCATTTTTAAATTCTGTGCCGTTGTCTGATCTTATCGTCTTCACAGTGAGTGTTGATACATTCTCAATCTCAGTGATGTGATCAATGATTTGAAAAGGCACTTCGTCTTTTGTCATTACGAACAATACCCATGTATACTTGGAGAAGTCATCCACGATTACCAAAGCATATCTTTTCCTAGACAATGATAGGACATTCACTGGGCCAAATAAATCCATATGAAGGAGTTGCAGAGGCTCAGTGACACTAGAAATTTCTTTACTCTTATGCGATGCTCGCTTTGACTTTCCCATTTCACAGGCTTCACAGAGTCCTTTAGGAGCAAACTCCATTTGAGGTAGATCTTTCACCAGTTCTCGCCTTGCGAGAGCATTCATCGTTTTGAAGTTCAAGTGAGACAGCTTCTTATACCATAGCCAGCTTTCATCATCTGACGCTTTGCTATAGAAACAGGTCACTTCATTCTGGTTTGCCGAATCCATATCAGCAACAAAAAGATCTGCCTTTCAAACTCCTCTCAAAGCCAACGAACCTTCCTTAATGTGAGTGATTGATACACCTTTCTTGTTGAAGACAATTTCATATCCTTTGTCATAAAATTGACTAATACTCAACAAATTGTGTTTCAGTCCCTCAACATAGGAAACATCTTCAATGATGACATTACCAGATTTCAGTTTGCCATATCCCTTTGTCACACCAATGCTGTCATCTCCAAAGGTAACATAAGGGCCAGCCTTCATAACCAACTCTGTAAGCAGGGACTTGTTTCCTGTCATATGCCTCGATGCTCCACTGTCTAGCACCCATATAACTTTATTCCTTTTTCGCTTAATTCCCTGCAATGACAGATTGGTTAGGCGTTCTTCGGAACCCATGTTTGATTGGGCCCGGCTTTTCTATAAGATCGAGAATTATCAGATTTAACAACAGTAGATGCACCTACTTTAACATTACTCGAGCTTTCGACTTCGTCTTTTCCTCTTTCAGACTTGACAATTTTGTTAGTCTTAGGAGAAGGTTTGTCACTCCTAACTTTAGGAGGACTGGCAGTCTTAGCTCTAACATGCTTCTTTTTGACATTAGAACTAGCAGTAGAATTTTGACATGATTGGCTAGTTGCATTCATCAAGTTTACAAATGTTTGCATGACGTTAAAAGTGCATGGCATACAATTAGGTTGACCACATTGTGCATGGTTCATATGCATGTTATTCATTGTGTGTGGTACAGGCATGGCATGAGTAACAGGAATATTCATGTTAGATTTGCATGCGTAAGAAAGATGTTCAGTAGATTTACAATGATAGCACTCTTTCTTAACACGTTCTGCCTTAACCTCTTTTATGCCTTTTTCCTTTTTCTGTTGTTTAACAGCCTTAGCTCCTAATCCTTGTCTAGATTCTTCTCTAGTGGATTTGATTTTAACTGATTTAATAGGAGTTACAGGTTGTTCTTTCTTTCGATCTTCCATCTCTATCTCATATCTAACTAATAATTCAGTCTCTTCTTCTACTTGAGGAACGAAGTGTTTAAAGATGGGTTTGACAGCTGATTTAAGAAAAGTAGGTATTTCAGTCTTGGTCTTACTGGAACTAGTGTCTACAGGTCTTTTCCCTTCTTTCTTAGATAAGTTAGAATAGTCAAGACCTACACCAACTCCAGTTATCTTCTTAAATGTATCACCGTCAACATTCACCTTACTAGCAGCTAGTTTATAAGTTTCGCATTTTGTTTCTAACTCAGCTAGTTTATTCCTAAGACATGCTTCTATTTCATCTTTAAGGCTAAGCTTGTGTTCCAAAGATTTAATAGAGTCTCTTAGGGAAGTATCTACAGTGCAAACAACCTCTAACTCTTCCACTTTTGCCTCAAGCATTCTGCATTTGGCAACAAGTGTTTTCTGTTCCTTTTGAGAAGTGTTTAGGCTTTTGCACAACATATAGATCTCTTCGCTAAGAGCCCCGTTCTGCACCCTATAATCATCAATAGACATTTCTTCCTTAAGGGTTAGAACTGGTACCTCTGGTTCTTCTGATGTCTCAGCCATGAGGGCAAAGTTTGCATGAATAACTTCTTCTTCATCTGAATCATCCCAAGCTCTTCCTTCTGTAACAACTAAAGCTCTCTTTCCATGTCTTTCCTTCACCAGGGCTTCATACTTGCTTTTGAGGGCTTCATAAGTTTCTTTTGGATAAGTTTGTTTTTGCTTCTTGCAGTCGGTAGCAAAGTGTCCAGCTTCACCACAGTTAAAGCATTTGAACTTCATTTTGAAATCCAAAGGAGATTTGTAGCTGGTACTCTTACCTTTCCCTTTGTAACCTGAAGAACTACTACCACCCCTAGTAACCCGATATGAGGATGAAGATTTTTTCTGCGGTCGGTTACTCTTCCTGAACCTTATATTGCTGAACTTCCTTGCCATGTATGCCACGACACTATCATCCATGTTGTCCAGCTCTTCTTGGGTGAAGTAGTCATCATCACTATTGGAGGTGCACTCATCATCATTCTCAACTTGATGTGGTGCCGGTGATGATCTTGGTTTTTCTGCAACCACTGCCTTTTTAGACTCTTCCTCATTAGCAACTAATGCTGATGCCACTTCTTTTCCTCTTGAATCATTGTCCCATGCTTGATCTTGTAAGGTCTCTAGCTCATAGGTCTTTAGTATTCCATAATACTCTTCCAGAGAAGTTGTATGCAAATCTCTGGTTTCTCTTACAGCGTAGACTCTATGTTCAATGCTCTTTGGCTGGTTTCTTAGATATCTCGTATTGACTTCAACAATGGGGAGAGTTATACCTCTCAGATTCAAATCCAAAACCAACTGACTGAATCTCAGATAGACATCTGTAATGCTTTCTCCTTCTCTTATCCTGAAAGTGTCATACTCCATCTTGAGTATGAGTGTCTTATTGCTTCTAACCTCAGCTGTACCTTCCATGACGACCTCTATCTTATCCCAGATCTTCTTGGCTGTAGTTAGTCTTTTAACTACATTAAACATTTCGTGATCGAGGGATTCCACCAAGGTTTGTCGAACGGATGTATCAAAGGCTATCTGCTCCTTATCAGCATCTGAAAAGTCCGCTGCCTTTTTAGGCTCAGACCGCTGTGGTACAACCACATCTCCTTCCATGTGCTCAGGAACAACCACCATTGGAACAAATTTACCTTTGTCAAGGACTTCCAAGTATTCAGGGTTAACTGACTCAAGGTATAATTTCATTCTCAACACCCACTCTTCATAGTGATCTCGGTCGAACATTGGAATTTTGAATTGATTTTTAGGTGCCATCTTAATATAGATTTAAAGTAGAGATAATAAACTTTTCTTATTACTTGAGTAGTAATTAAAAGAAAATTGAATTATCTCAAAATAAATCAAAGTTCAAAAACTGGTCACAAAAAAAATTCTAAGTACACAAGACTAGGCTAAGTCGAAATTTCTATGTAGAACTTTTTGCCAAGTCGAAATTTCACCAAGTAGAAATTGTTCAAGTCAAAATTTCTAAGTAGAAATTGTCAAGTAGATATTCTATGTAGAACTTTTGCCTTGGAGAAAATTTGCTGCAGGTCACTTTCACACTTTTTGACTTTTATGACTAATCTCACCTAACTTCACCTAACACCCACGTGAAAGGTACAGAGTCTTCTGACAGTTCCCTTTTTCTGTGAGTATATTGTCCAATCAAAAGCCAATAACACCTTTTACACTTTTTGTCTTTTTGAAAAGAAGATCAAAAGTTACTGGGTTTGTCTTCTTTGTCAAGAACAATGAAGAACACTACAAACCAAAGTACCCAGATTAATTCACAAAAATTATCTAAAATCCACCCAAGCTAAATAATCACACCTGGAGTATTTAAATAATTTTTGGGATGAGTTTTCACCGAAAAAAAAATTAAGGCACACTTTTCAAGAAAAACTCGAAAATTAGATGTGGAAGAGAAAACTCATTAATCTTCTACCAAACACAAGGATCTATGTTTTGTTTGTCAAACATTAAGCTCTGATACCAATTGTTAGGTCCAAATGTGTTGTAGAGGGGGGGGTGAATACAACTTTTAATATTTATGGAGCAATAAATATTATGTAATAAATGAACACAAAGATTCAAGGAATATATGTCTTATATATCACTTGAAGGGGTTGCTACAACATTCATTACAAAAGTACAACAGAAGTAAAGAGGGTAGTAAATGATACTAAGCTCTGTGAATATACTCTCTCTCTATTACAAGTGTTTCTCTCGAATATTGCTCTGTTTGTAATGTTACACAAGTACTTCTATTTATACTACTTTATAATCTATGACTTGTAGTCTTCAAACGATAAGATGTGAGTGGCCTAATGTTGTCCACGTTAATCTTATCATGTCTTGAAAGCTTGGAAATCTGCCACCAGGATGATGCCATGTGTCATGTTGAAACTGTTTCCTATGTAGAATTTCTACATGGGAAATTCTACTTAGCTCTATCTAGAACTCTAAGTAGAATTTCTACATAGGAATTTCTACTTGGCTATCTCGAACTTTTAAGTAGAATTTCTATATAGGAAATTCGAGATAGCAAACTTCCTGAGTACTTAGAAAATATTTTCATCTCCAGAATTTTCTACATAGGAAATTCGACTTGGGAATTTCTACATAGGAAATTCGAGATAGCTTCCTGAGTTGAGTACTTAGAAAATATTTTCTCCTCCAGAATTTCTACTTGGCTCTAAGTAGAAGTTTATCCAGAATTTCTAGATAGGAATTTCTACATAGGTTCCCTTGTAAGTACTTAGAGAAATTCTGGGCTTCAACTTGAAACTTCAATGCAACATCTTGAACTTGTGATTTCTTTGTGTCTTCAATATTCTTCAACAAGCTCTTGAACATGGATCTCTGCTGCTGACATAAACTTGCTATCAATGTCCTGACACTTGATGCAATGGTCTGGTTCATAAGTGACTAGTCTTGATAGAGTTCTTGCTTCTGAATAGATTGCCATGTTCAATTAGAAATGTGGCTTTCCAACAATTGCTTTCCTTCTTCTTCACTTGAAATCAATTAGTCTTATTGATACTAATAGTTATGATCTTGATTCATTGAATTACAAATCACTGGGGCATGAACAACTTTGACTTGAACTTCTTCCAATGATTTCTTCTTTGTTTGATCATATTTAACATGTTGAATTGTATCAATTACTTTGTCTTCATTTATATTGATTTCATTGTGACTTCTCGTTCTTGATTGACTTCGGGTTAAGTATCTTTTCTTTAGTTGAGTTACATAAGATATAGTGTTACAAGTTTAAACACTCTGCCTTTCAGTTTTCTTGTTCAAAAGAGCTAAGAATGGTCCTACAACAGTTTTCAAGTTGTTTCCATGTTCAAACGAGTCAACAATGAAGCTACAAGTTGTTTCCAAGTTCAAACGAGTCAAGAATGAACTTCAAATTGTTACGAATTATTTTCTTGTTCAAAAGAGCTAAGAATGGTCCTACAAGAGTTTTCAAGTTGTTTCCATGTTCAAACGAGTCAACAATGAAGCTACAAGTTGTTTCCAAGTTCGAACGAGTCAAGAATGAGCCTCAAATTGTTATGATTTGTTTTCTTGTTCAAAAGAGCTAAGAATAGTCCTACAGGAGTTTTCAAGTTGTTTCCATGTTCAAACGAGTCAACAATGAAGCTACAAGTTGTTTCCAAGTTCGAACGAGTCAAGAATGAGCCTCAAATTGTTACGATTTGTTTTCTTGTTCAAAAGAGCTAAGAATGATCCTACAAGAGTTTACAAGTTGTTTCCTTGTTCAAACGAGTCAATAATGAAGGTACAAGTTGTTTTCAAGGTCGAACGATTCAAGAATGAGTTTCAAATTGCTACATATTGTTTTCTTATTAAAAAAACCTAAGAATGGTCCTACAAGAGTTTACAAGTTGTTTCCATCTTCAAACGAGTCAATAATGAAGGTACAAGTTGTTTTCAATGTCGAACGATTCAAGAATGAGTCTCAAATTGTGACAAATTCTTTTCTTGTTCAAAAGAGCTAAGAATTGTCCTACAAGAGTTTACAAGTTGTTTCCATGTTCAAACGAGTCAATAATGAAGTTAAAAGTTATTTCCAAACTCGAACGAGTAAAGTATTAGTCTCAAATTGTTACAAATTATTTTTTTGTTCAAAAGAGCGAAGAATGGTTCTACAAGAGTTTTCAAGTTGTTTCCATGTCCAAACGAGTCAACAATGAAGCTACAAGTTGTTTCCAAGTTCGAACGATTCAAGAATGAGCCTCAAATTGTTATGATTTGTTTTCTCGTTCAAAAGAGCTAAGAATAGTCCTACAGGAGTTTTCAAGTTGTTTCCATGTTCAAACGAGTCAACAATGAAGCTACAAGTTGTTTCCAAGTTCGAACGAGTCAAGAATGAGCCTCAAATTGTTATGATTTGTTTTCTTGTTCAAAAGAGCTAAGAATGGTCCTACAAGAGTTTTCAAGTTATTTCCAAGTTCGAACGAGTCAAGAATGAGCCTCAAATTGTAACGTATTGTTTTCTTGTTCAAAAGAGCTAAGAATGGTCCTACAAGAGTTTACAAGTTGTTTCCATCTTCAAACGAGTCAATAATGAAGGTACAAGTTGTTTTCAAGGTCGAACGATTCAATAATGAGTCTCAAATTGTTACAAATTGTTTTCTTGTTCAAAAGAGCTAAAAATCGTCCTAGAAGAGTTTACAAGTTGTTTCCATGTTCAAACGAGTCAATAATGAAGTTACAAGTTGTTTTCAAGTTCGAACGAGTAAAGTATTAGTCTCAAATTGTTACAAATTGTTTTCTTGTTCAAAAGAGCTAAGAATGGTCCAACAAGAGTTTTCAAGTTGTTTCCATGTTCAAACGAGTCAACAATGAAGGTACAAGTTGTTTCGAAGTTCGAACGAGTGAAGAATGAGCCTCAAATTGTTATGATTTGTTTTCATGTTCAAAAGAGCTAAGAATAGTCCTACAGGAGTTTTCAAGTTGTTTCCATGTTCAAACGAGTCAACAATGAAGCTACAAATTGTTTCCAAGTTCGAACGAGTCAAGAATGAGCCTCAAATTGTTACGATTTGTTTTCTTGTTCAAAAGAGCTAAGAATGGTCTTAGAAGAGTTTACAAGTTGTTTCTTCAAACGAGTCAATAATGAAGTTACAAGTTGTTTTCAAGTTCGAACGAGTAAAGTATTAGTCTCAAATTGTTACAAATTGTTTTCTTGTTCAAAAGATCTAAGAATGGTCCTACAAGAGTTTTCAAGTTGTTTCCATGTTCAAACGAGTCAACAATGAAGGTACAAGTTGTTTCCAAGTTCGAACGAGTCAAGAATGAGCCTCAAATTGTTATGATTTGTTTTCATGTTCAAAAGAGCTAAGAATAGTCCTACAGGAGTTTTCAAGTTGTTTCCATGTTCAAACAAGTCAACAATGAAGCTACAAGTTGATTCCAAGTTCGAACGAGTCAAGAATGAGCCTCAAATTGTTACGATTTGTTTTCTTGTTCAAAAGAGCTAAGAATGGTCCTAGAAGAGTTTAAAAGTTGTTTCCATGTTCAAATGAGTCAATAATGAAGATACAAGTTGTTTTCAAGTTCGAACGATTCAAGAACGAGTCTCAAATTGTTATATATTGTTTTCTTGTTCAAAAGAGCTAAGAATGGTCCTACAAGAGTTGTCAAGTTGTTTCCATGTTCAAACGAGTCAACAATGAAGCTACAAGTTGTTTCCAAGTTCGAACGAGTCAAGAATGAGCCTCAAATTGTTACGATTTGTTTTCTTGTTCAAAAGAGCTAAGAATGGTCTTAGAAGAGTTTACAAGTTGTTTCCATGTTCAAACGAGTCAATAATGAAGTTACAAGTTATTTTTAAGTTCGAACGAGTAAAGAATGAGTCTCAAATTGTTACAAATTGTTTTCTTGTTCAAAAGAGCTAGGAATGGTCTTACAAGAGTTTTCAAGTTGTTTCCATGTTCAAACGAGTCAACAATTAGTTTTCAAGTTGTTTCCAAGTTCGAATGAGCCAAGAATGAGCCTCAAATTGTTATGAATTGTTTTCTTGTTCAAAAGAGCTAAGAATGGTCCTACAAGAGTTTTCAAGTTGTTTCCATGTTCAAACGAGTCAACAATGAAGCTACAAGTTGTTTCCAAGTTCGACAAGTCAAGAATGAGCCTCAAATTGTTATGATTTGTTTTCTTGTTCAAAAGAGCTAAGAATAGTCCTACAGGGGTTTTCAAGTTGTTTCCATGTTCAAACAAGTCAACAATGAAGCTACAAGTTGTTTCCATGTTCGAACGAGTCAAGAATGAGCCTCAAATTGTTACGAATTGTTTTTTTGTTCAAAAGAACTAAGAATGGTCCTACAAGAGTTTACAAGTTGTTTCCATGTTCAAATGAGTCAATAATGAAGTTACAAGTTGTTTTCAAGTTCGAACGATCCAAGAATGAGTCTCAAATTGTGACAAATTGTTTTCTTGTTCAAAAGAGCTTAGAATTGTCCTACAAGAGTTTACAAGTTGTTTCCATGTTCAAACGAGCCCACAATGAAGGCACAAGTTATTTCCAAGTTCGAACGAGTCAAGAATGAGCCTCAAATTGTAACGAATTGTTTTCTTATTCAAAAGAGCTAAGAATGGTCCCACAAGAGTTTACAAGTTGTTTCCATGTTCAAACGAGTCAATAATGAAGGTACAAGTTGTTTTCAAGGTCGAACGATTCAAGAATGAGTTTCAAATTGTTACATATTGTTTTCTTATTAAAAAGAGCTAAGAATGGTCCTACAAGAGTTTACAAGTTGTTTCCTTCTTCAAACGAGTCAATAATGAAGGTACAAGTTGTTTTCAAGGTCGAACGATTCTAGAATGAGTCTCAAATTGTTAAAATTGTTTTCTTGTTCAAAAGAGCTAAGAATCGTCCTAGGAGAGTTTACAAGTTGTTTCCATGTTCAAACGAGTCAATAATGAAGTTACAAGTTGTTTTCAAGTTCGAACGAGTCAAGAATGAGCCTCAAATTGTTATGATTTGTTTTCTTGTTCAAAAGAGCTAAGAATAGTCCTACAGGAGTTTTCAAGCTGTTTCCATGTTCAAACGAGTCAACAATGAAGCTACAAGTTGTTTCCAAGTTCGAACGATTCAAGAACGAGTCTCAAATTGTTATATATTGTTTTCTTGTTCAAAAGAGCTAAGAATGGTCCTACAAGAGTTGTCAAGTTGTTTCCTTGTTCAAACGAGTCTACAATGAAACTACAAGTTGTTTCCAAGTTCGAACGAGTCGAGAATGAGCCTCAAATTGTTACGAATTGTTTTCTTGTTCAAAAGAGCTAAGAATGGTCCTATAAGAGTTTACAAGTTGTTTCCATGTTCAAACGAGTCAATAATGAAGTTACAAGTTGTTTTCAAGTTCAAACGATTCAAGAATGAGTCTCAAATTGTTACAAATTGTTTTCTTGTTCAAAAGAGCTAAGAATGGTCCTACAAGAGTTTTCAAGTTGTTTCCATGTTCAAACGAGTCAACAATGAAGGTACAAGTTGTTTCCAAGTTCGAACGAGTCAAGAATGAGCCTCGAATTGTTATGATTTGTTTTCTTGTTCAAAAGAGCTAAGAATGGTCCTACAAGAGTTTTTAAGTTATTTCCAAGTTCGAACGAGTCAAGAATGAGCCTCAAATTGTAACGTATTGTTTTCTTGTTCAAAAGAGCTAAGAATGGTCCTACAAGAGTTTACAAGTTGTTTCCATCTTCAAACGAGTCAATAATGAAGGTACAAGTTGTTTTCAAGGTCGAACGATTCAAGAATGAGTCTCAAATTGTTACAAATTGTTTTCTTGTTCAAAAGAGCTAAGAATCGTCCTAGAAGAGTTTACAAGTTGTTTCCATGTTCAAACGAGTCAATAATGAAGTTACAAGTTGTTTTCAAGTTCGAACGAGTAAAGTATTAGTCTCAAATTGTTACAAATTGTTTTCTTGTTCAAAAGAGCTAAGAATGGTCCTAGAAGAGTTTTCAAGTTGTTTCCATGTTCAAACGAGTCAACAATGAAGGTACAAGTTGTTTCGAAGTTCGAACGAGTGAAGAATGAGCCTCAAATTGTTATGATTTGTTTTCTTGTTCAAAAGAGCTAAGAATAGTCCTACAGGAGTTTTCAAGTTGTTTCCATGTTCAAACGAGTCAACAATGAAGCTATAAATTGTTTCCAAGTTCGAACGAGTCAAGAATGAGCCTCAAATTGTTACGATTTGTTTTCTTGTTCAAAAGAGCTAAGAATGGTCTTAGAAGAGTTTACAAGTTGTTTCTTCAAACGAGTCAATAATGAAGTTACAAGTTGTTTTCAAGTTCGAACGAGTAAAGTATTAGTCTCAAATTGTTACAAATTGTTTTCTTGTTCAAAAGATCTAAGAATGGTCCTACAAGAGTTTTCAAGTTGTTTCCATGTTCAAACGAGTCAACAATGAAGGTACAAGTTGTTTCCAAGTTCGAACGAGTCAAGAATGAGCCTCAAATTGTTATGATTTGTTTTCATGTTCAAAAGAGCTAAGAATAGTCCTACAGGAGTTTTCAAGTTGTTTCCATGTTCAAACAAGTCAACAATGAAGCTACAAGTTGATTCCAAGTTCGAACGAGTCAAGAATGAGCCTCAAATTGTTACGATTTGTTTTCTTGTTCAAAAGAGCTAAGAATGGTCCTAGAAGAGTTTAAAAGTTGTTTCCATGTTCAAACGAGTCAATAATGAAGATACAAGTTGTTTTCAAGTTCGAACGATTCAAGAACGAGTCTCAAATTGTTATATATTGTTTTCTTGTTCAAAAGAGCTAAGAATGGTCCTACAAGAGTTGTCAAGTTGTTTCCTTGTTCAAACGAGTCTACAATGAAACTACAAGTTGTTTCCAAGTTCGAACGAGTCAAGAATGAGCCTCAAATTGTTACGAATTGTTTTCTTGTTCAAAAGAGCTAAGAATGGTCCTATAAGAGTTTACAAGTTGTTTCCATGTTCAAACGAGTCAATAATGAAGTTACAAGTTGTTTTCCAGTTCAAACGATTCAAGAATGAGTCTCAAATTGTTACAAATTGTTTTCTTGTTCAAAAGAGCTAAGAATGGTCCTACAACAGTTTTCAAGTTGTTTCCTGTTCAAACGAGTCAACAATGAAGCTACAAGTTGTTTCCAAGTTCAAACGAGTCATGAATGAACTTCAAATTGTTACGAATTATTTTCTTGTTCAAAAGAGCTAAGAATGGTCCTACAAGAGTTTTCAAGTTGTTTCCATGTTCAAACGAGTCAACAATGAAGCTACAAGTTGTTTCCAAGTTCGAACGAGTCAAGAATGAGCCTCAAATTGTTATGATTTGTTTTCTTGTTCAAAAGAGCTAAGAATAGTCCTACAGGAGTTTTCAAATTGTTTCCATGTTCAAACGAGTCAACAATGAAGCTACAAGTTGTTTCCAAGTTCGAACGAGTCAAGAATGAGCCTCAAATTGTTACGATTTGTTTTCTTGTTCAAAAGAGCTAAGAATGATCCTACAAGAGTTTACAAGTTGTTTCCTTGTTCAAACGAGTCAATAATGAAGGTACAAGTTGTTTTCAAGGTCGAACGATTCAACATTGAGTTTCAAATTACTACATATTGTTTTCTTATTAAAAAAACCTAAGAATGGTCCTACAAGAGTTTACAAGTTGTTTCCATCTTCAAACGAGTCAATAATGAAGGTATAAGTTGTTTTCAATGTCGAACGATTCAAGAATGAGTCTCAAATTGTGACAAATTGTTTTCTTGTTCAAAAGAGCTAAGAATTGTCCTACAAGAGTTTACAAGTTGTTTCCATGTTCAAACGAGTCAATAATGAAGTTAAAAGTTATTTCCAAGTTCGAACGAGTAAAGTATTAGTCTCAAATTGTTACAAATTGTTTTTTTGTTCAAAAGAGCGAAGAATGGTTCTACAAGAGTTTTAAAGTTGTTTCCATGTCCAAACGAGTCAACAATGAAGCTACAAGTTGTTTCCAAGTTCGAACGATTCAAGAATGAGCCTCAAATTGTTATGATTTGTTTTCTCGTTCAAAAGAGCTAAGAATAGTCCTACAGGAGTTTTCAAGTTGTTTCCATGTTCAAACGAGTCAACAATGAAGCTACAAGTTGTTTCCAAGTTCGAACGAGTCAAGAATGAGCCTCAAATTGTTACGATTTGTTTTCTTGTTCAAAAGAGCTAAGAATGGTCTTAGAAGAGTTTACAAGTTGTTTCCATGTTCAAACGAGTCAATAATGAAGTTACAATTTATTTTTAAGTTCAAACGAGTAAAGAATGAGTCTCAAATTGTTACAAATTGTTTTCTTGTTCAAAAGAGCTAGGAATGGTCTTACAAGAGTTTTCAAGTTGTTTCCATGTTCAAACGAGTCAACAATGAAGCTACAAGTTGTTTCCAAGTTCGAATGAGCCTCGAATGAGCCTCAAATTGTTATGAATTGTTTTCTTGGTCAAAAGAGCTAAGAATGGTCCTACAAGAGTTTTCAAGTTGTTTCCATATTCAAACGAGTCAACAATGAAGCTACAAGTTGTTTCCAAGTTCGACAAGTCAAGAATGAGCCTCAAATTGTTATGATTTGTTTTCTTGTTCAAAAGAGCTAAGAATAGTCCTACAGGGGTTTTCATGTTGTTTCCATGTTCAAACAAGTCAACAATGAAGCTACAAGTTGTTTCCATGTTCGAACGAGTCAAGAATGAGCCTCAAATTGTTACGAATTGTTTTTTTGTTCAAAAGAACTAAGAATGGTCCTACAAGAGTTTACAAGTTGTTTCCATGTTCAAATGAGTCAATAATGAAGTTACAAGTTGTTTTCAAGTTCGAACGATCCAAGAATGAGTCTCAAATTGTGACAAATTGTTTTCTTGTTCAAAAGAGCTTAGAATTGTCCTACAAGAGTTTACAAGTTGTTTCCATGTTCAAACGAGCCCACAATGAAGGCACAAGTTATTTCCAAGTTCGAACGAGTCAAGAATGAGCCTCAAATTGTAACGAATTGTTTTCTTATTCAAAAGAGCTAAGAATGGTCCCACAAGAGTTTACAAGTTGTTTCCATGTTCAAACGAGTCAATAATGAAGGTACAAGTTGTTTTCAAGGACGAACGATTCAAGAATGAGTTTCAAATTGTTACATATTGTTTTCTTATTAAAAAGAGCTAAGAATGGTCCTACAAGAGTTTACAAGTTGTTTCCTTCTTCAAACGAGTCAATAATGAAGGTACAAGTTGTTTTCAAGGTCGAACGATTCAAGAATGAGTCTCAAATTGTTAAAATTGTTTTCTTGTTAAAAAGAGCTAAGAATCGTCCTAGGAGAGTTTACAAGTTGTTTCCATGTTCAAACGAGTCAATAATGAAGTTACAAGTTGTTTTCAAGTTCGAACGAGTCAAGAATGAGCCTCAAATTGTTATGATTTGTTTTCTTGTTCAAAAGAGCTAAGAATAGTCCTACAGGAGTTTTCAAGTTGTTTCCATGTTCAAACGAGTCAACAATGAAGCTACAAGTTGTTTCCAAGTTCGAACGAGTCAAGAATGAGCCTCAAATTGTTACGATTTGTTTTCTTGTTCAAAAGAGCTAAGAATGGTCTTAGAAGAGTTTACAAGTTGTTTCCATATTCAAACGAGTCAATAATGAAGTTACAAGTTGTTTTCAAGTTCGAACGAGTAAAGTATTAGTCTCAAATTGTTAAAAATTGTTTTCTTGTTCAAAAGATCTTAGAATTGTCCTACAAGAGTTTACAAGTTGTTTCCATGTTCAAACGAGCCCACAATGAAGGCACAAGTTATTTCCAAGTTCGAACGAGTCAAGAATGAGCCTCAAATTGTAACGAATTGTTTTCTTATTCAAAAGAGCTAAGAATGGTCCCACAAGAGTTTACAAGTTGTTTCCATGTTCAAACGAGTCAATAATGAAGGTACAAGTTGTTTTCAAGGTCGAACGATTCAACATTGAGTTTCAAATTGCTACATATTGTTTTCTTATTAAAAAAACCTAAGAATGGTCCTACAAGAGTTTACAAGTTGTTTCCATCTTCAAACGAGTCAATAATGAAGGTATAAGTTGTTTTCAATGTCGAACGATTCAAGAATGAGTCTCAAATTGTGACAAATTGTTTTCTTGTTCAAAAGAGCTAAGAATTGTCCTACAAGAGTTTACAAGTTGTTTCCATGTTCAAACGAGTCAATAATGAAGTTAAAAGTTATTTCCAAGTTCGAACGAGTAAAGTATTAGTCTCAAATTGTTACAAATTGTTTTTTTGTTCAAAAGAGCGAAGAATGGTTCTACAAGAGTTTTAAAGTTGTTTCCATGTCCAAACGAGTCAATAATGAAGCTACAAGTTGTTTCCAAGTTCGAACGATTCAAGAATGAGCCTCAAATTGTTATGATTTGTTTTCTCGTTCAAAAGAGCTAAGAATAGTCCTACAGGAGTTTTCAAGTTGTTTCCATGTTCAAACGAGTCAACAATGAAGCTACAAGTTGTTTCCAAGTTCGAACGAGTCAAGAATGAGCCTCAAATTGTTACGATTTGTTTTCTTGTTCAAAAGAGCTAAGAATGGTCTTAGAAGAGTTTACAAGTTGTTTCCATGTTCAAACGAGTCAATAATGAAGTTACAATTTATTTTTAAGTTCAAACGAGTAAAGAATGAGTCTCAAATTGTTACAAATTGTTTTCTTGTTCAAAAGAGCTAGGAATGGTCTTACAAGAGTTTTCAAGTTGTTTCCATGTTCAAACGAGTCAACAATGAAGCTACAAGTTGTTTCCAAGTTCGAATGAGCCTCGAATGAGCCTCAAATTGTTATGAATTGTTTTCTTGGTCAAAAGAGCTAAGAATGGTCCTACAAGAGTTTTCAAGTTGTTTCCATGTTCAAACGAGTCAACAATGAAGCTACAAGTTGTTTCCAAGTTCGACAAGTCAAGAATGAGCCTCAAATTGTTATGATTTGTTTTCTTGTTCAAAAGAGCTAAGAATAGTCCTACAGGGGTTTTCAAGTTGTTTCCATGTTCAAACAAGTCAACAATGAAGCTACAAGTTGTTTCCATGTTCGAACGAGTCAAGAATGAGCCTCAAATTGTTACGAATTGTTTTTTTGTTCAAAAGAACTAAGAATGGTCCTACAAGAGTTTACAAGTTGTTTCCATGTTCAAATGAGTCAATAATGAAGTTACAAGTTGTTTTCAAGTTCGAACGATCCAAGAATGAGTCTCAAATTGTGACAAATTGTTTTCTTGTTCAAAAGAGCTTAGAATTGTCCTACAAGAGTTTACAAGTTGTTTCCATGTTCAAACGAGCCCACAATGAAGGCACAAGTTATTTCCAAGTTCGAACGAGTCAAGAATGAGCCTCAAATTGTAACGAATTGTTTTCTTATTCAAAAGAGCTAAGAATGGTCCCACAAGAGTTTACAAGTTGTTTCCATGTTCAAACGAGTCAATAATGAAGGTACAAGTTGTTTTCAAGGACGAACGATTCAAGAATGAGTTTCAAATTGTTACATATTGTTTTCTTATTAAAAAGAGCTAAGAATGGTCCTACAAGAGTTTACAAGTTGTTTCCTTCTTCAAACGAGTCAATAATGAAGGTACAAGTTGTTTTCAAGGTCGAACGATTCAAGAATGAGTCTCAAATTGTTAAAATTGTTTTCTTGTTAAAAAGAGCTAAGAATCGTCCTAGGAGAGTTTACAAGTTGTTTCCATGTTCAAACGAGTCAATAATGAAGTTACAAGTTGTTTTCAAGTTCGAACGAGTCAAGAATGAGCCTCAAATTGTTATGATTTGTTTTCTTGTTCAAAAGAGCTAAGAATAGTCCTACAGGAGTTTTCAAGTTGTTTCCATGTTCAAACGAGTCAACAATGAAGCTACAAGTTGTTTCCAAGTTCGAACGAGTCAAGAATGAGCCTCAAATTGTTACGATTTGTTTTCTTGTTCAAAAGAGCTAAGAATGGTCTTAGAAGAGTTTACAAGTTGTTTCCATATTCAAACGAGTCAATAATGAAGTTACAAGTTGTTTTCAAGTTCGAACGAGTAAAGTATTAGTCTCAAATTGTTAAAAATTGTTTTCTTGTTCAAAAGATCTTAGAATTGTCCTACAAGAGTTTACAAGTTGTTTGCATGTTCAAACGAGCCCACAATGAAGGCACAAGTTATTTCCAAGTTCGAACGAGTCAAGAATGAGCCTCAAATTGTAACGAATTGTTTTCTTATTCAAAAGAGCTAAGAATGGTCCCACAAGAGTTTACAAGTTGTTTCCATGTTCAAACGAGTCAATAATGAAGGTACAAGTTGTTTTCAAGGTCGAACGATTCAACATTGACTTTCAAATTGCTACATATTGTTTTCTTATTAAAAAAACCTAAGAATGGTCCTACAAGAGTTTACAAGTTGTTTCCATCTTCAAACGAGTCAATAATGAAGGTATAAGTTGTTTTCAATGTCGAACGATTCAAGAATGAGTCTCAAATTGTGACAAATTGTTTTCTTGTTCAAAAGAGCTAAGAATTGTCCTACAAGAGTTTACAAGTTGTTTCCATGTTCAAACGAGTCAATAATGAAGTTAAAAGTTATTTCCAAGTTCGAACGAGTAAAGTATTAGTCTCAAATTGTTACAAATTGTTTTTTTGTTCAAAAGAGCGAAGAATGGTTCTACAAGAGTTTTAAAGTTGTTTCCATGTCCAAACGAGTCAACAATGAAGCTACAAGTTGTTTCCAAGTTCGAACGATTCAAGAATGAGCCTCAAATTGTTATGATTTGTTTTCTCGTTCAAAAGAGCTAAGAATAGTCCTACAGGAGTTTTCAAGTTGTTTCCATGTTCAAACGAGTCAACAATGAAGCTACAAGTTGTTTCCAAGTTCGAACGAGTCAAGAATGAGCCTCAAATTGTTACGATTTGTTTTCTTGTTCAAAAGAGCTAAGAATGGTCTTAGAAGAGTTTACAAGTTGTTTCCATGTTCAAACGAGTCAATAATGAAGTTACAATTTATTTTTAAGTTCAAACGAGTAAAGAATGAGTCTCAAATTGTTACAAATTGTTTTCTTGTTCAAAAGAGCTAGGAATGGTCTTACAAGAGTTTTCAAGTTGTTTCCATGTTCAAACGAGTCAACAATGAAGCTACAAGTTGTTTCCAAGTTCGAATGAGCCTCGAATGAGCCTCAAATTGTTATGAATTGTTTTCTTGGTCAAAAGAGCTAAGAATGGTCCTACAAGAGTTTTCAAGTTGTTTCCATGTTCAAACGAGTCAACAATGAAGCTACAAGTTGTTTCCAAGTTCGACAAGTCAAGAATGAGCCTCAAATTGTTATGATTTGTTTTCTTGTTCAAAAGAGCTAAGAATAGTCCTACAGGGGTTTTCAAGTTGTTTCCATGTTCAAACAAGTCAACAATGAAGCTACAAGTTGTTTCCATGTTCGAACGAGTCAAGAATGAGCCTCAAATTGTTACGAATTGTTTTTTTGTTCAAAAGAACTAAGAATGGTCCTACAAGAGTTTACAAGTTGTTTCCATGTTCAAATGAGTCAATAATGAAGTTACAAGTTGTTTTCAAGTTCGAACGATCCAAGAATGAGTCTCAAATTGTGACAAATTGTTTTCTTGTTCAAAAGAGCTTAGAATTGTCCTACAAGAGTTTACAAGTTGTTTCCATGTTCAAACGAGCCCACAATGAAGGCACAAGTTATTTCCAAGTTCGAACGAGTCAAGAATGAGCCTCAAATTGTAACGAATTGTTTTCTTATTCAAAAGAGCTAAGAATGGTCCCACAAGAGTTTACAAGTTGTTTCCATGTTCAAACGAGTCAATAATGAAGGTACAAGTTGTTTTCAAGGACGAACGATTCAAGAATGAGTTTCAAATTGTTACATATTGTTTTCTTATTAAAAAGAGCTAAGAATGGTCCTACAAGAGTTTACAAGTTGTTTCCTTCTTCAAACGAGTCAATAATGAAGGTACAAGTTGTTTTCAAGGTCGAACGATTCAAGAATGAGTCTCAAATTGTTAAAATTGTTTTCTTGTTAAAAAGAGCTAAGAATCGTCCTAGGAGAGTTTACAAGTTGTTTCCATGTTCAAACGAGTCAATAATGAAGTTACAAGTTGTTTTCAAGTTCGAACGAGTCAAGAATGAGCCTCAAATTGTTATGATTTGTTTTCTTGTTCAAAAGAGCTAAGAATAGTCCTACAGGAGTTTTCAAGTTGTTTCCATGTTCAAACGAGTCAACAATGAAGCTACAAGTTGTTTCCAAGTTCGAACGAGTCAAGAATGAGCCTCAAATTGTTACGATTTGTTTTCTTGTTCAAAAGAGCTAAGAATGGTCTTAGAAGAGTTTACAAGTTGTTTCCATATTCAAACGAGTCAATAATGAAGTTACAAGTTGTTTTCAAGTTCGAACGAGTAAAGTATTAGTCTCAAATTGTTAAAAATTGTTTTCTTGTTCAAAAGATCTTAGAATTGTCCTACAAGAGTTTACAAGTTGTTTGCATGTTCAAACGAGCCCACAATGAAGGCACAAGTTATTTCCAAGTTCGAACGAGTCAAGAATGAGCCTCAAATTGTAACGAATTGTTTTCTTATTCAAAAGAGCTAAGAATGGTCCCACAAGAGTTTACAAGTTGTTTCCATGTTCAAACGAGTCAATAATGAAGGTACAAGTTGTTTTCAAGGTCGAACGATTCAACATTGAGTTTCAAATTGCTACATATTGTTTTCTTATTAAAAAAACCTAAGAATGGTCCTACAAGAGTTTACAAGTTGTTTCCATCTTCAAACGAGTCAATAATGAAGGTATAAGTTGTTTTCAATGTCGAACGATTCAAGAATGAGTCTCAAATTGTGACAAATTGTTTTCTTGTTCAAAAGAGCTAAGAATTGTCCTACAAGAGTTTACAAGTTGTTTCCATGTTCAAACGAGTCAATAATGAAGTTAAAAGTTATTTCCAAGTTCGAACGAGTAAAGTATTAGTCTCAAATTGTTACAAATTGTTTTTTTGTTCAAAAGAGCGAAGAATGGTTCTACAAGAGTTTTAAAGTTGTTTCCATGTCCAAACGAGTCAACAATGAAGCTACAAGTTGTTTCCAAGTTCGAACGATTCAAGAATGAGCCTCAAATTGTTATGATTTGTTTTCTCGTTCAAAAGAGCTAAGAATAGTCCTACAGGAGTTTTCAAGTTGTTTCCATGTTCAAACGAGTCAACAATGAAGCTACAAGTTGTTTCCAAGTTCGAACGAGTCAAGAATGAGCCTCAAATTGTTACGATTTGTTTTCTTGTTCAAAAGAGCTAAGAATGGTCTTAGAAGAGTTTACAAGTTGTTTCCATGTTCAAACGAGTCAATAATGAAGTTACAATTTATTTTTAAGTTCAAACGAGTAAAGAATGAGTCTCAAATTGTTACAAATTGTTTTCTTGTTCAAAAGAGCTAGGAATGGTCTTACAAGAGTTTTCAAGTTGTTTCCATGTTCAAACGAGTCAACAATGAAGCTACAAGTTGTTTCCAAGTTCGAATGAGCCTCGAATGAGCCTCAAATTGTTATGAATTGTTTTCTTGGTCAAAAGAGCTAAGAATGGTCCTACAAGAGTTTTCAAGTTGTTTCCATGTTCAAACGAGTCAACAATGAAGCTACAAGTTGTTTCCAAGTTCGACAAGTCAAGAATGAGCCTCAAATTGTTATGATTTGTTTTCTTGTTCAAAAGAGCTAAGAATAGTCCTACAGGGGTTTTCAAGTTGTTTCCATGTTCAAACAAGTCAACAATGAAGCTACAAGTTGTTTCCATGTTCGAACGAGTCAAGAATGAGCCTCAAATTGTTACGAATTGTTTTTTTGTTCAAAAGAACTAAGAATGGTCCTACAAGAGTTTACAAGTTGTTTCCATGTTCAAATGAGTCAATAATGAAGTTACAAGTTGTTTTCAAGTTCGAACGATCCAAGAATGAGTCTCAAATTGTGACAAATTGTTTTCTTGTTCAAAAGAGCTTAGAATTGTCCTACAAGAGTTTACAAGTTGTTTCCATGTTCAAACGAGCCCACAATGAAGGCACAAGTTATTTCCAAGTTCGAACGAGTCAAGAATGAGCCTCAAATTGTAACGAATTGTTTTCTTATTCAAAAGAGCTAAGAATGGTCCCACAAGAGTTTACAAGTTGTTTCCATGTTCAAACGAGTCAATAATGAAGGTACAAGTTGTTTTCAAGGACGAACGATTCAAGAATGAGTTTCAAATTGTTACATATTGTTTTCTTATTAAAAAGAGCTAAGAATGGTCCTACAAGAGTTTACAAGTTGTTTCCTTCTTCAAACGAGTCAATAATGAAGGTACAAGTTGTTTTCAAGGTCGAACGATTCAAGAATGAGTCTCAAATAGTTAAAATTGTTTTCTTGTTAAAAAGAGCTAAGAATCGTCCTAGGAGAGTTTACAAGTTGTTTCCATGTTCAAACGAGTCAATAATGAAGTTACAAGTTGTTTTCAAGTTCGAACGAGTCAAGAATGAGCCTCAAATTGTTATGATTTGTTTTCTTGTTCAAAAAAGAGCTAAGAATAGTCCTACAGGAGTTTTCAAGTTGTTTCCATGTTCAAACGAGTCAACAATGAAGCTACAAGTTGTTTCCAAGTTCGAACGAGTCAAGAATGAGCCTCAAATTGTTACGATTTGTTTTCTTGTTCAAAAGAGCTAAGAATGGTCTTAGAAGAGTTTACAAGTTGTTTCCATATTCAAACGAGTCAATAATGAAGTTACAAGTTGTTTTCAAGTTCGAACGAGTAAAGTATTAGTCTCAAATTGTTAAAAATTGTTTTCTTGTTCAAAAGATCTTAGAATTGTCCTACAAGAGTTTACAAGTTGTTTCCATGTTCAAACGAGCCCACAATGAAGGCACAAGTTATTTCCAAGTTCGAACGAGTCAAGAATGAGCCTCAAATTGTAACGAATTATTTTCTTATTCAAAAGAGCTAAGAATGGTCCCACAAGAGTTTACAAGTTGTTTCCATGTTCAAACGAGTCAATAATGAAGGTACAAGTTGTTTTCAAGGTCGAACGATTCAACATTGAGTTTCAAATTGCTACATATTGTTTTCTTATTAAAAAAACCTAAGAATGGTCCTACAAGAGTTTACAAGTTGTTTCCATCTTCAAACGAGTCAATAATGAAGGTATAAGTTGTTTTCAATGTCGAACGATTCAAGAATGAGTCTCAAATTGTGACAAATTGTTTTCTTGTTCAAAAGAGCTAAGAATTGTCCTACAAGAGTTTACAAGTTGTTTCCATGTTCAAACGAGTCAATAATGAAGTTAAAAGTTATTTCCAAGTTCGAACGAGTAAAGTATTAGTCTCAAATTGTTACAAATTGTTTTTTTGTTCAAAAGAGCGAAGAATGGTTCTACAAGAGTTTTAAAGTTGTTTCCATGTCCAAACGAGTCAACAATGAAGCTACAAGTTGTTTCCAAGTTCGAACGATTCAAGAATGAGCCTCAAATTGTTATGATTTGTTTTCTCGTTCAAAAGAGCTAAGAATAGTCCTACAGGAGTTTTCAAGTTGTTTCCATGTTCAAACGAGTCAACAATGAAGCTACAAGTTGTTTCCAAGTTCGAACGAGTCAAGAATGAGCCTCAAATTGTTACGATTTGTTTTCTTGTTCAAAAGAGCTAAGAATGGTCTTAGAAGAGTTTACAAGTTGTTTCCATGTTCAAACGAGTCAATAATGAAGTTACAATTTATTTTTAAGTTCAAACGAGTAAAGAATGAGTCTCAAATTGTTACAAATTGTTTTCTTGTTCAAAAGAGCTAGGAATGGTCTTACAAGAGTTTTCAAGTTGTTTCCATGTTCAAACGAGTCAACAATGAAGCTACAAGTTGTTTCCAAGTTCGAATGAGCCTCGAATGAGCCTCAAATTGTTATGAATTGTTTTCTTGGTCAAAAGAGCTAAGAATGGTCCTACAAGAGTTTTCAAGTTGTTTCCATGTTCAAACGAGTCAACAATGAAGCTACAAGTTGTTTCCAAGTTCGACAAGTCAAGAATGAGCCTCAAATTGTTATGATTTGTTTTCTTGTTCAAAAGAGCTAAGAATAGTCCTACAGGGGTTTTCAAGTTGTTTCCATGTTCAAACAAGTCAACAATGAAGCTACAAGTTGTTTCCATGTTCGAACGAGTCAAGAATGAGCCTCAAATTGTTACGAATTGTTTTTTTGTTCAAAAGAACTAAGAATGGTCCTACAAGAGTTTACAAGTTGTTTCCATGTTCAAATGAGTCAATAATGAAGTTACAAGTTGTTTTCAAGTTCGAACGATCCAAGAATGAGTCTCAAATTGTGACAAATTGTTTTCTTGTTCAAAAGAGCTTAGAATTGTCCTACAAGAGTTTACAAGTTGTTTCCATGTTCAAACGAGCCCACAATGAAGGCACAAGTTATTTCCAAGTTCGAACGAGTCAAGAATGAGCCTCAAATTGTAACGAATTGTTTTCTTATTCAAAAGAGCTAAGAATGGTCCCACAAGAGTTTACAAGTTGTTTCCATGTTCAAACGAGTCAATAATGAAGGTACAAGTTGTTTTCAAGGACGAACGATTCAAGAATGAGTTTCAAATTGTTACATATTGTTTTCTTATTAAAAAGAGCTAAGAATGGTCCTACAAGAGTTTACAAGTTGTTTCCTTCTTCAAACGAGTCAATAATGAAGGTACAAGTTGTTTTCAAGGTCGAACGATTCAAGAATGAGTCTCAAATTGTTAAAATTGTTTTCTTGTTAAAAAGAGCTAAGAATCGTCCTAGGAGAGTTTACAAGTTGTTTCCATGTTCAAACGAGTCAATAATGAAGTTACAAGTTGTTTTCAAGTTCGAACGAGTCAAGAATGAGCCTCAAATTGTTATGATTTGTTTTCTTGTTCAAAAGAGCTAAGAATAGTCCTACAGGAGTTTTCAAGTTGTTTCCATGTTCAAACGAGTCAACAATGAAGCTACAAGTTGTTTCCAAGTTCGAACGAGTCAAGAATGAGCCTCAAATTGTTACGATTTGTTTTCTTGTTCAAAAGAGCTAAGAATGGTCTTAGAAGAGTTTACAAGTTGTTTCCATATTCAAACGAGTCAATAATGAAGTTACAAGTTGTTTTCAAGTTCGAACGAGTAAAGTATTAGTCTCAAATTGTTAAAAATTGTTTTCTTGTTCAAAAGATCTTAGAATTGTCCTACAAGAGTTTACAAGTTGTTTCCATGTTCAAACGAGCCCACAATGAAGGCACAAGTTATTTCCAAGTTCGAACGAGTCAAGAATGAGCCTCAAATTGTAACGAATTGTTTTCTTATTCAAAAGAGCTAAGAATGGTCCCACAAGAGTTTACAAGTTGTTTCCATGTTCAAACGAGTCAATAATGAAGGTACAAGTTGTTTTCAAGGACGAACGATTCAAGAATGAGTTTCAAATTGTTACATATTGTTTTCTTATTAAAAAGAGCTAAGAATGGTCCTACAAGAGTTTACAAGTTGTTTCCTTCTTCAAACGAGTCAATAATGAAGGTACAAGTTGTTTTCAAGGTCGAACGATTCAAGAATGAGTCTCAAATTGTTAAAATTGTTTTCTTGTTAAAAAGAGCTAAGAATCGTCCTAGGAGAGTTTACAAGTTGTTTCCATGTTCAAACGAGTCAATAATGAAGTTACAAGTTGTTTTCAAGTTCGAACGAGTCAAGAATGAGCCTCAAATTGTTATGATTTGTTTTCTTGTTTAAAAGAGCTAAAAATAGTCCTACAGGAGTTTTCAAGTTGTTTCCATGTTCAAACGAGTCAACAGTGAAGCTACAAGTTATTTCCATGTTCGAACGAGTCAAGAATGAGCCTCAAATTGTGACAAATTGTTTTCTCGTTCAAAAGAGCTAAGAATAGTCCTACAGGAGTTTTCAAGTTGTTTCCATGTTCAAACGAGTCAACAATGAAGCTACAAGTTGTTTCCAAGTTCGAACGAGTCAAGAATGAGCCTCAAATTGTTACGATTTGTTTTCTTGTTCAAAAGAGCTAAGAATGGTCTTAGAAGAGTTTACAAGTTGTTTCCATGTTCAAACGAGTCAATAATGAAGTTACAATTTATTTTTAAGTTCAAACGAGTAAAGAATGAGTCTCAAATTGTTACAAATTGTTTTCTTGTTCAAAAGAGCTAGGAATGGTCTTACAAGAGTTTTCAAGTTGTTTCCATGTTCAAACGAGTCAACAATGAAGCTACAAGTTGTTTCCAAGTTCGAATGAGCCTCGAATGAGCCTCAAATTGTTATGAATTGTTTTCTTGGTCAAAAGAGCTAAGAATGGTCCTACAAGAGTTTTCAAGTTGTTTCCATGTTCAAACGAGTCAACAATGAAGCTACAAGTTGTTTCCAAGTTCGACAAGTCAAGAATGAGCCTCAAATTGTTATGATTTGTTTTCTTGTTCAAAAGAGCTAAGAATAGTCCTACAGGGGTTTTCAAGTTGTTTCCATGTTCAAACAAGTCAACAATGAAGCTACAAGTTGTTTCCATGTTCGAACGAGTCAAGAATGAGCCTCAAATTGTTACGAATTGTTTTTTTGTTCAAAAGAACTAAGAATGGTCCTACAAGAGTTTACAAGTTGTTTCCATGTTCAAATGAGTCAATAATGAAGTTACAAGTTGTTTTCAAGTTCGAACGATCCAAGAATGAGTCTCAAATTGTGACAAATTGTTTTCTTGTTCAAAAGAGCTTAGAATTGTCCTACAAGAGTTTACAAGTTGTTTCCATGTTCAAACGAGCCCACAATGAAGGCACAAGTTATTTCCAAGTTCGAACGAGTCAAGAATGAGCCTCAAATTGTAACGAATTGTTTTCTTATTCAAAAGAGCTAAGAATGGTCCCACAAGAGTTTACAAGTTGTTTCCATGTTCAAACGAGTCAATAATGAAGGTACAAGTTGTTTTCAAGGACGAACGATTCAAGAATGAGTTTCAAATTGTTACATATTGTTTTCTTATTAAAAAGAGCTAAGAATGGTCCTACAAGAGTTTACAAGTTGTTTCCTTCTTCAAACGAGTCAATAATGAAGGTACAAGTTGTTTTCAAGGTCGAACGATTCAAGAATGAGTCTCAAATTGTTAAAATTGTTTTCTTGTTAAAAAGAGCTAAGAATCGTCCTAGGAGAGTTTACAAGTTGTTTCCATGTTCAAACGAGTCAATAATGAAGTTACAAGTTGTTTTCAAGTTCGAACGAGTCAAGAATGAGCCTCAAATTGTTATGATTTGTTTTCTTGTTCAAAAGAGCTAAGAATAGTCCTACAGGAGTTTTCAAGTTGTTTCCATGTTCAAACGAGTCAACAATGAAGCTACAAGTTGTTTCCAAGTTCGAACGAGTCAAGAATGAGCCTCAAATTGTTACGATTTGTTTTCTTGTTCAAAAGAGCTAAGAATGGTCTTAGAAGAGTTTACAAGTTGTTTCCATATTCAAACGAGTCAATAATGAAGTTACAAGTTGTTTTCAAGTTCGAACGAGTAAAGTATTAGTCTCAAATTGTTAAAAATTGTTTTCTTGTTCAAAAGATCTTAGAATTGTCCTACAAGAGTTTACAAGTTGTTTCCATGTTCAAACGAGCCCACAATGAAGGCACAAGTTATTTCCAAGTTCGAACGAGTCAAGAATGAGCCTCAAATTGTAACGAATTGTTTTCTTATTCAAAAGAGCTAAGAATGGTCCCACAAGAGTTTACAAGTTGTTTCCATGTTCAAACGAGTCAATAATGAAGGTACAAGTTGTTTTCAAGGACGAACGATTCAAGAATGAGTTTCAAATTGTTACATATTGTTTTCTTATTAAAAAGAGCTAAGAATGGTCCTACAAGAGTTTACAAGTTGTTTCCTTCTTCAAACGAGTCAATAATGAAGGTACAAGTTGTTTTCAAGGTCGAACGATTCAAGAATGAGTCTCAAATTGTTAAAATTGTTTTCTTGTTAAAAAGAGCTAAGAATCGTCCTAGGAGAGTTTACAAGTTGTTTCCATGTTCAAACGAGTCAATAATGAAGTTACAAGTTGTTTTCAAGTTCGAACGAGTCAAGAATGAGCCTCAAATTGTTATGATTTGTTTTCTTGTTTAAAAGAGCTAAAAATAGTCCTACAGGAGTTTTCAAGTTGTTTCCATGTTCAAACGAGTCAACAGTGAAGCTACAAGTTATTTCCATGTTCGAACGAGTCAAGAATGAGCCTCAAATTGTGACAAATTGTTTTCTTGTTCAAAAGAGCTAAGAATTGTCCTACAAGAGTTTACAACTTGTTTCCATGTTCAAACGAGCCCACAATGAAGCTACAAGATGTTTCCAAGTTCGAACGAGTCAAGAATGAGCCTCAAATTGTAACGAATTTTTTTCTTGTTCAAAAGAGCTAAGAATGGTCCTACAAGAGTTTACAAGTTGTTTCCATGTTCAAACGAGTCAATAATGAAGGTACAAGTTGTTTTCAAGGTCGAACGATTCAAGAATGAGTTTCAAATTGTTACATATTGTTTTGTTATTAGAAAGAGCTAAGAATGATCCCACAAAAGTTTCCAAGTTGTTTCCATCTTCAAACGAGTCAATAATGAAGGTACAAGTTGTTTTCAAGGTCGAACGATTCAAGAATGAGTCTCAAATTGTTAAAAATTGTTTTCTTGTTCAAAAGATCTAAGAATGGTCCTACAAGAGTTTTCAAGTTGTTTCCATGTTCAAACGAGTCAACAATGAAGCTACAAGTTGTTTCCAAGTTCGAACGAGTCAAGAATGAGCCTCAAATTGTTACGATTTGTTTTCTTGTTCAAAAGAGTTAAGAAGGGTCCTAGAAGAGTTTACAAGTTGTTTCCATATTCAAACGAGTCAATAATGAAGTTACAAGTTGTTTTCAAGTTCGAACGAGTCAAGAATGAGCCTCAAATTGTTATGATTTGTTTTCTTGTTTAAAAGAGCTAAAAATAGTCCTACAGGAGTTTTCAAGTTGTTTCCATGTTCAAACGAGTCAACAGTGAAGCTACAAGTTATTTCCATGTTCGAACGAGTCAAGAATGAGCCTCAAATTGTGACAAATTGTTTTCTTGTTCAAAAGAGCTAAGAATGGTCCTACAAGAGTTTTCAAGTTGTTTCCATGTTCAAACGAGTCAACAATGAAGCTACAAGTTGTTTCCAAGTTCGAACGAGTCAAGAATGAGCCTCAAATTGTTACGATTTGTTTTCTTGTTCAAAAGAGTTAAGAAGGGTCCTAGAAGAGTTTACAAGTTGTTTCCATATTCAAACGAGTCAATAATGAAGTTACAAGTTGTTTTCAAGTTCGAACGAGTAAAGTATTAGTCTCAAATTGTTAAAAATTGTTTTCTTGTTCAAAAGATCTAAGAATGGTCCTACAAGAGTTTTCAAGTTGTTTCCATGTTCAAACGAGTCAACAATGAAGGTACAAGTTGTTTCCAAGTTCGAACGAGTCAAGAATGAGCCTCAAATTTTTATGATTTATTTTCTTGTTCAAAAGAGCTAAGAATAGTCCTACAGGAGTTTTCAAGGTGTTTCCATGTTCAAACGAGTCAACAATGAAGCTACAAGTTGTTTCCAAGTTCGAACGAGTCAAGAATGAGCCTCAAATTGTTACGATTTGTTTTCTTGTTCAAAAGAGCAAAGAATGGTCCTAGAAGAGTTTAAAAGTTGTTTCCATGTTCAAACGAGTCAATAATGAAGATACAAGTTGTTTTCAAGTTTGAACGATTCAAGAACGAGTCTCAAATTGTTATATATTGTTTTCTTGTTCAAAAGAGCTAAGAATGGTCCTACAAGAGTTTTCAAGTTGTTTCCTTGTTCAAACGAGCCTACAATGAAACTACAAGTTGTTTCCAAGTTCGAACGAGTCAAGAATGAGCCTCAAATTGTTACGAATTTTTTTATTGTTTAAAAGAGCTAAGAATGGTCCTACAAGAGTTTTCATGTTGTTTCCATGTTCAAACGAGTCAATAATGAAGCTACAAGTTGTTTCCAAGTTCGAACGAGTCAAGAATGAACCTCAAATTGTTACGAATTGTTTTCTTGTTCAAAAGAGCTAAGAATGGTCCTACAAGAGTTTTCAAGTTGTTTCCATGTTCAAACGAGTCAACAATGAAGCTACAAGTTGTTTCCAAGTTCGAACGAGTCAAGAATGAGCCTCAAATTGTTATGATTTGTTTTCTTGTTTAAAAGAGCTAAAAATAGTCCTACAGGAGTTTTCAAGTTGTTTCCATGTTCAAACGAGTCAACAGTGAAGCTACAAGTTATTTCCATGTTCGAACGAGTCAAGAATGAGCCTCAAATTGTGACAAATTGTTTTCTTTTTCAAAAGAGCTAAGAATTGTCCTACAAGAGTTTACAACTTGTTTCCATGTTCAAACGAGCCCACAATGAAGCTACAAGATGTTTCCAAGTTCGAACGAGTCAAGAATGAGCCTCAAATTGTAACGAATTTTTTTCTTGTTCAAAAGAGCTAAGAATGGTCCTACAAGAGTTTACAAGTTGTTTCCATGTTCAAACGAGTCAATAATGAAGGTACAAGTTGTTTTCAAGGTCGAACGATTCAAGAATGAGTTTCAAATTGTTACATATTGTTTTGTTATTAGAAAGAGCTAAGAATGATCCCACAAAAGTTTCCAAGTTGTTTCCATCTTCAAACGAGTCAATAATGAAGGTACAAGTTGTTTTCAAGGTCGAACGATTCAAGAATGAGTCTCAAATTGTGTTCTTGTTCAAAAGAGCTAAGAATGGTCCTACAAGAGTTTTCAAGTTGTTTCCATGTTCAAACGAGTCAACAATGAAGCTACAAGTTGTTTCCAAGTTCGAACGAGTCAAGAATGAGCCTCAAATTGTTACGATTTGTTTTCTTGTTCAAAAGAGTTAAGAAGGGTCCTAGAAGATTTTATAAGTTGTTTCCATGTTCAAACGAGTCAATAATGAAGTTACAAGTTGTTTTCATGTTCGGACGAGTAAAGAATTAGTCTCAAATTGTTCAAATTGTTTTCTTGTTCAAAAGAGCTAAGAATGGTCCTACAAGAGTTTTCAAGTTGTTTCCATGTTCAAACGAGCCCACAATGAAGGCACAAGTTATTTCCAAGTTCGAACGAGTCAAGAATGAGCCTCAAATTGTAACGAATTGTTTTCTTGTTCAAAAGGGCTAAGAATGGTCCTACAAGAGTTTACAACTTGTTTCCATGTTCAAACGAGTCAATAATGAAGGTACAAGTTGTTTTCAAGGTTGAACTGTGGCGCCTTCCCGAACCGGGGTCTAGATCGGGGAGTCACTATCACTCTATATGCATGCACCCTAAATAACAATAATAGAAAATACGCATAAATATGACCCCGACTACTAGCCTGGACCTTTCAAGGTAATGGTATGAAACAAGCACACAACTACATTCATTTATATTTACGTTTACAGTAACCAAATAATATTACAACTTCTAAACAAAGTCTTTTCCTTCCAACTCTGCCTCGATCCTACCTGTTCCCTCTCAGCCAGCCTAGCATAGTTCATGAAAGACATATTCTTCCTGGCAGTCTGCTTAATACGGACCATGATTCTCAAAAGCTGTAGATGTTAGAAAATAAAAGAATAAGCTACAAAAGCTCAGCAAGTAACCATATAGGTTAAAAACAGTTCTACAGGCTTGTATATGATTTAAAAAGTCTTTTATCAAAACCATGCTTTAAAATCATTGCTGGATCTCATTGTCCCATAATTGAAATTAAAATTCTAGTCAGGGTATGCATTACTCGCAAAACTTTCTTTTATAAATCCACTGGTAAGGTTAAATGATTTTAATAACTGGTACAAGGTATTTAAGAAACTGGAAAGTGATAATCATATTCAAGTATAAAGGTAAACTGCAGGGTTAGATGGATAACAGGAAGTAATGTATAACAATTGAAACAAAGTTAAGTCAAGATATGACTGACAGTTTAAGCTGTAAGGGGCATGATATAACAGGGCATTTCAATTTTCATTATTAATCATGTCAAAGATCAGTGTATAAAGCTGTCCTTTCATTAGGACTGATTCTTTCAAAACATTTTATAAAACCGTCCTCTCATTAGGACCTTGCTTTTCAAATCATTTATAAAACTGTCCTCTCATTAGGACCTTTACTGTTTAAAAACAATTATTTTGGTTGAAGTTTTCTCACAACGCCAGACAATACGGGTGATCAGCCACGTAAAGTCCCCATAACGGACTAAAGTCCCTCTGGACATAAAGAGTACTCATAAAGGCACTTATTGCCATTGGCCTTGGGCTATCTCATTATAGCCATTGACTATCTCATTATAGTCTTCACATAAAAAGTGCTGGACCGGCGTCACTCGGCCTCTTACGCCTCCAACCTATAGGAATCCGCAGAAACCATTTTGATCGGAATTCCTATAATAACCAAAACCTTTCTTTTTAAAATTACCAATTCATTTGATGAAAAAGACTTCTTGAAAGTCGGATTTCATATTTAAATCCATTTTTAAAGATCATTAGGCAGAGGTAAAGTTTATTTCAGGATAAGTCTCAAAACAAGTCTCTGTTGTAATAAAGTAAGCTGAAATCTTGAACTAGGGACCAAAACCAAGTTATAGTAGTAAAGTCAGGTTGCAGGGTCAATTCACAGGTATAACAAGAAGTTTTGAAAACAGTTATAAGGCATTTAATTGTAACAGTAGTTAGGCAATAGCAACAGGGTAAGTTCAGAATTAAAGTTCAAGTAAACGTAGTTAAGAAAATAGTGATGGCACCAGTCACATTTCAAGGTCACTGGTTTAAGATTTGTAAAACTAGTTTAAAAGCTGACAGTAGCAGTTCAGGGATTGAAAAGTTTAAAGTGCAATCAAAACTGGTATAAGGTTGCAGTTTAAGTAAAACAATTAAAGTAAGGTAGGCTATAGCTTAAAACAGTTGAAATAAGATAACATAGTTGCAGGGTCATAAAGCAGTTTATAAAACAGTGCTTAAGTTAAAAGAGATCAGGCAGTAGTTACTTGCCTTAAAAAGGAATGCTACAGCTGCTGAACAGGTAGATCGCCTACACCCGACACTAACTCTCTACTTTAGCTTTCCCCTTGTCCTTTATCTCAATGTCTTTCGTAGCTACACATAAATAGTACTACATTAGAAAATTATACACTCTCGACGTTCTCTATAACGTCTAGCTACTCTACCCTTCGTTACTGTAATCCCTTCACACACATAATAATAAAGGATATCTCATAACAAGTATACATTGACAAGCATATAACACATAGCATAAATTTGTCAATCCTATACAGCTACTCAAATATCCACTGGCTAACAATCCATGTATCTCATATCATACATTGATACTAGCAATATAATCACTTAGTCAATTACACAATACTATACTATTCTCAACCAATAGCTTATCTACACAAGGAGGATGTGCCATTAGCCTTTTAAAGATTGTTAGTTTTGGAAAAATTTTAGCAGCATCTCCTTTGTATATTGAGCTATCCGTCGGAATACAACCGACCCAATTAATTCTTCAATCATATATGATTAGCCCCTTATAATAACAATTCCCTACTATTCCAAGCAATGCTCACAGAAATCACATAATTGACATCACCAAACTAATCTAACTAGACAAGCAGATTCACATATGCACATATAGCACTTCGAACAAATCATAGCAATTAATAATTCACTTAACTCAATTTGCTAACCAGTTACTAGCTTACACATTCCTACTTATTTGACTTATCATGTATCACCATATCCGCAACCATAATTTAACAACTAGGCGCCAACATGTCATAAGGCTTCAATTACAAACAACACCATTATATTGAAAACTCGAACATTATATATTCGAAAATTTTCACAACTCAACTAATTAATCAAAACAATTCATACATTATTCGAATAGCTTTAGTTACAACTAATTAATATCAAACTCGCATTAATATTCATATATTAATTCATTACAAAACAAAGCATAATTATGCATATAGTTCGAAAAATCTAATATAATTCGAAATTCCTGCATGCAACCATCGACAACTAGAATTTACATATATCATAGCCATTAATCAAAGTAGCAGCAAGAATCAAAACAAGTCATCACAATTTCCGGTTGAACAAATTTCGATTCCACTCGGCAACTAGCATGCAATTCGTACTAAGCAACTAATCATCGAAACATAAACATAAAATGACAATTAAGGAGTGTTAGGCTCAGGTGTACCATCATAGCCCTTCCACCGGCTCACCGGAGGTTCACCGCCGGTGGGGTAAAGATCGGAGGTGCTCGATTTCGAGCTTCCTTCAACGAACTCCACCTAATTCTTTGCCCACAACCCGCTTTCACGCCTAGGAACATGTACAAGCTATCATTAATCCTTGCATGTGACTCCACCCTCCAAGGCACACATATATGCGCACGGAAAACATACATTCATACATGCAAGCAACAAAAATGAGTTGTTTAAACATTTACAACTTGATTACTAGTCAAAATCCAAGCATGAACTAGCAATTCACTTAGCAAATCAATGGAACAAAGAAATCGCAGGAGAGAGAGAAAGCTAAGGACCTGGACAAAGAAATGCAGAGCAAGGGGAAAAATGGGTGGGTGTTGCAGGTTATAACAAAAGCAAGGGTAAAACAGTAATTTCACATTTGCTATTTTTCTGAAATTAAATCATTTAATAAATCGAATTTTGAAGAAAAATGGTTGTAAAAATAAGTTTTATATTTTTAAAATAAAGAACATAAATTCAGAAGCTCACCCATATTTTTGAAATATTTTTCTGATGAATAAATAATTAATTAAAAATCGCGAAAGTTTAGGCTCTTTAAATAGAAATAAGAGTAGAAATTCTTTAAAAATATTTTGGGGCTCAAATAAAATAAAATTTTATTTTTCAAAAGTCCTAGAATAATTAGGGAACATTTTGGAAAAGGTTTCATGATTTTTGGACATTCCAATAATTAAATATGGAATTTAGAAGAGTAATATCTCTAGAATAAAACAGGAATAAAAGATTTATATAAAATCACTGGGACTAGAATTAAATACATCACTATTTTTAGAAAGTCTCTAAAATCGCATAGAAGCTACATATAAAATTTCATAATTATTGGACACACCAATAATTTTATAAAAATTAAACAGTTACTCATTTAAGCATGGAAAATCAATTAATCACTTAATTAAAACACTTAAGCATAATGCGGTCAAACAGGCAGTCAACTAGACATATAAAAAGATCATATATCATATCTTGGCATATTGGAACACATAAATACTATAACTCATATTAATCAATTATATATAAATGTCTCGATCGTTACACGAACGATTCAAGAATGAGTTTCAAATTGCTACATATTGTTTTCTTATTAAAAAGAGCTAAGAATGGTCCTACAAGAGTTTACAAGTTGTTTCCATCTTCAAACGAGTCAATAATGAAGGTACAAGTTGTTTTCAATGTCGAACGATTCAAGAATGAGTCTCAAATTGTGACAAATTGTTTTCTTGTTCAAAAGAGCTAAGAATTGTCCTACAAGAGTTTACAAGTTGTTTCCATGTTCAAACGAGTCAATAATGAAGTTAAAAGTTGTTTCCAAGTTCGAACGAGTAAAGTATTTGTCTCAAATTGTTACAAATTGTTTTTTTGTTCAAAAGAGCTAAGAATGGTCCTACAAGAGTTTTCAAGTTGTTTCCATGTCCAAACGAGTCAACAATGAAGCTACAAGTTGTTTCCAAGTTCGAACGAGTCAAGAATGAGCCTCAAATTGTTATGATTTGTTTTCTTGTTCAAAAGAGCTAAGAATAGTCCTACAGGAGTTTTCAAGTTGTTTCAATGTTCAAATGAGTCAACAATGAAGCTACAAGTTGTTTCCAAGTTCGAACGAGTCAAGAATGAGTCTCAAATTGTTACAAATTGTTTTCTTATTCAAAAGAGCTAAGAATGGTCCTACAAGAGTTTTCAAGTTGTTTCCATGTTCAAACGAGTCAACAATGAAGCTACAAGTTGTTTCCAAGTTCGAATGAGCCAAGAATGAGCCTCAAATTGTTATGAATTGTTTTCTTGTTCAAAAGAGCTAAGAATGGTCCTACAAGAGTTTTCAAGTTGTTTCCATGTTCAAACGAGTCAATAATGAAGCTACAAATTGTTTCCAAGTTCGACGAGTCAAGAATGAGCCTCAAATTGTTATGATTTGTTTTCTTGTTCAAAAGAGCTAAGAATAGTCCTACAGGAGTTTTCAAGTTGTTTCCATGTTCAAACGAGTCAACAATGAAGCTACAAGTTGTTTCCATGTTCGGACGAGTCAAGAATGAGCCTCAAATTGTTACGAATTGTTTTTTTGTTCAAAAGAGCTAAGAATGGTCCTACAAGAGTTTACAAGTTCTTTCCATGTTCAAACGAGTCAATAATGAAGTTACAAGTTGTTTTCAAGTTCAAATGATTCAAGAATGAGTCTCAAATTGTTACAAATTGTTTTCTTGTTCAAAAGAGCTAAGAATGGTCCTACAAGAGTTTTCAAGTTGTTTCCATGTTCAAACGAGTCAACAATGAAGCTACAAGTTGTTTCCAAGTTCGAACGAGTCAAGAATGAGCCTCAAATTGTTACGATTTGTTTTCTTATTCAAAAGAGCTAAGAATAGTCCTACAGGAGTTTTCAAGTTGTTTTCATGTTCGAACGAGTCAAGAATGAGCCTCAAATTGTAACGAATTGTTTTCTTGTTCAAAAGAGCTAAGAATGGTCCTCCAAGAGTTTTCAAGTTGTTTCCTTGTTCAAACGAGTCAACAATGAAGCTACAAGATGTTTCCAAGTTCAAACGAGTCAAGAATGAGCCTCAAATTGTAACGAATTTTTTTCTTGTTTAAAAGAGCTAAGAATGGTCCGACAAGAGTTTACAAGTTGTTTCCATGATCAAACGAGTCAATAATGAAGGTACAAGTTGTTTTCAAGGTCGAACGATTCAAGAATGAGTTTCAAATTGTTACATATTGTTTTGTTATTAGAAAGAGCTAAGAATGGTCCCACAAGAGTTTCCAAGTTGTTTCCATCTTCAAACGAGTCAATAATGAAGGTACAAGTTGTTTTCAAGGTCGAACGATTCAAGAATGAGTCTCAAATTGTTACAAATTGTTTTCTTGTTCAAAAGAGCTAAGAATTGTCCTACAAGAGTTTTCAAGTTGTTTCCATGTTCAAACGAGTCAACAATGAAGCTACATGTTTTTTCCAAGTTCGAACGAGCCAAGAATGAGCCTCAAATTGTTACGAATTGTTTTTTTGTTCAAAAGAGCTAAGAATGGTCCGACAAGAGTTTTCAAGTTGTTTCCATGTTCAAACGAGTCAACAATGAAGGGACAAGTTGTTTCCAAGTTCGAACGAGTCAAGAATGAGCCTCAAATTGTTACGATTTATATTCTTGTTCAAAAGAGTTAAGAAGGGTCCTAGAAGAGTTTATAAGTTGTTTCCATGTTCAAACGAGTCAATAATGAAGTTACAAGTTCTTTTCAAGTTCGAACGAGTAAAGAATTAGTTTCAAATTGTTACAAATTGTTTTCTTGTTCAAAAGAGCTAAGAATGGTCCTACAAGCGTTTCAAGTTGTTTCCATGTTCAAACGAGTCAACAATGAAGCTACAAATTGTTTCCAAGTTCGAACGAGTCAAGAATGAGCCTCAAATTGTTACCATTTGTTTTCTTGTTCAAAAGAGCTAAGAATAGTCCTACAGGAGTTTTCAAGTTGTTTCCATGTTCGAACGAGTCAAGAATGAGCCTCAAATTGTGACGAATTGTTTTCTTGTTCAAAAGAGCTAAGAATGGTCCTACAAGAGTTTACAAGTTGTTTCCGAGATCAAACGAGTCAATAATGAAGGTACAAGTTTTTTTCAAGGTCGAACGATTCAAGAATGAGACTCAAATTGTTACATATTGTTTTCTTATTAAAAAGAGCTAAGGATGGTCCTACAAGAGTTTTTAAGTTGTTTCCATGTTCAAACGATTCAACAATGAAGCTACAAGTTATTTCCAAGTTCTAACGAGTCATGAATGAGCCTCAAATTGTTACGAATTGTTTTCTTGTTCATAAGAGTTAAGAAAGGTCCTACAAGAGTTTACAAGTTGTTTCCATGTTCAAACGAGTCAATAATGAAGTTACAATTTGTTTTCAAGTTCGAACGATTCAAGAATGAGTCTCAAATTGTTATAAATTGTTTTCTTGTTCAAAAGAGCTAAGAATGGTCCTACAAGAGTTTTCAAGTTGTTTCCTTGTTCAAACGAGTCTACAATGAAGCTACAAGTTGTTTCCAAGTTCGAACGAGTCAAGAATGAGCCTCAAATTGTTATGAATTGTTTTCTTATTCAAAAGAGCTAAGAATGGTCCTACAAGAGTTTACAAGTTGTTTCCATGTTCAAACGAGTCAATAATGAAGTTACAAGTTGTTTTCAAGTTCAAACGATTCAAGAATGAGTCTCAAATTGTTACAAATTGTTTTCTTGTTCAAAAGAGCTAAGAATGGTCCTACAAGAGTTTTCAAGTTGTTTCCATGTTCAAATGAGTCAACAATGAAGCTACAAGTTGTTTCCAAGTTCGAACGAGTCAAGAATGAGCCTCAAATTGTTACGATTTGTTTTCTTATTCAAAAGAGCTAAGAATAGTCCTACAGGAGTTTTCAAGTTGTTTTCATGTTCGAACGAGTCAAGAATGAGCCTCAAATTGTAACGAATTGTTTTCTTGTTCAAAAGAGCTAAGAATGGTCCTCCAAGAGTTTTCAAGTTGTTTCCATGTTCAAACGAGTCAACAATGAAGCTACAAGACGTTTCCAAGTTCAAACGAGTCAAGAATGAGCATCAAATTGTAACGAATTTTTTTCTTGTTTAAAAGAGCTAAGAATGGTCCGACAAGAGTTTACAAGTTGTTTCCATGATCAAACGAGTCAATAATGAAGGTACAAGTTGTTTTCAAGGTCGAACGATTCAAGAATGAGTTTCAAATTGTTACATATTGTTTTGTTATTAGAAAGAGCTAAGAATGGTCCCACAAGAGTTTCCAAGTTGTTTCCATCTTCAAACGAGTCAATAATGAAGGTACAAGTTGTTTTCAAGGTCGAACGATTCAAGAATGAGTCTCAAATTGTTACAAATTGTTTTCTTGTTCAAAAGAGGTAAGAATTGTCCTACAAGAGTTTTCAAGTTGTTTCCATGTTCAAACGAGTCAACAATGAAGCTACATGTTTTTTCCAAGTTCGAACGAGCCAAGAATGAGCCTCAAATTGTTACGAATTGTTTTCTTGTTCAAAAGAGCTAAGAATGGTCCGACAAGAGTTTTCAAGTTGTTTCCATGTTCAAACGAGTCAACAATGAAGGGACAAGTTGTTTCCAAGTTCGAACGAGTCAAGAATGAGCCTCAAATTGTTACGATTTGTATTCTTGTTCAAAAGAGTTAAGAAGGGTCCTAGAAGAGTTTATAAGTTGTTTCCATGTTCAAACGAGTCAATAATGAAGTTACAAGTTCTTTTCAAGTTCGAACGAGTAAAGAATTAGTTTCAAATTGTTACAAATTGTTTTCTTGTTCAAAAGAGCAAAGAATGGTCCTACAAGCTTTTTCAAGTTGTTTCCATGTTCAAACGAGTCAACAATGAAGCTACAAGTTGTTTCCAAGTTCGAACGAGTCAAGAATGAGCCTCAAATTGTTACCATTTGTTTTCTTGTTCAAAAGAGCTAAGAATAGTCCTACAGGAGTTTTCAAGTTGTTTCCATGTTCGAACGAGTCAAGAATGAGCCTCAAATTGTGACGAATTGTTTTCTTGTTCAAAAGAGCTAAGAATGGTCCTACAAGAGTTTACAAGTTGTTTCCGAGTTCAAACGAGTCAATAATGAAGGTACAAGTTTTTTTCAAGGTCGAACGATTCAAGAATGAGACTCAAATTGTTACATATTGTTTTCTTATTAAAAAGAGCTAAGGATGGTCCTACAAGAGTTTTTAAGTTGTTTCCATGTTCAAACGATTCAACAATGAAGCTACAAGTTGTTTCCAAGTTCCAACGAGTCATGAATGAGCCTCAAATTGTTACGAATTGTTTTCTTGTTCATAAGAGTTAAGAATGGTCCTACAAGAGTTTACAAGTTGTTTCCATGTTCAAACGAGTCAATAATGAAGTTACAATTTGTTTTCAAGTTCGAACGATTCAAGAATGAGTCTCAAATTGTTATAAATTGTTTTCTTGTTCAAAAGAGCTAAGAATGGTCCTACAAGAGTTTTCAAGTTGTTTCCTTGTTCAAACGAGTCTACAATGAAGCTACAAGTTGTTTCCAAGTTCGAACGAGTCAAGAATGAGCCTCAAATTGTTATGAATTGTTTTCTTATTCAAAAGAGCTAAGAATGGTCCTACAAGAGTTTACAAGTTGTTTCCATGTTCAAACGAGTCAATAATGAAGTTACAAGTTGTTTTCAAGTTGAAACGATTCAAGAATGAGTCTCAAATTGTTACAAATTGTTTTCTTGTTCAAAAGAGCTAAGAATGGTCCTACAAGAGTTTTCAAGTTGTTTCCATGTTCAAATGAGTCAACAATGAAGCTACAAGTTGTTTCCAAGTTCGAACGAGTCAAGAATGAACCTCAAATTGTTACGAATTGTTTTCTTGTTCAAAAGAGCTAAGAATGGTCCTACAAGAGTTTCAAGTTGTTTCCATGTTCAAACGAGTCAACAATGAAGCTACAAGTTGTTTCCAAGTTCGAACGAGTCAAGAATGAACCTCAAATTGTTACGAATTGTTTTCTTGTTCAAAAGAGCTAAGAATGGTCCTACAAGAGTTTTCAAGTTCTTTCCATGTTCAAACGAGTCAACAATGAAGCTACAAGTTGTTTCCAAGTTCGAACGAGTCAAGAATGAGCCTCAAATTGTTATGATTTGTTTTCTTGTTTAAAAGAGCTAAGAATAGTCCTACTTGAGTTTTCAAGTTGTTTCCATGTTCAAACGAGTCAACAGTGAAGTTACAAGTTGTTTCCATGTTCGAACGAGTCAAGAATGAGCCTCAAATTGTGACAAATTGTTTTCTTGTTCAAAAGACCTAAGAATTGTCCTACAAGAGTTTACAACTTGTTTCCATGTTCAAACGAGCCCACAATGAAGCTACAAGATGTTTCCAAGTTCGAACGAGACAAGAATGAGCCTCAAATTGTAACGAATTTTTTTGTTGTTCAAAAGAGCTAAGAATGGTCCTACAAGAGTTTACAAGTTGTTTCCATGTTCAAACGAGTCAATAATGAAGGTACAAGTTATTTTCAAGGTCGAACGATTCAAGAATGAGTTTCAAATTGTTACATATTGTTTTGTTATTAGAAAGAGCTAAGAATGGTCCCACAAGAGTTTCCAAGTTGTTTCCATCTTGAAACGAGTCAATAATGAAGGTACAAGTTGTTTTCAAGGGCGAACGATTCAAGAATGAGTCTCAAATTGTTACAAATTGTTTTCTTGTTCAAAAGAGCTAAGAATGGTCCTACAAGAGTTTTCAAGTTGTTTCCATGTTCAAATGAGTCAACAATGAAGCTACATGTTGTTTCCATGTTCGAACGAGCCAAGAATGAGCCTCAAATTGTTACGAATTATTTTCTTGTTCAAAAGAGCTAAGAATGGTCCTACAAGAGTTTACAAGTTGTTTCCATGTTCAAACGAGTCAATAATGAAGTTACAAGTTATTTTTAAGCTCGAACGATTCAAGAATGAGTCTCAAATTGTTACAAATTGTTTTCTTGTTCAACAGAACTAAGAATGGTCCTACAAGAGTTTACAAGTTGTTTCCATGTTCAAACGAGCCCACAATGAAGGCACAAGTTATTTCCATGTTCGAACGATTCAAGAATGAGTCTCAAACTGTTACAAATTGTTTTCTTGTTCAAAAGAGCTAAGAATGGTCCAACAAGAGTTTTCAAGTTGTTTCCATGATTAAACGAGTGAACAATGAAGCGACAAGTTGTTTCCAAGTTCGAACGAGTCAAGAATGAGCCTCAAATTGTTACGATTTGTATTCTTGTTCAAAAGAGTTAAGAAGGGTCCTAGAAGAGTTTATAAGTTGTTTCCATGTTCAAACGAGTCAATAATGAAGTTACAAGTTGTTTCGAAGTTCGAACGAGTAATGAATTAGTCTCAAATTGTTATAAATTGTTTTCTTGTTCAAAAGAGCTAAGAATGGTCCTACAAGAGTTTTCAAGTTATTTCCATGTTCAAACGAGTCAACAATGAAGCTACAAGTTGTTTCCAAGTTCGAACGAGTCAAGAATGAGCCTCAAATTGTTACGATTTGTTTTCTTGTTCAAAAGAGCTAAGAATAGTCCTACAGGAGTTTTCAAGTTGTTTCAATGTTCGAACGAGTCAAGAATGAGACTCAAATTGTTACATATTGTTTTTTTATTAAAAAGTGCTAAGGATGGTCCTACAAGAGTTTTTAAGTTGTTTTCATGTTCAAACGATTCAACAATGAAGCTACAAGTTATTTCCAAGTTCCAATGAGTCAAGAATGAGCCTCAAATTGTTACGAATTGTTTTCTTGTTCATAAGAGTTAAGAATGGTCCTACAAGAGTTTACAAGTTGTTTCCATGTTCAAACGAGTCAATAATGAAGTTACAAGTTGTTTTGAAGTTCCAACGATTCAAGAATGAGTCTCAAATTGTTATAAATTGTTTTCTTGTTCAAAAGAGCTAAGAATGGTCCTACAAGAGTTTTCAAGTTGTTTCCTTGTTCAAACGAGTCTACAATGAAGCTACAAGTTGTTTCCAAGTTCGAACGAGTCAAGAATGAGCCTCAAATTGTTATGAATTGTTTTCTTATTCAAAAGAGCTAAGAATGGTCCTACAAGAGTTTACAAGTTGTTTCCATGTTCAAACGAGTCAATAATGAAGTTACAAGTTGTTTTCAAGTTCAAACGATTCAAGAATGAGTCTCAAATTGTTACAAATTGTTTTCTTGTTCAAAAGAGCTAAGAATGGTCCTACAAGAGTTTTCAAGTTATTTCCATGTTCAAACGAGTCAACAATGAAGCTACAAGTTATTTCCAAGTTCGAACGAGTCAAGAATGAACCTCAAATTGTTACGAATTGTTTTCTTGTTCAAAAGAGCTAAGAATGGTCCTACAAGAGTTTTCAAGTTGTTTCCATGTTCAAACGAGTCAACAATGAAGCTACAAGTTGTTTCCAAGATCGAACGAGTCAAGAATGAACCTCAAATTGTTACGAATTGTTTTCTTGTTCAAAAGAGCTAAGAATGGTCCTACAAGAGTTTTCAAGTTGTTTCCATGTTCAAACGAGTCAACAATGAAGCTACAAGTTGTTTCCAAGATCGAACGAGTCAAGAATGAACCTCAAATTGTTACGAATTGTTTTCTTGTTCAAAAGAGCTAAGAATAGTCCTACATGAGTTTTCAAGTTGTTTCCATGTTCAAACGAGTCAACAGTGAAGTTACAAGTTGTTTCCATGTTCGAACGAGTCAAGAATGAGCCTCAAATTGTGACAAATTGTTTTCTTGTTCAAAAGAGCTAAGAATTGTCCTACAAGAGTTTACAACTTGTTTCCATGTTCAAACGAGCCCACAATGAAGCTACAAGATGTTTCCAAGTTCGAACGAGTCAAGAATGAGCCTCAAATTGTAACGAATTTTTTTGTTGTTCAAAATAGCTAAGAATGGTCCTACAAGAGTTTACAAGTTGTTTCCATGTTCAAACGAGTCAATAATGAAGGTACAAGTTATTTTCAAGGTCGAACGATTCAAGAATGAGTTTCAAATTGTTACATATTGTTTTGTTATTAGAAAGAGCTAAGAATGGTCCCACAAGAGTTTCCAAGTTGTTTCCATCTTCAAACGAGTCAATAATGAAGGTACAAGTTGTTTTCAAGGTCGAACGATTCAAGAATGAGTCTCAAATTGTTACAAATTGTTTTCTTGTTCAAAAGAGCTAAGAATGGTCTTACAAGAGTTTTCAAGTTGTTTCCATGTTCAAATGAGTCAACAATGAAGCTACATGTTGTTTCCAAGTTCGAACGAGCCAAGAATGAGCCTCAAATTGTTACGAATTGTTTTCTTGTTCAAAAGAGCTAAGAATGGTCCTACAAGAGTTTACAAGTTCTTTCCATGTTCAAACGAGTCAATAATGAAGTTACAAGTTGTTTTTAAGCTCGAACGATTCAAGAATGAGTCTCAAATTGTTACAAATTGTTTTCTTGTTCAAAAGAACTAAGAATGGTCCTACAAGAGTTTACAAGTTGTTTCCATGTTCAAACGAGCCAACAATGAAGGCACAAGTTATTTCCATGTTCGAACGATTCAAGAATGAGTCTCAAACTGTTACAAATTGTTTTCTTGTTCAAAAGAGCTAAGAATAGTCATACAAGAGTTTTCAAGTTGTTTCCATGATTAAACGAGTGAACAATGAAGCGACAAGTTGTTTCCAAGTTCGAACGAGTCAAAAATGAGCCTCAAATTGTTACGATTTGTATTCTTGTTCAAAAGAGTTAAGAAGGGTCCTAGAAGAGTTTATAAGTTGTTTCCATGTTCAAACGAGTCAATAATGAAGTTACAAGTTGTTTTGAAGTTCGAACGAGTAATGAATTAGGCTCAAATTGTTACAAATTGTTTTCTTGTTCAAAAGAGCTAAGAATGGTCCTACAAGAGTTTTCAAGTTATTTCCATGTTCAAACGAGTCAACAATGAAGCTACAAGTTGTTTCCAAGTTCGAACGAGTCAAGAATGAGCCTCAAATTGTTACGATTTGTTTTCTTGTTCAAAAGAGCTAAGAATAGTCCTACAGGAGTTTTCAAGTTGTTTCCATGTTCGAACGAGTCAAGAATGAGACTCAAATTGTTACATATTGTTTTTTTGTTAAAAAGTGCTAAGGATGGTCCTACAAGAGTTTTTAAGTTGTTTCCATGTTCAAACGATTCAACAATGAAGCTACAAGTTATTTCCAAGTTCCAACGAGTCAAGAATGAGCCTCAAATTGTTACGAATTGTTTTCTTGTTCATAAGAGTTAAGAATGGTTCTACAAGAGTTTACAAGTTGTTTCCATGTTCAAACGAGTCAATAATGAAGTTACAAGTTGTTTTGAAGTTCCAACGATTCAAGAAAGAGTCTCAAATTGTTATAAATTGTTTTCTTGTTCAAAAGAGCTAAGAATGGTCCTACAAGAGTTTTCAAGTTGTTTCCTTGTTCAAACGTGTCTACAATGAAGCTACAAGTTGTTTCCAAGTTCGAACGAGTCAAGAATGAGCCTCAAATTGTTATGAATTGTTTTCTTGTTCAAAAGAGCTAAGAATGGTCCTACAAGAGTTTACAAGTTGTTTCCATGTTTAAACGAGTCAATAATGAAGTTACAAGTTGTTTTCAAGTTCAAACGATTCAAGAATGAGCCTCAAATTGTTATGATTTGTTTTCTTGTTTAAAAGAGCTAAGAATAGTCCTACAGGAGTTTTCAAGTTGTTTCCATGTTCAAACGAGTCAACAGTGAAGCTACATGTTGTTTCCATGTTCGAACGAGTCAAGAATGAGCCTCAAATTGTGACAAATTGTTTTCTTGTTGAAAAGAGCTAAGAATTGTCCTACAAGAGTTTACAACTTGTTTCCATGTTCAAACGAGCCCACAATGAAGCTACAAGATGTTTCCAAGTTCGAACGTGTCAAGAATGAGCCTCAAATTGTAACGAATTTTTTTGTTGTTCAAAAGAGCTAAGAATGGTCCTACAAGAGTTTACAAGTTGTTTCCATGTTCAAACGAGTCAACAATGAAGCTACAAGTTGTTTCCAAGTTCGAATGAGTCAAAAATGAGCCTCAAATTGTTATGAATTGTTTTCTTGTTCAAAAGAGCTAAGAATTGTCCTACAAGAGTTTACAAGTTGTTTCCATGTTGAAACGAGCCCACAATGAAGGCACAAGTTATTTCCAAGTTCGAACGATTCAAGAATGAGTCTCAAATTGTTACAAATTGTTTTCTTGTTCAAAAGAGCTAAGAATGGTCCTACAAGAGTTTTCAAGTTGTTTCCATGTTCAAACGAGTCAATAATGAAGCAACAAGTTGTTTCCAAGTTCGAACGAGTCAAGAATGAGCCTCAAATTGTTACGATTTGTATTCTTGTTCAAAAGAGCTAAGACTGGTCCTACAAGAGTTTACAAGTTGTTTCCATGTTCAAACGAGCCCACAATGAAGGCACAAGTTATTTCCAAGTTCGAACGATTCAAGAATGAGTCTCAAATTGTTACAAATTGTTTTCTTGTTCAAAAGAGCTAAGAATGGTCCTACAAGAGTTTTCAAGTTGTTTCTATGTTCAAACGAGTCAACAATGAAGCGACAAGTTGTTTCCAAGTTCGAACGAGTCAAAAATGAGCCTCAAATTGTTACGATTTATTTTCTTGTTCAAAAGAGCTAAGAATAGTCCTACAGTAGTTTTCAAGTTGTTTCCAAGTTCGAACGAGTCAAGAATGAGCCTCAAATTGTTACAAATTATTTTCTTGTTCAAAAGAGCTAAGAATGGTCCTACAAGAGTTTACAAGTTGTTTCCATGTTCAAACGAGTCAATAATGAAGTTACAAGTTGTTTTTAAGTTCGAACGATTCAAGAATGAGTCTCAAATTGTTACAAATTGTTTTCTTGTTCAAAAGAACTAAAAATGGTCCTACAAGAGTTTACAAGTTGTTTCCATGTTCAAACGAGCCCACAATGAAGGCACAAGTTATTTCCATGTTCGAACGATTCAAGAATGAGTCTCAAATTGTTACAAATTGTTTTCTTGTTCAAAAGAGCTAAGAATGGTCCTACAAGGGTTTTCAAGTTGTTTCCATGTTCAAACGAGTCAACAATGAAGCGACAAGTTGTTTCCAAGTTCGAACGAGTCAAGAATGAGCCTCAAATTGTTACGATTTGTATTCTTGTTCAAAAGAGCTAAGAATGGTCCTACAAGAGTTTACAAGTTGTTTCCATGTTCAAACGAGCCCACAATGAAGGCACAAGTTATTTCCAAGTTCGAACGATTCAAGAATGAGTCTCAAATTGTTACAAATTGTTTTCTTATTCAAAAGAGCTAAGAATGGTCCTACAAGAGTTTACAAGTTGTTTCCAAGTTCAAACGAGTCAATAATGAAGCTACAAGTTGTTTCCAAGTTCCAACGAGTCAAGAATGAGCCTCAAATTGTTACGAATTGTTTTCTTGTTCATAAGAGCTAAGAATGGTCCTACAAGAGTTTACAAGTTGTTTCCATGTTCAAACGAGTCAATAATGAAGTTACAAGTTGTTTTCAAGTTCGAACGATTGAAGAATGAGTCTCAAATTGTTATAAATTGTATTCTTGTTCAAAAGAGCTAAGAATGGTCCTACAAGAGTTTTCAAGTTGTTTCCTTGTTCAAACGAGTCTACAATGAAGCTACAAGTTGTTTCCAAGTTCGAACGAGTCAAGAATGAGCCTCAAATTGTTACGAATTGTTTTCTTGTTCAAAAGAGCTAAGAATGGTCCTGCAAGAGTTTACAAGTTGTTTCCATGTTCAAACGAGTCAATAATGAAGTTACAAGTTGTTTTCAAGTTTGAACGAGTAAAGTATTAGTCTCAAATTGTTACAAATTGTTTTCTTGTTCAAAAGAGCTAAGAATGGTCCTACAAGAGTTTACAAGTTGTTTCCAAGTTCAAACGAGTCAATAATGAAGCTACTAGTTGTTTCCAAGTTCCAACGAGTCAAGAATCAGCCTCAAATTGTTACGAATTGTTTTCTTGTTCATAAGAGCTAAGAATGGTCCTACAAGAGTTTACAAGTTGTTTCCAAGTTCAAACGAGTCAATAATGAAGTTACAAGTTGTTTTCAAGTTCGAACGATTGAAGAATGAGTCTAAAATTGTTACAAATTGTTTTCTTGTTCAAAAGAGCTAAGAATGGTCCTAAAAGAGTTTTCAAGTTGTTTCCATGTTCAAACGAGTCAATAATGAAGGTACAAGTTGTTTTCAAGGTCGAACGATTCAAGAATGAGTCTCAAATTGTTACATATTGTTTTCTTATTAAAAAGAGCTAAGGATGGTCCTACAAGAGTTTTTAAGTTGTTTTCATGTTCAAATTATTCAACAATGAAGCTACAAGTTGTTTCCAAGTTCCAACGAGTCAAGAATGAGCCTCAAATTGTTACGAATTGTTTTCTTGTTCATAAGAGTTAAGAATGGTCCTACAAGAGTTTACAAGTTGTTTCCATGTTCAAACGAGTCAATAATGAAGTTACAAGTTGTTTTCAAGTTCGAACGATTCAAGAATGAGTCTCAAATTGTTATAAATTGTTTTCTTGTTCAAAAGAGCAAAGAATGGTCCTACAAGAGTTTTCAAGTTGTTTTCTTGTTCAAACGAGTCTACAATGAAGCTACCAGTTGTTTCCAAGTTCGAACGAGTCAAGAATGAGCCTCAAATTGTTATGATTTGTTTTCTTGTTTAAAAGAGCTAAGAATAGTCCTACAGGAGTTTTCAAGTTATTTCCATGTTCAAACATGTCAACAATGAAGCTACAAGTAGTTTCCAAGTTCGAACGAGTCAAGAATGAGCCTCAAATTGTTACGAATTGTTTTCTTGTTCAAAAGAGCTAAGAATGGTCCTACAAGAGTTTACAAGTTGTTTCCATGTTCAAACGAGTCAATAATGAAGTTACAAGTTGTTTTTAAGTTCGAACGATTCAAGAATGAGTCTCAAATTGTTACAAATTGTTTTCTTGTTCAAAAGAGCTAAGAATGGTCCTACAAGAGTTTTCAAGTTGTTTTCATATTCAAACGAGTCAACAATGAAGCGACAAGTTGTTTCCAAGTTCGAACGAGTCAAGAATGAGCCTCAAATTGTTACGATTTGTATTATTGTTCAAAAGAGTTAAGAAGGGTCCTAGAAGAGTTTATAAGTTGTTTCCATGTTCAAACGAGTCAATAATGAAGTTACAAGTTGTTTTCAAGTTCGAACGAGTAAAGAATTAGTCTCAAATTGTTACAAATTGTTTTCTTGTTCAAAAGAGCTAAGAATGGTCCTACAAGAGTTTTCAAGTTGTTTCCATGTTCAAACGAGTCAACAATGAAGCTACAAGTTGTTTCCAAGTTCGAACGAGTCAAGAATGAGCCTCAAATTGTTAGGATTTATTTTCTTGTTCAAAAGAGCTAAGAATGGTCCTACAAGAGTTTACAAGTTGTTTCCATGTTCAAACGAGTCAATAATGAAGTTACAAGTTGTTTTCAAGTTCGAACGATTCAAGAATGAGTCTCAAATTGTTATAAATTGTTTTCTTGTTCAAAAGAGCAAAGAATGGTCCTACAAGAGTTTTCAAGTTGTTTCCTTGTTCAAACGTGTCTACAATGAAGCTACAAGTTGTTTCCAAGTTCGAACGAGTCAAGAATGAGCCTCAAATTGTTACGAATTATTTTCTTGTTCAAAAGAGCTAAGAATGGTCCTACAAGAGTTTACAAGTTGTTTCCATGTTCAAACGAGTCAATAATGAAGTTACAAGTTGTTTTCAAGTTCAAACGATTCAAGAATGAGTCTCAAATTGTTACAAATTGTTTTCTGGTTCAAAAGAGCTAAGAATGGTCCTACAAGAGTTTTCATGTTGTTTCCATGTTCAAACGAGTCAACAATGAAGCTACAAGTTGTTTCCAAATTCGAACGAGTCAAGAATGAGCCTCAAATTGTTACGAATTGTTTTTTTGTTCAAAAAAGCTAAGAATGGTCCTACAAGAGTTTACAAGTTGTTTCCATGTTCAAACGAGTCAATAATGAAGTTACAAGTTGTTTCCAAGTTCGAACGAGTCAAGAATGAGCCTCAAATTGTAACGAATTTTTTTCTTGTGCGAAAGAGCTAAGAATGGTCCTACAAGAGTTTACAAGTTGTTTCCATGTTCAAACGACTCAATAATGAAGGTACAAGTTGTATTCAAGGTCGAACGATTCAAGAATGAGTTTCAAATTGTTATATATTGTTTTGTTATTAGAAAAAGCTAAGAATGGTCCCACAAGAGTTTCCAAGTTGTTTCCATCTTCAAACGAGTCAATAATGAAGGTACAAGTTGTTTTCAAGGTCGAATGATTCAAGAATGAGTCTCAAATTGTTACAAATTGTTTTCTTGTTCAAAAGAGCTAAGAATGGTCCTACAAGAGTTTTCAAGTTGTTTCCATGTTCAAACGAGCCCACAATGAAGGCACAAGTTATTTCCAAGTTCGAACGATTCAAGAATGAGTCTCAAATTGTTTTCTTGTTCAAAAGAGCTAAGAATGGTCCTACAAGAGTTTTCAAGTTGTTTCCATGTTCAAACGAGTCAAAAATGAAGCGACAAGTTGTTTCCAAGTTCGAACGAGTCAAGAATGAGCCTCAAATTGTTACGATTTGTATTCTTGTTCAAAAGAGCTAAGAATGGTCCTCCAAGAGTTTACAAGTTGTTTCCATGTTCAAACGAGCCCATAATGAAGGCACAAGTTATTTCCAAGTTCGAACGATTCAAGAATGAGTCTCAAATTGTTACAAATTGTTTTCTTGTTCAAAAGAGCTAAGAATGGTCCTACAAGAGTTTTCAAATTGTTTTCATGTTCAAACGAGTCAACAATGAAGCGACAAGTTGTTTCCAAGTTCGAACGAGTCAAGAATGAGCCTCAAATTGTTACGATTTGTATTATTGTTCAAAAGAGTTAAGAAGGGTCCTAGGAGAGTTTATAAGTTGTTTCCATGTTCAAACGAGTCAATAATGAAGTTACAAGTTGTTTTCAAGTTCGAACGAGTAAAGAATTAGTCTCAAATTGTTACAAATTGTTTTCTTGTTCAAAAGAGCTAAGAATGGTCCTACAAGAGTTTTCAAGTTGTTTCCATGTTCAAACGAGTCAACAATGAAGCTACAAGTTGTTTCCAAGTTCGAACGAGTCAAGAATGAGCCTCAAATTGTTAGGATTTATTTTCTTGTTCAAAAGAGCTAAGAATGGTCCTACAAGAGTTTACAAGTTGTTTCCATGTTCAAACGAGTCAATAATGAAGTTACAAGTTGTTTTCAAATTCGAACGATTCAAGAATGAGTCTCAAATTGTTATAAATTGTTTTCTTGTTCAAAAGAGCAAAGAATGGTCCTACAAGAGTTTTCAAGTTGTTTCCTTGTTCAAACGTGTCTACAATGAAGCTACAAGTTGTTTCCAAGTTCGAACGAGTCAAGAATGAGCCTCAAATTGTTACGAATTGTTTTCTTGTTCAAAAGAGCTAAGAATGGTCCTACAAGAGTTTACAAGTTGTTTCCATGTTCAAACGAGTCAATAATGAAGTTACAAGTTGTTTTCAAGTTCAAACGATTCAAGAATGAGTCTCAAATTGTTACAAATTGTTTTCTTGTTCAAAAGAGCTAAGAATGGTCCTACAAGAGTTTTCATGTTGTTTCCATGTTCAAACGAGTCAACAATGAAGCTACAAGTTGTTTCCAAATTCGAACGAGTCAAGAATGAGCCTCAAATTGTTACGAATTGTTTTTTTGTTCAAAAAAGCTAAGAATGGTCCTACAAGAGTTTACAAGTTGTTTCCATGTTCAAACGAGTCAATAATGAAGTTACAAGTTGTTTCCAAGTTCGAACGAGTCAAGAATGAGCCTCAAATTGTAACGAATTTTTTTCTTGTGCGAAAGAGCTAAGAATGGTCCTACAAGAGTTTACAAGTTGTTTCCATGTTCAAACGACTCAATAATGAAGGTACAAGTTGTATTCAAGGTCGAACGATTCAAGAATGAGTTTCAAATTGTTATATATTGTTTTGTTATTAGAAAAAGCTAAGAATGGTCCCACAAGAGTTTCCAAGTTGTTTCCATCTTCAAACGAGTCAATAATGAAGGTACAAGTTGTTTTCAAGGTCGAATGATTCAGGAATGAGTCTCAAATTGTTACAAATTGTTTTCTTGTTCAAAAGAGCTAAGAATGGTCCTACAAGAGTTTTCAAGTTGTTTCTATCTTCAAACGAGTCAATAATGAAGCTACAAGTTGTTTCCAAGTTCGAACGAGTCAAGAATGAGCCTCAAATTGTTACGATTTGTTTTCTTGTTCAAAAGAGCTAAGAATGGTCCTACAAGTGTTTTGAAGTTGTTTCCATGTTCAAACGAGTCAACAATGAAGCTACAAGTTTTTTCAGAGTTCGAACGAGTCAAGAATGAGCCTCAAATTGTTACGAATTGTTTTCTTGTTCAAAAGAGCTAAGAATGGTCCTACAAGAGTTTACAAGTTGTTTCCATGTTCAAACGAGTCAATAATGAAGTTACAAGCTGTTTTCAAGTTCGAACGATTCAAGAATGAGCCTCAAATTGTTACGAATTATTTTCTTGTTCAAAATAGCTAAGAATGGTCATACAAGAGTTTACAAGTTGTTTCCATGTTCAAACGAGTCAATAATGAAGTTACAAGTTGTTTTCAAGTTCGAACGAGTAAAGAATGAGTCTTAAATTGTTACAAATTGTTTTCTTGTTCAAAAGAGCTAAGAATGGTCCTACAAGAGTTTTCAAGTTATTTCCATGTTCAAACGAGTCAACAATGAAGCTACAAGTTGTTTCCAAGTTCGAATGAGTCAAAAATGAGCCTCAAATTGTTATGAATTGTTTTCTTGTTCAAAAGAGCTAAGAATGGTCCTAGAAGAGTTTTCACGTTGTTTTCTTGTTCAAACGAGTAAAGAATGAAGTTACAAGTTGTTTTCAAATTCGAACGAGTATAGAATGAGTCTCAAATTGTGATAAATTGTTTTCTTGTTCAAAAGAGCTAAGAATTGTCCTACAAGAGTTTACAAGTTGTTTCCATGTTCAAACGAGCCCACAATGAAGGCACAAGTTATTTCCAAGTTTGAACGAGTCAAGAATTAGCCTCAAATTGTAACGAATTGTTTTCTTGTTCAAAAGAGCTAAGAATGGTCCTACAAGAGTTTACAAGTTGTTTCCACGTTCAAACGAGTCAATAATGAAGGTACAAATTGTTTTCGAGGTCGAACGATTCAAGAGGTTTCAAATTGTTACATATTGTTTTGTTATTAAAAAGAGCTAAGAATGGTCCTATAAGAGTTTACAAGTTGTTTCCATCTTCAAACGAGTCAATAACGAAGGTACAAGTTGTTTTGAAGGTCGAACGATTCAAGAATGAGTCTCAAGTTGTTACAAATTGTTTTCTTGTTCAAAAGAGCTAAGAATGGTCCTTGAAGAGTTTTCAAGTTATTTCCATGTTCAAACGAGTCCACAATGAAGCTACAAGTTATTTCCAAGTTCGAATGAGTCAAAAATGAGCCTCAAATTGTTATGAATTGTTTTCAAGTTCAAAAGAGCTAAGAATGGTCCTAGAAGAGTTTTCAAGTTGTTTCCTTGTTCAAACGAGTCAAGAATGAAGTTACAAGTTGTTTTTAAGTTCGAACGATTCAAGAATGAGTCTCAAATTGTGATAAATTGTTTTCTTGTTCAAAAGAGCTAAGAATTGTCCTACAAGAGTTTACAAGTTGTTTCCATGTTCAAACGTGCCCACAATGAAGGCACAAGTTATTTCCAAGTTCGAACGAGTCAAGAATGAGCCTCAAATTGTATAGAATTGTTTTCTTGTTCAAAAGAGCTAAGAATGGTCCTACAAGAGTTTACAAGTTGTTTCCACGTTCAAACGAGTCAATAATGAAGGTACAAGTTGTTTTCAAGGTCGAACGATTCAAGAATGAGTCTCAAGTTGTTACAAATTGTTTTCTTGTTCAAAAGAGCTAAGAATGGTCCTAGAAGAGTTTTCAGGTTGTTTCCATGTTCAAATGAGTCAACAATGAAGCTACAAGTTGTTTCCATGTTCGAACGAGTCAAGAATGAGCCTCAAATTGTAACGAATTGTTTTCTTGTTCAAAAGAGCTAAGAATGGTCCTACAAGAGTTTACAAGTTGTTTCCAAGTTCAAACGAGTCAATAATGAAGGTACAAGTTGTTTTCAAGGTCGAACGATTCAAGAATGAGTCTCAAATTGTTACATATTGTTTTCTTATTAAAAAAAGCTAAGGATGGTCCTACAAGAGTTTTTAAGTTGTTTCCATGTTGAAACGATTCAACAATTAAGCTACAAGTTGTTTCCAAGTTCCAACGAGTCAAGAATGAGCCTCAAATTGTTACGAATTGTTTTCTTGTTCATAAGAGCTAAGAATGGTCCTACAAGAGTTTACAAGTTGTTTCCAAGTTCAAACGAGTCAATAATGAAGGTACAAGTTGTTTTCAAGGTCGAACGATTCAAGAATGAGTCTCAAATTGTTACAAATTGTTTTCTTGTTCAAAAGAGGTAAGAATGGTCCTACAAGAGTTTTCAAGTTGTTTCCATGTTCAAACGAGTCAACAATGAAGCTACAAGTTGTTTCCAAGTTCGAACGAGTCAAGAATGAGCCTCAAATTGTTACGATTTGTTTTCTTGTTCAAAAGAGCTAAGAATGGTCCTACAAGTGTTTTGAAGTTGTTTCCGTGTTCAAACGAGTCAACAATGAAGCTACAAGTTGTTTCAGAGTTCAAACAAGTCAAGAATGAGCCTCAAATTGTTACGAATTGTTTTCTTGTTCAAAAGAGCTAAGAATGGTCCTACAAGAGTTTACAAGTTGTTTCCATGTTCAAACGAGTCAATAATGAAGGTACAAGTTGCTTTCAAGGTCGAACGATTCAAGAATGAGTTTCAAATTGTTATATATTGTTTTGTTATTAGAAAAAGCTAAGAATGGTCCCACAAGAGTTTCCAAGTTGTTTCCATCTTCAAACGAGTCAATAATGAAGGTACAAGTTGTTTTCAAGGTCGAATGATTCAAGAATGAGTCTCAAATTGTTACAAATTGTTTTCTTGTTCAAAAGAGCTAAGAATGGTCCTACAAGAGTTTTCAAGTTGTTTCCATCTTCAAACGAGTCAATAATGAAGCTACAAGTTGTTTCCAAGTTCGAACGAGTCAAGAATGAGCCTTAAATTGTTACGATTTGTTTTCTTGTTCAAAAGAGCTAAGAATTGTCCTACAAGTGTTTTGAAGTTGTTTCCATGTTCAAACGAGTCAACAATGAAGCTACAAGTTTTTTCAGAGTTCGAACGAGTCAAGAATGAGCCTCAAATTGTTACGAATTGTTTTCTTGTTCAAAAGAGCTAAGAATGGTCCTACAAGAGTTTACAAGTTGTTTCCATGTTCAAACGAGTCAATAATGAAGTTACAAGTTGTTTTCAAGTTCGAACGATTCAAGAATGAGCCTCAAACTGTTACGAATTATTTTCTTGTTCAAAAGAGCTAAGAATGGTCATACAAGAGTTTACAAGTTGTTTCCAAGTTCAAACGAGTCAATAATGAAGTTACAAGTTGTTTTCAAGTTCGAACGAGTAAAGAATGAGTCTCAAATTGTTACAAATTGTTTTCTTGTTCAAAAGAGCTAAGAATGGTCCTACAAGAGTTTTCAAGTTATTTCCATGTTCAAACGAGTCAACAATGAAGCTACAAGTTGTTTCCAAGTTCGAATGAGTCAAAAATGAGCCTCAAATTGTTATGAATTGTTTTCTTGTTCAAAAGAGCTAAGAATTGTCCTACAAGAGTTTACAAGTTGTTTCCATGTTCAAACGAGCCCACAATGAAGGCACAAGTTATTTCCAAGTTCGAACGAGTCAAGAATGAGCCTCAAATTGTATAGAATTGTTTTCTTGTTCAAAAGAGCTAAGAATGGTCCTACAAGAGTTTACAAGTTGTTTCCACGTTCAAACGAGTCAATAATGAAGGTACAAGTTGTTTTCAAGGTCGAACGATTCAAGAATGAGTCTCAAGTTGTTACAAATTGTTTTCTTGTTCAAAAGAGCTAAGAATGGTCCTAGAAGAGTTTTCAAGTTGTTTCCATGTTCAAACGAGTCAACAATGAAGCTACAAGTTGTTTCCATGTTCGAACGAGTCAAGAATGAGCCACAAATTGTAACGAATTGTTTTCTTGTTCAAAAGAGCTAAGAATGGTCCTACAAGAGTTTACAAGTTGTTTCCAAGTTCAAACGAGTCAATAATGAAGGTACAAGTTGTTTTCAAGGTCGAACGATTCAAGAATGAGTCTCAAATTGTTACATATTGTTTTCTTATTAAAAAAAGCTAAGGATGGTCCTACAAGAGTTTTTAAGTTGTTTCCATGTTGAAACGATTCAACAATGAAGCTACAAGTTGTTTCCAAGTTCCAACGAGTCAAGAATGAGCCTCAAATTGTTACGAATTGTTTTCTTGTTCATAAGAGCTAAGAATGGTCCTATAAGAGTTTACAAGTTGTTTCCAAGTTCAAACGAGTCAATAATGAAGGTACAAGTTGTTTTCAAGGTCGAACGATTCAAGAATGAGTCTCAAATTGTTACAAATTGTTTTCTTGTTCAAAAGAGGTAAGAATGGTCCTACAAGAGTTTTCAAGTTGTTTCCATGTTCAAACGAGTCAACAATGAAGCTACAAGTTGTTTCCCAGTTCGAACGAGTCAAGAATGAGCCTCAAATTGTTACGATTTGTTTTCTTGTTCAAAAGAGCTAAGAATGGTCCTACAAGTGTTTTGAAGTTGTTTCCGTGTTCAAACGAGTCAACAATGAAGCTACAAGTTGTTTCAGAGTTCAAACAAGTCAAGAATGAGCCTCAAATTGTTACGAATTGTTTTCTTGTTCAAAAGAGCTAAGAATGGTCCTACAAGAGTTTACAAGTTGTTTCCTTGTTCGAACGAGTCAATAATGAAGTTACAAGTTGTTTTCAAGGTCGAACGATTCAAGAATGAGTTTCAAAAATTCTACATATTGTTTTCTTATTAAAAAGAGCTAAGAATGGTCCTACAAGAGTTTACAAGTTGTTTTCATCTTCAAACGAGTCAATAATAAAGGTACAAGTTGTTTTAAAGGTCGAACGATTCCAGAATTAGTCTCAAATTGTTACAAATTATTTTCTTGTTCAAAAGAGCTAAGAATGGTCCTAGAAGAGTTTACAAGTTGTTTCCATGTTTAAACGAGTCAATAATGAAGTTACATGTTGTTTCCAAGTTCGAACGAGTCAAGAATGAGCCTCAAATTGTTACAAATTGTTTTCTTGTTCAAAAGAGCTAAGAATGGTCCTACAAGAGTTTACAAGTTGTTTCCAAGTTCAAACGAGTCAATAATGAAGCTACAAGTTGTTTTCAAGTTCCAACGAGTCAAGAATGAGCCTCAAATTGTTACGAATTGTTTTCTTGTTCATAAGAGCTAAGAATGGTCCTACAAGAGTTTACAAGTTGTTTCCATGTTCAAACGAGTCAATAATGAAGTTACAAGTTGTTTTCAAGTTCGAACGATTCAAGAATGAGTCTCAAATTGTTATAAATTTTTTTCTCGTTCAAAAGAGCTAAGAATGGTCCTACAAGAGTTTTCAAGTTGTTTCCATGTTCAAACGAGTCTACAATGAAGCTACAAGTTGTTTCCAAGTTCGAACGAGTCAAGAATGAGCCTCAAATTGTTACGAATTATTTTCTTGTTCAAAAGAGCTAAGAATGGTCCTACAAGAGTTTACAAGTTGTTTCCATGTTCAAACGAGTCAATAATGAAGTTACAAGTTGTTTTCATGTTCGAACGATTCAACAATGAGTCTCAAATTGTTACAAATTGTTTTCTTGTTCAAAAGAGGTAAGAATGGTCCTACAATAGTTTTCAAGTTGTTTCCATGTTCAAACGAGTCAACAATGAAGCTACAAGTTGTTTCCAAGTTCGAACGAGTCAAGAATGAGCCTCAAATTGTTACGAATTGTTTTCTTGTTCATAAGAGCTAAGAATGGTCCTACAAGAGTTTACAAGTTGTTTCCATGTTCAAACGAGTCAATAATGAAGTTACAAGTTGTTTTCAAGTTCGAACGAGTAAAGTATTAGTCTCAAATTGTTACAAATTGTTTTCTTGTTCAAAAGAGCTAAGAATGGTCCTACAAGAGTTTACAAGTTGTTTCCAAGTTCAAACGAGTCAATAATGAAGCTACAAGTTGTTTTCAAGTTCCAACGAGTCAAGAATGAGCCTCAAATTGTTACGAATTATTTTCTTGTTCATAAGAGCTAAGAATGGTCCTACAAGAGTTTACAAATTGTTTCCATGTTCAAACGAGTCAATAATGAAGTTACAAGTTGTTTTCAAGTTCGAACGATTGAAGAATGAGTCTCAAATTGTTATAAATTGTTTTCTTGTTCAAAAGAGCTAAGAATGGTCCTACAAGAGTTTTCAAGTTGTTTCCTTGTTCAAACGAGTCTACAATGAAGCTACAAGTTGTTTCCAAGTTCGAACGAGTCAAGAATGAGCCTCAAATTGTTACGAATTGTTTTCTTGTTCAAAAGAGCTAAGAATGGTCCTACAAGAGTTTACAAGTTGTTTCCATGTTCAAACGAGTCAATAATGAAGTTACAAGTTGTTTTCAAGTTCGAACGATTCAACAATGAGTCTCAAATTGTTACAAATTGTTTTTTTGTTCAAAAGAGCTAAGAATGGTCCTACAAGAGTTTTCAAATTGTTTCCTTGTTCAAACGAGTCTACAATGAAGCTACAAGTTGTTTCCAAGTTCGAACGAGTCAAGAATGAGCCTCAAATTGTTACAAATTGTTTTCTTGTTCAAAAGAGCTAAGAATGGTCCTACAATAGTTTTCAAGTTGTTTCCATGTACAAACGAGTCAACAAGGAAGCTACAAGTTGTTTCCAAGTTCGAACGAGTCAAGAATGAGCCTCAAATTGTTATGATTTGTTTTCTTGTTCAAAAGAGCTAAGAATGGTCCTAGAAGAGTTTACAAGTTGTTTCCATGTTCAAACGAGTCAATAATGAAGTTACAAGTTGTTTTCAAGTTCGAACGAGTAAAGTATTAGTCTCAAATTATTACAAATTGTTTTCATGTTCAAAAGAGCTAAGAATGGTCCTACAAGAGTTTTCAAGTTGTTTCCTTGTTCAAACGAGTCTACAATGAAGCTACAAGTTGTTTCCAAGTTCGAACGAGTCAAGAATGAGCCTCAAATTGTTACGAATTGTTTTCTTGTTCAAAGGAGCTAAGAATGGTCCTACAAGAGTTTACAAGTTGTTTCCATGTTCAAACGAGTCAATAATGAAGTTACAAGTTGTTTTCAAGTTCGAACGATTCAACAATGAGTCTCAAATTGTTACAAATTGTTTTCTTGTTCAAAAGAGCTAAGAATGGTCCTACAAGAGTTTTCAAGTTGTTTCCTTGTTCAAACGAGTCTACAATGAAGCTACAAGTTGTTTCCAAGTTCGAATGAGTCAAGAATGAGCCTCAAATTGTTACAAATTGTTTTCTTGTTCAAAAGAGCTAAGAATGGTCCTACAATAGTTTTCAAGTTGTTTCCATGTTCAAACGAGTCAACAATGAAGCTACAAGTTGTTTCCAAGTTCGAACGAGTCATGAATGAGCCTCAAATTGTTACGAATTGTTTTCTTGTTCAAAAGAGCTAAGAATGGTCCTACAAGAGTTTACAAGTTGTTTCCATGTTCAAACGAGTCAATAATGAAGTTACAAGTTGTTTTCAAGTTTGAACGAGTAAAGTATTAGTCTCAAATTGTTACAAATTGTTTTCTTGTTCAAAAGAGCTAAGAATGGTTCTACAAGAGTTTACAAGTTGTTTCCAAGTTCAAACGAGTCAATAATGAAGCTACTAGTTGTTTCCAAGTTCCAACGAGTCAAGAATGAGCCTCAAATTGTTACGAATTATTTTCTTATTCATAAGAGCTAAGAATGGTCCTACAAGAGTTTACAAGTTGTTTCCATGTTCAAACGAGTCAATAATGAAGTTACAAGTTGTTTTCAAGTTCGAACGATTGAAGAATGAGTCTCAAATTGTTATAAATTGTTTTCTTGTTCAAAAGAGCTAAGAATGGTCCTACAAGAGTTTTCAAGTTGTTTCCTTGTTCAAACGAGTCTACAATGAAGCTACAAGTTGTTTCCATGTTCGAACGAGTCAAGAATGAGCCTCGAATTGTTACGAATTGTTTTCTTGTTCAAAAGAGCTAAGAATGGTCCTACAATAGTTTTCAAGTTGTTTCCATGTTCAAACGAGTCAACAATGAAGCTACAAGTTGTTTCCAAGTTCGAACGAGTCAAGAATGAGCCTCAAATTGTTACAAATTGTTTTCTTGTTCAAAAGTGCTAAGAATGGTCCTACAATAGTTTTCAAGTTGTTTCCATGTTCAAACGAGTCAACAAGGAAGCTACAAGTTGTTTCCAAGTTCGAACGAGTCAAGAATGAGCCTCAAATTGTTATGATTTGTTTTCTTGTTCAAAAGAGCTAAGAATGGTCCTAGAAGAGTTTACAAGTTGTTTCCTTGTTCAAACGAGTCAATAATGAAGTTACAAGTTGTTTTCAAGTTCGAACGAGTAAAGTATTAGTCTCAAATTGTTAAAAATTGTTTTCTTGTTCAAAAGAGCTAAGAATGGTCCTACAAGAGTTTACAAGTTGTTTCCAAGTTCAAACGAGTCAATAATGAAGCTACAAGTTGTTTCCAAGTTCCAACGAGTCAAGAATGAGCCTCAAATTGTTACGAATTGTTTTCTTGTTCAAAAGAGCTAAGAATGGTCCTACAAGAGTTTACAAGTTGTTTCCATGTTCAAACGAGTCAATAATGAAGTTACAAGTTGTTTTCAAGTTCGAACGATTCAAGAATGAGTCTCAAATTGTTATAAATTTTTTTCTCGTTCAAAAGAGCTAAGAATGGTCCTACAAGAGTTTTCAAGTTGTTTCCATGTTCAAACGAGTCTACAATGAAGCTACAAGTTGTTTCCAAGTTCGAACGAGTCAAGAATGAGCCTCAAATTGTTACGAATTATTTTCTTGTTCAAAAGAGCTAAGAATGGTCCTACAAGAGTTTACAAGTTGTTTCCATGTTCAAACGAGTCAATAATGAAGTTACAAGTTGTTTTCATGTTCGAACGATTCAACAATGAGTCTCAAATTGTTACAAATTGTTTTCTTGTTCAAAAGAGGTAAGAATGGTCCTACAATAGTTTTCAAGTTGTTTCCATGTTCAAACGAGTCAACAATGAAGCTACAAGTTGTTTCCAAGTTCGAACGAGTCAAGAATGAGCCTCAAATTGTTACGAATTGTTTTCTTGTTCATAAGAGCTAAGAATGGTCCTACAAGAGTTTACAAGTTGTTTCCATGTTCAAACGAGTCAATAATGAAGTTACAAGTTGTTTTCAAGTTCGAACGAGTAAAGTATTAGTCTCAAATTGTTACAAATTGTTTTCTTGTTCAAAAGAGCTAAGAATGGTCCTACAAGAGTTTACAAGTTGTTTCCAAGTTCAAACGAGTCAATAATGAAGCTACAAGTTGTTTTCAAGTTCCAACGAGTCAAGAATGAGCCTCAAATTGTTACGAATTATTTTCTTGTTCATAAGAGCTAAGAATGGTCCTACAAGAGTTTACAAATTGTTTCCATGTTCAAACGAGTCAATAATGAAGTTACAAGTTGTTTTCAAGTTCGAACGATTGAAGAATGAGTCTCAAATTGTTATAAATTGTTTTCTTGTTCAAAAGAGCTAAGAATGGTCCTACAAGAGTTTTCAAGTTGTTTCCTTGTTCAAACGAGTCTACAATGAAGCTACAAGTTGTTTCCAAGTTCGAACGAGTCAAGAATGAGCCTCAAATTGTTACGAATTGTTTTCTTGTTCAAAAGAGCTAAGAATGGTCCTACAAGAGTTTACAAGTTGTTTCCATGTTCAAACGAGTCAATAATGAAGTTACAAGTTGTTTTCAAGTTCGAACGATTCAACAATGAGTCTCAAATTGTTACAAATTGTTTTTTTGTTCAAAAGAGCTAAGAATGGTCCTACAAGAGTTTTCAAATTGTTTCCTTGTTCAAACGAGTCTACAATGAAGCTACAAGTTGTTTCCAAGTTCGAACGAGTCAAGAATGAGCCTCAAATTGTTACAAATTGTTTTCTTGTTCAAAAGAGCTAAGAATGGTCCTACAATAGTTTTCAAGTTGTTTCCATGTACAAACGAGTCAACAAGGAAGTTACAAGTTGTTTCCAAGTTCGAACGAGTCAAGAATGAGCCTCAAATTGTTATGATTTGTTTTCTTGTTCAAAAGAGCTAAGAATGGTCCTAGAAGAGTTTACAAGTTGTTTCCATGTTCAAACGAGTCAATAATGAAGTTACAAGTTGTTTTCAAGTTCGAACGAGTAAAGTATTAGTCTCAAATTGTTACAAATTGTTTTCATGTTCAAAAGAGCTAAGAATGGTCCTACAAGAGTTTTCAAGTTGTTTCCTTGTTCAAACGAGTCTACAATGAAGCTACAAGTTGTTTCCAAGTTCGAACGAGTCAAGAATGAGCCTCAAATTGTTACGAATTGTTTTCTTGTTCAAAGGAGCTAAGAATGGTCCTACAAGAGTTTACAAGTTGTTTCCATGTTCAAACGAGTCAATAATGAAGTTACAAGTTGTTTTCAAGTTCGAACGATTCAACAATGAGTCTCAAATTGTTACAAATTGTTTTCTTGTTCAAAAGAGCTAAGAATGGTCCTACAAGAGTTTTCAAGTTGTTTCCTTGTTCAAACGAGTCTACAATGAAGCTACAAGTTGTTTCCAAGTTCGAACGAGTCAAGAATGAGCCTCAAATTGTTACAAATTGTTTTCTTGTTCAAAAGAGCTAAGAATGGTCCTACAATAGTTTTCAAGTTGTTTCCATGTTCAAACGAGTCAACAATGAAGCTACAAGTTGTTTCCAAGTTCGAACGAGTCATGAACGAGCCTCAAATTGTTACGAATTGTTTTCTTGTTCAAAAGAGCTAAGAATGGTCCTACAAGAGTTTACAAGTTGTTTCCATGTTCAAACGAGTCAATAATGAAGTTACAAGTTGTTTTCAAGTTTGAACGAGTAAAGTATTAGTCTCAAATTGTTACAAATTGTTTTCTTGTTCAAAAGAGCTAAGAATGGTTCTACAAGAGTTTACAAGTTGTTTCCAAGTTCAAACGAGTCAATAATGAAGCTACTAGTTGTTTCCAAGTTCCAACGAGTCAAGAATGAGCCTCAAATTGTTACGAATTATTTTCTTATTCATAAGAGCTAAGAATGGTCCTACAAGAGTTTACAAGTTGTTTCCATGTTCAAACGAGTCAATAATGAAGTTACAAGTTGTTTTCAAGTTCGAACGATTGAAGAATGAGTCTCAAATTGTTATAAATTGTTTTCTTGTTCAAAAGAGCTAAGAATGGTCCTACAAGAGTTTTCAAGTTGTTTCCTTGTTCAAACGAGTCTACAATGAAGCTACAAGTTGTTTCCATGTTCGAACGAGTCAAGAATGAGCCTCGAATTGTTACGAATTGTTTTCTTGTTCAAAAGAGCTAAGAATGGTCCTACAATAGTTTTCAAGTTGTTTCCATGTTCAAACGAGTCAACAATGAAGCTACAAGTTGTTTCCAAGTTCGAACGAGTCAAGAATGAGCCTCAAATTGTTACAAATTGTTTTCTTGTTCAAAAGAGCTAAGAATGGTCCTACAATAGTTTTCAAGTTGTTTCCATGTTCAAACGAGTCAACAAGGAAGCTACAAGTTGTTTCCAAGTTCGAACGAGTCAAGAATGAGCCTCAAATTGTTATGATTTGTTTTCTTGTTCAAAAGAGCTAAGAATGGTCCTAGAAGAGTTTACAAGTTGTTTCCTTGTTCAAACGAGTCAATAATGAAGTTACAAGTTGTTTTCAAGTTCGAACGAGTAAAGTATTAGTCTCAAATTGTTAAAAATTGTTTTCTTGTTCAAAAGAGCTAAGAATGGTCCTACAAGAGTTTACAAGTTGTTTCCAAGTTCAAACGAGTCAATAATGAAGCTACAAGTTGTTTCCAAGTTCCAACGAGTCAAGAATGAGCCTCAAATTGTTACGAATTGTTTTCTTGTTCAAAAGAGCTAAGAATGGTCCTACAAGAATTTACAAGTTGTTTCCATGTTCAAACGTGTCAACAATGAAGGTACAAGTTGTTTTCAAGGTCGAACGATTCAAGAATGAGTCTCAAATTCTTACATATTGTTTTCTTGTTCAAAAGAGCTAAGAATGGTCTTAGAAGAGTTTACAAGTTGTTTCCACGTTCAAACGAGTCAATAATGAAGTTACAAGTTGTTTTTAAGTTCGAACGAGTAAAGAATGAGGCTCAAATTGTTATAAATTGTATTCTTGTTCAAAAGAGCTAAGAATGGTCCTACAAGAGTTTACAAGTTGTTTCCATGTTCAAACGAGCCCACAATGAAGGCACAAGTTATTTCCAAGTTCGAACGATTCAAGAATGAGTCTCAAATTGTTACAAATTGTGTTCTTTTTCAAAAGAGCTCAGAATGGTCCTACAAGAGTTTTCAAGTTGTTTCCACGTTCAAACGAGTCAACAATGAAGCTACAAGTTGTTTCTAAGTTCGAACGAGTCAAGAATGAGCCTCAAATTGTTACGATTTTTTTTTTGTTCAAAAGAGTTAAGAAGGGTCCTAGAAGAGTTTATAAGTTGTTTCCATGTTCAAACGAGTCAATAATGAAGTTAGAAGTTGTTTTCAAGTTCGAACGAGTAAAGAATTAGTCTCAAATTGTTATAAATTGTTTTCTTGTTCAAAAGAACTAAGAATGGTCCTACAAGAGTTTTCAAGTTGTTTCCATGTTCAAACGAGTCAACAATGAAGCTACAAGTTGTTTCCAAGTTCGAACGAGTCAAGAATGAGCCTCAAATTGTTACGATTTGTTTTCTTGTTCAAAAGAGCTAAGAATGGTCCTACAAGAGTTTTCAAGTTGTTTCCTTGTTCAAACGAGTCAACAATGAAGCTACATGTTGTTTCAAGTTCGAACGAGTCAAGAATGAGCCTCAAATTGTTATGATTTGTTTTCTTGTTTAAAAGAGCTAAGAATAGTCCTACTGGAGTTTTCAAGTTGTTTCCATGTTCAAACGAGTCAACAGTGAAGCTACAAGTTGTTTCCATGTTCGAACGAGTCAAGAATGAGCCTCAAATTGTTACGAATTGTTTTATTGTTCAAAAAAGCTAAGAATGGTCCTACAAGAGTTTACAAGTTGTTTCCATGTTCAAACGAGTCAATAATGATGTTACAAGTTGTTTCCAAGTTTGAGCGAGTCAAGAATGAGCCTCAAATTGTAACGAATTTTTTTCTTATTCAAAAGAGCTAAGAATGGTCCTACAAGAGTTTACAAGTTGTTTCCATGTTCAAACGAGTCAATAATGAAGGTACAAGTTGTTTTCAAGGTCGAACGATTCAAGAATGAGTTTCAAATTGTTTCATATTATTTTGTTATTAGAAAGAGCTAAGAATGGTCCCACAAGAGTTTCCAAGTTGTTTCCATCTTCAAACGAGTCAATAATGAAGGTACAAGTTGTTTTCAAGGTCGAACGATTCAAGAATGAGTCTCAAATTGTTACAAATTGTTACAAATTGTTTTCTTGTTCAAAAGAGCTAAGAATGGTCCTACAAGAGTTTTCAAGTTGTTTCCATGTTCAAACGAGTCAACAATGAAGCTACATGTTGTTTCCAAGTTCGAACGAGCCAAGAATGAGCCTCAAATTGTTACGAATTGTTTTCTTGTTCAAAAGAGCTAAAAATGGTCCTACAAGAGTTTACAAGTTGTTTCCATGTTCAAATGAGTCAATAATGAAGTTACAAGTTATTTTTAAGTTCGAACGATTCAAGAATGAGTCTCAAATTGTTACAAATTGTTTTCTTGTTCAAAAGAGCTAAGAATGGTCCTACAAGAGTTTACAAGTTGTTTCCATGTTCAAACGAGCCCACAATGAAGACACAAGTTATTTCCAAGTTCGAACGATTCAAGAATGAGTCCCAAATTGTTATGATACAGGGGCTGATGTGCTTGTTCTCATGGACAAAAATGTGGCTTTGGACTTCTTCTCATGCGATTCTATACATGGAAATTGGTTGGGCAATGTTTCAAGTCCAATAGTCAGCTTAATTACCAACATGGGCTGATTTATTATGTTGGGTTATTATTAGATATTTATATTAAGTAAATTTTGGCTTGCAAGTTTTTACCTTTCACTTGAAAGGGTTTTTCTTGTTTTAAGCACTTAGGATTTATTTTTCTAGTTGAATATGGTTTTGATGTAATTCCTATTTGGATTGGGATTTTGATTGGTTTCCAATTTGGGTTCAAGTATTAGCAATTCCTAGCTGATTTTGAATCTAATTGAGAATCCTAATTGTTTTAGGTTAAGGTTATATTCCTTGCCTATATATACCCATATATTGTAATCTTTTAAGAGACAAGAAATTGATAAATAAAATCGTGAGTTTTTATACTTGCAAAACCCTAGGAAGTTGGTGGTTAATTCCTTTATACTTTCTTATCCAGATTTCGTTTAGTTTGTGGGTGATTAATTTCTTTAAGCAATCTAAGCAAATCGATCCTTTAGTTTTGTTTCTTGGTGATTAAATTCTTTATAGAAGCAATCTAAAGTTACTTTTCCGCTGTAAATCTGATCTACATAGGAAAATATACATCATCTTGGTATCTAGAGCTCGGTTTGGTGATTTTTTTTGAAGATCTTCTTCAAAAACGTGGGCAACATGGCTGGTGTGTCTAATGAGGAAGAATTGAAGGTTTCACAAGGTTTAACGTTGGATCAAGCTCATAATATGCGAAGGGATAGGGAAATTAATGAATTAAGGGAGCAATTGAAGGAGGTGTTAGCAAAATTGGATCGAAGAGGTTCATCTCATAGTCCACATAGAAGTGAAAAATCTGCACACATATCAGATTTAGAAGATGAAGATGATTCAAGACGTAAGATCCAAAAAGCTAAGGATGATGATAGTGGTTTGCGTTTCCTGAATTTGATGGTAGCATGAAGCCGGAGAAATTTCTTGAATGGTTGCAACGTATCGAGCGAATCTTTGATTACAAAGATTATGATGATCGCAAGAGGTTTAAAGTGGCAGCATTAAAACTTATGGGTTATGCCAATTTGTGGTATGAAAATCTAAAATCAAAGAGAAGAAAGGAAGGCAAGGCGAAAATTGATTCATGGGAATCCCTTAAGGTGAGGATGAAAAAACGGTTTTTACCTACTGATTACGTGCAAGATATATTCCTGAAATTTCAAGGTTTCAAGCAAGATGCACTCTCGGTTGAGGAGTATACTACTGAATTTGAAAGATTAACTATGTTATGTGATTTAGAAGAGAGAGTGGAACATAAAATTGCTCGTTTTCTGGCTGGTGTAAATCTGAATATTGCTGAAAAAGTGGATCTACAACCTTATTGGTCTTTTGAAGAAGTGTGTAAAGTGGCTCTACGAGCGGAGAAGCATGCAAGGACTAAGAAATCTGCCTATGTGAAGCCCTATCAAGAGAAAAATAAATTTCAGGCTAGAAACGTGGCACAATCTGGTGCTAAAAGCACTCCCAAATTTGACAATTTCAAGAAGGATAAAGAGAAGAACTCAACGCCTTTGGCAACAGAAGATAAAAAGATTTGCTTCAAGTGCAAGGGTTATGGACACATGATGCGGGACTGCCCTAGTAACCGTGTAATGACTTTGCATGATATTGAGGAGATTGATGAAATTTATTCTTCGAAGGATATTGAATTCAATGAAGAAAAGGAGGAGTTTCAATGTGAAGAAGACTATGATTCTGAAGTGGAACCTGAAACACGTGGCTCAAATCTGATTGCTAGAAGAATTTTGCAAGCAAAGCCAAGTCCGGTTGAGGGTGATCAGAGGGAAAAAATATTTATGACAAGAGTTCTAGTGAGAGACAAGTTATGCAACATGATCATAGACACGGGTAGCTGCACCAATGTAGTTTCCACAACTTTGATTGAGAAGCTTAATTGGCCTACAAAATCACATCCAAAACCCTACAAATTGCATTGGCTAAGTGATGGAAGTGACGTGAAGGTAACCAAACAAGCACTTATTTCTTTTGAAATTGGTCAATTTAAAGATGAAGTTTTGTGTGATGTTTGTGATATGGATGCATGTCATATTTTATTGGGTAGACCTTGGCAGTATGATAGATTTGTTAAATTTGATGGGAGAACAAATGTTTATATTGCTAAAGTGGGAAGCAAGAGAACAACTTTAAAACCTATAGTTACGCATCAAGCACCAAAGGAGAACTTGTTCTTGAATGAGAAGCAAATTGGGCGTGAATTAGAGCAAGAGGGTCGTGGTTATTTGTTGTTTGCTAGTAAGATTCCATCTGAACAATCTTCTAGTCCCCCTGAAATTTTGGATAGTGTGCTTAATGAGTTTATGGATGTTTTTCCTGAAAATTTACCCCCTGGTTTGCCACCTATTCGCGGGATTGAACATCAAATTGATCTAATTCCCGGTGCTCCATTACCAAATAAAGCGGCTTATAGGTGTAATCCTCAAGAGGCTAAAGAGCTCCAAAGGCAGATTGAAGAATTGCTTGAAAGGGGTTATGTGAGGGAGAGCATGAGTCCTTGTGCCGTTCCTATTTTGGTGGTACCTAAAAAGGATGGAACTTGGCGCATGTGCGTTGATAGTAGAGCAGTGAATAACATCACCATTAAGTATAGATTTCCAATTCCCAGATTAGATGATTTACTAGATGAATTACATGGCTCTACATTGTTTTCAAAAATTGATCTTCGAAGTGGATATCATCAAATCAGAATGAGAGAAGGTGATGAGTGGAAAACAGCTTTCAAGACTAAATACGGGTTGTATGAGTGGCTGGTCATGCCCTTTGGTCTTACTAATGCTCCTAGCACATTCATGAGACTTATGAACGAGGTACTCAAGCCTTTCCTTGGTAAATTTGTTGTGGTTTATTTGGATGATATTCTGATTTATAGTAAGAATGTTGATGATCATATTGTGCACTTAAGATCTGTTTGTGAGGTATTGAGGAAACAAAAACTTTATGCTAAATTAGAGAAGTGCTATTTCTTGGTCCCTAGTGTGACCTTTCTTGGTTATATAGTCTCAAAAGAAGGAATTTCGGTGGATCCTTCAAAGGTTGAAGCAATCAAGTCATGGCCGATCCCCACTAATGTTTCAGAAGATAGGTCTTTTCATGGTCTTGCTTCATTCTATAGGCGATTTGTGAAGAATTTTAGTAGTGTTGTGGCACCTCTAACTGAATGCATCAAGAAGGGAAGATTCGAGTGGACTGGGGCTGCTCAAAGTGTGGCGCCCTCCCGACCCGGGGTCTAGATCGGGGCGTCATTGACACTCTATATGCATGCACCCTAAATAACAATAATAGAAAATACGCATAAATATGACCCCGACTACTAACCTGGATCTTTCAAGGTAATGGTATGAAACAAGCACACAACTACATTCATTTATATTTAAATTTACAGCAACGAAATAATATTACAACTCCTGAAACATCTCAAGATCTACTAATAAAAGTACAAGACTAAACAAAGTCTTTTCCTTCCAACTCTGCCTCGATCCTACCTGTTCCCTCTCAGCCAGCCTAGCAAAGTTCATGTAAGATATGTTCTTCCGGGCAGTCTGCTTAATACGGACCATGATTCTCAAAAGCTGTAGATGTTAGAAAATAAAAGAATGAGCTACAAAAGCTCAGCAAGTAACCATACTGGTTGAAAACAGTTCTACAGGCTTATACATATAATTTAAAAGTCTTTTCGCAAAACCATGCTTTAAAATCATTGCTGGACCTCATTGTCCCAAAATGGTAATTAACATACTAGTCAGGGTAATCATTACTCGCAAAACTTTCTTTTATAAAACTGCTGGCAGGGTTAAACAATTTCAATAACTGGTACAGAGTAAACAAGAAACTGGAAAGTAATAACCAGGTGTAAGTATAAGAGTAATCTGCAGGGTTAGATGGATAACAGGAAATAATGTATAACAATTGAAACAAGGTGAAGTCAAGATAGGACTGACAGTTTAAGCTGAAAAAGGGCATGATATAACAGGGCATTTCAATTTTTATTATTAATCATTTCAAAGTCCATTTATATAAAACTATCCTTTCCTTAGGATTGATTCTTCCAAAACATTTTATAAAACTGTCCTCTCATTAGGACTTTGCTTTTAAAATCATCTACAAAATTGTCCTTTCATTAGGACCTTTACTTTTCAAATCATTTAAAAAAAACTGTCCTCTCATTAGGACCTTTACTGTTTAAAACAATCATTTTGGTTGAAGTTTTCTCACAACGCCAGACAATACGGGTGATCAGCCACGTAAAGTCCCCATAACGGACTAAAGTCCCTCTGGACATAAGGAGTACTCATAAAGGCACTTATTGCCATTGGCCTTGGGCTATCTCATTATAGCCATTGACTATCTCATTATAGTCTTCACATAAAAAGTGCTGGACCGGCGTCACTCGGCCTCTTACGCCTCCAACCTATAGGAATCCGCAGAAACCATTTTGATCGGAATTCCTATAATAACCAAAACCTTTCTTTTTAAAGTTACCAAATCATTTGATGAAAAAGACTTCTTGAAAGTCGTATTCCATATTTAAATCCATTTTTTTAAGATCAATAGACAGAGGTAAAATTTATTCCAGGATAATTCTCAAAACAAGTTTCTGTTGTAGTAAGGTAAACTGGAATCATGAACTGGGAATCCAAAACCAAGCTAAGTTGTAAAGTTAGGTTGCAAGGTCAATTCACAGATATAGTAAAGTGTTTTGAAAACAGTTGCAAGGCATTTAGTCATGACAGTAGTTAGGCAATAGTAAAGTGGTAAGTTCAGGATTAAAGTTTAAGGAAACGTAGTTAAGGAAAATGGTAACAGCTTAAGTCACAGTTCAATGTCACTGGTTTAAGATTTTTAAAACTAGTTTATAAGTTGTAGATAACAGTTCAGGGATTGAAAAGTTTAAAGTGCAATTGAATCTGATATAATGTTGTAGTTAAATAAAGCAATTAAAGTAGGACATGATATAGTTTAAAACAGTTGAAACAAGGTAATATAGTTGCAGGGTCATAAAGCAGTTTATAAAACAGTTCACTATGCAGTTCATAAAACAGTGTTTAAGTCGAAAGAGGTTAGGCAGTAGTTACTTGCCTCAAACAAGGAATGCTACAGCTGTGGAACAGGTAGATCGCCTACACCAGACACTAGCTCTCTACTTTAGCTTTCCCTTTGTCCTTTATCTCAACGTCCTTCGTAGCTACACATAAATAATACTATTTCAGTATCTTACAAACTCTCGACGTTCTCTTTAACGTCTAACTATTCTACCCCTTCGCTAATGCAACCCTTAAACACATATATAATATAGTATACACATTCTACTATTCAATCGCTTTCACACTAAAAGACAATTAGCACATAGACACATATTTTCATTCACAGTATTCCTGACTGATAGCCTTTGCTATACAGAAGTGGTGTGCCAATAATATTTTACAAATGTCGTTTTAGTTTTAGAAAATTTTGGCAGCACCTCCTCTGTAATTGGAAGCTGCCTGTCGGAATACAACCGACCCAAACAAATATCAATGTCAATCATACACAATCACCTATTCATATTATATTAACAATTCCATGCTTAATAAAGCATTGTCTATAGAAGTTATATAGTTACCATCACCAAAGTGAACTACATATAAGTTACACAAACAATTAGTTTATTATCTAAGCATGGCAATTAGCATCAATTTAGGTCAAGTTTAGGTTGCCATTAATCTAAATTCGAATATAACATTACTAGCATTCCTACTAATTCATTTCAATTTGCCAAGGAATTAAATATATAATTCGAACTTATACATATATATAAATTATATATTCGAAAAGGACATAAGAATAAGATCATTTTAGCATTTTAGTACTGAAAGGCATATGTTTAGAAGCCTATTTGTTTAGAGAGATGGCAACTCAACACAAACATAGATAATTTGTAAGTAAATATATTATAGTCACAGAAATCTTCAGCAGGTATTATCTGACAAGAAAAAGAAGACCAAAATCAATCTACAGACTTGAAGTAGTACTGCATTGAAAGAAGCTCAATTTAATTGATCATGCGTCAGTGGAGTATTTAAGTTTGAAGAAGCTACAATGTCAAAAGATTTCATTTTTGTGTGACATCAGAAATAGTCAAGTCAGAAGGAGCAGAAGTGAACCATTATAAAAGTCAAGTGAAGAATTTTATTTGTTGTGAATCACTCGTGAACCAGACAGTACACAGAGTGTTGGCAAAATACAGAGAAGGTTCTTTATTACAGAAGAAGTGGTCAGCTACAGACATCGGTGTGAAGACAGAAGATTTAAAATTATATCATCAACAGTCGTGGAGTCAAGACTTTAATTTAATTCTCTATTAATTGATTAAATTATTTAGTTAATTTAATTGGTAAATTAATTCAATCAGAATTAATTTATTCCTTAAATTAATTAAGAAATTAATTAATTTAGAATCATTTTAGAATGAAGAAGACTTTAATTTAATTCTATTATCAAAAAATAATAATTTATTATATATCCTATTTACTTAGATTAATTCAAAAAGAATTAATTTAATTTATAAGATATATAGTAAAAGTAATAGAATTTAAATTAAAAAGAAAAAAAAAAAGAAGGAAGAAGGTCAGAAGATATGTATATCAAAGGACAGAAGCAAGTCGGCCAAATTTGTTGGTCGGGAAGACTTTTGAAAAGTCTCCCGGAGACTTTTCAAAAGTCTCCCCGAGGCTTTATTAAAAAGAAAAAAAAAAAAAGAAAAGAAAGCACATGTACACTTCACATATGTCATGCATGTCGGCAGGAACTTCACTCGGGAAGACTTTTCAAAAGTCTCCCGGAGACTTTTCAAAAGTCTCCCCGAATTTTTGAAAAGTCTCCCATTGATAAAAAGGTCTTCCCGAGCTATCAAAGTCTTCCCTAATAAATTAAATGATTTTTTATTTAATTCCAGAAGTCTCTACAAGCTGTGAAAGTCTCCCTGAAAAGTCTTCCCAAGCTCAGAAAGTCTCCCCGAGGAGAAAAAGTCTCCCCGAGCCAGAAAAGTCTCCTGAGTCTGAATTTGTCTATAAATAGCAGATTAAGTCAGTAGATTCTAACAATTCAATCACTTTCTATTCAGCTAAAATCAAAATTCAAGAGCATTTAATGTCAAAATCTCTCTAGAATTTTAAGAGCTAAATTAGTGAATATTTTCTGATTTAATCTTGTAACCCACCTCAAGTTTAATATAAGTATTTTACTTGAACTGTGTTTCTTTGATTATTATTTCGTGATAATAATTAAAATTGTTTAATCAAAAATTATCCGAAACAGATTTTAGTTTTTATTAAAGATTGTATTCAACCCCCCCTTCTACAATCATTTGGACCTAACAATTGGTATCCGAGCCATCTGATTGACATAAAAATCAAGATCCTAATATTTTAATTATTAAAAATTCGAAACTTTTAATTTATTAAAAATTCGAAACTTTTAATTTATTAAAAATTCGAAACTTTTAATTTATTAAAAATCGAAAATTTTAATTTATTAAAAATTCAAAAATTTTAATTTATTAAAAATTCTAAAATTTTTAATTTCTTAAAAATTTGAAATCTCTTTAGCTCCTAAAAATTTCACAACTTTTAATTCATTAAAAATTCAAAACTTTTAATTTATTAAAAATGCGAAATTTTTAATTTCTTAAAAATTCAAAATCTCTTTAAATCTTAAATTTTTCAAAACTTTTAATTCATTAAAAATTCGAAATTTTTAATTCTTTAAAAAATTCGAAATTTTTAATTTATTAAAAATTAGAAAATTTTTAATTTCTTAAAAAATTTCGAAATCTCTTTAATTCCTAAAAATCTCAAATCCTTTTAATCTTCCATTATTTTAAGATGAGTACTCAAAGAGTGAGTAGCATTAAAATTCCTCCATTTGATAAAGATAATTATAATCTTTGGAAGAGGAAGATGACCTTGTTTCTTCGAAATGCAAACATTAAGTACAAGGATATTTTGAGGACGGGTGTTGTTGTTCCAATAACAATCATTCCTGAGCATATGAAAGATGGTGTACTTATTCCGCACAGACAATTTGAAAAAGATATTTCTGACTACACTGAAATAGAAAAGGAATTGAATTCGTTGGACACCAGCCTGCAGTTAATTTTGGTAGAATCTCTTGATCCCGGAACGTACAATCATGTTGTTAATTGCAAAGATGCTAAACACATCTGGGAAACGATAGAGATACTAAATGAAGGAACAGAAGAAGTGAGGGAGAATAGATTGGAAATCTTAACGTCTCAATATGAGCATTTTAGATCAAATCCTGGAGAAGGTATCTCTGATGTTTTTGAGAGATACAACAAACTGATAAATGATCTAAATCTCAATGGTAAACACTATACGAAGAAGGAGATCAATAGGAAGTTTTTGCTGACAATGCCAGTTCACTTAGAGCATAGGATTACTGCCATTAGGGAGTCAAGGGACATGAATGAAATTTCATTGGAAAGACTTTATGGCATACTGAAGACCTATGAGCTAGAGCAGATTCAACAGAAAGAAATATATGGAACAGGCAAGGTGGTCAGCAAGTCTACAGCTCTTGTAGCAGAAGTACCAGAACACAGAGAAGCTATGACTGAATCTTCTTCAGTCAAAGTCATTGATCAGGGTATTGTTGTAGAAGTTGGTGCAACTCAAATGAATTCATCAGATAGTGAATTCTACTCAATGGAAGAACTTGATCAACTTGAGGATGAATCTCTGGCACTGATTGCTAGAAAATTTGGAAATACAAGATTCAGGAGGAACCCTAGTTTCAAATTCAAGCCTATGGCAAACAGATTTCAGAGAGGTGGTTCTTCTAGCTCATCCAATACAAGAGGTGGATACAAGACAGGGATGGTAGACAGAAGCAAGATCCGTTGCTTCAACTGCAATGAAATAGGACACTTTGCTACAGACTGTAGAAAGCCCAAACAGGAAAGAAAGAAGGATTCATATGACGAGCTAAACCAGAAATATGAAGCTCTATTGAAGAAGCATCAGGGAAGATCATACTTAGCAGCAGGAAAAAGCTGGGATGATTCTGACAACGATGAAGAAGAAGATATGGGAAATCTTGCTCTAATGGCCTCTTCTTCTGAAGGATCACAATCCCCACCTCGTCAAGGAATTGAGGTAAACCCTAGCTGTCCTAAAATGTTTAAATTGCTAGGTGAGGATTTAACTAATGCTAGAGATCGAATAAAAGTCTTAATTCTCGAAAACAAAGTTTTATCAGAAGAGAATTATGAATTGAAAAAGCTGAAACTTATAAATGAGAAATTAACTGAAGATGTTGCATTTCAAGTTAATAGAGTCAACTGCTATGTTGAAATTGAAGCTTTTTTGAAGGATAAAATTGAAAAAGAGAAAGTCAGGTGTCAAGCCTATAGAACTGCTTCATTTGTTATGAAAGACCTAGTTGACCAACAAGAGATTAATCGGAAAGTTGGGATAGGTTTTGAATATAATAAATCTGTAGGAAAGGCTAGTAACATTACCCCTTTTAAAGAGAGTGCTATAGAGAGGGGTATTCCACATGTTATTAAGGACACTAAGAACCCTCTGTTCATAACTCCTATTGCAGAACCAGTTCTTGATAGTTGTGTAATAGTGGATTATGAAATTAAACTTGAAGACCTTAAAGAGGAAGAGAAAGAACAGGAAAAACCTGTTAGAGACATAAAAGGAATAAATGTCCGAAAAGCTAAATATGTACCTAAGAGACCAATAGAAAATGTGAACACTGCTAGTTCATCCACTCCTGGTTTAGGTGCTAATGAGCTTAAGAAAAATCATAACAGACCTAATAAGTTTGTTAATAGTAGGGAAAAGAACAACAGATTCCATGCTACTGAGAACTTTAAAAATGTTAATAAAGTTAAGGTAGAAACTGTTAAGACTCCTACTATTGTGAATAAAATGCCTACTATTGATGTATGCCATAAACCATGTGGTGTAGATAACTGTATGCTATGTGCTTTCAATGTTATGTCTGCATATTTTAAAAGCATGCATGCTATGAACGTCAATACTACACCTAGACAGCACATAAATCACAGGCATGCTAGATCAAAGACTGCCAGTCCTCCTGTTTCTCAGAAGGAGACATTTTCTCCTAAGCCTGTATACAAAAATGTTAAGGCTGTTTACAAGGAGAAGTGTTCAGTCAAAGTAGTAGATGAGTTTGTCAAGTTGGGTTCTGTTGTTAAACCTAACAAAGGACAATTTTTCAAATATGCCGGGCCCAATCAATGTTGGGTTCCGAAGAAGTCCTAACTCATTTGATGATTGCAGGGTGTAAAACAGGTGAACCAGGTCATTTGGATTCTCGACAGTGGATCCTCACGACACATGACCGGAGATAGAGCCCTGCTATCAAATGTTGTTGAGAGAGCTGGCCCAATAGTTACCTTTGGAGATGACAGCAAGGGTATGACTAAGGGATATGGCTGTTTAGAAGCTGGCAATGTCGTCATTGATAATGTATCTTTCGTGGAAGGTCTCAAACACAATCTTCTGAGTATCAGTCAGTTTTGTGACAAGGGATACACAGTGAACTTTGTGAAGGAGAGATGTTTGATTTCTCACAAGAAGGATGAAAAACTTGCTCTTCAGGGAGTAAGGAAAGGAAACTTGTTCGTAGCCGATCTGAACTCAGGTTTCAGAGATGAAGTCAATTGTTTTTATGCTAAAGCTTCGTCAGATGAAAGTTGGCTATGGCACAAGAAACTCTCACACCTTAATTTCAAATCTATGAATTCTCTAGTCAAAAGAGAATTAGTGAGAGGACTGCCTCAATTGGAATTCACACAAGAAGGACTTTGTGAGGCATGTCAGAAAGGGAAAGCAAAGAAAGCATCACATCCAAGCACTGACACATCTAGTATTACTGAACCACTGCAATTAATTCACATGGATTTATTTGGTCCAGTCAATGTTATGTCAATGTCACATAAAAGATATGCCTTGGTGATTGTTGATGACTACTCAAAGTATACATGGGTTTTATTCCTGCACTCAAAGGATGAAACTCCTCAAGTGGTGATTGATCATATAAAAATGATTGAGTTGGATTCGAAGCTTCCAGTTAGAGCTATAAGGTCAGACAATGGAACTGAATTCAAGAATGCAGTTCTGAATGACTTTTGTGCTGAAAAGGGAATAACAAGACAATTCTCAGCGCCTAGAACTCCGCAACAGAATGGAGTTGTAGAAAGGAAGAATCGTACATTAATTGAAGCTGCAAGGACTATGCTGAGTGAAACAAGGCTTCCAATGTACTTTTGGGCTGAAGCTGTAAATACTGCATGTTATACCCAGAATCGAACTCTGATCAACAAGGACTTAATGAAGACACCCTACGAAATAATGGCTAACAAGAAACCAACGCTCAAGTACTTTCATGTATTTGGTGCTAAATGCTTTGTACTTAAAGACGGAGAAGAACGTATTGGGAAGTTCGAAGCTAAAGCTCTAGAAGCTATTTTTGTTGGTTATTCTAAAAGATCTTATCGGGTGTATATTATTGATCAACATCATGTCAAAGAAAGTGTCAATGTAACTTTTGATGATACAAAATTCCCTAACATCCAAAATGATGATCCATCTGAAACTCTTAAGTTCAACAATATGCCAGACTCACACTCAGATGATGAAAACGAACCTGAGGCTGCAACAGGAAACAACAATGTTAATAATGCTGATGATCCAAGTGGTAGTGGTGGAAACAGTAAAAACTCTGGAGATACCACTAACACACAAGGAGATTCATCAAGAGATCCTAGCAGCAACTCAGGGGGAGGAGATGAAGGATCAGCAAATCAAACACAACATCACAATGTAATTCAAGGCGAATCATCAAGATCTAATCTGCCAAGTCAGAGAATTTGGAGTAGAGCTCATCCTTTTGAGCTGATCATTGGTGATCCAGATGTTGGTGTTAGAACAAGAGGTGCTACACAGAATCAATGCAATTATTCTGGGTTTCTATCTGAAATGGAACCTAAGAAAATAGAAGAAGCACTGTCTGATCCTGATTGGGTGATTGCTATGCAAGATGAACTCAATCAATTTGAATCTCAAGAAGTTTGGAAACTGGTACCCAGACCGAAGGACAAGACTGTAATTGGCACACGATGGGTATTCAGAAACAAGTTAGATGAAGATGGCATTGTAATAAGAAACAAAGCCAGACTGGTTGCAAAAGGTTATTCCCAAGCTGAAGGAATTGATTATGATGAAACCTACGCTCCAGTTGCAAGACTTGAGGCTATCAGGATGTTTCTGGCATTCGCAGCTCACTCCATTTTTAAAGTTTATCAAATGGACGTGAAGAGTGCATTCCTGAATGGAAAGTTAGCTGAAGAGGTATATGTACAACAGCCCCCAGGCTTTGAAGATCCAGATCACATGGACTTTGTATATTTTCTTTTCAAGGCTATCTATGGTCTCAAACAAGCACCCAGAACATGGTATGACACTCTTTCTGAATTTCTTCTTGAAAATGCTTTTGTTAGAGGAGTCATAGATAAAACTTTATTTTATAAGAAACACAATAATGATCTGATAATGGTACAAGTATATGTTGATGACATAATATTTGGGTCTACTAATGATAACTTGTGCAAGAGATTTGCTAAGTTAATGCAGAGTAGGTATGAGATGAGCTTAATGGGAGAGCTGAAATTCTTCCTTGGACTTCAAGTGAGTCAAAGAATAGATGGAATATTCATTTGTCAGTCCAAGTATCTTAAAGAACTTCTGAAGAAGTATCACATGGAAGATTCAGCATCTGCAAGAACTCCCTCATCTACAGCTGTCAAGCTTGGATTATGTGAAAACTCAATAAAGGTAGACATCACAAGCTACAGAGGTATGATTGGATCTCTACTTTACCTAACTGCAAGCCGACCAGATATTATGTATGCCACTTGTATATGTGCAAGGTTCCAAGCGGATCCTAGAGATATTCATCTTGTTGCTGTGAAAAGAATCTTAAGATATCTTAAGGGTACACCTAATCTTGGTATCTGGTACCCTAAAGAATCTGGTTTTAATCTAATAGGATATACAGATTCTGATTATGCAGGTAGTGTTGTTGATAGGAAGAGCACCTCAGGGAGCTGTCAATTCCTAGGGAGAAGATTGATTTCCTGGTACAGCAAGAAACAGCAAACAGTTTCCAATTCTACAGCAGAGGCTGAGTACATTGCTGCGGGAAGCTGTTGTGCTCAGATCTTATGGATAAGGAATCAACTCAGAGATTATGGCTTTGTGTTAAATAAAATTCCTATTTTATGTGATAACACAAGTGCCATTGCAATCTCCAACAACCCTGTACAGCACACGATGACAAAGCACATAGATATCAGGTATCATTTTATTCGAGAACACGTTTTGAATGGTACTGTGGAGTTACACTTTGTACCCACAGAAGAACAGACTGCAGATATTTTTACTAAGCCACTGGATGAATCCACATTCACCAGGTTGGTTGGTGAACTTGGGATGTTGAATAGTTCTTCATCTTGAATCCCAGTTCACATCTGCATTATGTTCTTAAATAAAATTTCAAGTGTTTGTTATGTGAATATTTGTCATAACACTTGTGAATTTATTTTTCTAAATTCTAGTTCTCGAATGTGTGTTTAGTGTAAATTATTATAATATTTTTTATTTTTTTTATCTATTTTGATTGTATTCTACTATATTTTAATTTTAGATTATTATCTTTATAAATAATTTAATCAAAATTTTACAAGTTAGAATTTTGGTAAAAGTTATTTTTATTTGAAAATAATTTAATATTGAAGTATAGCTATTATATGTATTTTAAGTTTAATAAATAGGTTAATAGAACTTTGTACAGTTTTATTTAATTGGCAACTTTATTGTATATATATATATCTTTATTATTTTTGTTTTTCAACAATTGGTACATATTGTTTTTATTTTTAAACTTTTAGTATCATTATTTCTATATATATGTGTGTAAGTTTATTTTTATTCTTAGTTTTATTTTACAGTTATTTTTATTTCAGGTTATTTTTATTTTTGTCTACGAGAAATTGTTCTAAGAATCATAAGTATTAAATGTCAATATTTAAAGAACTTGTGAATTTCTTTACATTTATTTTCTCGAGCTTACATATATCACTGATAATTGTTATGAGTATAATTGTCATATGCTTGAGTAACAATTATTAGATATAATGTATGAAGTTAAATGCTAATTTTCATTCCTATGATTATTTAGTATTTAGCGATGATATTTTATCTTATTAAAATTGTGAATTGAAGCAATTAAATGTTTATTAGTTTCATAGTTTTAATACGATGAGATATTAGGAGTATAATCACTTGTTTTTTTTTTAAAATTATTATTAATTATCATATTTTGATAGTTTGTTATTGTTTCATTGCAATTAATTATGATTTTTGTTGTTAGTGATAATATATATATATATTGTTTATCTGAAAATCACTAATAATAAAAGCATATCTGTGTCCTGCCGAAAAAGAGCAATCGACTCGAGGTAAAAGCAGGTAATCTCGATCTTGATATATTCTCTAATCAATTAATATAAAATATATACAATTGATATATTGAGCCCTCAGTGGCTATAGGACGAGATCAAGGGATTGAAAACCTCCATTCTCTAACACAGATCATAGAACCACAAACACTCAAACAGATACAACTTCATCTACTAAACCCCTGAAAAGAAATGTTTGATCAACTAAAGTGGGTGAGAGAGTAAGTGCCTCTAGTGCACTAGAAAATAGAAGTATCTATGAGTGTTCCAGCAGCTCTGCCTCTAGTTAGAATATGAAATTGAAACCGAGGCAACTGCTAACTAATTTATATCCTCCCAAAAGGGTATAGATTTGCAAATGGCAAAACTGTTACTAGGTTCGTCATCTTAACATGATGAGTCTATTGAATTCGGCCTGTCAGCCAAGGCCATTTGTAAAGAGTCAATTTCATCTGGACACTCTCAAACACTGCAAACCATAAATGTAATATTCAAATGCACTGTAAGGATTGTCACACACTAAGGATGAATTGACGGAAGCAATTATTCTAAACTTTCATATCAAGGAAGGAAGAATGATTGATGATTCTGACTGAATCAACATGCCTTCATAGGCATCAGGAGGAAACATGGATCATTTGCTACATTATAGATCCTTGTCTCCCTCCCCAGATGGAACATATCTGGATTCCTAACGGAATAGATCATCTTAGATGATCAGCAACTCATTGAATCTATTCCTGAAGCAATTCAGTTTTTAAAGTCAAATATTTTAATGGATTCAATTGAGGACGGGGATTTACGAAACCTCATTGCACCACCAGTGACCTCTCTTGAAGGGGCTATGGTGATCTTTCTTGCAGGTACAAAAGACTATGTCATCCGTACTAAGAGAGAAACAGTGTTGTGAGAAAAGTGTGAAACACAAGTGAGAAAGAGTGAAAATATATATTCTATGAGTGAAACACTTAGAGAGTATATGAGCGAAACACTTGTCAGAAACACAAAGTAAAATCACACACTATCATAATTACCAAATCTCATTCCCAATTCCCTGTTACAGATTTCTAATGTTACTCAACTAAGGGGAAATAAATTTCTTCTGATATTAAGGATTCTGAAGAGGATTACTCAACTAAGGGGGAGAAGTTTAAAACAAGATCCAAAAAGGAAGAAGTGTTGAACAAGATCCAAAAAGGAAGAATTGTTGAACAAAGTCTTTTTACTAGAAGAGGATTACTCCATTGTTGAACAAGATCCAAAGGGGGTATATAACAACATGCTTGGATTGGATATAACTAATGATTATTTATTAGTTCTTCTATTCCATTTGATTTTAGAAGATTCTTGTATATAGGATTAACCGGATTTTCTAAAATGCATAACATGTCATAGTTTGCATTTTTTATATCTGCGATGGTTTAATGCTGTATGTATGCCATGTCTGCTGTTACCTCTATTAAAATGGTTGGATAATTCACGCAAGGGGAGAATGAATTTACCTTGGGTGAGAAGTGAAGACAGGAGTTGGAGAAACAGAGGAGAAGTGGTAATAAGAAGAGAACAAGACTTCATCCCTGCCATCCTAAGGGGGAGTAGTGATGAGTCTGAGAAATGAAGATAATACTACTTGTATAATATGTTCAATGCTAAAGGAACGAATATCTTTCATTTCAGTTACTCAAGAAATCTGGAAATGTACAATCTGATCCAGAGAAACCAGCCACTGAAGATGTACCAATGACACCTAGTCACAAAAGTTAAACTCTAGAAGAAGGTGAAGTTGATATTTCTGAAGCTGGTAATGATAGGTAAGTCAAGATAGAACTTTGTTCTATTTGTTCAGTCTAGAGGAACAGCTATCTTGTATTTATCATTAATGTTTGAATCTGGTAATGTTTAATATAAACCAGAACTAAGTTTGTTTATTTACAAGTTTTATTGTTATATCTTTTTCTTGTTTGTTAGTTGAGTTATCCTCTAGTGATTTGCTTGTTATTGTTTAACAAACAAATAGGGGGAGATTGAAAGGCATATGTTTAGAAGCCTATTTGTTTAGAGAGATGGCAACTCAACACAAACATAGATAATTTGTAAGTAAATATATTATCTGTCACAGAAATCTTCAGCAGGTATTATCTGACAAGAAAAAGAAGACCAAAGTCAATCTACAGACTTGAAGTAGTACTGCATTGAAAGAAGCTCAATTTAATTGATCATGCGTCAGTGGAGTATTTAAGTTTGAAGAAGCTACAATGTCAAAAGATTTCATTTTTGTGTGACATCAGAAATAGTCAAGTCAGAAGGAGCAGAAGTGAACCATTATAAAAGTCAAGTGAAGAATTTTATTTGTTGTGAATCACTCGTGAACCAGACAGTACACAGAGTGTTGGCAAAATACAGAGAAGGTTCTTTATTACAGAAGAAGTGGTCAGCTACAGACATCGGTGTGAAGACAGAAGATTTAAAATTATATCATCAACAGTCGTGGAGTCAAGACTTTAATTTAATTCTCTATTAATTGATTAAATTATTTAGTTAATTTAATTGGTAAATTAATTCAATCAGAATTAATTTATTCCTTAAATTAATTAAGAAATTAATTAATTTAGAATCATTTTAGAATGAAGAAGACTTTAATTTAATTCTATTATCAAAAAAAAATAATTTATTATATATCCTATTTACTTAGATTAATTCAAAAAGAATTAATTTAATTTATAAGATATATAGTAAAAGTAATAGAATTTAAATTAAAAAGAAAAAAAAAAGAAGGAAGAAGGTCAGAAGATATGTATATCAAAGGACAGAAGCAAGTCGGCCAAATTTGTTGGTCGGGAAGACTTTTGAAAAGTCTCCCGGAGACTTTTCAAAAGTCTCCCCGAGGCTTTATTAAAAAGAAAAAAAAAGAAAAGAAAAGAAAGCACATGTACACTTCACATATGTCATGCATGTCGGCAGGAACTTCACTCGGGAAGACTTTTCAAAAGTCTCCCGGAGACTTTTCAAAAGTCTCCCCGAATTTTTGAAAAGTCTCCCATTGATAAAAAGGTCTTCCCGAGCTATCAAAGTCTTCCCTAATAAATTAAATGATTTTTTATTTAATTCCAGAAGTCTCTACAAGCTGTGAAAGTCTCCCTGAAAAGTCTTCCCAAGCTCAGAAAGTCTCCCCGAGGAGAAAAAGTCTCCCCGAGCCAGAAAAGTCTCCTGAGTCTGAATTTGTCTATAAATAGCAGATTAAGTCAGTAGATTCTAACAATTCAATCACTTTCTATTCAGCTAAAATCAAAATTCAAGAGCATTTAATGTCAAAATCTCTCTAGAATTTTAAGAGCTAAATTAGTGAATATTTTCTGATTTAATCTTGTAACCCACCTCAAGTTTAATATAAGTATTTTACTTGAACTGTGTTTCTTTGATTATTATTTCGTGATAATAATTAAAATTGTTTAATCAAAAATTATCCGAAACAGATTTTAGTTTTTATTAAAGATTGTATTCAACCCCCCCTTCTACAATCATTTGGACCTAACAAGTACATTCCTAATTACTCTAGGCACTTGATAATTATTACATTGTTACATCCTCTCATATTCCACATCAAATTCACATATATGCATATACTTTTGTTCGGAAAATTAATAACCCAACCGGAAATTCAGAATTAGTCCACAATCCGACATGCATTCCAAATTATTAGCAAACAATTGACATGAAAAACTCATATGCTATACAATATAATTTCTCCCTAATTTAACCATAACAATTTGAATTATCCAATATACAACTATCATAAAATAATTACTTCTCATACACATACGAATTGCTCAAACTCATCCATATTCGATCGGAAAATTATGGCTATGGTCGATAATTTATAAAACTTTAATCGAAGTTATGACATGTAATTGATTAGGACACAACATTATGCCCAATTAAAGCTAGTAACTAGTTCTTATCACCCATCATATTCGGCAACATAGCCAAGCAACATAAACCGAGTCCATACCGATCGGAAAAATGTCAAACTAATCGGAAAATGACATGCATTACAATTAATCAACTTACACAGCCAATTTAATATTTGTATGTTCTTAACAACGTAATATAAGGCTCAAAGGACATCATTGCCTATACCACCGACTCACCGGAGCTCATAGTCGGCGGTGAGCTTCCGATGGAGTACCGATTTCCGGTATCTCAACATCTAAGCTGCAAAAACCGTATGCATAACATTGTATCAGCCTAAATCACAAAAATCAAATCATAGCAGCCATTGTATGCAACTCTCCCATGAAATTCATACACGCGGCACACCTATACATACATACGAGTTACATGCATTGCTCAAGGGAATCATATACACACAAATCAAGCTAGAATGAAGTCGAGAACATGCTAATTACTAGAAATCGGCTATAGGAATTAAGAGAAAAAGGGAAATCGCCAAGAGAGAGAAAAACGAGACCTGAACTAGGAAATGCCGAGTGAGGAAGAAAGAGAAGGCTGTTGTGGGTTTTAACAAAAGCAAGGGCAATTTAGTAATTTCACACTTGCTATTTTCTGAATTTAAATCACTTAATAATTCGAATTTTGAGAGAAACAGGGTACAAAAATAAGTTTTATATTTTTAAAATTAAGCGCATGAATTTAGAATCTTCCCCATATTTTTGAAATATTTTTCTGATGAATCAATAATTAACTAAAAATCTTTGAAGTTTTAGAACAGAAATAGAAAATAAGAGTAGAAAAATCATTAAAAATAATTTTGGGCTCGAATAAAATAAACCTTTATTTTTCAAAAGTCTCAGAATATTTAAGAAACATTTTGAAACAGGTTTCATGATTTTTGGACATTCCAATAATTAAATATGGAATTTAGAAGAGTAATATCTCTAGAATAAAACAAGAATAAAAGATTTATATAAAATCACTGGGACTAGAATTAAATACATCACCATTTTTAGAAAGTCTCTAAAATCACATAGGAGCTACATATACAATTTCATAATTATTGGACACACCAATAATTTTATAAAAATCAAACAGTCACTCAATTAAGCATGAAAAATCAATTAATCACTTAATTAAAACACTTAAGCATGATACGGTCAAACAGACAGTCAACTAGACATATCAAATGACCACATATCATATCTTAACACATTAAATCACATAAATCATATTCCTCATATTATTCAAATAGATTTACTTACCTCAATCGTTACATTCTCCCCCCCCCCCTTAAAAAGATTCTGTCCTCAGAATCAGCCTAAGTAAACAAATAGGGATACTTCTCGAGCATTTCACTCTCAAGTTCCCAGGTGGATTCCTCAACTCGAGGATTTCTCCACAAAACCTTTACAAGCTTAACAGACTTATTCCTTAAAACTTTATCCTTACGATCCTGAATTTCTACAGGCTGTTCTACATAGGACAAGTCAGGTTGAATCTCCAAGGGTTCATACTCTATCACATGGCTCATATCAGGATTATACTTTCGAAGCATAGACACGTGAAAAACATTGTGAATGTGCTGCATCTGCGGTGGTAGAGCCAATTCATATGTAACTTTCCCAACTTGCTTCAAAACTTCAAAAGGTCCTATATATCTTGGATTAAGCTTTCCTTTCTTGCCAAATCTACTAACACCTTTCCACGGAGAAATCTTTAGCAACACTTGGTCACCTTCTTCAAAATTCATGTTTTTCCTTGACTGGTCAGCATACTTCTTTTGTCTATCTTGAGCAGCTAACAATCTCTTCTGAATCAACTCAATCTTTTCTTTAGTTTGCTGAACTAACTCTGGACCCAAAATCTTACGCTCACCAACTTCATTCCAACACACTGGTGATCTGCATTTTCTTCCATATAAAGCTTCATACGGGGGCATCCCAATACTGGCATGATAACTGTTGTTATATGAAAACTCTACTAACGGTAGATGCTCATCCCAACTTCCTTCAAAATCCAAGGCACAAACTCTCAGCATGTCTTCAATGGTTTGAATTGTCCTTTCACTCTGTCCATCAGTCTGAGGATGATATGCAGTACTCATATTCAGCTTTGTTCCCAAACACTCTTGAAATTTCTTCCAAAATCTTGAATTGAATCTCGGGTCTCTGTCTGACACTATTGATACAGGAACACCATGTCGCATCACAATCTCTTTCAGATACAAATGAACCAACCTGTCCAGTGAAAATCTTTCGTTGATTGGTAGAAAGTGCGCTGACTTGGTTAATCTGTCTATTATTACCCAGATAACATCATGATTAGCTTTAGTCCTTGGTAGACCTACTACAAAATCCATAGCAAGATTCTCCCATTTCCATTCTGGAATCTCTAGTGGTTGCAACAATCCACTGGGCCTCTGATGTTCAGCTTTGACTCTCTGGCACGTATAACATTTACTGATCCACTCTGCCACATCTCTTTTCATGTTGGGCCACCAAAAATTTTCCTTCAAGTCTTTATACATCTTTGTGCTTCCTGGATGAATAGAGTATCTTGAACTATGTGCATCATGCAAAATTTCATTCTTGAGCTCTTGAACATTGGGGATCCAAATTCGTGAGGAAAACCTAAAGATTCCTTCACTGTCCTTCTGACTTCTCAACTCCTCTCCAGTCAACTTAGCTCTGTCTTGACTCCTCATCTGTTCCTGACACCTTTTGATCTTTTCTAACAATTCTGGCTGAAAAGTCATTGTATACACCATCTCTTCCACTGAATCAGAATCACAAACTTCTATTTCCAATTTCTCAAACTCTTTGATCAATTCTTCAGAAGAAACCATTATATTCAATCTTTCCTTTCTACTTAAAGCATCTGCTACTACATTTGCCTTGCCTGGATGATAGTTGATCGTGCAGTCGTAATCTTTGATCAATTCCAACCATCTTCTCTGCCTCATGTTCAACTCTTTCTGAGTAAAGATATACTTCAAACTCTTGTGGTCAGTAAAAATCTCACACTTTTCTCCGTACAAGTAGTGCCTCCAAATCTTCAATGCAAACACAATAGCAGCTAATTCCAAATCATGTGTAGGATATTTCAATTCATGAGGTCTTAACTGCCTGGAAGCATATGCAATTACGTTTCCATGTTGCATCAGAACACATCCTAAGCCTTTGTGAGAAGCGTCACTGTAGATGACAAAATTTCCTCGATCGTCTGGTAACACCAATACTGGGGCAGACACTAGTCTCCGCTTTAACTCTTCAAAACTTTCTTCACACTTCTCATTCCATACAAACTTTTCATTCTTTCTGGTCAATTTGGTCATAGGGGTAGCTATCTTTGAAAAATCTTGAACAAATCTTCGATAGTATCCCGCTAAACCCAGAAAACTTCTAACTTCTGTTGGAGTCCGTGGCCTTTCCCATTTCATCACTGCTTCTATCTTCGCCGGATCAACTTTGATACCTTCTCTGCTGACAACATGACCTAAAAATTGTACCTCCTTCAACCAAAATTCACATTTTGAAAACTTCGCATACAGCTTTTCCTTTCGTAAAGTTTCTAAAGCAATTCTCAAGTGATTTGCATGCTCTTCTTCTGACTTAGAATATATCAGGATGTCGTCGATGAAAACAATCACAAACTTGTCTAAATATTTCTTAAAGACTCTGTTCATCAGATCCATAAACGCTGCTGGGGCATTTGTCAATCCAAAAGCCATAACTAAAAATTTATAGTGTCCGTACCTTGTTCTGAATGCTGTTTTAGATACATCTTCAGGTTTGATCTTGAGTTGATGGTATCCGGACCTTAAGTCAATTTTTGAGAACCATTCGGCTCCTTTCAGCTGGTCAAAAAGATCATCGATCCTCGGCAACGGGTACTTGTTCTTGATAGTTAACTTGTTTAACTCTCGGTAATCTATGCACAGTCTCATGCTTCCATCTTTCTTCTTAACAAATAAAACTGGTGCTCCCCAGGGGGACACACTAGGTCTTATAATTCCTTTATCCAAGAGATCTTGTATTTGACTCGCCAACTCTTTCATCTCAACTGGCGCCATTCTATACGGGGCTTTGGAAACTGGCTTAGTGCCTGGAGCTAAATCAATGGAGAATTCTATTTCCCTATCGGAAGGTAAGCCTGGTAATTCATCTGGAAATACGTCGGGAAATTCATTGACGATAGGAACATCTTCTAATTAAACTGACTTCTTCTCAGTGTCTACAACATAGGCTAGGTAAGCCTCACATCCCTGACGCAGAAATCTCTTTGCCTGAACGATATTCAAAAACTTCTTGACTTGTCGGGTACCTCGAAATTCAACTTCTTCTCCTTCTAGGGTTTTCACCTTTAACTTCTTATTCCTACAATCTATTTGAGCCTTGTATTCTGACAACCAATCCATCCCTAGAATTACATCAAATTCACCTAACTTAAAAGGTATTAAGTTAGCAAGAAAATGACAACTGCCTATTTCAATGTCACAACTAGGACAAACTTGGCTTACTGGAATCGTTGCCTGGTTAGCTACTTCTATAACTAAGGCTTGCTCCAAAGGTCGGACTTCACATTGCAATTTACCAAGGAAATCTTGAGATACAAAAGACTTAGTAGCTCCTGAATCAATCAATACACTAGCTTGCACTGAGTTAACAGGAAGTGTACCTGATATCACATCCACGTCCTGAATAGCTTCTTTCTGAGTCATGTTGAAGGTTCTGGCTCTAGATTGATGTGCTGAAGATTGAGACGGAGTTCCAGCTATTCGGAGAACATTGGTAGGCTGTGTAGGTTCCTTGCATTCCCTTGCCATGTGACCTAGCTTGCCACACTTATAGCATTTGATTCCTGACTTTTGATTTTGATTCTGACTTTGACTGTTGCATTCCGCTGCATAATGTCCTTTCCTGTTGCATTTGAAGCAGGTGATATTGGGCTTATTACAAACTCCAGAGTGCTTCCTTCCACAAATCTTGCACTCAGGAACAAACTGTCTGACGGCCTTTGGCTGGTCGAAACCTTGAGCTTTATTATTCTGTCTCCCTCTTCCATCATTACCATTCTTGATCTGCTGAAAATTACTTCTCTGACCTTCTGGCCTTCTATGAAACTTGTTTCTAAAATTACCATGTCCCTGACTGTCTTCCCTAGCACCAAACTTTCTCTTTCTGTTGTCCTTCTCCTTCTGGGACATGTCACTCTCACCTTCCACGATCATTGCTTTTTGAACTATTGCAGTGAAGCTTTGCAGCTCAAAAACTGCTACCCTACTTCTAATCCATGGCCTTAGGCCTTGCTGAAACCTCTTAGCCTTCTTAACATCAGTGTTGACAAATTCTGGCACAAACCTGGCCATCTCAGAAAACTTGGCCTCGTACTCTGCTACACTCATACCTCCTTGCTTCAGTTCTAGAAATTTAATCTCCATCTGGTCCTTCATGAAACTAGGAAAGTACTTTTCTAAAAACAATTCTGTAAACTGATCCCAAGAAATCACACCTTCACCCTGAAGCATCTTCGTAGATTCCCACCAGTAACCGGCTTCAGCTTTAAGAAAATAACTAGCATACTCAGTCTTTTTATCTTCATCTACGTCTACTAACTGAAAAGCTTTTTCCATCTCCTTAAGCCATGTCTGGGCTTCTACTGGGTCTGTGGATCCTTTAAATTCAGGTGGTTTCACTGCTTGAAAAGATTTAAAAGTAACTGCTGGGGGTGCAGAAGGTCTTTGCTGTTGCTGAGTTAAAAGAGCTGTTTGTTGTTGTAGCAACTGAATGAGTTGGGCAACTGTAGGGTCCATAGGATTTTGATCTTGTGTATTATGGTTCTGAGACGAATTTGAGGTGTTTCTTTTCTTTGGCGGCATTTACTATAGGGGAAACAAGCAACTTATTAAGCAATACACTACATTATATTGTAAACAGTTCAAATACTTTTAAAACCATTTGAGCATTAGAAACTTTATTTTAGAAATCAATCTTATAGCATCATTACTACATAAGTTGCCTGTACAACAAGGATACAAAGGTTCTATCGAAAACAAGTTAGCACAACAGGTATAAATAAGGTACTGGTAAAGGTAAGGAACAGTTTATGGTCAAATGTGCGAAAAAGTAAATGACAGATATATCGGAAGATACTGGAACTGAAAAGCAAACATACATAGATACGAAAAGTGCCAAAGTGCAGGATAAGTTAAAGTACAAACACGAATAAAAGTACTGGGAAGAAAACAGAAAATAACATCTAGGTAAGTGTGCTAGAGGGCTCTAACAAATGTCCCTTCTAACACTCAAACATCCTGACATCTAATCACCCCTGTGATCCCTGTCTCTGGCTGCCCTGAGTCCAATCAGCAGTCTACTAAGCACACGGGTTAACTCTCCTGCCCGCTCCGCCACATCGTCTGGAAATGCCCTAGCCGCAATCTGCCTACGTCCCTCCTCCTTAACAGCTCTAATGCGATCCTCCCACCACTCGACAGGATGCTCGGGAACTCTCAGCTGGCCTCGGGTAATAGCTGGCCTATAAACTCTACGGCGAATAGAGGCACAAGCACTCCCTGAGGGTAGGTCAGGCTGAGCAAGGGGCTCAGGAATCAACTCCTCCTCGCTCTCAGAACTGGATATGACTATAACATCATCGTCAGAATCCGAAGAAGAAGAATCAGAGGAACTAGGAGAGGGTGGTGGTTGTGAAACAATAGCACGAGCCTGCAATAATATAATATGTAAAGCAAAAGGGATAAGATCACCTTAAATCTATAGTTAAAATCCTAATATCTAAACCACTCTTCGATATCTAATCCTATCTTACCATTACTCTCTCTTCTGTTATTAAGTGATCTACTTGTTTAACTTAATCCTGGCTTGTTTCAGTGACCAAAACCTTAGCTCTGATACCAACCTATGGCGCCCTCCCGACCCGGGGTCTAGATCGGGGCGTCATTGACACTCTATATGCATGCACCCTAAATAACAATAATAGAAAATACGCATAAATATGACCCCGACTACTAACCTGGATCTTTCAAGGTAATGGTATGAAACAAGCACACAACTACATTCATTTATATTTAAATTTACAGCAACGAAATAATATTACAACTCCTGAAACATCTCAAGATCTACTAATAAAAGTACAAGACTAAACAAAGTCTTTTCCTTCCAACTCTGCCTCGATCCTACCTGTTCCCTCTCAGCCAGCCTAGCAAAGTTCATGTAAGACATGTTCTTCCGGGCAGTCTGCTTAATACGGACCATGATTCTCAAAAGCTGTAGATGTTAGAAAATAAAAGAATGAGCTACAAAAGCTCAGCAAGTAACCATACTGGTTGAAAACAGTTCTACAGGCTTATACATATAATTTAAAAGTCTTTTCGCAAAACCATGCTTTAAAATCATTGCTGGACCTCATTGTCCCAAAATGGTAATTAACATACTAGTCAGGGTAATCATTACTCGCAAAACTTTCTTTTATAAAACTGCTGGCAGGGTTAAACAATTTCAATAACTGGTACAGAGTAAACAAGAAACTGGAAAGTAATAACCAGGTTTAAGTATAAGAGTAATCTGCAGGGTTAGATGGATAACAGGAAATAATGTATAACAATTGAAACAAGGTGAAGTCAAGATAGGACTGACAGTTTAAGCTGAAAAAGGGCATGATATAACAGGGCATTTCAATTTTCATTATTAATCATTTCAAAGTCCATTTATATAAAACTATCATTTCCTTAGGATTGATTCTTCCAAAACATTTTATAAAACTGTCCTCTCATTAGGACTTTGCTTTTAAAATCATCTACAAAATTGTCCTTTCATTAGGACCTTTACTTTTCAAATCATTTAAAAAAAACTGTCCTCTCATTAGGACCTTTACTGTTTAAAACAATCATTTTGGTTGAAGTTTTCTCACAACGCCAGACAATACGGGTGATCAGCCACGTAAAGTCCCCATAACGGACTAAAGTCCCTCTGGACATAAGGAGTACTCATAAAGGTACTTATTGCCATTGGCCTTGGGCTATCTCATTATAGCCATTGACTATCTCATTATAGTCTTCACATAAAAAGTGCTGGACCGGCGTCACTCGGCCTCTTACGCCTCCAACCTATAGGAATCCGCAGAAACCATTTTGATCGGAATTCCTATAATAACCAAAACCTTTCTTTTTAAAGTTACCAAATCATTTGATGAAAAAGACTTCTTGAAAGTCATATTCCATATTTAAATCCATTTTTTTAAGATCAATAGACAGAGGTAAAATTTATTCCAGGATAATTCTCAAAACAAGTTTCTGTTGTAGTAAGGTAAACTGGAATAATGAACTGGGAATCCAAAACCAAGCTAAGTTGTAAAGTTAGGTTGCAAGGTCAATTCACAGATATAGTAAAGTGTTTTGAAAACAGTTGCAAGGCATTTAGTCATGACAGTAGTTAGGCAATAGTAAAGTGGTAAGTTCAGGATTAAAGTTTAAGGAAACGTAGTTAAGGAAAATGGTAACAGCTTAAGTCACAGTTCAATGTCACTGGTTTAAGATTTTTAAAACTAGTTTATAAGTTGTAGATAACAGTTCAGGGATTGAAAAGTTTAAAGTGCAATTGAATCTGATATAAGGTTGTAGTTTAAATAAAGCAATTAAAGTAGGACATGATATAGTTTAAAACAGTTGAAACAAGGTAATATAGTTGCAGGGTCATAAAGCAGTTTATAAAACAGTTCACTATGCAGTTCATAAAACAGTGTTTAAGTCGAAAGAGGTTAGGCAGTAGTTACTTGCCTCAAACAAGGAATGCTACAGCTGTGGAACAGGTAGATCGCCTACACCAGACACTAGCTCTCTACTTTAGCTTTCCCTTTGTCCTTTATCTCAACGTCCTTCGTAGCTACACATAAATAATACTATTTCAGTATCTTACAAACTCTCGACGTTCTCTTTAACGTCTAACTATTCTACCCCTTCGCTAATGCAACCCTTAAACACATATATAATATAGTATACACATTCTACTATTCAATCGCTTTTACACTAAAAGACAATTAGCACATAGACACATATTTTCATTCACAGTATTCCTGACTGATAGCCTTTCCTATACAGAAGTGGTGTGCCAATAATATTTTACAAATGTCGTTTTAGTTTTAGAAAATTTTGGCAGCACCTCCTCTGTAATTGGAAGCTGCCTGTTGGAATACAACCGACCCAAACAAATATCAATGTCAATCATACACAATCACCTATTCATATTATATTAACAATTCCATGCTTAATAAAGCATTGTCTATAGAAGTTATATAGTTACCATCACCAAAGTGAACTACATATAAGTTACACAAACAATTAGTTTATTATCTAAGCATGGCAATTAGCATCAATTTAGGTCAAGTTTAGGTTGCCATTAATCTAAATTCGAATATAACATTACTAGCATTCCTACTAATTCATTTCAATTTGCCAAGGAATTAAATATATAATTCGAACTTATACATATATATAAATTATATATTCGAAAAGGACATAAGAATAAGATCATTTTAGCATTTTAGTACATTCCTAATTACTCTAGGCACTTGATAATTATTACATTGTTACATCCTCTCATATTCCACATCAAATTCACATATATGCATATACTTTTGTTCGGAAAATTAATAACCCAACCGGAAATTCAGAATTAGTCCACAATCCGACATGCATTCCAAATTATTAGCAAACAATTGACATGAAAAACTCATATGCTATACAATATAATTTCTCCCTAATTTAACCATAACAATTCGAATTATCCAATATACAACTATCATAAAATAATTACTTCTCATACACATACGAATTGCTCAAACTCATCCATATTCGATCGGAAAATTATGGCTATGGTCGATAATTTATAAAACTTTAATCGAAGTTATGACATGTAATTGATTAGGACACAACATTATGCCCAATTAAAGCTAGTAACTAGTTCTTACCACCCATCATATTCGGCAACATAGCCAAGCAACATAAACCGAGTCCATACCGATCGGAAAAATGTCAAACTAATCGGAAAATGACATGCATTACAATTAATCAACTTACACAGCCAATTTAATATTTGTATGTTCTTAACAACGTAATATAAGGCTCAAAGGACATCATTGCCTATACCACCGACTCACCGGAGCTCATAGTCGGCGGTGAGCTTCCGATGGAGTACCGATTTCCGGTATCTCAACATCTAAGCTGCAAAAACCGTATGCATAACATTGTATCAGCCTAAATCACAAAAATCAAATCATAGCAGCCATTGCATGCAACTCTCCCATGAAATTCATACACGCGGCACACCTATACATACATACGAGTTACATGCATTGCTCAAGGGAATCATATACACACAAATCAAGCTAGAATGAAGTCGAGAACATGCTAATTACTAGAAATCGGCTATAGGAATTAAGAGAAAAAGGGAAATCGCCAAGAGAGAGAAAAACGAGACCTGAACTAGGAAATGCCGAGTGAGGAAGAAAGAGAAGGCTGTTGTGGGTTTTAACAAAAGCAAGGGCAATTTAGTAATTTCACACTTGCTATTTTCTGAATTTAAATCACTTAATAATTCGAATTTTGAGAGAAACAGGGTACAAAAATAAGTTTTATATTTTTAAAATTAAGAGCATGAATTTAGAAGCTTCCCCATATTTTTGAAATATTTTTCTGATGAATCAATAATTAACTAAAAATCTTTGAAGTTTTAGAACAGAAATAGAAAATAAGAGTAGAAAAATCATTAAAAATAATTTTGGGCTCGAATAAAATAAACCTTTATTTTTCAAAAGTCTCAGAATATTTAAGAAACATTTTGAAACAGGTTTCATGATTTTTGGACATTCCAATAATTAAATATGGAATTTAGAAGAGTAATATCTCTAGAATAAAATAGGAATAAAAGATTTATATAAAATCACTGGGACTAGAATTAAATACATCACCATTTTTGGAAAGTCTCTAAAATCACATAGGAGCTACATATACAATTTCATAATTATTGGACACACCAATAATTTTATAAAAATCAAACAGTCACTCAATTAAGCATGAAAAATCAATTAATCACTTAATTAAAACACTTAAGCATGATACGGTCAAACAGACAGTCAACTAGACATATCAAATGACCACATATCATATCTTAACACATTAAATCACATAAATCATATTCCTCATATTATTCAAATAGATTTACTTACCTCAATCGTTACACAAAGGGCTTTTGAATGTATAAAAAAATTATTGTGTGAAACTCCTATCCTTGCTTTGCCAGATTTTGCTAGTCCATTTGAAGTGGAATGTGATGCTAGTGGTGTTGGAATTGGGGTTGTTTTGGTGCAAAAGAAGAGACCCATTGCTTATTTCAGTGAGAAATTGGGGGAAGCAAAACTTAATTATTCTACCTACGATAAGGAGTTTTATGCCCTTGTGCGCGCACTTGATCATTGGAGTCATTATTTGAGGCCTAATCACTTTATCTTACATTCAGATCATGAGGCTTTAAAATACATTCATGGGCAACAAAAGCTTAATCCACGACATGCGAAGTGGGTAGAATTCCTTCAATCTTTCAATTTTTCTTCCAAGTATAAACAAGGTAAGGATAACGTGGTTGCTGATGCTTTGTCTAGAAGATATGCTTTGCTTGGTGTTCTTAATTTCAGGTTGCTTGGATTTGAATTGATTAAAGAATACTATAATCAAGATGTGGATTTTCAGCCTATAATGGAAGAATGTTCCAAGGGTTCTATACGGACCTATGTACTTCAAGATGGTTTTCTATTCAAGGGGAATCGTTTATGCATTCCTATGTGTTCTATTCGAGAGCTTTTGGTGAGGGAAGCTCATGGGGGAGGTATTGCTGGACACTTTGGTATTAATAAAACTTTGGCTATTCTTCAAGAGCACTTTTTCTGGCCAAAGATGTTGGGTGATGTCCAAGGCGTGATTGTTCGTTGTGCAACTTGCCAAAAGGCAAAGAGTACTTTTCATCAAGGATTGTACACGCCTCTACCTGTTCCAGAATATCCGTGGGAGGATGTTTCTATGGATTTTATAGTTGGTTTACCTCGTACACAAAGAGGTAATGATTCGATATTTGTTGTTGTGGATAGGTTCTCTAAGATGGCACATTTTATTCCATGCCATAAAACTGATGATGCACTAAAGGTAGCTGATTTGTACTTCAAAGAAGTAGTGCGTCTACATGGTGTCCCAAAGACTATTGTGAGTGATCGAGACACTAAGTTCATGAGCTATTTCTGGAAAACATTGTGGAAGCTACTAGGTACGAAGTTGTGTTTTAGCACTTCACACCATCCACAAAGTGATGGGCAAACAGAAGTTACCAACCGAACTCTTGGAGTTTTGCTTCGTGGCTTGGTAAGTAAGACGATTAAGGATTGGGATGTGAAGCTTTCGCATGCAGAATTTGCTTATAATCGTTCACCTACATATGCGACCAAACACTCTCCTTTTGAGGTTGTTTATGGCCTGAATCCAAGGCTTCCTATTGACCTGATTCCTTTGCCTAAAGAAGAATATGTGCATGTTGATGCTAAGACAAAGGCTGAAGCAATGTTAAAATTGCATTCCCAAGTACGGGCGAGGATCGAAAAAGTAAATGAAAGGTATAAAACATTGGCTAACAAACACCGCAAGCAGCATAACTTCAAGGTGGGTGACCTAGTGTGGCTCCATTTGCGAAAGGAACGGTTCCCTAATTTGCGAAAGAATAAGCTTATGCCTAGGTCTGAAGGTCCGTTTAAAATTCTAGAGAAGGTCAATGACAATGCATTCAGATTGGAACTACCGGGAGAGTTTGGTGTCAGTGCAACATTCAATGTTGGGGACTTGGCTCCTTATATTCATGATGATGATATTGCTCAATTGAGGACAATTGTTTTCGAAGAAGAGGAGGATGATACAGGGGCTGATGTGCTTGTTCTCATGGACAAAAATGTGGCTTTGGACTTCTTCTCATGCAATTCTATACATGGAAATTGGTTGGGCAATGTTTCAAGTCCAATAGTCAGCTTAATTACCAACATGGGCTGATTTATTATGTTGGGGTTATTATTAGATATTTATATTAAGTAAATTTTGGCTTGCAAGTTTTTACCTTTCACTTGAAAGGGTTTTTCTTGTTTTAAGCACTTAGGATTTATTTTTCTAGTTGAATATGGTTTTGATGTAATTCCTATTTGGATTGGGCTTTTGATTGGTTTCCAATTTAGGTTCAAGTATTAGCAAATTCCTAGCTGATTTTGAATCTAATTGAGAATCCTAATTGTTTTAGGTTAAGGTTATATTCCTTGCCTATATATACCCATATATTGTAATCTTTTAAGAGACAAGAAATTGATAAATAAAATCATGAGTTTTTATACTTGCAAAACCCTAGGAAGTTGGTGGTTAATTTCTTTATACTTTCTTATCCAGATTTCGTTTAGTTTGTGGGTGATTAATTTCTTTAAGCAATCTAAGCAAATCGATCCTTTAGTTTTGTTTCTTGGTGATTAAATTCTTTATAGAAGCAATCTAAAGTTACTTTTCCGCTGTAAATCTGATCTACATAGGAAAATATACATCATGTTACAAATTGTTTTCTTGTTCAAAAGAGGTAAGAATGGTCATACAAGAGTTTTCAAGTTGTTTCCATGTTCAATCGAGTCAACAATGAAGCTACAAGTTGTTTCCAAGTTTGAACGAGTCAAGAATGACCCTCAAATTGTTACGATTTGTTTTCTTGTTCAAAAGAGCTAAGAATGGTCCTACAAGTGTTTTGAAGTTGTTTCCGTGTTCAAACAAGTCAACAATGAAGCTACAAGTTGTTTCAGAGTTCAAACGAGTCAAGAATGAGCCTCAAATTGTTACGAATTGTTTTCTTGTTCAAAAGAGCTAAGAATGGTCCTACAAGAGTTTACAAGTTGTTTCCTTGTTCAAACGAGTCAATAATGAAGTTACAAGTTGTTTTCAAGGTCGAACGATTCAAGAATGAGTTTAAAAAATTCTACATATTGTTTTCTTACTAAAAAGAGCTAAGAATGGTCCTACAAGAGTTTACAAGTTGTTTTCATCTTCAAACGAGTCAATAATGAAGGTACAAGTTGTTTTCAAGGTCGAACGATTCAAGAATGAGTCTCAAATTGTTACAAATTATTTTCTTGTTCAAAAGAGCTAAGAATGGTCCTAGAAGAGTTTACAAGTTGTTTCCATGTTCAAACGAGTCAATAATGAAGTTACAAGTTGTTTCCAAGTTCGAACGAGTCAAGAATGAGCCTCAAATTGTTACAAATTGTTTTCTTGTTCATAAGAGCTAAGAAAGGTCCTACAAGAGATTACAAGTTGTTTCCATGTTCAAATGAGTCAATAATGAAGTTACAAGTTGTTTTTAAGTTCGAACGATTCAAGAATGAGTCTCAAATTGTTATAAATTGTTTTCTTGTTCAAAAGAGCTAAGAATGGTCCTACAAGAGTTTACAAGTTATGTCCATGTTCAAACGAGTCAATAATGATGTTACAAGTTATTTCCAAGTTCGAACGATTCAAGAATGAGCCTCAAATTGTAACGGATTTTTTTCTTGTTCAAAAGAGCTAAGAATGGTCCTACAAGAGTTTTCAAGTTGTTTCCATGTTCAAACGAGTCAACAATGAAGCAACAAGTTGTTTCCAAGTTCGAACGAGTCAAGAATGAGCCTCAAATTGTTACGATTTGTATTCTTGTTCAAAAGAGTTAAGAAGGGTCCTAGAAGAGTTTATATGTTGTTTCCATGTTCAAACGAGTCAATAATGAAGGTACAAGTTGTTTTCAAGTTCGAACGAGTAAAGAATTAGTCTCAAATTGTTACAAATTGTTTTCTTGTTCAAAAGAGCTAAGAATGGTCCTACAAGAATTTTCAAGTTGTTTCCATGTTCAAACGAGTCAACAATGAAGCTACAAGTTGTTTCCAAGTTCGAACGAGTCAAGAATGAGCCTCAAATTGTAACAAAATACTAGAACATGGTCTAGATTAGTTTATCTGTAATAAGTCTTTCTAGTCTCTAAAATGAATAATCAGAGTCTAGATGGTCAACATTCATGTTACTTGTACTTAGAAGAATTTCTGTAGAGAGTGAAACCAGAGTCTGCATGAAGATCAGAGTCTGGAAGGTGATCAGAGTCTATAGACTATCAGAGTCTGTGATCTATCAGAGTCTACATGTGATCAGAGTCTCAAGATCATCAGAGTCTGAAGATTTCAGAGTCTATACAGTTGAGGATAAATTTGGAAGAAGATCACAGGAATGGAAAGTCTTCGAAGATCAAGATAAATATATTGCAGATATGCTATGGGAAAGAAAGAGAATTCTAGAAGGAAACTGTCAACTAATAATTAGGAATTCTATTCCTATTGTAATTTATCTTTCTGTTATTAGTTGATAGGCAGCTCTCTATATAAACTCTATGTAATCTAATTGTAAAGGTGTGGAAGTCGAAACATAATCATCTGAGTGAAATTTTGTGAGAGCATAGAAATAGAGAGAGTTGCTGTGATAAATACAGAGAAGCTGCTAGGGTTTGTGTACACCCTAGGAGAGTTTTGTATTCACAAATCAATGATACAAAACAGTACTTATTCATACTTTTGTGTTTGAGTTTGTTCTTAATTTGATTTTAAATCGGGCAGAACAGACATACAAGTATTCAACCCCCCCCCCCTTCTACTTGTACGACTGGGAAAACAATTGGTATCAGAGCCTAACGTTTAAAATCGATCAAAGATGTCTGGAAACAAAGATGACAATTCTAAGATTCCTATGCTTAAGAGAAACGAGTTCACCCACTGGAAGGTTAAGATGTTGCACCATCTGGAAGCAACAGACCCTGACTATCTTGACAGGATTAATGAAGGACCCTTTGTGCCCTTAAAAATTATGCCTCAAATCAATGAGGAAGGCAAAATAACTGAAGAACACCTCGTTGAGAAACCAAAGGCTGAATGGACAAAAGAGGACAAAGAAAATGTCCTTAAGGAGGCAAAAGTAAAGAACATTCTCTTTAACAGTTTAGATTCTGTTCTAACTAACTGTGTCATATCATGCAAGACTGCTAAGGAGATGTGGACAAAACTTGAGGTGCACTGTCAAGGGACTAAAGATGCCAAGAAGAATGCTAGGTCTTTGCTCATTCAAGAGTATGAGTACTTTGAAGCAAAATCTGGAGAATCTATCACTGAGATGTATGATAGGTTTACAAAACTCTTGAATGAGATGGCTATGCTTGGTAAGGTTTATGATTCTGAAGATACGAATACCAAGTTTCTGAGAGCACTTCCTGAAGAGTGGGACAATAAGACTACAGCCATAAGAGAAGCTAGAGATTTGAATGAACTAACTCTAGAAGAATTGTATGGCAGACTCAAGACATATGATTTGGAGATGCAACAGAGGAAGAATAAGAAGTCTGTGAAGACAAAATCTGTGGCACTCTTACTGGAGTCTGAGAAAGAACAACAGGAACAACCCACAGAAGCTAGAATCAAGGATTCAAGGAAGAAGGGTAAAGCTGTTGTGGAGTCAGAGTCTACTGACACAGACTCTGATTCTGATGAAGAGATTGACCTAAGTCAAATGATGACTATGTTTGCAAAAAATTTCAAAAGAATGAAATTTAACAAAAGAACTGGAAAATTTAGCAAGAGGCCATCATTCAAGAAGGAAGATGAGAAGGTTGAGAAGAGCAAGAGTACAATAATCAAACTTGACAAAGCAAAGGTCAAATGTTTCAACTGTGGAATATTGGGCCACTTTGCTAGTGAATGCAGAAAGTCAAGAAGTCAAGGAAAAGGAAAAGCACTTCTATCAACTGGAAAGGATTGGGCAGATTCAAACTCAGAGGATGAAATTGATTATGAAAATCTAGCACTGATGGCATCCTCCTCAAGAAAATCACAATCTCCCAAAGAACCCTCATCTCCTAAAACTCAGGTATCAATCTTTACTCCTGAATCCTTAATTAATTTAGACTCTGATGGTATAGAAACTGTGCAAAGTGAGGTCAATAAAATAATGACAACATGTAGGTCTCTCACTAGTGAAAGTGAAAGGTTGAGAGAGGAAAATTTGACCTTGACTAAAAGGAATGATCATTTAGAGTCTGAGTTAATATTAATGGAACAATACAAAAAGGATTCTGAGAAACATAGTCATAACTACACTGAAATCTTGAAGGCCTATGACTATGTTAAGAAAGAACTAGAAGAAGAGAGACTCAAGTTTAGAGTCTGGACAGACTCTGGTAGAAAAGTTCAAGAAATTCTCAATAATCAAAATGTGTGTCAAACTGCTGGTCTAGGCTATGACAAGAGTCAAGACAAAAGACCTATTGTTGAGAATGATAACAGTGAAGAAACTAGCCAAGTTAATAAGACTAAAGACAAAAGTACATTTGTTCCTGTTAAGTTTGTGACACCTAAAGAAAAATCTGAAACCACAAACTCATCTGTCAATAGTCCCCCTGTTGTTAACAAAAAGACAGATGAAACAGGAGCAAATAACTCTAAGAAAAATATTAATATAGGGTACTTGTCTAAGTCAAAATTAAAAGAAAGGCTAGAGAACTTATCAGAGTCTACCAAAACTAGGAGAAATAGGAATGGTAAGGAAGGTGAAAGGGGAGATAGGAGTGAAGGGAAGTAACTCACTGCACTTTCATGTGTACTAGAAATGCTAAATGTAATCTCTATGTAATGGTTGATGATAACTCAACAATAGAACAGGACATGTAATAATATGCAGGTGCACAGAAATCTTGGATCACAGAGTTCAGTTAAGACAAAGTATCAAAGGATCATCTACAGACTTGAAGCTCACTGGAAGAAGTTCATTAACATGTTCATGCCTCAGTGGAGAATAAAAGATGTTGACATCTATTCAAGGATGTGGAAGCTACAGAAGATTGTCTTAGTCTATGACGATTTTAGTGCATTATAATCGAAGCAACAAGTAAGGTTTGCAAAGAAGAATGTGGAATCATGTTCGGAATCAAGAGCCCCTATCAAGACTAGTCACTTATGAACCAGACCGTTGCATCAAGTGTCAGGACATTGGAGGCAAGCTCTCGTCGGTTAATATGATTTTAATCATTCTAAAGTTGTTGGTTTTCTTGAGTCATGTGGAGGATCAACAAAGGTGGTAAATCAGTGTTGGAGAAATGTCAGCCTAATGGATAAGGGACAGACGGCACAACCTGATTGGATCTTACTAAAGCTTCACAGATTAGAAGGCCAAATACTTGGACGTGGTGGAGTCACGTATACGGGGCCAAGTATTTGGATAAGGAAGTCTACACAAATTGAAGAGTGGAATGGAAATATTTAATTTAATTAAATAAAGTATTTATTTAATTATTTATATATTTTATAAATAAAGATATTCTTTATTTATATTTTATATATTTATTAAATATTACTTTTACATTAAATATTTCCAAAGGCATGCTTGGCACATGACTTTGAAGATATGATTTGAGTGGACAAAAGTAAAAGGTGGAAAAACAAAAAGTAACACCTTTTTCAATATATATAGAAGAAACCCAAGTCATCATCTATAGAGTGTATCCGGATAAGAAAAAGAAGAAAAGGGGAGAGAGAGAAAAAATTTTCTCTCCCCCATGGCCGAACTAGATCTTGCATATTTTAGAGCCATGATTTTCTTTATCATACCACTCATCTATTCTTCTATTGTAAACATTGCTAAATCTTGTTTAGAAGATAGGTTTGATTATTGTCTCCTAGATCTAGAATTTGTAATATTTTTAGAGGAACAAAAATCACTTCTTTGTTGTGTTCTTGAGCTTATGTTCTTGAACTTGTTTGTAGCATCTACCCCACTTCAATGAATATAAAGTTATATTCTTGGATCTTGTTGTGTTGTGTATTTTGGATGATTTACCGTTCATTATCTTGGTTATTTTAATGGTGTTCTTGAGGTTGAAGAAGATGATGAACAGTACCTGGGTTTGAACCAAAGTAATTTTTATGTTGTCCCAAAAATAAATAAAAGTCAGATTTTTATTTGGGAATCGTATTCACCCCCCCTCTACGATCTCCAGGACCTAACAATTGGTATCAGAGCTACTCGATTGACATACAAATCGATTGGATCTATTTTTATTTTTGAGATTAAAGAGGGTACAATTGGTTCACTGGACATCCAGAATTTTTTTCTGAAGCCCGGAATTTTTCTAAGTACAAAATGTTCTAGATGGCCAAGTAGAACATTCCTATGTAGAATATTCGAGATAGATATTCGAGATGGCTAAGTAGAACATTTCTATGTAGAAATTCTACTTAATGTTCTAGATAGAACCTAAGTAGAAATTCTGGAGTTAGAAATATTTTCTAAGTCAGAAGTTCTACTTAATGTTCTACATAGAGCCTAAGTAGAACATTTCTATGTAGAAATTCTACTTAATGTTCTACATAGAGCCTAAGTAGAACATTTCTATGTAGAAATTCTACTTAATGTTCTAGATAGAACCTAAGTAGAAATTCTGGAGTTAGAAATATTTTCTAAGTCAGAAGTTCTACTTAATGTTCTACATAGAGCCTAAGTAGAACATTTCTATGTAGAAATTCTACTTAATGTTCTAGATAGAACCTAAGTAGAAATTCTGGAGTTAGAAATATTTTCTAAGTCAGAAGTTCTACTTAATGTTCTACATAGAGCCTAAGTAGAACATTTCTATGTAGAAATTCTACTTAATGTTCTAGATAGAACCTAAGTAGAAATTCTGGAGTTAGAAATATTTTCTAAGTCAGAAGTTCTACTTAATGTTCTACATAGAGCCTAAGTAGAACATTTCTATAGAAATTCTACTTAATGTTCTAGATAGAACCTAAGTAGAAATTCTGGAGTTAGAAATATTTTCTAAGTCAGAAGTTCTACTTAATGTTCTACATAGAGCCTAAGTAGAACATTTCTATGTAGAAATTCTACTTAATGTTCTAAATAGAACCTTAGTAGAAATTCTGAAGTTAGAAATATTTTCTAAGTCAGAAGTTCTACTTAATGTTCTAGATAGAGCCTAAGTAGAACATTTCTATGTAGAATTTCTACTTGATGTTCTAGATAGAGTCTATGTAGAACATTTCTATGTAGAATTTTTTTTCTTAGAAGGCTGTTTCAACATGACACATGGCTACATAGTTTAACTTTTATTTAAAACAAAAATTGTTTTTCTCTCAAATTGTTTTTAGTTTAATAATTAATTTAATAATTAAATTTGAATTTAATTATATAAAATATTTTGAAAATAATTTTTAAATTTAAATAATTTATTTTTCAAGTTTATTTTACATCTTGGAAAATATTTTATTTTCTTTTAAATTTTAGAGTCAAATATTTTATATTTTTAATATTCTTAGTTAAGAATTTTATTAATTTAAAAACTAAAATTAATCTTAAAATCCAATTTAATTTATTTTGAGTTTAATATTCTTAAAAGTATTTTGAGAATTATTTTTGAGGTTTAATAATTTATTTTTTATAGAAGTTTTAATTATAAATCTCATAAAACTTTTTGGAAAATCATTTTGGTTGAAATAATTTATTTTCAAGAATATCTAAGATGACTTGAAAATTTATTATTTTTATATCAAACTTATATTTTCAATCTGTTTTATTTTAATTATAATTGAAACTGTTTTGGATTATAAATTCTATAAAATTCTTTGAAAATTAATTTTGATTTGAAATAATTTCTTTTTCAGGATTATTTAATATACCTTGAAAATTTTGTTATCTCTATATCAAAACTTTCTTTTCGAATTATTTTATTTTATTTATAATTTGAAATTGAGAAATTTATTATTATTTATCAAAAATGCATTTTCAATTTATTTTGATTATTTAAATTCCTAAAAAAAAAAATTAAATACTTCTGTTTGAATAAAATATTTTATTAAACGAAACAACAGGAGTTGATTCTTCGTTCGTTGAGGACAAACGAACTGACTGAAGAACATTCTAATGGAGTTGAGACCTGATCTTACCATTGGAGATGTATTTCTACATCGATCTACTCAGTGGATCATTTGGTTATTGAAAGGGGATTAGTTCATTTAGGGAAGAGTCTTCGATCAATGGTTTTCGAATCAATATCTGAAGAATTTGGGATTTTGAAAAGCAATTCAGTTTAACGGTCAAAGAACCAAAACAACAATTGAAGATTTGGTTAAAGGACATCAGTGGCAGAAATACACAAGGTTTGATTATCACTGACATATGATAATCAAGGGGTTATTGCTACACATACAAAGAAGAGTGATCTTTTCAAGCAGAACATGAGACATTCTATGTCGGGGTCTTTAAGCAGAACAATCAGGTATCAATTTGGGTTGAAGCAGGAACATCATTGGTTATTGAGGTCAAATGCAAGGATACTTCCATGAGTGTCAGTAGAATGGAAATTGATTTGGATCAATTGATTATCACTCGAGATGGAATGCTAAGCATCGCTCAGGTATACTTTCTAACTAGTTTATACTTGTTTGATTCAATTATAGAGTATTAAGTGCTGAACTGCATTATATTATAAGTTTGATGTAATGCATGTCTCACCTTGATTTCTATATAAATTAGATAACTTATGCTAGTTTGTTAGTGTTGCTTGTTTATCAGTATTTGACTTCATGATTAGATCTTGTGTGATTTAATGCTTGCTTTACGATAATTGATCATGTTAGCATATAGAGTCTTAGGTATTTGTAGGGGTACATTTACCGGAAAGAGTATTTGCTGCATGCTAAGTGCCTTGATGCTTACATTGTCTATAATCTGTTTATACTCGCATAGTTGTATTAAATGTTATATCTGATCATGTGCTTGTTAAGATGAGTTTGTTTCTAATTTGGGAATTGCCTAGGAGTCAGTATAATAAACCATGAATTAATTTTTTAAATTTAAACTGACTCAGGTAATTAGAGATAATATAATGTTAAAGTGAACAACAAAGGTGATTTAGAAGAATTAGGAATCTGAGTGATTGATTCTTCTATGACTACATATATGTACGACATGATTCTTATAGACTGCTAGTCCACCTTAAGTTAGGTTGGGATCACTGAGCTCATAGCCAAGACTACTTGTTGAGGCTGATATAGATGAGGAGTGATCAGTCAGATAAGAATGAGCATGTTGAACTTGAATGCTTTGTTGTTAACTATGTTTAGAAATATCTCTAACCCTTGGACTCAATCAAATTGAGGACCACGTGTCTTAATCATTTGTGAATGCAGAGTATCTTTCAACATGTACAAGTTATATATCCCTGACATTTTCATGTTCGAGGCATGTAACTACTTTTGTTTTGGTATTCAAATGGTTAAGCAAGGTTACCTATTTTTCTTGAATGATCTGAAGCACAATATTAAGAAAGACCTAGGGGATTCTTTGTGAAGGGTTTCCTAATATCAGTTCGACGATGAACAGTATTGATCGGGGTCAAGAGAAATAGAAGCTCACTCTACTGGAAGTGAGGTTACTGCTGACACGAAATTTAATGCTTATGATGAAGTCAACTATTCGTTGAAGTTTATCAGAATGGAGTTAGCTGCAACAACAAGTGATGCTCTCACACTTGGTTTATCAACTAATACTTGGTTTATCAAGATAACGGATTCGACGGTAAAGATGAAGTTGGTGAGAAAGGACTACTTCTAATGAAATTCTTTTAAGAAGGACATTAGTGAAGTATGTCAGTTGAAGGGAAGTCAAGTCAAAGGCTACCCTGTTTGGTTTTGGTGTTTGTTCATGCATTCGATAGATGAAGCATCTCAGTGATTAATCACATTCAAAGGATTAGGCAGATTGCTGTAAGAACACTTTGAGGGCAGGTAATGGAATTTGTTGACGAACGAAGTTCTATGTTATGTCTGCACTGAAAGGAGTATTCTAGAGTAAAGTTCAGTTACCGGACTTCATGACCAAATGGAGGAGTTGATAGGGAAATCCAGACCTTGAGTAGAATTACAAGGATAATGGATAGACTTAAGGTTTCCTATTCACTACGGCTGAATCAGTTGACACAGCAAGTCTAATCAACAAATGTAAAGAGAAGACATCAAGTAAGATTAATCATGCCTGAAGTCACATGGTGTGATGGAGGGCTATCTTATTTGGAGTTAAGAAGCTTACACAGAGTCTGTGATTGATTTAAGATGATCTAGATGCAGTGAACATCATCATCAAGTTCCCTAGCATTCGTTTGATTTTAGCTCTGAATTTCTAAAGGTTGACATCCTGTTTAGGGCTCAAGATCAGATGACACCAGATGAATAAAAGCTGCAAGCAGCATCACAGGGGGAGCATCAGTAAGTTGGATCAACTAGTCGTGTTTGATGTTCAAAGGCTAGCAGTGCTCATTGAGTAAGAGTTGAGATTCTTAGGAGCACTGAGTGATCCAGACTGAGTGATTGCATATTAGAAAGGAAATTAATAATTTAAAGATAATGCAAGATGATCTCAATCATAATTGAAGAAGACTACTCTACCCACTGAATATCTAAGGAAACATTAAGGACATATCTGTCATGACAAATGGTTTTGTGTAACAACATTTCCTAGAATCAGTTCTTGATGAATCTGGGTAGTAGAGTAGTGATTGGTCGTGCATGTATAAGAGTATTTCATTGGTTTTTCTGAGTGAATTCAATGAAGACTGAAGATGCACTAACTAATCAAGATTGAGTAGGGTTCGAATCAAGGAACTAACTCAATTGAACCAGAGGCAGATACACTTAGCGCAAGGAATCAATCCACATGAAGACTTGGTATTGATATAGAAGCTGAAGGGTAGTTCAGAGTTTTTTTTAAGGTTCTACTCTTCTAGTGTCAGGACTACTGATTTCTAGAGTGCTGAGTTTAGTGAAGCTGCTGCCAAGACCAATATCTACAAGGAAATATTTGGGTGCTGAAGGTAATGCAGTTTCCGTCTGGATGAGCGTGGTATTGTTTCGAGGAACAATGTTAACTGGTAGCTGAAAAGTTATTCCTGTCCAAAAGGAGTAAACGTTCGATCTCGAAAGGAGTAAACGTTCGATCTCTAGGGCAAAGAGGAGTAATTGTTCATTCAACGATCATACATCAGTAAAAGCTCTATTGACTAAGGTATGTCACTCTAGTCTAATATTGATTTATTTAAATGTAATGTTTATAGAGAGTGTTCATGCTATTTAGATGTCTACGATCTCTAGGAGCTTGTGACCACCCGGGACCCAATATTATCGGTATGAGATTACCTATGATCACCCGGGACCTAGGGACCTAACATTGTAGCATCTCTTTGTATAGTCAATTTATATCCAGGATCTCGTACTTTGTGCTGTCATATGTTATTCATGCTATATGTATCAAATGTTTCAGCATAAGTATTTGTATATATTAATTAATTGTAATTTTATTTACTTTTAATTGTTTAATGCTAATATTAATGGAACCACTTAATATGTAGTTTAAGTGATGTAATTCATGTCTTTTGCAAAATCCATTAATAATTGTTGTCATTCTTTTGATATTAGTGATGTCACTTAGAATTTCTGCACTAAGTGATTAAAAGATTATTTCAAAAACACTGATATTGAAAGTAAGTTACTACATCGCGAGGGGTTGTCAAAGATCATAAATTTTAGCATTAATATTTAAAGGTATTTGATCTCTGATGCAACTAGTACCTCGAGCTTACATACATTCTGATTGTCATGAGTATTTTCAATATGCTTATGTGATAATTGTTGAGATGTAGTGTAAGAAGTTAAATGCTGTCATTCGGTCAATGTATGTTCAGTGTTTAGCGGATGCTTATGTTTTATGCTTTAGAATTACCATGATCTATACTACAATATGTGTTTGTTTCAAGCGACAAATGGTAATTGTCTAGCATAATGTAAGTATCTTATGTGCTTGATTATTTTGTAGTAAGATGCATTTTATTACAAAATGATTGAATGATGTTAGTACTTTTGAATGTATTGTCACTCATATCTTTGATAATTCATTAGTATTAACATATGTTTTTCATTCTTTAGAACTTGAATGCATAAAGAAATTTCTTGTCTATTTCTTGTGAAAAATGTTTTATCTAAACATGCATTCATTTGCCAGAGAATGAAAAGCCACTAAAAGTTTTTTTTCCTTTGAATGAGAACATTTCTTGAGGATTATCTTTCTATTTCAAAATCATATATCCTCTCTCTCTCTAAATGTTTTGTAATGAAAACTGTTTTCTCTCCACGATTTGTTTAAATAAAGTTACTTGATAACTTATAACTTAGGTTGCATGGTATCAGGCTATTTTATTTGAGTAAATTGTTTTGATCTTAAAGTATCAACCATTGGTAAAACGTTTTTCAAAACTCTTGTTAATGTCTGTTTCACATTGACCTGTAGTATTAAAACAATGGTTGTTTGCTTTGGGATTAGTGCCTTGGACTGTATGACTAAAGCATTCATTCGATTTTTTTTAAATGATTTATGTTTTAAGTCGGAGATAATATCCGATAAGAATGAATTGCAAAACAATTTCTGAAAACATACAGTGAGCAAGATGAAATAGATTTGAGTTATTAATCAAAATGTTTTTGTTAAAAGAGTTGAATTTCAATTGGATATTTGTCTAAGAGAAATTCAAAAGAACACTTTTGTTAATCTGTTAAATTTTTTTTAAAATTGTGAGTTTATGAAATTTGGCTTAATAATCTTTTACCTATTCTTTATTAATTCCCACATTTTAGCTCTGGTGCATTGTTTCTTGAGGACACATTGTTCCGATGCTATATTTCTGAGAAGGAATAGAGAATAAGTTTAATCATACTATACCAAATTTTATATAGCTCTGATCAACTCTATCTATTTAGCCGTAATGGCTTGGCCTTAGTGGCTATAGGGGAAGGTCTAGAAGTTGAATAATCCATCAATTTCTAACCAAGGCCTTAGTACCAAACACTATCATTCTAATTCAAACTTTCAACCCTTGGTGATATAAGGAACTTATGTTAGATTAGCGGTTGTTAAGGGAGAAACTGCACTTGATGCAGCAAATAAGGATGAAGTCGGAAGTGCACCCACAGCTCTACCTCTCGAGAAGAAAAGAAGTATACAAATTGAGGTATCTGTAGCTCATCTGTATTCTCTCAAAAGGATGCAGAGCTGAAAAGGCAATTCAACCGTTTCTGAATGAACTCTCTCAACAGGGTGATTTCATTGAAAATTCGCTCGTCAGCCAAAGCACCTTGTAATGAGTCAAGCACACCAAAAGCATTCACGCTGATGGTAATCCTAAAGTTTTTGCTTCTAATGGATGTTATAGGACCTAGCAGTTCTCTAGCCTCTCTTGGGACTAACAATTGTGAGGACACATTGCAAGAAGTGCACATTGTGAGGTATAGGTAAAACCCCTAAACTTCTGTGTTTACCATTCATGGTGAATGAAGTTGTTGAGCCACCTTCACAGGTATTTGAGGGAAACTTGGATTTCTTGCCATATATTAGAATCCTTGTCAACCTTCCTAGGAGGAACAGTCCTAGTTCCCTAACGGGATTTCACATTCACAGAGCAATCTGTTGATGTTGAGAGGCAATCACTAACAGTTTTCCATGACTGAAAATAGTGAGTTAATTCATCTTCACAGGTGATTGAGAGAGATGTTTTACACGTCTACTCTCCCAAGAATTCAAATTCTGGAATACATGGATCGCTCAAAGCTTAAAAGCATATCACCGTCAACGATCCAGTGCATGGATTTGCATATGGGGAGTCGGTTGATGCTTAGATAGCTGCTAGTACGCATACCACATTCAACGATCCAGTGCATGGATTTGCATATGGGGAGATTGTTGATGCTGAAAGTAGCTGAGCAATAACTCGTAGACTATGATTCAGTTGGTTTACCAATTTGATGAGTCTTTTGAGGATCAGGGTGTTGGGATTTCAGTCACTCCTGGAATGGAGGAGATTCCAATTTCAGAAGGGTTATTCCCCGATGACGGCCACGTGTGCATGGATTTGCTCATGGTGAGTTGGGTGACGGCCTAACTGAAACCCTGTCCGAGATTCCATCTCAGAACCTAGATCTTTAGTGATCGACAACATGCTATAGTCAACGATCCACAATATCTTGGTGAGACTAGCATGGATTTACTTGCAGGTACAAATTGCTATAAATGGAATGAGTGCTAGTAAGGGAGAGAAACACTTGAGTGAAGTGAGGGAGTGATACACTTGAGTGAGAGAAATAGGGAGAGAAATGAGTGGAACACTTACGCTTGAAAGTGTAAACACCAACAGAACGTAGTAGAAGTGAGGAAACCATAGACTAAACACTAACCTTGCTACTATGCCTAAATCCTGTTACTGAATTTTCCAGCTCTGGAATGTTGAAGAGATTCTTTTCTGGAAGACAAGCTGAAGAAGAGTCTAGTTGAAGCTTAGTGGGAATGTCCAAACTATTACCTTTGGATCTATTAATTCGTGTTGTTCTCAATCTCAAAGGGGGAGACATTAATTTTTAGGCCTAAGGAGGATTTTATGTTCAATTGGAGGAGAGTTTCTTATTCGATTGGATGTAGATGATACTTTTATTGTTTTAAAGGATATTCTCAACTAAGGGGGAGAATTTGGTGTTACAAGAAACGAGATCTCTTGGTGATATAAGAAATGAGATCTGTCAATCCTATCTTGTGGAGGTTACTTAGAGGATATCTAAAGACACAAGGGTGGATTGGAGCTTGCATGAACTAAGGGGGAGAATTAGATAAAATTGAAACCTTAGTGATGCAATGGAGAAATTACTAACGGGGAGTTTCTTAGTAATTGGTTGGAGCCAAATCCCTAAAGGTGTTGTAGATTTAACTGATTTTTCGTCTGAAGTGGAGAAGTTACTTTCTGGCAATTGGGAAGAAGTTACTTGTCGTACTAAGGGGAGAAGTTATGGAGAATCTTAACATCTTGGTTTACAATGCTATATCTTATTCTTAAAAGATATCTAAGGGATTTTGCTCTATTTGTTTGAAGATCTGTCCTTGGAACATTCTTAGGAGAGGTTCGGCAGAAGAATTCTTTCTAGCACGATCAATGAATGAAAATGAAGATTTCTTTGAAGAGTATCAACTCAGGGGGAGTTTTTGCTAAGTAGAAGTTTTCTGGGTAAAGAAGAATGTGAAGGAGATTTTCAAGGGGCATCTGAGAAGTGTCCAAGTGTGTTCTATTTCTTATTTCAGTGATAGATGAAGTCATTGGAATAGTGCAGGGAAGAAAGAAAAATATGTTTCCTGGAAATAGAACATCCTGAAGAAAAAGAAGAAGTGACTTTCATTCCAAGAGAGAACAACCTTAAGGGGAGAATGAGTTGACCTCTTATGGGGAACATAGAGAGCGGTATGTTCTAGTTCGAATTGCAAGATGAACAAGAATGATTGGTCAGAAGTCTTTACTAATGATTTGTTTCTTTATTGAAAGAACCCCATCTTTGAAGAACATTGAAGTGGAGGAAGCTAAAGGAAAATGAAATTCAGAAATTCATCATTCATTTTCAACAACTCAGGAAATCTGGATTTAACTGATTATATCTTTCCAGAACCTTTTGTATATTATTTTCATGTCCAATACTTTAATTATTTCTTGTATGTTAGTTGAGTTATCCTCTAGTAGTTAATTTTATTTAATTGCTTTTGGGGGAGATTGTAAAGGGAAATAGTATTTGATTGCTATTCCATATCAACCAAATAGGGGGAGATTGAAAGGGGAGATAGGAGTGAAGGGAAGTAACTCACTGCACTTTCATGTGTACTAGAAATGCTAAATGTAATCTCTATGTAATGGTTGATGATAACTCAACAATAGAACAGGACATGTAATAATATGCAGGTGCACAGAAATCTTGGATCACAGAGTTCAGTTAAGACAAAGTATCAAAGGATCATCTACAGACTTGAAGCTCACTGGAAGAAGTTCATTAACATGTTCATGCCTCAGTGGAGAATAAAAGATGTTGACATCTATTCAAGGATGTGGAAGCTACAGAAGATTGTCTTAGTCTATGACGATTTTAGTGCATTATAATCGAAGCAACAAGTAAGGTTTGCAAAGAAGAATGTGGAATCATGTTCGGAATCAAGAGCCCCTATCAAGACTAGTCACTTATGAACCAGACCGTTGCATCAAGTGTCAGGACATTGGAGGCAAGCTCTCGTCGGTTAATATGATTTTAATCATTCTAAAGTTGTTGGTTTTCTTGAGTCATGTGGAGGATCAACAAAGGTGGTAAATCAGTGTTGGAGAAATGTCAGCCTAATGGATAAGGGACAGACGGCACAACCTGATTGGATCTTACTAAAGCTTCACAGATTAGAAGGCCAAATACTTGGACGTGGTGGAGTCACGTATACGGGGCCAAGTATTTGGATAAGGAAGTCTACACAAATTGAAGAGTGGAATGGAAATATTTAATTTAATTAAATAAAGTATTTATTTAATTATTTATATATTTTATAAATAAAGATATTCTTTATTTATATTTTATATATTTATTAAATATTACTTTTACATTAAATATTTCCAAAGGCATGCTTGGCACATGACTTTGAAGATATGATTTGAGTGGACAAAAGTAAAAGGTGGAAAAACAAAAAGTAACACCTTTTTCAATATATATAGAAGAAACCCAAGTCATCATCTATAGAGTGTATCCGGATAAGAAAAAGAAGAAAAGGGGAGAGAGAGAAAAAATTTTCTCTCCCCCATGGCCGAACTAGATCTTGCATATTTTAGAGCCATGATTTTCTTTATCATACCACTCATCTATTCTTCTATTGTAAACATTGCTAAATCTTGTTTAGAAGATAGGTTTGATTTTTGTCTCCTAGATCTAAAATTTGTAATATTTTTAGAGGAACAAAAATCACTTCTTTGTTGTGTTCTTGAGCTTATGTTCTTGAACTTGTTTGTAGCATCTACCCCACTTCAATGAATATAAAGTTATATTCTTGGATCTTGTTGTGTTGTGTGTTTTGGATGATTTACCGTTCATTATCTTGGTTATTTTAATGGTGTTCTTGAGGTTGAAGAAGATGATGAACAGTACCTGGGTTTGAACCAAAGTAATTTTTATGTTGTCCCAAAAATAAATAAAAGTCAGATTTTTATTTGGGAATCGTATTCACCCCCCCTCTACGATCTCCAGGACCTAACAGAAGGAATTAATAAGGTAAACAATTACCAAAAGGATCCTAATGCTCCTAGAAAGAAGTGTTATAGATGTGGCAACCACAACCATTTGGCTATAGATTGTAAAGCAAAGATTGAGAAGAAATCAGAGTCTAATCCTTCACAGACTCTGAAAAGTCACTACATACCACAGAAATCATGTTATCACTGTGGTAGCATATTTCATTCTATCTATATGTGTAAGGACTATCATGACTTGTATTACAATTTTTATGAGCTAAAATCTTCTATTGATAAAAGTTGGTATGACACTGTTAAGACTCCACCACAGTCTAGAGCAATAAAAGAGACAAGTAAGCCAAATGTGAAAATTATTAAGTCTGTTTCTCCTAAAATTAGTAGAAAAGGATCCAAAACTATTTGGGTCCTCAAAACATCTAACTAGTTGCTTTATGTATGCAGGGAACTAGGGTAAAGAAAGTAACCCTAATCCTGGACAGTGGATGCTCAGGACATATGACTGGAAAGAAATCCCTGCTTACAGACTTTGAGGAAATGGATGGCCCAGAAGTATCCTTTGGAGATGGCAACAAAGGACAAACACTGGGATATGGCAAGATTGTACTTGGGAATGTCATCATTGAACAAGTAGCTCTAGTTGATGGCTTAAGGCACAATTTAATAAGCATAAGTCAACTTGGAGACAAAGGTTACCATACTGGCTTTGACAGCAAAGAGTGTCTTGTAACTCACAAAGAAACAGGCATTGTGGTTTTCAAAGGAAACAGACATGGTAACATTTATGAAGCCAGCTTGGAGGATTGCATAAACAGTGAAGTCACATGTCTATACAGCAAGGCCTCAACTGAAGAAAGCTGGAAATGGCACAAGAAACTGTCACACATCAACTTCAAAACACTCAACAAGTTGGTTAAACAGAATCTTGTAAGAGGATTACCACAGGTTGATTTTGTACAAGATGGACTTTGTGAAGCATGTCAACTTGGAAAACAAAGGAAATCATCCTTCAAGAGCAAGACAATAAATACCAGTTCTGAACCCTTTTATTTACTACATCTTGATTTATTTGGTCCAGTAAATGTTATGTCAATTAACAAAAATAAATATACTCTTGTTATTGTAGATGATTTTACAAGATTCACATGGGTTTTCTTTCTACATTCAAAGGATGAAGCTTCTCAACACTTAATAGATCATATCACTTTTCTGGAAAGAAAATCAAAGAAAATAGTAAGAATTCTGAGGAGTGACAATGGTACTGAATTCAAGAATTCAATCATGGAGAACCACTGTGCATCAAAGGGAATTACTCAACAATTTTCTGTGCCAGGAACTCCTCAACAAAATGGAGTTGTGGAAAGAAAGAATAGGACACTCATAGAAGCTTCCAGAACAATGTTGGCAGAGTCTAAGCTGCCAGTATATTTTTGGGCTGAGGCAGTCAATACAGCATGTTTCACTCAAAACTGCACTCTAATAAACATGCATGGAAAGACTCCCTATGAAATGATAAAGGACAAGAAGCCAAGTGTAAAACACTTTCACATATTTGGATGCAAGTGTTATGTACTGAAAGTACATCCTGAAAATCTAAGCAAATTCGAAGCCAAGGCAGATGAATCAATCTTTCTTGGATATGCATCAAACACAAAAGCATTCAGAGTGTTTAATCTCAGAACCAAAATTGTTATGGAATCTATTCATGTTGCATTTGATGATAAAAAGTTTACAGAATTGCAGGATGAGTCAGAGTCTACAACACTGGAATTTGAAAATCTAAAAAGTTCTGAGATAAATGAAGAAGAAGAGGATGAAGACCCTAGAATAAATCCTGAACTAACACAGGAACCTGTACATTCTGAGGGGGAGCCAGAAAATTCAACTCCAAATAATTCAGAGTCTAACAGGTCAGGGTCTACCGAGACAGAGTCTATCCAGACAGAGTCTAGACAGACAGAGTCTAACTCATCAGGGTCTGGATCAAGCAACTCTAAACTCTTGTCAGAGTCAAGCAATTTAGGGGGAGCCTCTTCGTTTGAATTTCACTCAAATACAGAAGATGCAAATGACTTAGAGGGAGTTTCAAGTTCAAGAACCAATCTTCTACCTGCTAGAAAATGGACAAGGAATCACACTCCTGATTTAATAATTGGTGATCCTGAGAGTGGTGTACAAACAAGAACAACCACTCAAAATGAATGTCTTTATAGCTGTTTTTTCTCAAAGAATGAACCCAAGAAAATTGAGGAAGCCTTGCAAGACCCTGATTGGATTATTGCAATGCAAGAAGAATTGAATGAATTTGAGAGAAATAAAGTGTGGAAACTTGTACCAAGACCTAGAAATAGATCAGTGGTTGGTGCAAAATGGGTGTATAGAAATAAACTTGATGAGAATGGAACTGTAGTAAGAAATAAAGCAAGGCTAGTTGCAAAAGGATATTCACAGGAGGAAGGAATTGACTATGATGAAACTTTTGCACCAGTAGCAAGATTGGAAGCTATTAGAATGTTTCTAGCCTTTGCAGCTCATTCAAAATTCAAGGTGTATCAGATGGATGTGAAAAGTGCTTTCTTAAATGGAAAATTGGAAGAAGAAGTCTATGTGGAGCAACCACCAGGATTTGTTGATCCAAAGTTTCCTGATCATGTTTACAGGTTAGACAAGGCACTATATGGATTAAAGCAAGCACCTAGAGCATGGTATGAAACTCTTTCAAAATTCCTTCTTGAAAATGGATTCACAAGAGGTACCATTGACAAAACTCTCTTTATTAGAAAATATAAAGGTGATATTTTGCTTGTCCAAATTTATGTTGATGATATTATATTTGGATCTACTAATGATAATCTCTGTGAAAAGTTTAGTCAACTAATGCAGTCAAATTATGAAATGAGCATGATGGGAGAATTAAACTTCTTTTTGGGGCTTCAAGTCAAATAGAATGATGATGGAATTTTCATCAATCAAACAAAGTATGTAAAAGAACTGTTGAAAAAGTTTGATATGCAAGATGCTGCATCTGCTAAAACTCCCATGTCAACAGCTACTAAGCTAGACTCTGACCCAAAGGGTAAGAAAGTTGACAACACTAGTTACAGAGGTATGATTGGCTCATTGTTATATTTAACTGCTAGTAGACCAGATATAATGTTTGCAACTTGTCTGTGTGCTAGATTTCAAGCTGACCCTAGAGAATCACACTTAATAGCTGTGAAAAGAATTTTTAGATATCTCAAGGGGGCACAAACTCTTGGACTTTGGTATCCTAGAGAGTCAGATTTTTTTCTAATTGGCTATTCAGACTCTGACTATGCAGGATGCAAAGTAGATAGGAAAAGCACAACAGGACAGTGCCAGTTTCTTGGCAACAGATTAATTTCTTGGTTTAGCAAGAAACAACAGACTGTATCAACCTCAACAGCTGAGGCTGAATACATTGCAGCTGGAAGTTGCTGTGCTCAAATTCTGTGGATGAGAAATCAATTACTTGATTATGGACTAACATTCTCAAATATTCCTATGTATTGTGATAATACTAGTGCTATTAAAATTGCAGAGAATCCAGTCCAACACTCCAGAACAAAGCACATTGATGTCAGGTATCACTTTATTAAAGAACATGTTGAAAATGGTACTGTGACACTTCACTATGTTCCAACTGACAGACAGATTGCAGACATTTTGACAAAACCACTTGATGAATCTACCTTTCTCAGACTGGTAGGTGAATTAGGTATGTTAAATATGTAAGTGATCAAAATTAAAGAAGCAAGGTATGTACTTTAATTATAGTCCCTGTCTTAACACACTGTGATTAATTGTTAGTGTAACATTTTGTTTGGTATTTTACCTTGACAGAGTCTAGACTCTGATGAGTCTGTAGACTCTGAAAGTCAGTAGACTCTGAGAAAATTATCGCCTAGACTCTGAAACGGTTAAAATTCGCGCCTGCAGACTCTGATTGCATTTAAAATGTTCAAATGACTTGAAATAGGCGGTAACAGTTAATTTTTTGACCGGATACAGGCTGTAGACTCGTGTGTATTGTATGCAACTTGAACAAAATAGAATTTTTCATACAATTTACTCACTTGTTTATTACAATTGATTTCTAAGGCAAAAATATTCACAGAGCTTTTTACGAACCCTAGCTAAATTCTTCAAGCTTCTCCATCACTTTCAACTCAACAACTTTAATGGCTGCCGTTTCTACTGTCATGAGAGGACCCAAGGCGATTGCGTTCACATTTGGGGATTTCGAGTTCATGACCACAAATCATGTTGCTGCTCTTGGAGATAGGAAAGGGGTAGACGCTGACTACTACCCTGTGATGGATTTCTTGGAACAATCCGAGCTACACTACATTCTCAAGGCATCACCAGTCATTCACATGGATGCTGTATCACAAGCATGGAGCACTTCAAAGGTAGTTGATCCTTCTCAGGATCAACCAGGTAAAATAATGTTTACCTTTGGTTCGACTACATTTGATGTCACTGCAGATGTGCTTAATTCTGTGTTTAAACTGCCTGTTAAGTCTACTTTTGATGAAATTGTATCTGATGATGACATTAAAAGCATGTTTAAGGCAATAGGTTATTCTGCTAGCTTAGATAACATGAGCAAGATAACTAGGCCTTACTTAAGGAAAGAATGGTCATTTTTCTTCGATCAAATTGCTAAGTGTTTTACTGGTAAGTGTAGTGGATTTTATGCTATTACTGCTATTACTTATCAAATTGGTCATAGTCTCCTATTTGATAGAATAATCAACATTGGTGATATGTTGCTCACTCAAATGGGAGCAAAATTAAATAATGTACATGAGGGGAGAAAGAAAGTCTACTATCATAGATTTCTTATGATTCTCCTCAATCACTTCATTCCTGACATGTCAACCAAGTTGGCAGATGATTGCTGTGTGCAGGCATACAAACAGCAAATGAGGATATTCTCTGACATTAAGAGAATTGATGACAAAAAGAAGAGTCTACCTGCAATGACATATCCACAGGTAATGCAGGTAAAACTCTCATCCTACAAACCTTCTATCTACAATGCTTCATTTTTTGGTGGTGAAATGGTGCAGGAACAAGTAATGGAGAGTCCCCCTGCACCTACCCAAGTCACCCAATCCCCTTCAATTATACAATCTTCCAAACCAAAATCCAAAAAGAAACCAACCTCTGGTGTCTCTCAACAGGCACCAGTTGTAAAGAGAAGAAAATTGATTCAATCTAGGCTTATAGATGAGCACAGTGATGAGGAGCTCAATCCACTAGAGAAGCAAGTTGTTGAAGGACTTTCTTTGCTAAAGGAAGGTCATGATACACTTGATTCTAACCTTCAAGCCAAGTCTGTAGACTCTCAAAAGGCTACAGACTCTGAAAAACCTAGGGGAGCACCTCAGGATTCTCACATTGAGTCTCCTGAGAAATCTTTTGCTAAGAAGTACAGAAGGTTAAGGAAGGCTTATTCTGCACACACACACAAGCCTGTTATTATTACTAACCCTATTTTGCAGAAAACAGATGCTCCCAAGGCTCCTGCAGAGTCAGACTCTGAAATCAAGAAAACACCTGAACCAGAGTCTAATGTTGAGTCAGAGTCTAGACTGCCTTTAGACTCTGATCATGACACATTTTGGGAAGGAATGATATTGGATGCAGCCTCATGCCTAATTGATGAGATCATTACTCCAAGTGATGAGGCACTGATATTCTTATATCCTTTGGTGGAATCAGTTGAAGATCCAGAGCAATATCAGACTAAATCTCAAGTCTTGGATTTTCTTTCAACCTATGAAGCCCTAAGGAAGAGAATGGAACAGGAGCTACAAATGTCTGCACAGGATGTGGTCAAAAATCTTTACAGCTACCTATTCAACTCTTCATTCCAAGAACAAGCAGCTGGGCTCATAGAAGGCAGAACAAATGCAGTTCTCAAAGCACTAGGTGTGCCAGACTTTGAACAGCAAATTATAAAGAAGCCTAAAAAGCTTAAGGTCCACAAAAGGAGAGCCTCAGAGTCTGTTGTTGAGTTGGAAACTGAGATTGAGCAACCAGTTTTTAACTATGAAGCAATTTGGGATAAAGGAGTTACCTACAGGACAGCCATTCAATGGATCTCTCAAATTCAACCTCTGTCAAGACAGGTGGCTGACTATCTTGTCCATAATATAGGTACAATTGCCAACAAATACATCTATCCAACCTACCAAAGTAGACTGGATCAATTTAAGGGCACATATTTTCAAAGAGTAAGAAGGGAACTGCAGGACCTCTTCAATCTCACAGATGCCCAAGCAATCAATGCAATCCATCTCAGGGCCTTTCATCACAAGTTGGATGCATTTATTCTTGAAGAACAACAGGAGGTAGCAGGTGGTGCAAGGCAAGATGGGACTAGTGCACCAGTGGTGACTAGTGATAGAGATGCTCAGTCTGCCTCACCCACACAAGAACCACCTAGTCAGAGGTTGGGTGATAGTGGGGCAGGGGAGTATGCTGTTGAGCCCTCCTTGACAACTCACCAAAGAGCTGATGAGAACCCCAGTGATATGGGAGGACAGACTCTGATGGATGCTCATGAAGAAATTTCCCAATCTATTCTATCAGAGTCTATCCACCTTGAGGGGGAGTCTCATGCACAAACAGTCAAAGATGGTAACACTCAGACTCTGGCTTCTAATGAAGTCATGCTGAAGTAGTCAGAGTCTAGAGTAGACCCTGAGACTGGAATACTGGAGCCAACAGACTCTGAAAAGAGAGAAGATGCTAGTAAGGGTTCAGAATCTGTTGATGCTCACCCCTTGGTGGAAACCTCTAGCCTTCAGACATTTGAAGGGGTTCCCCTCCATCAAGGTGGTTCAGGTATTGAAGCACCATTTTTATCTCTCAACCCCTCTTCTGTAGGTTTATTGAGTGCACCCTCCAAATTGAGTGAAAAAATTTCTGAGAGGCTGACACTGGACCAGGCAAAAGGAGAGGTAGAAAAGGCTGTAGAGAGCCTGAGTGAGATTGAGAAAGTGGGTGTCCAACCCCACAGTGAGCATGAGAGAATAGGGTATCCTGAACCTAGCTTTACTTATTGGGATCAAGATTTTCCAAAGAGTTGGTCCAATGAGTTGGAGCAGGGGATGGATGACAATTCACTATGTTTGATTGTGCAGATTGGCAAACAGGAGGAGGCTCTTGCTGCTCAGAAATCATTTACACAGAGACTCCAACTTCACCTGGTGGATTCTCTAGCAAGGAGAGCAGATAGGGTCATGGAGGCTTTGGTGGATAACCCTGTCATTTTCACTGAGGCTGCAACATTGAAGTCAGAAGAACCTCTTTTAATAATGCCTATAAGGGCTAGACTTCCAGAGTCTACAGTCTCTGATCACTCTCAGGAGGAGTCAGGGTCTATAGTCCCGTTTGCAGTTTCGGAGTCTACACCACCACCAGAGTCTACACCTCCATTCACAAAGCCAGAGCCTATTGCTGAGGAATGCAATTCTGCAGATGATGATCTTGTTACTCCTTTTATCTATTTTGATCAGGTGTTTCCTCAGTCTTGGGAGTCTGCACAGCAAAGAGGCATCAATGATAAAGATTCTTTTGAGTGTATTTTGGATATTCATCTTTCTGAGAGACTTAAGGCTTTTCAGAAAAAATCTTTTCAACAGGAACATGGTTACTATCCTGGTGAAGAAGATCAAGTCTTAGATGGAGCTGTTAAAGCTAAGCTGCCTGATGTTGCTGCTCAGTTATCCAGTGTGGTTCAGGACATTTCTCATATTCAAACAAAGCTCACTGGTGTTGATAATACAACTTCTCTGCTCAATACAAGATTTGACAGAATTCACTCTCTTCAATTATCCAAAGAGGTCGCTTTTAAAGATGCTCTAGCTGCTATCACTACCACTCAAGCCTCTCTTCTAACTACAGTTTCTGATTTGACCACTAAGGTTGATTCAGTTATTGCAGCCCAGGCAAATATCTCCACTGTTCTTGAGCAGATTCTTTTGGCTGTCACCAGTAATGATGATGTCAAAAAGGGGGAGAAGGTGAAGCAAGGAGAGTCCTCCAGGAGACATAAGGATGAGGGATGCAAGAATAAATCAAGGGGAGTTAAAAGGATGAGAGATGGTGATGATGGAGATAGTTCTCATGGTTCTAAGGGTCCTGATGGTGTGCAACAAAAGCAATCTGGAGTATCGAAAACTCAAACACATCAGTCAGGGACTAGACATGGGAAATCAGAGTCTAAGTCAGACTCTGATAAGCAAAGAAAGAAGTCAGACTCTGATCAAACTCAAGAACCTTCATACTGGAAGTGCAGTCAATCAAATCTGCAACTTAGAGCTAAAAAGAAGATAGGTCTTGGAGGATTTGAAGAATCTAACATTGACAGAACATCTACTCTAACCAGGGATCCTCAATCCTTGACAGATAGGCAGTTTGAGAAGATCACTCAGAAGCACTTAAATAAAGTGGTGTCTGCTCAAATTGTGTATAATGTTTTTGAAACGAAGATACAAGGAGGTCAGGGAGGTACAGAAAAGGTGAAGAATGAGATGCTGGTTTACTTCTTAGAAGGTGGAATTGTAAGATGGATTAGTCAGTCAAATTTTATCTTTTTCAAACAGGCTGAGGAACTACAGTATATTAGATTCCTACTTCAAATTGCTTATGAAGTTAACAAGAGCAAAGAAGCTGTCACACACAAATGGTTCAAGGAGATTGATAGGAAGCTGATTTTGCACAGACAGGCAAATCGACAAATGGGCAAATTTTCTTTAAAATATGTTGATACTGAGGGAAATGATCAAGTCATGCCATTGGAGGAAAAACAGATTAAATTTCAAGAAGGTGTGGGTCATTACTTTGGGTTTCAGCCTATGAGTGGGAAAGTTAGTGTTCTGATGTTGAAGGACTTAAAAGATCAAGAAAGCAGTGCAAATGATCTGAGAGCAGCTTACTGTCAAATTAAATGTTCAAATGAAGAAATGAAGAAATTAAAGAAGTTTGTTGGTGAAGCTCTTGCAATTGTGGAAGAAAATATGCTAAACTCATTTTTGAAGAACAATCCAGCCTTTGAGAAGATTAAATGAGAAGTAATTCTTTTTATTTTTTTAATTCTTTTATACTGTTCTAGATTATTAGTTTTATTCTTTAGTTTTGACATCATCAAACCTTGATTTATGCTTACATTTTATAAAGCATAAATAGGGGGAGATTGTTAGGGATATATTCATTTGATGATGTACAAAATACTAGAACATGGTCTAGATTAGTTTATCTGTAATAAGTCTTTCTAGTCTCTGAAATGAATAATCAGAGTCTAGATGGTCAACATTCATGTTACTTGTACTTAGAAGAATTTCTGTAGAGAGTGAAACCAGAGTCAGCATGAAGATCAGAGTCTGGAAGGTGATCAGAGTCTATAGACTATCAGAGTCTGTGATCTATCAGAGTCTACATGTGATCAGAGTCTGAAGATCATCAGAGTCTAAAGATTTCAGAGTCTATACAGTTGAGGATAAATTTGGAAGAAGATCACAGGAATGGAAAGTCTTCGAAGATCAAGATAAATATATTGCAGATATGCTATGGGAAAGAAAGAGAATTCTAGAAGGAAACTGTCAACTAATAATTAGGAATTCTATTCCTATTGTAATTTATCTTTCTGTTATTAGTTGATAGGCAGCTCTCTATATAAACTCTATGTAATCTAATTGTAAAGGTGTGGAAGTCGAAACATAATCATCTGAGTGAAATTTTGTGAGAGCATAGAAATAGAGAGAGTTGCTGTGATAAACACAGAGAAGCTGCTAGGGTTTGTGTACACCCTAGGAGAGTTTTGTATTCACAAATCAATGATACAAAACAGTACTTATTCATATTTTTGTGTTTGAGTTTGTTCTTAATTTGATTTTAAATCGGGCAGAACAGACATACAAGTATTCAACCCCCCCCCCTTCTACTTGTACGACTGGGAAAACAAGTCTCAAATTGTTACAAATTGTTTTCTTGTTCAAAAGAGCTAAGAATGGTCCTACAAGAGTTTTCAAGTTGTTTCCATGTTCAAACGAGTCAACAATGAAGCGACAAGTTGTTTCCAAGTTCGAACGAGTCAAGAATGAGCCTCAAATTGTTACGATTTGTATTCTTGTTCAAAAGAGTTAAGAAGGGTCCTAGAAGAGTTTATAAGTTGTTTCCATGTTCAAACGAGTCAATAATGAAGTTACAAGATGTTTTCAAGTTCGAACGAGTAAAGAATTAGTCTCAAATTGTTACAAATTGTTTTCTTGTTCAAAAGAGCTAAGAATGGTCCTACAAGAGTTTTCAAGTTGTTTCCATGTTCAAACGAGTCAACAATGAAGCTACAAGTTGTTTCCAAGTTCGAACGAGTCAAGAATGAGCCTCAAATTTTTACGATTTGTTTTCTTGTTCAAAAGAGCTAAGAATAGTCCTACAGGAGTTTTCAAGTTGTTTCCATGTTCGAACGAGTCAAGAATGAGCCTCAAATTGTAACGAATTGTTTTCTTGTTCAAAAGAGCTAAGAATGGTCCTACAAGAGTTTACAAGTTGTTTCCAAGTTCAAACGAGTCAATATTGAAGGTACAAGTTGTTTTCAAGGTCGAACGATTCAAGAATGAGTCTCCAATTGTTACATATTGTTTTCTAATTAAAAAGAGCTAAGGATGGTCCTACAAGAGTTTTTAAGTTGTTTCCATGTTCAAACGATTCAACAATGAAGCTACAAGTTGTTTCCAAGTTCGAACGAGTCAAGAATGAGCCTCAAATTGTTACGAATTATTTTCTTGTTCATAAGAGCTAAGAATGGTCCTACAAGAGTTTACAAGTTGTTTCCATGTTCAAATGAGTCAATAATGAAGTTACAAGTTGTTTTCAAGTTCGAACGATTCAACAATGAGTCTCAAATTGTTACGAATTGTTTTCTTGTTCAAAAGAGGTAAGAATGGTCCTACAAGAGTTTTCAAGTTGTTTCCATGTTCAAACGAGTCAACAATGAAGCTACAAGTTGTTTCCAAGTTCGAACGATTCAACAATGAGTCTCAAATTGTTACAAATTGTTTTCTTGTTCAAAAGAGCTAAGAATGGTCCTACAAGTGTTTTGAAGTTGTTTCCATGTTCAAACGAGTCAACAATGAAGCTACAAGTTATTTCAGAGTTCGAACGAGTCAAGAATGAGCCTCAAATTGTTACAAATTATTTTCTTGTTCAAAAGAGCTAAGAATGGTCCTACAAGAGTTTACAAGTTGTTTCCAAGTTCAAACGAGTCAATATTGAAGGTACAAGTTGTTTTCAAGTTCGAACGATTCAAGAATGAGTCTCCAATTGTTACATATTGTTTTCTAATTAAAAAGAGCTAAGGATGGTCCTACAAGAGTTTTTAAGTTGTTTCCATGTTCAAACGATTCAACAATGAAGCTACAAGTTGTTTCCAAGTTCCAACGAGTCAAGAATGAGCCTCAAATTGTTACGAATTGTTTTCTTGTTAATAAGAGTTAAGAATGGTCCTACAAGAGTTTACAAGTTGTTTCCATGTTCAAACGAGTCAATAATGAAGTTACAAGTTGTTTTCAAGTTCGAACGATTGAAGAATGAGTCTCAAATTGTTATAAATTGTTTTCTTGTTCAAAAGAGCTAAGAATGGTCCTACAAGAGTTTTCAAGTTGTTTCCTTGTTCAAACGAGTCTACAATGAAGCTACAAGTTGTTTCCAAGTTCGAACGAGTAAATAATGAGCCTCAAATTGATACGAATTGTTTTCTTGTTCAAAAGAGCTAAGAATGGTCCTACAAGAGTTTACAAGTTATTTCCATGTTCAAACGAGTCAATAATGAAGTTACAAGTTGTTTTCAAGTTCGAACGATTCAACAATGAGTCTCAAATTGTTTTCTTGTTTAAAAGAGGTAAGAATGGTCCTACAAGAGTTTTCAAGTTGTTTCCATGTTCAAACGAGTCAACAATGAAGCTACAAGTTGTTTCAGAGTTCGAACGAGTCAAGAATGAGCCTCAAATTGTTACGAATTGTTTTCTTGTTCAAAAGAGCTAAGAATGGTCCTACAAGAGATTACAAGTTGTTTCCATGTTCAAACGAGTCAATAATGAAGTTACAAGTTGTTTTCAAGTTCGAACGATTCAAGAATGAGCCTCAAATTGTTACGAATTATTTTCTTGTTCAAAAGAGCTAAGAATGGTCATACAAGAGTTTACAAGTTGTTTCCATGTTCAAACGAGTCAATAATGAAGTTACAAGTTGTTTTCAAGTTCGAACGAGTAAAGAATGAGTCTCAAATTGTTACAAATTTTTTTCTTGTTCAAAAGAGCTAAGAATGGTCCTACAAGAGTTTTCAAGTTATTTCCATGTTCAAACGAGTCAACAATGAAGCTACAAGTTGTTTCCAAGTTCGAATGAGTAAAAAATGAGCCTCAAATTGTTATGAATTGTTTTCTTGTTCAAAAGAGCTAAGAATGGTCCTAGAAGAGTTTTCAAGTTATTTCCTTGTTCAAACGAGTCAAGAATGAAGTTACAAGTTGTTTTCAAATTCGAAAGATTCAAGAATGAGTCTCAAATTGTGATAAATTGTTTTCTTGTTCAAAAGAGCTAAGAATTGTCCTGCAAGAGTTTACAAGTTGTTTCCATGTTCAAACGAGCCCACAATGAAGGCACAAGTTATTTCCAAGTTCGAACGAGTCAAGAATGAGCCTCAAATTGTAACGAATTTTCTTCTTGTTCAAAAGAGCTAAGAATTGTCCTACAAGAGTTTACAAGTTGTTTCCACGTTCAAACGAGTCAATAATGAAGGTACAAGTTGTTTTCAAGGTCGAACGATTCAAGAGGTTTCAAATTGTTACATATTGTTTTGTTACTAAAAAGAGCTAAGAATGGTCCTATAAGAGTTTACAAGTTGTTTCCATCTTCAAACGAGTCAATAATGAAGGTACAAGTTGTTTTGAAGGTCGAACAATTCAAGAATGAGTCTCAAGTAGTTACAAATTGTTTTCTTGTTCAAAAGAGCTAAGAATGGTCCTAGAAGAGTTTTCAAGTTGTTTCCATTTTCAAACGAGTCAACAATGAAGCTACATGTTGTTTCCAAGTTTGAACGAGTCAAGAATGAGCCTCAAATTGTTACGATTTGTTTTCAAGTTCAAAAGAGCTAAGAATGGTCCTACAAGTGTTTTGAAGTTGTTTCCATGTTCAAACGAGTCAACAATGAAGCTACAAGTTGTTTCAGAGTTCGAACGAGTCAAGAATGAGCCTCAAATTGTTACGAATTGTTTTCTTGTTCAAAAGAGCTAAGAATGGTCCTACAAGAGTTTACAAGTTGTTTCCATGTTCAAACGAGTCAATAATGAAGTTACAAGTTGTTTTCAAGTTCGAACGATTCAAGAATGAGCCTCAAATTGTTATGAATTATTTTCTTGTTCAAAAGAGCTAAGAATGGTCATACAAGAGTTTACAAGTTGTTTCCATGTTCAAACGAGTCAATAATGAAGTTAAAAGTTGTTTTCAAGTTCGAACGATTCAACAATGAGTCTCAAATTGTTACAAATTGTTTTCTTGTTCAAAAGAGCTAAGAATGGTCCTACAAGAATTTTGAAGTTGTTTCCATGTTCAAACGAGTCAACAATGAAGCTACAAGTTGTTTCAGAGTTCGAACGAGTCAAGAATGAGCCTCAAATTGTTACGAATTGTTTTCTTGTTCAAAAGAGCTAAGAATGGTCCTACAAGAGTTTACAAGTTGTTTCCAAGTTCAAACGAGTCAATATTGAAGGTACAAGTTGTTTTCAAGGTCGAACGATTCAAGAATGAGTCTCCAATTGTTACATATTGTTTTCTAACTAAAGAGCTAAGGATGGTCCTACAAGAGTTTTTAAGTTGTTTCCATGTTCAAACGATTCAACAATGAAGCTACAAGTTGTTTCCAAGTTCCAACGAGTCAAGAATGAGCCTCAAATTGTTACGAATTGTTTTCTTGTTAATAAGAGTTATGAATGGTCCTACAAGAGTTTACAAGTTGTTTCCATGTTCAAACGAGTCAATAATGAAGTTACAAGTTGTTTTCAAGTTCGAACGATTCAAGAATGAGTCTCAAATTGTTATAAATTGTTTTCTTGTTCAAAAGAGTTAAGAATGGTCCTATAAGAGTTTTCAAGTTGTTTCCTTGTTCAAACAAGTCTACAATGAAGCTACAAGTTGTTTCCAAGTTCGAACGAGTAAAGAATGAGCCTCAAATTGTTACGAATTGTTTTCTTGTTCAAAAGAGCTAAGAATGGTCCTACAAGAGTTTACAAGTTGTTTCCATGTTCAAACGAGTCAATAATGAAGTTACAAGTTGTTTTCAAGTTCGAACGATTCAAGAATGAGTCTCAAATTGTTATAAATTGTTTTCTTGTTCAAAAGAGCTAAGAATGGTCCTACAAGAGTTTTCAAGTTGTTTCCTTGTTCAAACGAGTCTACAATGAAGCTACAAGTTATTTCAAAGTTCGAACGAGTCAAGAATGAGCCTCAAATTGTAACGAATTTTCTTCTTGTTCAAAAGAGCTAAGAATTGTCCTACAAGAGTTTACAAGTTGTTTCCACGTTCAAACGAGTCAATAATGAAGGTACAAGTTGTTTTCAAGGTCGAACGATTCAAGAGGTTTCAAATTGTTACATATTGTTTTGTTATTAAAAAGAGCTAAGAATGGTCCTATAAGAGTTTACAAGTTGTTTCCATCTCCAAACGAGTCAATAATGAAGGTACAAGTTGTTTTGAAGGTCGAACAATTCAAGAATGAGTCTCAAGTTGTTACAAATTGTTTTCTTGTTCAAAAGAGCTAAGAATGGTCCTAGAAGAGTTTTCAAGTTGTTTCCATTTTCAAACGAGTCAACAATGAAGCTACATGTTGTTTCCAAGTTTGAACGAGTCAAGAATGAGCCTCAAATTGTTACGATTTGTTTTCTTGTTCAAAAGAGCTAAGAATGGTCCTACAAGTGTTTTGAAGTTGTTTCCATGTTCAAACGAGTCAACAATGAAGCTACAAGTTGTTTCAGAGTTCGAACGAGTCAAGAATGAGCCTCAAATTGTTACGAATTGTTTTCTTGTTCAAAAGAGCTAAGAATGGTCCTACAAGAGTTTACAAGTTGTTTCCATGTTCAAACGAGTCAATAATGAAGTTACAAGTTGTTTTCAAGTTCGAACGATTCAAGAATGAGCCTCAAATTGTTATGAATTATTTTCTTGTTCAAAAGAGCTAAGAATGGTCATACAAGAGTTTACAAGTTGTTTCCATGTTCAAACGAGTCAATAATGAAGTTAAAAGTTGTTTTCAAGTTCGAACGATTCAACAATGAGTCTCAAATTGTTACAAATTGTTTTCTTGTTCAAAAGAGCTAAGAATGGTCCTACAAGAATTTTGAAGTTGTTTCCATGTTCAAACGAGTCAACAATGAAGCTACAAGTTGTTTCAGAGTTCGAACGAGTCAAGAATGAGCCTCAAATTGTTACGAATTGTTTTCTTGTTCAAAAGAGCTAAGAATGGTCCTACAAGAGTTTACAAGTTGTTTCCAAGTTCAAACGAGTCAATATTGAAGGTACAAGTTGTTTTCAAGGTCGAACGATTCAAGAATGAGTCTCCAATTGTTACATATTTTTTTCTAACTAAAGAGCTAAGGATGGTCCTACAAGAGTTTTTAAGTTGTTTCCATGTTCAAACGATTCAACAATGAAGCTACAAGTTGTTTCCAAGTTCCAACGAGTCAAGAATGAGCCTCAAATTGTTACGAATTGTTTTCTTGTTAATAAGAGTTAAGAATGATCCTACAAGAGTTTACAAGTTGTTTCCATGTTCAAACGAGTCAATAATGAAGTTACAAAATGTTTTCAAGTTCGAACGATTCAAGAATGAGTCTCAAATTGTTATAAATTGTTTTCTTGTTCAAAAGAGTTAAGAATGGTCCTACAAGAGTTTTCAAGTTGTTTCCTTGTTCAAACAAGTCTACAATGAAGCTACAAGTTGTTTCCAAGTTCGAACGAGTAAAGAATGAGCCTCAAATTGTTACGAATTGTTTTCTTGTTCAAAAGAGCTAAGAATGGTCCTACAAGAGTTTACAAGTTGTTTCCATGTTCAAACGAGTCAATAATGAAGTTACAAGTTGTTTTCAAGTTCGAACGATTCAAGAATGAGTCTCAAATTGTTATCAATTGTTTTCTTGTTCAAAAGAGCTAAGAATGGTCCTACAAGAGTTTTCAAGTTGTTTCCTTGTTCAAACGAGTCTACAATGAAGCTACAAGTTGTTTCCAAGTTCGAACGAGTAAAGAATGAGCCTCAAATTGTTACGAATTGTTTTCTTGTTCAAAAGAGCTAAGAATGGTCCTACAAGAGTTTACAAGTTGTTTCCATGTTCAAACGAGTCAATAATGAAGTTACAAGTTGTTTTCAAGTTCGAACGATTCAACAATGAGTCTCAAATTATTACAAATTGTTTTCTTGTTCAAAAGAGGTAAGAATGGTCCTACAAGAGTTTTCAAGTTGTTTCCATGTTCAAACGAGTCAACAATGAAGCTACAAGTTGTTTCCAAGTTCGAACGAGTCAAGAATGAGCCTCAAATTGTTACGATTTGTTTTCTTGTTCAAAAGAGCTAAGAATGGTCCTACAAGTGTTTTGAAGTTGTTTCCATATTCAAACAAGTCAACAATGAAGCTACAAGTTGTTTCAGAGTTCGAACGAGTCAAGAATGAGCCTCAAATTGTTACGAATTGTTTTCTTGTTCAAAAGAGCTAAGAATGGTCCTACAAGAGTTTACAAGTTGTTTCCATGTTCAAACGAGTCAATAATGAAGTTACAAGTTCTTTTCAAGTTCGAACGATTCAAGAATGAGCCTCAAATTGTTACGAATTATTTTCTTGTTCAAAAGAGCTAAGAATGGTCATACAAGAGTTTAAAAGTTGTTTCCATGTTCAAACGAGTCAATAATGAAGTTACAAGTTGTTTTCAAGTTCGAACGAGTAAAGAATGAGTCTCAAATTGTTACAAATTGTTTTCTTGTTCAAAAGAGCTAAGAATGGTCCTACAAGAGTTTTCAAGTTATTTCCATGTTCAAACGAGTCAACAATGAAGCTACAAGTTGTTTCCAAGTTCGAATGAGTCAAAAATGAGCCTCAAATTGTTATGAATTGTTTTCTTGTTCAAAAGAGCTAAGAATGGTCCTAGAAGAGTTTTCAAATTGTTTCCTTGTTCAAACGAGTCAAGAATGAAGTTACAAGTTGTTTTCAATTTCGAACGATTCAAGATTGAGTCTCAAATTGTGATAAATTGTTTTCTTGTTCAAAAGAGCTAAGAATTGTCCTACATGAGTTTACAAATTGTTTTCATGTTCAAACGAGCCCACAATGAAGGCACAAGTTATTTCCAAGTTCGAACGAGTCAAGAATGAGCCTCAAATTGTAACGAATTTTCTTCTTGTTCAAAAGAGCTAAGAATTGTCCTACAAGAGTTTACAAGTTGTTTCCACGTTCAAACGAGTCAATAATGAAGGTACAAGTTGTTTTCAAGGTCGAACGATTCAAGAGGTTTCAAATTGTTACATATTGTTTTGTTATTAAAAAGAGCTAAGAATGGTCCTATAAGAGTTTACAAGTTGTTTCCATCTTCAAACGAGTCAATAATGAAGGTACAAGTTGTTTTGAAGGTCGAACAATTCAAGAATGAGTCTCAAGTTGTTACAAATTGTTTTCTTGTTCAAAAGAGCTAAGAATGGTCCTAGAAGAGTTTTCAAGTTGTTTCCATTTTCTGACGAGTCAACAATGAAGCTACATGTTGTTTCCAAGTTTGAACGAGTCAAGAATGAGCCTCAAATTGTTACGATTTGTTTTCTTGTTCAAAAGAGCTAAGAATGGTCCTATAAGTGTTTTGAAGTTGTTTCCATGTTCAAACGAGTCAACAATGAAGCTACAAGTTGTTTCAGAGTTCGAACGAGTCAAGAATGAGCCTCAAATTGTTACGAATTGTTTTCTTGTTCAAAAGACGTAAGAATGGTCCTACAAGAGTTTACAAGTTGTTTCCATGTTCAAACGAGTCAATAATGAAGTTACAAGTTGTTTTCAAGTTCGAACGATTCAAGAATGAGCCTCAAATTGTTACGAATTATTTTCTTGTTCAAAAGAGCTAAGAATGGTCCTACAAGAGTTTACAAGTTGTTTCCATGTTCAAACGAGTCAATAATGAAGTTACAAGTTGTTTTCAAGTTCGAACGAGTAAAGAATGAGTCTCAAATTGTTACAAATTGTTTTCTTGTTCAAAAGAGCTAAGAATGGTCCTACAAGAGTTTTCAAGTTATTTCCATGTTCAAACGAGTCAACAATGAAGCTACAAGTTGTTTCCAAGTTCGAATGAGTCAAAAATGAGCCTCAAATTGTTATGAATTGTTTTCTTGTTCAAAAGAGCTAAGAATGGTTCTAGAAGAGTTTTCAAGTTGTTTCCTTGTTCAAACGAGTCAAGAATGAACTTACAAGTTGTTTTCAAATTCGAACGATTCAAGAATGAGTCTCAAATTGTGATAAATTGTTTTCTTGTTCAAAAGAGCTAAGAATTGTCCTACAAGAGTTTACAAGTTGTTTCCATGTTCAAACGAGCCCACAATGAAGGCACAAGTTATTTCCAAGTTCGAACGAGTCAAGAATGAGCCTCAAATTGTAACGAATTTTCTTCTTGTTCAAAAGAGCTAAGAATTGTCCTACAAGAGTTTACAAGTTGTTTTCACGTTCAAACGAGTCAATAATGAAGGTACAAGTTGTTTTCAAGGTCGAACGATTCAAGAGGTTTCAAATTGTTACATATTGTTTTGTTATTAAAAAGAGCTAAGAATGGTCCTATAAGAGTTTACAAGTTGTTTCCATCTTCAAACGAGTCAATAATGAAGGTACAAGTTGTTTTGAAGGTCGAACAATTCAAGAATGAGTCTCAAGTTGTTACAAATTGTTTTCTTGTTCAAAAGAGCTAAGAATGGTCCTAGAAGAGTTTTCAAGTTGTTTCCATTTTCAAACGAGTTAACAATGAAGCTACATGTTGTTTCCAAGTTTGAACGAGTCAAGAATGAGCCTTAAATTGTTACGATTTGTTTTCTTGTTCAAAAGAGCTAAGAATGGTCCTACAAGTGTTTTGAAGTTGTTTCCATGTTCAAACGAGTCAACAATGAAGCTACAAGTTGTTTCAGAGTTCGAACGAGTCAAGAATGAGCCTCAAATTGTTACGAATTGTTTTCTTGTTCAAAAGAGCTAAGAATGGTCCTACAAGAGTTTATAAGTTGTTTCCATGTTCAAACGAGTCAACAATGAAGTTACAAGTTGTTTTCAAGTTCGAACGATTCAAGAATGAGCCTCAAATTGTTACGAATTATTTTCTTGTTCAAAAGAGCTAAGAATGGTCATACAAGAGTTTACAAGTTGTTTCCATGTTCAAACGAGTCAATAATGAAGTTACAAGTTGTTTTCAAGTTCGAACGAGTAAAGAATGAGTCTCAAATTGATACAAATTGTTTTCTTGTTCAAAAGAGCTAAGAATGGTCCTACAAGAGTTTTCAAGTTATTTCCATGTTCAAACGAGTCAACAATGAAGCTACAAGTTGTTTCCAAGTTCGAATGAGTCAAAAATGAGCCTCAAATTGTTATGAATTGTTTTCTTGTTCAAAAGGGCTAAGAATGGTCCTAGAAGAGTTTTCAAGTTGTTTCCTTCTTCAAACGAGTCAAGAATGAAGTTACAAGTTGTTTTCAAGTTCGAACGATTCAAGAATGAGTCTCAAATTGTGATAAATTGTTTTCTTGTTCAAAAGAGCTAAGAATTGTCCTACAAGAGTTTACAAGTTGTTTCCATGTTCAAACGAGCCCACAATGAAGGCACAAGTTATTTCCAAGTTCGAACGAGTCAAGAATGAGCCTCAAATTGTAACGAATTGTTTTATTGTTCAAAAGAGCTAAGAATGGTCCTACATGAGTTTACAAGTTGTTTCCACGTTCAAACGAGTCAATAATGAAGATACAAGTTGTTTTCAATGTCGAACGATTCAAGAATGAGTCTCAAGTTGTTACAAATTGTTTTCTTGTTCAAAAGAGCTAAGAATGGTCCTAGAAGAGTTTTCAAGTTGTTTCCATGTTCAAACGAGTCAACAATGAAGCTACAAGTTGTTTCAGAGTTCGAACGAGTCAAGAATGAGCCTCAAATTGTTACGAATTGTTTTCTTGTTCAAAAGAGCTAAGAATGGTCCTACAAGAGTTTTCAAGTTGTTTCCATGTTCAAACGAGTCAACAATGAAGCTACAAGTTCTTTCCAAGTACGAATGAGTCAAGATTGAGTCTCAAATTGTTACGAATTGTTTTCTGGTTCAAAAGAGCTAAGAATGGTCCTAGAAGAGTTTACAAGTTATTTCCATGTTCAAACGAATAAATAATGAAGTTACAAGTTGTTTTCAAGTTCGAACGATTCAAGAATGAGTATCAAATTGTTATAAATTGTTTTCTTGTTCAAAAGAGCTAAGAATGGTCCTACAAGAGTTTTCAAGTTGTTTCCTTGTTCAAACGAGTCTACAATGAAGCTACAAGTTGTTTCCAAGTTCGAACGAGTCAAGAATGAGCCTCAAATTGTTACGATTTGTTTTCTTGTTCAAAAGAGCTAAGAATAGTCCTACAGGAGTTTTCAAGTTGTTTCCATGTTCGAACGAGTCAAGAATGAGCCTCAAATTGTAACGAATTGTTTTCTTGTTCAAAAGAGCTAAGAATGGTCCTACAAGAGTTTACAAGTTGTTTCCACGTTCAAACGAGTCAATAATGAAGGTACAAGTTATTTTCAAGGTCGAACGATTCAAGAATGAGTCTCAAGTTGTTACAAATTGTTTTCTTGTTCAAAAGAGCTAAGAATAGTCCTAAAAGAGTTTACAAGTTGTTTCCATGTTCAAACGAGTCAACAATGAAGCTACAAGTTGTTTCAGAGTTCGAACGAGTCAAGAATGAGCCTCAAATTGTTACGAATTGTTTTCTTGTTCAAAAGAGTTAAGAATGGTCCTACAAGAGTTTACAAGTTGTTTCCATGTTCAAACGAGTCAATATTGAAGTTACAAGTTGTTTTCAAGTTCGAACGATTCAAGAATGAGCCTCAAATTATTATAAATTGTTTTCTTGTTCAAAAGAGCTAAGAATGGTCCTACAAGAGTTTTCAAGTTGTTTCCATGTTCAAACGAGTCAATATTGAAGCTACAAGTTGTTTCCAAGTTCGAACGAGTCAAGAATGAGCCTCAAATTGTTACGATTTGTTTTCTTATTCAAAAGAGCTAAGAATAGTCCTACAGGAGTTTTCAAGATGTTTCCATGTTCGAATGAGTCAAGAATGAGCCTCAAATTGTAACGAATTGTTTTCTTGCTCAAAAGAGCTAAGAATGGTCCTACAAGAGTTTACAAGTTGTTTCCAAGTTCAAACGAGTCAATAATGAAGGTACAAGTTGTTTTCAAGGTCGAACGATTCAAGAATGAGTCTCAAATTGCTACATATTGTTTTCTTATTAAAAAAAGCTAAGGATGGTCCTACAAGAGTTTTTAAGTTGTTTCCATGTTGAAACGATTCAACAATGAAGCTACAAGTTGTTTCCAAGTTCCAACGAGTCAAGAATGAGCCTCAAATTGTTACGAATTGTTTTCTTGTTCATAAGAGCTAAGAATGGTCCTACAAGAGTTTACAAGTTGTTTCCAAGTTCAAACGAGTCAATAATGAAGGTACAAGTTGTTTTCAAGGTCGAACGATTCAAGAATGAGTCTCAAATTGTTACAAATTGTTTTCTTGTTCAAAAGAGGTAAGAATGGTCCTACAAGAGTTTTCAAGTTGTTTCCATGTTCAAACGAGTCAACAATGAAGCTACAAGTTGTTTCCAAGTTCGAACGAGTCAAGAATGAGCCTCAAATTGTTACGATTTGTTTTCTTGTTCAAAAGAGCTAAGAATGGTCCTACAAGTGTTTTGAAGTTGTTTCCGTGTTCAAACGAGTCAACAATGAAGCTACAAGTTGTTTCAGAGTTCAAACGAGTCAAGAATGAGCCTCAAATTATTACGAATTGTTTTCTTGTTCAAAAGATCTAAGAATGGTCCTACAAGAGTTTACAAGTTGTTTACTTGTTCAAACGAGTCAATAATGAAGTTACAAGTTGTTTTCAAGGTCGAACGATTCAAGAATGAGTTTCAAAAATTCTACATATTGTTTTCTTATTAAAAAGAGCTAAGAATGGTCCTACAAGAGTTTACAAGTTGTTTTCATTTTCAAACGAGTCAATAATGAAGGTACAAGTTGTTTTCAAGGTCGAACGATTCAAGAATGAGTCTCAAATTGTTACAAATTGTTTTCTTGTTCAAAAGAGCTAAGAATGGTCCTAGAAGAGTTTACAAGTTGTTTCCATGTTCAAACGAGTCAATAATGAAGTTACAAGTTGTTTTCAAGTTCGAACGAGTAAAGTATTAGTCTCAAATTGTTACAAATTGTTTTCTTGTTCAAAAGAGCTAAGAATGGTCCTACAAGAGTTTACAAGTTGTTTCCAAGTTCAAACGAGTCAATAATGAAGCTACAAGTTGTTTCCAAGTTCCAACGAGTCAAGAATGACCCTCAAATTGTTACGAATTGTTTTCTTGTTCATAAGAGCTAAGAATGGTCCTACAAGAGTTTACAAGTTGTTTCCATGTTCAAACGAGTCAATAATGAAGTTACAAGTTGTTTTCAAGTTCGAACGATTCAAGAATGAGTCTCAAATTTTTATAAATTGTTTTCTTGTTCAAAAGAGCTAAGAATGGTCCTACAAGAGTGTTCAAGTTGTTTCCTTGTTCAAACGAGTCTACAATGAAGCTACAAGTTGTTTCCAAGTTCGAACGTGTCAAGAATGAGCCTCAAATTGTTACGATTTGTTTTCTTGTTCAAAAGAGCTAAGAATGATCCTACAGGAGTTTACAAGTCGTTTCCATGTTCAAACGAGTTAATAATGAAGTTACAAGTTGTTTTAAATGTTTGACCGAGTCAAGAATGAGCCTCAAATTGTTACAAATTGCTTTCTTATTCAAAAGAGCTAAGAATGGTCCTAAAAGTGTTTTGAAGTTGTTTCCATGTTCAAACGAGTCAACAATGAAGCTACAAGTTGTTTCCAAGTTCGAATGAGTCAAAAATGAGCCTCAAATTGTTATGAATTGTTTTCTTGCTCAAAAGAGCTAAGAATGGTCCTGGAAGAGTTTACAAGTTGTTTCCATGTTCAAACGAGTCAATAATGAAGTTACAAGTTGTTTTCAAGTTCGAACGATTCTAGAATGAGTCTCAAATTGTGACAAATTGTTTTCTTGTTCAAAAGAGCTAAGAATTGTCCTACAAGAGTTTACAAGTTGTTTCCATGTTCAAACGAGCCCACAATGAAGGCACAAGTTATTTCCAAGTTCGAACGAGTCAAGAATGAGCCTCAAATTGTAACGAATTGTTTTCTTGTTCAAAAGAGCTAAGAATGGTCCTTCAAGAGTTTACAAGTTGTTTCCACGTTCAAACGAGTCAATAATGAAGGTACAAGTTGTTTTCAAGGTCGAACGATTCAAGAGGTTTCAAATTGTTACATATTGTTTTGTTATTAAAAAGAGCTAAGAATGGTCCTATAAGAGTTTACAAGTTGTTTCCATGTTCGGACGAGTAAAGTATTAGTCTCAAATTGTTACAAATTGTTTTCTTGTTCAAAAGAGCTAAGAATGGTCCTACAAGAGTTTACAAGTTGTTTCCAAGTTCAAACGAGTCAATAATGAAGCTACAAGTTGTTTCCAAGTTCAAACGAGTCAATAATGAAGCAACAAGTTGTTTCCAAGTTCCAACGAGTCAAGAATGAGCCTCAAATTGTTACGAATTGTTTTCTTGTTCATAAGAGCTAAGAATGGTCCTACATGAGTTTACAAGTTGTTTCCATGTTCAAACGAGTCAATAATGAAGGTACAAGTTGTTTTCAAGTTAGAACGAGTAAAGTATTAGTCTCAAATTGTTACAAATTGTTTTCTTGTTCAAAAGAGCTAAGAATGGTCCTACAAGAGTTTAAAAGTTGTTTCCAAGTTCAAACGAGTCAATAATGAAGCTACAAGTTGTTTCCAAGTTCCAACGAGTCAAGAATGAGCCTCAAATTGTTACGAATTGTTTTCTTGTTCATAGGAGCTAAGAATGGTCCTACAAGAGTTTACAAGTTGTTTCCATGTTCAAACGAGTCAATAATGAAGTTACAAGTTGTTTTCAAGTTCGAACGATTCAAGAATGAGTCTCAAATTGTTACATATTGTTTTCTTATTAAAAAAAGCTAAGGATGGTCCTACAAGAGTTTTTAAGTTGTTTCCATGTTGAAACGATTCAACAATGAAGCTACAAGTTGTTTCCAAGTTCCAACGAGTCAATAATGAAGGTACAAGTTGTTTTCAAGGTCGAACGATTCAAGAATGAGTCTCAAATTGTTACATATTGTTTTCTTATTAAAAAAAGCTAAGGATGGTCCTACAAGAGTTTTTAAGTTGTTTCCATGTTGAAACGATTCAACAATGAAGCTACAAGTTGTTTCCAAGTTCCAACGAGTCAAGAATGAGCCTCAAATTGTTACGAATTGTTTTCTTGTTCATAAGAGCTAAGAATGGTCCTACAAGAGTTTACAAGTTGTTTCCAAGTTCAAACGAGTCAGTAATGAAGTTACAAGTTGTTTTCAAGTTCGAACGATTCAAGAATGAGTCTCAAATTGTTATAAATTGTTTTCTTGTTCAAAAGAGCTAAGAATGGTCCTACAAGAGTTTTCAAGTTGTTTCCTTGTTCAAACGAGTCTACAATGAAGCTACAAGTTGTTTCCAAGTTCGAACGAGTCAAGAATGAGCCTCAAATTGTTATAAATTGTTTTCTTATTCAAAAGAGCTAAGAATGGTCCTACAATAGTTTTTAAGTTGTTTCCATATTGAAACGATTCAACAATGAAGCTACAAGTTGTTTCCAAGTTCCAACGAGTCAAGAATGAGCCTCAAATTGTAACGAATTGTTTTCTTGTTCAAAAGAGCTAAGAATGGTCCTACAAGAGTTTACAAGTTGTTTCCACGTTCAAACGAGTCAATAATGAAGGTACAAGTTGTTTTCAAGGTCGAACGATTCAAGAATGAGTCTCAAGTTGTTACAAATTGTTTTCTTGTTCAAAAGAGCTAAGAATGGTCCTAAAAGAGTTTTCAAGTTGTTTCCATGTTCAAACGAGTCAAAAATGAAGCTACAAGTTGTTTCAGAGTTCGAACGAGTCAAGAATGAGCCTCAAATTGTTACGAATTGTTTTCTTGTTCAAAAGAGTTAAGAATGGTTCTACAAGAGTTTACAAGTTGTTTCTATGTTCAAACGAGTCAATATTGAAGTTACAAGTTGTTTTCAAGTTCGAACGATTCAAGAATGAGCCTCAAATTGTTATAAATTGTTTTCTTGTTCAAAAGAGCTAAGAATGGTCCTACAAGAGTTTTCAAGTTGTTTCCATGTTCAAACGTGTCAATATTGAAGCTACAAGTTGTTTTAAAGTTCGATCGATTCAAGAATGAGCCTCAAATTGTTATAAATTGTTTTCTTGTTCAAAAGAGCTAAGAATGGTCCTACAAGAGTTTTCAAGTTGTTTCCATGTTCAAACGAGTCAATATTGAAGCTACAAGTTGTTTCCAAGTTCGAACGAGTCAAGAATGAGCCTCAAATTGTTACGATTTGTTTTCTTGTTCAAAAGAGCTAAGAATAGTCCTACAGGAGTTTTCAAGTTGTTTCCATGTTCGAATGAGTCAAGAATGAGCCTCAAATTGTAACGAATTGTTTTCTTGCTCAAAAGAGCTAAGAATGGTCCTACAAGAGTTTACAAGTTGTTTCCAAGTTCAAACGAGTCAATAATGAAGGTACAAGTTGTTTTCAAGGTCGAACGATTCAAGAATGAGTCTCAAATTGCTACATATTGTTTTCTTATTAAAAAAAGCTAAGGATGGTCCTACAAGAGTTTTTAAGTTGTTTCCATGTTGAAACGATTCAACAATGAAGCTACAAGTTGTTTCCAAGTTCCAACGAGTCAAGAATGAGCCTCAAATTGTTACGAATTGTTTTCTTGTTCATAAGAGCTAAGAATGGTCCTACAAGAGTTTACAAGTTGTTTCCAAGTTCAAACGAGTCAATAATGAAGGTACAAGTTGTTTTCAAGGTCGAACGATTCAAGAATGAGTCTCAAATTGTTACAAATTGTTTTCTTGTTCAAAAGTGGTAAGAATGGTCCTACAAGAGTTTTCAAGTTGTTTCCATGTTCAAACGAGTCAACAATGAAGCTACAAGTTGTTTCCAAGTTCGAACGAGTCAAGAATGAGCCTCAAATTGTTACGATTTGTTTTCTTGTTCAAAAGAACTAAGAATGGTCCTACAAGTGTTTTGAAGTTGTTTCCGTGTTCAAACGAGTCAACAATGAAGCTATAAGTTGTTTCAGAGTTCAAACGAGTCAAGAATGAGCCTCAAATTGTTACGAATTGTTTTCTTATTCAAAAGAGCTAAGAATGGTCCTACAAGAGTTTTCAAGTTGTTTCCATGTTCAAACGAGTCAATATTGAAGCTACAAGTTGTTTCCAAGTTCGAACGAGTCAAGAATGAGCCTCAAATTGTTACGATTTGTTTTCTTGTTCAAAAGAGCTAAGAATAGTCCTACAGGAGTTTTCAAGTTGTTTCCATGTTCGAATGAGTCAAGAATGAGCCTCAAATTGTAACGAATTGTTTTCTTGCTCAAAAGAGCTAAGAATGGTCCTACAAGAGTTTACAAGTTGTTTCCAAGTTCAAACGAGTCAATAATGAAGGTACAAGTTGTTTTCAAGGTCGAACGATTCAAGAATGAGTCTCAAATTGCTACATATTGTTTTCTTATTAAAAAAAGCTAAGGATGGTCCTACAAGAGTTTTTAAGTTGTTTCCATGTTGAAACGATTCAACAATGAAGCTACAAGTTGTTTCCAAGTTCCAACGAGTCAAGAATGAGCCTCAAATTGTTACGAATTGTTTTCTTGTTCATAAGAGCTAAGAATGGTCCTACAAGAGTTTACAAGTTGTTTCCAAGTTCAAACGAGTCAATAATGAAGGTACAAGTTGTTTTCAAGGTCGAACGATTCAAGAATGAGTCTCAAATTGTTACAAATTGTTTTCTTGTTCAAAAGTGGTAAGAATGGTCCTACAAGAGTTTTCAAGTTGTTTCCATGTTCAAACGAGTCAACAATGAAGCTACAAGTTGTTTCCAAGTTCGAACGAGTCAAGAATGAGCCTCAAATTGTTACGATTTGTTTTCTTGTTCAAAAGAACTAAGAATGGTCCTACAAGTGTTTTGAAGTTGTTTCCGTGTTCAAACGAGTCAACAATGAAGCTACAAGTTGTTTCAGAGTTCAAACGAGTCAAGAATGAGCCTCAAATTGTTACGAATTGTTTTCTTATTCAAAAGAGCTAAGAATGGTCCTACAAGAGTTTACAAGTTGTTTCCTTGTTCAAACGAGTCAATAATGAAGTTACAAGTTGTTTTCAAGGTCGAACGATTCAAGAATGAGTTTCAAAAATTCTACATATTGTTTTCTTATTAAAAAGAGTTAAGAATGGTCCTACAAGAGTTTACAAGTTATTTTCATTTTCAAACGAGTCAATAATGAAGGTACAAGTTGTTTTCAAGGTCGAACGATTCAACAATGAGTCTCAAATTGTTACAAATTGTTTTCTTGTTCAAAAGAGCTAAGAATGGTCCTAGAAGAGTTTACAAGTTGTTTCCATGTTCAAACGAGTCAATAATGAAGTTACAAGTTGTTTTCAAGTTCGAACGAGTAAAGTATTAGTCTCAAATTGTTACAAATTGTTTTCTTGTTCAAAAGAGCTAAGAATGGTCCTACAAGAGTTTACAAGTTGTTTCCAAGTTCAAACGAGTCAATAATGAAGCTACAAGTTGTTTCCAAGTTCCAACGAGTCAAGAATGAGCCTCAAGTTGTTACGAATTGTTTTCTTGTTCATAAGAGCTAAGAATGGTCCTACAAGAGTTTACAAGTTGTTTCCATGTTCAAACGAGTCAATAATGAAGTTACAAGTTGTTTTCAAGTTCGAACGATTCAAGAATGAGTCTCAAATTGTTATAAATTGTTTTCTTGTTCAAAAGAGCTAAGAATGGTCCTACAAGAGTGTTCAAGTTGTTTCCTTGTTCAAACGAGTCTACAATGAAGCTACAAGTTGTTTCCAAGTTCGAACGAGTCAAGAATGAGCCTCAAATTGTTACGATTTGTTTTCTTGTTCAAAAGAGCTAAGAATGGTCCTACAGGAGTTTACAAGTTGTTTCCATGTTCAAACGAGTTAATAATGAAGTTACAAGTTGTTTTCAAGTTTGACCGAGTCAAGAATGAGCCTCAAATTGTTACAAATTGCTTTCTTATTCAAAAGAGCTAAGAATGGTCCTAAAAGTGTTTTGAAGTTGTTTACATGTTCAAACGAGTCAACAATGAAGCTACAAGTTGTTTCCAAGTTCGAATGAGTCAAAAATGAGCCTCAAATTGTTATGAATTATTTTCTTGTTCAAAAGAGCTAAGAATGGTCCTAGAAGAGTTTACAAGTTGTTTCCATGTTCAAACGAGTCAATAATGAAGTTACAAGTTGTTTTCAAGTTCGAACGATTCTAGAATGAGTCTCAAATTGTGACAAATTGTTTTCTTGTTCAAAAGAGCTAAGAATTGTCCTATAAGAGTTTACAAGTTGTTTCCATGTTCAAACGAGCCCACAATGAAGGCACAAGTTATTTCCAAGTTCGAACGAGTCAAGAATGAGCCTCAAATTGTAACGAATTGTTTTCTTGTTCAAAAGAGCTAAGAATGGTCCTTCAAGAGTTTACAAGTTGTTTCCACGTTCAAACGAGTCAATAATGAAGGTACAAGTTGTTTTCAAGGTCGAACGATTCAAGAGGTTTCAAATTGTTACATATTGTTTTGTTATTAAAAAGAGCTAAGAATGGTCCTATTAGAGTTTACAAGTTGTTTCCATGTTCGAACGAGTAAAGTATTAGTCTCAAATTGTTACAAATTGTTTTCTTGTTCAAAAGAGCTAAGAATGGTCCTACAAGAGTTTACAAGTTGTTTCCAAGTTCAAACGAGTCAATAATGAAGCTACAAGTTGTTTCCAAGTTCAAACGAGTCAATAATGAAGCTACAAGTTGTTTTCAAGTTCGAACGATTCAAGAATGAGTCGCAAATTGTTACATATTGTTTTCTTATTAAAAAAAGCTAAGGATGGTCCTACAAGAGTTTTTATGTTGTTTCCATGTTGAAACGATTCAACAATGAAGCTACAAGTTGTTTCCAAGTTCCAACGAGTCAATAATGAAGGTACAAGTTGTTTTCAAGGTCGAACGATTGAAGAATGAGTCTCAAATTGTTACATATTGTTTTCTATTAAAAAAAGCTAAGGATGGTCCTACAAGAGTTTTTAAGTTGTTTCCATGTTGAAACGATTCAACAATGAAGCTACAAGTTGTTTCCAAGTTCCAACGAGTCAAGAATGAGCCTCAAATTGTTACGAATTGTTTTCTTGTTCATAAGAGCTAAGAATGGTCCTACAAGAGTTTACAAGTTGTTTCCAAGTTCAAACGAGTCAGTAATGAAGTTACAAGTTGTTTTCAAGTTCGAACGATTCAAGAATGAGTCTCAAATTGTTATAAATTGTTTTCTTGTTCAAAAGAGCTAAGAATGGTCCTACAAGAGTTTTCAAGTTGTTTCCTTGTTCAAACGAGTCTACAATGAAGCTACAAGTTGTTTCCAAGTTCGAACGAGTCAAGAATGAGCCTCAAATTGTTACGAATTGTTTTCTTGTTCAAAAGAGCTAAGAATGGTCCTACAATAGTTTTTAAGTTGTTTCCATGTTCAAACGAGTCAACAATGAAGCTACAAGTTGTTTCCAAGTTCGAACGAGTCATGAATGAGCCTCAAATTGTTATGATTTGTTTTTTTCTTCAAAAGAGCTAAGAATGGTCCTAGAAGAGTTTACAAGTTGTTTCCATGTTCAAACGAGTCAATAATGAAGTTACAAGTTGTTTTCAAGTTCGAATGAGTAAAGTATTAGTCTCAAATTGTTACAAATTGTTTTCTTGTTCAAAAGAGCTAAGAATGGTCCTACAAGAGTTTTCAAGTTGTTTCCATGTTCAAATGAGTCAACAATGAAGCTACAAGTTGTTTCCAAGTTCGAACGAGTCAAGAATGAGCCTGAAATTGTTATGATTTGTTTTCTTGTTCAAAAGAGCTAAGAATAGTCCTACAGGAGTTTTCAAGTTGTTTCCATGTTCAAACGAGTCAACAATGAAGGTACAAGTTGTTTTCAAGGTCGAACGATTCAAGAATGAGTCTCAAATTCTTACATATTGTTTTCTTGTTCCAAAGAGCTAAGAATGGTCTTAGAAGAGTTTACAAGTTGTTTCCATGTTCAAACGAGTCAATAATGAAGTTACAAGTTGTTTTTAAGTTCGAACGAGTAAAAAATGAGGCTCAAATTGTTATAAATTGTTTTCTTGTTCAAAAGAGCTAAGAATGGTCCTACAAGAGTTTACAAGTTGTTTCCATGTTCAAACGAGCCCACAATGAAGGCACAAGTTATTTCCATGTTCGAACGATTGAAGAATGAGTCTCAAATTGTTACAAATTGTGTTCTTGTTCAAAAGAGCTAAGAATGGTCCTACAAGAGTTTTCAAGTTGTTTCCATGTTCAAATGAGTCAACAATGAAGCTACAAGTTGTTTCCAAGTTCGAACGAGTCAAGAATGAGCCTCAAATTGTTATGATTTGTTTTCTTGTTCAAAAGAGCTAAGAATAGTCCTACAGGAGTTTTCAAGTTGTTTCCATGTTCAAACGAGTCAACAATGAAGGTACAAGTTGTTTTCAAGGTCGAACGATTCAAGAATGAGTCTCAAATTCTTACATATTGTTTTCTTGTTCCAAAGAGCTAAGAATGGTCTTAGAAGAGTTTACAAGTTGTTTCCATGTTCAAACGAGTCAATAATGAAGTTACAAGTTGTTTTTAAGTTCGAACGAGTAAAAAATGAGGCTCAAATTGTTATAAATTATTTTCTTGTTCAAAAGAGCTAAGAATGGTCCTACAAGAGTTTACAAGTTGTTTCCATGTTCAAACGAGCCCACAATGAAGGCACAAGTTATTTCCAAGTTCGAACGATTGAAGAATGAGTCTCAAATTGTTACAAATTGTGTTCTTGTTCAAAAGAGCTAAGAATGGTCCTACAAGAGTTTTCAAGTTGTTTCCATGTTCAAATGAGTCAACAATGAAGCTACAAGTTGTTTCCAAGTTCGAACGAGTCAAGAATGAGCCTCAAATTGTTATGATTTGTTTTCTTGTTCAAAAGAGCTAAGAATAGTCCTACAGGAGTTTTCAAGTTGTTTCCATGTTCAAACGAGTCAACAATTAAGGTACAAGTTGTTTTCAAGGTCGAACGATTCAAGAATGAGTCTCAAATTCTTACATATTGTTTTCTTGTTCCAAAGAGCTAAGAATGGTCTTAGAAGAGTTTACAAGTTGTTTCCATGTTCAAACGAGTCAATAATGAAGTTACAAGTTGTTTTTAAGTTCGAACGAGTAAAAAAAGAGGCTCAAATTGTTATAAATTGTTTTCTTGTTCAAAAGAGCTAAGAATGGTCCTACAAGAGTTTACAAGTTGTTTCCATGTTCAAACGAGCCCACAATGAAGGCACAAGTTATTTCCAAGTTCGAACGATTGAAGAATGAGTCTCAAATTGTGTTCTTGTTCAAAAGAGCTAAGAATGGTCCTACAAGAGTTTTTAAGTTGTTTCCACGTTCAAACGGGTCAACAATGAAGCTATAAGTTGTTTCCAAGTTCGAACGAGTCAAGAATGAGCCTCAAATTGTTACGATTTGTTTTCTTGTTCAAAAGAGCTAAGAATAGTCCTACAGGAGTTTTCAAGTTGTTTCCATGTTCGAACGAGTCAAGAATGAGCCTCAAATTGTAACGAATTGTTTTCTTGTTCAAAAGAGCTATGAATGGTCCTACAAGAGTTTACAAGTTGTTTCCAAGTTCAAACGAGTCAATAATGAAGGTACAAGTTGTTTTCAAGGTCGAACGATTCTAGAATGTGTCTCAAATTGTTACATATTGTTTTCTTATTAAAAAGAGCTAAGGATGGTCCTACAAGAGTTTTTAAGTTGTTTCCAGGTTCAAACGATTCAACAATGAAGCAACAAGTTGTTTCCAAGTTCCAACGAGTCAAGAATGAGCCTCAAATTGTTACGAATTGTTTTCTTGTTCATAAGAGCTAAGAATGGTCCTACAAGAGTTTACAAGTTATTTCCATGTTCAAACGAGTCAATAATGAAGTTACAAGTTGTTTTCAAGTTCTAACGATTGAAGAATGAGTCTCAAATTGTTATAAATTGTTTTCTTATTCAAAAGAGCTAAGAATGGTCCTACAAGAGTTTTCAAGTTGTTTCCTTGTTCAAACGAGTCTACAATGAAGCTACAAGTTGTTTCCAAGTTCTAACGATTGAAGAATGAGTCTCAAATTGTTATAAATTGTTTTCTTGTTCAAAAGAGCTAAGAATGGTCCTACAAGAGTTTTCAAGTTGTTTCCTTGTTCAAACGAGTCTACAATGAAGCTACAAGTTGTTTCCAAGTTCGAACGAGTCAAGAATGAGCCTCAAATTGTTACGAATTGTTTTCTAGTTCAAAAGAGCTAAGAATGGTCCTAAAAGAGTTTACAAGTTGTTTCCTTGTTCAAACGAGTCAATAATGAAGTTACAAGTTGTTTTCAACGTCGAACGATTCAAGAATGAGTTTCAAAAATTCTACATATTGTTTTCTTATTAAAAAGAGCTTAGAATGGTCCTACAAGAGTTTACAAGTTGTTTCCATCTTCAAACGAGTCAATAATGAAGGTACAAGTTGTTTTCAAGGTCGAACGATTCAAGAATGAGTCTCAAATTGTTACAAATTGTTTTCTTGTTCAAAAGAGCTAAGAATGGTCCTAGAAGAGTTTACAAGCTGTTTCCATGTTCAAACGAGTCAATAATGAAGTTACAAGTTATTTTCAAGTTCGAACGAGTAAAGTATTAGTCTCAAATTGTTTTCTTGTTCAAAAGAGCTAAGAATGGTCCTAAAAGTGTTTTGAAGTTGTTTCCAAGTTCAAACGAGTCAACAATGAAGCTACAAGTTGTTTCCAAGTTCGAATGAGTCAAAAATGAGCCTCAAATTGTTATGAATTGTTTTCTTGTTCAAAAGAGCTAAGAATGGTCCTGGAAGAGTTTACAAGTTGTTTCCATGTTCAAACGAGTCAATAATGAAGTTACAAGTTGTTTTCAAGTTCGAACGATTCAAGAATGAGTCTCAAATTGTGACAAATTGTTTTCTTGTTCAAAAGAGCTAAGAATTGTCCTACAAGAGTTTACAAGTTGTTTCCATGTTCAAACGAGCCCACAATGAAGACACAAGTTATTTCCAAGTTCGAACGAGTCAAGAATGAGCCTCAAATTGTAACGAATTATTTTCTTGTTCAAAAGAGCTAAGAATGGTCCTACAAGAGTTTACAAGTTGTTTCCATGTTCAAACGAGTCAATAATGAAGGTACAAGTTGTTTTCAAGGTCGAACGATTCAAGAATGAGTTTCAAAAATTCTACATATTGTTTTCTTATTAAAAAGAGCTAAGAATGGTCCTACAAGAGTTTACAAGTTGTTTCCATCTTCAAACGAGTCAATAATGAAGGTACAAGTTGTTTTCAAGGTCGAACGATTCAAGAATGAGTCTCAAATTGTTACAAATTGTTTTCTTGTTCAAAAGAGCTAAGAATGGTCCTAGAAGAGTTTACAAGTTGTTTCCATGTTCAAACGAGTCAATAATGAAGTTACAAGTTGTTTTCAAGTTCGAACGAGTAAAGTATTAGTCTCAAATTGTTACAAATTGTTTTCTTGGTCAAAAGAGCTAAGAATGGTCCTACAAGAGTTTTCAAGTTGTTTCCATGTTCAAACGAGTCAACAATGAAGCTACAAGTTGTTTCCAAGTTCGAACGAGTCAAGAATGAGCCTCAAATTGTTATGATTTGTATTCTTGTTCAAAAGAGCTAAGAATAGTCCTACAGGAGTTTTCAAGTTGTTTCCATGTTCAAACGAGTCAACAATGAAGGTACAAGTTGTTTTCAAGGTCGAACGATTCAAGAATGAGTCTCAAATTGTTACATATTGTTTTCTTGTTCAAAAGAGCTAAGAATGGTCTTAGAAGAGTTCACAAGTTGTTTCCACGTTCAAACGAGTCAATAATGAAGTTACAAGTTGTTTTTAAGTTCGAACGAGTAAAGAATGAGGCTCAAATTGTTATAAATTGTTTTCTTGTTCAAAAGAGCTAAGAATGGTCCTACAAGAGTTTACAAGTTGTTTCCATGTTCAAACGAGCCCACAATGAAGGCACAAGTTATTTCCAAGTTCGAACGATTCAAGAATGAGTCTCAAATTGTTACAAATTGTGTTCTTGTTCAAAAGAGCTAGGAATGGTCCTACAAGAGTTTTCAAGTTGTTTCCACATTTAAACGAGTCAATAATGAAGCTACAAGTTGTTTCCAAGTTCGAACGATTCAAGAATGAGTCTCAAATTGTTACAAATTGTTTGCTTGTTCAAAAGAGCTAAGAATGGTCCTACAAGAGTTTTCAAGTTGTTTCCATGTTCAAATGAGTCAACAATGAAGCTACAAGTTGTTTCCAAGTTCGAACGAGTCAAGAATGAGCCTCAAATTGTTTCGATTTGTTTTCTTGTTCAAAAGAGCTAAGAATAGTCCTACAGGAGTTTTCAAGTTGTTTCCATGTTCGAACGAGTCAAGAATGAGCCTAAAATTGTAACGAATTGTTTTCTTGTTCAAAAGAGCTAAGAATGGTCCTACAAGAGTTTACAAGTTGTTTCCATGTTCAAACGAGTCAATAATTAAGGTACAAGTAGTTTTCAAGGTCGAACGATTCAAGAATGAGTCTCAAATTGTTACATATTGTTTTCTTATTAAAAAAAGCTAAGGATGGTCCTACAAGAGTTTTTAAGTTGTTTACATGTTCAAACTATTCAACAATGAAGCTACAAGTTGTTTCCAAGTTCCAACGAGTCAAGAATGAGCCTCAAATTGTTACGAATTGTTTTCTTGTTCATAAGAGGTAAGAATGATCCTACAAGAGTTTTCAAGTTGTTTCCATGTTCAAACGAGTCAACAATGAAGCTACAAGTTGTTTCCAAGTTCGAATGAGGCAAGAATGAGCCTCAAATTGTTACGATTTGTTTTCTTGTTCAAAAGAGCTAAGAATAGTCCTACAGGAGTTTTCAAGTTGTTTCCATGTTCGAACGAGTCAAGAATGAGCCTCAAATTGTAACGAATTGTTTTCTTGTTCAAAAGAGCTAAGAATGGTCCTACAAAAGTTTACAAGTTGTTTCCGAGTTCAAACGAGTCAATAATGAAGGTACAAGTTGTTTTCAAGGTCGAACGATTCAAGAATGAGTCTCAAATTGTTACATATTGTTTTCTTATTAAAAAAAGCTAAGGATGGTCCTACAAGAGTTTTTAAGTTGTTTCCATGTTCAAACGATTCAACAATGAAGCTACAAGTTGTTTCCAAGTTCCAACGAGTTAAGAATGAGCCTCAAATTGTTACGAATTGTTTTCTTGTTCATAAGAGCTAAGAATGGTCCTACAAGAGTTTACAAGTTGTTTCTATGTTCAAACGAGTCAATAATGAAGTTACAAGTTGTTTTCAAGTTCGAACGATTCAAGAATGAGTCTCAAATTGTTATAAATTGTTTTCTTGTTCAAAAGAGCTAAGAATGGTCCTACAAGAGTTTCCAAGTTGTTTCCTTGTTCAAACGAGTCTACAATGAAGCTACAAGTTGTTTCCAAGTTCGAACGAGTCAAGAATGAGCCTCAAATTGTTACGAATTGTTTTCTTGTTCAAAAGAGCTAAGAATGGTCCTACAAGTGTTTTCAAGTTGTTTCCGTGTTCAAACGAGTTAACAATGAAGCTACAAGTTGTTTCCAAGTTCGAACGAGTAAAGAATGAGTCTCAAATTGTTAAAAATTGTTTTCTTGTTCAAAAGAGCTAAGAATGGTCCTACAAGAGTTTACAAGTTGTTTCCATGTTCAAACGAACCCACAATGAAGGCACAAGTTATTTCCAAGTTCGAACGAGTCAAGAATGAGCCTCAAATTGTAACAAATTGTTTTCTTCTTCAAAAGAGCTAAGAATGGTCCTACAAGAGTTTACAAGTTGTTTCCATGTTCGAACGAGTCAAGAATGAGCCTCAAATTGTAACGAATTGTTTTCTTGTTCAAAAGAGCTATGAATGGTCCTACAAGAGTTTACAAGTTGTTTCCAAGTTCAAACGAGTCAATAATGAAGGTACAAGTTGTTTTCAAGGTCGAACGATTCAAGAATGAGTCTCAAATTGTTACATATTGTTTTCTTATTAAAAAGAGCTAAGGATGGTCCTACAAGAGTTTTTAAGTTGTTTCCATGTTCAAACGATTCAACAATGAAGCTACAAGTTGTTTCCAAGTTCCAACGAGTCAAGAATGAGCCTCAAATTGTTACGCATTGTTTTCTTGTTCATAAGAGCTAAGAATGGTCCTACAAGAGTTTACAAGTTGTTTCCATGTTCAAACGAGTCAATAATGAAGCTACAAGTTGTTTTCAAAATCTATCGATTGAAGAATGAGTCTCAAATTGTTAAAAATTGTTTTCTTGTTCAAAAGAGCTAAGAATGGTCCTACAAGAGTTTTCAAGTTGTTTCCTTGTTCAAACGAGTCTACAATGAAGCTACAAGTTGTTTCCAAGTTCGAACGAGTCAAGAATGAGCCTCAAATTGTTACGAATTGTTTTCTTGTTCAAAAGAGCTAAGAATGGTCCTACAAGAGTTTACAAGTTGTTTCCTTGTTCAAACGAGTCAATAATGAAGTTACAAGTTGTTTTCAAGGTCGAACGATTCAAGAATGAGTTTCAAAAATTCTACATATTGTTTTCTTATTAAAAAGAGCCAAGAATGGTCCTACAAGAGTTTACAAGTTTTTTCCATCTTCAAACGAGTCAATAATGAAGGTACAAGTTGTTTTCAAGGTCGAACGATTCAAGAATGAGTCTCAAATTGTTACAAATTGTTTTCTTGTTCAAAAGAGCTAAGAATGGTCCTAGAAGAGTTTACAAGTTGTTTCCATGTTCAAACGAGTCAATAATGAAGTTACAAGTTGTTTTCAAGTTCGAACGAGTAAAGTATTAGTCTCAAATTGTACAAATTGTTTTCTTGTTCAAAAGAGCTAAGAATGGTCCTACAAGAGTTTTCAAGTTGTTTCCATGTTCAAACGAGTCAACAATGAAGCTACAAGTTGTTTCCAAGTTCGAACGAGTCAAGAATGAGCCTCAAATTGTTATGATTTGTTTTCTTGTTCAAAAGAGCTAAGAATAGTCCTACAGGAGTTTTCAAGTTGTTTCTATGTTCAAACGAGTCAACAATGAAGCTACAAGTTGTTTCCAAGTTCGAACGAGTCAAGAATGAGCCTCAAATTGTTACGATTTGTTTTCTTGTTCAAAAGAGCTAAGAATAGTCCTACAGGAGTTTTCAAGTTGTTTCCATGTTCGAACGAGTCAAGAATGAGCCTAAAATTGTAACAAATTGTTTTCTTGTTCAAAAGAGCTAAGAATGGTCCTACAAGAGTTTACAAGTTGTTTCCATGTTCAAACGAGTCAATAATTAAGGTACAAGTAGTTTTCAAGGTCGAACGATTCAAGAATGAGTCTCAAATTGTTACATATTGTTTTCTTATTAAAAAAAGCTAAGGATGGTCCTACAAGAGTTTTTAAGTTGTTTACATGTTCAAACTATTCAACAATGAAGCTACAAGTTGTTTCCAAGTTCCAACGAGTCAAGAATGAGCCTCAAATTGTTACGAATTGTTTTCTTGTTCATAAGAGCTAAGAATGATCCTACAAGAGTTTTCAAGTTGTTTCCATGTTCAAACGATTCAACAATGAAGCTACAAGTTGTTTCCAAGTTCCAACGAGTTAAGAATGAGCCTCAAATTGTTACGAATTGTTTTCTTGTTCATAAGAGCTAAGAATGGTCCTACAAGAGTTTACAAGTTGTTTCTATGTTCAAACGAGTCAATAATGAAGTTACAAGTTGTTTTCAAGTTCGAACGATTCAAGAATGAGTCTCAAATTGTTATAAATTGTTTTCTTGTTCAAAAGAGCTAAGAATGGTCCTACAAGAGTTTTCAAGTTGTTTCCTTGTTCAAACGAGTCTACAATGAAGCTACAAGTTGTTTCCAAGTTCGAACGAGTCAAGAATGAGCCTCAAATTGTTACGAATTGTTTTCTTGTTCAAAAGAGCTAAGATTGGTCCTACAAGTGTTTTCAAGTTGTTTCCGTGTTCAAACGAGTTAACAATGAAGCTACAAGTTGTTTCCAAGTTCGAACGAGTAAAGAATGAGTCTCAAATTGTTAAAAATTGTTTTCTTGTTCAAAAGAGCTAAGAATGGACCTACAAGAGTTTACAAGTTGTTTCCATGTTCAAACGAACCCACAATGAAGGCACAAGTTATTTCCAAGTTCGAACGAGTCAAGAATGAGCCTCAAATTGTAACGAATTGTTTTCTTCTTCAAAAGAGCTAAGAATGGTCCTACAAGAGTTTACAAGTTGTTTCCATGTTCGAACGAGTCAAGAATGAGCCTCAAATTGTAGCGAATTGTTTTCTTGTTTCCATGTTCAAACGATTCAAGAACGAGTCAAGAGTTTTTAAGTTGTTTCCATGTTCAAACGATTCAACAATGAAGCTACAAGTTGTTTTCAAGTTCGAACGATTCAAGAATGAGTCTCAAATTGTTATAAATTGTTTTCTTGTTCAAAAGAGCTAAGAATGGTCCTACAAGAGTTTTCAAGTTGTTTACTTGTTCAAACGAGTCTACAATGAAGCTACAAGTTGTTTCCAAGTTCGAACGAGTCAAGAATGAGCCTCAAATTGTTACGAATTGTTTTCTTGTTCAAAAGAGCTAAGAATGGTCCTACAAGTGTTTTCAAGTTGTTTCCGTGTTCAAACGAGTCAACAATGAAGCTACAAGTTGTTTCCAAGTTCGAACGAATAAAGAATGAGTCTCAAATTGTTAAAAATTGTTTTCTTGTTCAAAAGAGCTAAGAATGGTCCTACAAGTGTTTACAAGTTGTTTCCATGTTCAAACGAACCCACAATGAAGGCACAAGTTATTTCCAAGTTCGAACGAGTCAAGAATGAGCCTCAAATTGTAACGAATTGTTTTCTTGTTCAAAAGAGCTAAGAATGGTCCTAAAAAAGTTTACAAGTTGTTTCCGAGTTCAAACGAGTCAATAATGAAGGTACAAGTTGTTTTCAAGGTCGAACGATTCAAGAATGAGTCTCAAATTGTTACATATTGTTTTCTTATTAAAAAAAGCTAAGGATGGTCCTACAAGAGTTTTTAAGTTGTTTCCATGTTCAAACGATTCAACAATGAAGCTACAAGTTGTTTCCAAGTTCCAACGAGTCAAGAATGAGCCTCAAATTGTTACGTGTTTTCTTGTTCATAAGAGCTAAGAATGGCCCTACAAGAGTTTACAAGTTGTTTCTATGTTCAAACGAGTCAATAATGAAGTTACAAGTTGTTTTCAAGTTCGAACGATTCAAGAATGAGTCTCAAATTGTTATAAATTGTTTTCTTGTTCAAAAGAGCTAAGAATGGTCCTACAAGAGTTTTCAAGTTGTTTCTTTTTTCAAACGAGTCTACAATGAAGCTACAAGTTGTTTCCAAGTTCGAACGAGTCAAGAATGAGCCTCAAATTGTTACGAATTGTTTTCTTGTTCAAAAGAGCTAAGAATGGTCCTACAAGTGTTTTCAAGTTGTTTCCGTGTTCAAACGAGTTAATAATGAAGTTACAAGTTGTTTTCAAGTTCGACCGAGTCAAGAATGAGCCTCAAATTGTTACAAATTGCTTTCTTATTCAAAAGAGCTAAGAATGGTCCTAAAAGTGTTTTGAAGTTGTTTCCATGTTCAAACGAGTCAACAATGAAGCTACAAGTTGTTTCCAAGTTCGAATGAGTCAAAAATGAGCCTCAAATTGTTATGAATTGTTTTCTTGTTCAAAAGAGCTAAGAATTGTCCTACAAGAGTTTACAAGTTGTTTCCATGTTCAAACGAGCCCACAATGAAGGCACAAGTTATTTCCAAGTTCGAACGAGTCAAGAATGAGCCTCAAATTGTAACGAAGCTACAAGTTGTTTCCAAGTTCGAACGAGTCAATAATGAAGGTACAAGTTGTTTTCAAGGTCGAACGAGTAAAGAATTAGTCTCAAATTGTTATAAATTGTTTGCTTGTTCAAAAGAGCTAAGAATGGTCCTACAAGAGTTTTCAAGTTGTTTCCATGTTCAAACGAGTCAACAATGAAGCTACAAGTTGTTTCCAAGTTCGAACGAGTCAAGAATGAGCCTCAAATTGTTACGATTTGTTTTCTTGTTCAAAAGAGCTAAGAATAGTCCTACAGGAGTTTTCAAGTTGTTTCCATGTTCGAACGAGTCAAGAATGAGACTAAAATTGTAACGAATTGTTTTCTTGTTCAAAAGAGCTAAGAATGGTCCTACAAGAGTTTACAAGTTGTTTCCAAGTTCAAACGAGTCAATAAGGAAGGTACAAGTTGTTTTCAAGGTCGAACGATTCAAGAATGAGTCTCAAATTGTTACATATTGTTTTCTTATTAAAAAAAGCTAAGGATGGTCCTACAAGAGTTTTTAAGTTGTTTACATGTTCAAACTATTCAACAATGAAGCTACAAGTTGTTTCCAAGTTCCAACGAGTCAAGAATGAGCCTCAAATTGTTACGAATTGTTTTCTTGTTCATAAGAGCTAAGAATGATCCTACAAGAGTTTTCAAGTTGTTTCCATGTTCAAACGATTCAACAATGAAGCTACAAGTTGTTTCCAAGTTCCAACGAGTTAAGAATGAGCCTCAAATTGTTACGAATTGTTTTCTTGTTCATAAGAGCTAAGAATGGTCCTACAAGAGTTTACAAGTTGTTTCTATGTTCAAACGAGTCAATAATGAAGTTACAAGTTGTTTTCAAGTTCGAACGATTCAAGAATGAGTCTCAAATTGTTATAAATTGTTTTCTTGTTCAAAAGAGCTAAGAATGGTCCTACAAGAGTTTTCAAGTTGTTTCCTTGTTCAAACGAGTCTACAATGAAGCTACAAGTTGTTTCCAAGTTCGAACGAGTCAAGAATGAGTCTCAAATTGTTACGAATTGTTTTCTTGTTCAAAAGAGCTAAGATTGGTCCTACAAGTATTTTCAAGTTGTTTCCGTGTTCAAACGAGTTAACAATGAAGCTACAAGTTGTTTCCAAGTTCGAACGAGTAAAGAATGAGTCTCAAATTGTTAAAAATTGTTTTCTTGTTCAAAAGAGCTAAGAATGGACCTACAAGAGTTTACAAGTTGTTTCCATGTTCAAACGAACCCACAATGAAGGCACAAGTTATTTCCAAGTTCGAACGAGTCAAGAATGAGCCTCAAATTGTAACGAATTGTTTTCTTCTTCAAAAGAGCTAAGAATGGTCCTACAAGAGTTTACAAGTTGTTTCCATGTTCGAACGAGTCAAGAATGAGCCTCAAATTGTAACGAATTGTTTTCTTGTTTCCATGTTCAAACGATTCAAGAACGAGTCAAGAGTTTTTAAGTTGTTTCCATGTTCAAACGATTCAACAATGAAACTACAAGTTGTTTTCAAGTTCGAACGATTCAAGAATGAGTCTCAAATTGTTATAAATTGTTTTCTTGTTCAAAAGAGCTAAGAATGGTCCTACAAGAGTTTTCAAGTTGTTTACTTGTTCAAACGAGTCTACAATGAAGCTACAAGTTGTTTCCAAGTTCGAACGAGTCAAGAATGAGCCTCAAATTGTTACGAATTGTTTTCTTGTTCAAAAGAGCTAAGAATGGTCCTACAAGTGTTTTCAAGTTGTTTCCGTGTTCAAACGAGTCAACAATGAAGCTACAAGTTGTTTCCAAGTTCGAACGAATAAAGAATGAGTCTCAAATTGTTAAAAATTGTTTTCTTGTTCAAAAGAGCTAAGAATGGTCCTACAAGTGTTTACAAGTTGTTTCCATGTTCAAACGAACCCACAATGAAGGCACAAGTTATTTCCAAGTTCGAACGAGTCAAGAATGAGCCTCAAATTGTAACGAATTGTTTTCTTGTTCAAAAGAGCTAAGAATGGTCCTACAAAAGTTTACAAGTTGTTTCCGAGTTCAAACGAGTCAATAATGAAGGTACAAGTTGTTTTCAAGGTCGAACGATTCAAGAATGAGTCTCAAATTGTTACATATTGTTTTCTTATTAAAAAAAGCTAAGGATGGTCCTACAAGAGTTTTTAAGTTGTTTCCATGTTCAAACGATTCAACAATGAAGCTACAAGTTGTTTCCAAGTTCCAACGAGTCAAGAATGAGCCTCAAATTGTTACGTGTTTTCTTGTTCATAAGAGCTAAGAATGGCCCTACAAGAGTTTACAAGTTGTTTCTATGTTCAAACGAGTCAATAATGAAGTTACAAGTTGTTTTCAAGTTCGAACGATTCAAGAATGAGTCTCAAATTGTTATAAATTGTTTTCTTGTTCAAAAGAGCTAAGAATGGTCCTACAAGAGTTTTCAAGTTGTTTCTTTATTCAAACGAGTCTACAATGAAGCTACAAGTTGTTTCCAAGTTCGAACGAGTCAAGAATGAGCCTCAAATTGTTACGAATTGTTTTCTTGTTCAAAAGAGCTAAGAATGGTCCTACAAGTGTTTTCAAGTTGTTTCCGTGTTCAAACGAGTTAATAATGAAGTTACAAGTTGTTTTCAAGTTCGACCGAGTCAAGAATGAGCCTCAAATTGTTACAAATTGCTTTCTTATTCAAAAGAGCTAAGAATGGTCCTAAAAGTGTTTTGAAGTTGTTTCCATGTTCAAACGAGTCAACAATGAAGCTACAAGTTGTTTCCAAGTTCGAATGAGTCAAAAATGAGCCTCAAATTGTTATGAATTGTTTTCTTGTTCAAAAGAGCTAAGAATTGTCCTACAAGAGTTTACAAGTTGTTTCCATGTTCAAACGAGCCCACAATGAAGGCACAAGTTATTTCCAAGTTCGAACGAGTCAAGAATGAGCCTCAAATTGTAACGAAGCTACAAGTTGTTTCCAAGTTCGAACGAGTCAATAATGAAGGTACAAGTTGTTTTCAAGGTCGAACGAGTAAAGAATTAGTCTCAAATTGTTATAAATTGTTTGCTTGTTCAAAAGAGCTAAGAATGGTCCTACAAGAGTTTTCAAGTTGTTTCCATGTTCAAACGAGTCAACAATGAAGCTACAAGTTGTTTCCAAGTTCGAACGAGTCAAGAATGAGCCTCAAATTGTTACGATTTGTTTTCTTGTTCAAAAGAGCTAAGAATAGTCCTACAGGAGTTTTCAAGTTATTTCCATGTTCGAACGAGTCAAGAATGAGACTAAAATTGTAACGAATTGTTTTCTTGTTCAAAAGAGCTAAGAATGGTCCTACAAGAGTTTACAAGTTGTTTCCAAGTTCAAACGAGTCAATAAGGAAGGTACAAGTTGTTTTCAAGGTCGAACGATTCAAGAATGAGTCTCAAATTGTTACATATTGTTTTCTTATTAAAAAAAGCTAAGGATGGTCCTACAAGAGTTTTTAAGTTGTTTCCATGTTCAAACGATTCAACAATGAAGCTACAAGTTGTTTCCAAGTTCCAATGAGTCAAGAATGAGTCTCAAATTGTTATAAATTGTTTTCTTGTTCAAAAGAGCTAAGAATGGTCCTACAAGAGTTTTCAAGTTGTTTCCTTGTTCAAACGAGTCTACAATGAAGGTACAAGTTGTTTCCAAGTTCGAACGAGTCAAGAATGAGCCTCAAATTGTTACGAATTGTTTTCTTGTTCAAAAGAGCTAAGAATGGTCCTACAAGAGTTTACAAGTTGTTTCCATGTTCAAATGAGTCAATAATGAAGTTACAAGTTGTTTTCAAGTTCGAACGATTCAACAATGAGTCTCAAATTGTTACAAATTGTTTTCTTGTTCAAAAGAGGTAAGAATGGTCCTACAAGAGTTTTCAAGTTGTTTCCATGTTCAAATGAGTCAACAATGAAGCTACAAGTTGTTTCCAAGTTCGAACGAGTCAAGAATGAGCCTCAAATTGTTACGATTTTTTTTCTTGTTCAATAGAGCTAAGAATGGTCCGACAAGTGTTTTGAAGTTGTTTCCGTGTTCAAACGAGTCAACAATGAATCTACAAGTTGTTTCAGAGTTCAAACGAGTCAAGAATGATCCTCAAATTGTTACGAATTGTTTTCTTGTTCAAAAGAGCTAAGAATGGTCCTACAAGAGTTTACAAGTTGTTTCCTTGTTCAAACGAGTCAATAATGAAGTTACAAGTTGTTTTCAAGTTCGAACGATTCAACAATGAGTCTCAAATTGTTACAAATTGTTTTCTTGTTCAAAAGAGGTAAGAATGGTCCTACAAGAGTTTTCAAGTTGTTTCCATGTTCAAATGAGTCAACAATGAAGCTACAAGTTGTTTCCAAGTTCGAACGAGTCAAGAATGAGCCTCAAATTGTTACGATTTGTTTTCTTGTTCAATAGAGCTAAGAATGGTCCGACAAGTGTTTTGAAGTTGTTTCCGTGTTCAAACGAGTCAACAATGAATCTACAAGTTGTTTCAGAGTTCAAACGAGTCAAGAATGATCCTCAAATTGTTACGAATTGTTTTCTTGTTCAAAAGAGCTAAGAATGGTCCTACAAGAGTTTACAAGTTGTTTCCTTGTTCAAACGAGTCAATAATGAAGTTACAAGTTGTTTTCAAGGTCGAACGATTCAAGAATGAGTTTCAAAAATTCTACATATTGTTTTCTTATTAAAAAGAGCCAAGAATGGTCCTACAAGAGTTTACAAGTTGTTTCCATCTTCAAACGAGTCAATATGGAAGGTACAAGTTGTTTTCAAGGTCGAATGATTCAAGAATGAGTCTCAAATTGTTACAAATTGTTTTCTTGTTCAAAAGAGCTAAGAATGGTCCTAGAAGAGTTTACAAGTTGTTTCCATGTTCAAACGAGTCAATAATGAAGTTACAAGTTGTTTTCAAGTTCGAACGAGTAAAGTATTAGTCTCAAATTGTTACAAATTGTTTTCTTGTTCAAAAGAGCTAAGAATGGTCCTACAAGAGTTTTCAAGTTGTTTCCATGTTCAAACGAGTCAACAATGAAGCTACAAGTTGTTTCCAAGTTCGAACGAGTCAAGAATGAGCCTCAAATTGTTATGATTTGTTTTCTTGTTCAAAAGAGCTAAGAATAGTCCTACAGGAGTTTTCAAGTTGTTTCCATGTTCAAACGAGTCAACAATGAAGGTACAAGTTGTTTTCAAGGTCGAACGATTCAAGAATGAGTCTCAAATTGTTACATATTGTTTTCTTGTTCAAGAGAGCTAAGAATGGTCTTTGAAGAGTTTACAAGTTGTTTCCATGTTCAAACGAGTCAATAATGAAGTTACAAGGAAACAACTTGTAAACTCTTGTAGGACCATTCTTAGCTCTTTTGAACAAGAAAACAAATCGTAACAATTTGAGGCTCATTCTTGACTCGTTCGAACTTGGAAACAACTTGTAAACTCTTGTAGGACAATTCTTAGCTCTTTTGAACGAGAAAACAATTTGTAACAATTTGAGGCTCATTCTTGACTCGTTCGACCTTGAAAACAACTTGTACCTTCATTATTGACTCGTTTGAAGATGGAAACAACTTGTAAATTCTTGTAAGACCATTCTTAGCTCTTTTTAATAAGAAAACAATATGTAAGAATTTGAGACTCATTCTTGAATCGTTCGACCTTGAAAACAACTTGTACCTTCATTATTGACTCGTTTGAACATGGAAACAACTTGTAAACTCTTGTAGGACCATTCTTAGCTCTTTTTAATAAGAAAACAATATGTAAGAATTTGAGACTCATTCTTGAATTGTTCGACCTTGAAAACAACTTGTACCTTCATTATTGACTCGCTTGAACATGGAAACAACTTGTAAACTCTTGTAGGACCATTCTTAGCTCTTTTTAATAAGAAAACAATATGTAAGAATTTGAGGCTCATTCTTGACTCGTTCGAACTTGGAAACAACTTGTAGCTTCATTGTTGACTCGTTTGAACATGGAAACAACTTCAAAACACTTTTAGGACCATTCTTAGCTCTTTTGAATAAGAAAGCAATTTGTATCAATTTGAGGCTCATTCTTAACTCGGTCAAACTTGAAAACAACTTGTAACTTCATTATTGACTCGTTTGAAGATGGAAACAACTTGAAAACTCTTTTAGGACCATTCTTAACTCTTTAGAATAAGAAAACAATTTGTAACAATTTGAGACTCATCCTTGACTCATTCGAATTTGAAAACAACTTGTACCTTCATTATTGACTCGTTTGAAGATGGAAACAACTTGAAAACTCTTTTAGGACCATTCTTAACTCTTTAGAATAAGAAAACAATTTGTAACAATTTGAGACTCATCCTTGACTCATTCGAATTTGAAAACAACTTGTACCTTCATTATTGACTCGTTTGAAGATGGAAACAACTTGTAAACTCTTGTAGGACCATTCTTAGCTCCTTTGAACAAGAAAACAATTCGTTACAATTTGAGGCTCATTCTTGACTCGTTCGAACTTGGAAACAACTTGTAGTTTCATTGTGGGCTCGTTTGAACATGGAAATAACTTGTTAACTCTTGTAGGACAATTCTTAGCTCTTTTGAACGAGAAAACAATTTGTAACAATTTGAGGCTCATTCTTGACTCGTTCGACCTTGAAAACAACTTGTACCTTCATTATTGACTCGTTTGAAGATGGAAACAACTTGCAAACTCTTGTAGGACCATTCTTAGCTCTTTTGAACAAGAAAACAATTCGTAACAATTTGAGGCTCATTCTTGACTCGTTCGAACTTAGAAACAAGTTGTAGCTTCATTGTTGAATCGTTTGAACATGGAAACAACATAAAAACTCTTGTAGGACCATTCTTAGCTCTTTCTAATAAGAAAACAATATGTAACAATTTCAGACTCATTCTTGAATCGTTCGACCTTGAAACCAACTTGTACCTTCATTATTGACTTGTTTGAACATGGAAACAACTTGTAAACTCTTGTAGGACCATTCTTAGCACTTTTGAACAAGAAAACAATTCGTAACAATTTGAGTCTCATTCTTGACTCGTTCGAACTTAGAAACAACTTGTAGCTTCATTATTGACTCGTTTGAACATGGAAACAACTTGTAAACTCTTGTAGGACCATTCTTAGCTCTTTTTAATAAGAAAACAATATGTAAGAATTTTAGACTCATTCTTGAATCGTTCGACCTTGAAAACAACTTGTACCTTCATTATTGACTCGTTTGAACATGGAAACAACTTGTAAACTGTTGTAGGACCATTCTTAGCTCTTTTGAACAAGAAAACAAATCGTAACAATTTGAGGCTCATTCTTGACTCGTTTGAACTTGGAAACAACTTGTAAACTCTTGTAGGACAATTCTTAGCTCTTTTGAGCAAGAAAACAATTGGTAACAATTTAAGACTCATTCATGAATCGTTCGACCTTGAAAACAACTTGTACCTTCATTATTGACTCGTTTGAAGATGGAAACAACTTGTAAACTCTTTTAGGACCATTCTTAGCTCTTTTGAACAAGAAAACAATTCGTAACAATTTGAGTCTCATTCTTGACTCGTTCGAACTTAGAAACAACTTGTAGCTTCATTGTTGAATCGTTTGAACATGGATACAACATAAAAACTCTTGTAGGACCATTCTTAGCTCTTTCTAATAAGAAAACAATATGTAACAATTTCAGACTCATTCTTGAATCGTTCGACCTTGAAAACAACTTGTACCTTCATTATTGACTCGTTTGAACATGGAAACAACTTGTAAACTCTTGTAGGACCATTCTTAGCTCTTTTGAACAAGAAAATAATTCGTAACAATTTGAGGCTCATTCTTGACTCGTTCGAACTTGGAAACAACTTGTAGCTTCATTATGGGCTCGTTTAAACAAGGAAACAACTTGTAAACTCTTGTAGGACTATTCTTAGCTCTTTTTAATAAGAAAACAATATGTAAGAATTTGAGACTCATTCTTGAATCGTTCGACCTTGAAAACAACTTGTACCTTCATTATTGACTCGTTTGAACATGGAAACAACTTGTAAACTCTTGTACGACCATTCTTAGCTCTTTTGAACAAGAAAACAAATCGTAACAATTTGAGGCTCATTCTTGACTCGTTCAAACTTGGAAACAACTTGTAGCTTCATTATGGGCTCGTTTGAACATGAAAATAACTTGAAAACTCTTGTAGGACCATTCATAGCTCTTTTGAAACAGAAAACAATTTGTAACAATTTGAGACTCATTCTTGAATCGTTCGACCTTGAAAACAGCTTGTACCTTCATTATTGACTCGTTTGAACATGGAAACAACTTGTAAACTCTTGTAAGAGCATTCTTAGTCTTTTGAACAAGAAAACAATTCGTAACAATTTAAGGCTCATTCTTGACTCGTTCGAACTTGGAAACAACTTGTAACTTCATTGTTGACTCGTTTGAACATGAAAACAACTTGAAAACTCTTGTAGGACCATTTTTAGCTCTTTTGAGCAAGAAAACAATTGGTAACAATTTGAGACTCATTCATGAATCGTTCGACCTTGAAAACAACTTGTACCTTCATTATTGACTCGTTTGAAGATGGAAACAACTTGTAAACTCTTGTAGGACCATTCTTAGCTCTTTTGAACAAGAAAACAATTCATAACAATTTGAGTCTCATTCTTGACTCGTTCGAACTTAGAAACAACTTGTAGCTTCATTGTTGAATCGTTTGAACATGGAAACAACATAAAAACCCTTGTAGGACCATTCTTAGCTCTTTCTAATAAGAAAACAATATGTAACAATTTCAGACTCATTCTTGAATCGTTCGACCTTGAAAACAACTTGTACCTTCATTATTGACTCGTTTGAACATGGAAACAACTTGTAAACTCTTGTAGGACCATTCTTAGCTCTTTTGAACAAGAAAATAATTCGTAACAATTTGAGGCTCATTCTTGACTCGTTCGAACTTGGAAACAACTTGTAGCTTCATTATGGGCTCGTTTGAACAAGGAAACAACTTGTAAACTCTTGTAGGACCATTCTTAGCTCTTTTTAATAAGAAAATAATATGTAAGAATTTGAGACTCATTCTTGAATCGTTCGACCTTGAAAACAACTTGTACCTTCATTATTGACTCGTTTGAACATGGAAACAACTTGTAAACTCTTGTACGACCATTCTTAGCTGTTAGGTCCAAAGTGTTGTAGAGGGGGGGTGAATACAACTGTTTAAAAATAATAAGAGAATAAACAATGTGCAGGTAATAAATGATGACACAGAATTTCAAGAATATATCATTATATTCATTGATGGATTTGCTACAACATTCATAAAAGCATCATGATCAGTTGAACAATAAATACAGCAATTAAAGCTAGATTCAACTGATCCTCTCTCTCACTTTTGTTTTACAGTAAATGCTCTCTCTTAAAAATTATCGTTGAAAATACAGAGATACAAGTTACTACTAAATAAAAACAAAGTGCTGCTTTTATAATGTCATGTAGTCTTGATCTTGTCCTTTTTGTGTACGTGGCCCAATCAGGATTTTGACAACAAAAAGTACTTTAACAACAACTCTGGATCAACCGTTCACAATAAGCCACTTGTCCCTTGAACATTAAATGTTACATTTCTACCCGCATCTCGATCTTCGCCTGGACCCATCTCGATCTCGATCTGTGAAAATCTCGATCTCGATCTGGGAGAATCTCGATCTCGATCTATGAAGATCTCGATCTCGATCTGTCGCCTGGATCGAGATTTGCCTTTGCAGTGTTTTACTTCACTTGTAAATCTCGACCCGCATCTCGATCTGCTGTGGATCGACATTTGCCTTAGCAAATATGCACACATCCAATGTTGACCTTCTTTAGTGACTAATTGAGAATTAACCTTTATGAGCAAGTTTCCTTAGCTTCTTCAATTTCTTTTCCTCACTCAATTCAAATGAGATCTTCTATTACTGACATGAACTTGCCTCCAATGTCCTGACACTTGATGCAATGGTCTGATTCATAAGTGACTAGTCTTGTAGGGGTTCTTGCTTCTGAATGTCAGTTCTCATTTGTTGATTAACCTTTACATTATCCAGATGTTGATATACATTACATGAAATCACTTTGGTCTTCTTGATACTTCTTTGACATTAATTTGATTCTCCATTAGATAAGTTAGGGCATGAGCAATACTCAGATTGAACTTCTTCTCACTTATGCATCCTGGATTAACCAAATTAGTTACTTGTAGTTACCAAGTATCATTACCATATCTTCAGTTGATTGATTCCATGTGCTTCTTCGGTTTCTCTTGTTTTGCTATTGTTTTATCTTTTACTTAGTTGAGTTACATAGTAATTAAGTGTTACAAGTTAGTACACCTATGCCTTTCAATCTCCCCCTATTTGATTGTCTAACAATGACAACCAAATTCACAATGAGGATAACTCAACTAACCAGGGACTGAAAAAGATAAAATAACATTCATAAAAGATCATGTCAACTTGCATAATGCTTGGCTTGATTAATTAACTTCATGTCTATTACTGATACTTCAAGTGCCAAAATTGGACACCTGTTGGCTCGATTAAATGGCTTCATGCTCTTCTAGAGATTTTCTCTAAGTACTTTAAGAGCACGGTCCACTCAATCTTCAATTATCCTTCTGAAGTCCTTTTAGCAGTATTACCACCGCCGAACTTCGCGAAATAATTGACGCCTAATATAAACCAGTTTCAAGATACTTAGCTAACTAACTTCTACCTTACACTACACAAGAAAACAGATAATATATTTTTACAATGCAGGAAAACAAGAAAACAAATTACAACGCAAAGAAACATTACAAGCATGATTCATTAAAACTTTTCTTTCTTGCGCTCCTCTTCCTCACGAGCTTTCTTCTTGGCTGCTTTTTCTTTCTTCATGAACTCAGGGTTGCAGACTTCATCCATTCTTTTCTTGAGAAGATTAAGTCCTTCTGCTTCCACATGATTTCTGATCTTGTAATTTCGAAACAACCTCAACCACCTTTCAACCATGCTGCGAGTGGTAAGCTTCGTGGGAATGTCTTCAAACCTCAGCTTTGTGACTTTGTCAGGGTACCCCTTTTCTCCTTTCTTCCTTATAACCAGCTGCTTAGGGTATCCAATGACAATAGCGGTGGTGCATTGCTGTAGCCTCTGAATATCAAGCTGTTGTCTTCTCTTACAGAAGTTATCAAACGTGACCCTCAGATAATCCTGATCAAACTCGTCAACATCATCCATCTCCTCAATCAATTCCCTTATAATACACAGTGTTTCATGACTGTGTTCTGCAAAGATGTCGTACTTGATTTCAATGATGGTTTCCACCTTATGCTTGTTTGTATATATCAGCAGATCATTCTCATTCTCAGCTTTGCTCTTGACAAACTTGACATTTGCACCAGCCACTGCACTAGCTTCCTTCCTTATTTCCCCTTCTTCTGGAATGTCTATCCTTGGATCTCCGTATCTTTGCACATGCTCTCTTATTGCCTCGTCTTGCAGCTCGAATGCATAGTCTTCAGGTTCCTTCTTAACCACTGGTAGTGTAGCTTCAGGCAACTTGTATCTAGCGTCTTGCCTTCTTATCAGCTTCTCCAAGTCCTTAGCCACCAGCTTCTTTTCCTTTGTTAGAAAACCCTTAGAGAGGACTAGCTTTGCAACTGCCTTCAACACATTTCCGCTCGGAGTTAGTTTCGAGTCATGCAGATTTACGATCCTCAAGACCTTGTCATGGACATATCTGATCTGGTAGGGATTTAGAATAATGTCAACCCCTCTGTCTTCAGCCATCTTCAACAATTTTTCCTTAAATAGCACTCCAGTCTTGACAGAGGTGTCTACCTTGTGAGCGAATTCTACCAGTTCACTTGCACCCCTTTCTTGGAAGAAAGTTTCATCCACCATACACGGCCCGATTTTTGTTATGGGTGTCCAAGTGATCATCAGATTCCATGCCTTCTCCTTGAATATGACTTGTACGGAGGTGCATCCCTGTCTTATGCAATTTAGATAATTCAGCAGCCCAGGGTTTAGATTTTCTAGCTTATGAAGAAGAAAGCTCAATCTTCCTGAGTCATGAGCATAGGCTCTTGGTCCAGCTAAGGCTTCTCTAGCCTTGTTCCACTCGGGACCTTCCCTCCTTATGTCAGCCTGGACCTTAGGATCTTTGATCTTTTTCATTTCATACTCATGCTGAGTTTTCTGAGCCGCTCTCTTCTCCTTTGCCATTAGTTCTTTTTCAACTATCCCTTGTAGAACTTCTTCATTTACTCTTTCTCTGGCTTCCCTGAAAATCTCTCCTTGCATCTCCGCTTCATCTTCTGGCACATGCTCGTCAGCAACCGAGTGGTCTCCTGCATCACCTGCAACTCCTGCGCCAGATCCGCCAGGATTTAGACCTCTTTCTTGTTCCCATTCTCTTGCCCGTTGCTCGAGTCTCGACCTCCTTGCCACTAAGGCTTCTACATCCATCTCATCCTCATCAGAATCTTCAATAAAGTCTCCCATAAATGCATCGATGAGAGGTGTTTCTTTCTCAGCTTCTTCTTCAACTACCATCTTCTGCTTGCCTTTGTCCTTAAGAGCCGGTTGAGTCTCCTCCACCTTTTCACCAGATTTGTTTGAGGACTCGATCACCGGACCCTTACTAGTCAGCTTTTTCAGACCCTGATCCTCCTTCTCCCCCTTAGGTGTGTTATCCTCATCAGGAGCATCATCATCATTATTATCGTCACCACCACCACCAGTTGAAGGACCAGGTCCATCCTTGTTACGTCCAAAGACAGCATCAAGTAGTTCATTCAGTTTCGTCCACACCTAAGACATGCCATAAGTGACATCATCTACTGACCTCCCAACCTCCACCTGTGCCAATCCAAGATTATTTATCTTGTCAATCATTTGATTTTGGACTGCAATCAGGTTCTCCATGAACTGAGCCCCAACCTCCAACCTTCCAGAGTGAGAAGAGACAGCAACAGTAACACCAGCAACTCCAGCCTCCAAAGCCTCTACTTTCTTCACTAAATCCTGCAATTTGGGGGGCGGTGTTTGGCTTGGGTTAGACTGTTTACTCTCGCCGGGTTCTGTTTCACTCAAGATCCCTAAAAAGAAGGGATCTACTCTCCCTGTCTCTCCCTCGTGTTTAGAGTCTAACAGTACTAGAGCCTCATCCACTAATCGCTGGGGACTAGCGGTGAGTTGGTCGGCGATATCGGTCAGTGAGACTGAGCCTTTAAGCGCTGTGTCTACGATAGGAGATGGCGTTATGACCATGTCATCCCCTTGTTCACTTAGAACCTTTTCTGGTTCGCTGGGCTGTTCTGGAGGCGTAGACCCACCAGTCACCAGATGTCGTTGCTCTGCGAGCAACTTGTTTTCTGATTTAGATGAGGAAGCGTCATCCGTACTGGATTCGACAGACTCTTCCTCATTAAAACTTCCTGAGATACTAGTATCAGAAGTGCTAGTCTCAGTTTGCCATTCCCCTTCCGAGAAATTGCTCAAAGAGCCCTGAGCGGACAACTCAGGGGAGGTAGGGCCAGCTCCTATTGGCTGTTGAGCTGGACCCCCTCCTTGACTCTCACCAACATGCCTAGGCGAGTGCGAATGTGTTGACATGATTTGGAGAGGAGAGCCACCAGCGTGAGGTGTGGTGGCTGTGAGAGGTGAACTAGCCTTAACAGGTTGTGCAGTTGCCACTGGGTTTGAACCCACCTTTTGCTTCTTTGGAGGTGGCAGAGCTGTTGAAGTGACTACTCTCTCAACTCCTACACTCCCTCCACTCGAATCACTCGACTCAGATAAGCTTGCCTTCCTTTTATCACCAGTTTTAGGGCTGGCTGAACGTTTATGAACAGAAGGGCTTGCAGCCTGGGATAGAGCCTGGGGGTTTTCGGGCCCACGGCTGTAGAAAACAGGTTGAATTGATGATTGATCAAGATCAGCAAGAATAGGTACTTGACTAAGAAGATCGTCATCCTTGTCAGCTCCAGCTTCTGCAACATTTGCCTCGGCCAGGTCAACATCCATTCCTGCTTGTTCCAAATTTCTAGGCACTTGATCTCCACCTTCAGCTTCGTTACCGCTACTCTCAGCTTCTACTGCAGTAAACTGAGAAGCATGCCTCCTAGCATACTCATCTTGCAGATCCTGGAAGTACGGAGTCAGGCGCAACTCAAAAAGTCTTGACTTTTGCTGGGTTTCCATGGTGGAGATACTCTTTAGAGTCATATCAAAACATGCCATCCTTTCAGAGCCTTGAAATACTCTTCTGTGTTCCTCTGAAAGGACGTCATCCAGAACCATCTGAAGAAATCTTGGCATCCAGCATTTGACTGGACCATCTTCCGGATTCCTTGATGTATTTTTCTCTAATGCCCACCTCTCATGCAACTGAATCAACAGATGTTTGCCCACATTCACTCTCCTGTTGTTTGCCACTCCATATAGTATTACCCGACAGCTGTTGTTCATTGGCCTGTAGTCTTTGTCCTTTGGGAACATGCAGCGCTGAATGGCCTGAACTACATAATCCCACTCAGCTGGTAGCATACCGGTGTTAACCTTTGTTACCTTGATAGGACCCGTGGGAGGGCGACAACCTATCTCCGTGAATAATTGCAACATATCTTCCATAGTGGGTTCCGGAGCATAATCTTCTGTAGGAAGCCCGAGTAACTCATTGAACTTCCGCAGACTGACTTCATATTTGACACCACCAATAGTAAAGGATAGGCCTGTTGGATTGGCTTTTCCACCCTGAATCTCTAGTGTAGAGTAAGCAGCTTGAAGGGCTTCGACATTCAGGATGGGAGAGGCAGTTAAAGCATGACTTATGATTGATGTGTTGTTGAGGGATTCAATCCAGAACTGATAGTGAATAAATCTACCAGTTGCTCGATCAGCAGAGAGATTAACAAAGTTGGTCTTGGGAATTGTGAAATTTGGGTTTGCCATTTTAAATTAGTGTTTGAGAAAAGAAATGTTCTAAAATGGTTTTGCAATGGAATTTTTAGAGAACAAGTTCTAAATTTAAACAAAATAAAACGTACACGAACCCCACTAATTACCCCACGTAATTAGTGACACAAATTAAAACAAATTAACTGCCCACTAATGACCACTTAACTTCCCACTAATGATTGACGGTTGAGTTTTCAAAAATTAAAGTGAACAGCCGTTACAAAATAAATTATTTTTCCAGAAAACCACAAACACGGCGGTAAAGTTGCACTTTAAGGATTAACCAGTAGTACTCACAACTATTTTGCTCAAGAACACAAAGAACTTAAGAATAAGAAAGCACGAAACAAAAACAAACTCATTCGAATGAAAAGGAAAACTAAAGAACTAATTGCAAGAACAGTAATGACGTTAAAACAATACAAGAAGTTCAACAGTTTTAAATAAAATTTTGGCAGAGTTTCGTTTTAGTTATTGATGCTTTTAAGTAACAGTTAGTGATTTTTGTTTAAGAAAATCACAAGAAAACTTGATGTAATGTATGTATACGCATGTGTATATGACGAGCTTAAGCTTTTGGAGAGAAAGAAAGTTAATGTAAATAATGAACAGCCTTTTTAATGCTATAATATATACTTGCACGCCTAAAAAGAAGTGACTGAAAAGACAAGTCACATCTCGATCTCGAGATCCGCATCTCGATCCTCATCTAGATGTCGATCTCGATCCGCATCTCGATCTACATCTCGATGTCGATCTCGATGTCGATCTCGATCCGCATCTCGATCTACATCTCGATGTCGATCTTGATGTCGATCTCGATCTTGATGTCGATCTCGATCCGCATTTCGATCTACATCTCGATGTCGATCTCGATGTGGATAGATCGAGATTTGCCTTAGAAAATTTCTCATTACTTCATTTAGACACTAACCATAAAGATATACAGATCAGCACAAGATTAATATCATGAAACTTTCTAACCCCTTATGATATGCAACACATACATTTTTGAAATTAAGGACACATTATTAATTAAGAATATTCATGAATAACAATAATATGTAAACAAACTGAATTCTAACAGATAGGTAGCAAAACTAACTGGTGTTAAGCATCCCTAATTCACCAACCAATCTAGAAAATGTTGATTCGTCTAGAGGTTTAGTGAATATATCTGCTATTTAACGTTCAGTAGACACAAAATGCAATTCTACAGTTCCATTTTCTACATGCTCTCTAATAAAGTGATACCTGATGTCAATGTGCTTGGTTCTGGAGTGATCCACAGGGTTGTTGGTCATTGTAATAGCACTTGTGTTGTCACACATGATAGGAATCTTAGATACTTCCACACCGTAGTCCTTGAGTTGGTTCTTCATCCACAGTATCTGGGCCACACAGCTTCCAGCAGCAATATATTCTGCTTCAGCTGTCGAGGTAGATACTGTGTGTTGTTTCTTGCTTTGCCAAGACACCAACCTTCTTCCAAGGAATTGACAGCTTCCTGAAGTGCTCTTCCTATCTATTCTACAACCTGCGTAATCTGAATCCGAATAGCCAACAAGATTAAACCCTATATCTCTTGGGTACCAAATCCCGAGATTTGATGTTCCCTTGAGATACCTAAAAATACGCTTTACGGCTATGAGATGTGACTCTCTAGGATCCGCTTGGAACCTTGCACATAAGCATGTAGAGAACATAATATCAGGTCTGCTAGCAGTTAAATACAAAAGTGAGCCGATCATACCTCGATAGCTTGAGATGTCTACAGGTTTACCCGATTTTTCCTCGTCAAGTTTCGTGGCTGTTGCCATAGAAGTCTTAGCTTGTGATACATCTTGAAGACCATACTTTTTCAATAGATCATGAATGTACTTGGTCTGGCAGATAAATATCCCGTCCTTCTTCTGACTAACTTGAATGCCCAGAAAGAACGTCAGCTCTCCCATCATGCTCATCTCATACCTTGATTGCATTAACTTAGCGAATTTAGCACACAGCTTCTCATTTGCAGACCCAAAGATAATGTCATCCACATATACTTGCACCATTATTAGATCATCTTTGCATTTCTTGTAGAAAAGCGTCTTGTCGATTACTCCTCTTGTAAAACCACTTTCTAGTAAGAAGTCTGACAGAGTTTCATACCACTTCCGCGGAGACTGCTTAAGGCCATATACTGATTTGAAGAGTCGATAAACATAATCACAATATTTGATATCGATAAACCCGGGAGGTTGCTCGACATACACCTCTTCGTCCAGTTCACCGTTTAAGAATGCACTCTTGACATCCATTTGATAGACTTTAAAACCTTGATGTGCTGCGAATGCCAAGAACATCCTCACTGCCTCTAGCCTTGCTACTGGTGCATAGGTTTCATCATAATCAATTCCTTCTCTTTGAGTATAACCCTTAGCAACCAGGCGAGCTTTATTTCGTGTTACACGTCCGTCTTCATCCAGCTTGTTTCTGAATACCCATTTTGTCCCAACAACAGATCTATTCTTTGGTCTGGGTACCAGCTTCCACACCTTCTGCCTTTCAAACTGATTGAGTTCCTTTTGCATAGCAATCACCCAATCAGCGTCATCTAGAGCTTCTTCCACCACTTTAGGTTCCATCTGGGAAAGGAACACTGAATATAGACATTCATTCTCAGTGGCAACTTCAGCTCTAGCTTTTCCTCTAGTAGTCACTCCGGCTTCTGGATCACCAATAATTAGCTCGAACGGATGGTCCTTGTTCCAAGTGTGATCCCTAGCAAATGTTCTTGATGATTCAGCTTGATCTTGTGAGTGAAGATGACTTAGCCTAGAAGCACTTTCACTAGCTTCTCTTGAGCTAGTACTAGCTCCCCCTGAGTGAGCTGCTCCCCCTGAGTGCATACTGACTCCCCCTGAGTTAGTACCAGGTCTGTCGGAAGATGATCTCTCAGCCCTAGTGTTTTGAATTTGCGAAACACTAGACTCTTGATTAATTTCATTATTTATCGTTGGATCACTACCCTGCACTACAGACTCAGGAACTGTATCCACTTCATCAATATCCATATTCTCAAATCTTAGGGAAGTGGGCTCACTATCTTCTTTTTGTATAGAAGGGAGCTTTGAGTCGTCGAATGTGACATTAAGGCTTTCAACCACCTTGCGATCATTAAGCACAAACACCCTGTACGCTGCTACTACTTCAAGAGAATATCCAATGAAAACCCCTTCATCTGCTTTGGCATCAAACTTTCCAAGTTGTGCATTGTCTCTTAACACAAAGCATTTGGCACCAAATACGTGAAAGTACTTGATAGATGGTTTTCGTTTATTCATCATGTAATACGGCGTCTCATTATGGTCCTTTATAATCAGGGTTCTGTTCTGTGTATAACAAGCCGTGCTAACTGCTTCAGCCCAAAAATATAAAGGAAGTTTTGACTCATACAACATTGTCCTAGCTACTTCAACCAGTGTCCTGTTCTTCCTTTCTACCACCCCGTTCTGCTGCGGTGTTCTTGGTGCTGAATACTGTCGTCTGATCCCTTTAGATATGCAGAAATCCATTAACACTGAGTTCTTGAATTCTGTCCCATTGTCGGATCGGATAGTCTTCACAGTCAGACTTGCTACATTTTCAATTTCCAGTACATGTCTAATGATCTCATGTGGCACTTCCTCTTTCGATGTCACAAACTTCACCCATGTGTAATTGGAAAAGTCATCGACGATTACCAACGCATATCTTTTCCTTGACATTGACATAACATTAACGGGTCCAAACAAATCCATGTGAAGAAGTTGTAGAGGCTCGGTAATGCTATTCACTTGTTTATTCTTATGCGAGGCTCTTTTTGATTTTCCCACTTCACATGCTTCGCAGAGTCCATCTGGGGTGAACTCCATCTGCGGCAGCCCTCTCACCAATTCTCTCCTTACGAGATTATTCATTGCTTTAAAGTTCAGGTGAGATAATCTTTTATGCCATAGCCAACTTTCATCAGCAGAAGCCTTGCTGTAGAAACACGTGACTTCAGACTGATCAGCAGAATTCATGTCAGCTATGAACAAATTTGACTTCCTTACTCCTTTGAGAGCAAGACTTCCATCCTTTTTGCTTCGAATCGAACAATCATGCTTCCCAAAGTTGACGTCAAAACCCCTGTCGGTGAACTGACTAACGCTGAGAAGATTATGTCGCAATCCTTCCACAAAAGACACGTCCTCAATGATAACATTTCCACAAACGATCTTGCCATATCCCCTGGTGTAACCTTTGCTGTTATCTCCAAAAGTAACCACGGAGCCGGCTCTCAACACCAAATCTGTTAGCAGGGACTTATTGCCGGTCATATGCCTCGATGCTCCACTGTCTAGCACCCATATGACTTTACTCTTTTCCTGTTCACTGCCCTGCAAATCCAGAAAGATTAGGTGTTCTTCGGAACCCAATGATGTTTGGGCCCGGCATTAATAATTTCCTTTTTCTTTTCAGATACAGAAGGCTTTGCCTTGTTGCCATCAGGGGCATCCATCTTGACTTTGTCTTTTCCCTTGTCAACCTTGACTGATTTGTCAGGTTTGGGAGCAGACTGGTCACTCCTAACTTTAGGAGGACTTGAAGTCTTAGCCTTTGACCCCGCATGCTTTTTCTTACTACTACTAGTTGTATGTTCAACAGATGCGCTAGCAGTATTCATTAAATTAAAATAAGCATGCATGATGTTTACAGCACATGGCATGCAATTTGGATTATTGCATTTGGCATGATTTGCATGCATGTTAGGCAAAGCAGTAGTTGCAGGCATGGTATTACAACCAACAGATTTTTCTTCCTCTACATAGAACGGGCAATAGTAAGACAAATGATCAGTTTGATTACAGATATAGCATGCCTTTCTAGCTCGTGTAGATGTAGATACAGATGCAGGTTCAGTTTTAACTGCCTTTACAGGTGCTTTCATTTGGTCTGACCCTGCTACCCATTGTTTATATGACACCGTCTTAGCCTCCTTGGTTCCTACACCTCTCTTAGCATAAGCAATCTTACTAGCTCTCTTAGAAGTTGTAGGTTCTACCACTTTTTCTTCTGAATCTCTTTCAATTTTAATCTCATGTTCAATTTTAGTAGCAACAGGATCTATGGTCCTAGGCTCAAAATGCTTAAAGATAGGTTTTCTAACATCCATTAAAACCTCAGGCACATTTTCTTTGACTAACACAGGCTCTAACAACTCAGCAGCCCTATTTTTCTTTTTCTGTGTGTAGTCAAGTCCTATGTTTACTTTTTCATTTTTACTCTTGCCTGCCAGTTTCATGTACATGTCCCTTTCTACGAAAACTTTATTAGCGGCTTCTTCAAAAGATTGACATGTTATTTTAAGCTCAGCTAATTCATTTTTAAGTTCTTCGTTAAGGTCTTCCCTAATCTTAAGCTTGTGTTCTAAAACGTCTACCTGATTCATCAACTGCCTTTCTTTACTTTCTCCTGATTCTAATTCCTCTACCCTGGCCTCGAGAAGTCTATTCTTAAGGGAGAGTTTAGCATTTTCCTCATTAACAGCAATTAGATTTAGTTGGAGATTGTACATATCTTTAGTCATGGCAGCTAATTCATTTTGGTACTCAGGAATAGACATTTCATTTACGGTTAGAATTGGTACCTCTGATTGTTCTGAAGATTTTGCCATTAAAGCGAAGTTGCATAGCTCCTGATCTTCATCTTCATCAGACTCGTCCCAACCCTTCCCTTCAGTCACAACATACGCCCGGCTTCCCTTCTGTTGCTTGCTAACCAAGGCATCATATTTCTTTTTCATATCAGCATAGGATTCCTTGGGATGAACGTACTTGGGCTTCTTGCACTCTGTTGCGAAGTGCCCCAACTCATTGCAGTTGTAGCATCTGAACTTGTTCTTGTCTACCAGGTTAGGTCTGTAGCCACTACCGGATGTGCTACCTCGGCCACTGTAACTTCCCCGACCACTTACACTACTGCCTCTGCCGCTACTGCTGCCTCTTCGGCTGAAAGAACTACCAAATCGTCCTTTACCACTTCTTTGCTTCCTGAAGCTGATATGAGCAAATTCTCGAGCAATACAAGCATATGACTTGTCTTCTAATTTGTCCAGCTCTTCAAGGGTATAGTATTCCTCCTCACTTTCTTCGGATGGATCTTCAATGTCTAATACCACCCTTTCAGGATTAGCAGTTTTCAATGAGACAGCTGCAAGTGCCTTTACAGCAGACTCTTCAGCTACAAGTCCAGACTCACTTACCGCTTTGTTTTCTCCACTATTGTAGGATCTTCTTCTGTCATTTTGTTCCTGCTCCAGCTCGTAGGTCTTCAAAACACCATACAGCTTTTCGAGAGAAGTATTTTTCAAGTCTCTTGACTCTCGAATGGCAGTGATCCTGTGTTCCAGATGTTTAGGCAAATTCAATAGAAACTTGATATTTGAATCTGCTAGTGGATAGACTTTATCTCTTATACTCAGCTCGATAAGCAATTTACTGTAACGTTTGTAAACATCCGCTACGCTTTCTCCTCGTTCGCATCTGAACGATTCATATTCAGATATCAGAATGCGTTTGTGATTATATCTAACTTCCTCGGTCCCCTCCATCACCACAGCCAGTTTATCCCACATGGCTTTAGCTGTTTTTAATCCCTTTATTTGAACATAGTACTCTGAGTTTAGGGATTCAATTATGACGTTGCGTAACGACGCATCCATACCAACCAATTCTTTATCTGCGTCTGAAAACTCCATTTCCTCTTTAGGAACAGACCGGGATGGAATTAGTATCCCTCCTTCCATTCGGTCTGGCTCAATTCTCATGGGTATGTATGGACCGTTTTCCAATATTCTCAAGTATACCTTGTTTATTGATTCAAGGTAAGCTCTCATCCTTCTGGTCCATTCGTCATAATGTTGTGCATCAAACGGAGGTATCTTAAATCTGTGTGCGGCGGCCATTTTAATAAAGTTTAAAATTAAGATAATACACTTTTCAAATTACAATAAATTGTATTTACTTGAAAAATTAATTATCTCACTTTAAATATCCAACACTTAATATTCAACGGATTTTGCCCTTAAGATTCAAGCAAGTTAGTTCTAATCACAGGAACAGTAGCAGGGTCCACAATTTTTCAAGTCCAAACAAAAAGGTGTTCACTTTCTAGTTGACAGAAGTTCGAAATTGTCCTTTTTGTTTAGTCAATCAGTTGATTCCAGTTTTGACCACAAGAAAATCCACAAAGCTCTAAAGTACAGTATTTTGGAATTTTGTACAAGTATTCCTTACACCATGACTCAGAACTTTTTAGATCTACGACTTTTTCAAGAAGAAACAAATAAAAACTTTCGGCACAAACTTCAAGAAAAAAAAATTAGATCTGGGATTTTCAAGAACCAACTCAAACAACACAGTAGGATCTCTGTTAGATGTGTTTAACAGGGGCTCTGATACCAATTGTTAGGTCCAAAGTGTTGTAGAGGGGGGATGAATACAACTGTTTAAAAATAATAAGAGAATAAACAATGTGCAGGTAATAAATGATGACACAGAATTTCAAGAATATATCATTATATTCATTGATGGATTTGCTACAACATTCATAAAAGCATCATGATCAGTTGAACAATAAATACAGTAATTAAAGCTAGATTCAACTGATCCTCTCTCTCACTTTTGTTTTACAGTAAATGCTCTCTCTTAAAAATTATCGTTGAAAATACAGAGATACAAGTTACTACTAAATAAAAACAAAGTGCTGCTTTTATAATGTCATGTAGTCTTGATCTTGTCCTTTTTGTGTACGTGGCCCAATCAGGATTTTGACAACAAAAAGTACTTTAACAACAACTCTGGATCAACCGTTCACAATAAGCCACTTGTCCCTTGAACATTAAATGTTACATTTCTACCCGCATCTCGATCTTCGCCTGGACCCATCTCGATCTCGATCTGTGAAAATCTCGATCTCGATCTGGGAGAATCTCGATCTCGATCTATGAAGATCTCGATCTCGATCTGTCGCCTGGATCGAGATTTGCCTTTGCAGTGTTTTACTTCACTTGTAAATCTCGACCCGCATCTCGATCTGCTGTGGATCGACATTTGCCTTAGCAAATATGCACACATCCAATGTTGACCTTCTTTAGTGACTAATTGAGAATTAACCTTTATGAGCAAGTTTCCTTAGCTTCTTCAATTTCTTTTCCTCACTCAATTCAAATGAGATCTTCTATTACTGACATGAACTTGCCTCCAATGTCCTGACACTTGATGCAATGGTCTGATTCATAAGTGACTAGTCTTGTAGGGGTTCTTGCTTCTGAATGTCAGTTCTCATTTGTTGATTAACCTTTACATTATCCAGATGTTGATATACATTACATGAAATCACTTTGGTCTTCTTGATACTTCTTTGACATTAATTTGATTCTCCATTAGATAAGTTAGGGCATGAGCAATACTCAGATTGAACTTCTTCTCACTTATGCATCCTTGATTAACCAAATTAGTTACTTGTAGTTACCAAGTATCATTACCATATCTTCAGTTGATTGATTCCATGTGCTTCTTCGGTTTCGCTTGTTTTGCTATTGTTTTATGTTTTACTTAGTTGAGTTACATAGTAATTAAGTGTTACAAGTTAGTACACCTATGCCTTTCATTAGCTCTTTTGAACAAGAAAACAAATCGTAACAATTTGAGGCTCATTCTTTACTCGTTCAAACTTGGAAACAACTTGTAGCTTCATTATGGGCTCGTTTGAACATGGAAACAACTTGTAAACTTTCGTAGGGCAATTCGTAGCTCTTTTGAAAGAGAAAACAATTTGTAACAATTTGAGGCTCATTCTTGACTCGTTCGACCTTGAAAACAACTTGTACCTTCATTATTGACTCGTTTGAACATGGAAACAACTTATAAACTCTTGTAAGAGCATTCTTAGTCTTTTGAACAAGAAAACAATTCGTAATAATTTGAGGCTCATTCTTGACTCGTTCGAACTTGGAAACAACTTGTAACTTCATTGTTGACTCGTTTGAACATGAAAACAACTTGAAAACTCTTGTAGGACCATTCTTAGCTCTTTTGAGCAAGAAAACAATTGGTAACAATTTGAGACTCATTCATGAATCGTTCGACCTTGAAAATAACATGTACCTTCATTATTGACTCGTTTGAAGATGGAAACAACTTGTAAACTCTTGTAGGACCATTCTTAGCTCTTTTGAACAAGAAAACAATTCGTAACAATTTGAGTCTCATTCTTGACTCGTTCGAACTTAGAAACAACTTGTAGCTTCATTGTTGAATCGTTTGAACATGGAAACAACATAAAAACTCTTGTAGGACCATTATTAGCTCTTTCTAATAAGAAAACAATATGTAACAATTTCAGACTCATTCTTGAATCGTTCGACCTTGAAAATAACTTGTACCTTCATTATTGACTCGTTTGAACATGGAAACAACTTGTAAACTCTTGTAGGACCATTCTTAGCTCTTTTGAACAAGAAAATAATTCGTAACAATTTGAGGCTCATTCTTGACTCGTTCGAACTTGGAAACAACTTGTAGCTTCATTATGGGCTCGTTTGAACAAGGAAACAACTTGTAAACTCTTGTAGGACCATTCTTAGCTCTTTTTAATAAGAAAACAATATGTAAGAATTTGAGACTCATTCTTGAATAGTTCGGCCTTGAAAACAACTTGTACCTTCATTATTGACTCGTTTGAACATGGAAACAACTTGTAAACTCTTGTAGAACCATTCTTAGCTCTTTTGAACAAGAAAACAAATCGTAACAATTTGAGGCTCATTCTTGACTCGTTCAAACTTGGAAACAACTTGTAGCTTCATTATGGGCTCGTTTGAACATGAAAACAACTTGAAAACTCTTGTAGGACCATTCATAGCTCTTTTGAAACAGAAAACAATTTGTAACAATTTGAGACTCATTCTTGAATCGTTCGACCTTGAAAACAGCTTGTACCTTCATTATTGACTCGTTTGAACATGGAAACAACTTGTAAACTCTTGTAAGAGCATTCTTAGTCTTTTGAACAAGAAAACAATTCGTAACAATTTGAGGCTCATTCTTGACTCGTTCGAACTTGGAAACAACTTGTAACTTCATTGTTGACTCGTTTGAACATGAAAACAACTTGAAAACTCTTGTAGGACCATTCTTAGCTCTTTTGAGCAAGAAAACAATTGGTAACAATTTGAGACTCATTCATGAATCGTTCGACCTTGAAAACAACTTGTACCTTCATTATTGACTCGTTTGAAGATGGAAACAACTTGTAAACTCTTGTAGGACCATTCTTAGCTCTTTTGAACAAGAAAACAATTCGTAACAATTTGAGTCTCATTCTTGACTCGTTCGAACTTAGAAACAACTTGTAGCTTCATTGTTGAATCGTTTGAACATGGAAACAACATAAAAACTCTTGTAGGACCATTCTTAGCTCTTTCTAATAAGAAAACAATATGTAACAATTTCAGACTCATTCTTGAATCGTTCGACCTTGAAAACAACTTGTACCTTCATTATTGACTCGTTTGAACATGGAAACAACTTGTAAACTCTTGTAGGACCATTCTTAGCTCTTTTGAACAAGAAAATAATTCGTAACAATTTGAGGCTCATTCTTGACTCGTTCGAACTTGGAAACAACTTGTAGCTTCATTATGGGCTCGTTTGAACAAGGAAACAACTTGTAAACTCTTGTAGGACCATTCTTAGCTCTTTTTAATAGGAAAACAATATGTAAGAATTTGAGACTCATTCTTGAATCGTTCGACCTTGAAAACAACTTGTACCTTCATTATTGACTCGTTTGAACATGGAAACAACTTGTAAACTCTTGTAGGACCATTCTTAGCTCTTTTGAACAAGAAAACAAATCGTAACAATTTGAGGCTCATTCTTGACTCGTTCAAACTTGGAAACAACTTGTAGCTTCATTATGGGCTCGTTTGAACATGAAAACAACTTGAAAACTCTTGTAGGACCATTCATAGCTCTTTTGAAACAGAAAACAATTTGTAACAATTTGAGACTCATTCTTGAATCGTTCGACCTTGAAAACAGCTTGTACCTTCATTATTGACTCGTTTGAAGATGGAAACAACTTGTATACTCTTGTAGGACCATTCTTAGCTCTTTTTAATAAGAAAACAAAATGTAAGAATTTGAGACTCATTCTTGAATCGTTCGATCTTGAAAACAACTTGTACCTTCATTATTGACTCGTTTGAACATGGAAACAACTTGTAAACTCTTGTAGGACCATTCTTAGCTCTTTTTAATAAGAAAACAATATGTAAGAATTTGAAACTCATTCTTGAATCGTTCGACCTTGAAAACAACTTGTACCTTCATTATTGACTCGTTTGAACATGGAAACAACTTGTAAACTCTTGTAGGACCATTCTTAGCTCTTTTGAACAAGAAAACAAATCGTAACAATTTGAGGCTCATTCTTGAGTCGTTCAAACTTGGAAACAACTTGTAGCTTCATTATGGGCTCGTTTGAACATGGAAACAACTTGTAAACTCTTGTAGGACAATTCTTAGCTCTTTTGAAAGAGAAAACAATTTGTAACAATTTGAGGCTTATTCTTGACTAGTTCGACCTTGAAAACAACTTGTACCTTCATTATTGACTCGTTTGAAGATGGAAACAACTTGTAAACTCTTGTAGGACCATTCTTAGCTCTTTTTAATAAGAAAACAATATGTAAGAATTTGAGACTCATTCTTGAATCGTTCGACCTTGAAAACAACTTGTACCTTCATTATTGACTCGTTTGAACATGTAAACAACTTGTAAACTCTTGTAGGACCATTCTTAGCTCTTTTTAATAAGAAAACAATATGTAAGAATTTGAGACTCATTCTTGAATCGTTCGACCTTGAAAACAACTTGTACCTTCATTATTGACTCGTTTGAACATGGAAACAACTTGTAAACTCTTGTAGGACCATTCTTAGCTCTTTTGAACAAGAAAACAAATCGTAACAATTTGAGGCTCATTCTTGAGTCGTTCAAACTTGGAAACAACTTGTAGCTTCATTATGAGCTCGTTTGAACATGGAAACAACTTGTAAACTCTTGTAGGACAATTCTTAGCTCTTTTGAAAGAGAAAACAATTTGTAACAATTTGAGGCTTATTCTTGACTTGTTCGACCTTGAAAACAACTTGTACCTTCATTATTGACTCGTTTGAACATGGAAACAACTTGTAAACTCTTGTAGGAGCATTCTTAGCTCTTTTGAACAAGAAAACAATTCGTAACAATTTGAGGCTCATTCTTGACTCGTTCAAACTTGGAAACAACTTGTAGCTTCATTATGGGCTCGTTTGAACATGGAAACAACTTGAAAACTCTTGTAGGACCATTCATAGCTCTTTTGAAAAAGAAAACAATTTGTAACAATTTGAGACTCATTCTTGAATCGTTCGACCTTGAAAACAACTTGTACCTTCATTATTGACTCGTTTGAAGATGGAAACAACTTGTAAACTCTTGTAGGACCATTCTTAGTTCTTTTTAATAAGAAAACAATATGTAAGAGTTTGAGACTCATTCTTGAATCGTTCGACCTTGAAAACAACTTGTACCTTCATTATTGACTCGTTTGAACATGGAAACAACTTGTAAACTCTTGTCGGACCATTCTTAGCACTTTTTAATAAGAAAACAATATGTAAGAATTTGAGACTCATTCTTGAATCGTTCGACCTTGAAAATAACTTGTACCTTCATTATTGACTCGTTTGAACATGGAAACAACTTGTAAACTCTTGTAGGACCATTCTTAGCACTTTTGAACAAGAAAACAAATCGTAACAATTTGAGGCTCATTCTTGACTCGTTCAAACTTGGAAACAACTTGTAGCTTCATTATGGGCTCGTTTGAACATGGAAACAACTTGTAAACTCTTGTAGGACAATTCTTAGCTCTTTTGAAAGAGAAAACAATTTGTAACAATTTGAGGCTCATTCTTGACTCGTTCGACCTTGAAAACAACTTGTACCTTCATTATTGACTCGTTTGAACATGGAAACAACTTGTAAACTCTTGTAGGAGCATTCTTAGCTCTTTTGAACAAGAAAATAATTCGTAACAATTTGAGGCTCATTCTTGACTCGTTCGAACTTGGAAACAAATTATAGCATCATTGTTGACTCGTTTGAACATGAAAACAACTTGAAAACTCTCTTAGGACCATTCTTAGCTCTTTTGAGCAAGAAAACAATTGGTAACAATTTGAGACTCATTCATGAATCGTTCGACCTTGAAAACAACTTGTACCTTCATTATTGACTCGTTTGAAGATGGAAACAACTTGTAAACTCTTGTAGGACCATTCTTAGCTCTTTTGAACAAGAAAACAAATCGTAACAATTTGAGGCTCATTCTTGACTCGTTCAAACTTGGAAACAACTTGTAGCTTCATTGTTGACTCGTTTGAACATGTGAACAACTTGTAAACTCTTGTAGGACAATTCTTAATTCTTTTGAACAAGAAAACAATTTGTCACAATTTGAGACTCATTCTTGAATCGTTCGAACTTGAAAACAACTAGTAACTTTATTATTGACTCGTTTGAACATGTAAACAACTTGTAAACTCTTGTAGGACCATTCTTAGCTCTTTTGAAGAAGAAAATAATTCGTAACAATTTGAGGCTCATTCTTGACTCGTTCGAACTTGTAAACAACTTGTAGCTTCATTATGGGCTCGTTTGAACAAGGAAACAACTTGTAAACTCTTGTAGGACCATTCTTAGCTCTTTTTAATAATAAAACAATATGTAAGAATTTGAGACTCATTCTTGAATCGTTCGACCTTGAAAACAACTTGTACCTTCATTATTGACTCGTTTGAACATGGAAACAACTTGTAAACTCTTGTAGGACCATTCTTAGCTCTTTTGAACAAGAAAACAAATCGTAACAATTTGATGCTCATTCTTGACTCGTTCAAACTTGGAAACAACTTGTAGCTTCATTATGGGCTCGTTTGAACATGAAAACAACTTGAAAACTCTTGTAGGACCATTCATAGCTCTTTTGAAAAAGAAAACAATTTGTAACAATTTGAGACTCATTCTTGAATCGTTCGACCTTGAAAACAGCTTGTACCTTTATTATTGACTAGTTTGAAGATGGAAACAACTTGTAAACTCTTGTAGGACCATTCTTAGCTCTTTTTAATAAGAAAACAATATGTAAGAATTTGAGACTCATTCTTGAATCGTTCGATCTTGAAAACAACTTGTACCTTCATTATTGACTCGTTTGAACATGGAAACAACTTGTAAGCTCTTGTAGGACCATTCTTAGCTCTTTTTAATAAGAAAACAATATGTAAGAATTTGAGACTCATTCTTGAATCGTTCGACCTTGAAAACAACTTGTACCTTCATTATTGACTCGTTTGAACATGGAAACAACTTGTAAACTCTTGTAGGACCATTCTTAGCTCTTTTGAACAAGAAAACAAATCGTAACAATTTGAGGCTCATTCTTGACTCGTTCAAACTTGGAAACAACTTGTAGCTTCATTGTTGACTCGTTTGAACATGTGAACAACTTGTAAACTCTTGTAGGACAATTCTTAATTCTTTTGAACAAGAAAACAATTTGTCACAATTTGAGACTCATTCTTGAATCGTTCGAACTTGAAAACAACTTGTAACTTTATTATTGACTCGTTTGAACATGTAAACAACTTGTAAACTCTTGTAGGACCATTCTTAGCTCTTTTGAACAAGAAAACAATTCGTAACAATTTGAGGCTCATTCTTAACTCGTTCGAACTTGGAAACAACTTGTAGCTTCATTGTTGACTCGTTTGAACATGGAAACAACTTGAAAACTCTTGTAGGACCATTCTTAGCTCTTTTGAACAAAAAAACAATTTGTAAAAATTTGAGACTTATTCTTGAATCGTTCGAACTTGAAAACAAATTGTAACTTCATTATTGTCTCGTTTTAACATGGAAACAACTTGTAAACTCTTGTAGGACCATTCTTAGCTCTTTTGAACAATAAAACAATTGGTAACAATTTGAGACTCATTCATGAATCGTTCGACCTTGAAAACAACTTGTAGCTTCATTATTGACTCGTTTGAAGATGGAAACAACTTGTAAACTCTTGTAGGACCATTCTTAGCTCTTTTGAACAAGAAAACAATTCGTAACAATTTGAGTCTCATTCTTGACTCGTTCGAACTTAGAAACAACTTGTAGCTTCATTGTTGAATCGTTTGAACATGGAAACAACATAAAAACTCTTGTAGGACCATTCTTAGCTCTTTCTAATAAGAAAACAATATGTAACAATTTGAGACTCATTCTTGAATCGTTCGACCTTGAAAACAACTTGTACCTTCATTATTGACTCGTTTGAACATGGAAACAACTTGTAAACTCTTGTAGGACCATTCTTAGCTCTTTTGAACAAGAAAATAATTCGTAACAATTTGAGGCTCATTCTTGACTCGTTCGAACTTGGAAACAACTTGTAGCTTCATTATGGGCTCGTTTGAACAAGGAAACAACTTGTAAACTCTTGTAGGACCATTCTTAGTTCTTTTTAATAAGAAAACAATATGTAAGAATTTGAGACTCATTCTTGAATCGTTCGACCTTGAAAACAACTTGTACCTTCATTATTGACTCGTTTGAACATGGAAACAACTTTTAAACTCTTGTAGGACCATTCTTAGCTCTTTTGAACAAGAAAACAAATCGTAACAATTTGAGGCTCATTCTTGACTCGTTCAAACTTGGAAACAACTTGTAGCTTCATTATGGGCTCGTTTGAACATGGAAACAACTTGTAAACTTTTGTAGGACAATTCTTAGCTCTTTTGAAAGATAAAACAATTTGTAACAATTTGAGGCTCATTCTTGACTTGTTCGACCTTGAAAACAGCTTGTACCTTCATTATTGACTCGTTTGAAGATGGAAACAACTTGTAAATTCTTGTAGGACCATTCTTAGCTCTTTTTAATAAGAAAACAATATGTAAGAATTTGAGACTCATTCTTGAATCGTTCGACGTTGAAAACAACTTGTACCTTCAATATTGACTCGTTTGAACATGGAAACAACTTGTAAACTCTTGTAGGACCATTCTTAGCTCTTTTTAATAAGAAAACAATATGTAAGAATTTGAGACTCATTCTTGAATCGTTCGACCTTGAAAACAACTTGTACCTTCATTATTGACTCGTTTGAACATGGAAACAACTTGTAAACTCTTGTAGGACCATTCTTAGCTCTTTTGAACAAGAAAACAAATCGTAACAATTTGAGGCTCATTCTTGACTCGTTCAAACTTGGAAACAACTTGTAGCTTCATTATGGGCTCGTTTGAACATGGAAACAACTTGTAAACTTTTGTAGGACAATTCTTAGCTCTTTTGAAAGAGAAAACAATTTGTAACAATTTGAGGCTCATTCTTGACTCGTTCGACCTTGAAAACAACTTGTACCTTCATTATTGACTCGTTTGAACATGGAAACAACTTGTAAACTCTTGTAGGAGCATTCTTAGCTCTTTCGAACAAGAAAACAATTCGTAACAATTTGAGGCTCATTCTTGACTCGTTCGAACTTGGAAACAACTTATAGCATCATTGTTGACTCGTTTGAACATGAAAACAACTTGAAAACTCTCTTAGGACCATTCTTAGCTCTTTTGAGCAAGAAAACAATTGGTAACAATTTGAGACTCATTCATGAATCGTTCGACCTTGAAAACAACTTGTACCTTCATTATTGACTCGTTTGAAGATGGAAACAACTTGTAAACTCTTGTAGGACCATTCTTAGCTCTTTTGAACAAGAAAACAAATCGTAACAATTTGAGGCTCATTCTTGACTCGTTCAAACTTGGAAACAACTTGTAGCTTCACTATGGGCTCGTTTGAACATGGAAACAACTTGAAAACTCTTGTAGGACCATTCATAGCTCTTTTGAAAAAGAAAACAATTTGAGACTCATTCTTGAATCGTTCGACCTTGAAAATAGCTTGTACCTTCATTATTGACTCGTTTGAAGATGGAAACAACTTGTAAACTCTTGTAGGACCATTCTTAGCTCTTTTTAATAAGAAAACAATATGTAAGAATTTGAGACTCATTCTTGAATCGTTCGACCTTGAAAACAACTTGTACCTTCATTATTGACTCGTTTGAACATGGAAACAACTTGTAAACTCTTGTAGGACCATTCTTAGCTCTTTTTAATAAGAAAACAATATGTAAGAATTTGAGACTCATTCTTGAATCGTTCGACCTTGAAAACAACTTGTACCTTCATTATTGACTCGTTTGAACGTGGAAACAACTTGTAAACTCTTGTAGGACTATTCTTAGCTCTTTTGAACAAGAAAACAAATCGTAACAATTTGAGGCTCATTCTTGACTCGTTCAAACTTGGAAAGAACTTGTAGCTTCATTATGGGCTCGTTTGAACATGGAAACAACTTGTAAACTCTTGTAGGACAATTCTTAGCTCTTTTGAAAGAGAAAACAATTTGTAACAATTTGAGGCTCATTCTTGACTCGTTCGACCTTGAAAACAACTTGTACCTTCATTATTGACTCGTTTGAACATGGAAACAACTTGTAAACTCTTGTAGGAGCATTCTTAGCTCTTTTGAACAAGAAAACAATTCGTAACAATTTGAGGCTCATTCTTGACTCGTTCGAACTTGGAAACAACTTATAGCATCATTGTTGACTCGTTTGAACATGAAAACAACTTGTAAACTCTTGTAGGACCATTCTTAGCTCTTTTGAACAAGAAAACAAATCGTAACAATTTGAGGCTCATTCTTGACTCGTTCAAACTTGGAAACAACTTGTAGCTTCATTGTTGACTCGTTTGAACATGTGAACAACTTGTAAACTCTTGTAGGACAATTCTTAACTGTTTTGAACAAGAAAACAATTTGTCACAATTTGAGACTCATTCTTGAATCGTTTGAACTTGAAAACAACTTGTAACTTTATTATTGACTCGTTTGAAGATGTAAACAACTTGTAAACTCTTGTAGGACCATTCTTAGCTCTTTTTAATAAGAAAACAATATGTAAGAATTTGAGACTCATTCTTGAATCGTTCGACCTTGAAAACAACTTGTACCTTCATTATTGACTCGTTTGAACATGGAAACAACTTGTAAACTCTTGTAGGACCATTCTTAGCTCTTTTGAACAAGAAAACAAATCATAACAATTTGAGGCTCATTCTTGACTCGTTCAAACTTGGAAACAACTTGTAGCTTCATTATGGGCTCGTTTGAACATGGAAACAACTTGTAAACTTTTGTAGGACAATTCTTAGCTCTTTTAAAAGAGAAAACAATTTGTAACAATTTGAGGCTCATTCTTGACTTGTTCGACCTTAAAAACAACTTGTACCTTCATTATTGACTCGTTTGAACATGGAAACAACTTGTAAACTCTTGTAGGAGCATTCTTAGCTCTTTTGAACAAGAAAACAATTCGTAACAATTTGAGGCTCATTCTTGACTCGTTCAAACTTGGAAACAACTTGTAGCTTCATTATGGGCTCGTTTGAACATGGAAACAACTTGTAAACTTTTGTAGGACAATTCTTAGCTCTTTTGAAAGATAAAACAATTTGTAACAATTTGAGGCTCATTCTTGACTTGTTCGACCTTGAAACCAGCTTGTACCTTCATTATTGACTCGTTTGAAGATGGAAACAACTTGTAAATTCTTGTAGGACCATTCTTAGCTCTTTTTAATAAGAAAACAATATGTAAGAATTTGAGACTCATTCTTGAATCGTTCGACCTTGAAAACAACTTGTACCTTCAATATTGACTCGTTTGAACATGGAAACAACTTGTAAACTCTTGTAGGACCATTCTTAGCTCTTTTTAATAAGAAAACAATATGTAAGAATTTGAGACTCATTCTTGAATCGTTCGACCTTGAAAACAACTTGTACCTTCATTATTGACTCGTTTGAACATGGAAACAACTTGTAAACTCTTGTAGGAGCATTCTTAGCTCTTTTGAACAAGAAAACAATTCGTAACAATTTGAGGCTCATTCTTGACTCGTTCAAACTTGGAAACAACTTGTAACTTCATTATGGGCTCGTTTGAACATGGAAACAACTTGTAAACTTTTGTAGGACAATTCTTAGCTCTTTTGAAAGATAAAACAATTTGTAACAATTTGAGGCTCATTCTTGACTTGTTCGACCTTGAAAACAGCTTGTACCTTCATTATTGACTCGTTTGAAGATGGAAACAACTTGTAAATTCTTGTAGGACCATTCTTAGCTCTTTTTAATAAGAAAACAATATGTAAGAATTTGAGACTCATTCTTGAATCGTTCGACCTTGAAAACAACTTGTACCTTCAATATTGACTCGTTTGAACATGGAAACAACTTGTAAACTCTTGTAGGACCATTCTTAGCTCTTTTTAATAAGAAAACAATATGTAAGAATTTGAGACTCATTCTTGAATCGTTCGACCTTGAAAACAACTTGTACCTTCATTATTGACTCGTTTGAACATGGAAACAACTTGTAAACTCTTGTAGGACCATTCTTAGCTCTTTTGAACAAGAAAACAAATCGTAACAATTTGAGGCTCATTCTTGACTCGTTCAAACTTGGAAACAACTTGTAGCTTCATTATGGGCTCGTTTGAACATGGAAACAACTTGTAAACTTTTGTAGGACAATTCTTAGCTCTTTTGAAAGAGAAAACAATTTGTAACAATTTGAGGCTCATTCTTGACTTGTTCGACCTTGAAAACAACTTGTACCTTCATTATTGACTCGTTTGAACATGGAAACAACTTGTAAACTCTTGTAGGAGCATTCTTAGCTCTTTTGAACAAGAAAACAATTCGTAACAATTTGAGGCTCATTCTTGACTCGTTCGAACTTGGAAACAACTTATAGCATCATTGTTGACTCGTTTGAACATGAAAACAACTTGAAAACTCTCTTAGGACCATTCTTAGCTCTTTTGAGCAAGAAAACAATTGGTAACAATTTGAGACTCATTCATGAATCGTTCGACCTTGAAAACAACTTGTACCTTCATTATTGACTCGTTTGAAGATGGAAACAACTTGTAAACTCTTGTAGGACCATTCTTAGCTCTTTTGAACAAGAAAACAAATCGTAACAATTTGAGGCTCATTCTTGACTCGTTCAAACTTGGAAACAACTTGTAGCTTCACTATGGGCTCGTTTGAACATGGAAACAACTTGAAAACTCTTGTAGGACCATTCATAGCTCTTTTGAAAAAGAAAACAATTTGAGACTCATTCTTGAATCGTTCGACCTAGAAAACAGCTTGTACCTTCATTATTGACTCGTTTGAAGATGGAAACAACTTGTAAACTCTTGTAGGACCATTCTTAGCTCTTTTTAATAAGAAAACAATATGTAAGAATTTGAGACTCATTCTTGAATCGTTCGACCTTGAAAACAACTTGTACCTTCATTATTGACTCGTTTGAACATGGAAACAACTTGTAAACTCTTGTAGGACCATTCTTAGCTCTTTTTAATAAGAAAACAATATGTAAGAATTTGAGACTCATTCTTGAATCGTTCGACCTTGAAAACAACTTGTACCTTCATTATTGACTCGTTTGAACGTGGAAACAACTTGTAAACTATTGTAGGACCATTCTTAGCTCTTTTGAACAAGAAAACAAATCGTAACAATTTGAGGCTCATTCTTGACTCGTTCAAACTTGGAAAGAACTTGTAGCTTCATTATGGGCTCGTTTGAACATGGAAACAACTTGTAAACTCTTGTAGGACAATTCTTAGCTCTTTTGAAAGAGAAAACAATTTGTAACAATTTGAGGCTCATTCTTCACTCGTTCGACCTTGAAAACAACTTGTACCTTCATTATTGACTCGTTTGAACATGGAAACAACTTGTAAACTCTTGTAGGAGCATTCTTAGCTCTTTTGAACAAGAAAACAATTCGTAACAATTTGAGGCTCATTCTTGACTCGTTCGAACTTGGAAACAACTTATAACATCATTGTTGGCTCGTTTGAACATGAAAACAACTTGAAAACTCTCTTAGGACCATTCTTAGCTCTTTTGAGCAAGAAAACAATTGGTAACAATTTGAGACTCATTCATGAATCGTTCGACCTTGAAAACAACTTGTACCTTCATTATTGACTCGTTTGGAGATGGAAACAACTTGTAAACTCTTGTAGGACCATTCTTAGCTCTTTTGAACAAGAAAACAAATCGTAACAATTTGAGGCTCATTCTTGACTCGTTCAAACTTGGAAACAACTTGTAACTTCATTGTTGACTCGTTTGAACATGAAAACAACTTGAAAACTCTTGTAGGACCATTCTTAGCTCTTTTGAACAAAAAAACAATTTGTAACAATTTGAGACTCATTCATGAATCGTTCGAACTTGAAAACAACTTGTAACTTTATTATTGACTCGTTTGAACATGGAAACAACTTGTAAACTCTTGTAAGACCATTCTTAGCTCTTTTGAACAAGAAAACAATTCGTAACAATTTGAGGCTCATTCTTCACTCGTTCGAACTTGGAAACAACTTGTAGCTTCATTGTTGACTCGTTTGAACATGGAAACAACTTGAAAACTCTTGTAGGACCATTCTTAGCTCTTTTGAACAAAAAAACAATTTGTAACAATTTGAGACTCATTCTTGAGTCGTTCGAACTTGAAAACAACTTGTAACTTCATTATTGTCTCGTTTGAACATGGAAACAACTTGTAAACTCTTGTAGGACCATTCTTAGCTCTTCTGAACAAGAAAACAATTCGTAACAATTTGAGGCTCATTCTTGACTCGTTCGAACTTAGAAACAACTTGTAGCTTCATTGTTGAATCGTTTGAACATGGAAACAACATAAAAACTCTTGTAGGACCATTCTTAGCTCTTTCTAATAACAAAACAATATGTAACAATTTGAGACTCATTCTTGAATCGTTCGACCTTGAAAACAACTTGTACCTTCATTATTGACTCGTTTGAAGATGGAAACAACTTGTAAACTCCTGTAGGATTATTCTTAGCTCTTTTGAACAAGAAAACAATTCGTAACAATTTGAGTCTCATTCTTGACTCGTTCGAACTTAGAAACAACTTGTAACTTCATTGTTGAATCGTTTGAACATGGAAACAACATAAAAACTCTTGTAGGACCATTCTTAGCTCTTTCTAATAAGAAAACAATATGTAACAATTTGAGACTCATTCTTGAATCGTTCGACCTTGAAAACAACTTGTACCTTCATTATTGACTCGTTTGAACATGGAAACAACTTGTAAACTCTTGTAGGACCATTCTTAGCTCTTTTGAACAAGAAAACAATTCGTAACAATTTGAGGCTCATTCTTGACTCGTTCGAACTTGGAAACAACTTGTAGCTTTATTGTGGGCTCGTTTGAACATGGAAACAACTTGTAAACTCTTGTAGGACCATTCTTAGCTCTTTTTAATAAGAAAACAATATGTAAGAATTTGAGACTCATTCTTGAATCGTTCGACCTTGAAAACAACTTGTACCTTCATTACTGACTCGTTTGAACATGGAAACAACTTGTAAACTCTTGTAGGACCATTCTTAGCTCTTTTGAACAAGAAAACAAATTGTAAAAATTTGAGGCTCATTCTTGACTCGTTCAAACTTGGAAACAACTTTTAGCTTCATTATGGGCTCGTTTGAACATGGAAACAACTTGTAAACTCTTGTAGGACAATTCTTAGCTCTTTTGAAAGAGAAAACAATTTGTAACAATTTGAGGCTCATTCTTGACTCGTTCGACCTTGAAAACAACTTGTACCTTCATTATTGACTCGTTTGAACATGGAAAAAACTTGAAAACTCTTGTAGGAGCATTCTTAGCTCTTTTGAACAAGAAAACAATTCGTAACAATTTGAGGCTCATTCTTGACTCGTTCGAACTTGGAAACAACTTGTAGCTTCATTGTTGACTCGTTTGAACATGAAAACAACTTGAAAACTCTCGTACGACAATTCTTAGCTCTTTTGAGCAAGAAAACAATTGGTAACAATTTGAGACTCATTCATGAATCGTTCGACCAAGTAAACAACTTGTACCTTTATTATTGACTCGTTTGAAGATGGAAACAACTTGTAAACTCTTGTAGGACCATTCTTAGCTCTTTTGAACAAGAAAATAATTCGTAACAATTTGAGGCTCATTCTTGACTCGTTCGAACTTGGAAACAACTTGTAGCTTCATTATGGGCTCGTTTGAACAAGGAAACAACTTGTAAACTCTTGTAGGACCATTCTTAGCTCTTTTTAATAGGAAAACAATATGTAAGAATTTGAGACTCATTCTTGAATCGTTCGACCTTGAAAACAACTTGTACCTTCATTATTGACTCGTTTGAACATGGAAACAACTTGTAAACTCTTGTAGGACCATTCTTAGCTCTTTTGAACAAGAAAACAAATCGTAACAATTTGAGGCTCATTCTTGACTCGTTCAAACTTGGAAACAACTTGTAGCTTCATTATGGGCTCGTTTGAACATGAAAACAACTTGAAAACTCTTGTAGGACCATTCATAGCTCTTTTGAAACAGAAAACAATTTGTAACAATTTGAGACTCATTCTTGAATCGTTCGACCTTGAAAACAGCTTGTACCTTCATTATTGACTCGTTTGAAGATGGAAACAACTTGTATACTCTTGTAGGACCATTCTTAGCTCTTTTTAATAAGAAAACAAAATGTAAGAATTTGAGACTCATTCTTGAATCGTTCGATCTTGAAAACAACTTGTACCTTCATTATTGACTCGTTTGAACATGGAAACAACTTGTAAACTCTTGTAGGACCATTCTTAGCTCTTTTTAATAAGAAAACAATATGTAAGAATTTGAAACTCATTCTTGAATCGTTCGACCTTGAAAACAACTTGTACCTTCATTATTGACTCGTTTGAACATGGAAACAACTTGTAAACTCTTGTAGGACCATTCTTAGCTCTTTTGAACAAGAAAACAAATCGTAACAATTTGAGGCTCATTCTTGAGTCGTTCAAACTTGGAAACAACTTGTAGCTTCATTATGGGCTCGTTTGAACATGGAAACAACTTGTAAACTCTTGTAGGACAATTCTTAGCTCTTTTGAAAGAGAAAACAATTTGTAACAATTTGAGGCTTATTCTTGACTAGTTCGACCTTGAAAACAACTTGTACCTTCATTATTGACTCGTTTGAAGATTGAAACAACTTGTAAACTCTTGTAGGACCATTCTTAGCTCTTTTTAATAAGAAAACAATATGTAAGAATTTGAGACTCATTCTTGAATCGTTCGACCTTGAAAACAACTTGTACCTTCATTATTGACTCGTTTGAACATGTAAACAACTTGTAAACTCTTGTAGGACCATTCTTAGCTCTTTTTAATAAGAAAACAATATGTAAGAATTTGAGACTCATTCTTGAATCGTTCGACCTTGAAAACAACTTGTACCTTCATTATTGACTCGTTTGAACATGGAAACAACTTGTAAACTCTTGTAGGACCATTCTTAGCTCTTTTGAACAAGAAAACAAATCGTAACAATTTGAGGCTCATTCTTGAGTCGTTCAAACTTGGAAACAACTTGTAGCTTCATTATGAGCTCGTTTGAACATGGAAACAACTTGTAAACTCTTGTAGGACAATTCTTAGCTCTTTTGAAAGAGAAAACAATTTGTAACAATTTGAGGCTTATTCTTGACTTGTTCGACCTTGAAAACAACTTGTACCTTCATTATTGACTCGTTTGAACATGGAAACAACTTGTAAACTCTTGTAGGAGCATTCTTAGCTCTTTTGAACAAGAAAACAATTCGTAACAATTTGAGGCTCATTCTTGACTCGTTCAAACTTGGAAACAACTTGTAGCTTCATTATGGGCTCGTTTGAACATGGAAACAACTTGAAAACTCTTGTAGGACCATTCATAGCTCTTTTGAAAAAGAAAACAATTTGTAACAATTTGAGACTCATTCTTGAATCGTTCGACCTTGAAAACAACTTGTACCTTCATTATTGACTCGTTTGAAGATGGAAACAACTTGTAAACTCTTGTAGGACCATTCTTAGTTCTTTTTAATAAGAAAACAATATGTAAGAGTTTGAGACTCATTCTTGAATCGTTCGACCTTGAAAACAACTTGTACCTTCATTATTGACTCGTTTGAACATGGAAACAACTTGTAAACTCTTGTCGGACCATTCTTAGCACTTTTTAATAAGAAAACAATATGTAAGAATTTGAGACTCATTCTTGAATCGTTCGACCTTGAAAATAACTTGTACCTTCATTATTGACTCGTTTGAACATGGAAACAACTTGTAAACTCTTGTAGGACCATTCTTAGCACTTTTGAACAAGAAAACAAATCGTAACAATTTGAGGCTCATTCTTGACTCGTTCAAACTTGGAAACAACTTGTAGCTTCATTATGGGCTCGTTTGAACATGGAAACAACTTGTAAACTCTTGTAGGACAATTCTTAGCTCTTTTGAAAGAGAAAACAATTTGTAACAATTTGAGGCTCATTCTTGACTCGTTCGACCTTGAAAACAACTTGTACCTTCATTATTGACTCGTTTGAACATGGAAACAACTTGTAAACTCTTGTAGGAGCATTCTTAGCTCTTTTGAACAAGAAAATAATTCGTAACAATTTGAGGCTCATTCTTGACTCGTTCGAACTTGGAAACAAATTATAGCATCATTGTTGACTCGTTTGAACATGAAAACAACTTGAAAACTCTCTTAGGACCATTCTTAGCTCTTTTGAGCAAGAAAACAATTGGTAACAATTTGAGACTCATTCATGAATCGTTCGACCTTGAAAACAACTTGTACCTTCATTATTGACTCGTTTGAAGATGGAAACAACTTGTAAACTCTTGTAGGACCATTCTTAGCTCTTTTGAACAAGAAAACAAATCGTAACAATTTGAGGCTCATTCTTGACTCGTTCAAACTTGGAAACAACTTGTAGCTTCATTGTTGACTCGTTTGAACATGTGAACAACTTGTAAACTCTTGTAGGACAATTCTTAATTCTTTTGAACAAGAAAACAATTTGTCACAATTTGAGACTCATTCTTGAATCGTTCGAACTTGAAAACAACTAGTAACTTTATTATTGACTCGTTTGAACATGTAAACAACTTGTAAACTCTTGTAGGACCATTCTTAGCTCTTTTGAAGAAGAAAATAATTCGTAACAATTTGAGGCTCATTCTTGACTCGTTCGAACTTGTAAACAACTTGTAGCTTCATTATGGGCTCGTTTGAACAAGGAAACAACTTGTAAACTCTTGTAGGACCATTCTTAGCTCTTTTTAATAATAAAACAATATGTAAGAATTTGAGACTCATTCTTGAATCGTTCGACCTTGAAAACAACTTGTACCTTCATTATTGACTCGTTTGAACATGGAAACAACTTGTAAACTCTTGTAGGACCATTCTTAGCTCTTTTGAACAAGAAAACAAATCGTAACAATTTGATGCTCATTCTTGACTCGTTCAAACTTGGAAACAACTTGTAGCTTCATTATGGGCTCGTTTGAACATGAAAACAACTTGAAAACTCTTGTAGGACCATTCATAGCTCTTTTGAAAAAGAAAACAATTTGTAACAATTTGAGACTCATTCTTGAATCGTTCGACCTTGAAAACAGCTTGTACCTTTATTATTGTCTAGTTTGAAGATGGAAACAACTTGTAAACTCTTGTAGGACCATTCTTAGCTCTTTTTAATAAGAAAACAATATGTAAGAATTTGAGACTCATTCTTGAATCGTTCGATCTTGAAAACAACTTGTACCTTCATTATTGACTCGTTTGAACATGGAAACAACTTGTAAGCTCTTGTAGGACCATTCTTAGCTCTTTTTAATAAGAAAACAATATGTAAGAATTTGAGACTCATTCTTGAATCGTTCGACCTTGAAAACAACTTGTACCTTCATTATTGACTCGTTTGAACATGGAAACAACTTGTAAACTCTTGTAGGACCATTCTTAGCTCTTTTGAACAAGAAAACAAATCGTAACAATTTGAGGCTCATTCTTGACTCGTTCAAACTTGGAAACAACTTGTAGCTTCATTGTTGACTCGTTTGAACATGTGAACAACTTGTAAACTCTTGTAGGACAATTCTTAATTCTTTTGAACAAGAAAACAATTTGTCACAATTTGAGACTCATTCTTGAATCGTTCGAACTTGAAAACAACTTGTAACTTTATTATTGACTCGTTTGAACATGTAAACAACTTGTAAACTCTTGTAGGACCATTCTTAGCTCTTTTGAACAAGAAAACAATTCGTAACAATTTGAGGCTCATTCTTAACTCGTTCGAACTTGGAAACAACTTGTAGCTTCATTGTTGACTCGTTTGAACATGGAAACAACTTGAAAACTCTTGTAGGACCATTCTTAGCTCTTTTGAACAAAAAAACAATTTGTAAAAATTTGAGACTTATTCTTGAATCGTTCGAACTTGAAAACAAATTGTAACTTCATTATTGTCTCGTTTTAACATGGAAACAACTTGTAAACTCTTGTAGGACCATTCTTAGCTCTTTTGAACAATAAAACAATTGGTAACAATTTGAGACTCATTCATGAATCGTTCGACCTTGAAAACAACTTGTAGCTTCATTATTGACTCGTTTGAAGATGGAAACAACTTGTAAACTCTTGTAGGACCATTCTTAGCTCTTTTGAACAAGAAAACAATTCGTAACAATTTGAGTCTCATTCTTGACTCGTTCGAACTTAGAAACAACTTGTAGCTTCATTGTTGAATCGTTTGAACATGGAAACAACATAAAAACTCTTGTAGGACCATTCTTAGCTCTTTCTAATAAGAAAACAATATGTAACAATTTGAGACTCATTCTTGAATCGTTCGACCTTGAAAACAACTTGTACCTTCATTATTGACTCGTTTGAACATGGAAACAACTTGTAAACTCTTGTAGGACCATTCTTAGCTCTTTTGAACAAGAAAATAATTCGTAACAATTTGAGGCTCATTCTTGACTCGTTCGAACTTGGAAACAACTTGTAGCTTCATTATGGGCTCGTTTGAACAAGGAAACAACTTGTAAACTCTTGTAGGACCATTCTTAGTTCTTTTTAATAAGAAAACAATATGTAAGAATTTGAGACTCATTCTTGAATCGTTCGACCTTGAAAACAACTTGTACCTTCATTATTGACTCGTTTGAACATGGAAACAACTTTTAAACTCTTGTAGGACCATTCTTAGCTCTTTTGAACAAGAAAACAAATCGTAACAATTTGAGGCTCATTCTTGACTCGTTCAAACTTGGAAACAACTTGTAGCTTCATTATGGGCTCGTTTGAACATGGAAACAACTTGTAAACTTTTGTAGGACAATTCTTAGCTCTTTTGAAAGATAAAACAATTTGTAACAATTTGAGGCTCATTCTTGACTTGTTCGACCTTGAAAACAGCTTGTACCTTCATTATTGACTCGTTTGAAGATGGAAACAACTTGTAAATTCTTGTAGGACCATTCTTAGCTCTTTTTAATAAGAAAACAATATGTAAGAATTTGAGACTCATTCTTGAATCGTTCGACGTTGAAAACAACTTGTACCTTCAATATTGACTCGTTTGAACATGGAAACAACTTGTAAACTCTTGTAGGACCATTCTTAGCTCTTTTTAATAAGAAAACAATATGTAAGAATTTGAGACTCATTCTTGAATCGTTCGACCTTGAAAACAACTTGTACCTTCATTATTGACTCGTTTGAACATGGAAACAACTTGTAAACTCTTGTAGGACCATTCTTAGCTCTTTTGAACAAGAAAACAAATCGTAACAATTTGAGGCTCATTCTTGACTCGTTCAAACTTGGAAACAACTTGTAGCTTCATTATGGGCTCGTTTGAACATGGAAACAACTTGTAAACTTTTGTAGGACAATTCTTAGCTCTTTTGAAAGAGAAAACAATTTGTAACAATTTGAGGCTCATTCTTGACTCGTTCGACCTTGAAAACAACTTGTACCTTCATTATTGACTCGTTTGAACATGGAAACAACTTGTAAACTCTTGTAGGAGCATTCTTAGCTCTTTTGAACAAGAAAACAATTCGTAACTGTTAGGTCCCGAAATATCGTAGAAGGGGGGGTTGAATACGATACTCACTGAATTTAAAAAATTCTTTCGAATCTTTTGCGGATAAATAATTTAGAGTTCGGTTAGTGAGTTCGAATTCATGAAGTGAATAGTGTTTAGGAGGCTGCCTTACTAATTTTCTGTATTTATGAATAAACATTAAAGTTCTAGAAAATTAGCAAGTAAATTATGGAGACAAGTTTCGGGGAATATATCTTTCGTATATAAACCCTGAGGTTGCTACACCCAGTTAAAAATATAACTGGCTTCCAAAGAACAAATTAGTTCTTTGCTTCTACAAAGAGATATGACTGATTCCTATTACAATGTATAGATCTGTGAATGAACAAAAAGGAAATCAATCTAACAGAGAGTGTTTTATAATAGCCCTATAAATTTACAACATAATGAACCGGCTAGATTATAAAACTCCGGTGAAGAAGGTATGTGTATAGCTTTGTATCTCTTCTTCTCCGGCTTCTGTCTCTCTCTGTATCTCTTTGTTTTTGTGTGTATATTTTCACACACCCCAAATGAATTAAATTCATTTGTTTATATAGTGTAGGCTTTTCAATAATTGAACTGCTGTTGTGAGTGTCGAATTCTTCTCCCCTATATGTTGACTTGAGTTGACTTTGAGAAACCCGTGGATATTTTCTAGGTGTCGAATATTGTTTCCATGTATTGAACACTTAAAAAAATATTCCATGTGTCGAATTCCTTAGTCACATGTAATTGCCTTAGACACAAATAGGTGGGTGTCGAATTCTTCTCCCATGTGAAGCTAGGTGTCGATTTTCCCTTCAATGTACATGCCTTAGAATATAAATTCTATGTGTCGAATTTATAAAGCTATGTTTCGACTTTTTCCTTCCATGTATATGCCTTAGAATATAAATTCTATGTGTTGAATTCTACACCCTGTATAATTAGGTGTCGAATTCTTTATCACATGAATTTACATAGATTCTTTTAAGGCTATTTCTAGGTGTCGAGTTTCACCTGACTTGGCATAGTACATATTCAAGTGTCGACACTTTGGTGGTTAAATGGTCAAACTACCATTTAGTCACCAAAGTTTGGCACTTCTTCATTTTGGTTACTTGCGGTTTGGTCACTTGCGGTTTGGCTGTTTAGCTATTCGGCTGTTTGACTATTGAGCTGTTCAGCTGTTTTTCTTTGAACCCTTGAACCTTTACAAGCGCTTCAATCCTCGACCCTTTTCTTCCATTTCCTTCACTCCACACACTTAGTCAATGCTCTACTTCATAGATGTAATTACCATTATCTTTCGTGTTGACGTTTAGTGCACTGGTCTGGTTCACAAACGACTAACACCGATCCTGATCTTCACATCTCATTTAATTCAAATGACAAGAGTGCTGCAGTTCTTTCTTGCTTCGAACACTGACTGTCAATAAACATAGTACTTTCACTGGAATCTTTTCTGGTACTTAGACATACCATGTCTTCAATTCTTCTAGATTCCTATGCTTCGAACACTGTCTATCTTCAATCAATGCTGGTACACTGAAATCTTCTAGTGGCACTTTTATACTGAATCTTTAACACTTCTGAAACCCTGAAAGTCTTTACACATTATTCTTCACTGAGGCATGAACATATTAAATGAACTTCTTTCAGTGACCTGTAGTAGACTTCAAAACTTCTTCTAATGTCTTGATTCACTGTATTTGCCTTGTCTTCATTTCTTCCTGATTTCTGTATAGGTGTAGTATTATTTACTTGTCCTGTTCTAGTTTTGAGTTATCATGATTATTATTCATACGGCTTTGTAATCTCCAACAATCTCCCCCTATTTGATTGTTAAACTTTAGCAAACAAATCACCTAAGGAGGATAACTCAACTAACAACTAGAAAAAGTAATCGTCCGAGACTTGTAAATAATGCTACTGGTTTTTCTGGATCAGATTATGCATTTCCAGAATTCTTGTTCGACTGAAACGAAAGATGTTTGTTCCTTTGACTTTGAACTGATATTCAATTTGTATCATCTTCATTTCTATCTGTTTGAGCTTTCTCCGTTTCAAAATCCTTCATAGTGTGAACTTAAAGAACTTATCATGAACAGAGCTTCATAAGAATCATTATTCCTAGGTGTGTCTTCAACCAATACTGAACATAGCTCAAATAATGTTCTCCCCCTACAAATGTGATTCTTCTTCTTATTCTTCTTCTCCCTTTAGAAAATAAATGGAATAGTCATTTCTGTTCTTCCAAGTATAGAATTACAGCTTCTTGATTTTCCCATGTATCTGTTGTTTCCCCTCAGGATCAGAAGATAAGATTTTCTTCTTCCTGTCTAACATCTCCCCCTAAGGCTATTAATTTCTCCCAAGGATACGAACCCCTTTATCCAAGGATCTTCCAGGATACGAACTAACAAGGATCCAGGAACTTACCTTAAGAGTCCAGGATACGAACCCCTTTAGGAGATTAACTCTTAACTCTTCCGAAGGATATGAAGATAAGACTTATTAACTTCACCTTTTTCTCCCTATAAATTCTCCCCCTTAGTTGAGGAATCCTCCAATGGCCCACTTTTAAAGATAGCACTAAATTGATAGGTCCACTTTTGAATGGTTTGTCTTCCAAAGAAGGTTCTCGTCTGACGTTGATCGGAAAAAAAAAATATAGTAACTTTTCTTTCAGAAGTAGCAAGTAGCAAGGGTAAGTGTTTGGCTTGTGGTTTCCTCACTTCTACTACGTTCTGTTGGTGTTTACACTTTAGTGTCGAGCACTTAGAAGTGTTTCACTCTTTCTCTCCCTATCTCTCACTCAAGTGTATCTCTCCCTCACTTTCACTCAAGTGTTTCTCTCTCTCACTTTCACTCTGCATTCCAAATATAGCTTTCTGTACCTGCAAGTGAAATCCGTCAATTCATCACTATTCTCATCACCTGATTCATCAATATGAACTGAATCACTATCAAGTGGAGAATTGCCTCATTGAGGTGTTCTTGATCTATCATGCATAAGCACTGTCTCAACACCAGACTCAATAGCAATTGCTAAATCACTGTCTAGTGGAGCCTCACCTCTTTGAGATGGGTTATCCCAAGATTTTAAAATCTGTTAGGGAATCCTGCCTTGTTCTATCAAGGAGTTGCCTCGCACCTTATCCGTAAACGGGAGGTGGACATTCCTTTTCAGGATCTGGAAATGTTCCTTCCAGGAGGGGCGACGTAGTAGACAATGTAATGTATGGCAATTTAGAGTCTACGTTTCCCTCGTAACCCAATGACGGGTGTTTTGTTAACATGCCTATACCTCACACTGTGCACGCCTTGCAATGTGTCCAATTGTTAGGTCCCTAGTATAACTGTTAGGATTGTTAGGTCCCAAAAACTATATAAGGTTCCTAGTATATATCTGTTTAGGCTTACCATCAGCGTGAGTGCCGGTGGTGTGCTTGACTCATTACAAGATGCTCTGGCTGACGAGCGAATTTCAATGGACTCACCCTGTTGAGAGAATGATTCCAGAGACAGTTTTATTGCCTTTTCAGCTCTGCATCCTTTTGAGAAGATACAGATGAGCTTACAGATACCTCAGTTATATACTTCTTTACTTCGCTGGAGGTAGAGCTGTGGGTGCACTTCCGACTACATCCTTATTTGCTGCATCTAGTGCAGTTTCTCCCTTATCAACCTCTAACTAACATTTGTTCCTTATAACTCCAAGGGTTAATATATGGAAGTGGATGAATCAGTGTTTGGTATTAAGGCCTGGGTAAGAGATTGATGGGTTTTCAACCTCCTGGCCAGCTTCTGTAGCCACTGGGGGCTAAACGGATAAAATCATTTAAAGAAGATAAAAAGATAATCACTTTAACATTCCAAAACATATTTTTCATCTCAGGACTAAAGAAAAATATAAGAAGGAATGGTAATGGATTGCATTAGAGCACTTTTAGTAAAAGAGTTTTGTCGGTTCTAAAGATTTATCATTTAAGAGCATGACATCAATAGAAATTTTCTTAAGATACTTATCCCATAATAAAACGCGGGAGTATCAGAGAAAAAGTTTCTATCTCTTATGAATTTCTTATAAGGCAAACTTCCCATAATAAAACGCGGGAATTTATACCAAAGAAGAAATTCAACTCTCTTACCAAATTCTATCTCAATAAAATGACTCTTTTCCATTAAACCTAAGCACTGTATGTTTTGAAAACAATTTTGCAAAACATCCTTATCAGATAGAAGACAATGATTTTCCGACTCATAATGCAATTATGATTTACATCATTTTCGTCTGCCTGATAACATCCCCGACTTAAAATACAAACATGACAATTGGGGTTAGGATGAATGCTTAACATAACAGTACTAGGCCTTCAAAGCAACAATCACTGTTTTGGTACTATGAATCAATGTGAAACATACATTGAAACAAGTGTTTGAAAACAAATTATTTTACAAGTGATTGGTACCTCGAAGTTAAAATAATTTTTCCAAATAAAATAGCAGTCACACAGTTTCTACTACTTTACAAAGAAAAATTAAGAGAGAAAAAGTTTTTAAAGATAAAATATTTAAAACAAGCTTTTGGGAGAGGATAAAATTTCGAGAGATTAGAGAAAAATTATCCTTAAGAAAAGTTTTTCACAAAAGAAGTTTTTGAAAAAGAATTCTTAAGTTTTCTTAACTAAGACTGATTAAAAATAGTGAATGTATCTTTGCATAAAATATTTTGAAAAAGAAATAGACAAAAATTTCTTTTAAATACATTCAGGATTGTAAACCAGTCAAAAAAAGAAAACTATATATCACAGTTATTTTGTAATAAAATATTGTTCAATTATCACAAAGTAATAAAAGAGAATATTTATACTACGAATAATTATGCTTCTTATTTATTTTAATTTATTTAAATCATGGAACAGATATTCCATTGTATTGTTTTATATCTTCGTGATTTAAATAAATCAAAATAAATTAAATACTTATGCTGTACTAAGCAATTGTCAATCACATGCATTTATATAAACTATACATGACAATTATTCAGTAGAACAATAAGCATATCACAGTTAATTGCACGAAAATATTAACAAAATATCATTTCGAGATATTTATCAATAAATTCAAAATGCAAGAAACTATGCTTCTGTTATTTTATCAAATTAAAATTATGAAACTAATAAACATTGAATTGCTTCAATCCATAATTTTGATAAGATAAAATAAATTCCCTAATCACTAAAATATTCATTGAATTGAATATTAGCATTTAACTTCCTACGCCATATCTAATAATTGTTACTTTACACATTGTAAGCGTACTCATAACAATTACTAATTGATATACGTAAGCTCGAGGTAATAGTTGAAAAGAAATTCACAAGTCCTTTATATAGGGAAAAGATGATACTTGTGATTCTTTTTACAACCCCTCGCAAACAAACTTATTTTTAGAAATATTTTCTAAGTATATAAAATATTGAGCATTTTATACACATAACTTAGAAAATACTTCACCTTCTAATATTAGTGAGTTTTAAAATATGCATTAATTATTTAGAACAGAAATTCTAAATACCATCACTAATATCAAAAGTATCACAATTATTTGTAATAAAATATTTAAGAATATCAGAGTAAAATATCAAAGCAATTAAGCAAGATACCATTGACTAATACTCATCAAATATTTAAAACATACAAATAATTATGCTTCTAACCCATGCTAAATAATTTAACTACCACTTATGCATATAACAATGTAAGCATGATAATTAAACTAATAGCAAAAAAAATATGAGGTACTGGATTTCAAATAAATTCACAAGTCCTTTGGATCGGGAAAAAGTAATACTTGTGAACTCATTTGAGAATTCCTTGCAGATGGGATTTTCAATAAATATGCATATAAATAATATCCCCAAGTTTACTAACCAACTTAGATAAAATAAATTCATCAAGTTATTTAGTAAAACTCTGCAAGTTATTCGACTAGGGACAACTCTCAAAAGAAACGATACCTGGTGTCCATGAACTTGTTCCTTCAGTGGTGGAGAGATCAACAGTGTTGCTGGAAATTGACAGCTTCTAGGAATGACTTCCCTGTCTTTCTTACAACCTGCATTATCTATATCTATATAGCCAATTAGGTTAAACCTATTATCTTAAGGGTCCCAGATTTCAAGAATTGGTGATCCCCTAAGATATCTAACAATTCAAAACTTAGCTATAAGATAAGATTCTCTAGATTCCACTTGGAAACTTGCACATAGGCATATCGAGAATTAAGGTATACTTGCACATTTATGACATTGTGTGTGCCTAGCATTTCTAGAGAGATATGTATAACAACTCAAACGTTAAATCACTTTTAAGTAATTAATAGTTAGAGAGTCATACCATGTCCTTGACGTTTTGCTTGAATCCTTACCTCCGTCATAGAAAAGCTTGCGAAGAGAATGATATACAAATTGTAATGGATCTGCACCTTCATCTTCTAGCTCACCATTCAGGAGTGCACTTGTTCACATTCATCTGATAGATCTTCATGCTTGAATGCTCCACATGTGCTAGGTCCTAATCGTTGAGTCCCTGAAAATTGTTAGGTCCCCATTGATGAGTCCCAAAGGATCAAGTTTCGTCACTGGTGCTTTCTGCTTGATCTTGAAAGTCCCGAAGATTCTGTTTCCATCATCGTCGATACCTTCTGCTTTAAAGTACTGTAGCAACCAGTTTGGCTTTGCCCCTCATAACAATGCCAATAGTCATCCAGTTTCTGAGAACCCTTACTATACCAAATTCAGCTTCGACTTTAGTGGTCTGGGTTTCAGCTTCAGGTTTCTACCTTCGAACTGATTGAGATCATTTTGCATAGCAATCACTCAATCTGGATCAATCTGTGCATCTTCAGTATTCTTTGGGATACCAATTGATGGGTGATACCAATTGTAAGTTGACAATTTTTCTTTCCCAACTTGGTCCCGAAAAATATATGATCATTTCGATTAGCACTTCTAGCCTTTACACAAGAATCCGGATCACTAAGAACGAGACTCCAGGATAGAATTTGACTTCAAACCTTTTGTCTTGGCAGAAATGTTCTTAATGAAATCCTTTGATCTTCATTGTTGAACATGACTAGTAGATCCTTCTTTCATTTGCTCCCCTGAGTTGCTACTAAAGATTGATTCCTTCTGCAACCTCAGCTTCTACATCAGTATCTGAATTTGTCAACGATTCAGAATAGTCGTTCACTTGAATGCCTGGGAGCTTGGTGTAGTTGGTCGTCACATTCAGACTTTTAATCACTTATGAGTAGCCGAGGAGAATTGTTCCATGAGCCTTAACTTCTTGTCAAGATACTCAAATAGATTTTCATTAAAAATCAATTCCCTCCAAACACACGAAATAGCTTCAGTGTTTGCTTCTGGTTGGCCATTAACTCAAATGATGTCTTTTCACGATCTTGTTGAATAAAGTAGCATGTTGTGTTAATTGCTTCAGCTTCAAAGTACCTTTCTCAGTACAGACTTCATTTAGAACTTCACTCGCGAAATGTAGTTCCAATATCTGACTTCAAAGTTCTCACAGCTTACCAATTGTTTCCAACTTGATCTTCCTTATTAGATCAATCACCATTTATGACATTTTGTCTGTTGAATGCTTGAACGTCACCAATTCGTAATTAGGATTATCAATTTCAATCACCACTAAGCATATGACTTTCCTTCAGTGTGATGTTTTCATTGACTTCCCTATGTGACATACTTTAAAATATCCTTCTTGAAAGAATTCCATATGAAGCAGTCCTCTCACCAATTTCATCTTTATCAAAGAATCCATTGCCTTGTAGACCGACAAGTGTGAGAGCTTCCTTTGCCATAGCTAACTCTTCATTGATGAAGCTTTACTAAAAAGTTCACTTCACCTTTGCATCCAAATCCCATGTCAGCTACGAACAAATTTCTCACTCAGATTAGAGTAAGCTTCCAACCTTCTTGCTTGAGATCAAACACCTTTCCAGAAAACCCTTGACGAAGAATTCCCTAGTGCTCTTTAAAGTGCTTAACTCCTTTCAACAAGAAAGATGCTTCCATTGATGACAGTTCTTAAATCATGGTAGCCATATCCCTTGTACATCCTTTGCTGTCATCTCCAAAGGTTACCATTGGGGAGGCTTTCTCAACCAATTGTGATAGTAGAGCTTTAATCTTAATCATATGCCTCGAACAATAAATGTCACGAAGTCACATAACTTTTAACTTTTATTACCTATTCTGCAATCACAAATGATTAAGCTTCTTGGTACTCAATTTTAATTGAGTCCAGATGGGTTAGAGATATTACTGTCTACAGTGGTAACAACAGCTTCAACCTTAACATGCACAAACTTATCTTTGACTGATCACTTCTCATACACAGCAGCCTTGACAAATTAGTCTTTAGGCTATGAGACTAGTGATTCCAACCTAGCTTAAGGTGGACTAGCAGTCTTTACCCTCTTGTGATTCTTATACATGCTTTGACTAAGATTATTCAAGTCCTAAGATATGCATTTTCAAATAACTAAGCAAGCATGAAAATAAGAGCACATGGTAAACATTTAGCTTTAAAGCATTAGAGGTAAGAATTATGCAATTCAGGCATGTTATGCATATTAGAAAATTTAGTACTATCTACTTTAATCATTCTACACAAGTGTAACAGATATAAAGCAGATTTACAGATATTTAATAATTTTCTAAAAGCACATGGATAGAAGAACTAACAAATTAATTACTAATTCTTTCTAACCCATTTCTGTCGTTGTCTAACATTTTTAACTATCTCTAATTACCTAAGTCAGTTTTAGATTAATCCTTGAATCTACAGATTACTGACTACTTAGATAATTCTACCATCTTTTATTCTTTTTATCCCTAACAAGCAGTACATGAACTAATATAGCATTTAAGTGCAACTATGTGAGTGTGAGCAAATCATATGAAAATAAGCACATAAACAATTCAAGGATATGCAGAATATTTGAATAAGACATTATGAGCAATATCAAATTCTACATACACTTATCAAGTCATTTATAAGAACAAATATTAAATATGTGATCTATGACTTGTTTGTCTATTAGCAATTTTCATAACATTAGCAGATGTATTAAATCATAGAAGATTTAAATCAAGTTTCAGCAAATGTTTGGGGATATACCTAACCGTCTAGAACACCCTATCTAATTCTAGATATTCATTTTACTGCAAATAAAATCAAGTATGAAATGTACTAATTAAACTCATGAATCCTAGCATGCAATCTTATTCTTAGCAATTAATTAAGCATTTAAGTCCTAAGATGCTAACATGCTGTCATGAATATAATACATTTCAAAACTCAATGAACATGCAGTTCTGAATTAGATAAACGTATACTAGTTAGAAAGTGTACCTGTGAAGTGCTTAGTGATTCATCTCCAGTGTTGGTCATTGATGCCAGATATCCATTTGGTACATCACTGTAACTGATAGAATCATCCTTGCATTTAACTTCACCAACAAATGCTTTTCCCTTGCTGCATCCTCACTAATGCCTGAGATTCCTACTTTAACCCAACATAGTGTCTGTCATCTTTTGCTTGTACAGGCTTCTTCAAACTGTGTAGCAAACCCCTGATCTTGTCTTTTATAATCAACCATCCATGTCTTGCAACCGCCTCTTGAACTGATCTTGAAAATCTCCTTCATGGAATCTATAGGTAAGGACCTTAGATTAAGAATTGTGATTCCGTCTGAATCTGATGTCACTGAACTTCCTGTTTGCCTTGCAGGCTTGACTTGCAGTCCAGTTCTCAAGTTATTCCAAAGTGTAAGATTCACTTATAACACCTTGACCACTACCTCGAGCTACAACATCTTCAATTCAGCTTTTAGGATCATTTCGTTTCTGTTCAGAGGTTCTCAACCTTGTCTTCAATCAAATTTGGTTCCTGGGTCACAAATACAGTGGATATGCTAACAACCTGCTTTACCAAATATTATCTTCTTCAGCTCTTGTTGTAGTTCATAGGCCTTCAGCACATACAGGTCTTTTACAGACAATGTGGTTGTATCCTTAAATCCCTGTTGGTTGTATCATGTGTTCCAGATGATCTGAAGTGTTAGCACGAACTTCCTGTAATCTCCCTGTAGAATAATCTTTAAGGCTTGTACTGAGATTCTAGGTTGTCCAGTCTGTTCTCCTTCACTACTTCAACCCCTAAGATTTTTCATCCACAAATACAACCCAAATTAACCAAAAACTGTACCCAAATTAATCTCTTCTTTTGCAGCTTCCAAAATATTAGTGGGATCCTATGGAGTAAACCTCTGAGGAAATTAATACCACTATTTCTTCAACCTGTTCCAGAATTAACTTCATTGGATAATCTTCAGTCAATCTCAGTTGTCTTCAATGCCCGGAAAAATCATCAACTACTACTTGAGCACCCTCGAATTAATATTTAATTTAAATTTACAGAACTTTTAATTTTCTTAGAAAATAAATTAAACAAAAATAAAAATTTACAACAAATTAATTCTCAAGAATTTTGAATTTTCTTAAAAATTAAAATATTATAAATTAATACTTAAGAAAAATTTAGTTTTCAAGAATTTTAAATTTTCTGCAAAAATAAATAAATCTATCATAAAAATTAAAGAGTACAAAACTTAGGGTACCAAACTGCAATTGGTGATAGGTGTCGAATTTGTAACACCTGTATTCACCATGGCTGAGTGTCGAGTTCTGTTGTGGACTTAGGTGTCGATTTTTATAGACTAGGCAAAATATGTTCACTGCCTTGGACATTCGTAACCATCTAGTTGTCGATTGTTTCTTCACAGTATACTTAACTACCTTAGACAATTTAGTCTATGTGTCGATTTTCTTGACCAAGGCTTAGGTGTCGATAACATAACCACTGGTAATGACATTCAATTCATGGCCGAGTTGATTGATGCGAAAATGGACCACATTATTATTATTATTTTTTGTTTAATAAATTTAAATCTTAAACTTTATTAGATTTATAAAATAAACTAATTAAAATTTATAACATAAACTAATAAAAGTTTATAAAACAAATTTTATAAAAGTTTATAAAATAAATTTAATATTAAGTTTATAAAATAAACTAATTAAAATTTATATTATAAACTAATAAAAGTTTATAAAACAAATTTTATAAAAGTTTATAAAATAACTTTAATATTAAGTTTATAAAATAAACTAATTAAAATTAATAATATAAACTAATAAAAGTTTATAAAATAAAATTTTATAAAAGTTTATAAAATAAACTTATTAAAAGTTTATATTTAAACTTATTTAACAAATCCTCCATTCTGAGTCCAACCAGCTTCGGCACGGTGAGCTTCACTGATCTAACGGATCTTGATTTGTATATCAATCAGTCTGCTCTGATACCAATTGTTAGGTCCCGAAATATCGTAGAAGGGGGGGTTGAATACGATACTCACTGAATTTAAAAAATTCTTTCGAATCTTTTGCGGATAAATAATTTAGAGTTCGGTTAGTGAGTTCGAATTCATGAAGTGAATAGTGTTTAGGAGGCTGCCTTATTAATTTTCTGTATTTATGAATAAACATTAAAGTTCTAGAAAATTAGCAAGTAAATTATGGAGACAAGTTTCGGGGAATATATCTTTCGTATATAAACCCTGAGGTTGCTACACCCAGTTAAAAATATAACTGGCTTCCAAAGAACAAATTAGTTCTTTGCTTCTACAAAGAGATATGACTGATTCCTATTACAATGTATAGATCTGTGAATGAACAAAAAGGAAATCAATCTAACAGAGAGTGTTTTATAATAGCCCTATAAATTTACAACATAATGAACCGGCTAGATTATAAAACTCCGGTGAAGAAGGTATGTGTATAGCTTTGTATCTCTTCTTCTCCGGCTTCTGTCTCTCTCTGTATCTCTTTGTTTTTGTGTGTATATTTTCACACACCCCAAATGAATTAAATTCATTTGTTTATATAGTGTAGGCTTTTCAATAATTGAACTGCTGTTGTGAGTGTCGAATTCTTCTCCCCTATATGTTGACTTGAGTTGACTTTGAGAAACCCGTGGATATTTTCTAGGTGTCGAATATTGTTTCCATGTATTGAACACTTAAAAAAATATTCCATGTGTCGAATTCCTTAGTCACATGTAATTGCCTTAGACACAAATAGGTGGGTGTCGAATTCTTCTCCCATGTGAAGCTAGGTGTCGATTTTCCCTTCAATGTACATGCCTTAGAATATAAATTCTATGTGTCGAATTTATAAAGCTATGTGTCGACTTTTTCCTTCCATGTATATGCCTTAGAATATAAATTCTATGTGTTGAATTCTACACCCTGTATAATTAGGTGTCGAATTCTTTATCACATGAATTTACATAGATTCTTTTAAGGCTATTTCTAGGTGTCGAGTTTCACCTGACTTGGCATAGTACATATTCAAGTGTCGACACTTTGGTGGTTAAATGGTCAAACTACCATTTAGTCACCAAAGTTTGGCACTTCTTCATTTTGGTTACTTGCGGTTTGGTCACTTGCGGTTTGGCTGTTTAGCTATTCGGCTGTTTGACTATTGAGCTGTTCAGCTGTTTTTCTTTGAACCCTTGAACCTTTACAAGCGCTTCAATCCTCGACCCTTTTCTTCCATTTCCTTCACTCCACACACTTAGTCAATGCTCTACTTCATAGATGTAATTACCATTATCTTTCGTGTTGACGTTTAGTGCACTGGTCTGGTTCACAAACGACTAACACCGATCCTGATCTTCACATCTCATTTAATTCAAATGACAAGAGTGCTGCAGTTCTTTCTTGCTTCGAACACTGACTGTCAATAAACATAGTACTTTCACTGGAATCTTTTCTGGTACTTAGACATACCATGTCTTCAATTCTTCTAGATTCCTATGCTTCGAACACTGTCTATCTTCAATCAATGCTGGTACACTGAAATCTTCTAGTGGCACTTTTATACTGAATCTTTAACACTTCTGAAACCCTGAAAGTCTTTACACATTATTCTTCACTGAGGCATGAACATATTAAATGAACTTCTTTCAGTGACCTGTAGTAGACTTCAAAACTTCTTCTAATGTCTTGATTCACTGTATTTGCCTTGTCTTCATTTCTTCCTGATTTCTGTATAGGTGTAGTATTATTTACTTGTCATGTTCTAGTTTTGAGTTATCATGATTATTATTCATACGGCTTTGTAATCTCCAACAGTAACAATTTGAGGCTCATTCTTGACTCGTTCGAACTTGGAAACAACTTATAGCATCATTGTTGACTCGTTTGAACATGAAAACAACTTGAAAACTCTCTTAGGACCATTCTTAGCTCTTTTGAGCAAGAAAACAATTGGTAACAATTTGAGACTCATTCATGAATCGTTCGACCTTGAAAACAACTTGTACCTTCATTATTGACTCGTTTGAAGATGGAAACAACTTGTAAACTCTTGTAGGACCATTCTTAGCTCTTTTGAACAAGAAAACAAATCGTAACAATTTGAGGCTCATTCTTGACTCGTTCAAACTTGGAAACAACTTGTAGCTTCACTATGGGCTCGTTTGAACATGGAAACAACTTGAAAACTCTTGTAGGACCATTCATAGCTCTTTTGAAAAAGAAAACAATTTGAGACTCATTCTTGAATCGTTCGACCTTGAAAATAGCTTGTACCTTCATTATTGACTCGTTTGAAGATGGAAACAACTTGTAAACTCTTGTAGGACCATTCTTAGCTCTTTTTAATAAGAAAACAATATGTAAGAATTTGAGACTCATTCTTGAATCGTTCGACCTTGAAAACAACTTGTACCTTCATTATTGACTCGTTTGAACATGGAAACAACTTGTAAACTCTTGTAGGACCATTCTTAGCTCTTTTTAATAAGAAAACAATATGTAAGAATTTGAGACTCATTCTTGAATCGTTCGACCTTGAAAACAACTTGTACCTTCATTATTGACTCGTTTGAACGTGGAAACAACTTGTAAACTCTTGTAGGACCATTCTTAGCTCTTTTGAACAAGAAAACAAATCGTAACAATTTGAGGCTCATTCTTGACTCGTTCAAACTTGGAAAGAACTTGTAGCTTCATTATGGGCTCGTTTGAACATGGAAACAACTTGTAAACTCTTGTAGGACAATTCTTAGCTCTTTTGAAAGAGAAAACAATTTGTAACAATTTGAGGCTCATTCTTGACTCGTTCGACCTTGAAAACAACTTGTACCTTCATTATTGACTCGTTTGAACATGGAAACAACTTGTAAACTCTTGTAGGAGCATTCTTAGCTCTTTTGAACAAGAAAACAATTCGTAACAATTTGAGGCTCATTCTTGACTCGTTCGAACTTGGAAACAACTTATAGCATCATTGTTGACTCGTTTGAACATGAAAACAACTTGTAAACTCTTGTAGGACCATTCTTAGCTCTTTTGAACAAGAAAACAAATCGTAAAAATTTGAGGCTCATTCTTGACTCGTTCGAACTTGGAAACAACTTGTAGCTTCATTGTTGACTCGTTTGAACATGTGAACAACTTGTAAACTCTTGTAGGACAATTCTTAACTGTTTTGAACAAGAAAACAATTTGTCACAATTTGAGACTCATTCTTGAATCGTTTGAACTTGAAAACAACTTGTAACTTTATTATTGACTCGTTTGAAGATGTAAACAACTTGTAAACTCTTGTAGGACCATTCTTAGCTCTTTTTAATAAGAAAACAATATGTAAGAATTTGAGACTCATTCTTGAATCGTTCGACCTTGAAAACAACTTGTACCTTCATTATTGACTCGTTTGAACATGGAAACAACTTGTAAACTCTTGTAGGACCATTCTTAGCTCTTTTGAACAAGAAAACAAATCATAACAATTTGAGGCTCATTCTTGACTCGTTCAAACTTGGAAACAACTTGTAGCTTCATTATGGGCTCGTTTGAACATGGAAACAACTTGTAAACTTTTGTAGGACAATTCTTAGCTCTTTTAAAAGAGAAAACAATTTGTAACAATTTGAGGCTCATTCTTGACTTGTTCGACCTTGAAAACAACTTGTACCTTCATTATTGACTCGTTTGAACATGGAAACAACTTGTAAACTCTTGTAGGAGCATTCTTAGCTCTTTTGAACAAGAAAACAATTCGTAACAATTTGAGGCTCATTCTTGACTCGTTCAAACTTGGAAACAACTTGTAGCTTCATTATGGGCACGTTTGAACATGGAAACAACTTGTAAACTTTTGTAGGACAATTCTTAGCTCTTTTGAAAGATAAAACAATTTGTAACAATTTGAGGCTCATTCTTGACTTGTTCGACCTTGAAACCAGCTTGTACCTTCATTATTGACTCGTTTGAAGATGGAAACAACTTGTAAATTCTTGTAGGACCATTCTTAGCTCTTTTTAATAAGAAAACAATATGTAAGAATTTGAGACTCATTCTTGAATCGTTCGACCTTGAAAACAACTTGTACCTTCAATATTGACTCGTTTGAACATGGAAACAACTTGTAAACTCTTGTAGGACCATTCTTAGCTCTTTTTAATAAGAAAACAATATGTAAGAATTTGAGACTCATTCTTGAATCGTTCGACCTTGAAAACAACTTGTACCTTCATTATTGACTCGTTTGAACATGGAAATAACTTGTAAACTCTTGTAGGAGCATTCTTAGCTCTTTTGAACAAGAAAACAATTCGTAACAATTTGAGGCTCATTCTTGACTCGTTCAAACTTGGAAACAACTTGTAACTTCATTATGGGCTCGTTTGAACATGGAAACAACTTGTAAACTTTTGTAGGACAATTCTTAGCTCTTTTGAAAGATAAAACAATTTGTAACAATTTGAGGCTCATTCTTGACTTGTTCGACCTTGAAAACAGCTTGTACCTTCATTATTGACTCGTTTGAAGATGGAAACAACTTGTAAATTCTTGTAGGACCTTTCTTAGCTCTTTTTAATAAGAAAACAATATGTAAGAATTTGAGACTCATTCTTGAATCGTTCGACCTTGAAAACAACTTGTACCTTCAATATTGACTCGTTTGAACATGGAAACAACTTGTAAACTCTTGTAGGACCATTCTTAGCTCTTTTTAATAAGAAAACAATATGTAAGAATTTGAGACTCATTCTTGAATCGTTCGACCTTGAAAACAACTTGTACCTTCATTATTGACTCGTTTGAACATGGAAACAACTTGTAAACTCTTGTAGGACCATTCTTAGCTCTTTTGAACAAGAAAACAAATCGTAACAATTTGAGGCTCATTCTTGACTCGTTCAAACTTGGAAACAACTTGTAGCTTCATTATGGGCTCGTTTGAACATGGAAACAACTTGTAAACTTTTGTAGGACAATTCTTAGCTCTTTTGAAAGAGAAAACAATTTGTAACAATTTGAGGCTCATTCTTGACTTGTTCGACCTTGAAAACAACTTGTACCTTCATTATTGACTCGTTTGAACATGGAAACAACTTGTAAACTCTTGTAGGAGCATTCTTAGCTCTTTTGAACAAGAAAACAATTCGTAACAATTTGAGGCTCATTCTTGACTCGTTCGAACTTGGAAACAACTTATAGCATCATTGTTGACTCGTTTGAACATGAAAACAACTTGAAAACTCTCTTAGGACCATTCTTAGCTCTTTTGAGCAAGAAAACAATTGGTAACAATTTGAGACTCATTCATGAATCGTTCGACCTTGAAAACAACTTGTACCTTCATTATTGACTCGTTTGAAGATGGAAACAACTTGTAAACTCTTGTAGGACCATTCTTAGCTCTTTTGAACAAGAAAACAAATCGTAACAATTTGAGGCTCATTCTTGACTCGTTCAAACTTGGAAACAACTTGTAGCTTCACTATGGGCTCGTTTGAACATGGAAACAACTTGAAAACTCTTGTAGGACCATTCATAGCTCTTTTGAAAAAGAAAACAATTTGAGACTCATTCTTGAATCGTTCGACCTAGAAAACAGCTTGTACCTTCATTATTGACTCGTTTGAAGATGGAAACAACTTGTAAACTCTTGTAGGACCATTCTTAGCTCTTTTTAATAAGAAAACAATATGTAAGAATTTGAGACTCATTCTTGAATCGTTCGACCTTGAAAACAACTTGTACCTTCATTATTGACTGGTTTAACATGGAAACAACTTGTAAACTCTTGTAGGACCATTCTTAGCTCTTTTTAATAAGAAAACAATATGTAAGAATTTGAGACTCATTCTTGAATCGTTCGACCTTGAAAACAACTTGTACCTTCATTATTGACTCGTTTGAACGTGGAAACAACTTGTAAACTCTTGTAGGACCATTCTTAGCTCTTTTGAACAAGAAAACAAATCGTAACAATTTGAGGCTCATTCTTGACTCGTTCAAACTTGGAAAGAACTTGTAGCTTCATTATGGGCTCGTTTGAACATGGAAACAACTTGTAAACTCTTGTAGGACAATTCTTAGCTCTTTTGAAAGAGAAAACAATTTGTAACAATTTGAGGCTCATTCTTCACTCGTTCGACCTTGAAAACAACTTGTACCTTCATTATTGACTCGTTTGAACATGGAAACAACTTGTAAACTCTTGTAGGAGCATTCTTAGCTCTTTTGAACAAGAAAACAATTCGTAACAATTTGAGGCTCATTCTTGACTCGTTCGAACTTGGAAACAACTTATAACATCATTGTTGGCTCGTTTGAACATGAAAACAACTTGAAAACTCTCTTAGGACCATTCTTAGCTCTTTTGAGCAAGAAAACAATTGGTAACAATTTGAGACTCATTCATGAATCGTTCGACCTTGAAAACAACTTGTACCTTCATTATTGACTCGTTTGGAGATGGAAACAACTTGTAAACTCTTGTAGGACCATTCTTAGCTCTTTTGAACAAGAAAACAAATCGTAACAATTTGAGGCTCATTCTTGACTCGTTCAAACTTGGAAACAACTTGTAGCTTCATTGTTGACTCGTTTGAACATGTGAACAACTTGTAAACTCTTGTAGGACAATTGTTAGTTCTTTTGAACAAGAAAACAATTTGTCACAATTTGAGACTCATTCTTGAATCGTTCGAACTTGAAAACAACTTGTAACTTTATTATTGACTCGTTTGAACATGGAAACAACTTGTAAACTCTTGTAAGACCATTCTTAGCTCTTTTGAACAAGAAAACAATTCGTAACAATTTGAGGCTCATTCTTCACTCGTTCGAACTTGGAAACAACTTGTAGCTTCATTGTTGACTCGTTTGAACATGGAAACAACTTGAAAACTCTTGTAGGACCATTCTTAGCTCTTTTGAACAAAAAAACAATTTGTAACAATTTGAGACTCATTCTTGAGTCGTTCGAACTTGAAAACAACTTGTAACTTCATTATTGTCTCGTTTGAACATGGAAACAACTTGTAAACTCTTGTAGGACCATTCTTAGCTCTTCTGAACAAGAAAACAATTCGTAACAATTTGAGGCTCATTCTTGACTCGTTCGAACTTAGAAACAACTTGTAGCTTCATTGTTGAATCGTTTGAACATGGAAACAACATTAAAACTCTTGTAGGACCATTCTTAGCTCTTTCTAATAACAAAACAATATGTAACAATTTGAGACTCATTCTTGAATCGTTCGACCTTGAAAACAACTTGTACCTTCATTATTGACTCGTTTGAACATGGAAACAACTTGTAAACTCCTGTAGGATTATTCTTAGCTCTTTTGAACAAGAAAACAATTCGTAACAATTTGAGTCTCATTCTTGACTCGTTCGAACTTAGAAACAACTTGTAACTTCATTGTTGAATCGTTTGAACATGGAAACAACATAAAAACTCTTGTAGGACCATTCTTAGCTCTTTCTAATAAGAAAACAATATGTAACAATTTGAGACTCATTCTTGAATCGTTCGACCTTGAAAACAACTTGTACCTTCATTATTGACTCGTTTGAACATGGAAACAACTTGTAAACTCTTGTAGGACCATTCTTAGCTCTTTTGAACAAGAAAACAATTCGTAACAATTTGAGGCTCATTCTTGACTCGTTCGAACTTGGAAACAACTTGTAGCTTTATTGTGGGCTCGTTTGAACATGGAAACAACTTGTAAACTCTTGTAGGACCATTCTTAGCTCTTTTTAATAAGAAAACAATATGTAAGAATTTGAGACTCATTCTTGAATCGTTCGACCTTGAAAACAACTTGTACCTTCATTACTGACTCGTTTGAACATGGAAACAACTTGTAAACTCTTGTAGGACCATTCTTAGCTCTTTTGAACAAGAAAACAAATTGTAAAAATTTGAGGCTCATTCTTGACTCGTTCAAACTTGGAAACAACTTTTAGCTTCATTATGGGCTCGTTTGAACATGGAAACAACTTGTAAACTCTTGTAGGACAATTCTTAGCTCTTTTGAAAGAGAAAACAATTTGTAACAATTTGAGGCTCATTCTTGACTCGTTCGACCTTGAAAACAACTTGTACCTTCATTATTGACTCGTTTGAACATGGAAAAAACTTGTAAACTCTTGTAGGAGCATTCTTAGCTCTTTTGAACAAGAAAACAATTCGTAACAATTTGAGGCTCATTCTTGACTCGTTCGAACTTGGAAACAACTTGTAGCTTCATTGTTGACTCGTTTGAACATGAAAACAACTTGAAAACTCTCGTACGACAATTCTTAGCTCTTTTGAGCAAGAAAACAATTGGTAACAATTTGAGACTCATTCATGAATCGTTCGACCAAGTAAACAACTTGTACCTTTATTATTGACTCGTTTGAAGATGGAAACAACTTGTAAACTCTTGTAGGACCATTCTTAGCTCTTTTGAACAAGAAAACAAATCGTAACAATTTGAGGCTCATTCTTGACTCGTTCAAACTTGGAAACAACTTGTAGCTTCATTGTTGACTCGTTTGAACATGTGAACAACTTGTAAACTCTTGTAGGACAATTGTTCGTTCTTTTGAACAAGAAAACAATTTGTCACAATTTGAGACTCATTCTTGAATCGTTCGAACTTGAAAACAACTTGTAACTTTATTATTGACTCGTTTGAACATGGAAATAACTTGTAAACTCTTGTAAGACCATTCTTAGCTCTTTTGAACAAGAAAAAAATCGTAACAATTTGAGGCTCATTCTTCACTCGTTCGAACTTGGAAACAACTTGTAGCTTCATTATTGACTCGTTTGAACATGGAAACAACTTGAAAACTCTTGTAGGACCATTCTTAGCTCTTTTGAACAAAAAAACAATTTGTAACAATTTGAGACTCATTCTTGAGTCAATCGAACTTGAAAACAACTTATAACTTCATTATTGTCTCGTTTGAACATGGAAACAACTTGTAAACTCTTGTAGGACCATTCTTAGCTCTACTGAACAAGAAAACAATTCGTAACAATTTGAGGCTCATTCTTGACTCGTTCGAACTTAGAAACAACTTGTAGCTTCATTGTTGAATCGTTTGAACATGGAAACAACATAAAAACTCTTGTAGGACCATTCTTAGCTCTTTCTAATAAGAAAACAATATGTAACAATTTGAGACTCATTCTTGAATCGTTCGACCTTGAAAACAACTTGTACCTTCATTATTGACTCGTTTGAACATGGAAACAACTTGTAAACTCTTGTAGGACCATTCTTAGCTCTTTTGAACAAGAAAACAATTCGTAACAATTTGAGGCTCATTCTTGACTCGTTCGAACTTAGAAACAACTTGTAGCTTCATTGTTGAATCGTTTGAACATGGAAACAACATAAAAACTCTTGTAGGACCATTCTTAGCTCTTTCTAATAAGAAAACAATATGTAACAATTTGAGTCTCATTCTTGAATCGTTCGACCTTGAAAACAACTTGTACCTTCATTATTGACTCGTTTGAACATGGAAACAACTTGTAAACTCTTGTAGGACCATTCTTAGCTCTTTTGAACAAGAAAATAATTCGTAACAATTTGAGGCTCATTCTTGACTCGTTCGAACTTGGAAACAACTTGTAGCTTCATTGTTGGCTCGTTTGAACATGGAAATAACTTGTAAACTCTTGTAGGACCATTCTTAGCTCTTTTTAATAAGAAAACAATATGTAAGAATTTGAGACTCATTCTTGAATCGTTCGACCTTGAAAACAAGTTGTACCTTCATTATTGACTCGTTTGAACATGGAAACAACTTGTAAACTCTTGTAGGACCATTCTTAGCTCTTTTGAACAAGAAAACAAATCGTAACAATTTGAGGCTCATTCTTGACTCGTTCAAACTTGGAAACAACTTGTAACTTCATTATGGGCTCGTTTGAACATGGAAACAACTTGTAAACTCTTGTAGGACAATTCTTAGCTCTTTTGAAAGAGAAAACAATTTGTAACAATTTGAGGCTCATTCTTGACTCGTTCGACCTTGAAAAAAACTTGTACCTTCATTATTGACTCGTTTGAACATGGAAAAAACTTGTAAACTCTTGTAGGAGCATTCTTAGCTCTTTTGAACAAGAAAACAATTCGTAACAATTTGAGGCTCATTCTTGACTCGTTCGAACTTGGAAACAACTTGTAGCTTCATTGTTGACTCATTTGAACATGAAAACAACTTGAAAACTCTCGTAGGACAATTCTTAGCTCTTTTGAGCAAGAAAACAATTGGTAACAATTTGAGACTCATTCATGAATAGTTCGACCTAGTAAACAACTTGTACCTTCATTATTGACTCGTTTGAAGATGGAAACAACTTGTAAACTCTTGTAGGACCATTCTTAGCTCTTTTGAACAAGAAAACAAATCGTAACAATTTAAGGCTCATTTTTGACTCGTTCAAACTTGGAAACAACTTGTAGCTTCATTGTTGACTCGTTTGAACATGTGAACAACTTGTAAACTCTTGTAGGACAATTGTTAGTTCTTTTGAACAAGAAAACAATTTGTTACAATTTGAGACTCATTCTTGAATCGTTCGAACTTGAAAACAACTTGTAACTTTATTATTGACTCGTTTGAACATGGAAACAACTTGTAAACTCTTGTAAGATCATTCTTAGCTCTTTTGAACAAGAAAACAATTCGTAACAATTTGAGGCTCATTCTTCACTCGTTCGAACTTGGAAACAACTTGTAGCTTCATTGTTGACTCGTTTGAACATGGAAACAACTTGAAAACTCTTGTAGGACCATTCTTAGCTCTTTTGAACAAAAAAACAATTTGTAACAATTTGAGACTCATTCTTGAGTCGTTCGAACTTGAAAACAACTTGTAACTTCATTATTGTCTCATTTGAACATGGAAACAACTTGTAAACTCTTGTAGGAACATTCTTAGCTCTTCTGAACAAGAAAACAATTCGTAACAATTTGAGGCTCATTCTTGACTCGTTCGAACTTAGAAACAACTTGTAGCTTCATTGTTGAATCGTTTGAACATGGAAACAACATAAAAACTCTTGTAGGACCATTCTTAGCTCTTTCTAATAAGAAAACAATATGTAACAATTTGAGACTCATTCTTGAATCGTTCGACCTTGAAAACAACTTGTACCTTCATTATTGACTCGTTTGAACATGGAAACAACTTGTAAACTCCTGTAGGACCATTCTTAGCTCTTTTGAACAAGAAAACAATTCGTAACAATTTGAGTCTCATTCTTGACTCGTTCGAACTTAGAAACAACTTGTAACTTCATTGTTGAATCGTTTGAACATGGAAACAACATAAAAACTCTTGTAGGACCATTCTTAGCTCTTTCTAATAAGAAAACAATATGTAACAATTTGAGACTCATTCTTGAATCGTTCGACCTTGAAAACAACTTGTACCTTCATTATTGACTCGTTTGAACATGGAAACAACTTGTAAACTCTTGTAGGACCATTCTTAGCTCTTTTGAACAAGAAAACAATTCGTAACAATTTGAGGCTCATTCTTGACTCGTTCGAACTTGGAAACAACTTGTAGCTTTATTGTGGGCTCGTTTGAACATGGAAACAACTTGTAAACTCTTGTAGGACCATTCTTAGCTCTTTTTAATAAGAAAACAATATGTAAGAATTTGAGACTCATTCTTGAATCGTTCGACCTTGAAAACAACTTGTACCTTCATTACTGACTCGTTTGAACATGGAAACAACTTGTAAACTCTTGTAGGACCATTCTTAGCTCTTTTGAACAAGAAAACAAATCGTAAAAATTTGAGGCTAATTCTTGACTCGTTCAAACTTGGAAACAACTTTTAGCTTCATTATGGGCTCGTTTGAACATGGAAACAACTTGTAAACTCTTGTAGGATAATTCTTAGCTCTTTTGAAAGAGAAAACAATTTGTAACAATTTGAGGCTCATTCTTGACTCGTTCGACCTTGAAAACAACTTGTACCTTCATTATTGACTCGTTTGAACATGGAAAAAACTTGTAAACTCTTGTAGGACCATTCTTAGCTCTTTTGAACAAGAAAACAATTCGTAACAATTTGAGGCTCATTCTTGACTCGTTCGAACTTGGAAACAACTTGTAGCTTCATTGTTGGCTCGTTTGAACATGGAAATAACTTGTAAACTCTTGTAGGACCATTCTTAGCTCTTTTTAATAAGAAAACAATATGTAAGAATTTGAGACTCATTCTTGAATCGTTCGACCTTGAAAACAAGTTGTACCTTCATTATTGACTCGTTTGAACATGGAAACAACTTGTAAACTCTTGTAGGACCATTCTTAGCTCTTTTGAACAAGAAAACAAATCGTAACAATTTGAGGCTCATTCTTGACTCGTTCAAACTTGGAAACAACTTGTAACTTCATTATGGGCTCGTTTGAACATGGAAACAACTTGTAAACTCTTGTAGGACCATTCATAGCTCTTTTGAAAGAGAAAACAATTTGTAACAATTTGAGGCTCATTCTTGACTCGTTCGACCTTGAAAACAACTTGTACCTTCATTATTGACTCGTTTGAACATGGAAAAAACTTGTAAACTCTTGTAGGAGCATTCTTAGCTCTTTTGAACAAGAAAACAATTCGTAACAATTTGAGGCTCATTCTTGACTCGTTCGAACTTGGAAACAACTTGTAGCTTCATTGTTGACTCGTTTGAACATGAAAACAACTTGAAAACTCTCGTAGGACAATTCTTAGCTCTTTTGAGCAAGAAAACAATTGGTAACAATTTGAGACTCATTCATGAATCGTTCGACCTAGTAAACAACTTGTACCTTCATTATTGACTCGTTTGAAGATGGAAACAACTTGTAAACTCTTGTAGGACCATTCTTAGCTCTTTTGAACAAGAAAACAAATCGTAACAATTTGAGGCTCATTCTTGACTCGTTCAAACTTGGAAACAACTTGTAGCTTCATTGTTGACTCGTTTGAACATGTGAACAACTTGTAAACTCTTGTAGGACAATTGTTAGTTCTTTTGAACAAGAAAACAATTTGTCACAATTTGAGACTCATTCTTGAATCGTTCGAACTTGAAAACAACTTGTAACTTTATTATTGACTCGTTTGAACATGGAAACAACTTGTAAACTCTTGTAAGACCATTCTTAGCTCTTTTGAACAAGAAAACAATTCGTAACAATTTGAGGCTCATTCTTCACTCGTTCGAACTTGGAAACAACTTGTAGCTTCATTGTTGACTCGTTTGAACATGGAAACAACTTGAAAACTCTTGTAGGACCATTCTTAGCTCTTTTGAACAAAAAAACAATTTGTAACAATTTGAGACTCATTCTTGAGTCGTTCGAACTTGAAAACAACTTGTAACTTCATTATTGTCTCGTTTGAACATGGAAACAACTTGTAAACTCTTCTAGGACCATTCTTAGCTCTTCTGAACAAGAAAACAATTCGTAACAATTTGAGGCTCATTCTTGACTCGTTCGAACTTAGAAACAACTTGTAGCTTCATTGTTGAATCGTTTGAACATGGAAACAACATAAAAACTCTTGTAGGACCATTCTTAGCTCTTTCTAATAAGAAAACAATATGTAACAATTTGAGACTCATTCTTGAATCGTTCGACCTTGAAAACAACTTGTACCTTCATTATTGACTCGTTTGAACATGGAAACAACTTGTAAACTCCTGTAGGACTATTCTTAGCTCTTTTGAACAAGAAAACAATTCGTAACAATTTGAGTCTCATTCTTGACTCGTTCGAACTTAGAAACAACTTGTAACTTCATTGTTGAATCGTTTGAACATGGAAACAACATAAAAACTCTTGTAGGACCATTCTTAGCTCTTTCTAATAAGAAAACAATATGTAACAATTTGAGACTCATTCTTGAATCGTTCGACCTTGAAAACAACTTGTACCTTCATTATTGACTCGTTTGAACATGGAAACAACTTGTAAACTCTTGTAGGACCATTCTTAGCTCTTTTGAACAAGAAAACAATTCGTAACAATTTGAGGCTCATTCTTGACTCGTTCGAACTTGGAAACAACTTGTAGCTTTATTGTGGGCTCGTTTGAACATGGAAACAACTTGTAAACTCTTGTAGGACCATTCTTAGCTCTTTTTAATAAGAAAACAATATTTAAGAATTTGAGACTCATTCTTGAATCGTTCGACCTTGAAAACAACTTGTACCTTCATTACTGACTCGTTTGAACATGGAAACAACTTGTAAACTCTTGTAGGACCATTCTTAGCTCTTTTGAACAAGAAAACAAATCGTAAAAATTTGAGGCTCATTCTTGACTCGTTCAAACTTGGAAACAACTTTTAGCTTTATTATGGGCTCGTTTGAACATGGAAACAACTTGAAAACTCTCGTACGACAATTCTTAGCTCTTTTGAGCAAGAAAACAATTGGTAACAATTTGAGACTCATTCATGAATCGTTCGACCTAGTAAACAACTTGTACCTTCATTATTGACTCGTTTGAAGATGGAAACAACTTGTAAACTCTTGTAGGACCATTCTTAGCTCTTTTGAACAAGAAAACAAATCGTAACAATTTGAGGCTCATTCTTGACTCGTTCAAACTTGGAAACAACTTGTAGCTTCATTGTTGACTCGTTTGAACATGTGAACAACTTGTAAACTCTTGTAGGACAATTGTTCGTTCTTTTGAACAAGAAAACAATTTGTCACAATTTGAGACTCATTCTTGAATCGTTCGAACTTGAAAACAACTTGTAACTTTATTATTGACTCGTTTGAACATGGAAATAACTTGTAAACTCTTGTAAGACCATTCTTAGCTCTTTTGAACAAGAAAAAAATCGTAACAATTTGAGGCTCATTCTTCACTCGTTCGAACTTGGAAACAACTTGTAGCTTCATTATTGACTCGTTTGAACATGGAAACAACTTGAAAACTCTTGTAGGACCATTCTTAGCTCTTTTGAACAAAAAAACAATTTGTAACAATTTGAGACTCATTCTTGAGTCAATCGAACTTGAAAACAACTTATAACTTCATTATTGTCTCGTTTGAACATGGAAACAACTTGTAAACTCTTGTAGGACCATTCTTAGCTCTACTGAACAAGAAAACAATTCGTAACAATTTGAGGCTCATTCTTGACTCGTTCGAACTTAGAAACAACTTGTAGCTTCATTGTTGAATCGTTTGAACATGGAAACAACATAAAAACTCTTGTAGGACCATTCTTAGCTCTTTCTAATAAGAAAACAATATGTAACAATTTGAGACTCATTCTTGAATCGTTCGACCATGAAAACAACTTGTACCTTCATTATTGACTCGTTTGAACATGGAAACAACTTGTAAACTCTTGTAGGACCATTCTTAGCTCTTTTGAACAAGAAAACAATTCGTAACAATTTGAGGCTCATTCTTGACTCGTTCGAACTTAGAAACAACTTGTAGCTTCATTGTTGAATCGTTTGAACATGGAAACAACATAAAAACTCTTGTAGGACCATTCTTAGCTCTTTCTAATAAGAAAACAATATGTAACAATTTGAGTCTCATTCTTGAATCGTTCGACCTTGAAAACAACTTGTACCTTCATTATTGACTCGTTTGAACATGGAAACAACTTGTAAACTCTTGTAGGACCATTCTTAGCTCTTTTGAACAAGAAAATAATTCGTAACAATTTGAGGCTCATTCTTGACTCGTTCGAACTTGGAAACAACTTGTAGCTTCATTGTTGGCTCGTTTGAACATGGAAATAACTTGTAAACTCTTGTAGGACCATTCTTAGCTCTTTTTAATAAGAAAACAATATGTAAGAATTTGAGACTCATTCTTGAATCGTTCGACCTTGAAAACAAGTTGTACCTTCATTATTGACTCGTTTGAACATGGAAACAACTTGTAAACTCTTGTAGGACCATTCTTAGCTCTTTTGAACAAGAAAACAAATCGTAACAATTTGAGGCTCATTCTTGACTCGTTCAAACTTGGAAACAACTTGTAACTTCATTATGGGCTCGTTTGAACATGGAAACAACTTGTAAACTCTTGTAAGACAATTCTTAGCTCTTTTGAAAGAGAAAACAATTTGTAACAATTTGAGGCTCATTCTTGACTCGTTCGACCTTGAAAAAAACTTGTACCTTCATTATTGACTCGTTTGAACATGGAAAAAACTTGTAAACTCTTGTAGGAGCATTCTTAGCTCTTTTGAACAAGAAAACAATTCGTAACAATTTGAGGCTCATTCTTGACTCGTTCGAACTTGGAAACAACTTGTAGCTTCATTGTTGACTCATTTGAACATGAAAACAACTTGAAAACTCTCGTAGGACAATTCTTAGCTCTTTTGAGCAAGAAAACAATTGGTAACAATTTGAGACTCATTCATGAATCGTTCGACCTAGTAAACAACTTGTACCTTCATTATTGACTCGTTTGAAGATGGAAACAACTTGTAAACTCTTGTAGGACCATTCTTAGCTCTTTTGAACAAGAAAACAAATCGTAACAATTTGAGGCTCATTCTTGACTCGTTCAAACTTGGAAACAACTTGTAGCTTCATTGTTGACTCGTTTGAACATGTGAACAACTTGTAAACTCTTGTAAGACAATTGTTAGTTCTTTTGAACAAGAAAACAATTTGTTACAATTTGAGACTCATTCTTGAATCGTTCGAACTTGAAAACAACTTGTAACTTTATTATTGACTCGTTTGAACATGGAAACAACTTGTAAACTCTTGTAAGACCATTCTTAGCTCTTTTGAACAAGAAAACAATTCGTAACAATTTGAGGCTCATTCTTCACTCGTTCGAACTTGGAAACAACTTGTAGCTTCATTGTTGACTCGTTTGAACATGGAAACAACTTGAAAACTCTTGTAGGACCATTCTTAGCTCTTTTGAACAAAAAAACAATTTGTAACAATTTGAGACTCATTCTTGAGTCGTTCGAACTTGAAAACAACTTGTAACTTCATTATTGTCTCATTTGAACATGGAAACAACTTGTAAACTCTTGTAGGACCATTCTTAGCTCTTCTGAACAAGAAAACAATTCGTAACAATTTGAGGCTCATTCTTGACTCGTTCGAACTTAGAAATAACTTGTAGCTTCATTGTTGAATCGTTTGAACATGGAAACAACATAAAAACTCTTGTAGGACCATTCTTAGCTCTTTCTAATAAGAAAACAATATGTAACAATTTGAGACTCATTCTTGAATCGTTCGACCTTGAAAACAACTTGTACCTTCATTATTGACTCGTTTGAACATGGAAACAACTTGTAAACTCCTGTAGGACCATTCTTAGCTCTTTTGAACAAGAAAACAATTCGTAACAATTTGAGTCTCATTCTTGACTCGTTCGAACTTAGAAACAACTTGTAACTTCATTGTTGAATCGTTTGAACATGGAAACAACATAAAAACTCTTGTAGGACCATTCTTAGCTCTTTCTAATAAGAAAACAATATGTAACAATTTGAAACTCATTCTTGAATCGTTCGACCTTGAAAACAACTTGTACCTTCATTATTGACTCGTTTGAACATGGAAACAACTTGTAAACTCTTGTAGGACCATTCTTAGCTCTTTTGAACAAGAAAACAATTCGTAACAATTTGAGGCTCATTCTTGACTCGTTCGAACTTGGAAACAACTTGTAGCTTTATTGTGGGCTCGTTTGAACATGGAAACAACTTGTAAACTCTTGTAGGACCATTCTTAGCTCTTTTTAATAAGAAAACAATATGTAAGAATTTGAGACTCATTCTTGAATCGTTCGACCTTGAAAACAACTTGTACCTTCATTACTGACTCGTTTGAACATGGAAACAACTTGTAAACTCTTGTAGGACCATTCTTAGCTCTTTTGAACAAGAAAACAAATCGTAAAAATTTGAGGCTAATTCTTGACTCGTTCAAACTTGGAAACAACTTTTAGCTTCATTATGGGCTCGTTTGAACATGGAAACAACTTGTAAACTCTTGTAGGACAATTCTTAGCTCTTTTGAAAGAGAAAATAATTTGTAACAATTTGAGGCTCATTCTTGACTCGTTCGACCTTGAAAACAACTTGTACCTTCATTATTGACTCGTTTGAACATGGAAAAAACTTGTAAACTCTTGTAGGACCATTCTTAGCTCTTTTGAACAAGAAAACAATTCGTAACAATTTGAGGCTCATTCTTGACTCGTTCGAACTTGGAAACAACTTGTAGCTTCATTGTTGACTCGTTTGAACATGAAAACAACTTGAAAACTCTCGTAGGACAATTCTTAGCTCTTTTGAGCAAGAAAACAATTGGTAACAATTTGAGACTCATTCATGAATCGTTCGACCTAGTAAACAACTTTTACCTTCATTATTGACTCGTTTGAAGATGGAAACAACTTGTAAACTCTTGTAGGACCATTCTTAGCTCTTTTGAACAAGAAAACAAATCGTAACAATTTGAGGCTCATTCTTGACTCGTTCAAACTTGGAAACAACTTGTAGCTTCATTGTTGACTCGTTTGAACATGTGAACAACTTGTAAACTCTTGTAGGACAATTGTTAGTTCTTTTGAACAAGAAAACAATTTGTCACAATTTGAGACTCATTCTTGAATCGTTCGAACTTGAAAACAACTTGTAACTTTATTATTGACTCGTTTGAACATGGAAACAACTTGTAAACTCTTGTAAGACCATTCTTAGCTCTTTTGAACAAGAAAACAATTCGTAACAATTTGAGGCTCATTCTTCACTCGTTCGAACTTGGAAACAACTTGTAGCTTCATTGTTGACTCGTTTAAACATGGAAACAACTTGAAAACTCTTGTAGGACCATTCTTAGCTCTTTTGAACAAAAAAACAATTTGTAACAATTTGAGACTCATTCTTGAGTCGTTCGAACTTGAAAACAACTTGTAACTTCATTATTGTCTCGTTTGAACATGGAAACAACTTGTAAACTCTTGTAGGACCATTCTTAGCTCTTCTGAACAAGAAAACAATTCGTAACAATTTGAGGCTCATTCTTGACTCGTTCGAACTTAGAAACAACTTGTAGCTTCATTGTTGAATCGTTTGAACATGGAAACAACATAAAAACTCTTGTAGGACGATTCTTAGCTCTTTCTAATAAGAAAACAATATGTAACAATTTGAGACTCATTCTTGAATCGTTCGACCTTGAAAACAACTTGTACCTTCATTATTGACTCGTTTGAACATGGAAACAACTTGTAAACCCTTGTAGGACCATTCTTAGCTCTTTTGAACAAGAAAACAATTCGTAACAATTTGAGGCTCATTCTTGACTCGTTCGAACTTAGAAATAACTTGTAGCTTCATTGTTGAATCGTTTGAACATGGAAACAACATAAAAACTCTTGTAGGACCATTCTTAGCTCTTTCTAATAAGAAAACATTATGTAACAATTTGAGTCTCATTCTTGAATCGTTCGACCTTGAAAACAACTTGTACCTTCATTATTGACTCGTTTGAACATGGAAACAACTTGCAAACTCTTGTAGGACCATTCTTAGCTCTTTTGAACAAGAAAATAATTCGTAACAATTTGAGGCTCATTCTTGACTCGTTCGAACTTGGAAACAACTTGTAGCTTCATTGTTGGCTCGTTTGAACATGGAAATAACTTGTAAACTCTTGTAGGACCATTCTTAGCTCTTTTTAATAAGAAAACAATATGTAAGAATTTGAGACTCATTCTTGAATCGTTCGACCTTGAAAACAAGTTGTACCTTCATTATTGACTCGTTTGAACATGGAAACAACTTGTAAACTCTTGTAGGACCATTCTTAGCTCTTTTGAACAAGAAAACAAATCGTAACAATTTGAGGCTCATTCTTGACTCGTTCAAACTTGGAAACAACTTGTAACTTCATTATGGGCTCGTTTGAACATGGAAACAATTTGTAACAATTTGAGGCTCATTCTTGACTCGTTCGACCTTGAAAACAACTTGTACCTTCATTATTGACTCGTTTGAACATGGAAAAAACTTGTAAACTCTTGTAGGAGCATTCTTAGCTCTTTTGAACAAGAAAACAATTCGTAACAATTTGAGGCTCATTCTTGACTCGTTCGAACTTGGAAACAAATTGTAGCTTCATTGTTGACTCGTTTGAACATGAAAATAACTTGAAAACTCTCGTAAGACAATTCTTAGCTCTTTTGAGCAAGAAAACAATTGGTAACAATTTGAGACTCATTCATGAATCGTTCGACCTAGTAAACAACTTGTACCTTCATTATTGACTCGTTTGAAGATGGAAACAACTTGTAAACTCTTGTAGGACCATTCTTAGCTCTTTTGAACAAGAAAACAAATCGTAACAATTTGAGGCTCATTCTTGACTCGTTCAAACTTGGAAACAACTTGTAGCTTCATTGTTGACTCGTTTGAACATGTGAACAACTTGTAAACTTTTGTAGGATAATTGTTAGTTCTTTTGAACAAGAAAACAATTTGTCACAATTTGAGACTCATTCTTGAATCGTTCGAACTTGAAAATAACTTGTAACTTTATTATTGACTCGTTTGAACATGGAAACAACTTGTAAACTCTTGTAAGACCATTCTTAGCTATTTTGAACAAGAAAACAATTCGTAACAATTTGAGGCTCATTCTTCACTCGTTCGAACTTGGAAACAACTTGTAGCTTCATTGTTGACTCGTTTGAACATGGAAACAACTTGAAAACTCTTGTAGGACCATTCTTAGCTCTTTTGAACAAAAAAACAATTTGTAACAATTTGAGACTCATTCTTGAGTCGTTCGAACTTGAAAACAACTTGTAATTTCATTATTGTCTCGTTTGAACATGGAAACAACTTGTAAACTCATGTAGGACCATTCTTAGCTCTTCTGAACAAGAAAACAATTTGTAACAATTTGAGGCTCATTCTTGACTCGTTCGAACTTAGAAACAACTTGTAGCTTCATTGTTGAATCGTTTGAACATGGAAACAACATAAAAACTCTTGTAGGACCATTCTTAGCTCTTTCTAATAAGAAAACAATATGTAACAATTTGAGACTCATTCTTGAATCGTTCGACCTTGAAAACAACTTGTACCTTCATTATTGACTCGTTTGAACATGGAAACAACTTGTAAACTCTTGTAGGACCATTCTTAGCTCTTTTGAACAAGAAAACAATTCGTAACAATTTGAGTCTCATTCTTGACTCGTTCGAACTTAGAAACAACTTGTAACTTCATTGTTGAATCGTTTGAACATGGAAACAACATAAAAACTCTTGTAGGACCATTCTTAGCTCTTTCTAATAAGAAAACAATATGTAACAATTTGAGACTCATTCTTGAATCGTTCGACCTTGAAAACAACTTGTACCTTCATTATTGACTCGTTTGAACATGGAAACAACTTGTAAACTCTTGTAGGACCATTCTTAGCTCTTTTGAACAAGAAAACAATTCGTAACAATTTGAGGCTCATTCTTGACTCGTTCGAACTTGGAAACAACTTGTAGCTTTATTGTGGGCTCGTTTGAACATGGAAACAACTTGTAAACTCTTGTAGGACCATTCTTAGCTCTTTTTAATAAGAAAACAATATGTAAGAATTTGAGACTCATTCTTGAATCGTTCGACCTTGAAAACAACTTGTACCTTCATTACTGACTCGTTTGAACATGGAAACAACTTGTAAACTCTTGTAGGACCATTCTTAGCTCTTTTGAACAAGAAAACAAATCGTAAAAATTTGAGGCTCATTCTTGACTCGTTCAAACTTGGAAACAACTTTTAGCTTCATTATGGGCTCGTTTGAACATGGAAACAACTTGTAAACTCTTGTAGGACAATTCTTAGCTCTTTTGAAAGAGAAAACAATTTGTAACAATTTGAGGCTCATTCTTGACTCGTTCGACCTTGAAAACAACTTGTACCTTCATTATTGACTCGTTTGAACATGGAAAAAACTTGTAAACTCTTGTAGGACCATTCTTAGCTCTTTTGAACAAGAAAACAAATCGTAACAATTTGAGACTCATTCTTGACTCGTTCGAAGTTGGAAACAACTTGTAGCTTCATTGTTGACTCGTTTGAACATGGAAACAACTTGAAAACTCTTGTAGGACCATTCTTAGCTCTTTTGAACAAAAAAACAATTTGTAACAATTTGAGACTCATTCTTGAATCGTTCAAACTTGAAAACAACTTGTAACTTAATTATTGTCTCGTTTGAACATGGAAATAACTTGTAAACTCTTGTAGGACCATTCTTAGCTCTTTTGAACAAGAAAACAAATGGTAACAATTTGAGGCTCATTCTTGACTCGTTCAAACTTGGAAACAACTTGTAACTTCATTATGGGCTCGTTTGAACATGGAAACAACTTGTAAACTCTTGTAGGACAATTCTTAGCTCTTTTGAAAGAGAAAACAATTTGTAACAATTTGAGGCTCATTCTTGACTCGTTCGACCTTGAAAACAACTTGTACTTTCATTATTGACTCGTTTGAACATGGAAAAAACTTGTAAACTCTTGTAGGAGCATTCTTAGCTCTTTTGAATAAGAAAACAATTCGTAACAATTTGAGGCTCATTCTTGACTCGTTCGAACTTGGAAACAACTTGTAGCTTCATTGTTGACTCGTTTGAACATGAAAACAACTTGAAAACTCTCGTAGGACCATTCTTAGCTCTTTTGAACAAGAAAATAAATCGTAACAATTTGAGGCTCATGCTTAACTCGTTCAAACTTGGAAACAACTTGTAGCTTCATTGTTGACTCGTTTGAACATGTGAACAACTTGTAAACTCTTGTAGGACAATTGTTAGTTCTTTTGAACAAGAAAACAATTTGTCACAATTTGAGACTCATTCTTGAATCGTTCGAACTTGAAAACAACTTGTAACTTTATTATTGACTCGTTTGAACATGGAAACAACTTGTAAACTCTTGTAAGACCATTCTTAGCTCTTTTGAACAAGAAAACAATTCGTAACAATTTGAGGCTCATTCTTGAGTCGTTCGAACTTGAAAACAACTTTTAACTTCATTATTGTCTCGTTTGAACATGGAAACAACATAAAAACTCTTGTAGGACCATTCTTAGCTCTTTCTAATAAGAAAACAATATGTAACAATTTGAGGCTCATGCTTAACTCGTTCGAACTTGGAAACAACTTGTAGCTTCATTGTTGACTCGTTTGAACATGGAAACAACTTGAAAACTCTTGTAGGACCATTCTTAGCTCTTTTGAACAAAAAAATAATTTGTAACAATTTGAGACTTATTCTTGAATCGTTCGAACTTGAAAACAACTTGTAACTTCATTATTGTCTCGTTTGAACATGGAAACAACTTGTTAACTCTTGTAGGACCATTCTTAGCTCTTTTGAACAAGAAAACAATTCGTAACAATTTGAGGCTCATTCTTGACTCGTTCGAACTTAGAAACAACTTGTAGCTTCATTGTTGAATCGTTTGAACATGGAAACAACATAAAAACTCTTGTAGGACCATTCTTAGCTCTTTCTAATAAGAAAACAATATGTAACAATTTGAGACTCATTCTTGAATCGTTGGACCTTGAAAACAACTTGTACCTTCATTATTGACTCGTTTGAACATGGAAACAACTTGTAAACTCTTGTAGGACCATTCTTAGCTCTTTTGAACAAGAAAACAATTCGTAACAATTTGAGTCTCATTCTTGACTCGTTCGAACTTAGAAACAACTTGTAGCTTCATTGTTGAATCGTTTGAACATGGAAACAACATAAAAACTCTTGTAGGACCATTCTTAGCTCTTTCTAATAAGAAAACAATATGTAACAATTTGAGTCTCATTCTTGAATCGTTCGACCTTGAAAACAACTTGTACCTTCATTATTGACTCGTTTGAACATGGAAACAACTTGTAAACTCTTGTAGGACCATTCTTAGCTCTTTTGAACAAGAAAATAATTCGTAACAATTTGAGGCTCATTCTTGACTCGTTCGAACTAGGAAACAACTTGTAGCTTCATTATTGGCTCGTTTGAACATGGAAATAACTTGTAAACTCTTGTAGGACCATTCTTAGCTCTTTTTAATAAGAAAACAATATGTAATAATTTGAGACTCATTCTTGAATCGTTCGACCTTGAAAACAAGTTGTACCTTCATTATTGACTCGTTTGAACATGGAAACAACTTGTAAACTCTTGTAGGACCATTCTTAGCTCTTTTGAACAAGAAAACAAATCGTAACAATTTGAGGCTCATTCTTGGCTCGTTCAAACTTGGAAACAACTTGTAACTTCATTATGGGCTCGTTTGAACATGGAAACAACTTGTAAACTCTTGTAGGACAATTCTTAGCTCTTTTGAAAGAGAAAACAATTTGTAACAATTTGAGGCTCATTCTTGACTCGTTCGACCTTGAAAACAACTTGTACCTTCATTATTGACTCGTTTGAACATGGAAAAAACTTGTAAACTCTTGTAGGAGCATTCTTAGCTCTTTTGAACAAGAAAACAATTCGTAACAATTTGAGGCTCATTCTTGACTCGTTCGAACTTGGAAACAACTTGTAGCTTCATTGTTGACTCGTTTGAACATGAAAACAACTTGAAAACTCTCGTAGGACAATTCTTAGCTCTTTTGAGCAAGAAAACAATTGGTAACAATTTGAGACTCATTCATGAATCGTTCGACCTAGTAAATAACTTGTACCTTCATTATTGACTCGTTTGAAGATGGAAACAACTTGTAAACTCTTGTAGGACCATTCTTAGCTCTTTTGAACAAGAAAACAAATCGTAACAATTTGAGGCTCATTCTTGACTCGTTCAAACTTGGAAAAAACTTGTAGCTTCATTGTTGACTCGTTTGAACATGTGAACAACTTGTAAACTCTTGTAGGACAATTGTTAGTTCTTTTGAACAAGAAAACAATTTGTCACAATTTGAGACTCATTCTTGAATCGTTCGAACTTGAAAACAACTTGTAACTTTATTATTGACTCGTTTGAACATGGAAACAACTTGTAAACTCTTGTAAGACCATTCTTAGCTCTTTTGAACAAAAAAACAATTTGTACCAATTTGAGACTCATTCTTGAGTCGTTCGAACTTGAAAACAACTTGTAACTTCATTATTGTCTCGTTTGAACATGGAAATAACTTGTAAACTCTTGTAGGACCATTCTTAGCTCTTTTGAACAAGAAAACAATTCGTAACAATTTGAGGCTCATTCTTGACTCGTTCGAACTTAGAAACAACTTGTAGCTTCATTGTTGAATCGTTTGAACATGGAAACAACATAAAAACTCTTGTAGGACCATTCTTAGCTCTTTCTAATAAGAAAACAATATGTAACAATTTGAGACTCATTCTTGAATCGTTCGACCTTGAAAACAACTTGTACCTTCATTATTGACTCGTTTGAACATGGAAACAACTTGTAAACTCTTGTAGGACCATTCTTAGCTCTTTTGAATAAGAAAACAATTCGTAACAATTTGAGTCTCATTCTTGACTCGTTCGAACTTAGAAACAACTTGTAACTTCATTGTTGAATCGTTTGAACATGGAAACAACATAAAAACTCTTGTAGGACCATTCTTAGCTCTTTCTAATAAGAAAACAATATGTAACAATTTGAGACTCATTCTTGAATCGTTCGACCTTGAAAACAACTTGTACCTTCATTATTGACTCGTTTGAACATGGAAACAACTTGTAAACTCTTGTAGGACCATTCTTAGCTCTTTTGAACAAGAAAACAATTCGTAACAATTTGAGGATCATTCTTGACTCGTTCGAACTTGGAAACAACTTGTAGCTTTATTGTGGGCTCGTTTGAACATGGAAACAACTTGTAAACTCTTGTAGGACCATTCTTAGCTCTTTTTAATAAGAAAACAATATGTAAGAATTTGAGACTCATTCTTGAATCGTTCGACCTTGAAAACAACTTGTACCTTCATTATTGACTTGTTTGAACATGGAAACAACTTGTAAACTCTTGTAGGACCATTCTTAGCTCTTTTGAACAAGAAAACAAATCGTAAAAATTTGAGGCTCATTCTTGACTCGTTCAAACTTGGAAACAACTTTTAGCTTAATTATGGGCTCGTTTGAACATGGAAACAACTTGTAAACTCTTGTAGGACAATTCTTAGCTCTTTTGAAAGAGAAAACAATTTGTAACAATTTGAGGCTCATTCTTGACTCGTTCGACCTTGAAAACAACTTGTACCTTCATTATTGACTCGTTTGAACATGGAAACAACTTGTAAACTCTTCTAGGACCATTCTTAGCTCTTTTGAACAAGAAAACAATTCGTAACAATTTGAAGCTCATTCTTAACTCGTTCGAACTTGGAAACAACTTGTAGCTTCATTGTTGACTCGTTTGAACATGGAAACAACTTGAAAACTCTTGTAGGACCATTCTTAGCTCTTTTGAACAAAAAAACAATTTGTAACAATTTGAGACTCATTCTTGAATCGTTCGAACTTGAAAACAACTTGTAACTTAATTATTGTCTCGTTTGAACATGGAAATAACTTGTAAACTCTTGTAGGACCATTCTTAGCTCTTTTGAACAAGAAAACAAATCGTAACAATTTGAGGCTCATTCTTGACTCGTTCAAACTTGGAAACAACTTGTAACTTCATTATGGGCTCGTTTGAACATGGAAACAACTTGTAAACTCTTTTAGGACAATTCTTAGCTCTTTTGAAAGAGAAAACAATTTGTAACAATTTGAGGCTCATTCTTGACTCGTTCGACCTTGAAAACAACTTGTACCTTCATTATTGACTTGTTTGAACATGGAAAAAACTTGTAAACTCTTGTAGGAGCATTCTTAGCTCTTTTGAATAAGAAAACAATTCGTAACAATTTGAGGCTCATTCTTGACTCGTTCGAACTTGGAAACAACTTGTAGCTTCATTGTTGACTCGTTTGAACATGAAAACAACTTGAAAACTCTCGTAGGACCATTCTTAGCTCTTTTGAGCAAGAAAACAATTGGTAACAATTTGAGACCCATTCATGAATCGTTCGACCTAGTAAACAACTTGTACCTTCATTATTGACTCGTTTGAAGATGGAAACAACTTGTAAACTCTTGTAGGACCATTCTTAGCTCTTTTGAACAAGAAAATAAATCGTAACAATTTGAGGCTCATTCTTGACTCGTTCAAACTTGGAAACAACTTGTAGCTTCATTGTTGACTCGTTTGAACATGTGAACAACTTGTAAACTCTTGTAGGACAATTGTTAGTTCTTTTGAACAAGAAAACAATTTGTCACAATTTGAGACTCATTCTTTAATCGTTCGAACTTGAAAACAACTTGTAACTTTATTATTGACTCGTTTGAACATGGAAACAACTTGTAAACTCTTTTAAGACCATTCTTAGCTCTTTTGAACAAGAAAACAATTCGTAACAATTTGAGGCTCATTCTTCACTCGTTCGAACTTGGAAACAACTTGTAGCTTCATTGTTGACTCGTTTGAACATGGAAACAACTTGAAAACTCTTGTAGGACCATTCTTAGCTCTTTTGAACAAAAAAACAATTTGTAACAATTTGAGACTCATTCTTGAGTCGTTCGAACTTGAAAACAACTTTTAACTTCATTATTGTCTCGTTTGAACATGGAAATAACTTGTAAACTCTTGTAGGACCATTCTTAGCTCTTTTGAACAAGAAAACAATTCGTAACAATTTGAGGCTCATTCTTGACTCGTTCGAACTTAGAAACAACTTGTAGCTTCATTGTTGAATCGTTTGAACATGGAAACAACATAAAAACTCTTGTAGGACCATTCTTAGCTCTTTCTAATAAGAAAACAATATGTAACAATTTGAGACTCATTCTTGAATCGTTCGACCTTGAAAACAACTTGTACCTTCATTATTGACTCGTTTGAACATGGAAACAACTTGTAAACTCTTGTAGGACCATTCTTAGCTCTTTTGAACAAGAAAATAATTCGTAACAATTTGAGTCTCATTCTTGACTCGTTCGAACTTAGAAACAACTTGTAACTTCATTGTTGAATCGTTTGTGTGACGCCCTCCCGACCCGGGGTCTAGATCGGGGAGTCACTAACACTCTATATGCATGCACCCTAAATAACAATAATAGAAAATACGCATAAATATGACCCCGACTACTAGCCTGGTCCTTTCAAGGTAATGGTATGAAACAAGCCCACAACTATCTCCATTTATATTTACATTTACAGTAACCAAATTAATATTACAATTCCTGAAACATCTCAAAATCTACTAATAAAAGTACAAGACTAAACAAAGTCTTTTCCTTCCAACTCTGCCTCGATCCTACCTGTTCAATCTCAGCCAGCCTCACATAGTTCATGTATGACATATTTTTCCTGGCAGTCTGCTTAATACGGACCATGATTCTCAGAAGCTGTAGATGTTAGAAAATAAAAGAATGAGCTACAAAAGCTCAGCAAGTAACCATATAGGTTAAAAACAGTTCTACAGGCTTATATACATAATTTAGAAAGTCTTTTCTCAAAACCATGCTTTAAAATCATTACTGGACCTCATTGTCCCATAATTGTAATTAAAATACTCATCAGGGTATCCATTACTCGTAAAACTTTCTTTTATAAAACCACTGGCAGGGTTAAATAATTTCAATAACTGGTGCAAGGTAAATAAGAAACTGGAAAGTAATAATCAATTGCAAGTATAGGAGTAATCTGCAGGGTTAGATGGATAACACAAAGTAATGTACAACAGTTGGAACTAGTCAAATCAAGGTATATCTGACAGTTGAAGCTGTATATGACAGGTTATAACAAGGCATTTCATTATTCATTACTAATCATTTCAAAGTCCATTTGTATAAAACTGTCCTTTCATTAGGACTGATTCTTTCAAAACATTTTATAAAACTGTCCTCTCATTAGGACCTTTACTGCTTAAAAACAATTACTTTGGTTGAAGTTTTCTCACAACGCCAGACAATACGGGTGATCAGCCACGTAAAGTCCCCATAACGGACTAAAGTCCCTTTGGACATAAAGAGTACTCATAAAGGCACTTATTGCCATTGGCCTTGGGCTATCTCATTATAGCCATTGACTATCTCATTATAGTCTTCACATAAAAAGTGCTGGACCGGCGTCACTCGGCCTCTTACGCCTCCAACCTATAGGAATCCGCAGAAACCATTTTGATCGAAATTCCTATAATAACCAAAACCTTTCTTTTAAAGTTACCAAATCATTTGATGAAAAAGACTTCTTGAAAGTCGGATTCCATATTTAAATCCATTTTTAAGATCGTTAGACAGGGGTAAGGTTTATTCCAAGGTATGTCTCAAAACAAGGTTCTGTTGTAGTAAGGTAAACTGAAATCATAAACTGGGAATCCAAAACAAAGCTATAGTTGTAAAGTCAGGTTGCAAGGTCAATTCACAGGTATAACAAGATGTTTTGAAAACAGTTGTAAGGCATTTGATCATGATAGTAGTTAGACAATAACAACAGGGTACTTTCAGGGTTTAAAGTTTAAGTAACATAATTAAGGAAAATGGTGTAGACATAAGTCATAGTTCAAGGTTACTGATTTAAGATCTTTAAAACTAGTTTATAAGTTGTCGATAACAGTTCAGGGATTGAAAAGTTTAAAGTGCAATTAAAACTAGTATAAGGTTGCAGTTTAAGTCAAACAATTAAAGTGAAGCAGGCTGTAACTTAAAACAGTTGAGATAAAGTAAAATAATCGCAGGGTCATAAAACAGTTCATAAAACAGTGCTTAAGTTTAAAGAGATTAGGCAGTAGTTACTTGCCTTAACAAAGAATGCTACAGCTGTTGAACAGGTAGATTGCCTACACCAGACACTAACTCTCTACTTTAGCTTTCCCTTTGTCCTTCACCTCAATGTCCTTCGTAGCTACACATAAATAATACTATTTCAGAATCTCATAAACTCTCGACGTTCTCATTAACGTCTAACTGTTCTACCCTTTCGTTAACTGTAACCCCTTAACACATATATAACGTACAGCAGGCATATTCTACTATTCAATCACTTTCACGCTAAAAGACAATTAGCACATAGACACATATATTGATCCACAGTATTCCTGACTGATAGCCCTTTTCCTATACAGAAGTGGTGTGCCATTAATGTTTTACAAAGTCGTTTTAGTTTTAGCTAATTTTGGCAGCACCTCCTTTGTAATTGGAACTATCCGTCGGAATACAACCGACACAACCAAACATAAATGTCAATCATATCCCATTATACAACCACATTTGCACCAAATCCTTATCAAATAAGCAATAGCTATAACATTATACAATACTATTATCATTCAAAATGACTGAAGCAATCCAAATATCAACTGCTTATTTATATAGTCAATTCAGTTCTTAATTCAATTCTATATCATAACAACCAATGTTCAATTAATTAAACTCATATTGGTAATTAATGTATGAGATTTGAATATAGAATACATACATACATATATTTCGAAAAAGGCTGTCATGTATAACATAATTCAACCAAGCAATTTAGTTAATTCTAACAATCACTTAAGTTACGAATAACTATCCATCACAATGTATTACCTTAATAACAACTCCATATACTACTCATATTATACTATTTTCGAAAACAATTATATATATACATAATTATCATACATTTGAATTTACATAACCAAGTTGTAATCAACACTAATTTGACTATTTACCAACCAATTAATCCACGTTTCATCTCAATGATAGTCCCAACAACTTAGCATGCTTTGACTAAAATGTAGTACACATGAATTGCCCAGAAGATGAGTAATACAAACGGAAAATTCAAGAACCAATCTAAATTTGATATGCAATCGAAATTCACAACCGAACATATCAATTGACACTAGAATTTAACTACTAACCATGGGTGTACTTCTATCAATCGTATGAGAATTAATCATATAACTCGAACTATTCGAATAATTAGCACAAAATTGACATGCAACTCTATCTTCCCCAATTAAACATGACAATTAGTATCATAAATTGAATCACCAATTATGTATACACTCGAAATGTCCAAGCACACACATGTATATGCGGTTTTACTCAACTATCGAACGGCAACTTTGAAAACTATAGCCGAAAATATAAAATTTTGACATGCACCCTTCGATTAACAACACATCAAACTCATCACATCCACAACAATCATTCACGAGCTTCATTACTACCATATTAATACAAACGAAACTTATACAATGCCTTGAAATCGAAGTGCTGCAACTAAGTCGAAAAAATCACCATACAACTCGGGATTTAAACATGCAGCATCTATAATTATTAAAATTAGTATATAAATTACGTAGAGGCTCAAGTAACATCATTGCCATGACCTGCCAGCTCGTAATAGTCATCGCCGGCGGCCAAAGCTCCGGTGGAGTTCCGTTCATCGGATTCTCAACACCTAGCTTTGATTTCCTTGTTACCCATCATAGTTAACATCATAACATAGCTTCAGAATCATAGATAACCGACTAACAGGGCTTGCATGTTACTCTTCAACATAAATATACACACGGCAGCATATATACATATATATAGTTACATGCAAGGTACAAGAGTAATATATAAGCAAGAATCTAGCCACAAGGAAGTTATAATCATGCTTTAGAATCGAAATCGACCATGGGAATTCAAAGAGGAGCAAAAATCGCCCAAAACGAGAGAGAAAGTCGACCTCAAGTAACAACTGCAGAACAAAGAAAATGAAAGTGGGCGGTGGCTGATGTTATAAAGCTAGGGGCAAGGAAGTAATTTCACAATTCCCTTTTCTGAATTAAAACAATTTATAATTCGAATATTTATATAATTGGGGTGCAAAAATAAGTTTTATATTTTTAAAATTCAGATCATGAATTTAGAAACTTTCCCATATTTTTGAAATATTTTTCTGATGAATAAAGAATTAATTAAAAATCTTTGAAGTTTTAGTGCAGAAATAGAAAATGAGAGTAGAAAAATCATAAAAACAATTTTGGGCTCAAATAAAATAAACTTTTATTTTTCAAAAGTCTCAGAATATATAAGGAACATTTTGGAAAATATTTCATGATTTTTGGACATTCAAATAATTAAATATGGAATTTAGGAGAGTAATATCTCTAGAATAAAACAGGACTGAAAGATTTATATAAAATTACTAGGACTAGAATTAAATACATCACCATTTTTAGAAAGTCTCTAAAATCACATAGAAGCTTCATATAAAATTTCATAATTATTGGACACACCAATAATTTTATAAAAATCAAACAGTTACTCAATTAAGCATAAAAATCAATTAAACACTTAATTAAATCACTTAAGCATAATACAGTCAAACGGGCAGTCAACCAGACATATAAAATGATCATATATCATATCTTAACACATTAAAACACATAAATCATATACCCCATATTATTCAAATATATTTAATTATCTCGATCGTTACATTCTCCCCCCCTTAAAAAGATTCTGTCCCCAGAATCAGCCTAAGTAAACAAATAGGGATACTTCTCGAGCATTTCACTCTCAAGTTCCCAGGTGGATTCCTCAACTCGAGGATTTCTCCACAAAACCTTTACAAGCCTAACAGACTTATTCCTTAAAACCTTATCCTTATGATCCTGAATCTCTACAGGATGTTCTACATAGGACAAGTCGGGTTGAATCTCCAAGGGTTCATACTTTATCACATGACTCATGTCAGGATTATACTTTCTAAGCATAGATACGTGAAAAACATTGTGAATGTGCTGCATCTGTGGTGGTAGAGCTAATTCATATGCAACTCTCCCAACTTGCTTCAAAACTTCAAAAGGTCCTATATATCTTAGATTAAGCTTTCCTTTCTTGCCAAATCTACTAACACCTTTCCACGGAGAAATCTTTAACAACACTTGGTCACCTTCTTCAAAATTCATATCCTTCCTTGACTGGTCAGCATACTTCTTTTGCCTATCTTGAACAGCTAGCAATCTCTTCTGAATCAATTCAATCTTTTCTTTAGTTTGTTGAACTAACTCTGGACCCAAGATCTTCCGCTCACCAACTTCATTCCAACACACTGGTGATCTACACTTCCTTCCATACAAAGCTTCATACGGGGGCATCCCAATACTGGCATGATAACTGTTGTTATATGAAAACTCTACTAACAGTAGATGCTCGTCCCAACTTCCTTCAAAATCCAAGGCACAAATTCTCAACATGTCTTCGATGGTCTGAATTGTCCTTTCACTCTGGCCATCTGTCTGAGGATGATATGCAGTACTCATATTCAGCTTTGTTCCCAAACACTCTTGAAATTTCTTCCAAAATCTTGAATTGAATCTCGGGTCTCTGTCTGACACTATTGATACAGGAACACCATGTCGCATAACAATTTCTTTCAGGTACAAATGAACCAACTTGTCCAGTGAAAATCTTTCGTTGATCGGTAGAAAGTGCGCTGACTTGGTCAATCTGTCTATTATTACCCAGATAGCATCATGATTAGCTTTAGTCCTTGGCAGACCTACTACAAAATCCATAGCAAGATTGTCCCATTTCCATTCTGGAATCTCTAGTGGTTGCAACAATCCACTGGGTCTCTGATGTTCAGCTTTGACTCTCTGGCACGTATAACATTTACTGATCCACTCTGCTACATCTCTTTTCATGTTGGGCCACCAAAAATTTTCCTTCAAGTCTTTATACATCTTTGTGCTTCCTGGATGAATAGAGTATCTTGAACTATGTGCATCATGCAAAATTTCATTCTTGAGCTCTTGAACATTGGGGATCCAAATTCGTGAGGAAAACCTAAAGATTCCTTCACTGTCCTTCTGACTTCTTAACTCTTCTCCAGTCAACTTGACTCTGTCTTGACTCATCATCTAATCTTGACATCTCTTGATCTTTTCTAACAATTCTGGCTGAAAAGTCATTGTATACACCATCTCTTCCACTGAATCAGAACCACATATTTCTATTTCCAATTTCTCAAACTCTTTGATCAGTTCTTCAGAAGAAACCATTATATTCAATCTTTCCTTTCTACTTAAAGCATCTGCTACAACATTTGCCTTGCCTGGATGATAGTTGATCGTACAGTCGTAGTCTTTGATCAATTCCAACCATCTTCTCTGTCTCATGTTCAATTCTTTCTGAGTAAAGATATACTTCAAACTCTTGTGGTCAATATAAATCTCACACTTTTCTCCGTACAAGTAGTGCCTCCATATTTTCAGTGCGAACACAATGGCAGCTAATTCCAGATCATGTGTAGGATACTTCAATTCATGAGGTCTTAACTGCCTGGAAGCATATGCAATAACTTTCCCATGTTGCATCAAAACACATCCCAAGCCTTTGTGAGAAGCATCACTGTAGATAACGAAATTTCCTTGATCGTCAGGTAACACCAATACTGGGGCAGACACTAGTCTTCGCTTTAACTCTTCAAAACTTTCTTCACACTTCTCATTCCATACAAACTTTTCATTCTTGTCAACTTGGTCATAGGGGTAGCTATCTTTGAGAAATCTTGAACAAATCTTCGATAGTATCCCGCCAATCCCAGAAAACTTCTGACTTCTGTTGGAGTCCTTGGTCTTTCCCATTTCATCACCGCTTCTATCTTTGCCGGATCAACTTTGATACCTTCTCTGCTGACAACATGACCTAAGAATTGTACTTCCTTCAACCAAAATCCACATTTTGAAAACTTCGCATACAGCTTTTCCTTTCTTAAAGTCTCTAAAGCAATTCTCAAGTGATCTGCATGCTCTTCTTCTGACTTGGAATATATCAGGATGTCGTCGATGAAAACAATCACAAACTTGTCTAAATACTTTTTAAAAACTCTGTTCATCAGATCCATAAACGCTGCTGGGGCATTTGTCAATCCAAAAGCCATAACTAAAAATTCATAGTGTCCGTACCTTGTTCTGAATGCTGTTTTAGATACATCTTCAGGTTTGATCTTGAGTTGATGGTATCCGGACCTTAAATCAATTTTTGATAACCATTCGGCTCCTTTCAGCTGGTCGAAAAGATCATCGATCCTCGGCAACGGGTACTTGTTCTTGATGGTTAGCTTGTTTAATTCTCGGTAATCTATGCACAACCTCATGCTTCCATCTTTCTTCTTAACAAATAAAACTGGTGCTCCCCAGGGGGACACACTAGGCCTTATAATTCATTTATCCAAGAGATCTTGTATTTGACTCGCCAATTCTTTCATCTCAACTGGCGCCATTCTATATGGGGCTTTGGAAACTGGCTCAGTGCCCGGAGCTAAATCAATAGAGAATTCTATTTCCCTATCGGAAGGTAAGCCTGGCAATTCATCTGGAAATACATCGGGAAATTCATTGACTATAGGAACATCTTCCAATTGAACTGGCTCCTTCTCAGTGTCTACAACATAGGCTAGGTAAGCCTCACATCCTTGACGCAGAAATCTCTTTGCCTGAACGATATTCAAAAACTTCTTGACTTGTCGGGTACCTCGAAATTCCACTTCTTCTCCTTCTAGGGTTTTCACCTTTAACTTCTTATTCCTACAATCTATCTGAGCCTTGTACTCTGACAACCAATCCATCCCTAGAATTACATCAAATTCACCTAACTTAAAAGGTATCAAGTTAGCGAGAAAATGACAACTGCCTATTTCAATGTCACAACTAGGACAAACTTGGCTTACTGGAATCTTTGCCTGGTTAGCTACTTCTATAACTAAGGCTTGCTCCAAAGGTCGAACTTCACATTGCAATTTACCAAGAAAATCTTGAGATATAAAAGACTTAGTAGCTCCAGAATCAATCAATACACTAGCTTGGACTGAATTAACAGGAAGTGTACCTGATATCACATCCACATCCTGGATAGCCTCTTTCTGAGTCATGTTGAAGGTTCTTGCTCTAGATTGATGTGCTGAAGATTGAGACGGAGTTCCAGCTATTCGGAGAACATTGGTAGGCTGTGTAGGTTCCTTGCATTCCCTTGCCATGTGGCCTAGCTTGCCACACTTATAGCATTTGATCCCTGACTTTTGATTTTGATTCTGACTCTGACTGTTGCATTCCGCTGCATAATGTCCTTTCCTGTTGCATTTGAAGCAGGTAATATTGGGCTTATTATAAACTCCAGAGTGCTTCCTTCCACAAATCTTGCACTCAGGAACAAACTGTCTGACGGCCTTTGGCTGGTTGAAACCTTGAGCTTTATTGCTCTGTCTTCCTCTTCCATCATTACTATTCTTGATCTGCTGGAAATCACTTCTCTGACCTTCTGGCTTTCTGTGAAACTTGTTTCTGAAATTACCATGTCCCTGACTGTCTTCCTTAGCACCAAACTTTCTCTTTTTATTATCTTTCTCCTTCTGGGACATGTCACTTTCACCTTCCACGATCATTGCTTTCTGAACTATTGCAGTAAAGCTTTGCAGCTCAAAAACTGCCACCCTACTTCTAATCCATGGCCTTAGGCCTTGCTGAAACCTCTTAGCCTTCTTAACATCAGTATTGACAAATTCTGGCACAAACCTGGCCATCTCAGAAAACTTGGCCTCGTACTCTGCTACACTCATACCTCCTTGCTTCAATTCTAGAAATTTAATCTCCATCTGGTCCTTCATAAAACTAGGAAAGTACTTTTCTAAAAACAATTCTGTAAACTGATCCCAAGAAATCACGCCTTCACCCTGAAGCATCTTCGTAGACTCCCACCAGTAACCGGCTTCAGCTTTAAGAAAATAACTAGCATACTCAGTCTTCTTATCTTCATCTACGTCTACCAACTGAAAAGCTTTTTCCATCTCCTTAAGCCATGTCTGGGCTTCTACTGGGTCTGTGGATCCTTTGAATTCAGGTGGTTTCACTGCTTGAAAAGATTTAAAGGTAACTGCTGGGGGTGCGGAAGGTCTTTGCTGTTGCTGGGTTAAAAGAGCTGTTTGCTGTTGTAGCAACTGAATGAGTTGGGCAACTGTAGGGTCCATGGGATTTTGATCTTGCGTATTATGGTTCTGAGACGAATTTGAGGTGTTTCTTTTCCTTGGCGGCATTTACTATAGGGAAACAAGCAACTTATTAAGCAATACACTACACCATATTATAAACAGTTCAAATACTTTTAAAACCATTTGAGCATTAGAAACTCTATTTTAGAAATCAATCTTGTAGCATCATTACTACATAAGTTGCCTGTACAACAAGGATATAAAGGTTCTATCGAAAACAGGTTAGCACAACAAGTATAAATAAGGTACTGGTAAAGGTAAGGAACAGTTTATGGTCAAATGTGCAAAAAGGTAAATGACAGATATATCGGAAGTTACTGGAACTGAAAAGCAAACATACATAGATACTAAAAGTGCCAAAGTGCAGGATAAGTTAAAGTACAACCACGAAATAAAAGTACTGAGAAGAAAACAGAAGTAACATTTGAGCAAGTGTGCTAGAGGGCTCTAACAAATGTCCCTTCTAACACTCAAACATCCTGACATCTAATCACCCCTGTGATCCCTGTCTCTGGCAGCCCTGAGTCCAATCAGCAGTTCACTAAGCACCCGGGTCAACTCTCCTGCCCGCTCCGCCACATCATCTGGAAATGCTCTGGCCGCTATCTGCCTACGTCCCTCTTCCTCGACAGCCCTAATTCGCTCCTCCCACCACTCGACAGGATGCACTGGTACTCGCAACTGGCCTAGGGTAATGGATGGCCTATAAACTCTACGGCGAACAGGGACACCAGCACTCCCTGAGGGTAGGTCAGGCTGAGCAGGGGGCTCAGGAATCAGCTCCTCCTCCTCGCTCTCAGAACTAGATATAACTATCGCATCATCGTCAGTATCCGAAGAAAATTCAGAGGAACCAGGAGAGGGTGGTTGTTGTGAAACAATGCCACGAGCCTGCAATAATACGATATGCAAAGCAAAAGGGATAAGATCACCTTAAATCTACAGTTAAAATCCTAACGTCTATACACTCTTCGCTATCTAATCCTATCTTACCATTACTCTCTCTCCTTTTATTAAATGATCTACTTGTTTAACTTAATCCTGGCTTGTTTCAGTGACCAAAACCTTAGCTCTGATACCAACCTGTGACGCCCTCCCGACCCGGGGTCTAGATCGGGGAGTCACTAACACTCTATATGCATGCACCCTAAATAACAATAATAGAAAATACGCATAAATATGACCCCGACTACTAGCCTGGACCTTTCAAGGTAATGGTATGAAACAAGCACACAACTATCTCCATTTATATTTACATTTACAGTAACCAAATTAATATTACAATTCCTGAAACATCTCAAAATCTACTAATAAAAGTACAAGACTAAACAAAGTCTTTTCCTTCCAACTCTGCCTCGATCCTACCTGTTCAATCTCAGCCAGCCTCACATAGTTCATGTATGACATATTTTTCCTGGCAGTCTGCTTAATACGGACCATGATTCTCAGAAGCTGTAGATGTTAGAAAATAAAAGAATGAGCTACAAAAGCTCAGCAAGTAACCATATAGGTTAAAAACAGTTCTACAGGCTTATATACATAATTTAGAAATTCTTTTCTCAAAACCATGCTTTAAAATCATTGCTGGACCTCATTGTCCCATAATTGTAATTAAAATTCTCATCAAGGTATTCATTACTCGTAAAACTTTCTTTTATAAAACCACTTGCAGGGTTAAATAATTTCAATAACTGGTGCAAGGTAAATAAGAAACTGGAAAGTAATAATCAATTGCAAGTATAGGAGTAATCTGCAGGGTTAGATGGATAACAGGAAGTAATGTACAACAGTTGGAACCAGTCAAATCAAGGTATATCTGACAGTTTAAGCTGTATATGACAGGTTATAACAAGGCATTTCATTATTCATTACTAATCATTTCAAAGTCCATTTGTATAAAACTGTCCTTTCATTAGGACTGATTCTTTCAAAACATTTTATAAAACTGTCCTCTCATTAGGACCTTTACTGCTTAAAAACAATTACTTTGGTTGAAGTTTTCTCACAACGCCAGACAATACGGGTGATCAGCCACGTAAAGTCCCCATAACGGACTAAAGTCCCTCTGGACATAAAGAGTACTCATAAAGGCACTTATTGCCATTGGCCTTGGGCTATCTCATTATAGCCATTGACTATCTCATTATAGTCTTCACATAAAAAGTGCTGGACCGGCGTCACTCGGCCTCTTACGCCTCCAACCTATAGGAATCCGCAGAAACTATTTTGATCGAAATTCCTATAATAACCAAAACCTTTCTTTTAAAGTTACCAAATCATTTGATGAAAAAGACTTCTTGAAAGTCGGATTCCATATTTAAATCCATTTTTAAGATCGTTAGACAGGGGTAAGGTTTATTCCAAGGTATGTCTCAAAACAAGTTTCTGTTGTAGTAAGGTAAACTGAAATCATAAACTGGGAATCCAAAACCAAGCTATAGTTGTAAAGTCAGGTTGCAAGGTCAATTCACAGGTATAACAAGATGTTTTGAAAACAGTTGTAAGGCATTTGATCATGATAGTAGTTAGACAATAACAACAGGGTACTTTCAGGGTTTAAAGTTTAAGTAACATAATTAAGGAAAATGGTGTAGACATAAGTCATAGTTCAAGGTTACTGATTTAAGATCTTTAAAACTAGTTTATAAGTTGTCGATAACAGTTCAGGGATTGAAAAGTTTAAAGTGCAATTAAAACTGGTATAAGGTTGCAGTTTAAGTCAAACAATTAAAGTGAAGCAGGCTGTAACTTAAAACAGTTGAGATAAAGTAAAATAATCGCAGGGTCATAAAACAGTTCATAAAACAGTGCTTAAGTTTAAAGAGATTAGGCAGTAGTTACTTGCCTTAACAAAGAATGCTACAGCTGTTGAACAGGTAGATTGCCTACACCAGACACTAACTCTCTACTTTAGCTTTCCCTTTGTCCTTCACCTCAATGTCCTTCGTAGCTACACATAAATAATACTATTTCAGAATCTCATAAACTCTCGACGTTCTCATTAACGTCTAACTGTTCTACCCTTTCGTTAACTGTAACCCCTTAACACATGTAACGATCGAGGTAATTAAATCTATTTGAATAATATGGAGTATATGATTTATGTGTTTTAATGTGTTAAGATATGATATGTGGTGATTTTATATGTCTAGTTGACTGTCTGTTTGACTGTATTATGCTTAAGTGATTTAATTAAGTGATTAATTGATTTTTCATGCTTAATTGAGTAACTGTTTGATTTTTATAAAATTATTGGTGTGTCCAATAATTATGAAATTTTATATGTAGCTCCTATGTGATTTTAGAGACTTTCTAAAAATGGTGATGTATTTAATTCAAGTCCCAGTAATTTTATATAAATCTTTTACTCCTGTTTTATTCTAGAGATATTACTCTTCTAAATTCCATATTTAATTATTGGAATGCCCAAAAATCATGAAACCTGTTCCAAAATGTTTCTTAAATATTTTGAGACTTGTGAAAAATAAAAGTTTATTTTATTCGAGCCCAAATGTATTTTTATGATTTTTCTCCTCTTATTTCCTATTTATGCACCAAAACTTCAAAGATTTTTAATTAATTATTTATTCATTGGAAAAATATTTCAAAAATATGGGGAGGCTTCTAAATTCATGATCTTAATTTTAAAAATATAAAATTTATTTTTGTACCCTGTTTCTATAAAAATTCGAATTACGAATTAATTTAATCCAGAAAATCAGCATTATGAAATTACTGTTTTGCCCTTGTCATTAACAAAACCACCGCCCACTATCTTTTCTCCTCAGTTGCTCTGTATCATCGACTTGCAGGTCTAGTTCCTTCTCTGGCGATTTCTGCACGATTCTAGATAATCTTGGTCTCATTTCCGATTTATGCTATTGTCTTTAGTTAATTGTTTTGTTTTTGTGTTCTTCTTTATACTTGCTTATATATGCGTGTAAATCGTATGTATATATGCCTCCCGATTATTACACACTTGCATGCAAGCTTCAATTGAGTAGTAGTTGTGTTAACAAAGTCGATTTCAAGCTAGATGAGGTGATTTCGGGCAATTGGAAGCAAGGAGAACCCAAAACGGGTCTCTTCCTTTTCGATCGCCATCGCCGGCGATGAACCTAGTTGAGCCGGCGATCGATGACCCTGTTTAGACTTGTTTTCGATTATCTTCTGTGCTAGTAGTTATATTGAGCATGAAATTGTAGCTGACAACCATTGCATGTGGGTAATTCGAGTCTAGCTCGAAATTTCTGAATATAAATGCATATGTAGATTGGTTAATTCGATGTATGTATGTTCGTATATGAATTGTAAGTTAGGCATCATAAATATTGTTGGAAGTCTATAGTTAACCGAGTGATAGATGCAATTTTTGGAAATTACTAGTTCGGCTAATGATGACTTCAAGTGTAATGTATATAATTATGATCAAATATAAATTGGTATGTGTAGCTTGAACCAATTTGATGCTAGTTGCTATGTATTAGTTAGTAATCAATATGTTTTGATGACTCCACTAGCTGCTTGAAGTCATGAGTTTAATTGATGTTTATATGCTTTGATTCGTAGTCAATCAAAATTTTCAAAATGCATTGCCTTATTTTCTAGTTGAATTGGTGAAAAGAAATTGATTAATTATATACATAAGTTAGTACATGGATTGCAATTGAGCTAGGAAAATCGTTCGTTGCTATGATTCATTCGAATGCTATATATGCACATTGGAATCTACTTGTCTAGTTAAATGAGTTGAGTGGGAAATATCAATTATGTGATTTATGTGATGGACTATGTTATTCGGAAATTGCAAGATATGGTAGCTAAAACATGGATTTCATTTGAGTAGGGTTAATTGTTAAGTGCTATGTGCTACTCAAACGCTTTACGTATGTTTTAAAAATTCAAGTTGCCTAGTTAAATGAATATTTCGAACTATAGCAATATAATGTATTAATTTTTAAATGTATGTACGTATAATAATTGAGTCTTGCAAGGTAATGTGAGTAGAGATGTGAAATTGAGAATATTATGGTTAGGACTGGGCATGTTATGTAATTGGTGTCAAGATAAAATTATATATATGTTTGTATGTATTCCTATTTGATTGGATGTTTGAAGGATTGTTTGGGTCGGTTGTATTCCGACAGGCAGCTCCAATTACAGGGGAGGTGCTGCCAAAATTTCTAAAAAACTAAAGTGATTTTGTAAAACACTATTGGCACCCCAATTCTGTATAGGAAAGACTTTCAATCAGAAATACTGTGGATCAATATATGTGTCGATATGCTACTTGTTTGCTAGTATAGAAGTGATTGAATAGTAGAATATGTCTACTATGCATTATATATGTGTGTTAAGGGTTGCATTATCGAAAGGGTAGAATAGTTAGACATTAATGAGAATGTCGAGAGTTTATAAGATACTGAAATAGTATTATTTATGTGTAGCTACGAAGGATATTGAGGTGAAGGACAAAGGAAAAGCTAAAGTAGAGAGTTAGTGTCTGGTGTAGGCGATCTACCTGTTCCACAGCTGTAGCATTCCTTGTTTGAGGCAAGTAACTACTGCCTAACCTCTTTCAACTTAAACACTGTTTTGTAAACTGCTTTATGACCCTGCAATTGTATTATCTTATCTCAACTGTATTACCTTGTTTCAACTGTTTTAAACTATATCATGTCCTACTTTAATTGCTTTATTTAAACTGCAACCTTATATCAGATTCAATTGCACTTTAAACTTTTCAATCCCTGAACTGTTATCGACAACTTATAAACTAGTTTTACAAATCTTACACCAGTGATCTTGAGCTGTGACTTATGCTATTACCACTTCCTTATCAATAATTGCCTAAGCTTAAATCTTAAAAGAACCCTGTTATTTAGGCCTAACTACTGTTCTGATTAAATGTTTTACAACTGTTTTCAAAAACAACTGTTATACTTATGGATTGACCCTGCACCTTGACTTCATAACTTTAACTTGTTTTAAATTTCCAGTTCATGATTTCAGCTTACCCTATTACAACAGAAACTTGTTTAAGACTTATCTTGGAATAAACTTTACCTCTGTCTAATGATCTTTAAAAAGAGATTTAAATATGGAATCCGACTTTCAAGAAGTCTTTTTCATCAAATGATTTGGTAACTTTAAAAAGAAAGGTTTTGGTTATTATAGGAATTCCGATCAAATTGGTTTCTGCGGATTCCTATAGGTTGGAGGCGTAAGAGGCCGAGTGACGCCGGTCCAGCACTTTTTATGTGAAGACTATAATGAGATAGTCAATGGCTATAATGAGATAGCCCAAGGCCAATGGCAATAAGTGCCTTTATGAGTACTCCTTATGTCCAGAGGGACTTTAGTCCGTTATGGGGACTTTACGTGGCTGATCACCCGTATTGTCTGGCGTTGTGAGAAAACTTCAACCAAAATGATTGTTTTAAACAGAAAAGGTCCTAATGAGAGGACAGTTTTACAAATGATTTGAAAAGTAAAGGTCCTAATGAAAGGACAATTTTATAGATGATTTTAAAAGCAAGGTCCTAATGAGAGGACAGTTTTAAAAATGTTTTGAAAGAATCAGTCCTAATGAAAGGACAGTTTTATACAAACGGACTTTGAAATGATTAGTAATGAATATTGAAATGCCCTGTTATATCATGCCTTTTTCAGCTTAAACTGTCAGTCATATCTTGACTTCATCTTGTTTCAATTGTTATACATTATTTTCCTGTTATCTATCTAACCCTGCAGATTACTCTTATACTTCCACCTGGTTATTATTTTCCAGCTTCTTGTTTATTCTGTACCAGTTATTGAAATTGTTTAACCCTGTCAGCAGTTTTATAAAAGAAAGTTTTGCGAGTAATGATTACCCTGACTAGTATGTTAATTACAATTTTGGGACAATGAGGTCCAGTAATGATTTAAAGCATGGTTTTGAGCAAAAGATTTTGTTTAAATTATATATAAGCCTGTAGAACTGTTTTCAACCAGTATGGTTACTTGCTGAGCTTTTGTAGCTCATCCTTTTATTTTCTAACATCTACAGCTTTTGAGAATCATGGTCCGTATTAAGCAGACTGCTCGGAAGAACATGTCTTACATGAACTTTGCTAGGCTGGCTGAGAGGGAACAGGTAGGATCGAGGCCGAGTTGGAAGGAAAAGACTTTGAATAGTCTTGTACTTTTATTAGCAGATGTTGAGATATTTCAGGAGTTGTAATATTATTTCGTTGTTGTAAATTTAAATATAAATGAAAGTAGTAGTGTGCTTGTTTCATACCATTACCTTGAAAGGTCCAGGCGAGTAGTCGGGGTCATATTTATGCGTATTTTCTATTACTATTATTTAGGGTGCATGCATATAGAGTGTCAGTGACGCCCCGATCTAGACCCCGGGTCGGGAGGGCGCCACAGGTTGGTATCAGAGCTAAGGTTTTGGTCACTGAAACAAGCCAGGATTAAGTTAAACAAGTAGATCATTTAATAACAGAAGAGAGAGTAATGGTAAGATAGGATTAGATATTGAAAAGTAGTATAGATGTTAGGATTTTAACTGTAGATTTAAGGTGATCTTATCCCTTTTGCGTTACATATTATATTATTGCAGGCTCGTGGTATTGTTTCACAACCACCACCCTCTCCTAGTTCCTCTGATTCTTCTTCTTCGGATTCTGACGATGATGTTATAGTCATATCCAGTTCTGAGAGCGAGGAGGAGTTGATTCCTGAGCCCGTTGCTCAGCCTGACCTACCCTCAGGGAGTACGTGTGCCCCTATTCGCCGTAGAGTTTATAGGCCAGCAATTACCCGAGGCCAGCTGAGAGTTCCCGAGCATCCTGTCGAGTGGTGGGAGGATCGCATTAGAGCTGTTGAGGAGGAGGGACGTAGGCAGATTGCGGCTAGGGCATTTCCAGACGATGTGGCGGAGCGGGCAGGAGAGTTAACCCGTGTGCTTAGTAGACTGCTGATTGGACTCAGGGCAGCCAGAGACAGGGATCACAGGGGTGATTAGATGTCAGGATGTTTGAGTGTTAGAAGGGACATTTGTTAGAGCCCTCTAGCACCCTTGCCAGATGTTATTTCTGTTTTCTTCCTAGTACTTTTATTCCGTGTTTGTACTGTAACTATCTTGCACTTTGGTACTTTCCGTATCTATGTATGTTTGCTTTTCAGTTCCAGTATCTTTCGATATATCTGTCATTTACTTTTGCGCACATTTGACCATAAATTGTTCCTTACCTTTACCAGTACCTTATTTATACCTGTTGTGCTAACCTGTTTTCGATAGAACCTTTATATCCTTGTTGTACAGGCAACTTATGTAGTAATGATGCTACAAGATTGATTTCTAAAATAGAGTTTTAATGCTCAAATGGTTTTAAAAGTATTTGAACTGTTTACAATATGGTGTAGTGTATTGCTTAATAAGTTGCTTGTTTCCCTATAGTAAATGCCGCCAAGAAAGAGAAACACCTCAAATTCATCTCAGAACCAAAATACTCAAGATCAAAATCCCATGGACCCTACAGTTGCCCAACTCATTCAGCTGCTACAACAGCAGACAGCTCTTTTAACTCAGCAACAGCAAAGACCTTCTGCACCCCCAGCAGTTACTTTTAAATCTTTTCAAGCCGTGAAACCACCTGAATTTAAAGGATCCACAAACCCAGTAGAAGCCCAAACTTGGCTTAAGGAAATGGAAAAAGCTTTTCAGTTAGTAGACGTAGATGAAGATAAGAAGACTGAGTATGCTAGTTACTTTCTTAAAGCTGAAGCCGGTTACTGGTGGGAGTCTACGAAGATGCTTCAGGGTGAAGGTGTGATTTCTTGGGATCGGTTTACAGATTTGTTTTTAGAAAAGTACTTTCCTAGTTTCATGAAGGACCAGATGGAGATTAAATTTTTAGAATTGAAGCAAGGAGGTATGAGTGTAGCAGAGTACGAGGCCAAATTTTCTGAGATGGCCAGATTTGTGCCAGAATTTGTCAACACTGACGTCAAAAAGGCCAAGAGGTTTCAGCAAGGCCTAAGACCATGGATTAGAAGTAGGGTAGCAGTTTTTGAGTTGCAAAGCTTTACTGCAATAGTTCAAAAAGCAATGATCGTGGAAGGAGAGAGTGACATGTCCCAGAAGGAGAAGGATAACAGAAAAAGAAAGTTTGGTGCTAGGGAAGACAGTCAGGGACAAGGCAATTTTAGAAATAAGTTTCATAGAAGGCCAGAAGGTCAGAGAAGTGATTCCCAGCAGATCAAGAATGGTAATGATGGAAGAGGAAGACAAAACAATAAAGCTCAAGGTTTCAACCAGCCGAAGGCCATCAGACAGTTTGTTCCTGAATGCAAAATTTGTGGAAGGAAGCACTCTGGAGTTTGTAATAAGCCCAATATCACCTGCTTCAAATGCAACAGGAAAGGACATTATGCAGCAGAATGCAACAGTCAGAGTCAGAATCAAAATCAAAAGTCAGGGATCAAATGCTATAAGTGTGGCAAGCTAGGTCACATGGCAAGGGAATGCAAGGAACCTACACAGCCTACCAATGTTCTTCGAATAGCTGGAACTCCGTCTCAATCTTCAGCACATCAATCTAGAGCAAGAACATTCAACATGACTCAGAAAGAAGCTATTCAGGACGTGGATGTGATATCAGGTACACTTCCTGTTAACTCAGTGCAAGCTAGTGTATTGATTGATTCAGGAGCTACTAAGTCTTTTGTATCTCAAGATTTTCTTGGTAAATTGAAATGTGAAGTCCGACCTTTGGATCAAGCCTTAGTTATAGAAGTAGCCAACCAGGCAACGATTCCAGTAAATCAAGTTTGTCCTAGTTGTGACATTGAAATAGGCAGTTGTCATTTTCTTGCTAACTTAATACCTTTTAAGTTAGGTGAATTTGATGTAATTCTAGGGATGGATTGGTTGTCAGAATACAAGGCTCAAATAGATTGTAGGAATAAGAGGTTAAAGTTGAAAACCCTAGAAGGAAAAGAAGTTGAATTTCGAGGTACCCGACAAGTCAAGAAGTTTTTGAATATTGCTCAGGCAAAGAGATTTCTGCGTCAAGGATGTGAGGCTTACCTAGCCTATGTTGTAGACACTGAGAAGAAGTCAGTTCAGTTAGAAGATGTTCCTATCGTCAACGAATTTCCCGACGTATTTCCAGATGAATTACCAGGCTTACCTTCCGATAGGGAAATAGAATTCTCCATTGATTTAGCTCCAGGTACTGAGCCAGTTTCCAAAGCTCCGTATAGAATGGCACCAGTTGAGATGAAAGAATTGGCGAGTCAAATACAAGATCTCTTGGATAAAGGAATTATAAGGCCTAGTGTGTCCCCTTGGGGAGCACCAGTGTTGTTTGTTAAGAAGAAAGATGGAAGCATGAGGTTGTGCATAGATTACCGAGAATTAAACAAGCTAACTATCAAGAATAAGTACCCGTTGCCGAGGATCGATGATCTTTTTGACCAGCTGAAAGGAGCCGAATGGTTCTCAAAAATTGATTTAAGGTCCGGATACCATCAACTCAAGATCAAACCTGAAGATGTATCTAAAACAGCATTCAGAACAAGGTACGGACACTATGAATTTTTAGTTATGGCTTTTGGATTGACAAATGCCCCAGCAGCATTTATGGATCTAATGAACAGAGTCTTTAAGAAATATTTAGACAAGTTTGTGATTGTTTTCATCGACGACATCCTGATATATTCTAAGTCAGAAGAAGAGCATGCAAATCATTTGAGAATTGCTTTAGAGACTTTAAGGAAGGAGAAGTTGTATGCGAAGTTTTCAAAATGTAAATTTTGGTTGAAGGAGGTACAATTCTTAGGTCATGTTGTTAGTAGAGAAGGCATCAAAGTTGATCCGGCAAAGATAGAAGCAGTGATGAAATGGGAAAGGCCACGGACTCCAACAGAAGTCAGAAGTTTTCTGGGTTTAGCAGGGTACTATCGTAGATTTGTTCAAGATTTTTCAAAGATAGCAACCCCTATGACCAAATTGACAAGGAAGAACGAAAAGTTTGTATGGAATGAGAAGTGTGAAGAAAGTTTTGAAGAGTTAAAGCGAAGACTAGTGTCTGCCCCAGTATTGGTGTTACCAGACGATCAAGGAAATTTTGTCATCTACAGTGACGCTTCACTCAAAGGTTTGGGATGTGTTCTGATGCAACATGGGAAAGTTATTGCATATGCTTCCAGGCAGTTAAGACCTCACGAATTGAAGTATCCTACACATGATCTGGAATTAGCTGCCATCGTATTTGCATTGAAGATTTGGAGACACTATTTGTACGGGGAAAAGTGTGAGATTTTTACTGACCATAAGAGTTTGAAGTATATCTTTACTCAGAAAGAATTGAATATGAGACAGAGAAGATGGTTGGAGTTGATCAAAGACTATGACTGCACAATCAACTATCATCCAGGCAAAGCGAATGTCGTAGCAGATGCTTTAAGCAGAAAAGAAAGATTGAATATAATGGTTTCGTCTGAGGAATTGATCAAAGAGTTTGAGAAATTGGAAATAGAGGTATGTGATTCGGATTCAGTGGAAGAGATGGTGTATACAATGACTTTTCAGCCAGAATTGTTAGAAAAGATCAAGAGATGTCAAGAACAGATGATGAGTCAAGACAGAACCAAGCTGACTGGAGAAGAGTTAAAAAGTCAGAAAGACGGTAAAGGAATCTTTAGGTTTTCCTCACGAATTTGGATCCCCAATGTTCAAGAGCTCAAGAATGAAATCTTGCATGATGCACATAGTTCAAGATACTCTATTCATCCAGGAAGCACAAAGATGTATAAAGACTTGAAGGAAAATTTTTGGTGGCCCAACATGAAAAGAGATGTGGCAGAATGGATCAGTAAATGTTATACATGCCAGAGAGTCAAAGCTGAACACCAGAGGCCCAGCGGATTGTTGCAACCACTAGAGATTCCAGAATGGAAATGGGAGAATCTTGCTATGGATTTTGTAGTAGGTCTACCAAGGACTAAAGCTAATCATGATGCTATCTGGGTAATAATAGACAGATTGACCAAGTCAGCGCACTTTCTACCGATCAACGAAAGATTTTCACTGGACAAGTTGGTTCATTTGTATCTGAAAGAGATTGTGATGCGACATGGTGTTCCTGTATCAATAGTGTCAGACAGAGACCCGAGATTCAATTCAAGATTTTGGAAGAAATTTCAAGAATGTTTGGGAACAAAGCTGAATATGAGTACTGCGTATCATCCTCAGACAGATGGCCAGAGTGAAAGGACAATCCAAACCATTGAAGATATGTTAAGAGTTTGTGCCTTAGATTTTGAAGGAAGTTGGGACGAGCATCTACCGTTGGTGGAGTTTTCATATAATAACAGCTATCATGCTAGTATTGGGATGCCCCCGTATGAAGCTTTATATGGAAGAAAATGCAGGTCACCAGTGTGTTGGAATGAAATTGGTGAGCGTAAGATTTTGGGTCCAGAGTTGGTTCAGCAAACTAAAGAAAAGATTGAGTTGATTCAGAAGAGATTGTTAGCTGCTCAGGATAGGCAAAAGAAGTATGCTGACCAGTCAAGGAAAGATATGAATTTTGAAGAAGGTGACCAAGTGTTGTTAAAGATTTCTCCGTGGAAAGGTGTTAGTAGATTTGGCAAGAGAGGAAAGCTTAATCCACGATTTATAGGACCTTTTGAAGTTCTGAAGCAAGTTGGGAAAGTTGCATACGAATTGACTCTACCACCGCAGATGCAGCACATTCACAATGTTTTTCACGTGTCTATGCTTCGAAAGTACAATCCTGATATGAGCCATGTGATAGAATATGAACCCTTGGAAATTCAACCCGACTTGTCCTATGTAGAACAGCCTGTAGAGATTCAGGATCGTAAAGATAAAGTTTTGAGGAATAAGTCTGTTAAGCTTGTAAAGGTTTTGTGGAGAAATCCTCGAGTTGAGGAATCCACCTGGGAACTTGAGAGTGAGATGCTCGAGAAGTATCCCTATTTGTTTACTTAGGCTGATTCTGGGGACAGAATCTTGTTAAGGGGGGGGAGAATGTAACGATCGAGGTAATTAAATCTATTTGAATAATATGGAGTATATGATTTATGTGTTTTAATGTGTTAAGATATGATATGTGGTGATTTTATATGTCTAGTTGACTGTCTGTTTGACTGTATTATGCTTAAGTGATTTAATTAAGTGATTAATTGATTTTTCATGCTTAATTGAGTAACTGTTTGATTTTTATAAAATTATTGGTGTGTCCAATAATTATGAAATTTTATATGTAGCTCCTATGTGATTTTAGAGACTTTCTAAAAATGGTGATGTATTTAATTCAAGTCCCAGTAATTTTATATAAATCTTTTACTCCTGTTTTATTCTAGAGATATTACTCTTCTAAATTCCATATTTAATTATTGGAATGCCCAAAAATCATGAAACCTGTTCCAAAATGTTTCTTAAATATTTTGAGACTTGTGAAAAATAAAAGTTTATTTTATTCGAGCCCAAATGTATTTTTATGATTTTTCTCCTCTTATTTCCTATTTATGCACCAAAACTTCAAAGATTTTTAATTAATTATTTATTCATTGGAAAAATATTTCAAAAATATGGGGAGGCTTCTAAATTCATGATCTTAATTTTAAAAATATAAAATTTATTTTTGTACCCTGTTTCTATAAAAATTCGAATTACGAATTAATTTAATCCAGAAAATCAGCATTATGAAATTACTGTTTTGCCCTTGTCATTAACAAAACCACCGCCCACTATCTTTTCTCCTCAGTTGCTCTGTATCATCGACTTGCAGGTCTAGTTCCTTCTCTGGCGATTTCTGCACGATTCTAGATAATCTTGGTCTCATTTCCGATTTATGCTATTGTCTTTAGTTAATTGTTTTGTTTTTGTGTTCTTCTTTATACTTGCTTATATATGCGTGTAAATCGTATGTATATATGCCTCCCGATTATTACACACTTGCATGCAAGCTTCAATTGAGTAGTAGTTGTGTTAACAAAGTCGATTTCAAGCTAGATGAGGTGATTTCGGGCAATTGGAAGCAAGGAGAACCCAAAACGGGTCTCTTCCTTTTCGATCGCCATCGCCGGCGATGAACCTAGTTGAGCCGGCGATCGATGACCCTGTTTAGACTTGTTTTCGATTATCTTCTGTGCTAGTAGTTATATTGAGCATGAAATTGTAGCTGACAACCATTGCATGTGGGTAATTCGAGTCTAGCTCGAAATTTCTGAATATAAATGCATATGTAGATTGGTTAATTCGATGTATGTATGTTCGTATATGAATTGTAAGTTAGGCATCATAAATATTGTTGGAAGTCTATAGTTAACCGAGTGATAGATGCAATTTTTGGAAATTACTAGTTCGGCTAATGATGACTTCAAGTGTAATGTATATAATTATGATCAAATATAAATTGGTATGTGTAGCTTGAACCAATTTGATGCTAGTTGCTATGTATTAGTTAGTAATCAATATGTTTTGATGACTCCACTAGCTGCTTGAAGTCATGAGTTTAATTGATGTTTATATGCTTTGATTCGTAGTCAATCAAAATTTTCAAAATGCATTGCCTTATTTTCTAGTTGAATTGGTGAAAAGAAATTGATTAATTATATACATAAGTTAGTACATGGATTGCAATTGAGCTAGGAAAATCGTTCGTTGCTATGATTCATTCGAATGCTATATATGCACATTGGAATCTACTTGTCTAGTTAAATGAGTTGAGTGGGAAATATCAATTATGTGATTTATGTGATGGACTATGTTATTCGGAAATTGCAAGATATGGTAGCTAAAACATGGATTTCATTTGAGTAGGGTTAATTGTTAAGTGCTATGTGCTACTCAAACGCTTTACGTATGTTTTAAAAATTCAAGTTGCCTAGTTAAATGAATATTTCGAACTATAGCAATATAATGTATTAATTTTTAAATGTATGTACGTATAATAATTGAGTCTTGCAAGGTAATGTGAGTAGAGATGTGAAATTGAGAATATTATGGTTAGGACTGGGCATGTTATGTAATTGGTGTCAAGATAAAATTATATATATGTTTGTATGTATTCCTATTTGATTGGATGTTTGAAGGATTGTTTGGGTCGGTTGTATTCCGACAGGCAGCTCCAATTACAGGGGAGGTGCTGCCAAAATTTCTAAAAAACTAAAGTGATTTTGTAAAACACTATTGGCACCCCAATTCTGTATAGGAAAGACTTTCAATCAGAAATACTGTGGATCAATATATGTGTCGATATGCTACTTGTTTGCTAGTATAGAAGTGATTGAATAGTAGAATATGTCTACTATGCATTATATATGTGTGTTAAGGGTTGCATTATCGAAAGGGTAGAATAGTTAGACATTAATGAGAATGTCGAGAGTTTATAAGATACTGAAATAGTATTATTTATGTGTAGCTACGAAGGATATTGAGGTGAAGGACAAAGGAAAAGCTAAAGTAGAGAGTTAGTGTCTGGTGTAGGCGATCTACCTGTTCCACAGCTGTAGCATTCCTTGTTTGAGGCAAGTAACTACTGCCTAACCTCTTTCAACTTAAACACTGTTTTGTAAACTGCTTTATGACCCTGCAATTGTATTATCTTATCTCAACTGTATTACCTTGTTTCAACTGTTTTAAACTATATCATGTCCTACTTTAATTGCTTTATTTAAACTGCAACCTTATATCAGATTCAATTGCACTTTAAACTTTTCAATCCCTGAACTGTTATCGACAACTTATAAACTAGTTTTACAAATCTTACACCAGTGATCTTGAGCTGTGACTTATGCTATTACCACTTCCTTATCAATAATTGCCTAAGCTTAAATCTTAAAAGAACCCTGTTATTTAGGCCTAACTACTGTTCTGATTAAATGTTTTACAACTGTTTTCAAAAACAACTGTTATACTTATGGATTGACCCTGCACCTTGACTTCATAACTTTAACTTGTTTTAAATTTCCAGTTCATGATTTCAGCTTACCCTATTACAACAGAAACTTGTTTAAGACTTATCTTGGAATAAACTTTACCTCTGTCTAATGATCTTTAAAAAGAGATTTAAATATGGAATCCGACTTTCAAGAAGTCTTTTTCATCAAATGATTTGGTAACTTTAAAAAGAAAGGTTTTGGTTATTATAGGAATTCCGATCAAATTGGTTTCTGCGGATTCCTATAGGTTGGAGGCGTAAGAGGCCGAGTGACGCCGGTCCAGCACTTTTTATGTGAAGACTATAATGAGATAGTCAATGGCTATAATGAGATAGCCCAAGGCCAATGGCAATAAGTGCCTTTATGAGTACTCCTTATGTCCAGAGGGACTTTAGTCCGTTATGGGGACTTTACGTGGCTGATCACCCGTATTGTCTGGCGTTGTGAGAAAACTTCAACCAAAATGATTGTTTTAAACAGAAAAGGTCCTAATGAGAGGACAGTTTTACAAATGATTTGAAAAGTAAAGGTCCTAATGAAAGGACAATTTTATAGATGATTTTAAAAGCAAGGTCCTAATGAGAGGACAGTTTTAAAAATGTTTTGAAAGAATCAGTCCTAATGAAAGGACAGTTTTATACAAACGGACTTTGAAATGATTAGTAATGAATATTGAAATGCCCTGTTATATCATGCCTTTTTCAGCTTAAACTGTCAGTCATATCTTGACTTCATCTTGTTTCAATTGTTATACATTATTTTCCTGTTATCTATCTAACCCTGCAGATTACTCTTATACTTCCACCTGGTTATTATTTTCCAGCTTCTTGTTTATTCTGTACCAGTTATTGAAATTGTTTAACCCTGTCAGCAGTTTTATAAAAGAAAGTTTTGCGAGTAATGATTACCCTGACTAGTATGTTAATTACAATTTTGGGACAATGAGGTCCAATAATGATTTAAAGCATGGTTTTGAGCAAAAGATTTTGTTTAAATTATATATAAGCCTGTAGAACTGTTTTCAACCAGTATGGTTACTTGCTGAGCTTTTGTAGCTCATCCTTTTATTTTCTAACATCTACAGCTTTTGAGAATCATGGTCCGTATTAAGCAGACTGCTCGGAAGAACATGTCTTACATGAACTTTGCTAGGCTGGCTGAGAGGGAACAGGTAGGATCGAGGCCGAGTTGGAAGGAAAAGACTTTGAATAGTCTTGTACTTTTATTAGCAGATGTTGAGATATTTCAGGAGTTGTAATATTATTTCGTTGTTGTAAATTTAAATATAAATGAAAGTAGTAGTGTGCTTGTTTCATACCATTACCTTGAAAGGTCCAGGCGAGTAGTCGGGGTCATATTTATGCGTATTTTCTATTACTATTATTTAGGGTGCATGCATATAGAGTGTCAGTGACGCCCCGATCTAGACCCCGGGTCGGGAGGGCGCCACAACACATATATAACGTACAGCAGGCATATTCTACTATTCAATCACTTTCACGCTAAAAGACAATTAGCACATAGACACATATATTGATCCACAGTATTCCTGACTGATAGCCCTTTTCCTATACAGAAGTGGTGTGCCATTAATGTTTTACAAAGTCGTTTTAGTTTTAGCTAATTTTGGCAGCACCTCCTTTGTAATTGGAACTATCCGTCGGAATACAACCGACACAACCAAACATAAATTTCAATCATATCCCATTATACAACCACATTTGCACCAAATCGTTATCAAATAAGCAATAGCTATAACATTATACAATACTATTATCATTCAAAATGACTGAAGCAATCCAAATATCAACTGCTTATTTATATAGTCAATTCAGTTCTTAATTCAATTCTATATCATAACAACCAATGTTCAATTAATTAAACTCATATTGGTAATTAATGTATGAGATTTGAATATAGAATACATACATAAATATATTTCGAAAAAGGCTGTCATGTATAACATAATTCAACCAAGCAATTTAGTTAATTCCAACAATCACTTAAGTTACGAATAATTATCCATCACAATGTATTACCTTAATAACAACTCCATATACTACTCATATTATACTATTTTCGAAAACAATTATATATATACATAATTATCATACATTTGAATTTACATAACCAAGTTGTAATCAACACTAATTTGACTATTTACCAACCAATTAATCCACGTTTCATCTCAATGATAGTCCCAACAACTTAGCATGCTTTGACTAAAATGTAGTACACATGAATTGCCCAGAAGATAAGTAATACAAACGGAAAATTCAAGAACCAATCTAAATTTGATATGCAATCGAAATTCACAACCGAACATAGCAATTGACACTAGAATTTAACTACTAACCATGGGTGTACTTCTATCAATCGTATGAGAATTAATCATATAACTCGAACTATTCGAATAATTAGCACAAAATTGACATGCAACTCTATCTTCCCCAATTAAACATGACAATTAGCATCATAAATTGAATCACCAATTATGTATACACTCGAAATGTCCAAGCACACACATGTATATGCGGTTTTACTCAACTATCGAACGGCAACTTTGAAAACTATAGCCGAAAATATAAAATTTTGACATGCACCCTTCGATTAACAACACATCAAACTCATCACAGCCACAACAATCATTCACGAGCTTCATTACTACCATATTAATACAAACGAAACTTATACAATGCCTTGAAATCGAAGTGCTGCAACTAAGTCGAAAAAATCACCATACAACTCGGGATTTAAACATGCAGCATCTATAATTATTAAAATTAGTATATAAATTACGTAGAGGCTCAAGTAACATCATTGCCATGACCTGCCAGCTCGTAATAGTCATCGCCGGCGGCCAAAGCTCCGGTGGAGTTCCGTTCATCGGATTCTCAACACCTAGCTTTGATTTCCTTGTTACCCATCATAGTTAACATCATAACATAGCTTCAGAATCATAAATAACCGACTAACAGGGCTTGCATGTTACTCTTCAACATAAATATACACACGGCAGCATATATACATATATATAGTTACATGCAAGGTACAAGAGTAATATATAAGCAAGAATCTAGCCACAAGGAAGTTATAATCATGCTTTAGAATCGAAATCGGCCATGGGAATTCAAAGAGGAGCAAAAATCGCCCAAAACGAGAGAGAAAGTCGACCTCAAGTAACAACTGCAGAACAAAGAAAATGAAAGTGGGCGGTGGCTGATGTTATAAAGCTAGGGGCAAGGAAGTAATTTCACAATTCCCTTTTCTGAATTAAAACAATTTATAATTCGAATTTTTATATAATTGGGGTGCAAAAATAAGTTTTATATTTTTAAAATTCAGATCATGAATTTAGAAGCTTTCCCATATTTTTGAAATATTTTTCTGATGAATAAAGAATTAATTAAAAATCTTTGAAGTTTTAGTACAGAAATAGAAAATGAGAGTAGAAAAATCATAAAAACAATTTTGGGTCAAATAAAATAAACTTTTATTTTTCAAAAGTCTCAGAATATGTAAGGAACATGTTGGAAAAGATTTCATGATTTTTGGACATTCCAATAATTAAATATGGAATTTAGAAGAGTAATATCTTTAGAATAAAACAGGACTGAAAGATTTATATAAAATCACTAGGACTAGAATTAAATACATCACCATTTTTAGAAAGTCTCTAAAATCACATAGAAGCTTCATATAAAATTTCATAATTATTGGACACACCAATAATTTTATAAAAATCAAAAAGTTACTCAATTAAGCATAAAAATCAATTAAACACTTAATTAAATCACTTAAGCATAATACAGTCAAACGGGCAGTCAACCAGACATATAAAATGATCATATATCATATCTTAACACATTAAAACACATAAATCATATACCCCATATTATTCAAATATATTTAATTATCTCGATCGTTATAGTTTGAACATGGAAACAACATAAAAACTCTTGTAGGACCATTCTTAGCTCTTTCTAATAAGAAAACAATATGTAACAATTTGAGACTCATTCTTGAATCGTTCGACCTTGAAAACAACTTGTACCTTCATTATTGACTCGTTTGAACATGGAAACAACTTGTAAACTCTTGTAGGACCATTCTTAGCTCTTTTGAACAAGAAAACAATTCGTAACAATTTGAGGCTCATTCTTGACTCGTTCGAACTTGGAAACAACTTGTAGCTTTATTGCGGGCTCGTTTGAACATGGAAACAACTTGTAAACTCTTGTAGGAGCATTCTTAGCTCTTTTTAATAAGAAAACAATATGTAAGAATTTGAGACTCATTCTTGAATCGTTCGACCTTGAAAACAACTTGTACCTTCATTATTGACTCGTTTGAACATGGAAACAACTTGTAAACTCTTGTAGGACCATTCTTAGCTCTTTTGAACAAGAAAACAAATCGTAACAATTTGAGGCTCATTCTTGACTCGTTCAAACTTGGAAACAACTTGTAGCTTCATTATGGGCTCGTTTGAACATGGAAACAACTTGTAAACTCTTGTAGGACAATTCTTAGCTCTTTTGAAAGAGAAAACAATTTGTAACAATTTGAGGCTCATTCTTGACTCGTTCGACCTTGAAAACAACTGGTACCTTCATTATTGACTCGTTTGAACATGGAAACAACTTGTAAACTCTTCTAGGACCATTCTTAGCTCTTTTGAACAAGAAAATAATTCGTAACAATTTGAAGCTCATTCTTAACTCGTTCGAACTTGGAAACAACTTGTTGCTTCATTGTTGACTCGTTTGAACATGGAACCAACTTGAAAACTCTTGTAGGACCATTCTTAGCTCTTTTGAACAAAAAAACAATTTGTAACAATTTGAGACTCATTCTTGAATCGTTCGAACTTGAAAATAACTTGTAACTTAATTATTGTCTCGTTTGAACATGGAAATAACTCGTAAACTCTTGTAGGACCATTCTTAGCTCTTTTGAACAAGAAAACAATTCGTAACAATTTGAGGCTCATTCTTAACTCGTTCGAACTTGGAAACAACTTGTAGCTTCATTGTTGACTCGTTTGAACATGGAACCAACTTGAAAACTCTTGTAGGAACATTCTTAGCTCTTTTGAACAAAAAAACAATTTGTAACAATTTGAGACTCATTCTTGAATCGTTCGAACTTGAAAATAACTTGTAACTTCATTATTGTCTCGTTTGAACATGGAAATAACTTGTAAACTCTTGTAGGACCATTCTTAGCTCTTTTGAACAATTAACCAATTCGTAACAATTTGAGGCTCAATCTTGACTCGTTCGAACTTAGAAACAACTTGTAGCTTCATTGTTGAATCGTTTGAACATGGAAACAACAGAAAAACTCTTGTAGGACCATTCTTAGCTCTTTCTAATAAGAAAACAATATGTAATAATTTGAGACTCATTCTTGAATCGTTCGACCTTGAAAAAGACTTGTACCTTCATTATTGACTCGTTTGAACATGTAAACAACTTGTAAACTCTTGTAGGACCATTCTTAGCTCTTTTGAGCAGGAAAACAATTCGTAACAATTTGAGTCTCATTCTTGAGTCGTTCGAACTTAGAAATAACTTGTAGCTTCATTGTTGAATCGTTTGAACATGGAAACAACATAAAAACTATTGTAGGACCATTCTTAGCTCTTTCTAATAAGAAAACAATATGTAACAATTTGAGACTCATTCTTGAATCGTTCGACCTTGAAAACAACTTATACCTTCATTATTGACTCGTTTGAACATGGAAACAACTTGTAAACTCTTGTAGGACCATTCTTAGCTCTTTTGAATAAGAAAACAAATCGTAACAATTTGAGGCTCATTCTTGACTCGTTCAAACTTGGAAACAACTTGTAGCTTCATTATGGGCTCGTTTGAACATGGAAACAACTTGTAAACTCTTGTAGGACAATTCTTAGCTCTTTTGAAAGAGAAAACAATTTGTAACAATTTGAGGCTCATTCTTGACTCGTTCGACCTTGAAAACAACTGGTACCTTCATTATTGACTCGTTTGAACATGGAAACAACTTGTAAACTCTTCTAGGACCATTCTTAGCTCTTTTGAACAAGAAAACAATTCGTAACAATTTGAAGCTCATTCTTAACTCGTTCGAACTTGGAAAGAACTTGTAGCTTCATTGTTGACTCGTTTGAACATGGAACCAACTTGAAAACTCTTGTAGGACCATTCTTAGCTCTTTTGAACAAAAAAACAATTTGTAACAATTTGAGACTCATTCTTGAATCGTTCGAACTTGAAAATAACTTGTAGCTTCATTATGGGCTCGTTTGAACATGGAAATAACTTGTAAACTCTTGTAGGACCATTCTTAGCTCTTTTGAACAAGAAAACAATTCGTAACAATTTGAGGCTCATTCTTAACTCGTTCCAACTTGGAAACAACTTGTAGCTTCATTGTTGACTCGTTTGAACATGGAACCAACTTGAAAACTCTTGTAGGACCATTCTTAGCTCTTTTGAACAAAAAAACAATTTGTAACAATTTGAGACTCATTCTTGAATCGTTCGAACTTGAAAATAACTTGTAACTTCATTATTGTCTCGTTTGAACATGGAAATAACTTGTAAACTCTTGTAGGACCATTCTTAGCTCTTTTGAACAATTAACCAATTCGTAACAATTTGAGGCTCATTCTTGACTCGTTCGAACTTAGAAACAACTTGTAGCTTCATTGTTGAATCGTTTGAACATGGAAACAACATAAAAACTATTGTAGGACCATTCTTAGCTCTTTCTAATAAGAAAACAATATGTAACAATTTGAGACTCATTCTTCAATCGTTCGACCTTGAAAACAACTTGTAGCTTCATTGTTGACTCGTTTGAACATGGAACCAACTTGAAAACTCTTGTAGGACCATTCTTAGCTCTTTTGAACAAGAAAACAAATCGTAACAATTTGAGGCTCATTCTTGACTCGTTCAAACTTGGAAACAACTTGTAGCTTCATTATGGGCTCGTTTGAACATGGAAACAACTTGTAAACTCTTGTAGGACAATTTTTAGCTCTTTTGAAAGAGAAAACAATTTGTAACAATTTGAGGCTCATTCTTGACTCGTTCGACCTTGAAAACAACTGGTACCTTCATTATTGACTCGTTTGAACATGGAAACAACTTGTAAACTCTTCTAGGACCATTCTTAGCTCTTTTGAACAAGAAAACAATTCGTAACAATTTGAAGCTCATTCTTAACTCGTTCGAACTTGGAAACAACTTGTAGCTTCATTGTTGACTCGTTTGAACATGGAACCAACTTGAAAACTATTGTAGGACCATTCTTAGTTCTTTTGAACAAAAAAACAATTTGTAACAATTTGAGACTCATTCTTGAATCGTTCGAACTTGAAAATAACTTGTAACTTAATTATTGTCTCGTTTGAACATGGAAATAACTTGTAAACTCTTGTAGGACCATTCTTAGCTCTTTTGAACAAGAAAACAATTCGGAACAATTTGAGGCTCATTCTTAACTCGTTCGAACTTGGAAACAACTTGTAGCTTCATTGTTGACTCGTTTGAACATGGAACCAACTTGAAAACTCTTGTAGGACCATTCTTACCTCTTTTGAACAAAAAAACAATTTGTAACAATTTGAGACTCATTCTTGAATCGTTCGAACTTGAAAATAACTTGTAACTTCATTATTGTCTCGTTTGAACATGGAAATAACTTGTAAACTCTTGTAGGACCATTCTTAGCTCTTTTGAACAATTAACCAATTCGTAACAATTTGAGGCTCATTCTTGACTCGTTCGAACTTAGAAACAACTTGTAGCTTCATTGTTGAATCGTTTGAACATGGAAACAACATAAAAACTATTGTAGGACCATTCTTAGCTCTTTCTAATAAGAAAACAATATGTAACAATTTGAGACTCATTCTTGAATCGTTCGACCTTGAAAACAACTTGTAGCTTCATTGTTGACTCGTTTGAACATGGAACCAACTTGAAAACTCTTGTAGGACCATTCTTAGCTCTTTTGAACAAGAAAACAAATCGTAACAATTTGAGGCTCATTCTTGACTCGTTCAAACTTGGAAACAACTTGTAGCTTCATTATGGGCTCGTTTGAACATGGAAACAACTTGTAAACTCTTGTAGGACAATTCTTAGCTCTTTTGAAAGAGAAAATAATTTGTAACAATTTGAGGCTCATTCTTGACTCGTTCGACCTTGAAAACAACTGGTACCTTCATTATTGACTCGTTTGAACATGGAAACAACTTGTAAACTCTTCTAGGACCATTCTTAGCTCTTTTGAACAAGAAAACAATTCGTAACAATTTGAAGCTCATTCTTAACTCGTTCGAACTTGGAAACAACTTGTAGCTTCATTGTTGACTCGTTTGAACATGGAACCAACTTGAAAACTATTGTAGGACCATTCTTAGCTCTTTTGAACAAAAAAACAATTTGTAACAATTTGAGACTCATTCTTGAATCGTTCGAACTTGAAAATAACTTGTAACTTAATTATTGTCTCGTTTGAACATGGAAATAACTTGTAAACTCTTGTAGGACCATTCTTAGCTCTTTTGAACAAGAAAACAATTCGGAACAATTTGAGGCTCATTCTTAACTCGTTCGAACTTGGAAACAACTTGTAGCTTCATTGTTGACTCGTTTGAACATGGAACCAACTTGAAAACTCTTGTAGGACCATTCTTAGCTCTTTTGAACAAAAAAACAATTTGTAACAATTTGAGACTCATTCTTGAATCGTTCGAACATGAAAATAACTTGTAACTTCATTATTGTCTCGTTTGAACATGGAAATAACTTGTAAACTCTTGTAGGACCATTCTTAGCTCTTTTGAACAATTAACCAATTCGTAACAATTTGAGGCTCATTCTTGACTCGTTCGAACTTAGAAACAACTTGTAGCTTCATTGTTGAATCGTTTGAACATGGAAACAACATAAAAACTATTGTAGGACCATTCTTAGCTCTTTCTAATAAGAAAACAATATGTAACAATTTGAGACTCATTCATGAATCGTTCGACCTTGAAAATAACTTGTAGCTTCATTGTTGACTCGTTTGAACATGGAACCAACTTGAAAACTCTTGTAGGACCATTCTTAGCTCTTTTGAACAAGAAAACAAATCGTAACAATTTGAGGCTCATTCTTGACTCGTTCAAACTTGGAAACAACTTGTAGCTTCATTATGGGCTCGTTTGAACATGGAAACAACTTGTAAACTCTTGTAGGACAATTCTTAGCTCTTTTGAAAGAGAAAACAATTTGTAACAATTTGAGGCTCATTCTTGACTCGTTCGACCTTGAAAACAACTGGTACCTTCATTATTGACTCGTTTGAACATGGAAACAACTTGTAAACTCTTCTAGGACCATTCTTAGTACTTTTGAACAAGAAAACAATTCGTAACAATTTGAAGCTCATTCTTAACTCGTTCGAACTTGGAAACTACTTGTAGCTTCATTGTTGACTCGTTTCAACATGGAACCTACTTGAAAACTCTTGTAGGACCATTCTTAGCTCTTTTGAACAAAAAAACAATTTGTAACAATTTGAAACTCATTCTTGAATCGTTCGAACTTGAAAATAACTTGTAACTTCATTATTGTCTCGTTTGAACATGGAAATAACTTGTAAACTCTTGTAGGACCATTCTTAGCTCTTTTGAACAATTAACCAATTCGTAACAATTTGAGGCTCATTCTTGACTCGTTCGAACTTAGAAACAACTTGTAGCTTCATTGTTGAATCGTTTGAACATGGAAACAACATAAAAACTATTGTAGGACCATTCTTAGCTCTTTCTAATAAGAAAACAATATGTAACAATTTGAGACTCATTCTTGAATCGTTCGACCTTGAAAACAACTTGTAGCTTCATTGTTGACTCGTTTGAACATGGAACCAACTTGAAAACTCTTGTAGGACCATTCTTAGCTCTTTTGAACAAGAAAACAAATCGTAACAATTTGAGGCTCATTCTTGACTCGTTCAAACTTGGAAACAACTTGTAGCTTCATTATGGGCTCGTTTGAACATGGAAACAACTTGTAAACTCTTGTAGGACAATTCTTAGCTCTTTTGAAAGAGAAAATAATTTGTAACAATTTGAGGCTCATTCTTGACTCGTTCGACCTTGAAAACAACTGGTACCTTCATTATTGACTCGTTTGAACATGGAAACAACTTGTAAACTCTTCTAGGACCATTCTTAGCTCTTTTGAACAAGAAAACAATTCGTAACAATTTGAAGCTCATTCTTAACTCGTTCGAACTTGGAAACAACTTGTAGCTTCATTGTTGACTCGTTTGAACATGGAACCAACTTGAAAACTATTGTAGGACCATTCTTAGCTCTTTTGAATAAAAAAACAATTTGTAACAATTTGAGACTCATTCTTGAATCGTTCGAACTTGAAAATAACTTGTAACTTAATTATTGTCTCGTTTGAACATGGAAATAACTTGTAAACTCTTGTAGGACCATTCTTAGCTCTTTTGAACAAGAAAACAATTCGGAACAATTTGAGGCTCATTCTTAACTCGTTCGAACTTGGAAACAACTTGTAGCTTCATTGTTGACTCGTTTGAACATGGAACCAACTTGAAAACTCTTGTAGGACCATTCTTAGCTCTTTTGAACAAAAAAACAATTTGTAACAATTTGAGACTCATTCTTGAATCGTTCGAACATGAAAATAACTTGTAACTTCATTATTGTCTCGTTTGAACATGGAAATAACTTGTAAACTCTTGTAGGACCATTCTTAGCTCTTTTGAACAATTAACCAATTCGTAACAATTTGAGGCTCATTCTTGACTCGTTCGAACTTAGAAACAACTTGTAGCTTCATTGTTGAATCGTTTGAACATGGAAACAACATAAAAACTATTGTAGGACCATTCTTAGCTCTTTCTAATAAGAAAACAATATGTAACAATTTGAGACTCATTCATGAATCGTTCGACCTTGAAAATAACTTGTAGCTTCATTGTTGACTCGTTTGAACATGGAACCAACTTGAAAACTCTTGTAGGACCATTCTTAGCTCTTTTGAACAAGAAAACAAATCGTAACAATTTGAGGCTCATTCTTGACTCGTTCAAACTTGGAAACAACTTGTAGCTTCATTATGGGCTCGTTTGAACATGGAAACAACTTGTAAACTCTTGTAGGACAATTCTTAGCTCTTTTGAAAGAGAAAACAATTTGTAACAATTTGAGGCTCATTCTTGACTCGTTCGACCTTGAAAACAACTGGTACCTTCATTATTGACTCGTTTGAACATGGAAACAACTTGTAAACTCTTCTAGGACCATTCTTAGTACTTTTGAACAAGAAAACAATTCGTAACAATTTGAAGCTCATTCTTAACTCGTTCGAACTTGGAAACTACTTGTAGCTTCATTGTTGACTCGTTTGAACATGGAACCTACTTGAAAACTCTTGTAGGACCATTCTTAGCTCTTTTGAACAAAAAAACAATTTGTAACAATTTGAAACTCATTCTTGAATCGTTCGAACTTGAAAATAACTTTTAACTTAATTATTGTCTCGTTTGAACATGGAAATAACTTGTAAACTCTTGTAGGACCATTCTTAGCTCTTTTGAACAAGAAAACAATTCGTAACAATTTGAGGCTCATTCTTGACTCGTTCGAATTTGGAAACAACTTGTAGCTTCATTGTTGAATCGTTTGAACTTGAAAACAACTTGTAACTTCATTGTTGAATCGTTTGAACATGGAAACAACTTAAAAACTCTTGTAGGACCATTCTTAGCTCTTTTTTATAAGAAAACAATATGTAACAATTTGAGACTCATTCTTGAATCGTTCGACCTTAAAAACAACTTGTACCTTCATTATTGACTCGTTTGAACTTGAAAACAACTTGTAACTTCATTGTTGAATCGTTTGAACATGGAAACAACTTAAAAACTCTTGTAGGACCATTCTTAGCTCTTTTTTATAAGAAAACAATATGTAACAATTTGAGACTCATTCTTGAATCGTTCGACCTTAAAAACATTCTTGAATCGTTCGAACTTGAAAACAACTTGTAACTTCATTGTTGACTCGTTTGAACATGGAAAAAACTTGTAAACTCTTGTAGGACCATACTTAGCTCTTTTGAACAAGAAAACAATTCGTAACAATTTGAGGCTCATTCTTGACTCGTTCGAATTTGGAAACAACTTGTAGCTTCATTGTTGAATCGTTTGAACATGGAAACAACTTAAAAACTCTTGTAGGACCATTCTTAGCTCTTTTTTATAAGAAAACAATATGTAACAATTTGAGACTCATTCTTGAATCGTTCGACCTTAAATACAACTTGTACCTTCATTATTGACTCGTTTGAACATGGAAACAACTTGTAAACTCTTGTAGGACCATTCTTAGCTCTTTTGAACAAAAAAACAATTCGTAACAATTTGAGGCTCATTCTTGACTCATTCGAACCTAGAAACAACTTGTAGCTTCATTGTTCACTCGTTTGAACATGGAAACAACTTGAAAACTATTATAAGACCATTCTTAGCTCTTTTGAACAAGAAAACAATTTGAGACTCATTCTTGAATCGTTCCAACTTGAAAACAACTTGTAACTTCATTATTGACTCGTTTGAACATGGAAACAACTTGTAAACTCTTCAAGGACCATTCTTAGTTCTTTTGAACAAGAAAACAATTCGTAACAATTTGAGGCTCATTCTTGACTCATTCGAACCTAGAAACAACTTGTAGCTTCATTGTTGACTCGTTTGAACATGGAAACAACTTAAAAACTCTTGTAGGACCATTCTTAGCTCTTTTGAACAAGAAAACAATTTGTAACAATTTGTGACTCATTCTTTAGTCGTTCGAACTTAAAAACAACTTGTAACTTCATTGTTGACTCGTTTGAACATGGAAACAACTTGTAAACTCTTGTAGGACCATACTTAGCTCTTTTGAACAAGAAAACAATTCGTAACAATTTGAGGCTCATTCTTGACTCGTTCGAATTTGGAAACAACTTGTAACTTCATTGTTGAATCGTTTGAACATGGAAACAACTTAAAAACTCTTGTAGGACCATTCTTAGCTCTTTTTTATAAGAAAACAATATGTAACAATTTGAGACTCATTCTTGAATCGTTCGACCTTAAAAACAACTTGTACCTTCATTATTGACTCGTTTGAACTTGAAAACAACTTGTAACTTCATTGTTGAATCGTTTGAACATGGAAACAACTTAAAAACTCTTGTAGGACCATTCTTAGCTCTTTTTTATAAGAAAACAATATGTAACAATTTGAGACTCATTCTTGAATCGTTCGACCTTAAAAACATTCTTGAATCGTTCGAACTTGAAAACAACTTGTAACTTCATTGTTGACTCGTTTGAACATGGAAACAACTTGTAAACTCTTGTAGGACCATACTTAGCTCTTTTGAACAAGAAAACAATTCGTAACAATTTGAGGCTCATTCTTGACTCGTTCGAATTTGGAAACAACTTGTAGCTTCATTGTTGAATCGTTTGAACATGGAAACAACTTAAAAACTCTTGTAGGACCATTCTTAGCTCTTTTTTATTAGAAAACAATATGTAACAATTTGAGACTCATTCTTGAATCGTTCGACCTTAAAAACAACTTGTACCTTCATTATTGACTCGTTTGAACATGGAAACAACTTGTAAATGTAGGACCATTCTTAGCTCTTTTGAACAAAAAAACAATTCGTAACAATTTGAGGCTCATTCCTGGCTCGTTCGAACTTGGAAACAACATGTAGCTTCATTGTTGACTCGTTTCAACATGGAAATAACTTGAAAACTCTTGTAGGACCATTCTTAGCTCTTTTGAACAAGAAAACAATTTGTAACAATTTGAGACTCATTCTTGAATCGTTTGAACTTGAAAACAACTTGTAAGTTCATTATTGACTCGTTTGAACATGGAAATAACTTGTAAACTCTTGTAGGACCATTCTTAGCTCTTTTGAACAAGAAAACAATTCGTAACAATTTGAGGCTCATTCTTGGCTCGTTCGAACTTGGAAACAACATGTAGCTTCATTGTTGACTCTTTTGAACTTGGAAACAACTTGTAAACTGTTCTAGGACCATTCTTAGCTCTTTTGAACAAGAAAACAATTCGTAACAATTTGAGGCTCATTCTTGACTCATTCGAACCTAGAAACAACTTGTAGCTTCATTGTTGACTCGTTCGAATATGGAAACAACTTGAATACAACTTGAAAACTCTTGTAGGACCATTCTTAGCTCTTTTGAACAAGAAAACAATTTGTAACAATTTGAGACTCATTCTTGAATCGTTTGAACTTGAAAACAACTTGTAACTTCATTATTGACTCGTTTAAACATGGAAACAACTTGTAAACTCTTGTAGGACCATTCTTAGCTCTTTTGAACAAGAAAACAATTCGTAATAATTTGAGGCTCATTCTTGACTCTTTCGAACTTGGAAACATCTTGTAGCTTCTTTGTGGGCTCGTTTGAACATGGAAACAAGTTGTAAACTCTTGTAGGACAATTCTTAGCTCTTTTGAACAAGAAAACAATTTGTCACAACTTGAGACTCATTCTTGAATCGTTCGAACTTGAAAACAACTTGTAACTTCATTATTGACTCGTTTGAACATGGAAACAACTTGTAAACTCTTGTGGGACCATTCTTAGCTCTTTTTAATAACAAAACAATATGTAACAATTTGAAACTCATTCTTGAATCGTTCGACCTTGAAAACAACTTTTACCTTCATTATTGACTTTTTTGAACATGGAAACAACTTGTAAACTCTTGTAGGACCATTCTTAGCTCTTCTGAACAAGAAAACAATTTGTAACAATTTGTGACTCATTGTTTACTCGTTCGAACTTAAAAACAACTTGTAACTTCATTATTGACTCGTTTGAACATGGAAACAACTTGTAAACTCTTCTAAGACCATTCTTAGCTCTTTTGAACAAGAAAAAAAATCGTAACAATTTGAGGCTCATTCTTGACTCGTTCGAACTTGAGAATAACTTATAACTTCATTATTGACTCGTTTGAACAAGGAAACAACTTAAAAACTCTTGTAGGACCATTCTTAGCTCTTTTGAACAAGAAAACAATTTATAACAATTTGAGACTCATTCTTGAATCGTTCGAACTTGAAAACAACTTGTAACTTCATTATTGACTCGTTTGAACATGGAAACAACTTGTAAACTGTTCTAGGACCATTCTTAGCTCTTTTGAACAAGAAAACAATTCGTAACAATTTGAGGCTCATTCTTGACTCATTCGAACCTAGAAACAACTTGTAGCTTCATTGTTGACTCGTTCGAATATGGAAACAACTTGAATACAACTTGAAAACTCTTGTAGGACCATTCTTAGCTCTTTTGAACAAGAAAACAATTTGTAACAATTTGAGACTCATTCTTGAATCGTTCAAACTTCAAAACAACTTGTAACTTCATTATTCACTCGTTTGAACATGGAAACAATTTGTAAACTCTTGTAGGACCATTCTTAGCTCTTTTGAACAAGAAAACAATTCGTAACAATTTGAGGCTCATTCTTGGCTCGTTCGAACTTGGAAACACCATGTAGCTTCATTGTTGACTCGTTTGAACATGGAAACAATTTAAAACTCTTGTAGGACCATTCTTAACTCTTTTGAACAAGAAAACAATTTGTAACAATTTGAGACTCATTCTTGAATCGTTCGACCTTGAAAACAACTTGTACCTTCATTATTGACTCGTTCGAAGATGGAAACAACTTGTAAACTCTTGTGGGACCATACTTAGCTCTTTTGAACAAGAAAACAATTCGTAACAATTTTAGACTCATTCTTGACTCATTCGAACTTGGAAATAACTTGTAGCTTCATTGTTGACTCGTTTGAACATGGAAACAACTTGAAAACTATTGTAGGACCATTCTTAGCTCTTTTGAACAAGAAAACAATTTGTAACAATTTGTGACTCATTCTTTACTCATTCGAACTTAAAAACAACTTGTAACTTCATTATTGACTCGTTTGAACATGGAAACAACTTGTAAACTCTTCTAAGATCATTCTTAGCTCTTTTGAACAAGAAAACAAATCGTAACAATTTGAGGCTCATACTTGACTCGTTCGAACTTGGAAACAACTTGTAGCTTCATTGTTGACTCGTTTGAACATGGAAACAACTTGAAAACTCCTGTAGGACTATTCTTAGCTCTTTTGAACAAGAAAACAAATCATAACAATTTGAGGCTCATTCTTGACTCGTTCAAACTTGGAAACAACTTGTAGCTTCATTATTGACTCGTTTGAACATGGAAACAACTTGAAAACTCTTGTAGGATCATTCTTAGCTCTTTTGAACAAGAAAACAATTTGTAACAATTTGAGACTAATACTTTACTCGTTCGAACTTGAAAACAACTTGTAACTTCATTATTGACTCGTTTGAACATGGAAACAACTTGTAAACTCTTCTAGAACCATTCTTAGCTCTTTTGAACAAGAAAACAATTTGAGACTCATTCTTGAATCGTTCGACCTTCAAAACAACTTGTACCTTCATTATAGACTCGTTTGAAGATGGAAACAACTTATAAACTCCTGTAGGACCATTCTTAGCTCTTTTTAATAACAAAACAATATGTAACAATTTGAAACTCATTCTTTACTCGTTCGAACTTGGAAACAACTTGTCGCTTCATTGTAGACTAGTTTGAACAAGGAAACAACTTGAAAACTCTTGTAGGACCATTCTTAGCTCTTTTGAACAAGAAAACAATTTGTAACAATTTGAGACTCATTCTTGAATCGTTCGAACTTAAAAACAACTTGTAACTTCATTATTGACTCGTTTGTACATGGAAACAACTTGAAAACTCTTGTAGGACCATTCTTAACTCTTTTGAACAAGAAAACAATTTGTAACAATTTGAGACTCATTCTTGAATCGTTCGACCTTGAAAACAACTTGTACCTTCATTATTGACTCGTTTGAAGATGGAAACAACTTGTAAACTCTTGTGGGACCATACTTAGCTCTTTTCAACAAGAAAACAATTCGTAACAATTTTAGACTCATTCTTGACTCATTCGAACTTGGAAATAACTTGTAGCTTCATTGTTGACTCGTTTGAACATGGAAACAACTTGAAAACTCTTGTAGGACCATTCTTAGCTCTTTTGAACAAGAAAACAATTTGTAACAATTTGTGACTCATTCTTTACTCGTTCGAACTTAAAAACAACTTGTAACTTCATTATTGACTCGTTTGAACATGGAAACAACTTGTAAACTCTTCTAAGATCATTCTTAGCTCTTTTGAACAAGAAAACAAATCGTAACAATTTGAGGCTCATACTTGACTCGTTCGAACTTGGAAACAACTTGTAGCTTCATTGTTGACTCGTTTGAACATGGAAACAACTTGAAAACTCCTGTAGGACTATTCTTAGCTCTTTTGAACAAGAAAACAAATCATAACAATTTGAGGCTCATTCTTGACTCGTTCAAACTTGGAAACAACCTGTAGCTTCATTATTGACTCGTTTGAACATGGAAACAACTTGAAAACTCTTGTAGGACCATTCTTAGCTCTTTTGAACAAGAAAACAATTTGTAACAATTTGAGACTAATACTTTACTCGTTCGAACTTGAAAACAACTTGTAACTTCATTATTGACTCGTTTGAACATGGAAACAACTTGTAAACTCTTCTAGGACCATTCTTAGCTCTTTTGAACAAGAAAACAATTTGAGACTCATTCTTGAATCGTTCGACCTTCAAAACAACTTGTACCTTCATTATAGACTCGTTTGAAGATGGAAACAACTTGTAAACTCCTGTAGGACCATTCTTAGCTCTTTTTAATAACAAAACAATATGTAAGAATTTGAAACTCATTCTTAAATCGTTCGACCTTGAAAACAACTTGTACATTCATTATTGACTCGTTTGAACATGGAAACAACTTGTAAACTCTTGTAGGACCATTCTAAGCTCTTTTGAACAAGAAAACAATTCGTTACAATTTGAGGCTCATTCTTGACTCGTTCGAACCTGGAAATAACTTGTGCCTTCATTGTGGGCTCGTTTGAACATGGAAACAACTTGTAAACTCTTGTAGGACAATTCTTAGCTCTTTTGAACAAGAAAACAATTTGTCACAATTTGAGACTCATTCTTGAATCGTTCGAACTTTAAAACAACTTGTAACTTCATTATTGACTCGTTTGAACATGGAAACAACTTGTAAACTCTTGTAGGACCATTCTTAGCTATTTTGAACAAGAAAACAATTCGTAACAATTTGAGGCTCATTCTTGACTCGTTCGAACTTGGAAATAACTTGTAGCTTCATTGTTGACTCGTTTGAACATGGAAACAACTTGAAAACTCTTGTAGGACCATTCTTAGCTCTTTTGAACAAGAAAACAATTTATAACAATTTGGGACTCATTCTTGAATCGTTCGAACTTGAAAACAACTTGCAACTTCATTATTGACTCGTTTGAACACGGAAACAACTTGTAAACTCTTCTAGGACCATTCTTAGCTCTTTTGAACAAGAAAACAATTCGTAACAATTTGACGCTCATTCTTGACTCTTTGGAACTTGGAAACAACTTGTAGCTTCATTGTTGACTCGTTTGAACATGGAAACAACTTGAGAACTCTTGTAGGACCATTCTTAGCTCTTTTGAACAAGAAAACAATTTGTAACAATTTGTGACTCATTCTTTACTCGTTCGAACTTAAAAACAACTTGTAACTTCATTATTGACTCGTTTGAACATGCAAACAACTTGTAAACTCTTCTAAGACCATTCTTAGCTCTTTTGAACATGAAAACAAATCGTAACAATTTGAGGCTCAATCTTGACTAGTTCAAACTTGAAAATAACTTATAACTTCATTATTGACTAGTTTGAACATGGAAACAACTTGTAAACTTTTGTAGGACAATTCTTAGCTCTTTTGAATAAGAAAGCAATTTGTAACAATTTGAGGCTCATTCTTGACTCGTTCGAACTTGGAAACAACTTGTAGCTTCATTGTAGACTAGTTTGAACAAGGAAACAACTTGAAAACTCTTGTAGGACCATTCTTAGCTCTTTTGAACAAGAAAACAATTTGTAACAATTTGAGACTCATTCTTGAATCGTTCGAACTTAAAAACAACTTGTAACTTCATTATTGACTCGTTTGTACATGGAAACAACTTGAAAACTCTTGTAGGACCATTCTTAACTCTTTTGAACAAGAAAACTATTTGTAACAATTTGAGACTCATTCTTGAATCGTTCGACCTTGAAAACAACTTGTACCTTCATTATTGACTCGTTTGAAGATGGAAACAACTTGTAAACTCTTGTGGGACCATACTTAGCTCTTTTCAACAAGAAAACAATTCGTAACAATTTTAGACTCATTCTTGACTCATTCGAACTTGGAAATAACTTGTAGCTTCATTGTTGACTCGTTTGAACATGGAAACAACTTGAAAACTCTTGTAGGACCATTCTTAGCTCTTTTGAACAAGAAAACAATTTGTAACAATTTGTGACTCATTCTTTACTCGTTCGAACTTAAAAACAACTTGTAACTTCATTATTGACTCGTTTGAACATGGAAACAACTTGTAAACTCTTCTAAGATCATTCTTAGCTCTTTTGAACAAGAAAACAAATCGTAACAATTTGAGGCTCATACTTGACTCGTTCGAACTTGGAAACAACTTGTAGCTTCATTGTTGACTCGTTTGAACATGGAAACAACTTGAAAACTCCTGTAGGACTATTCTTAGCTCTTTTGAACAAGAAAACAAATCATAACAATTTGAGGCTCATTCTTGACTCGTTCAAACTTGGAAACAACTTGTAGCTTCATTATTGACTCGTTTGAACATGGAAACAACTTGAAAACTCTTGTAGGACCATTCTTAGCTCTTTTGAACAAGAAAACAATTTGTAACAATTTGAGACTAATACTTTACTCGTTCGAACTTGAAAACAACTTGTAACTTCATTATTGACTCGTTTGAACATGGAAACAACTTGTAAACTCTTCTAGGACCATTCTTAGCTCTTTTGAACAAGAAAACAATTTGAGACTCATTCTTGAATCGTTCGACCTTCAAAACAACTTGTACCTTCATTATAGACTCGTTTGAAGATGGAAACAACTTGTAAACTCCTGTAGGACCATTCTTAGCTCTTTTTAATAACAAAACAATATGTAACAATTTGAAACTCATTCTTAAATCGTTCGACCTTGAAAACAACTTGTACTTTCATTATTGACTCGTTTGAACATGGAAACAACTTGTAAACTCTTGTAGGACCATTCTTAGCTCTTTTGAACACGAAAACAATTCGTTACAATTTGAGGCTCATTCTTGACTCGTTCGAACTTGGAAATAACTTGTGCCTTCATTGTGGGCTCGTTTGAACATGGAAACAACTTGTAAACTCTTGTAGGACAATTCTTAGCTCTTTTGAATAAGAAAACAATTTGTCACAATTTGAGACTCATTCTTGAATCGTTCGAACTTTAAAACAGCTTGTAACTTCATTATTGACTCGTTTGAACATGGAAACAACTTGTAAACTCTTGTAGGACCATTCTTAGCTATTTTGAACAAGAAAACAATTCGTAACAATTTGAGGCTCATTCTTGACTCGTTCGAACTTGGAAATAACTTGTAGCTTCATTGTTGACTCGTTTGAACATGGAAACAACTTGAAAACTCTTGTAGGACCATTCTTAGCTCTTTTGAACAAGAAAACAATTTATAACAATTTGGGACTCATTCTTGAATCGTTCGAACTTGAAAACAACTTGCAACTTCATTATTGACTCGTTTGAACACGGAAACAACTTGTAAACTCTTCTAGGACCATTCTTAGCTCTTTTGAACAAGAAAACAATTCGTAACAATTTGACGCTCATTCTTGACTCTTTGGAACTTGGAAACAACTTGTAGCTTTATTGTTGACTCGTTTGAACATGGAAACAACTTGAGAACTCTTGTAGGACCATTCTTAGCTCTTTTGAACAAGAAAACAATTTGTAACAATTTGTGACTCATTCTTTACACGTTCGAACTTAAAAACAACTTGTAACTTCATTATTGACTCGTTTGAACATGCAAACAACTTGTAAACTCTTCTAAGACCATTCTTAGCTCTTTTGAACAAGAAAACAAATCGTAACAATTTGAGGCTCAATCTTGACTAGTTCAAACTTGAAAATAACTTATAACTTCATTATTGACTCGTTTGAACATGGAAACAACTTGTAAACTTTTGTAGGACAATTCTTAGCTCTTTTGAATAAGAAAGCAATTTGTAACAATTTGAGGCTCATTCTTGACTCGTTCGAACTTGGAAACAACTTGTAGCTTCATTGTAGACTAGTTTGAACAAGGAAACAACTTGAAAACTCTTGTAGGACCATTCTTAGCTCTTTTGAACAAGAAAACAATTTGTAACAATTTGAGACTCATTCATGAATCGTTCGAACTTAAAAACAACTTGTAACTTCATTATTGACTCGTTTGTACATGGAAACAACTTGAAAACTCTTGTAGGACCATTCTTAGCTCTTTTGAACAAGAAAACAATTTGTAACAATTTGAGACTCATTCTTGAATCGTTCGAACTTAAAAACAACTTGTAACTTCATTATTGACTCGTTTGAACATATAAACAACTTGTAAACTCTTGTAGGACCATTCTTAGCTCTTTTCAACAAGAAAACAATTTGTAACAATTTGAGGCTCATTCTTTACTCGTTCGAACTTGGAAACAACTTGTAGCTTCATTGTTGAATCGTTTGAACATGGAAACAACTTAAAAACTCTTGTAGGACCATTCTTAGCTCTTTTGAACAAGAAAACAATTCGTAACAATTTGAGGCTCATTCTTGGCTCGTTCGAACTTGGAAACAACATGTAGCTTCATTGTTGACTCGTTTGAACATGGAAACAACTTGTAAACTCTTATAGGACTATTCTTAGCTCTTTTGAACAAGAAAACAATTCGTAACAATTTGAGGCTCCTTCTTGACTCGTTCGAACTTGTAAACAACTTGTAGCTTCATTGTAGACTCGTTTGAACAAGGAAACAACTTGAAAACTCTTGTAGGACCATTCTTAGCTCTTTTGAACAAGAAAACAATTTATAACAATTTGAGACTCATTCTTGAATCGTTCGAACTTGAAAACAACTTGCAACTTCATTATTGACTCGTTTGAACAAGGAAACAACTTGTAAACTCTTCTAGGACTATTCTTACCTCTTTTGAACAAGAAAACAATTCGTAACAATTTGAGGCTTATTCTTGACTCCTTCGAACTTGGAAACAACTTGTAGCTTCATTGTTGACTCGTTTGAACATGGAAAGAACTTGAGAACTCTTGTAGGACCATTCTTAGCTCTTTTGAACAAGAAAACAATTTGTGACTCATTCTTTACTCGTTCTAACTTAAAAACAACTTGTAACTTCATTATTGACTCGTTTGAACATGCAAACAACTTGTAAACTCTTCTAAGACCATTCTTAGCTCTTTTGAACAAGAAAACAAATCGTAACAATTTGAAGCTCATTCTTGACTCGTTCAAACTTGAAAATAACTTATAACTTCATTATTGACTCGTTTGAACATGGAAACAACTTGTAAACTCTTGTAGGACAATTCTTAGCTCTTTTGAATAAGAAAGCAAATCATAACAATTTGAGGCTCATTCTTGACTCGTTCGAACGTGGAAACAACTTGTAGCTTCATTGTTGACTCATTTGAACATGGAAACAACTTGAAAACTTTTGTAGGACCATTCTTAGCTCTTTTGAACAAGAAAACAATTTGAGACTAATTCTTTACTCGTTCGAACTTGAAAACAACTTGTAACTTCATTATTGACTCGTTTGAACTTGAAAACAACTTGTAAACTCTTCTAAGACCATTCTTAGCTCTTTTGAACAAGAAAACAAATCGTAACAATTTGAGGCTCATTCTTGACTCGTTCAAACTTGAAAATAACTTATAACTTCATTATTGACTCGTTTGAACATGAAAACAACTTGTAAACTCTTGTAAGACAATTCTTAACTCTTTTGAATAAGAATGCAATTTTAACAATTTGAGGCTCATTTTTGACTCGTTCGAACTTGGAAACAACTTGTAGCTTCATTGTAGACTAGTTTGAACAAGGAAACAACTTGAAAACTCTTGTAGGGCTATTCTTAGCTCTTTTGAACAAGAAAACAATTTATAACAATTTGACACTCATTCTTGAATCGTTTGAACTTGAAAACAACTTGTAACTTCATTATTGACTCGTTTGAACATGTAAACAACTTGTAAACTCTTGTAGGACCTTTCGTAACTCTTTTGAACAAGAAAACAATTCGTAACAATTTGAGGCTCATTCTTGACTCGTTCGAACTTGGAAACAACTTGTAGCTTCATTGTTGACTCATTTGAACATGGAAACAACTTGAAAACTCTTGTAGGACCATTCTTAGCTCTATTGAAGAAGAAAAGAATTGGTAACAATTTTAGACTCATTCTTGACTCGTTCGAACTTGAAAATAACTTATAACTTCATTATTGACTCGTTTGAACATGGAAACAACTTGTAAACTCTTGTAGGACAATTCTTAGCTCTTTTGAATAAGAAAGCAAATCATAACAATTTGAGGCTCATTCTTGACTCGTTCGAACGTGGAAACAACTTGTAGCTTCATTGTTGACTCATTTGAACATGGAAACAACTTGAAAACTTTTGTAGGACCATTCTTAGCTCTTTTGAACAAGAAAACAATTTGAGACTAATTCTTTACTCGTTCGAACTTGAAAACAACTTGTAACTTCATTATTGACTCGTTTGAACTTGAAAACAACTTGTAAACTCTTCTAAGACCATTCTTAGCTCTTTTGAACAAGAAAACAAATCTTAACAATTTGAGGCTCATTCTTGACTCGTTCAAACTTGAAAATAACTTATAACTTCATTATTGACTCGTTTGAACATGAAAACAACTTGTAAACTCTTGTAAGACAATTCTTAGCTCTTTTGAATAAGAAAGCAATTTGTAACAATTTGAGGCTCATTCTTGACTCGTTCGAACTTGGAAACAACTTGTAGCTTCATTGTAGACTAGTTTGAACAAGGAAACAACTTGAAAACTCTTGTAGGACCATTATTAGCTCTTTTGAACAAGAAAACAATTTATAACAATTTGAGACTCATTCTTGAATCGTTTGAACTTGAAAACAACTTGTAACTTCATTATTGACTCGTTTGAACATGTAAACAACTTGTAAACTCTTGTAGGACCTTTCGTAACTCTTTTGAACAAGAAAACAATTCGTAACAATTTGAGGCTCATTCTTGACTCGTTCGAACTTGGAAACAACTTGTAGCTTCATTGTTGACTCGTTTGAACATGGAAACAACTTGAAAACTCTTGTAGGACCATTCTTAGCACTTTTGAAGAAGAAAAGAATTTGTAACAATTTTAGACTCATTCTTGAATCGTTTGAACTTGAAAACAACTTGTAACTTCATTATTGACTCGTTTGAACATGTAAACAACTTGTAAACTCTTGTAGGACCATTCTTAGCTCTTTTGAACAAGAAAACAATTCGTAACAATTTGAGGCTCATTCTTGACTCGTTCGAACTTGGAAACAACTTGTAGCTTCATTGTTGACTCGTTTGAACATGGAAACAACTTGAAAACTCTTGTAGGACCATTCTTAGCTCTTTTGAACAAGAAAACAATTCGTAAAAATTTGAGGCTCATTCTTGACTCGTTCGAACTTGGAAACAACTTGTAGCTTCATTGTTGACTCGTTTGAACATGGAAACAACTTGAAAACTCTTGTAGGACCATTCTTAGCTCTTTTGAACAAGAAAACAATTCGTAACAATTTGAGGCTCATTCTTGACTCGTTCGAACTTGGAAACAACTTGTAGCTTCATTGTTGAATCGTTTGAACATGGAAACAACTTAAAAACTCTTGTAGGACCATTCTTAGCTCTTTTTAATAAGAAAACAATATGTAACAATTTGAGACTCATTCTTGAATCGTTCGACCTTGAAAACAACTTGTAAACTCTTCTAGGACCATTCTTAGCTCTTTTGAACAAGAAAACAATTCGTTACAATTTGAGGCTCATTCTTGACTCGTTCAAACATGGAAACAACTTGAAAACTCCTGTAGGACTATTCTTAGCTCTTTTGAACAAGAAAACAAATCGTAACAATTTGAGGCTCATTCTTGACTCGTTCGAACTTGGAAACAAGTTGTAGCTTCATTGTTGACTCATTTGAACATGGAAACAACTTGAAAACTATTATTGGACCATTCTTAGCTCTTTTGAAGAAGAAAACAATTTGTAACAATTTGAGACTCATTCTTGAATCGTTCGAACTTAAAAACAATTTGTAACTTCATTCTTGACTCGTTTGAACATGGAAACAACTTGTAAACTCTTGTAGGACCATTCTTAGCTCTTTTGAACAAGTAAACATTTCGTAACAATTTGAGGCTCATTCTTGGCTCGTTCGAACTTGGAAACAACATGTAGCTTCATTGTTGACTCGTTAGAACATGAAAACAACTTGAAAACTCTTGTAGAACCATTCTTAGCTTTTTGAACAAGAAAACAATTTGTAACAATTTGAGACTCATTCTTGACTCATTCGAACTTGGAAACAACTTGTAGCTTCATTGTTGAATCGTTTGAACATGGAAACAACTTGAAAACTCTTGTAGGACCATTCTTAGCTCTTTTGAACAAGAAAACAATTCGTAACAATTTGAGGCTCATTCTTGACTCGTTCGAACTTGGAAACAACTTGTAGCTTCATTGTTGACTTGTTTGAACATGGAAACAACTTGAGAACTCTTGTAGGACCATTCTTAGCTCTTTTGAACAAGAAAACAATTTGTAACAATTTGTGACTCATTCTTTACTCGTTCGAACTTAAAAACAACTTGTAACTTCATTATTGACTCGTTTGAACATGCAAACAACTTGTAAACTCTTCTAAGACCATTCTTAGCTCTTTTGAACAAGAAAACAAATCGTAACAATTTGAGGCTCATTCTTGACTCGTTCAAACTTGAAAATAACTTATAACTTCATTATTGACTCGTTTGAACATGGAAACAACTTGTAAACTCTTGTAAGACAATTCTTAGCTCTTTTGAATAAGAAAGCAATTTGTAACAATTTGAGGCTCATTTTTGACTCGTTCGAACTTGGAAACAACTTGTAGCTTCATTGTAGACTAGTTTGAACAAGGAAACAACTTGAAAACTCTTGTAGGACCATTCTTAGCTCTTTTGAACAAGAAAACAATTCGTAACAATTTGAGGCTCATTCTTGACACGTTCGAACTTGGAAACAACTTGTAGCTTCATTGTTGACTCGTTTGAACATGGAAACAACTTGAGAACTCTTGTAGGACCATTCTTAGGTCTTTTGAACAAGAAAACAATTTGTAACAATTTGTGACTCATTCTTTACTCGTTCGAACTTAAAAACAACTTGTAACTTCATTATTGACTCGTTTGAACATGCAAACAACTTGTAAACTCTTCTAAGACCATTCTTAGCTCTTTTGAACAAGAAAACAAATCGTAACAATTTGAGGCTCATTCTTCACTCGTTCAAACTTGTAAATAACTTATAACTTCATTATTGACTCGTTAGAACTTGGAAACAACTCGTAACTTCATTATAGACTCATTCTTGACTCGTTAGAACTTGGAAACAACTCGTAACTTCATTATAGACTCATTTGAACATGGAAACAACTTAAAAACTCTTGTAGGACCATTCTTAGCTCTTTTGAACAAGAAAACAATTCGTTACAATTTGAGGCTCATTCTTGACTCGTTCAAACATGGAAACAACTTGAAAACTCCTGTAGGACTATTCTTAGCTCTTTTGAACAAGAAAACAAATCGTAACAATTTGAGGCTCATTCTTGACTCGTTCGGACTTGGAAACAAGTTGTAGCTTCATTGTTGACTCATTTGAACATGGAAACAACTTGAAAACTATTGTTGGACCATTCTTAGCTCTTTTGAAGAAGAAAACAATTTGTAACAATTTGAGACTCATTCTTGAATCGTTCGAACTTAAAAACAATTTGTAACTTCATTCTTGACTCGTTTGAACATGGAAACAACTTGTAAACTCTTGTAGGACCATTCTTAGCTCTTTTGAACAAGTAATCATTTCGTAACAATTTGAGGCTCATTCTTGGCTCGTTCGAACTTGGAAACAACATGTAGCTTCATTGTTGACTCGTTAGAACATGAAAACAACTTGAAAACTCTTGTAGAACCATTCTTAGCTTTTTGAACAAGAAAACAATTTGTAACAATTTGAGACTCATTCTTGACTCATTCGAACTTGGAAACAACTTGTAGCTTCATTGTTGAATCGTTTGAACATGGAAACAACTTGAAAACTCTTGTAGGCCCATTCTTAGCTCTTTTGAACAAGAAAACAATTCGTAACAATTTGAGGCTCATTCTTGACTCGTTCGAACTTGGAAACAACTTGTAGCTTCATTGTTGACTCGTTTGAACATGGAAACAACTTGAGAACTCTTGTAGGACCATTCTTAGCTCTTTTGAACAAGAAAACAATTTGTAACAATTTGTGACTCATTCTTTACTCGTTCGAACTTAAAAACAACTTGTAACTTCATTATTGACTCGTTTGAACATGCAAACAACTTGTAAACTCTTCTAAGACCATTCTTAGCTCTTTTGAACAAGAAAACAAATCGTAACAATTTGAGGCTCATTCTTGACTCGTTCAAACTTGAAAATAACTTATAACTTCATTATTGACTCGTTTGAACATGGAAACAACTTGTAAACTCTTGTAAGACAATTCTTAGCTCTTTTGAATAAGAAAGCAATTTGTAACAATTTGAGGCTCATTTTTGACTCGTTCGAACTTGGAAACAACTTGTAGCTTCATTGTAGACTAGTTTGAACAAGGAAACAACTTGAAAACTCTTGTAGGACCATTCTTAGCTCTTTTGAACAAGAAAACAATTCGTAACAATTTGAGGCTCATTCTTGACTCGTTCGAACTTGGAAACAACTTGTAGCTTCATTGTTGACTCGTTTGAACATGGAAACAACTTGAGAACTCTTGTAGGACCATTCTTAGGTCTTTTGAACAAGAAAACAATTTGTAACAATTTGTGACTCATTCTTTACTCGTTCGAACTTAAAAACAACTTGTAACTTCATTATTGACTCGTTTGAACATGCAAACAACTTGTAAACTCTTCTAAGACCATTCTTAGCTCTTTTGAACAAGAAAACAAATCGTAACAATTTGAGGTTCATTCTTCACTCGTTCAAACTTGAAAATAACTTATAACTTCATTATTGACTCGTTTGAACATGGAAACAACTTGTAAACTCTTGTAACACAATTCTTAGCTCTTTTGAATAAGAAAGCAATTTGTAACAATTTGAGGCTCATTTTTGACTCGTTCGAACTTGGAAACAACTTGTAGCTTCATTGTAGACTAGTTTGAACAAGGAAACAACTTGAAAACTCTTTTAGGACCATTCTTAGCTCTTTTGAACAAGAAAACAATTTATAACAATTTGAGACTCATTCTTGAATCGTTCAAACTTGAAAACAACTTGTAACTTCATTATTGACTCGTTTGAACATGTAAACAACTTGTAAACTCTTGTAGGACCATTCTTAGCTCTTTTGAACAAGAAAACAATTCGTAACAATTTGAGGCTCATTCTTGACTCGTTCGAACTTGGAAACAACTTGTAGCTTCATTGTTGAATCGTTTGAACATGGAAACAACTTAAAAACTCTTGTAGGACCATTCTTAGCTCTTTTTAATAAGAAAACAATATGTAACAATTTGAGACTCATTCTTGAATCGTTCGACCTTAAAAACAACTTGTACTTTCATTATTGACTCGTTTGAACTTGAAAACAACTTGTAAACTCTTCTAGGACCATTCTTAGCTCTTTTGAACTAGAAAACAATTCGTTACAATTTGAGGCTCATTCTTGACTCGTTCAAACATGGAAACAACTTGAAAACTCCTGTAGGACTATTCTTAGCTCTTTTGAACAAGAAAACAAATCGTAACAATTTGAGGCTCATTCTTGACTCGTTCGAACTTGGAAACAAGTTGTAGCTTCATTGTTGACTCATTTGAACATGGAAACAACTTGAAAACTCTTGTTGGACCATTCTTAGCTCTTTTGAAGAAGAAAACAATTTGTAACAATTTGAGACTCATTCTTGAATCGTTCGAACTTAAAAACAATTTGTGACTTCATTATTGACTCGTTTGAACATGGAAACAACTTGTAAACTCTTGTAGGACCATTCTTAGCTCTTTTGAACAAGAAAACATTTCGTAACAATTTGAGGCTTATTCTTGGCTCGTTCGAACTTGGAAACAACATGTAGCTTCATTGTTGACTCGTTAGAACATGAAAACAACTTGAAAACTCTTGTAGAACCATTCTTAGCTTTTTGAACAAGAAAACAATTTGTAACAATTTGAGACTCATTCTTGACTCGTTCGAACTTGGAAACAACTTGTAGCTTCATTGTTGAATCGTTTGAACATGGAAACAACTTGAAAACTCCTGTAGGGCTATTCTTAGCTCTTTTGAACAAGAAAACAAATCATAACATTTCGAGGCTCATTCTTGACTCGTTCGAACTTGGAAACAACTTGTAGCTTCATTATTGACTCGTTTGAACATGGAAACAACTTGAAAACTCTTGTAGGACCATTCTTAGCTCTTTTGAACAAGAAAACAATTCGTAACAATTTGAGGCTCATTCTTGACTCGTTCGAACTTGGAAACAACTTGTAGCTTCATTGTTGACTCGTTTGAACATGGAAACAACTTGAGAACTCTTGTAGGACCATTCTTAGCTCTTTTGAACAAGAAAACAATTTGTAACAATTTGTGACTCATTCTTTACTCGTTCGAACTTAAAAACAACTTGTAACTTCATTATTGACTCGTTTGAACATGCAAACAACTTGTAAACTCTTCTAAGACCATTCTTAGCTCTTTTGAACAAGAAAACAAATCGTAACAATTTGAGGCTCATTCTTGACTCGTTCAAACTTGAAAATAACTTATAACTTCATTATTGACTCGTTTGAACATGGAAACAACTTGTAAACTCTTGTAAGACAATTCTTAGCTCTTTTGAATAAGAAAGCAATTTGTAACAATTTGAGGCTCATTTTTGACTCGTTCGAACTTGGAAACAACTTGTAGCTTCATTGTAGACTAGTTTGAACAAGGAAACAACTTGAAAACTCTTGTAGGACCATTCTTAGCTCTTTTGAACAAGAAAACAATTTATAACAATTTGAGACTCATTCTTGACTCGTTCGAACTTGGAAACAACTTGTAGCTTCATTGTTGACTCATTTGAACATGGAAATAACTTGAAAACTCTTGTAGGACCATTATTAGCTCTTTTGAACAAGAAAACAATTTGTAACAATTTGAGACTAATTCTTTACTCGTTCGAACTTGAAAACAACTTGTAACTTCATTATTGACTCGTTTGAACATGGAAACAACTTATAAACTCTTCTAGGACCCTTCTTAACTCTTTTGAACAAGAAAATAAATCATAACAATTTGAGGCTCATTCTTGAGTCGTTCGAACTTGGAAACAACTTGTAGCTTCATTGTTGACTCGTTTGAACATGGAAACAACTTGAAAACTCTTGTAGGACCATTCTTAGCTCTTTTGAACAAGAAAACAATTTGTAACAATTTGAGACTCATTCTTGAATCGTTCGAACTAAAAACAACTTGTAACTTCATTATTGACTCGTTTGAACATGGAAACAACTTGTAAACTCTTGTAGGACCATTTTTAGCTCTTTTTAACAAGAAAACAATTCGTAACAATTTGTATAAATTTGAGACTGATTCTTGACTCGTTCGAACTTAAAAACAACTTTGTAACTTCATTATTGACTCGTTTGAACATGGAACCAACTTGTAAACTCTTGTAGGACCATTCTTAGCTCTTCTGAATAAGAAAACAATTTGTAACAATTTGTAACTCATTCTTTACTCGTTCGAACTTGAAAACAGCTTGTAACTTCATTATTGACTCGTTTGAACATGGAAACAACTTGTAAACTCTTGTAGGACTATTCTAAGCTCTTTTGAAGAAAAAAATAATTTGTAACAATTTGAGACTCATTTTTGAATCGTTCAAACTTGAAAACAACTTGTAACTTCATTATTGACTCGTTTGAACATGTAAACAACTTGTAAACTCTTGTAGGACCATTCTTAGCTCTTTTGAACAAGAAAACAATTCGTAACAATTTGAGGCTCATTCTTGACTCGTTCGAACTTGGAAACAACTTGTAGCTTCATTGTTGAATCGTTTGAACATGGAAACAACTTAAAAACTCTTGTAGGACCATTCTTAGCTCTTTTTAATAAGAAAACAATATGTAACAATTTGAGACTCATTCTTGAATCGTTCGACCTTAAAAACAACTTGTACTTTCATTATTGACTCGTTTGAACTTGAAAACAACTTGTAAACTGTTCTAGGACCATTCTTAGCTCTTTTGAACAAGAAAACAAATCGTAACAATTTGAGGCTCATTCTTGACTCGTTCAAACTTGACAATAACTTATAACTTCATTATTGACTCGTTTGAACATGGAAACAACTTGTAAACTCTTGTAAGACAATTCTTAGCTCTTTTGAATAAGAAAGCAATTTTTAACAATTTGAGGCTCATTTTTGACTCGTTCGAACTTGGAAACAACTTGTAGCTTCATTGTAGACTAGTTTGAACAAGGAAACAACTTGAAAACTCTTGTAGGACCATTCTTAGCTCTTTTGAACAAGAAAACAATTTATAACAATTTGAGACTCATTCTTGACTCGTTCGAACTTGGAAACAACTTGTAGATTCATTGTTGAATCGTTTGAACATGGAAACAACTTAAAAACTCTTGTAGGACCATTCTTAGCTCTTTTTAATAAGAAAACAATATGTAACAATTTGAGACTCATTCTTGAATCGTTCGACCTTAAAAACAACTTGTACCTTCATTATTGACTCGTTTGAACTTGAAAACAACTTGTAAACTCTTGTAAGACCATTCTTAGCTCTTTTGAACAAGAAAACAATTCGTTACAATTTGAGGCTCATTCTTGACTCGTTCAAACATGGGAACAACTTGAAAACTCCTGTAGGACTATTCTTAGCTCTTTTGAACAAGAAAACAAATCGTAACAATTTGAGGCTCATTATTGACTCGTTCGAACTTGGAAACAACTTGTAGCTTCATTGTTGACTCATTTGAACATGGAAATAACTTGAAAACTCTTGTAGGACCATTCTTAGCTCTTTTGAACAAGAAAACAATTTGTAACAATTTGAGACTAATTCTTTACTCGTTCGAACTTGAAAACAACTTGTAACTTCATTATTGACTCGTTTGAACATGGAAACAACTTATAAACTCTTCTAGGACCCTTCTTAACTCTTTTGAACAAGAAAATAAATCGTAACAATTTGAGGCTCATTCTTGACTCGTTCGAACTTGGAAACAACTTGTAGCTTCATTGTTGACTCGTTTGAACATGGAAACAACTTGAAAACTCTTGTAGGACCATTCTTAGCTCTTTTGAAGAAGAAAACAATTTGTAACAATTTGAGACTCATTCTTGAATCGTTCGAACTAAAAACAACTTGTAACTTCATTATTGACTCGTTTGAACATGGAAACAACTTGTAAACTCTTGTAGGACCATTTTTAGCTCTTTTGAACAAGAAAAAAATTCGTAACAATTTGTATAAATTTGAGACTGATTCTTGACTCGTTCGAACTTAAAAACAACTTTGTAACTTCATTATTGACTCGTTTGAACATGGAACCAACTTGTAAACTCTTGTAGGACCATTCTTAGCTCTTCTGAATAAGAAAACAATTTGTAACAATTTGTAACTCATTCTTTACTCGTTCGAACTTGAAAACAGCTTGTAACTTCATTATTGACTCGTTTGAACATGGAAACAACTTGTAAACTCTTGTAGGACTATTCTTAGCTCTTTTGAAGAAAAAAATAATTTGTAACAATTTGAGACTCATTCTTGAATCGTTCGAACTTGAAAATAACTTGTAACTTCATTATTGACTCGTTTGAACATGGAAACAACTTGTAAACTCTTGTAGGACCATTTTTAGCTCTTTTGAACAAGAAAACAATTCGTAACAATTTGAGGCTCATTCTTGGCTCGTTCGAACTTGGAAACAACATGTAGCTTCATTGTTGACTCGTTTGAACATGGAAACAACTTGAAAACTCTTTTAGGACCACTCTTAGCTTTTTGAACAAGAATACAATTTGTAACAATTTGAGACTCATTCTTGACTCGTTCGAACTTGGAAACAACTTGTAGCTTCATTGTTGACTCGTTTGAACATGGAAACAACTTGAGAACTCTTGTAGGACCATTCTTAGCTCTTTTGAACAAGAAAACAATTCGTAACAATTTGAGGCTCATTCTTGACTCGTTCGAACTTGGAAACAACTTGTAGCTTCATTGTTGACTCGTTTGAACATGGAAACAACTTTAGAACTCTTGTAGGACCATTCTTAGCTCTTTTGAACAAGAAAACAATTCGTAACAATCTGAGGCTCATTCTTGACTCGTTCGAACTTGGAAACAACTTGTAGCTTCATTGTTGACTCGTTTGAACATGGAAACAACTTTAGAACTCTTGTAGGACCATTCTTAGCTCTTTTGAACAAGAAAACAATTCGTAACAATCTGAGGCTCATTCTTGACACGTTCGAACTTGGAAACAACTTGTAGCTTCATTGTTGACTCGTTTGAACATGGAAACAACTTGAGAACTCTTGTCGGACCATTCTTAGCTCTTTTGAATAAGAAAACAATTTGTAACAATTTGTGACTCATTCTTTACTCGTTCGAACTTAAAAATAACTTGTAACTTCATTATTGACTCGTTTGAACATGCAAACAACTTGTAAACTCTTCTAAGACCATTCTTAGCTCTTTTGAACAAGAAAACAAGTTGTAACGACTCTGTTAATTATATATTAAAATAATGTGATATATATTATTTTATTGATCAAATGTGATAAGATGTGGTACGCTGACCAGAATAGGAAAGATATGAGTTTTGAAGAAGGAGATCAAGTTCTGTTAAAGGTTGCACCCTGGAAAGGTGTCACTAGGTTTGGCAAGAAAGGAAAACTAAGCCCTAGATATGTTGGACCATTTGAAATCCTAAAACGAGTCGGGAAAGTTGCTTACGAGATAACATTACCACCTTATATGCAGAATATCCATAATGTCTTTCACGTGTCAATGCTTAGAAGATATAATCCTGATTCAAAACATGTAATAGAATATGAACCCCTCGAGATTCAACCTGACTTGTCTTATGTAGAACAGCCTGTAGCGATTCAGGATCAAAAGGAAAAGATTTTAAGAAATAAGTCTGTTAGACTTGTAAAGGTCTTGTGGAAAAATCCTCGAGTCGAGGAATCCACCTGGGAACTTGAGAGTGAGATGCTCGAAAAGTATCCCTACTTGTTTACTTAGGCTGATTCTGGGGACAGAATCCTTATAAGGGGGAGAGGATGTAACGACTCTGTTAATTATATATTAAAATAATGTGATATATATTATTTTATTGATCAAATGTGATAAGATATGGTATGTGGTCATTTTATATGTCTAGTTGACTGCTTGTTTGACCACAATGTGTTTAATGATTTATTAAGTTGATTAATTGATTTTTATGCTAAATTGAGGTACTGTTTGATTTTTATAAATTTATTGGTGTCTCCAATAATTATGAAATTTTATATGTATATTCTATGTGATTTTAGAGACTTTCTAAAAATGGTGGTGTATTTAATTCTAGTCCCAGTGATTTTATATAAATCTTTCATTACTGTTTTATTCTAGAGATATTACTCTTCTAAATTCCATATTTAATTATTGAAATGTCCAAAAATCATGAAATCTTTTCCAAACTGTTCTTTGGTTATTCAGAAAGTTTTTAAAAAATAAAATTTTATTTTATTCGATCTCAAATATATTTTTAATGATTTTCCTACTCCTATTTCTATTTAAAGTGATTTAACTTTAAGGAATTTTAGTTAATTATCTGCTCATCAGAAAAATATTTTAAAAATATGGGCGAGCTTCTAAAATCGTGTTCTTTATTTTAAAAATATAAAATTTATTTTTGTACCCATTTCACTATCAAATACGAATTTTTAATTGTTTTAATTCAGAAAACTAGCAGCTGTGAAATTACTATTTTACCCTTGGCTTTATAATACACAGCACCGCCCACTTCTTTTTCCTGTATCTGCATCAGACCTCCACCGCCTTTTTTTTCATTTTTTCTATCGCTTCTCTCACTAATCACTCAATCTCTCTCGGTTTCTCTAAATTTTATCAAGTAAAATTCTTTCCTCCTTGCTTTGTTCATTGTTTACAATTTGTCTTGTGTTCGTGCTCGATTCCTTCTCCCTCATGGCTATAGCATATGTATATGTATATATACACAAAGCTCGGTTACATGCAAAGGTCGAGAAGGGTTGGGATTGCAGGACCAAGCATGTATCAGTTGAATGGATAGTTAGATTGGAGATTGGGGACAGTAAAGGTGATGAAAGACCCATTTATGGGCTCTCACCAGAACTGTCACCACCGGCGGTGATCCACGGTGAGCCGGTGGTGTGGTTTACTTTGGTTTGTACTTGTAATTGCTATTTGATGATGAAACCAATTTAAGTTGCTAGATTTTGGGTATTGCATGTCGAGTTTCAGTTTTATTCGAGGCATTCAAATTTTCTGGTGTTCATATTCGAACTTGGTGTTGATATTTAAATGAAATGCAAGTGCTGCTGATTAGTTTTCAGATTTTTAAGATGTTATTAGTTGTATGCTAATTTCTGGATTGTTATGTTAGAAAAGCTTGAATGAGTGTTGAGTTTTCTAATTTTATTTATAAGCTTTCAAGTGTCAATGTTGTCGGGCTAACTGCCCAGTTATGCACAGTCTGTTATAAGGGTGAGTCCCCTTCTCGGTGCAGTGGGTATGATGTGAAAATGTTCTACTTGAATTCTAGTTTATTTACGCGAAAACTTTGCCTCGATTAGATTAACGAGTAAAAAGTTATGCATGTTTTACTAAAAGCCGTACATAACAGAAATTTTCTGTGTCTGATTTATGATTTAGCTAGTTCGTTTTCTGCATAAATAAAATGTTTCGGAGACGAAATTTTTATTCAAGATTGTGTTAATATTCATGAAGGAGTCTGCAAAACTTTGTAATAAAATGAATATTTTTCGATTTATTAAAAATGTTTCAGTAAAGTGTGTGCATTAGTGTGTTTAGTTTTTTAAAATTGTTTACCCTGTGTTGGAGATTGATTAGTAATTTAATATGGTATTACTACATGACTCTATTTGGTGGAAATGATTGAATGGTGTTGTAATTAATAGTAGTATGGGATTGTTGATTGATACAGGTCTGGCTATGTTGCAGTTACAGAGGAAACTCTATCAAACTTTCGTCAGAATTCAATTGTAGTTCTGACTTAATATTGACAAGAGATTCTTCTATAACTATTATGTATGTATTTGTATTTGATAATTGATTACTTGATATGTGAGTTGAGTTTTAAAGGTGAATATTAGGTTATCGAAAGGGTAGATTAAGTTTAGACGTTCGTAGAGAAATGTCGAGTCTTATATAGAATCTAAAGTAGTGTATTTATTTTGTTTATAGATTTGAAGAACGTAGACCCTAGAGGAAAAAGGAAAGCCAAAGAAGAAGGTTATTGATCTAGTGTGACTTTGTGTAAAGCTACTTTTGAGGCAAGTATAAACCTTCTCGACTTTGTAACCTTCTTGTTGATATACCTGTGATACACTTTGCTATGCCATGTCTGTATACCCTCGAACCTATACTTATGTTAACATTTCAATTCCAGTATATTTTTGTGCATGGCTTCCTATTACCCATCTAATATGATATGTTTAACCCAAAAGCTTGAACTAAATTCAATTTATAATTATTCTAAACCATGTCACCCCTCACTGTGAACTACCTTATTTTGATTAATTCCTTGTCGTCACATTTTTAGACTATCCTGATTTTATAACTACAGTTTTACACAAACTTCTGAAACAAAACATTTTGATGTACCCATGCTTTTCCAATGAAGTTTTGGAAAAGATGTTTTATATACAGCGAACGTTACTATTTAGTAATGGTTTTGAGAAATGACATTCAAACTATGTTTTAAAGGATGTTTTAAATATAGGAATTCCGTCTAAATATTTTCTACGGATTCCTATGGATTGGCTGCGTAAGAGGCCGAGTGACGCCGGTCCAGCGTTTTATTTTAGCGTGAGAGGCTAGGTTGTAGTCCTAGTCCAGCTTTTATGGCCAAAGTGTTCCTAACTTGGGAACCCAGTTAATATTGACCAGAGGGACCTAGTGTCCGTTATGGGGACTTTACGTGGCTGATCACCCGTATTGTCTGGTACGTCTAAAGGAAATCCAATCCGTCTAAATATTGTTGAATTTTTTTATTTAATTCAAAGGAAATCAGTTTACCCTTCGAAATGAAATTGTGATTAACTTTTACTGTTGAACTTGAAATATGAATTACTGTTCTTAAACTGGTTTACCCTTTTAAAGTATGATTTTGAATTATCAAGTTATAATTTATTGATTTGCAGCTATTAAAATTTTTATCCACTTGAAATACATCATGTTGTACCAATTGGTTCTATAAATACTTGCTGAGCAATTTTTGTCTCATTCTTGTTTTATGTTCTAACCCTGACAGCTAAGCTAGAAGATGCCTCGTAATAGGCCGACAGCCAGGAAGAACATGAGCTCCCGTGCCCGTAGCTTCTTTTTCTTTAACTCATCCCAGGTAGATGTTTTTGTAGACTAGCAGTAGCTAGTGGATAATGTACAGGATGAAGTTAGGATATTCGGTAGAATTGTACATTTGGGTTATCTAGCTAACTTCTTATCGAAGTTATCTTTATAACCAGGTTTGTAATAATTTTATTAATTTGGTTAATTAAATGTAGATGTCGCTTGTTTCATACCTTTACCTGTTAAAAGATCCTGTATAGTATTGGGGTCGTAGCTGTTTTATATGATTATGCTGTATGACAGGTTCTATGTATATATTGGTATTGTTTAGTGACCCCCAGTCTAGACCCCAGACTTGGGAGGGCGTCACACAAATCGTAACAATTTGAGGCTCATTCTTGACTCGTTCAAACTTGAAAATAACTTATAACTTCATTATTGACTCGTTTGAACATGGAAACAACTTGTAAACTCTTGTAAGACAATTCCTAGCTCTTTTGAATAAGAAAGCAATTTGTAACAATTTGAGGCTCATTTTTGACTCGTTCGAACTTGGAAACAACTTGTAGCTTCATTGTAGACTAGTTTGAACAAGGAAACAACTTGAAAACTCTTCTAGGACCATTCTTAGCTCTTTTGAATAAGAAAACAATTCGTAACAATTTGAGGCACATTCTTGACTCCTTCGAACTTGGAAAAAACTTGTAGCTTCATTGTTGAATCGTTTGAACATGGAAACAACTTAAAAACTCTTGTAGGACCATTCTTAGCTCTTTTGAACAAGAAAACAATTTATAACAATTTGAGACTCATTCTTGAATCGTTTGAACTTGAAAACAACTTGTAACTTCATTATTGACTCGTTTGAACATGTAAACAACTTGTAAACTCTTGTAGGACCATTCTTAGCTCTTTTGAACAAGAAAACAATTCGTAACAATTTGAGGCTCATTCTTGAATCGTTTGAACTTGAAAACAACTTGTAACTTCATTATTGACTCGTTTGAACATGTAAACAACTTGTAAATTCTTGTAGGACCATTCTTAGCTCTTTTGAACAAGAAAACAATTCGTAACAATTTGAGGTTCATTCTTGACTCGTTCGAACTTGGAAACAACTTGTAGCTTCATTGTTGAATCATTTGAACATGGAAACAACTTAAAAACTCTTGTAGGACCATTCTTAGCTCTTTTTAATAAGAAAACAATATGTAACAATTTGAGACTCATTCTTGAATCGTTCGACCTTAAAAACAACTTGTAACTTCATTATTGACTCGTTTGAACTTGAAAACAACTTGTAAACTCTTCTAGGACCATTCTTAGCTCTTTTGAACAAGAAAACAATTCGTTATAATTTGAGGCTCATTCTTGACTCGTTCAAACATGGAAACAACTTGAAAACTCCTGTAGGACTATTCTTAGCTCTTTTGAACAAGAAAACAAATCGTAACAATTTGAGGCTCATTCTTGACTCGTTCGAACTTGGAAACAAGTTGTAGCTTCATTGTTGACTCATTTGAACATGGAAACAACTTGAAAACTCTTGTTGGACCATTCTTAGCTCTTTTGAAGAAGAAAATAATTTGTAACAATTTGAGACTCATTCTTGAATCGTTCGAACTTAAAAACAATTTGTAACTTCATTATTGACTCGTTTGAACATGAAAACAACTTGTAAACTCTTGTAGGACCATTCTTAGCTCTTTTGAACAAGAAAACATTTCGTAACAATTTGAGGCTCATTCTTGGCTCGTTCGAACTTGGAAATAACATGTAGCTTCATTGTTGACTCGTTAGAACATGAAAACAACTTGAAAACTCTTGTAGAACCATTCTTAGCTTTTTGAACAAGAAAACAATTTGTAACAATTTGAGACTCATTCTTGACTCGTTCGAACTTGGAAACAACTTGTAGCTTCATTGTTGAATCGTTTGAACATGGAAACAACTTGAAAACTCCTGTAGGACTATTCTTAGCTCTTTTGAACAAGAAAACAAATCATAACATTTTGAGGCTCATTCTTGACTCGTTCGAACTTGGAAACAACTTGTAGCTTCATTGTTGACTCGTTTGAACATGGAAACAACTTGAAAATTCTTGTAGGACCATTCTTAGCTCTTTTGAACAAGAAAACAATTCGTAACAATTTGAGGCTCATTCTTGACTCGTTCGAACTTGGAAACAACTTGTAGCTTCATTGTTGACTCGTTTGAACATGGAAACAACTTGAGAACTCTTGTAGGACCATTCTTAGCTCTTTTGAACAAGAAAACAATTTGTAACAATTTGTGACTCATTCTTTACTCGTTCGAACTTAAAAACAACTTGTAACTTCATTATTGACTCGTTTGAACATGCAAACAACTTGTAAACTCTTCTAAGACCATTCTTAGCTCTTTTGAACAAGAAAACAAATCGTAACAATTTGAGGCTCATTCTTGACTCGTTCAAACTTGAAAATAACTTATAACTTCATTATTGACTCGTTTGAACATGGAAACAACTTGTAAACTCTTGTAAGACAATTCTTAGCTCTTTCGAATAAGAAAGCAATTTGTAACAATTTGAGGCTCATTTTTGACTCGTTCGAACTTGGAAACAACTTGTAGCTTCATTGTAGACTAGTTTGAACAAGGAAACAACTTGAAAACTCTTCTAGGACCATTCTTAGCTCTTTTGAACAAGAAAATAATTCGTAACAATTTGAGGCTCATTCTTGACTCCTTCGAACTTGGAAACAACTTGTAGCTTCATTGTTGAATCGTTTGAACATGGAAACAACTTAAAAACTCTTGTAGGACCATTCTTAGCTCTTTTGAACAAGAAAACAATTTATAACAATTTGAGACTCATTCTTGAATCGTTTGAACTTGAAAACAACTTGTAACTTCATTATTGACTCGTTTGAACATGTAAACAACTTGTAAACTCTTGTAGGACCATTCTTAGCTCTTTTGAACAAGAAAACAATTCGTAACAATTTGAGGCTCATTCTTGACTCGTTCGAACTTGGAAACAACTTGTAGCTTCATTGTTGACTCGTTTGAACATGGAAACAACTTGAGAACTCTTGTAGGACCATTCTTAGCTCTTTTGAACAAGAAAACAATTTGTAACAATTTGTGACTCATTCTTTACTCGTTCGAACTTAAAAACAACTTGTAACTTCATTATTGACTCGTTTGAACATGCAAACAACTTGTAAACTCTTCTAAGACCATTCTTAGCTCTTTTGAACAAGAAAACAAATCGTAACAATTTGAGGCTCATTCTTGACTCGTTCAAACTTGAAAATAACTTATAACTTCATTATTGACTCGTTTGAACATGGAAACAACTTGTAAACTCTTGTAAGACAATTCTTAGGTCTTTCGAATAAGAAAGCAATTTATAACAATTTGAGGCTCATTTTTGACTCGTTCGAACTTGGAAACAACTTGTAGCTTCATTGTAGACTAGTTTGAACAAGGAAACAACTTGAAAACACTTGTAGGACCATTCTTAGCTCTTTTGAACAAGAAAACAATTTATAACAATTTGAGACTCATTCTTGAATCGTTCAAACTTGAAAACAACTTGTAACTTCATTATTGACTCGTTTGAACATGTAAACAACTTGTAAACTCTTGTAGGACCATTCTTAGCTCTTTTGAACAAGAAAACAATTCGTAACAATTTGAGGCTCATTCTTGACTCGTTCGAACTTGGAAACAACTTGTAGCTTCATTGTTGAATCGTTTGAACATGGAAACAACTTAAAAACTCTTGTAGGACCATTCTTAGCTCTTTTTAATAAGAAAATAATATGTAACAATTTGAGAATCATTCTTGAATCGTTCGACCTTAAAAACAACTTGTACCTTCATTATTGACTCGTTTGAACTTGAAAACAACTTGTAAACTCTTGTAGGACCATTCTTAGCTCTTTTGAAATAGAAAACAATTCGTTACAATTTGAGGCTCATTCTTGACTCGTTCAAACATGGAAACAACTTGAAAACTCCTGTAGGACTATTCTTAGCTCTTTTGAACATGAAAACAAATTGTAACAATTTGAGGCTCATTCTTGACTCGTTCGAACTTGGAAACAACTTGTAGCTTCATTGTTGACTCATTTGAACATGGAAACAACTTGAAAACTCTTGTAGGACCATTCTTAGCTCTTTTGAACAAGAAAACAATTTGTAACAATTTGAGACTAATTCTTTACTCGTTCAAACTTGAAAACAACTTGTAACTTCATTATTGACTCGTTTGAACATGGAAACAACTTATAAACTCTTCTAGGACCCTTCTTAACTCTTTTGAACAAGAAAATAAATCGTAACAATTTGAGGCTCATTCTTGACTCGTTCGAACTTGGAAACAACTTGTAGCTTCATTGTTGACTCGTTTGAACATGGAAACAACTTGAAAACTCTTATAGGACCATTCTTAGCTCTTTTGAACAAGAAAACAATTTGTAACAATTTGAGACTCATTCTTGAATCGTTCGAACTTAAAAACAACTTGTAACTTCATTATTGACTCGTTTGAACATGGAAACAACTTGTAAACTCTTGTAGGACCATTTTTAGCTCTTTTGAACAAGAAAACAATTCGTAACAATTTGTATAAATTTGAGACTGATTCTTGACTCGTTTGAACATGGAACCAACTTAAAAACAACTTTGTAACTTCATTATTGACTCGTTTGAACATGGAACCAACTTGTAAACTCTTGTAGGACCATTCTTAGCTCTTCTGAATAAGAAAACAATTTGTAACAATTTGTAACTCATTCTTTACTCGTTTGAACTTAAAAACAGCTTGTAACTTCATTATTGACTCGTTTGAACATGGAAACAACTTGTAAACTCTTGTAGGACTATTCTTAGCTCTTTTGAAGAAAAAAATAATTTGTAACAATTTGAGACTCATTCTTGAATCGTTCGAACTTGAAAATAACTTGTAACTTCATTATTGACTAGTTTGAACATGGAAACAACTTGTAAACTCTTGTAGGACCATTTTTAGCTCTTTTGAACAAGAAAACAATTCGTAACAATTTGAGGCTCATTCTTGGCTCGTTCGAACTTGGAAACAACATGTAGCTTCATTGTTGACTCGTTTGAACATGGAAACAACTTGAAAACTCTTGTAGGACCACTCTTAGCTTTTTGAACAAGAATACAATTTGTAACAATTTGAGACTCATTCTTGACTCGTTCGAACTTGGAAACAACTTGTAGCTTCATTGTTGAATCGTTTGAACATGGAAACCACTTGAAAACTCCTGTAGGACTATTCTTAGCTCTTTTGAACAAGAAAACAAATCATAACATTTTGAGGCTCATTCTTGACTCGTTCGAACTTGGAAACAACTTGTAGCTTCATTGTTGACTCGTTTGAACATGGAAATAACTTGAAAACTCTTATAGGACCATTCTTAGCTCTTTTGAACAAGAAAACTATTCGTAACAATTTGAGGCTCATTCTTGACTCGTTCGAACTTGGAAACAACTTGTAGCTTCATTGTTGACTCGGTCGAACATGGAAACAACTTGAAAACTCTTGTAGGACCATTCTTAGCTCTTTTGAACAAGAAAACAATTTGTAACAATTTGAGACTCATTCTTGAATCGTTTGAACTTGAAAACAACTTGTAACTTCATTATTGACTCGTTTGAACATGGAAACAACTTGTAAACTCTTCTAGGACCATTCTTAGCTCTTTTGAACAAGAAAACAATTCGTAACAATTTGAGGCTCATTCTTGACTCGTTCGAACTTGTAAACAACTTGTAGCTTCATTGTAGACTCGTTTGAACAAGGAAACAACTTGAAAACTCTTGTAGGACCATTCTTAGCTCTTTTGAACAAGAAAACAATTTATAACAATTTGAGACTCATTCTTGAATCGTTCGAACTTGAAAACAACTTGTAACTTCATTATTGACTCGTTTGAACATGGAAACAACTTGTAAAGTTTTCTAAGACCGTTCTTAGCTCTTTTGAACAAGAAAACAATTCGTAACAATTTGATGCTCATTCTTGACTTGTTCAAACATGGAAACAACTTGAAAACTCCTGTAGGACTATTCTTAGCTCTTTTGAACAAGAAAACAAATCGTAACAATTTGAGGCTCATTCTTGACTCGTTCGAACTTGGAAACAACTTGTAGCTTCATTGTTGACTCATTTGAACATGGAAACAACTTGAAAACTCTTGTAGGACCATTCTTAGCTCTTTTGAACAAGAAAACAATTTGTAACAATTTGAGACTAATTCTTTACTCGTTCGAACTTGAAAACAACTTGTAACTTCATTATTGAGTCGTTTGAACATGGAAACAACTTATAAACTCTTCTAGGACCCTTCTTAACTCTTTTGAACAAGAAAATAAATCGTAACAATTTGAGGCTCATTCTTGACTCGTTCGAACTTGGAAACAACTTGTAGCTTCATTGTTGACTCGTTTGAACATGGAAACAACTTGATAACTCTTGTAGGACCATTCTTAGCTCTTTTGAACAAGAAAACAATTTGTAACAATTTGAGACTCATTCTTGAATCGTTCGAACTTAAAAACAACTTGTAACTTCATTATTGACTCGTTTGAATATGGAAACAACTTGTAAACTCTTGTAGGACCATTTTTAGCTCTTTTGAACAAGAAAACAATTCGTAACAATTTGTATAAATTTGAGACTGATTCTTGACTCGTTCGAACTTAAAAACAACTTTGTAACTTCATTATTGACTCGTTTGAACATGGAACCAACTTGTAAACTCTTGTAAGACCATTCTTAGCTCTTCTGAATAAGAAAACAATTTGTAACAATTTGTAACTCATTCTTTACTCGTTCGAACTTGAAAACAGCTTGTAACTTCATTATTGACTCGTTTGAACATGGAAACAACTTGTAAACTCTTGTAGGACTATTCTTAGCTCTTTTGAAGAAAAAAACAATTTGTAACAATTTGAGACTCATTCTTGAATCGTTCGAACTTGAAAATAACTTGCAACTTCATTATTGACTCGTTTGAACATGGAAACAACTTGTAAACTCTTCTAGGACCATTCTTAGCTCTTTTGAACAAGAAAACAATTCGTAATAGTTTGAGGCTCATTCTTGACTCATTCGAACTTGGAAACAACATGTAGCTTCATTGTTGACTCATTTGAACATGGAAACAACTTGAGAACTCTTGTAGGACCATTCTTAGCTCTTTTGAACAAGAAAACAATTTGTAACAATTTGTGACTCATTCTTTACTCGTTCGAACTTAAAAACAACTTGTAACTTCATTATTGACTCGTTTGAACATGCAAACAACTTGTAAACTCTTCTAAGACCATTCTTAGCTCTTTTGAACAAGAAAACAAATCGTAACAATTTGAGGCTCATTCTTGACTCGTTCAAACTTGAAAATAACTTATAACTTCATTATTGACTCGTTTGAACATGGAAACAACTTGTAAACTCTTGTAGGACAATTCTTAGCTCTTTTGAATAAGAAAGCAATTTGTAACAATTTGAGGCTCATTCTTGACTCGTTCGAACTTGGAAACAACTTGTAGCTTCATTGTTGAATCGTTTGAACATGGAATCAACTTAAAAACTCTTGTAGGACCATTCTTAGCTCTTTTTAATAAGAAAACAATATGTAACAATTTGAGACTCATTCCTGAATCGTTCGACCTTAAAAACAACTTGTACCTTCATTATTGACTCGTTTGAACTTGAAAACAACTTGTAAACTCTTGTAGGACCATTCTTAGCTCTTTTGAACAAGAAAACAATTCGTTACAATTTGAGGCTCATTCTTGACTCGTTCAAACATGGAAACAACTTGAAAACTCCTGTAGGACTATTCTTAGCTCTTTTGAACATGAAAACAAATCGTAACAATTTGAGGCTCATTCTTGACTCGTTCGAACTTGGAAACAACTTGTAGCTTCATTGTTGACTCATTTGAACATGGAAACAACTTGAAAACTCTTGTAGGACCATTCTTAGCTCTTTTGAACAAGAAAACAATTTGTAACAATTTGAGACTAATTCTTTACTCGTTCAAACTTGAAAACAACTTGTAACTTCATTATTGACTCGTTTGAACATGGAAACAACTTATAAACTCTTCTAGGACCCTTCTTAACTCTTTTGAACAAGAAAATAAATCGTAACAATTTGAGGCTCATTCTTGACTCGTTCGAACTTGGAAACAACTTGTAGCTTCATTGTTGACTCGTTTGAACATGGAAACAACTTGAAAACTCTTGTAGGACCATTCTTAGCTCTTTTGAATAAGAAAATAATTTGTAACAATTTGAGACTCATTCTTGAATCGTTCGAACTTAAAAACAACTTGTAACTTCATTATTGACTCGTTTGAACATGGAAACAACTTGTAAACTCTTGTAGGACCATTTTTAGCTCTTTTGAACAAGAAAACAATTCGTAACAATTTGTATAAATTTGAGACTGATTCTTGACTCGTTCAAACTTAAAAACAACTTTGTAACTTCATTATTGACTCGTTTGAACATGGAACCAACTTGTAAACTCTTGTAGGACCATTCTTAGCTCTTCTGAATAAGAAAACAATTTGTAACAATTTGTAACTCATTCTTTACTCATTCGAACTTAAAAACAGCTGTAACTTCATTATTGACTCGTTTGAACATGGAAACAACTTGTAAACTCTTGTAGGACTATTCTTAGCTCTTTTGAAGAAAAAAATAATTTGTAACAATTTGAGACTCATTCTTGAATCGTTCGAACTTGAAAATAACTTGTAACTTCATTATTGACTCGTTTGAACATGGAAACAACTTGTAAACTCTTGTAGGACCATTTTTAGCTCTTTTGAACAAGAAAACAATTCGTAACAATTTGAGGCTCATTCTTGGCTCGTTCGAACTTGGAAACAACATGTAGCTTCATTGTTGACTCGTTTGAACGTGGAAACAACTTGAAAACTCTTGTAGGACCACTCTTAGCTTTTTGAACAAGAATACAATTTGTAACAATTTGAGACTCATTCTTGACTCGTTCGAACTTGGAAACAACTTGTAGCTTCATTGTTGAATCGTTTGAACATGGAAACCACTTGAAAACTCCTGTAGGACTATTCTTAGCTCTTTTGAACAAGAAAACAAATTATAACATTTTGAGGCTCATTCTTGACTCGTTCGAACTTGGAAACAACTTGTAGCTTCATTGTTGACTCGTTTGAACATGGAAACAACTTGAAAACTCTTATAGGACCATTCTTAGCTCTTCTGAACAAGAAAACAATTCGTAACAATTTGAGGCTCATTCTTGACTCGTTCGAACTTGGAAACAACTTGTAGCTTCATTGTTGACTCGGTCGAACATGGAAACAACTTGAAAGCTCTTGTAGGACCATTCTTAGCTCTTTTGAACAAGAAAACAATTTGTAACAATTTGAGACTCATTCTTGAATCGTTTGAACTTGAAAACAACTTGTAACTTCATTATTGACTCGTTTGAACATGGAAACAACTTGTAAACTCTTCTAGGACCATTCTTAGCTCTTTTGAACAAGAAAACAATTCGTAACAATTTGAGGCTCATTCTTGACTCGTTCAAACTTGTAAACAACTTGTAGCTTCATTGTAGACTCGTTTGAACAAGGAAACAACTTGAAAACTCTTGTAGGACCATTCTTAGCTCTTTTGAACAAGAAAACAATTTATAACAATTTGAGACTCATTCTTGAATCGTTCGAACTTGAAAACAACTTATAACTTCATTATTGACTCGTTTGAACATGTAAACAACTTGTAAACTCTTGTAGGACCATTCTTAGCTCTTTTGAACAAGAAATCGATTCGTAACAATTTGAGGCTCATTCTTGACTCGTTCGAACTTGGAAACAACTTGTAGCTTCATTGTTGAATCGTTTGAACATGGAAACAACTTAAAAACACTTGTAGGACCATTCTTAGCTCTTTTTAATAAGAAACCAATATGTAACAATTTGAGACTCATTCTTGAATCGTTCGACCTTAAAAACAACTTGTACCTTCATTATTGACTCGTTTGAACTTGAAAACAACTTGTAAACTCTTGTAGGACCATTCTTAGCTCTTTTGAACAAGAAAACAATTCGTTACAATTTGAGGCTCATTCTTGACTTGTTCAAACATGGAAACAACTTGAAAACTCCTGTAGGACTATTCTTAGCTCTTTTGAACAAGAAAACAAATCGTAACAATTTGAGGCTCATTCTTGACTCGTTCGAACTTGGAAACAACTTGTAGCTTCATTGTTGACTCATTTGATCATGGAAACAACTTGAAAACTCTTGTAGGACCATTCTTAGCTCTTTTGAACAAGAAAACAATTTGTAACAATTTGAGACTCATTCTTGAATCGTTCGAACTTAAAAACAACTTGTAACTTCATTATTGACTCGTTTGAACTTGGAAACAACTTGTAAACTCTTGTATGACCATTTTTAGCTCTTTTGAACAAGAAAACAATTCGTAACAATTTGTATAAATTTGAGACTGATTCTTGACTCGTTCGAACTTAAAAACAACTTTGTAACTTCATTATTGACTTGTTTGAACATGGAACCAACTTGTAAACTCTTGTAGGACCATTCTTAGCTCTTCTGAATAAGAAAACAATTTGTAACAATTTGTAACTCATTCTTTACTCGTTCGAACTTGAAAACAGCTTGTAACTTCATTATTGACTCGTTTGAACATGGAAACAACTTGTAAACTCTTGTATGACTATTCTTAGCTCTTTTGAAGAAAAAAACAATTTGTAACAATTTGAGACTCATTCTTGAATCGTTCGAACTTGAAAATAACTTGCAACTTCATTATTGACTCGTTTGAACATGGAAACAACTTGTAAACTCTTCTAGGACCATTCTTAGCTCTTTTGAACAAGAAAACAATTCGTAACAGTTTGAGGCTCATTCTTGACTCATTCGAACTTGGAAACAACATGCAGCTTCATTGTTGACTAATTTGAACATGGAAACAACTTGAGAACTCTTGTAGTACCATTCTTAGCTCTTTTGAACAAGAAAACAATTTGTAACAATTTGTGACTCATTCTTTACTCGTTCGAACTTAAAAACAACTTGTAACTTCATTATTGACTCGTTTGAACATGCAAACAACTTGTAAACTCTTCTAAGACCATTCTTAGCTCTTTTGAACAAGAAAACAAATCGTAACAATTTGAGGCTCATTCTTGACTCGTTCAAACTTGAAAATAACTTATAACTTCATTATTGACTCGTTTGAACATGGAAACAACTTGTAAACTCTTGTAGGACAATTCTTAGCTCTTTTGAATAAGAAAGCAATTTGTAACAATTTGAGGCTCATTCTTGACTCGTTCGAACTTGGAAACAACTTGTAGCTTCATTGTTAAATCGTTTGAACATGGAAACAACTTAAAAACTCTTGTAGGACCATTCTTAGCTCTTTTTAATAAGAAAACAATATGTAACAATTTGAGACTCATTCCTGAATCGTTCGACCTTAAAAACAACTTGTACCTTCATTATTGACTCGTTTGAACTTGAAAACAACTTGTAAACTCTTGTAGGACCATTCTTAGCTCTTTTGAACAAGAAAACAATTCGTTAAAATTTGAGGCTCATTCTTGACTCGTTCAAACATGGAAACAACTTGAAAACTCCTGTAGGACTATTCTTAGCTCTTTTGAACAAGAAAACAAATCGTAACAATTTGAGGCTCATTATTGACTCGTTCAAACTTGAAAATAACTTATAACTTCATTATTGACTCGTTTGAACATGGAAACAACTTGTAAACTCTTGTAGGACAATTCTTAGCTCTTTTGAATAAGAAAGTAATTTGTAACAATTTGAGGCTCATTCTTGACTCGTTCGAACTTGGAAACAACTTGTAGCTTCATTGTTGACTCGGTCGAACATGGAAACAACTTGAAAACTCTTGTAGAACCATTCTTAGCTCTTTTGAACAAGAAAACAATTTATAACAATTTGAGACTAATTCTTGAATCGTTCGAACTTGAAAACAACTTATAACTTCATTATTGACTTGTTTGAACATGTAAACAACTTGTAAACTCTTGTAGGACCATTCTTAGCTCTTTTGAACAAGAAAACGATTTGTAACATTTTGAGGCTCATTCTTGACTCGTTCGAACTTGGAAACAACTTGTAGCTTCATTGTTGAATCGTTTGAACATGGAAACAACTTAAAAACACTTGTAGACCATTCTTAGCTCTTTTTAATAAGAAACCAATATGTAACAATTTGAGACTCATTCTTGAATCGTTCGACCTTAAAAACAACTTGTACCTTCATTATTGACTCGTTTGAACTTGAAAACAACTTGTAAACTCTTGTAGGACCATTCTTAGCTCTTTTGAACAAGAAAACAATTCGTTACAATTTGAGGCTCATTCTTGACTTGTTCAAACATGGAAACAACTTGAAAACTCCTGTAGGACTATTCTTAGCTCTTTTGAACAAGAAAACAAATCGTAACAATTTGAGGCTCATTCTTGACTCGTTCGAACTTGGAAACAACTTGTAGCTTCATTGTTGACTCATTTGATCATGGAAACAACTTGAAAACTCTTGTAGGACCATTCTTAGCTCTTTTGAACAAGAAAACAATTTGTAACAATTTGAGACTAATTCTTTACTCGTTCAAACTTGAAAACAACTTGTAACTTCATTATTGAGTCGTTTGAACATGGAAACAACTTATAAACTCTTCTAGGACCCTTCTTAACTCTTTTGAACAAGAAAATAAATCGTAACAATTTGAGGCTCATTCTTGACTCGTTCGAACTTGGAAACAACTTGTAGCTTCATTGTTGACTCGTTTGAACATGGAAACAACTTGATAACTCTTGTAGGACCATTCTTAGCTCTTTTGAACAATAAAACAATTTGTAACAATTTGAGACTCATTCTTGAATCGTTCGAACTTAAAAACAACTTGTAACTTCATTATTGACTCGTTTGAATATGGAAACAACTTGTAAACTCTTGTAGGACCATTTTTAGCTCTTTTGAACAAGAAAACAATTCGTAACAATTTGTATAAATTTGAGACTGATTCTTGACTCGTTCGAACTTAAAAACAACTTTGTAACTTCATTATTGACTCGTTTGAACATAGAACCAACTTGTAAACTCTTGTAGGACCATTCTTAGCTCTTCTGAATAAGAAAACAATTTGTAACAATTTGTAACTCATTCTTTACTCGTTCGAACTTGAAAACAGCTTGTAACTTCATTATTGACTCGTTTGAACATGGAAAAAACTTGTAAACTCTTGTAGGACTATTCTTAGCTCTTTTGAAGAAAAAAACAATTTGTAACAATTTGAGACTCATTCTTGAATCGTTCGAACTTGAAAATAACTTGCAACTTCATTATTGACTCGTTTAAACATGGAAACAACTTGTAAACTCTTCTAGGACCATTCTTAGCTCTTTTGAACAAGAAAACAATTCGTAATAGTTTGAGGCTCATTCTTGACTCATTCGAACTTGGAAACAACATGTAGCTTCATTGTTGACTCATTTGAACATGGAAACAACTTGAGAACTCTTGTAGGACCATTCTTAGCTCTTTTGAACAAGAAAACAATTTGTAACAATTTGTGACTCATTCTTTACTCATTCGAACTTAAAAACAACTTGTAACTTCATTATTGACTCGTTTGAACATGCAAACAACTTGTAAACTCTTCTAAGACCATTCTTAGCTCTTTTGAACAAGAAAACAAATCGTAACAATTTGAGGCTCATTCTTGACTCGTTCAAACTTGAAAATAACTTATAACTTCATTATTGACTCGTTTGAACATGGAAACAACATGTAAACTCTTGTAGGACAATTCTTAGCTCTTTTGAATAAGAAAGCAATTTGTAACAATTTGAGGCTCATTCTTGACTCGTTCGAACTTGGAAACAACTTGTAGCTTCATTGTTGAATCGTTTGAACATGGAATCAACTTAAAAACTCTTGCAGGACCATTCTTAGCTCTTTTTAATAAGAAAACAATATGTAACAATTTGAGACTCATTCCTGAATCGTTCGACCTTAAAAACAACTTGTACCTTCATTATTGACTCGTTTGAACTTGAAAACAACTTGTAAACTCTTGTAGGACCATTCTTAGCTCTTTTGAACAAGAAAACAATTCGTTACAATTTGAGGCTCATTCTTGACTCGTTCAAACATGGAAACAACTTGAAAACTCCTGTAGGACTATTCTTAGCTCTTTTGAACATGAAAACAAATCGTAACAATTTGAGGCTCATTCTTGACTCGTTCGAACTTGGAAACAACTTGTAGCTTCATTGTTGACTCATTTGAACATGGAAACAACTTGAAAACTCTTGTAGGACCATTCTTAGCTCTTTTGAACAAGAAAACAATTTGTAACAATTTGAGACTAATTCTTTACTCGTTCAAACTTGAAAACAACTTGTAACTTCATTATTGACTCGTTTGAACATGGAAACAACTTATAAACTCTTCTAGGACCCTTCTTAACTCTTTTGAACAAGAAAATAAATCGTAACAATTTGAGGCTCATTCTTGACTCGTTCGAACTTGGAAACAACTTGTAGCTTCATTGTTGACTCGTTTGAACATGGAAACAACTTGTAAACTCTTCTAGGACCATTCTTAGCTCTTTTGAACAAGAAAACAATTCGTAACAATTTGAGGCTCATTCTTGACTCGTTCGAACTTGTAAACAACTTGTAGCTTCATTGTAGACTCGTTTGAACAAGGAAACAACTTGAAAACTCTTGTAGGACTATTCTTAGCTCTTTTGAAGAAAAAAATAATTTGTAACAATTTGAGACTCATTCTTGAATCGTTCGAACTTGAAAATAACTTATAACTTCATTATTGACTCGTTTGAACATGGAAACAACTTGTAAACTCTTGTAGGACAATTCTTAGCTCTTTTGAATAAGAAAGCAATTTGTAACAATTTGAGGCTCATTCTTGACTCGTTCGAACTTGGAAACAACTTGTAGCTTCATTGTTAAATCGTTTGAACATGGAAACAACTTAAAAACTCTTGTAGGACCATTCTTAGCTCTTTTTAATAAGAAAACAATATGTAACAATTTGAGACTCATTCCTGAATCGTTCGACCTTAAAAACAACTTGTACCTTCATTATTGACTCGTTTGAACTTGAAAACAACTTGTAAACTCTTGTAGGACCATTCTTAGCTCTTTTGAACAAGAAAACAATTCGTTACAATTTGAGGCTCATTCTTGACTCGTTCAAACATGGAAACAACTTGAAAACTCCTGTAGGACATTTCTTAGCTCTTTTGGACAAGAAAACAAATCGTAACAATTTGAGGCTCATTATTGACTCGTTCAAACTTGAAAATAACTTATAACTTCATTATTGACTCGTTTGAACATGGAAATAACTTGTAAACTCTCGTAGGACAATTCTTAGCTCTTTTGAATAAGAAAGTAATTTGTAACAATTTGAGGCTCATTCTTGACTCGTTCGAACTTGGAAACAACTTGTAGCTTCATTGTTGACTCGGTCGAACATGGAAACAACTTGAAAACTCTTGTAGGACCATTCTTAGCTCTTTTGAACAAGAAAACAATTTATAACAATTTGAGACTAATTCTTGAATCGTTCGAACTTGAAAACAACTTATAACTTCATTATTGACTCGTTTGAACATGTAAACAACTTGTAAACTCTTGTAGGACCATTCTTAGCTCTTTTGAACAAGAAAACGATTCGTAACATTTTGAGGCTCATTCTTGACTCGTTCGAACTTGGAAACAACTTGTAGCTTCATTGTTGAATCGTTTGAACATGGAAACAACTTAAAAACACTTGTAGACCATTCTTAGCTCTTTTTAATAAGAAACCAATATGTAACAATTTGAGACTCATTCTTGAATCGTTCGACCTTAAAAACAACTTGTACCTTCATTATTGACTCGTTTGAACTTGAAAACAACTTGTAAACTCTTGTAGGACCATTCTTAGCTCTTTTGAACAAGAAAACAATTCGTTACAATTTGAGGCTCATTCTTGACTTGTTCAAACATGGAAACAACTTGAAAACTCCTGTAGGACTATTCTTAGCTCTTTTGAACAAGAAAACAAATCGTAACAATTTGAGGCTCATTCTTGACTCGTTCGAACTTGGAAACAACTTGTAGCTTCATTGTTGACTCATTTGATCATGGAAACAACTTGAAAACTCTTGTAGGACCATTCTTAGCTCTTTTGAACAAGAAAACAATTTGTAACAATTTGAGACTAATTCTTTACTCGTTCGAACTTGAAAACAACTTGTAACTTCATTATTGAGTCGTTTGAACATGGAAACAACTTATAAACTCTTCTAGGACCCTTCTTAACTCTTTTGAACAAGAAAATAAATCGTAACAATTTGAGGCTCATTCTTGACTCGTTCGAACTTGGAAACAACTTGTAGCTTCATTGTTGACTCGTTTGAACATGGAAACAACTTGATAACTCTTGTAGGACCATTCTTAGCTCTTTTGAACAAGAAAACAATTTGTAACAATTTGAGACTCATTCTTGAATCGTTCGAACTTAAAAACAACTTGTAACTTCATTATTGACTCGTTTGAATATGGAAACAACTTGTAAACTCTTGTAGGACCATTTTTAGCTCTTTTGAACAAGAAAACAATTCGTAACAATTTGTATAAATTTGAGACTGATTCTTGACTCGTTCGAACTTAAAAACAACTTTGTAACTTCATTATTGACTCGTTTGAACATGGAACCAACTTGTAAACTCTTGTAGGACCATTCTTAGCTCTTCTGAATAAGAAAACAATTTGTAACAATTTGTAACTCATTCTTTACTCGTTCGAACTTGAAAACAGCTTGTAACTTCGTTATTGACTCGTTTGAACATGGAAAAAACTTGTAAACTCTTGTAGGACTATTCTTAGCTCTTTTGAAGAAAAAAACAATTTGTAACAATTTGAGACTCATTCTTGAATCGTTCGAACTTGAAAATAACTTGCAACTTCATTATTGACTCGTTTGAACATGGAAACTACTTGTAAACTCTTCTAGGACCATTCTTAGCTCTTTTGAACAAGAAAACAATTCGTAATAGTTTGAGGCTCATTCTTGACTCATTTGAACTTGGAAACAACATGTAGCTTCATTGTTGACTCATTTGAACATGGAAACAACTTGAGAACTCTTGTAGGACCATTCTTAGCTCTTTTGAACAAGAAAACAATTTGTAACAATTTGTGACTCATTCTTTACTCATTCGAACTTAAAAACAACTTGTAACTTCATTATTGACTCGTTTGAACATGCAAACAACTTGTAAACTCTTCTAAGACCATTCTTAGCTCTTTTGAACAAGAAAATAAATCGTAACAATTTGAGGCTCATTCTTGACTCGTTCAAACTTGAAAATAACTTATAACTTCATTATTGACTCGTTTGAACATGGAAACAACATGTAAACTCTTGTAGGACAATTCTTAGCTCTTTTGAATAAGAAAGCAATTTGTAACAATTTGAGGCTCATTCTTGACTCGTTCGAACTTGGAAACAACTTGTAGCTTCATTGTTGAATCGTTTGAACATGGAATCAACTTAAAAACTCTTGTAGGACCATTCTTAGCTCTTTTTAATAAGAAAACAATATGTAACAATTTGAGACTCATTCCTGAATCGTTCGACCTTAAAAACAACTTGTACCTTCATTATTGACTCGTTTGAACTTGAAAACAACTTGTAAACTCTTGTAGGACCATTCTTAGCTCTTTTGAACAAGAAAACAATTCGTTACAATTTGAGGCTCATTCTTGACTCGTTCAAACATGGAAACAACTTGAAAACTCCTGTAGGACTATTCTTAGCTCTTTTGAACATGAAAACAAATCGTAACAATTTGAGGCTCATTCTTGACTCGTTCGAACTTGGAAACAACTTGTAGCTTCATTGTTGACTCATTTGAACATGGAAACAACTTGAAAACTCTTGTAGGACCATTCTTAGCTCTTTTGAACAAGAAAACAATTTGTAACAATTTGAGACTAATTCTTTACTCGTTCAAACTTGAAAACAACTTGTAACTTCATTATTGACTCGTTTGAACATGGAAACAACTTATAAACTCTTCTAGGACCCTTCTTAACTCTTTTGAACAAGAAAATAAATCGTAAAAATTTGAGGCTCATTCTTGACTCGTTCGAACTTGAAAACAACTTGAAGCTTCATTGTTGACTCGTTTGAACATGGAAACAACTTGAAAACTCTTGTAGGACCATTCTTAGCTCTTTTGAACAAGAAAACAATTTGTAACAATTTGAGACTCATTCTTGAATCGTTCGAACTTAAATACAACTTGTAACTTCATTATTGACTCGTTTGAACATGGAAACAACTTGTAAACTCTTGTAGGACCATTTTTAGCTCTTTTGAACAAGAAAACAATTCGTAACAATTTGTATAAATTTGAGACTGATTCTTGACTCGTTCAAACTTAAAAACAACTTTGTAACTTCATTATTGACTCGTTTGAACATGGAACCAACTTGTAAACTCTTGTAGGACCATTCTTAGCTCTTCTGAATAAGAAAACAATTTGTAACAATTTGTAACTCATTCTTTACTCGTTCGAACTTAAAAACAGCTGTAACTTCATTATTGACTCGTTTGAACATGGAAACAACTTGTAAACTCTTGTAGGACTATTCTTAGCTCTTTTGAAGAAAAAAATAATTTGTAACAATTTGAGACTCATTCTTGAATCGTTCGAACTTGAAAATAACTTGTAACTTCATTATTGACTCGTTTGAACATGGAAACAACTTGTAAACTCTTGTAGGACCATTTTTAGCTCTTTTGAACAAGAAAACAATTCGTAACAATTTGAGGCTCATTCTTGGCTCGTTCGAACTTGGAAACAACATGTAGCTTCATTGTTGACTCGTTTGAACGTGGAAATAACTTGAAAACTCTTGTAGGACCACTCTTAGCTTTTTGAACAAGAATACAATTTGTAACAATTTGAGACTCATTCTTGACTCGTTCGAACTTGGAAACAACTTGTAGCTTCATTGTTGAATCGTTTGAACATGGAAACCACTTGAAAACTCCTGTAGGACTATTCTTAGCTCTTTTGAACAAGAAAACAAATTATAACATTTTGAGGCTCATTCTTGACTCGTTCGAACTTGGAAACAACTTGTAGCTTCATTGTTGACTCGTTTGAACATGGAAACAACTTGAAAACTCTTATAGGACCATTCTTAGCTCTTCTGAACAAGAAAACAATTCGTAACAATTTGAGGCTCATTCTTGACTCGTTCGAACTTGGAAACAACTTGTAGCTTCATTGTTGACTCGGTCGAACATGGAAACAACTTGAAAGCTCTTGTTGGACCATTCTTAGCTCTTTTGAACAAGAAAACAATTTGTAACAATTTGAGACTCATTCTTGAATCGTTTGAACTTGAAAACAACTTGTAACTTCATTATTGACTCGTTTGAACATGGAAACAACTTGTAAACTCTTCTAGGACCATTCTTAGCTCTTTTGAACAAGAAAACAATTCGTAACAATTTGAGGCTCATTCTTGACTCGTTCGAACTTGTAAACAACTTGTAGCTTCATTGTAGACTCGTTTGAACAAGGAAACAACTTGAAAACTCTTGTAGGACCATTCTTAGCTCTTTTGAACAAGAAAACAATTTATAACAATTTGAGACTCATTCTTGAATCGTTCGAACTTGAAAACAACTTATAACTTCATTATTGACTCGTTTGAACATGTAAACAACTTGTAAACTCTTGTAGGACCATTCTTAGCTCTTTTGAAAAGAAAACGATTCGTAACAATTTGAGGCTCATTCTTGACTCGTTCGAACTTGGAAACAACTTGTAGCTTCATTGTTGAATCGTTTGAACATAGAAACAACTTAAAAACACTTGTAGGACCATTCTTAGCTCTTTTTAATAAGAAACCAATATGTAACAATTTGAGACTCATTCTTGAATCGTTCGACCTTAAAAACAACTTGTACCTTCATTATTGACTCGTTTGAACTTGAAAACAACTTGTAAACACTTGTAGGACCATTCTTAGCTCTTTTGAACAAGAAAACAATTCGTTACAATTTGAGGCTCATTCTTGACTTGTTCAAACATGGAAACAACTTGAAAACTCCTGTAGGACTATTCTTAGCTCTTTTGAACAAGAAAACAAATCGTAACAATTTGAGGCTCATTCTTGACTCGTTCGAACTTGGAAACAACTTGTAGCTTCATTGTTGACTCATTTGATCATGGAAACAACTTGAAAACTCTTGTAGGACCATTCTTAGCTCTTTTGAACAAGAAAACAATTTGTAACAATTTGAGACTAATTCTTTACTCGTTCGAACTTGAAAACAACTTGTAACTTCATTATTGAGTCGTTTGAACATGGAAACAACTTATAAACTCTTCTAGGACCCTTCTTAACTCTTTTGAACAAGAAAATAAATCGTAACAATTTGAGGCTCATTCTTGACTCGTTTGAACTTGGAAACAACTTGTAGCTTCATTATTGACTCGTTTGAACATGGAAACAACTTGATAACTCTTGTAGGACCATTCTTAGCTCTTTTGAACAAGAAAACAATTTGAAACAATTTGAGACTCATTCTTGAATCGTTCGAACTTAAAAACAACTTGTAACTTCATTATTGACTCGTTTGAACTTGGAAACAACTTGTAAACTCTTGTATGACCATTTTTAGCTCTTTTGAACAAGAAAACAATTCGTAACAATTTGTATAAATTTGAGACTGATTCTTGACTCGTTCGAACTTAAAAACAACTTTGTAACTTCATTATTGACTTGTTTGAACATGGAACCAACTTGTAAACTCTTGTAGGACCATTCTTAGCTCTTCTGAATAAGAAAACAATTTGTAACAATTTGTAACTCATTCTTTACTCGTTCGAACTTGAAAACAGCTTGTAACTTCATTATTGACTCGTTTGAACATGGAAACAACTTGTAAACTCTTGTAGGACTATTCTTAGCTCTTTTGAAGAAAAAAACAATTTGTAACAATTTGAGACTCATTCTTGAATCGTTCGAACTTGAAAATAACTTGCAACTTCATTATTGACTCGTTTGAACATGGAAACAACTTGTAAACTCTTCTAGGACCATTCTTAGCTCTTTTGAACAAGAAAACAATTCGTAACAGTTTGAGGCTCATTCTTGACTCATTCGAACTTGGAAACAACATGTAGCTTCATTGTTGACTCATTTGAACATGGAAACAACTTGAGAACTCTTGTAGTACCATTCTTAGCTCTTTTGAACAAGAAAACAATTTGTAACAATTTGTGACTCATTCTTTACTCGTTCGAACTTAAAAACAACTTGTAACTTCATTATTGACTCGTTTGAACATGCAAACAACTTGTAAACTCTTCTAAGACCATTCTTAGCTCTTTTGAACAAGAAAACAAATCATAACAATTTGAGGCTCATTCTTGACTCGTTCAAACTTGAAAATAACTTATAACTTCATTATCGACTCGTTTGAACATGGAAACAACTTGTAAACTCTTGTAGGACAATTCTTAGCTCTTTTGAATAAGAAAGCAATTTGTAACAATTTGAGGCTCATTCTTGACTCGTTCGAACTTGGAAACAACTTGTAGCTTCATTGTTAAATCGTTTGAACATGGAAACAACTTAAAAACTCTTGTAGGACCATTCTTAGCTCTTTTTAATAAGAAAACAATATGTAACAATTTGAGACTCATTCCTGAATCGTTCGACCTTAAAAACAACTTGTACCTTCATTATTGACTCGTTTGAACTTGAAAATAACTTGTAAACTCTTGTAGGACCATTCTTAGCTCTTTTGAACAAGAAAACAATTCGTTACAATTTGAGGCTCATTCTTGACTCGTTCAAACATGGAAACAACTTGAAAACTCCTGTAGGACTATTCTTAGCTCTTTTGAACAAGAAAACAAATCGTAACAATTTGAGGCTCATTATTGACTCGTTCAAACTTGAAAATAACTTATAACTTCATTATTGACTCGTTTGAACATGGAAACAACTTGTAAACTCTTGTAGGACAATTCTTAGCTCTTTTGAATAAGAAAGCAATTTGTAACAATTTGAGGCTCATTCTTGACTCGTTCGAACTTGGAAACAACTTGTAGCTTCATTGTTGAATCGTTTGAACATGGAAACAACTTAAAAACTCTTATAGGACCATTCTTAGCTCTTTTTAATAAGAAAACAATATGTAACAATTTGAGACTCATTCCTGAATCGTTCGACCTTAAAAACAACTTGTACCTTCATTATTGACTCGTTTGAACTGGAAAACAACTTGTAAACTCTTGTAGGACCATTCTTAGCTCTTCTGAATAAGAAAACAATTTGTAACTCATTCTTTACTCGTTCGAACTTGAAAACAGGTTGTAACTTTATTATTGACTCGTTTGAACATGGAAACAACTCGTAAACTCTTGTAGGACTATTCTTAGCTCTTTTGAAGAAAAAAACAATTTGTAACAATTTGAGACTCATTCTTGAATCGTTCGAACTTGAAAATAACTTGCAACTTCATTATTGACTCGTTTGAACATGGAAACAACTTGTAAACTCTTCTAGGACCATTCTTAGCTCTTTTGAACAAGAAAACAATCCGTAACAGTTTGAGGCTCATTCTTGACTCATTCGAACTTGGAAACAACAGGTAGCTTCATTGTTGACTCGTTTGAACATGGAAACAACTTGAGAACTCTTGTAGGACCATTCTTAGCTCTTTTGAACAAGAAAACAATTTGCAACAATTTGTGACTCATTCTTTACTCGTTCGAACTTAAAAACAACTTGTAACTTCATTATTGACTCGTTTGAACATGCAAACAACTTGTAAACTCTTTTAAGACCATTCTTAGCTCTTTTGAACAAGAAAACAAATCGTAACAATTTGAGGCTCATTCTTGACTCGTTCAAACTTGAAAATAACTTATAACTTCATTATTGACTCGTTTGAACATGGAAATAACTTGTAAACTCTTGTAGGACAATTCTTAGCTCTTTTGAATAAGAAAGCAATTTGTAACAATTTGAGGCTCATTCTTGACTCGTTCGAACTTGGAAACAACTTGTAGCTTCATTGTTGAATCGTTTGAACATGGAAACAACTTAAAAACTCTTGTAGGACTATTCTTAGCTCTTTTTAATAAGAAAACAATATGTAACAATTTGAGACTCATTCCTGAATCGTTCGACCTTAAAAACAACTTGTACCTTCATTATTGACTCGTTTGAACTTGAAAACAACTTGTAAACTCTTGTAGGACCATTCTTAGCTCTTTTGAACAAGAAAACAATTCGTTACAATTTGAGGCTCATTCTTGACTCGTTCAAACATGGAAACAACTTGAAAACTCCTGTAGGACTATTCTTAGCTCTTTTGAACAAGAAAACAAATCGTAACAATTTGAGGCTCATTCTTGGCTCGTTCGAACTTGGAAACAACATGTAGCTTCATTGTTGACTCGTTTGAACGTGGAAATAACTTGAAAACTCTTGTAGGACCACTCTTAGCTTTTTGAACAAGAATACAATTTGTAACAATTTGAGACTCATTCTTGAATCGTTCGAACTTGAAAACAACTTGTAACTTCTTTATTGACTCGTTTGAACATGGAAACAACATTATAAACTCTTCTAGGACCCTTCTTAACCCTTTTGAACAAGAAAACAAATCGTAACAATTTGAGGCTCATTCTTGACTCGTTCGAACTTGGAAACAACTTGCAACTTCATTATTGACTCGTTTGAACATGAAAACAACATTATAAACTCTTCTAGGACCCTTCTTAACCCTTTTGAACAAGAAAATAAATCGTAACAATTTGAGACTCATTCCTGAATCGTTCGACCTTAAAGACAACTTGTACCTTCATTATTGACTCGTTTGAACTTGAAAACAACTTGTAAACTCTTGTAGGACCATTCTTAGCTCTTTTGAACAAGAAAACAATTCGTTACAATTTGAGGCTCATTCTTGACTCGTTCAAACATGGAAACAACTTGAAAACTCCTGTAGGACTATTCTTAGCTCTTTTGAACAAGAAAACAAATCGTAACAATTTGAGGCTCATTCTTGGCACGTTCGAACTTGGAAACAACATGTAGCTTCATTGTTGACTCGTTTGAACGTGGAAATAACTTGAAAACTCTTGTAGGACCACTCTTAGCTTTTTGAACAAGAATACAATTTGTAACAATTTGAGACTCATTCTTGACTCGTTCGAACTTGAAAACAACTTGTAACTTCTTTATTGACTCGTTTGAACATGGAAACAACATTATAAACTCTTCTAGGACCCTTCTTAACCCTTTTGAACAAGAAAACAAATCGTAACAATTTGAGGCTCATTCTTGACTCGTTCGAACTGGAAAATAACTTGCAACTTCATTATTGACTCGTTTGAACATGGAAACAACTTGTAAACTCTTGTAGGACCATTTTTAGCTCTTTTGAACAAGAAAACAATTCGTAACAATTTGAGGCTCATTCTTGGCTCGTTCGAACTTGGAAACAACATGTAGCTTCATTGTTGACTCGTTTGAACGTGGAAATAACTTGAAAACTCTTGTAGGACCACTCTTAGCTTTTTGAACAAGAATACAATTTGTAACAATTTGAGACTCATTCTTGACTCGTTCGAACTTGGAAACAACTTGTAGCTTCATTGTTGAATCGTTTGAACATGGAAACCACTTGAAAACTCCTGTAGGACTATTCTTAGCTCTTTTGAACAAGAAAACAAATTATAACATTTTGAGGCTCATTCTTGACTCGTTCGAACTTGGAAACAACTTGTAGCTTCATTGTTGACTCGTTTGAACATGGAAACAACTTGAAAACTCTTATAGGACCATTCTTAGCTCTTCTGAACAAGAAAACAATTCGTAACAATTTGAGGCTCATTCTTGACTCGTTCGAACTTGTAAACAGCTTGTAGCTTCATTGTAGACTCGTTTGAACAAGGAAACAACTTGAAAACTCTTGTAGGACCATTCTTAGCTCTTTTGAACAAGAAAACAATTTATAACAATTTGAGACTCATTCTTGAATCGTTCGAACTTGAAAACAACTTATAACTTCATTATTGACTTGTTTGAACATGTAAACAACTTGTAAACTCTTGTAGGACCATTCTTAGCTCTTTTGAACAAGAAAACGATTCGTAACAATTTGAGGCTCATTCTTGACTCGTTCGAACTTGGAAACAACTTGTAGCTTCATTGTTGAATCGTTTGAACATGGAAACAACTTAAAAACACTTGTAGGACCATTCTTAGCTCTTTTTAATAAGAAACCAATATGTAACAATTTGAGACTCATTCTTGAATCGTTCGACCTTAAAAACAACTTGTACCTTCATTATTGACTCGTTTGAACTTGAAAACAACTTGTAAACTCTTGTAGGACCATTCTTAGCTCTTTTGAACAAGAAAACAATTCGTTACAATTTGAGGCTCATTCTTGACTTGTTCAAACATGGAAACAACTTGAAAACTCCTGTAGGACTATTCTTAGCTCTTTTGAACAAGAAAACAAATCGTAACAATTTGAGGCTCATTCTTGACTCGTTCGAACTTGGAAACAACTTGTAGCTTCATTGTTGACTCATTTGATCATGGAAACAACTTGAAAACTCTTGTAGGACCATTCTTAGCTCTTTTGAACAAGAAAACAATTTGTAACAATTTGAGACTAATTCTTTACTCGTTCGAACTTGAAAACAACTTGTAACTTCATTATTGAGTCGTTTGAACATGGAAACAACTTATAAACTCTTCTAGGACCCTTCTTAACTCTTTTGAACAAGAAAATAAATCGTAACAATTTGAGGCTCATTCTTGACTCGTTCGAACTTCGAAACAAGTTGTAGCTTCATTATTGACTCGTTTGAACATGGAAACAACTTGATAACTCTTGTAGGACCATTCTTAGCTCTTTTGAACAAGAAAACAATTTGTAACAATTTGAGACTCATTCTTGAATCGTTCGAACTTAAAAACAACTTGTAACTTCATTATTGACTCGTTTGAACTTGGAAACAACTTGTAAACTCTTGTATGACCATTTTTAGCTCTTTTGAACAAGAAAACAATTCGTAACAATTTGTATAAGTTTGAGACTGATTCTTGACTCGTTCGAACTTAAAAACAACTTTGTAACTTCATTATTGACTTGTTTGAACATGGAACCAACTTGTAAACTCTTGTAGGACCATTCTTAGCTCTTCTGAATAAGAAAACAATTTGTAACAATTTGTAACTCATTCTTTACTCGTTCGAACTTGAAAACAGCTTGTAACTTCATTATTGACTCGTTTGAACATGGAAATAACTTGTAAACTCTTGTAGGACTATTCTTAGCTCTTTTGAAGAAAAAAACAATTTGTAACAATTTGAGACTCATTCTTGAATCGTTCGAACTTGAAAATAACTTGCAACTTCATTATTGACTCGTTTGAACATGGAAACAACTTGTAAACTCTTCTAGGACCATTCTTAGCTCTTTTGAACAAGAAAACAATTCGTAACAGTTTGAGGCTCATTCTTGACTCATTCGAACTTGGAAACAACATGTAGCTTCATTGTTGACTCAATTGAACATGGAAACAACTTGAGAACTCTTGTAGTACCATTCTTAGCTCTTTTGAACAAGAAAACAATTTGTAACAATTTGTGACTCATTCTTTACTCGTTCGAACTTAAAAACAACTTGTAACTTCATTATTGACTCGTTTGAACATGCAAACAACTTGTAAACTCTTCTAAGACCATTCTTAGCTCTTTTGAACAAGAAAACAAATCATAACAATTTGAGGCTCATTCTTGACTCGTTCAAACTTGAAAATAACTTATAACTTCATTATTGACTCGTTTGAACATGGAAACAACTTGTAAACTCTTGTAGGACAATTCTTAGCTCTTTTGAATAAGAAAGCAATTTGTAACAATTTGAGGCTCATTCTTGACTCGTTCGAACTTGGAAACAACTTGTAGCTTCATTGTTGAATCGTTTGAACATGTAAACAACTTGTAAACTCTTGTAGGACCATTCTTAGCTCTTTTGAACAAGAAAACAATTTATAACAATTTGAGACTCATTCTTGAATCGTTCGAACTTGAAAACAACTTATAACTTCATTATTGACTCGTTTGAACATGTAAACAACTTGTAAACTCTTGTAGGACCATTCTTAGCTCTTTTGAACAAGAAAACGATTCGTAACAATTTGAGGCTCATTCTTGACTCGTTCGAACTTGGAAACAACTTGTAGCTTCATTGTTAAATCGTTTGAACATGGAAACAACTTAAAAACTCTTGTAGGACCATTCTTAGCTCTTTTTAATAAGAAAACAATATGTAACAATTTGAGACTCATTCCTGAATCGTTCGACCTTAAAAACAACTTGTACCTTCATTATTGACTCGTTTGAACTTGAAAACAACTTGTAAACTCTTGTAGGACCATTCTTAGCTCTTTTGAACAAGAAAACAATTCGTTATAATTTGAGGCTCATTCTTGACTCGTTCAAACATGGAAACAACTTGAAAACTCCTGTAGGACTATTCTTAGCTCTTTTGAACAAGAAAACAAATCGTAACAATTTGAGGCTCATTATTGACTCGTTCAAACTTGAAAATAACTTATAACTTCATTATTGACTCGTTTGAACATGGAAACAACTTGTAAACTCTTGTAGGACAATTCTTAGCTCTTTTGAATAAGAAAGCAATTTGTAACAATTTGAGGCTCATTCTTGACTCGTTCGAACTTGGAAACAACTTGTAGCTTCATTGTTGAATCGTTTGAACATGGAAACAACTTAAAAACTCTTATAGGACCATTCTTAGCTCTTTTTAATAAGAAAACAATATGTAACAATTTGAGACTCATTCCTGAATCGTTCGACCTTAAAAACAACTTGTACCTTCATTATTGACTCGTTTGAACTGGAAAACAACTTGTAAACTCTTGTAGGACCATTCTTAGCTCTTCTGAATAAGAAAACAATTTGTAACTCATTCTTTACTCGTTCGAACTTGAAAACAGGTTGTAACTTTATTATTGACTCGTTTGAACATGGAAACAACTCTTAAACTCTTGTAGGACTATTCCTAGCTCTTTTGAAGAAAAAAACAATTTGTAACAATTTGAGACTCATTCTTGAATCGTTCGAACTTGAAAATAACTTGCAACTTCATTATTGACTCGTTTGAACATGGAAACAACTTGTAAACTCTTCTAGGACCATTCTTAGCTCTTTTGAACAAGAAAACAATCCGTAACCGTTTGAGGCTCATTCTTGACTCATTCGAACTTGGAAACAACATGTAGCTTCATTGTTGACTCGTTTGAACATGGAAACAACTTGAGAACTCTTGTAGGACCATTCTTAGCTCTTTTGAACAAGAAAACAATTTGCAACAATTTGTGACTCATTCTTTACTCGTTCGAACTTAAAAACAACTTGTAACTTCATTATTGACTCGTTTGAACATGCAAACAACTTGTAAACTCTTTTAAGACCATTCTTAGCTCTTTTGAACAAGAAAACAAATCGTAACAATTTGAGGCTCATTCTTGACTCGTTCAAACTTGAAAATAACTTATAACTTCATTATTGACTCGTTTGAACATGGAAACAACTTGTAAACTCTTGTAGGACAATTCTTAGCTCTTTTGAATAAGAAAGCAATTTGTAACAATTTGAGGCTCATTCTTGACTCGTTCGAACTTGGAAACAACTTGTAGCTTCATTGTTGAATCGTTTGAACATGGAAACAACTTAAAAACTCTTGTAGGACTATTCTTAGCTCTTTTTAATAAGAAAACAATATGTAACAATTTGAGACTCATTCCTGAATCGTTCGACCTTAAAAACAACTTGTACCTTCATTATTGACTCGTTTGAACTTGAAAACAACTTGTAAACTCTTGTAGGACCATTCTTAGCTCTTTTGAACAAGAAAACAATTCGTTACAATTTGAGGCTCATTCTTGACTCGTTCAAACATGGAAACAACTTGAAAACTCCTGTAGGACTATTCTTAGCTCTTTTGAACAAGAAAACAAATCGTAACAATTTGAGGCTCATTCTTGACTCGTTCGAACTTGAAAACAACTTGTAGCTTCATTGTTGACTCATTTGAACATGGAAACAACTTGAAAACTCTTGTATTACCATTCTCAGCTCTTTTGAACAAGAAAACAATTTGTAACAATTTGAGACTAATTCTTTACTCGCTCGAACTTGAAAACAACTTGTAACTTCTTTATTGACTCGTTTGAACATGGAAACAACATTATAAACTCTTCTAGGACCCTTCTTAACCCTTTTGAACAAGAAAACAAATCGTAACAATTTGAGGCTCATTCTTGACTCGTTCGAACTTGGAAACAACTTGTAGCTTCATTGTTGACTCATTTGAACATGGAAACAACTTGAAAACTCTTGTAGGACAATTCTTAGCTCTTTTGAACAAGAAAACAATTTGTAACAATTTGAGACTAATTCTTTACTCGTTCGAACTTGAAAACAACTTGTAACTTCATTATTGACTCGTTTGAACATGGAAACAACTTATAAACTCTTCTAGGACCCTTCTTAACTCTTTTGAACAACAAAACAAATCGTAACAATTTGAGGCTCATTCTTGACTCGTTCGAACTTGGAAACAACTTGTAGCTTCATTGTTGACTCGTTTGAACATGGAAATAACTTGAAAACTCTTGTAGGACCATTCTTAGCTCTTTTGAACAAGAAAACAATTTGTAACAATTTGAGACTCATTCTTGAATCGTTTGAACTTGTAAACAACTTGTAAGTTCATTATTGACTCGTTTGAACATGGAAACAACATGTAAACTCTTGTAGGACAATTCTTAGCTCTTTTGAATAAGAAAGCAATTTGTAACAATTTGAGGCTCATTCTTGACTCGTTCGAACTTTAAAACAACTTGTAAACTCTTGTAGGACCATTCTTAGCTCTTTTGAATAAGAAAACAATTTGAGGCTCATTCTTGGCTCGTTCGAACTTGGAAACAACATGTAGCTTCATTGTTGACTCGTTTGAACATGGAAACAACTTGAAAACTCTTGTAGGACCATTCTTAGCTTTTTGAACAAAAAAACAATTTGTAACAATTTGAGACTCATTCTTGAATCGTTTGAACTTGAAAACAACTTGTAACTTCATTATTGACTCGTTTGAAGATGGAAACAACTTGTAAACTCTTGTGGGACCATTCTTAGCTCTTTTTAATAACAAAACAATATGTAACAATTTAACACTCATTCTTGAATCGTTCGACCTTGAAAAGAACTTGTACCTTCATTATTGACTTGTTTGAACATGGAAACAACTTGTAAACTCTTGTAGGACCATTCTTAGCTCTTTTGAACAAGAAAACAATTTGTAACAATTTGTGACTCATTCTTGACTCGTTCGAACTTGAGAATAACTTATAACTTCATTATTGACTCGATTGAACATGGAAACAACATGTAAACTCTTGTAGGACAATTCTTAGCTCTTTTGAATAAGAAAGCAATTTGTAACAATTTGAGGCTCATTCTTGACTCGTTCGAACTTGAAAACAACTTGTAACTTCATTATTGACTCGTTTGAACATGGAAACAACTTGTAAACTCTTGTAGGACCATTCTTAGCTCTTTTGAACAAGAAAACAATTCATAACAATTTGAGGCTCGTTCTTGACTCGTTCGAACTTGGAAATAACTTGTAGCTTCATTGTTGAATCGTTTGAACATGGAAACAACTTGAAAACTCCTGTAGGACTATTCTTAGCTCTTTTGAACAAGAAAACAAATCTTAACAATTTGAGGCTCATTCTTGACTCGTTCGAACTTGGAAACAACTTGTAGCTTCATTGTTGACTCGTTTGAACATGGAAACAACTTGAAAACTCTTGTAGGACCATTCTTAGCTCTTTTGAATAAGAATGCAATTTGTAACAATTTGAGGCTCATTCTTGACTCGTTCGAACTTGGAAACAACTTGTAGCTTCATTGTTGAATCGTTTGAACATGGAAACAACTTAAAAACTCTTGTAGGACCATTCTTAGCTCTTTTTAATAAGAAAACAATATGTAACAATTTGAGACTCATTCCTGAATCGTTCGACCTTAAAAACAACTTGTACCTTCATTATTGACTCGTTTGAACTTTGAAAAAAACTTGTAAACTCTTGTAGGACCATTATTAGCTCTTTTGAACAAGAAAACAATTCGTTACAATTTGAGGCTCATTCTTGACTCGTTCAAACATGGAAACAACTTGAAAACTCCTGTAGGACTATTCTTAGCTCTTTTGAACAAGAAAACAAATCGTAACAATTTGAGGCTCATTCTTGACTCGTTCGAACTTGGAAACAACTTGTAGTTTCATTGTTGACTCATTTGAACATCGAAATAACTTGAAAACTCTTGTAGGACCATTCTTAGCTCTTTTGAACAAGAAAACAATTTGTAACAATTTGAGACTAATTCTTTACTCGTTCGAACTTGAAAACAACTTGTAACTTCTTTATTGACTCGTTTGAACATGGAAACAACTTATAAACTCTTCTAGGACCCTTCTTAACCCTTTTGAACAAGAAAACAAATCGTAACAATTTGAGGCTCATTCTTGACTCGTTCGAACTTGGAAACAACTTGTAGCTTCATTGTTGACTCGTTTGAACATGGAAACAACTTGAAAACTCTTGTAGGACCATTCTTAGCTTTTTGAACAAAAAAACAATTTGTAACAATTTGAGACTCATTCTTGAATCGTTTGAACTTGAAAACAACTTGTAACTTCATTATTGACTCGTTGGAAGATGGAAACAACTTGTAAACTCTTGTGGGACCATTCTTAGCTCTTTTTAATAACAAAACAATATGTAACAATTTAACACTCATTCTTGAATCGTTCGACCTTGAAAAGAACTTGTACCTTCATTATTGACTTGTTTGAACATGGAAACAACTTGTAAACTCTTGTAGGACCATTCTTAGCTCTTTTGAACAAGAAAACAATTTGTAACAATTTGTGACTCATTCTTGACTCGTTCGAACTTGAGAATAACTTATAACTTCATTATTGACTCGTTTGAACATGGAAACAACATGTAAACTCTTGTAGGACAATTCTTAGCTCTTTTGAATAAGAAAGCAATTTGTAACAATTTGAGGCTCATTCTTGACTCGTTCGAACTTGAAAACAACTTGTAACTTCATTATTGACTCGTTTGAACATGGAAACAACTTGTAAACTCTTGTAGGACCATTCTTAGCTCTTTTGAACAAGAAAACAATTCATAACAATTTGAGGCTCGTTCTTGACTCGTTCGAACTTGGAAACAACTTGTAGCTTCATTGTTGAATCGTTTGAACATGGAAACAACTTGAAAACTCCTGTAGGACTATTCTTAGCTCTTTTGAACAAGAAAACAAATCTTAACAATTTGAAGCTCATTCTTGACTCGTTCGAACTTGGAAACAACTTGTAGCTTCATTGTTGACTCGTTTGAACATGGAAACAACTTGAAAACTCTTGTAGGACCATTCTTAGCTCTTTTGAATAAGAATGCAATTTGTAACAATTTGAGGCTCATTCTTGACTCGTTCGAACTTGGAAACAACTTGTAGCTTCATTGTTGAATCGTTTGAACATGGAAACAACTTAAAAACTCTTGTAGGACCATTCTTAGCTCTTTTTAATAAGAAAACAATATGTAACAATTTGAGACTCATTCCTGAATCGTTCGACCTTAAAAACAACTTGTACCTTCATTATTGACTCGTTTGAACTTTGAAAACAACTTGTAAACTCTTGTAGGACCATTCTTAGCTCTTTTGAACAAGAAAACAATTCGTTACAATTTGAGGCTCATTCTTGACTCGTTCAAACATGGAAACAACTTTAAAGCTCCTGTAGGACTATTCTTAGCTCTTTTGAACAAGAAAACAAATCGTAACAATTTGAGGCTCATTCTTGACTCGTTCGAACTTGGAAACAACTTGTAGTTTCATTGTTGACTCATTTGAACATGGAAACAACTTGAAAACTCTTGTAGGACCATTCTTAGCTCTTTTGAACAAGAAAACAATTTGTAACAATTTGAGACTAATTCTTTACTCGTTCGAACTTGAAAACAACTTGTAACTTCTTTATTGACTCGTTCGAACATGGAAACAACTTATAAACTCTTCTAGGACCCTTATTAACCCTTTTGAACAAGAAAACAAATCGTAACAATTTGAGGCTCATTCTTGACTCGTTCGAACTTGGAAACAACTTGTAGTTTCATTGTTGACTCGTTTGAACATGGAAAAAACTTGAAAACTCTTGTAGGACCATTCTTAGCTTTTTGAACAAAAAAACAATTTGTAACAATTTGAGACTCATTCTTGAATCGTTTGAACTTGAAAACAACTTGTAACTTCATTATTGACTCGTTTGAAGATGGAAACAACTTGTAAACTCTTGTGGGACTATTCTTAGCTCTTTTTAATAACAAAACAATATGTAACAATTTAACACTCATTCTTGAATCGTTCGACCTTGAAAAGAACTTGTACCTTCATTATTGACTTGTTTGAACATGGAAACAACTTGTAAACTCTTGTAGGACCATTCTTAGCTCTTTTGAACAAGAAAACAATTTGTAACAATTTGTGACTCATTCTTGACTCGTTCGAACTTGAGAATAACTTATAACTTCATTATTGACTCGTTTGAACATGGAAACAACATGTAAACTCTTGTAGGACAATTCTTAGCTCTTTTGAATAAGAAAGCAATTTGTAACAATTTGAGGCTCATTCTTGACTCGTTCGAACTTGAAAACAACTTGTAACTTCATTATTGACTCGTTTGAACATGGAAACAACTTGTAAACTCTTGTAGGACCATTCTTAGCTCTTTTTAATAAGAAAACAATATGTAACAATTTGAGACTCATTCCTGAATCGTTCGACCTTAAAAACAACTTGTACCTTCATTATTGACTCGTTTGAACTTTGAAAACAACTTGTACCTTCATTCTTGACTCGTTCGAACTTGAAAACAACTTGTAACTTCATTATTGACTCGTTTGAACATGGAAACAACTTGTAAACTCTTGTAGGACCATTATTAGCTCTTTTGAACAAGAAAACAATTCGTTACAATTTGAGGCTCATTCTTGACTCGTTCAAACATGGAAACAACTTGAAAACTCCTGTAGGACTATTCTTAGCTCTTTTGAACAAGAAAACAAATCGTAACAATTTGAGGCTCATTCTTGACTCGTTCGAACTTGGAAACAACTTGTAGTTTCATTGTTGACTCATTTGAACATGGAAATAACTTGAAAACTCTTGTAGGACCATTCTTAGCTCTTTTGAACAAGAAAACAATTTGTAACAATTTGAGACTAATTCTTTACTCGTTCGAACTTGAAAACAACTTGTAACTTCTTTATTGACTCGTTTGAACATGGAAACAACTTATAAACTCTTCTAGGACCCTTCTTAACCCTTTTGAACAAGAAAACAAATCGTAACAATTTGAGGCTCATTCTTGACTCGTTCGAACTTGGAAACAACTTGTAGCTTCATTGTTGACTCGTTTGAACATGGAAACAACTTGAAAACTCTTGTAGGACCATTCTTAGCTTTTTGAACAAAAAAACAATTTGTAACAATTTGAGACTCATTCTTGAATCGTTTGAACTTGAAAACAACTTGTAACTTCATTATTGACTCGTTTGAAGATGGAAATAACTTGTAAACTCTTGTGGGACCATTCTTAGCTCTTTTTAATAACAAAACAATATGTAACAATTTAACACTCATTCTTGAATCGTTCGACCTTGAAAAGAACTTGTACCTTCATTATTGACTTGTTTGAACATGGAAACAACTTGTAAACTCTTGTAGGACCATTCTTAGCTCTTTTGAACAAGAAAACAATTTGTAACAATTTGTGACTCATTCTTGACTCGTTCGAACTTGAGAATAACTTATAACTTCATTATTGACTCGTTTGAACATGGAAACAACATGTAAACTCTTGTAGGACAATTCTTAGCTCTTTTGAATAAGAAAGCAATTTGTAACAATTTGAGGCTCATTCTTGACTCGTTCGAACTTGAAAACAACTTGTAACTTCATTATTGACTCGTTTGAACATGGAAACAACTTGTAAACTCTTGTAGGACCATTCTTAACTCTTTTGAACAAGAAAACAATTTATAACAATTTGAGGCTCGTTCTTGACTCGTTCGAACTTGGAAACAACTTGTAGCTTCATTGTTGAATCGTTTGAACATGGAAACAACTTGAAAACTCCTGTAGGACTATTCTTAGCTCTTTTGAACAAGAAAACAAATCTTAACAATTTGAGGCTCATTCTTGACTCGTTCGAACTTGGAAACAACTTGTAGCTTCATTGTTGACTCGTTTGAACATGGAAACAACTTGAAAACTCTTGTAGGACCATTCTTAGCTCTTTTGAATAAGAATGCAATTTGTAACAATTTGAGGCTCATTCTTGACTCGTTCGAACTTGGAAACAACTTGTAGCTTCATTGTTGAATCGTTTGAACATGGAAACAACTTAAAAACTCTTGTAGGACCATTCTTAGCTCTTTTTAATAAGAAAACAATATGTAACAATTTGAGACTCATTCCTGAATCGTTCGACCTTAAAAACAACTTGTACCTTCATTATTGACTCGTTTGAACTTTAAAAACAACTTGTAAACTCTTGTAGGACCATTCTTAGCTCTTTTGAACAAGAAAACAATTCGTTACAATTTGAGGCTCATTCTTGACTCGTTCAAACATGGAAACAACTTGAAAACTCCTGTAGGACTATTCTTAGCTCTTTTGAACAAGAAAACAAATCGTAACAATTTGAGGCTCATTCTTGACTCATTCGAACTTGGAAACAACTTGTAGTTTCATTGTTGACTCATTTGAACATGGAAACAACTTGAAAACTCTTGTAGGACCATTCTTAGCTCTTTTGAACAAGAAAACAATTTGTAACAATTTGAGACTAATTCTTTACTCGTTCGAACTTGAAAACAACTTGTAACTTCTTTATTGACTCGTTTGAACATGGAAACAACTTATAAACTCTTCTAGGACCCTTCTTAACCCTTTTGAACAAGAAAACAAATCGTAACAATTTGAGGCTCATTCTTGACTCGTTCGAACTTGGAAACAACTTGTAGCTTCATTGTTGACTCGTTTGAACATGGAAATAACTTGAAAACTCTTGTATGACCATTCTTAGCTTTTTGAACAAAAAAACAATTTGTAACAATTTGAGACTCATTCTTGAATCGTTTGAACTTGAAAACAACTTGTAACTTCATTATTGACTCGTTTGAAGATGGAAACAACTTGTAAACTCTTGTGGGACCATTCTTAGCTCTTTTTAATAACAAAACAATATGTAACAATTTAACACTCATTCTTGAATCGTTCGACCTTGAAAAGAACTTGTACCTTCATTATTGACTTGTTTGAACATGGAAACAACTTGTAAACTCTTGTAGGACCATTCTTAGCTCTTTTGAACAAGAAAACAATTTGTAACAATTTGTGACTCATTCTTGACTCGTTCGAACTTGAGAATAACTTATAACTTCATTATTGACTCGTTTGAACATGGAAACAACATGTAAACTCTTGTAGGACAATTCTTAGCTCTTTTGAAAAAAAAAGCAATTTGTAACAATTTGAGGCTCATTCTTGACTCGTTCGAACTTGAAAACAACTTGTAACTTCATTATTGACTCGTTTGAACATGGAAACAACTTGTAAACTCTTGTAGGACCATTCTTAGCTCTTTTGAACAAGAAAACAATTCATAACAATTTGAGGCTCGTTCTTGACTCGTTCGAACTTGGAAACAACTTGTAGCTTCATTGTTGAATCGTTTGAACATGGAAACAACTTGAAAACTCCTGTAGGACTATTCTTAGCTCTTTTGAACAAGAAAACAAATCTTAACAATTTGAGGCTAATTCTTGACTCGTTCGAACTTGGAAACAACTTGTAGCTTCATTGTTGACTCGTTTGAACATGGAAACAACTTGAAAACTCTTGTAGGACCATTCTTAGCTCTTTTGAATAAGAATGCAATTTGTAACAATTTGAGGCTCATTCTTGACTCGTTCGAACTTGGAAACAACTTGTAGCTTCATTGTTGAATCGTTTGAACATGGAAACAACTTAAAAACTCTTGTAGGACCATTCTTAGCTCTTTTTAATAAGAAAACAATATGTAACAATTTGAGACTCATTCCTGAATCGTTCGACCTTAAAAACAACTTGTACCTTCATTATTGACTCGTTTGAACTTTGAAAACAACTTGTAAACTCTTGTAGGACCATTCTTAGCTCTTTTGAACAAGAAAACAATTCGTTACAATTTGAGGCTCATTCTTGACTCGTTCAAACATGGAAACAACTTGAAAACTCCTGTAGGACTATTCTTAGCTCTTTTGAACAAGAAAACAAATCGTAACAATTTGAGGCTCATTCTTGACTCGTTCGAACTTGGAAACAACTTGTAGTTTCATTGTTGACTCATTTGAACATGGAAACAACTTGAAAACTCTTGTAGGACCATTCTTAGCTCTTTTGAACAAGAAAACAATTTGTAACAATTTGAGACTAATTCTTTACTCGTTCGAACTTGAAAACAACTTGTAACTTCTTTATTGACTCGTTTGAACATGGAAACAACTTATAAACTCTTCTAGGACCCTTCTTAACCCTTTTGAACAAGAAAACAAATCGTAACAATTTGAGGCTCATTCTTGACTCGTTCGAACTTGGAAACAACTTGTAGCTTCATTGTTGACTCGTTTGAACGTGGAAATAACTTGAAAACTCTTGTAGGACCATTTTTAGGTCTTTTGAACAAGAAAACAAATCGTAACAATTTGAGGCTCATTCTTGACTCGTTCGAACTTGGAAACAACTTGTAGCTTCATTGTTGACTCATTTGAACATGGAAACAACTTGAAAACTCTTGTAGGACCATTCTTAGCTCTTTTGAACAAGAAAACAATTTGTAACAATTTGAGACTCATTCTTGAATCGTTTGAACTTGAAAACATCTTGTAAGTTCATTATTAACTCGTTTGAACATGGAAACAACATGTAAACTCTTGTAGGGCAATTCTTAGCTCTTTTGAATAAGAAAGCAATTTGTAACAATTTGAGGCTCATTCTTGACTCGTTCGAACTTGAAAACAACTTGTAACTTCATTATTGACTCGTTTGAACATGGAAACAACTTGTAAACTCTTGTAGGACCATTCTTAGCTCTTTTGAACAAGAAAACAGTTTGAGGCTCATTCTTGGCTCGTTCGAACTTGAAAACAACTTGTAACTTCATTATTGACTCGTTTGAACATGGAAACAACTTATAAACTCTTCTTGGACCCTTCTTAACTTTTTTGAACAAGAAAACAAATCGTAACTATTTGAGGCTCATTCTTGACTCGTTCGAACTTGGAAACAACTTGTAGTTTCATTGTTGACTCATTTGAACATGGAAACAACTTGAAAACTCTTGTAGGACCATTCTTAGCTCTTTTGAACAAGAAAACAATTTGTAACAATTTGAGACTAATTCTTTACTCGTTCGAACTTGAAAACAACTTGTAACTTCTTTATTGACTCGTTTGAACATGGAAACAACTTATAAACTGTTCTAGGACCCTTCTTAACCCTTTTGAACAAGAAAACAATTTGTAACAATTTGTGACTCATTCTTTACTCGTTCGAACTTAAAAACAACTTGTAACTTCATTATTGACTCGTTTGAACATGGAAACAACTTGTAAACTCTTCTAAGACCATTCTTAGCTCTTTTGAATAAGAAAACAAATCGTAACAATTTGAGGCTCATTCTTGACTCGTTTGAACATGGAAACAACATGTAAACTCTTGTAGGACAATTCTTAGCTCTTTTGAATAAGAAAGCAATTTGAGGCTCATTCTTGACTCGTTCGAACTTGAAAACAACTTGTAACTTCATTATTGACTCGTTTGAACATGGAAACAACTTGTAAACTCTTGTAGGACCATTCTTAGCTCTTTTGAACAAGAAAACAATTCATAACAATTTGAGGCTCATTCTTGACTCGTTCGAACTTGGAAACAACTTGTAGCTTCATTGTTGAATCGTTTGAACATGGAAACAACTTGAAAACTCTTGTAGGACTATTCTTAGCTCTTTTGAACAAGAAAACAAATCTTAACAATTTGAGGCTCATTCTTGACTCGTTCGAACTTGGAAACAACTTGTAGCTTCATTGTTGACTCGTTTGAACATGGAAACAACTTGAAAACTCTTGTAGGACCATTCTTAGCTCTTTTGAATAAGAATGCAATTTGTAACAATTTGAGGCTCATTCTTGACTCGTTCGAACTTGGAAACAACTTGTAGCTTCATTGTTGAATCGTTTGAACATGGAAACAACTTAAAAACTCTTGTAGGACCATTCTTAGCTCTTTTTAATAAGAAAACAATATGTAACAATTTGAGACTCATTCCTGAATCGTTCGACCTTAAAAACAACTTGTACCTTCATTATTGACTCGTTTGAACTTTGAAAACAACTTGTAAACTCTTGTAGGACCATTCTTAGCTCTTTTGAACAAGAAAACAATTCGTTACAATTTGAGGCTCATTCTTGACTCGTTCAAACATGGAAACAACTTGAAAACTCCTGTAGGACTATTCTTAGCTCTTTTGAACAAGAAAACAAATCGTAACAATTTGAGGCTCATTCTTGACTCGTTCGAACTTGGAAACAACTTGTAGTTTCATTGTTGACTCATTTGAACATGGAAACAACTTGAAAACTCTTGTAGGACCATTCTTAGCTCTTTTGAACAAGAAAACAATTTGTAACAATTTGAGACTAATTCTTTACTCGTTCGAACTTGAAAACAACTTGTAACTTCTTTATTGACTCGTTTGAACATGGAAACAACTTATAAACTCTTCTAGGACCCTTCTTAACCCTTTTGAACAAGAAAACAAATCGTAACAATTTGAGGCTCATTCTTGACTCGTTCGAACTTGGAAACAACTTGTAGCTTCATTGTTGACTCGTTTGAACGTGGAAATAACTTGAAAACTCTTGTAGGACCATTTTTAGGTCTTTTGAACAAGAAAACAAATCGTAACAATTTGAGGCTCATTCTTGACTCGTTCGAACTTGGAAACAACTTGTAGCTTCATTGTTGACTCATTTGAACATGGAAACAACTTGAAAACTCTTGTAGGACCATTCTTAGCTCTTTTGAACAAGAAAACAATTTGTAACAATTTGAGACTCATTCTTGAATCGTTTGAACTTGAAAACATCTTGTAAGTTCATTATTAACTCGTTTGAACATGGAAACAACATGTAAACTCTTGTAGGGCAATTCTTAGCTCTTTTGAATAAGAAAGCAATTTGTAACAATTTGAGGCTCATTCTTGACTCGTTCGAACTTGAAAACAACTTGTAACTTCATTATTGACTCGTTTCAACATGGAAACAACTTGTAAACTCTTGTAGGACCATTCTTAGCTCTTTTGAACAAGAAAACAGTTTGAGGCTCATTCTTGGCTCGTTCGAACTTGAAAACAACTTGTAACTTCATTATTGACTCGTTTGAACATGGAAACAACTTATAAACTCTTCTTGGACCCTTCTTAACTTTTTTGAACAAGAAAACAAATCGTAACTATTTGAGGCTCATTCTTGACTCGTTCGAACTTGGAAACAACTTGTAGTTTCATTGTTGACTCATTTGAACATGGAAACAACTTGAAAACTCTTGTAGGACCATTCTTAGCTCTTTTGAACAAGAAAACAATTTGTAACAATTTGAGACTAATTCTTTACTCGTTCGAACTTGAAAACAACTTGTAACTTCTTTATTGACTCGTTTGAACATGGAAACAACTTATAAACTGTTCTAGGACCCTTCTTAACCCTTTTGAACAAGAAAACAATTTGTAACAATTTGTGACTCATTCTTTACTCGTTCGAACTTAAAAACAACTTGTAACTTCATTATTGACTCGTTTGAACATGGAAACAACTTGTAAACTCTTCTAAGACCATTCTTAGCTCTTTTGAATAAGAAAACAAATCGTAACAATTTGAGGCTCATTCTTGACTCGTTTGAACATGGAAACAACATGTAAACTCTTGTAGGACAATTCTTAGCTCTTTTGAATAAGAAAGCAATTTGAGGCTCATTCTTGACTCGTTCGAACTTGAAAACAACTTGTAACTTCATTATTGACTCGTTTGAACATGGAAACAACTTGTAAACTATTGTAGGACCATTCTTAGCTCTTTTGAACAAGAAAACAATTCATAACAATTTGAGGCTCATTCTTGACTCGTTCGAACTTGGAAACAACTTGTAGCTTCATTGTTGAATCGTTTGAACATGGAAACAACTTGAAAACTCTTGTAGGACTATTCTTAGCTCTTTTGAACAAGAAAACAAATCTTAACAATTTGAGGCTCATTCTTGACTCATTCGAACTTGGAAACAACTTGTAGCTTCATTGTTGACTCGTTTGAACATGGAAACAACTTGAAAACTCTTGTAGGACCATTCTTAGCTCTTTTGAATAAGAATGCAATTTGTAACAATTTGAGGCTCATTCTTGACTCGTTCGAACTTGGAAACAACTTGTAGCTTCATTGTTGAATCGTTTGAACATGGAAACAACTTAAAAACTCTTGTAGGACCATTCTTAGCTCTTTTTAATAAGAAAACAATATGTAACAATTTGAGACTCATTCCTGAATCGTTCGAGCTTAAAAACAACTTGTACCTTCATTATTGACTCGTTTGAACTTTGAAAATAACTTGTAAACTCTTGTAGGACCATTCTTAGCTCTTTTGAACAAGAAAACAATTCGTTACAATTTGAGGCTCATTCTTGACTCGTTCAAACATGGAAACAACTTGAAAACTCCTGTAGGACTATTCTTAGCTCTTTTGAACAAGAAAACAAATCGTAACAATTTGAGGCTCATTATTGACTCGTTCAAACTTGAAAATAACTTGTAACTTCTTTATTGACTCGTTTGAACATGGAAACAACTTATAAACTCTTCTAGGACCCTTCTTAACCCTTTTGAACAAGAAAACAAATCGTAACAATTTGAGGCTCATTCTTGACTCGTTCGAACTTGGAAACAACTTGTAACTTCTTTATTGACTCGTTTGAACATGGAAACAACTTATAAACTCTTCTAGGACCCTTCTTAACCCTTTTGAACAAGAAAACAAATCGTAACAATTTGAGGCTCATTCTTTACTCGTTCGAACTTGGAAACAACTTGTAGCTTCATTGTTGACTCGTTTGAACGTGGAAATAACTTGAAAACTCTTGTAGGACCATTTTTAGCTCTTTTGAACAAGAAAACAAATCGTAACAATTTGAGGCTCATTCTTGACTCGTTCGAACTTGGAAACAACTTGTAGCTTCATTGTTGACTCATTTGAACATGGAAACAACTTGAAAACTCTTGTAGGACCATTCTTAGCTCTTTTGAACAAGAAAACAATTTGTAACAATTTGAGACTCATTCTTGAATCGTTTGAACTTGAAAACATCTTGTAAGTTCATTATTAACTCGTTTGAACATGGAAACAACATGTAAACTCTTGTAGGGCAATTCTTAGCTCTTTTGAATAAGAAAGCAATTTGTAACAATTTGAGGCTCATTCTTGACTCGTTCGAACTTGAAAACAACTTGTAACTTCATTATTGACTCGTTTGAACATGAAAACAACTTGTAAACTCTTGTAGGACCATTCTTAACTCTTTTGAACAAGAAAACAATTCGTAACAATTTGAGGCTCATTCTTGGCTCGTTCGAACTTGGAAACAACATGTAGCTTCATTGTTGATTCGTTTGAACATGGAAACAACTTGAAAACTCTTGTAGGACCATTCTTAGCTTTTTGAACAAGAAAACAATTTGTAACAATTTGAGACTCATTCTTGAATCGTTTGAACTTGAAAACAACTTGTAACTTCATTATTGACTCGTTTGAAGATGGAAACAACTTGTAAACTCTTGTGGGACCATTCTCAGCTCTTTTTAATAACAAAACAATATGTACCAATTTGAAACTCATTCTTGAATCGTTCGACCTTGAAAACAACTTGTACCTTCATTATTGACTTGTTTGAACATGGAAACAACTTGTAAACTCTTGTAGGACCATTCTTAGCTCTTTTGAACAAGAAAACAATTTGTAACAATTTGTGACTCATTCTTTACTCGTTCGAACTTAAAAACTACTTGTAACTTCATTATTGATTCGTTTGAACATGGAAACAACTTGTAAACTCTTCTAAGACCATTCTTAGCTCTTTTGAACAAGAAAACAAATCGTAACAATTTGAGGTTCATTCTTGACTCGTTCGAACTTGAGAGTAACTTATAACTTCATTATTGACTCGTTTGAACATGGAAACAACATGTAAACTCTTGTAGGACAATTCTTAGCTCTTTTGAATAAGAATGCAATTTGTAACAATTTGAGGCTCATTCTTGACTCGTTCGAACTTGAAAACAACTTGTAACTTCATTATTGACTCGTTTCAACATGGAAACAACTTGTAAACTCTTGTAGGACCATTCTTAGCTCTTTTGAACAAGAAAACAATTCGTAACAATTTGAGGCTCATTCTTGACTCGTTCGAACTTGGAAACAACTTGTAGCTTCATTGTTGAATCGTTTGAACATGGAAATAACTTGAAAACTCCTGTAGGACTATTCTTAGCTCTTTTGAACAAGAAAACAAATCTCAACAATTTGAGGCTCATTCTTGACTCGTTCGAACTTGGAAACAACTTGTAGCTTCATTGTTGACTCGTTTGAACATGGAAACAACATGAAAACTCTTGTAGGACCATTCTTAGCTCTTTTGAACAAGAAAACAATTTGTAACAATTTGAGACTCATTCTTGAATCGTTTGAACTTGAAAACAACTTGTAACTTCATTATTGACTCGTTTGAACATGGGAACAACTTGTAAACTCTTGTAGGACCATTCTTAGCTCTTTTGAACAAGAAAACAAATCGTAACAATTTGAGGCTCATTCTTGGCTCGTTCGAACTTGGAAACAACATGTAGATTGTTGACTCGTTTGAACATGGAAACAACTTGAAAACTCTTGTAGGACCATTTTTAGCTTTTTGAACAAGAATAAAATTTGTAACAATTTGAGACTCATTCTTGAATCGTTTGAACTTGAAAACAACTTGTAACTTCATTATTGACTCGTTTAAAGATGGAAACAACTTGTAAACTCTTGTGGGACCATTCTTAGCTCTTTTTAATAACAAAACAATATGTACCAATTTAAAACTCATTCTTGAATCGTTCGACCTTGAAAACAACTTGTACCTTCATTATTGACTTGTTTGAACATGGAAACAACTTGTAAACTCTTGTAGGACCATTCTTAGCTCTTTTGAACAAGAAAACAATTTGTAACAATTTGTGACTCATTCTTTACTCTTTCGAACTTAAAAACTACTTGTAAATTCATTATTGACTCGTTTGAACATGGAAACAACTTGTAAACTCTTCTAAGACCATTCTTAGCTCTTTTGAACAAGAAAACAAATCGTAACAATTTGAGGCACATTCTTGACTCGTTCGAACTTGAGAGTAACTTATAACATCATTATTGACTCGTTTGAACATGGAAACAACATGTAAACTCTTGTAGGACAATTCTTAGCTCTTTTGAATAAGAATGCAATTTGTAACAATTTGAGGCTCATTCTTGACTCGTTCGAACTTGAAAACAACTTGTACCTTCATTACTGACTCGTTTGAACATGGAAACAACTTGTAAACTCTTGTAGGACCGTTCTTAGCTCTTTCGAACAAGAAAACAATTCGTAACAATTTGAGGCTCATTCTTCACTCGTTCGAACTTGGAAAAAACTTGTAACTTCATTATTGACTCGTTTGAACATGGAAACAACTTGTAAACTCTTGTAGGACCATTCTTAGCTCTTTTGAACAAGAAAACAATTCGTAACAATTTGAGGCTCATTCTTGACTCGTTCGAACTTGGAAACAATATGTAGCTTCATTGTTGACTCGTTCGAACATGGAAACAACATGAAAACTCTTGTAGGACCATTCTTAGCTCTTTTGAACAAAAAAACAATTTGTAACAATTTGAGACTCATTCTTGAATCGTTTGAAATTGAAAACAACTTGTAACTTCATTATTGACTCGTTTGAACATGGGAACAACTTGTAAACTCTTGTAGGACCATTCTTAGCTCCTTTGAACAAGAAAACAATTCGTAACAATTTGAGGCTCATTCTTGACTCGTTCGAACTTGTAAATAACTTATAGCTTCATTGTAGACTCGTTTGAACAAGGAAACAACTTGAAAACTCTTGTAGGACCATTCTTAGCTCTTTTGAACAAGAAAACAATTTATAACAATTTGAGACTCATTCTTGAATCGTTCGAACTTGAAAACAACTTGTAACTTCATTATTGACTCGTTTGAACATGGAAACAACTTGTAAACTCTTCTAGGACCATTCTTAGCTCTTTTGAACAAGAAAACAATTCGTAACAATTGGAGGCACATTCTTGACTCATTCGAACCTAGAAACAACTTGTAGCTTCATAGTTGACTCGTTCGAATATGGAAACAACTTGAAAACAACTTGAAAACTATTGTAGGACCATTCTTAGCTCTTTTGAACAAGAAAACAATTTATAACAATTTGAGACTCATTCTTGAATCGTTCGAACTTGAAAACAACTTGTAACTTCATTATTGACTCGTTTGAACATGGAAACAACTTGTAGCTTCATTGTTGACTCGTTCGAATATGGAAACAACTTGAAAACAACTTGAAAACTCTTGTAGGACCATTCTTAGCTCTTTTGAACAAGAAAACAATTTATAACAATTTGAGACTCATTCTTGAATCGTTCGAACTTGAAAACAACTTGTAACTTCATTATTGACTCGTTTGAACATGGAAACAACTTGTAGCTTCATTGTTGAATCGTTTGAACATGGAAACAACTTGAAAACTCTTGTAGGACTATTCTTAGCTCTTTTGAATAAGAAAACAAATCATAACAATTTGAGGCTCATTCTTGGCTCGTTCGAACTTGGAAACAACTTGTAGCTTCATTGTTAACTCGTTTGAACATGGAAACAACTTGAAAACTCTTTTAGGACCATTCTTAGCTCTTTTGAACAAGAAAACAATTCGTAACAATTTGAGGCTTATTCTTGACTCGTTCGAACCTGGAAACAACTTGTAGCTTCATTGTTAACTCGTTCGAACATGGAAATAACTTGAAAACTCTTGTAGGACCATTCTTACCTCTTTTGAACAAGAAAAGAATTTGTAACAATTTGAGACTCAATCTTGAATCGTTTGAACTTGAAAACAACTTGTAACTTCATTATTGACTCGTTTGAACATGGAAACAACTTGTAAACTCTTCTAGGACCATTCTTAGCTCTTTTGAACAAGAAAACAATTCGTAACAATTTGAGGCTCATTCTTGACTCGTTCGAACTTGGAAACAACTTGTAGCTTCATTGTTGAATCGTTTGAAAATGGAAACAACTTGAAAACTCCTGTAGGACTATTCTTAGCTCTTTTGAACAAGAAAACAAATCTTAACAATTTGAGGCTCATTCTTGACTCGTTCGAACTTGGAAACAACTTGTAGCTTCATTGTTGACTCGTTTGAACATGGAAACAACATGAAAACTCTTGTAGGACCATTCTTAGCTCTTTTGAACAAGAAAACAATTGGTAACAATTTGAGACTCATTCTTGAATCGTTTGAACTTGAAAACAACTTGTAAGTTCATTATTGACTCGTTTGAACATGGAAACAACTTGTAAACTCTTGTAGGACCATTCTTAACTCTTTTGAACAAGAAAACAATTCGTAACAATTTGAGGCTCATTCTTGGCTCGTTCGAACTTGGAAACAACATGTAGCTTCATTGTTGATTCGTTTGAACATGGAAACAACTTGAAAACTCTTGTAGGACCATTCTTAGCTTTTTGAACAAGAAAACAATTTGTAACAATTTGAGACTCATTCTTGAATCGTTTGAACTTGAAAACAACTTGTAACTTCATTATTGACTCGTTTGAAGATGGAAACAACTTGTAAACTCTTGTGGGACCATTCTCAGCTCTTTTTAATAACAAAACAATATCTACCAATTTGAAACTCATTCTTGAATCGTTCGACCTTGAAAACAACTTGTACCTTCATTATTGACTTGTTTGAACATGGAAACAACTTGTAAACTCTTGTAGGACCATTCTTAGCTCTTTTGAACAAGAAAACAATTTGTAACAATTTGTGACTCATTCTTTACTCGTTCGAACTTAAAAACTACTTGTAACTTCATTATTGACTCGTTTGAACATGGAAACAACTTGTAAACTCTTCTAAGACCATTCTTAGCTCTTTTGAACAAGAAAACAAATCGTAACAATTTGAGGTTCATTCTTGACTCGTTCGAACTTGAGAGTAACTTATAACTTCATTATTGACTCGTTTGAACATGGAAACAACATGTAAACTCTTGTAGGACAATTCTTAGCTCTTTTGAATAAGAATGCAATTTGTAACAATTTGAGGCTCATTCTTGACTCGTTCGAACTTGAAAACAACTTGTAACTTCATTATTGACTCGTTTCAACATGGAAACAACTTGTAAACTCTTGTAGGACCATTCTTAGCTCTTTTGAACAAGAAAACAATTCGTAACAATTTGAGGCTCATTCTTGACTCGTTCGAACTTGGAAACAACTTGTAGCTTCATTGTTGAATCGTTTGAACATGGAAATAACTTGAAAACTCCTGTAGGACTATTCTTAGCTCTTTTGAACAAGAAAACAAATCTCAACAATTTGAGGCTCATTCTTGACTCGTTTGAACTTGGAAACAACTTGTAGCTTCATTGTTGACTCGTTTGAACATGGAAACAACATGAAAACTCTTGTAGGACCATTCTTAGCTCTTTTGAACAAGAAAACAATTTGTAACAATTTGAGACTCATTCTTGAATCGTTTGAACTTGAAAACAACTTGTAACTTCATTATTGACTCGTTTGAACATGGGAACAACTTGTAAACTCTTGTAGGACCATTCTTAGCTCTTTTGAACAAGAAAACAATTCGTAACAATTTGAGGCTCATTCTTGACTCGTTCGAACTTGTAAATAACTTATAGCTTCATTGTACACTCGTTTGAACAAGGAAACAACTTGAAAACTCTTGTAGGACCATTCTTAGCTCTTTTGAACAAGAAAACAATTTATAACAATTTGAGACTCATTCTTGAATCGTTCGAACTTGAAAACAACTTGTAACTTCATTATTGACTCGTTTGAACATGGAAACAACTTGTAAACTCTTCTAGGACCATTCTTAGCTCTTTTGAACAAGAAAACAATTCGTAACAATTTGAGGCACATTCTTGACTCATTCGAACCTAGAAACAACTTGTAGCTTCATTGTTGACTCGTTCGAATATGGAAACAACTTGAAAACAACTTGAAAACTCTTGTAGGACCATTCTTAGCTCTTTTGAACAAGAAAACAATTTATAACAATTTGAGACTCATTCTTGAATCGTTCAAACTTGAAAACAACTTGTAACTTCATTATTGACTCGTTTGAACATGGAAACAACTTGTAGCTTCATTGTTGAATCGTTTGAACATGGAAACAACTTGAAAACTCTTGTAGGACTATTCTTAGCTCTTTTGAACAAGAAAACAATTTATAACAATTTGAGACTCATTCTTGAATCGTTCGAACTTGAAAACAACTTGTAACTTCATTATTGACTCGTTTGAACATGGAAACAACTTGTAGCTTCATTGTTGAATCGTTTGAACATGGAAACAACTTGAAAACTCTTGTAGGACTATTCTTAGCTCTTTTGAATAAGAAAACAAATCATAACAATTTGAGGCTCATTCTTGGCTCGTTCGAACTTGGAAACAACTTGTAGCTTCATTGTTAACTCGTTTGAACATGGAAACAACTTGAAAACTCTTTTAGGACCATTCTTAGCTCTTTTGAACAAGAAAACAATTCGTAACAATTTGAGGCTTATTCTTGACTCGTTCGAACCTGGAAACAACTTGTAGCTTCATTGTTAACTCGTTCGAACATGGAAATAACTTGAAAACTCTTGTAGGACCATTCTTACCTCTTTTGAACAAGAAAAGAATTTGTAACAATTTGAGACTCAATCTTGAATCGTTTGAACTTGAAAACAACTTGTAACTTCATTATTGACTCGTTTGAACATGGAAACAACTTGTAAACTCTTCTAGGACCATTCTTAGCTCTTTTGAACAAGAAAACAATTCGTAACAATTTGAGGCTCATTCTTGACTCGTTCGAACTTGGAAACAACTTGTAGCTTCATTGTTGAATCGTTTGAAAATGGAAACAACTTGAAAACTCCTGTAGGACTATTCTTAGCTCTTTTGAACAAGAAAACAAATCTTAACAATTTGAGGCTCATTCTTGACTCGTTCGAACTTGGAAACAACTTGTAGCTTCATTGTTGACTCGTTTGAACATGGAAACAACATGAAAACTCTTGTAGGACCATTCTTAGCTCTTTTGAACAAGAAAACAATTGGTAACAATTTGAGACTCATTCTTGAATCGTTTGAACTTGAAAACAACTTGTAAGTTCATTATTGACTCGTTTGAACATGGAAACAACTTGTAAACTCTTGTAGGACCATTCTTAACTCTTTTGAACAAGAAAACAATTCGTAACAATTTGAGGCTCATTCTTGGCTCGTTCGAACTTGGAAACAACATGTAGCTTCATTGTTGATTCGTTTGAACATGGAAACAACTTGAAAACTCTTGTAGGACCATTCTTAGCTTTTTGAACAAGAAAACAATTTGTAACAATTTGAGACTCATTCTTGAATCGTTTGAACTTGAAAACAACTTGTAACTTCATTATTGACTCGTTTGAAGATGGAAACAACTTGTAAACTCTTGTGGGACCATTCTCAGCTCTTTTTAATAACAAAACAATATCTACCAATTTGAAACTCATTCTTGAATCGTTCGACCTTGAAAACAACTTGTACCTTCATTATTGACTTGTTTGAACATGGAAACAACTTGTAAACTCTTGTAGGACCATTCTTAGCTCTTTTGAACAAGAAAACAATTTGTAACAATTTGTGACTCATTCTTTACTCGTTCGAACTTAAAAACTACTTGTAACTTCATTATTGACTCGTTTGAACATGGAAACAACTTGTAAACTCTTCTAAGACCATTCTTAGCTCTTTTGAACAAGAAAACAAATCGTAACAATTTGAGGTTCATTCTTGACTCGTTCGAACTTGAGAGTAACTTATAACTTCATTATTGACTCGTTTGAACATGGAAACAACATGTAAACTCTTGTAGGACAATTCTTAGCTCTTTTGAATAAGAATGCAATTTGTAACAATTTGAGGCTCATTCTTGACTCGTTCGAACTTGAAAACAACTTGTAACTTCATTATTGACTCGTTTCAACATGGAAACAACTTGTAAACTCTTGTAGGACCATTCTTAGCTCTTTTGAACAAGAAAACAATTCGTAACAATTTGAGGCTCATTCTTGACTCGTTCGAACTTGGAAACAACTTGTAGCTTCATTGTTGAATCGTTTGAACATGGAAATAACTTGAAAACTCCTGTAGGACTATTCTTAGCTCTTTTGAACAAGAAAACAAATCTCAACAATTTGAGGCTCATTCTTGACTCGTTTGAACTTGGAAACAACTTGTAGCTTCATTGTTGACTCGTTTGAACATGGAAACAACATGAAAACTCTTGTAGGACCATTCTTAGCTCTTTTGAACAAGAAAACAATTTGTAACAATTTGAGACTCATTCTTGAATCGTTTGAACTTGAAAACAACTTGTAACTTCATTATTGACTCGTTTGAACATGGGAACAACTTGTAAACTCTTGTAGGACCATTCTTAGCTCTTTTGAACAAGAAAACAATTCGTAACAATTTGAGGCTCATTCTTGACTCGTTCGAACTTGTAAATAACTTATAGCTTCATTGTACACTCGTTTGAACAAGGAAACAACTTGAAAACTCTTGTAGGACCATTCTTAGCTCTTTTGAACAAGAAAACAATTTATAACAATTTGAGACTCATTCTTGAATCGTTCGAACTTGAAAACAACTTGTAACTTCATTATTGACTCGTTTGAACATGGAAACAACTTGTAAACTCTTCTAGGACCATTCTTAGCTCTTTTGAACAAGAAAACAATTCGTAACAATTTGAGGCACATTCTTGACTCATTCGAACCTAGAAACAACTTGTAGCTTCATTGTTGACTCGTTCGAATATGGAAACAACTTGAAAACAACTTGAAAACTCTTGTAGGACCATTCTTAGCTCTTTTGAACAAGAAAACAATTTATAACAATTTGAGACTCATTCTTGAATCGTTCAAACTTGAAAACAACTTGTAACTTCATTATTGACTCGTTTGAACATGGAAACAACTTGTAGCTTCATTGTTGAATCGTTTGAACATGGAAACAACTTGAAAACTCTTGTAGGACTATTCTTAGCTCTTTTGAACAAGAAAACAAATCATAACAATTTGAGGCTCATTCTTGGCTCGTTCGAACTTGGAAACAACTTGTAGCTTCATTGTTAACTCGTTTGAACATGGAAACAACTTGAAAACTCTTTTAGGACCATTCTTAGCTCTTTTGAACAAGAAAACAATTCGTAACAATTTGAGGCTTATTCTTGACTCGTTCGAACCTGGAAACAACTTGTAGCTTCATTGTTAACTCGTTCGAACATGGAAACAACTTGAAAACTCTTGTAGGACCATTCTTACCTCTTTTGAACAAGAAAAGAATTTGTAACAATTTGAGACTCAATCTTGAATCGTTTGAACTTGAAAACAACTTGTAACTTCATTATTGACTCGTTTGAACATGGAAACAACTTGTAAACTCTTGTAGGACCATTCTTAGCTCTTTTAAACAAGAAAACAATTCGTAACAATTTGAGGCTCATTCTTGACTCGTTCGAACTTGGAAACAACTTGTAGCTTCATTGTTGAATCGTTTGAACATGGAAACAACTTGAAAACTCCTGTAGGACTATTCTTAGCTCTTTTGAACAAGAAAACAAATCTTAACAATTTGAGGCTCATTCTTGACTCGTTCGAACTTGGAAACAACTTGTAGCTTCATTGTTGACTCGTTTGAACATGGAAACAACTTGAAAACTCTTGTAGGACCATTCTTAGCTCTTTTGAACAAGAAAACAATTTGTAACAATTTGAGACTAATTCTTTACTCGTTCGAACATGAAAACAACTTGTAACTTCATTATTGACTCGTTTCAACATGGAAACAACTTGTAAACTCTTGTAGGACCATTCTTAGCTCTTTTGAACAAGAAAACAATTCGTAACAATTTGAGGCTCATTCTTGACTCGTTCGAACTTGGAAACAACTTGTAGCTTCATTGTTGAATCGTTTGAACATGGAAATAACTTGAAAACTCCTGTAGGACTATTCTTAGCTCTTTTGAACAAGAAAACAAATCTCAACAATTTGAGGCTCATTCTTGACTCGTTTGAACTTGGAAACAACTTGTAGCTTCATTGTTGACTCGTTTGAACATGGAAACAACATGAAAACTCTTGTAGGACCATTCTTAGCTCTTTTGAACAAGAAAACAATTTGTAACAATTTGAGACTCATTCTTGAATCGTTTGAACTTGAAAACAACTTGTAACTTCATTATTGACTCGTTTGAACATGGGAACAACTTGTAAACTCTTGTAGGACCATTCTTAGCTCTTTTGAACAAGAAAACAATTCGTAACAATTTGAGGCTCATTCTTGACTCGTTCGAACTTGTAAATAACTTATAGCTTCATTGTACACTCGTTTGAACAAGGAAACAACTTGAAAACTCTTGTAGGACCATTCTTAGCTCTTTTGAACAAGAAAACAATTTATAACAATTTGAGACTCATTCTTGAATCGTTCGAACTTGAAAACAACTTGTAACTTCATTATTGACTCGTTTGAACATGGAAACAACTTGTAAACTCTTCTAGGACCATTCTTAGCTCTTTTGAACAAGAAAACAATTCGTAACAATTTGAGGCACATTCTTGACTCATTCGAACCTAGAAACAACTTGTAGCTTCATTGTTGACTCGTTCGAATATGGAAACAACTTGAAAACAACTTGAAAACTCTTGTAGGACCATTCTTAGCTCTTTTGAACAAGAAAACAATTTATAACAATTTGAGACTCATTCTTGAATCGTTCAAACTTGAAAACAACTTGTAACTTCATTATTGACTCGTTTGAACATGGAAACAACTTGTAGCTTCATTGTTGAATCGTTTGAACATGGAAACAACTTGAAAACTCTTGTAGGACTATTCTTAGCTCTTTTGAACAAGAAAACAAATCATAACAATTTGAGGCTCATTCTTGGCTCGTTCGAACTTGGAAACAACTTGTAGCTTCATTGTTAACTCGTTTGAACATGGAAACAACTTGAAAACTCTTTTAGGACCATTCTTAGCTCTTTTGAACAAGAAAACAATTCGTAACAATTTGAGGCTTATTCTTGACTCGTTCGAACCTGGAAACAACTTGTAGCTTCATTGTTAACTCGTTCGAACATGGAAACAACTTGAAAACTCTTGTAGGACCATTCTTACCTCTTTTGAACAAGAAAAGAATTTGTAACAATTTGAGACTCAATCTTGAATCGTTTGAACTTGAAAACAACTTGTAACTTCATTATTGACTCGTTTGAACATGGAAACAACTTGTAAACTCTTGTAGGACCATTCTTAGCTCCTTTAAACAAGAAAACAATTCGTAACAATTTGAGGCTCATTCTTGACTCGTTCGAACTTGGAAACAACTTGTAGCTTCATTGTTGAATCGTTTGAACATGGAAACAACTTGAAAACTCCTGTAGGACTATTCTTAGCTCTTTTGAACAAGAAAACAAATCTTAACAATTTGAGACTCATTCTTGAATCGTTTGAACTTGAAAACAACTTGTAACTTCATTATTGACTCGTTTGAACATGGGAACAACTTGTAAACTCTTGTAGGACCATTCTTAGCTCTTTTGAACAAGAAAACAATTCGTAACAATTTGAGGCTCATTCTTGACTCGTTCGAACTTGTAAATAACTTATAGCTTCATTGTACACTCGTTTGAACAAGGAAACAACTTGAAAACTCTTGTAGGACCATTCTTAGCTCTTTTGAACAAGAAAACAATTTATAACAATTTGAGACTCATTCTTGAATCGTTCGAACTTGAAAACAACTTGTAACTTCATTATTGACTCGTTTGAACATGGAAACAACTTGTAAACTCTTCTAGGACCATTCTTAGCTCTTTTGAACAAGAAAACAATTCGTAACAATTTGAGGCACATTCTTGACTCATTCGAACCTAGAAACAACTTGTAGCTTCATTGTTGACTCGTTCGAATATGGAAACAACTTGAAAACAACTTGAAAACTCTTGTAGGACCATTCTTAGCTCTTTTGAACAAGAAAACAATTTATAACAATTTGAGACTCATTCTTGAATCGTTCAAACTTGAAAACAACTTGTAACTTCATTATTGACTCGTTTGAACATGGAAACAACTTGTAGCTTCATTGTTGAATCGTTTGAACATGGAAACAACTTGAAAACTCTTGTAGGACTATTCTTAGCTCTTTTGAACAAGAAAACAAATCATAACAATTTGAGGCTCATTCTTGGCTCGTTCGAACTTGGAAACAACTTGTAGCTTCATTGTTAACTCGTTTGAACATGGAAACAACTTGAAAACTCTTTTAGGACCATTCTTAGCTCTTTTGAACAAGAAAACAATTCGTAACAATTTGAGGCTTATTCTTGACTCGTTCGAACCTGGAAACAACTTGTAGCTTCATTGTTAACTCGTTCGAACATGGAAACAACTTGAAAACTCTTGTAGGACCATTCTTACCTCTTTTGAACAAGAAAAGAATTTGTAACAATTTGAGACTCAATCTTGAATCGTTTGAACTTGAAAACAACTTGTAACTTCATTATTGACTCGTTTGAACATGGAAACAACTTGTAAACTCTTGTAGGACCATTCTTAGCTCCTTTAAACAAGAAAACAATTCGTAACAATTTGAGGCTCATTCTTGACTCGTTCGAACTTGGAAACAACTTGTAGCTTCATTGTTGAATCGTTTGAACATGGAAACAACTTGAAAACTCCTGTAGGACTATTCTTAGCTCTTTTGAACAAGAAAACAAATCTTAACAATTTGAGGCTCATTCTTGACTCGTTCGAACTTGGAAACAACTTGTAGCTTCATTGTTGACTCGTTTGAACATGGAAACAACTTGAAAACTCTTGTACGACCATTCTTAGCTCTTTTGAACAAGAAAACAATTTGTAACAATTTGAGACTAATTCTTTACTCGTTCGAACATGAAAACAACTTGTAACTTCATTATTGACTCGTTTGAACATGGAAACAACTTATAAACTCTTCTAGGACCCTTCTTAACTCTTTTGAACAAGAAAACAAATCGTAACAATTTGAGGCTCATTCTTTACTCGTTCGAACTTGAAAACAACTTGTAACTTCATTATTGACTCGTTTGAACATGGAAACAACTTATAAACTCTTCTAGGACCCTTCTTAACTCTTTTGAACAAGAAAACAAATCGTAATAATTTGAGGCTCATTCTTGACTCGTTCGAACTTGGAAACAACTTGTAGCTTCATTGTTGACTCGTTTGAACATGGAAATAACTTGAAAACTCTTGTAGGACCATTCTTAGCTCTTTTGAACAAGAAAAAAATTCGTAACAATTTGAGGCTCATTCTTGACTCATTCGAACCTAGAAACAACTTGTAGCTTCATTGTTGACTCGTTCGAATATGGGAACAACTTGAAAACAACTTGAAAACTCTTGTAGGACCATTCTTAGCTCTTTTGAACATGAAAACAATTTGTAACAATTTGAGACTCATTCTTGAATCGTTTGAACTTTAAAACAACTTGTAACTTCATTATTGACTCGTTTGAACATGGAAACAACTTGTAAACTCTTGTAGGACCATTCTTAGCTCTTTTGAACAAGAAAACAATTTGTAACAAATTGTGACTCATTCTTTACTCGTACGAACTTAAAAACAACTTGTAACTTTATTACTGACTCGTTTGAACATGGAAACAACTTATAAACTCTTCTAAGACCATTCTTAGCTCTTTTGAACAAGAAAACAAATCGTAACAATTTGAGGCTCATTCTTGACTCGTTCGAACTTGTAAACAACTTGTAGCTTCATTGTAGACTCGTTTGAACAAGGAAACAACTTGAAAACTCTTGTAGGACCATTCTTAGCTCTTTTGAACAAGAAAACAATTTATAACTATTTGATACTCATTCTTGAATCGTTCAAACTTGAAAACAACTTGTAACTTTATTATTGACTCGTTTGAACATGGAAACAACTTGTAAACTCTTCTAGGACCATTCTTAGCTCTTTTGAACAAGAAAACAATTCGTAACAATTTGAGGCTCATTCTTGACTCATTCGAACCTAGAAACAACTTGTAGCTTCATTGTTGACTCATTTGAAATGGAAACAACTTGAAAACTCTTGTAGGACCATTCTTAGCTCTTTTGAACAAGAAAACAATTTATAACAATTTGAGACTCATTCTTGAATCGTTCCAACTTGAAAACAACTTGTAACTTCATTATTGACTCGTTTGAACATGGAAACAACTTGTAAACTCTTGTAGGACCATTCTTAGCTCTTTTGAACAAGAAAACAATTTGTGACTCATTCTTTACTCGTTCGAACTTAAAAACAACTTGTAACTTCATTATTGACTCGTTTGAACAAGGAAACAACTTGAAAACTCTTGTAGGACCATTCTTAGCTCTTTTGAACAAGAAAACAATTTATAACAATTTGAGACTAATTCTTGAATCGTTCGAACTTGAAAACAACTTGTAACTTCATTGTTGACTCGTTTGAACATGGAAACAACTTGTAAACTCTTGTAGGACCATACTTAGCTCTTTTGAACAAGAAAACAATTCGTAACAATTTGAGGCACATTCTTGACTCGTTCGAACTTGGAAACAACTTGTAGCTTCATTGTTGAATCGTTTGAACATGGAAACAACTTGTAAACTCTTGTATGACCATTCTTAGCTCTTTTGAACAAGAAAACAATTCGTTACAATTTGAGGCTCATTCTTGACTCGTTCGAACATGGAAACAACCTGAAAACTCCAGTAGGACTATTCTTAGCTCTTTTGAACAAGAAAACAAATCGTAATAATTTGAGGCTCATTCTTGACTCGTTCGAACTTGAAAACAACTTGAAGCTTCATTGTTGACTCGTTTGAACATGGAAACAACTTGTAAACTCCTGTAGGACTATTCTTAGCTCTTTTGAACAAGAAAACAATTCGTAACAATTTGATGCTCATTCTTGGCTCGTTCGAACTTGGAAACAACATGTAGCTTCATTGTTGACTCGTTTGAACATGGAAACAACTTGAAAACTCTTGTAGGACCATTCTTATCTCTTTTGAACAAGAAAACAATTTGTAACAATTTGAGACTCATTCTTGAATCGTTCGACCTTGAAACCAACTTGTACCTTCATTATTGACTCGTTTAAAGATGGAAACAACTTGTAAACTCTTGTCGGACCATTCTTAGCTCTTTTTAATAACAAAACAATATGTAACAATTTGACACTCATTCTTGAATCGTTCGAACTTGGAAATAACTTGTGCCTTCATTGTGGGCTCGTTTGAACATGGAAACAACTTGTAAACTCTTGTAGGACAATTCTCAGCTCTTTTGAACAAGAAAACAATTTGTCACAATTTGAGACTCATTCTTGAATCGTTCGAACTTGAAAACAACTTGTAACTTCATTATTGAATCGTTTGAACTTGGAAACAACTTGTAAACTCTTGTAGGACCCTTCTTAGCTCTTTTGAACAAGAAAACAATTCGTTACAATTTGAGGCTCATTCTTGACTCGTTCGAACATGGAAACAACTTGAAACCTCCTGTAGGACTATTCTTAGCTCTTTTGAACAAGAAAACAAATCGTAACAATTTGAGGCTCATTCTTGACTCGTTCGAACTTGGAAACAAGTTGTAGCTTCATTGTTGAATCGTTTGAACATGGAAACAACTTGAAAACTCCTGTAGGACTATTCTTAGATCTTTTGAACAAGAAAACAATTCGTAACAATTTGAGGCTCATTCTTGGCTCGTTTGAACTTGGAAACAACATGTAGCTTCATTGTTGACTCGTTTGAACATGGAAACAACTTGAAAACTCTTGTAGGACCATTCTTAGCTCTTTTGAATAAGAAAACAATTTGTAACAATTTGAGACTCATTCTTGAATCGTTCGACCTTGAAAACATCTTGTACCTTCATTATTGACTCATTTGAAGATGGAAACAACTTGTAAACTCTTGTGGGACCATTCTTAGCTCTTTTTAATAACAAAACAATAAGTAACAATTTGAAACTCATTCTTGAATCGTTCGACTTTGAAAACAACTTGTACCTTCATTATTGACTCGTTTGAACATGGACACAACTTGTAAACTCTTGTAGGACCATTCTTAGCTCTTTTGAACAAGAAAAAAATTCGTTACAATTTGAGGCTCATTCTTGACTCGTTCGAACTTGGAAACATCTAGTAGCTTCATTGTGGGCTCGTTTGAACATGGAAACAAGTTGTAAACTCTGGTAAGACAATTCTTAGCTCTTTTGAACAAGAAAACAATTTGTCACAATTTGAGACTCATTCTTGAATTGTTCGAACTTGAAAATAACTTGTAACTTCATTATTGAGTCGTTTGAACATGGAAACAACTTGTAAACTCATGTAGGACCATTCTTAGCTCTTTTGAACAATAAAACAATTCGTAACAATTTGAGGCTCATTCTAGACTCGTTCGAACTTGGAAACAACTTGTAGCTTCATTGTTGAATCGTTTCAACATGGAAACAACATGAAAACTCCTGTATGACTATTCTTAGCTCTTTTGAACAAGAAAACAATTCGTAACAATTTGAGGCTCATTCTTGGCTCGTTCGAACTTGGAAACAACATGTAGCTTCATTGTTGACTCGTTTGAACATGGAAACAACTTGTAACCTCTTGTGGGACCATTCTTAGCTCTTTTTAATAACAAAACAATATGTAACAATTTGAAACTCATTCTTGAATCGTTCGACCTTGAAAACAACTTGTACCTTCATTATTGACTCGTTTGAACATGGAAACAACTTGTAAACTCTTGTACGACCATTCTTAGGTCTTTTGAACAAGAAAAAAATTCGTTCAAATTTGAGGCTCATTCTTGACTCGTTCGAACTTGGAAACATCTTGTAGCTTCATTGTGGGCTCGTTTGAACATGAAAACAAGTTGTAAACTCTGGTAGGACAATTCTTTGCTCTTTTGAACAAGAAAACAAATCATAACAATTTGAGGCTCATTCTTGACTCGTTTGAACTTGGAAACAACTTGTAGCTTCATTGTTGACTCGTTTAAACATGGAAACAATTTGAAAACTCTTGTAGGACCATTCTTAGCTCTTTTGAACAAGAAAACAATTCGTAACAATTTGAGGCACATTCTTGACTCGTTCGAACTTGGAAACAACTTGTAGCTTCATTGTTGAATCGTTTGAACATGGAAACAACTTGTAAACTCTTGTATGACCATTCTTAGCTCTTTTGAACAAGAAAACAATTCGTTACAATTTGAGGCTCATTCTTGACTCGTTCGAACATGGAAACAACTTGAAAACTCCAGTAGGACTATTCTTAGCTCTTTTGAACAAGAAAACAAATCGTAATAATTTGAGGCTCATTCTTGACTCGTTCGAACTTGAAAACAACTTGTAGCTTCATTGTTGACTCGTTTGAACATGGAAACAACTTGTAAACTCCTGTAGGACTATTCTTAGCTCTTTTGAACAAGAAAACAATTCGTAACAATTTGATGCTCATTCTTGGCTCGTTCGAACTTGGAAACAACATGTAGCTTCATTGTTGACTCGTTTGAACATGGAAACAACTTGAAAACTCTTGTAGGACCATTCTTATCTCTTTTGAACAAGAAAACAATTTGTAACAATTTGAGACTCATTCTTGAATCGTTCGACCTTGAAACCAACTTGTACCTTCATTATTGACTCGTTTGAAGATGGAAACAACTTGTAAACTCTTGTCGGACCATTCTTAGCTCTTTTTAATAACAAAACAATATGTAACAATTTGACACTCATTCTTGAATCGTTCGAACTTGGAAATAACTTGTGCCTTCATTGTGGGCTCGTTTGAACATGGAAACAACTTGTAAACTCTTGTAGGACAATTCTCAGCTCTTTTGAACAAGAAAACAATTTGTCACAATTTGAGACTCATTCTTGAATCGTTCGAACTTGAAAACAACTTGTAACTTCATTATTGACTCGTTTGAACATGGAAACAACTTGTAAACTCTTGTAGGACCCTTCTTAGCTCTTTTGAACAAGAAAACAATTCGTTACAATTTGAGGCTCATTCTTGACTCGTTCGAACATGGAAACAACTTGAAACCTCATGTATGACTATTCTTAGCTCTTTTGAACAAGAAAACAAATCGTAACAATTTGAGGCTCATTCTTGACTCGTTCGAACTTGGAAACAAGTTGTAGCTTCATTGTTGAATCGTTTGAACATGGAAACAACTTGAAAACTCCTGTAGGACTATTCTTAGATCTTTTGAACAAGAAAACAATTCGTAACAATTTGAGGCTCATTCTTGGCTCGTTTGAACTTGGAAACAACATGTAGCTTCATTGTTGACTCGTTTGAACATGGAAACAACTTGAAAACTCTTGTAGGACCATTCTTAGCTCTTTTGAATAAGAAAACAATTTGTAACAATTTGAGACTCATTCTTAAATCGTTCGACCTTGAAAACATCTTGTACCTTCATTATTGACTCATTTGAAGATGGAAACAACTTGTAAACTCTTGTGGGACCATTCTTAGCTCTTTTTAATAACAAAACAATATGTAACAATTTGAAACTCATTCTTGAATCGTTCGACTTTGAAAACAACTTGTACCTTCATTATTGACTCGTTTGAACATGGACACAACTTGTAAACTCTTGTAGGACCATTCTTAGCTCTTTTGAACAAGAAAAAAATTCGTTACAATTTGAGGCTCATTCTTGACTCGTTCGAACTTGGAAACATCTAGTAGCTTCATTGTGGGCTCGTTTGAACATGGAAACAAGTTGTAAACTCTGGTAGGACAATTCTTAGCTCTTTTGAACAAGAAAACAATTTGTCACAATTTGAGACTCATTCTTGAATTGTTCGAACTTGAAAACAACTTGTAACTTCATTATTGAGTCGTTTGAACATGGAAACAACTTGTAAACTCATGTAGGACCATTCTTAGCTCTTTTGAACAATAAAACAATTCGTAACAATTTGAGGCTCATTCTTGGCTCGTTCGAACTTGGAAACAACATGTAGCTTCATTGTTGACTCGTTTGAACATGGAAACAACTTGTAACCTCTTGTGGGACCATTCTTAGCTCTTTTTAATAACAAAACAATATGTAACAATTTGAAACTCATTCTTGAATCGTTCGACCTTGAAAACAACTTGTACCTTCATTATTGACTCGTTTGAACATGGAAACAACTTGTAAACTCTTGTACGACCATTCTTAGGTCTTTTGAACAAGAAAAAAATTCGTTCAAATTTGAGGCTCATTCTTGACTCGTTCGAACTTGGAAACATCTTGTAGCTTCATTGTGGGCTCGTTTGAACATGAAAACAAGTTGTAAACTCTTGTAGGACTATTCTTAGCTCTTTTGAACAAGAAAACAAATCATAACAATTTGAGGCTCATTCTTGACTCGTTCGAACTTGGAAACAACTTGTAGCTTCATTGTTGACTCGTTTAAACATGGAAACAATTTGAAAACTCTTGTAGGACCATTCTTACCTCTTTTGAACAAGAAAACAATTCGTAACAATTTGAGGCTCCTTCTTGACTCGTTCGAACTTGGAAACAACTTGTAGCTTCATTGTTGACTCGTTCGAACTTGGAAACAACTTGAAAACTCTTGTAGGAGCATTCTTAGCTCTTTTGAACAAGCAAACAATTTGTAACAATTTGAGACTCATTCTTGAATCGTTTGAACTTGAAAACAACTTGTAAGTTCATTATTGACTCGTTTGAACATGGAAACAACTTGTAAACTCTTGTAGGACCATTCTTAGCTCTTTTGAACAAGAAAACAATTCGTAACAATTTGAGGCTCTTTCTTGACTCGTTCGAACTTGGAAACAACTTGTAGCTTCATTGTAGACTCGTTTGAACAAGGAAATACTTGAAAACTCTTGTAGGACCATTCTTAGCTCTTTTGAACAAGAAAACAATTTATAACAATTTGAGACTCATTCTTGAATCGTTCGAACTTGAAAACAACTTGTAACTTCATTATTGACTCGTTTGAACATGGAAACAACTTGTAAACTCTTCTAGGACCATTCTTAGCTCTTTTGAACAAGAAAACAATTCGTAACAATTTGAGACTCAATCTTGACTCATTCGTACTTGGAAACAACTTGTAGCTTCATTGTTGACTCGTTTGAACATGGAAACAACTTGAAAACTCTTGTCGGACCATTCTTAGCTCTTTTGAACAAGAAAACAATTTGTAACTATTTGTGACTCATTCTTTACTCGTTTAAACTTAAAAACAACTTGTAACTTCATTATTGACTCGTTTGAATATGGAAACAACTTGTAAAATTTTCTAAGACCATTCTTAGCTCTTTCGAACAAGAAAACAAATCGTAACAATTTGAGGCTCGTTCTTCACTTGTTCGAACTTGGAAACAACATGTAGCTTCATTGTTGACTCGTTTGAACATGGAAACAACTTGAAAACTCCTGTAGGACTATTCTTAGCTCTTTTGAACAAGAAAACAAATCATAACAATTTGAGGATCATTCTTGACTCGTTCGAACTTGGAAATAACTTGTAGCTTCATTATTGACTCATTTGAAGATGGAAACAACTTGTAAACTCTTGTGGGACCATTCTTAGCTCTTTTTAATAACAAAACAATATGTAACAATTTGAAACTCATTCTTGAATCATTCGACCTTGAAAACAACTTGCACCTTCATTATTGACTCATTTGAATATGGAAACAACTTGTAAACTCTTGTAGGACCATTCTTAGCTCTTTTGAACAAGAAAAAAATTCGTTACAATTTGAGGCTCATTCTTGACTCGTTCGAACTTGGAAACATCTAGTAGCTTCATTGTGGGCTCGTTTGAACATGGAAACAAGTTGTAAACTCTGGTAGGACAATTCTTAGCTCTTTTGAACAAGAAAACAATTTGTCACAATTTGAGACTCATTCTTGAATCGTTCGAACTTGAAAACAACTTGTAACTTCATTATTGGCTCGTTTGAACATGGAAACAACTTGTAAACTCATGTAGGACCATTCTTAGCTCTTTTGAACAATAAAACAATTCGTAACAATTTGAGGCTCATTCTTGACTCGTTCGAACTTGGAAACAACTTGTAGCTTCATTGTTGAATCGTTTCAACATGGAAACAACTTGAAAACTCCTGTAGGACTATTCTTAGCTCTTTTGAACAAGAAAACAATTCGTAACAATTTGAGGCTCATTCTAGGCTCGTTCGAACTTGGAAACAACATGTAGCTTCATTGTTGACTCGTTTGAACATGGAAACAACTTGAAAACTCTTGTAGGACCATTCTTAGCTCTTCTGAACAAGAAAACAATTCGTAACAATTTGAGACTCATTCTTGAATCGTTCGACCTTGAAACCAACTTGTACCTTCATTATTGACTCGTTTGAAGATGGAAACAACTTGTAAACTCTTGTGGGACCATTCTTAGCTCTTTTTAATAACAAAACAATATGTAACAATTTGAAACTCATTCTTGAATCGTTCGACCTTGAAAACAACTTGTACCTTCATTATTGACTCGTTTGAACATGAAAACAACTTGTAAACTCTTGTAGGAACATTTTTAGCTCTTTTGAACAAGAAAAAAATTCGTTACAATTTGAGGCTCATTCTTGACTCGTTCGAACTTGGAAACATCTTGTAGCTTCATTGTGGGCTCGTTTGAACATGGAAACAACTTGTAAACTCTTGTAGGACCATTCTTAGCTCTTTTGAACAAGAAAACAATTTGTGACTCATTCTTTACTCGTTCGAACTTAAAAACAACTTGTAACTTCATTATTGACTCGTTTGAACAAGGAAACAACTTGAAAACTCTTGTAGGACCATTCTTAGCTCTTTTGAACAAGAAAACAATTTATAACAATTTGAGACTAATTCTTGAATCGTTCGAACTTGAAAACAACTTGTAACTTCATTGTTGACTCGTTTGAACATGGAAACAACTTGTAAACTCTTGTAGGACCATACTTAGCTCTTTTGAACAAGAAAACAATTCGTAACAATTTGAGGCACATTCTTGACTCGTTCGAACTTGGAAACAACTTGTAGCTTCATTGTTGAATCGTTTGAACATGGAAACAACTTGTAAACTCTTGTATGACCATTCTTAGCTCTTTTGAACAAGAAAACAATTCGTTACAATTTGAGGCTCATTCTTGACTCGTTCGAACATGGAAACAACTTGAAAACTCCAGTAGGACTATTCTTAGCTCTTTTGAACAAGAAAACAAATCGTAATAATTTGAGGCTCATTCTTGACTCGTTCGAACTTGAAAACAACTTGTAGCTTCATTGTTGACTCGTTTGAACATGGAAATAACTTGTAAACTCCTGTAGGACTATTCTTAGCTCTTTTGAACAAGAAAACAATTCGTAACAATTTGATGCTCATTCTTGGCTCGTTCGAACTTGGAAACAACATGTAGCTTCATTGTTGACTCGTTTGAACATGGAAACAACTAGAAAACTCTTGTAGGACCATTCTTATCTCTTTTGAACAAGAAAACAATTTGTAACAATTTGAGACTCATTCTTGAATCGTTCGACCTTGAAACCAACTTGTACCTTCATTATTGACTCGTTTGAAGATGGAAACAACTTGTAAACTCTTGTCGGACCATTCTTAGTTCTTTTTAATAACAAAACAATATGTAAAATTTGACACTCATTCTTGAATCGTTCGAACTTGGAAATAACTTGTGCCTTCATTGTGGGCTCGTTTGAACATGGAAACAACTTGTAAACTCTTGTAGGACAATTCTCAGCTCTTTTGAACAAGAAAACAATTTGTCACAATTTGAGACTCATTCTTGAATCGTTCGAACTTGAAAACAACTTGTAACTTCATTATTGACTCGTTTGAACATGGAAACAACTTGTAAACTCTTATAGGACCCTTCTTAGCTCTTTCGAACAAGAAAACAATTCGTTACAATTTGACGCTCATTCTTGACTCGTTCGAACATGGAAACAACTTGAAACCCCCTGTAGGACTATTCTTAGCTCTTTTGAACAAGAAAACAAATCGTAACAATTTGAGGCTCATTCTTGACTCGTTCGAACTTGGAAACAAGTTGTAGCTTCATTGTTGAATCGTTTGAACATGGAAACAACTTGAAAACTCCTGTAGGACTATTCTTAGCTCTTTTGAATAAGAAAACAATTTGTAACAATTTGAGACTCATTCTTGAATCGTTCGACCTTGAAAACATCTTGTACCTTCATTATTGACTCATTTGAAGATGGAAACAACTTGTAAACTCTTGTGGGACCATTCTTAGCTCTTTTTAATAACAAAACAATATGTAACAATTTGAAACTCATTCTTGAATCGTTCGACTTTGAAAACAACTTGTACCTTCATTATTGACTCGTTTGAACATGGACACAACTTGTAAACTCTTGTAGGACCATTCTTAGCTCTTTTGAACAAGAAAAAATTTCGTTACAATTTGAGGCTCATTCTTGACTCGTTCGAACTTGGAAACATCTAGTAGCTTCATTGTGGGCTCGTTTGAACATGGAAACAAGTTGTAAACTCTGGTAGGACAATTCTTAGCTCTTTTGAACAAGAAAACAATTTGTCACAATTTGAGACTCATTCTTGAATTGTTCGAACTTGAAAACAACTTGTAACTTCATTATTGACTCGTTTGAACATGGAAACAACTTGTAAACTCATGTAGGACCATTCTTAGCTCTTTTGAACAATAAAACAATTCGTAACAATTTGAGGCTCATTCTAGACTCGTTCGAACTTGGAAACAACTTGTAGCTTCATTGTTGAATCGTTTCAACATGGAAACAACATGAAAACTCATGTATGACTATTCTTAGCTCTTTTGAACAAGAAAACAATTCGTAACAATTTGAGGCTCATTCTTGGCTCGTTCGAACTTGGAAACAACATGTAACTTCATTGTTGACTCGTTTGAACATGGAAACAACTTGTAACCTCTTGTGGGACCATTCTTAGCTCTTTTTAATAACAAAACAATATGTAACAATTTGAAACTCATTCTTGAATCGTTCGACCTTGAAAACAACTTGTACCTTCATTATTGACTCGTTTGAACATGGAAACAACTTGTAAACTCTTGTACGACCATTCTTAGGTCTTTTGAACAAGAAAAAAATTCGTTCAAATTTGAGGCTCATTCTTGACTCGTTCGAACTTGGAAACATCTTGTAGCTTCATTGTGGGCTCGTTTGAACATGAAAACAAGTTGTAAACTCTTGTAGGACAATTCTTAGCTCTTTTGAACAAGAAAACAAATCATAACAATTTGAGGCTCATTCTTGACTCGTTCGAACTTGGAAACAACTTGTAGCTTCATTGTTGACTCGTTTAAACATGGAAACAATTTGAAAACTCTTGTAGGACCATTCTTAGCTCTTTTGAACAAGAAAACAATTCGTAACAATTTGAGGCTCCTTCTTAACTCGTTCGAACTTGGAAACAACTTGTAGCTTCATTGTTGACTCGTTCGAACATGGAAACAACTTGAAAACTCTTGTAGGAGCATTCTTAGCTCTTTTGAACAAGCAAACAATTTGTAATAATTTGAGACTCATTCTTGAATCGTTTGAACTTGAAAACAACTTGTAAGTTCATTATTGACTCGTTTGAACATGGAAACAACTTGTAAACTCTTGTAGGACCATTCTTAGCTCTTTTGAACAAGAAAACAATTCGTAACAATTTGAGGCTCTTTCTTGACTCGTTCGAACTTGGAAACAACTTGTAGCTTCATTGTAGACTCGTTTGAACAAGGAAATACTTGAAAACTCTTGTAGGACCATTCTTAGCTCTTTTGAACAAGAAAACAATTTATAACAATTTGAGACTCATTCTTGTATCGTTCGAACTTGAAAACAACTTGTAACTTCATTATTGACTCGTTTGAACATGGAAACAACTTGTAAACTCTTCTAGGACCATTCTTAGCTCTTTTGAACATGAAAACAATTCGTAACAATTTGAGACTCAATCTTGACTCATTCGTACTTGGAAACAACTTGTAGCTTCATTGTTGACTCGTTTGAACATGGAAACAACTTGAAAACTCTTGTCGGACCATTCTTAGCTCTTTTGAACAAGAAAACAATTTGTAACTATTTGTGACTCATTCTTTACTCGTTTGAACTTAAAAACAACTTGTAACTTCATTATTGACTCGTTTGAATACGGAAACAACTTGTAAACTTTTCTAAGACCATTCTTAGCTCTTTCGAACAAGAAAACAAATCGTAACAATTTGAGGCTCGTTCTTGACTTGTTCGAACTTGGAAACAACATGTAGCTTCATTGTTGACTCGTTTAAACATGGAAACAACTTGAAAACTCCTGTAGGACTATTCTTAGCTCTTTTGAACAAGAAAACAAATCATAACAATTTGAGGATCATTCTTGACTCGTTCGAACTTGGAAACAACTTGTAGCTTCATTATTGACTCATTTGAAGATGGAAACAACTTGTAAACTCTTGTGGGACCATTCTTAGCTCTTTTTAATAACAAAACAATATGTAACAATTTGAAACTCATTCTTGAATCATTCGACCTTGAAAACAACTTGTACCTTCATTATTGACTCATTTGAATATGGAAACAACTTGTAAACTCTTGTAGGACCATTCTTAGCTCTTTTGAACAAGAAAAAAATTCGTTACAATTTGAGGCTCATTCTTGACTCGTTCGAACTTGGAAACATCTAGTAGCTTCATTGTGGGCTCGTTTGAACATGGAAACAAGTTGTAAACTCTGGTAGGACAATTCTTAGCTCTTTTGAACAAGAAAACAATTTGTCACAATTTGAGACTCATTCTTGAATCGTTCGAACTTGAAAACAACTTGTAACTTCATTATTGACTCGTTTGAACATGGAAACAACTTGTAAACTCATGTAGGACCATTCTTAGCTCTTTTGAACAATAAAACAATTCGTAACAATTTGAGGCTCATTCTTGACTCGTTCGAACTTGGAAACAACTTGTAGCTTCATTGTTGAATCGTTTCAACATGGAAACAACTTGAAAACTCCTGTAGGACTATTCTTAGCTCTTTTGAACAAGAAAACAATTCGTAACAATTTGAGGCTCATTCTTGGCTCGTTCGAACTTGGAAACAACATGTAGCTTCATTGTTGACTCGTTTGAACATGGAAACAACTTGAAAACTCTTGTAGGACCATTCTTAGCTCTTCTGAACAAGAAAATAATTTGTAACAATTTGAGACTCATTCTTGAATCGTTCGACCTTGAAACCAACTTGTACCTTCATTATTGACTCGTTTGAAGATGGAAACAACTTGTAAACTCCTGTGGGACCATTCTTAGCTCTTTTTAATAGCAAACAAAATGTAACAATTTGAAACTCATTCTTGAATCGTTCGACCTTGAAAACAACTTGTACCTTCATTATTGACTCGTTTGAACATGAAAACAACTTGTAAACTCTTGTAGGACCATTTTTAGCTCTTTTGAACAAGAAAAAAATTCGTTACAATTTGAGGCTCATTCTTGACTCGTTCGAACTTGGAAACATCTTGTAGCTTCATTGTGGGCTCGTTTGAACATGGAAACAAGTTGTAAACTCTTGTAGGACAATTCTTAGCTCTTTTGAACAAGAAAACAAATCATAACAATTTGAGGATCATTCTTGACTCGTTCGAACTTGGAAACAACTTGTAGCTTCATTGTTGACTCGTTTAAACATGGAAACAACTTGAAAACTCTTATAGGACCATTCTTAGCTCTTTTGAATAAGAAAACAATTCGTAACAATTTGAGGCTCATTCTTGACTCGTTCGAACTTGGAAACAACTTGTAGCTTCAATGTTGACTCGTTCGAACATGGAAACAACTTGAAAACTCTTGTGGGACCATTTTTAGCTCTTTTGAACAAGCAAACAATTTGTAACAATTTGAGACTCATTCTTGAATCGTTTGAACTTGAAAACAACTTGTAAGTTCATTATTGACTCGTTTGAACATGGAAACAACTTGTAAACTCTTGTAGGACCATTCTTAGCTCTTTTGAACAAGAAAACAATTCGTAACAATTTGAGGCTCTTACTTGACTCGTTCGAACTTGGAAACAACTTGTAGCTTCATTGTAGACTCGTTTGAACAAGGAAATACTTGAAAACACTTGTAGGACCATTCTTAGCTCTTTTGAACAAGAAAACAATTTATAACAATTTGAGACTCATTCTTGAATCGTTCGAACTTGAAAACAACTTGTAACTTCATTATTGACTCGTTTGAACATGGAAACAACTTGTAAACTCTTGTAGGACCATTCTTAGCTCTTTTGAACAAGAAAACAATTCGTAATAATTTGAGACTCAATCTTGACTCATTCGTACTTGGAAACAACTTGTAGCTTCATTGTTGACTCGTTTGAACATGGAAACAACTTGAAAACTCTTGTCGGACAATTCTTAGCTCTTTTGAACAAGAAAACAATTTGTAACTATTTGTGACTCATTCTTTACTCGTTTGAACTTAAAAACAACTTGTAACTTCATTATTGACTCGTTTGAATATGGAAACAACTTGTAAACTTTTCTAAGACCATTCTTAGCTCTTTCGAACAAGAAAACAAATCGTAACAATTTGAGGCTCGTTCTTGACTTGTTCGAACTTGGAAACAACATGTAGCTTCATTGTTGACTCGTTTGAACATGGAAACAACTTGAAAACTCCTGTAGGACTATTCTTAGCTCTTTTGAACAAGAAAACAATTCGTAACAATTTGAGGATCATTCTTGACTCGTTCGAACTTGGAAACAACTTGTAGCTTCATTATTGACTCATTTGAAGATGGAAACAACTTGTAAACTCTTGTGGGACCATTCTTAGCTCTTTTTAATAACAAAACAATATGTAACAATTTGAAACTCATTCTTGAATCATTCGACCTTGAAAACAACTTGTACCTTCATTATTGACTCATTTGAATATGGAAACAACTTGTAAACTCTTGTAGGACCATTCTTAGCTCTTTTGAACAAGAAAAAAATTCGTTACAATTTGAGGCTCATTCTTGACTAGTTCGAACTTGGAAACATCTAGTAGCTTCATTGTGGGCTCGTTTGAACATGGAAACAAGTTGTAAACTCTGGTAGGACAATTCTTAGCTCTTTTGAACAAGAAAACAATTTGTCACAATTTGAGACTCATTCTTGAATCGTTCGAACTTGAAAACAACTTGTAACTTCATTATTGACTCGTTTGAACATGGAAACAACTTGTAAACTCATGTAGGACCATTCTTAGCTCTTTTGAACAATAAAACAATTCGTAACAATTTGAGGCTCATTCTTGACTCGTTCGAACTTGGAAACAACTTGTAGCTTCATTGTTGAATCGTTTCAACATGGAAACAACTTGAAAACTCCTGTAGGACTATTCTTTGCTCTTTTGAACAAGAAAACAATTCGTAACAATTTGAGGCTCATTCTTGGCTCGTTCGAACTTGGAAACAACATGTAGCTTCATTGTTGACTCGTTTGAACATGGAAACAACTTGAAAACTCTTGTAGGACCATTCTTAGCTCTTCTGAACAAGAAAATAATTTGTAACAATTTGAGACTCATTCTTGAATCGTTCGACCTTGAAACCAACTTGTACCTTCATTATTGACTCGTTTGAAGATGCAAACAACTTGTAAACTCTTGTGGGACCATTCTTAGCTCTTTTTAATAACAAACAAAATGTAACAATTTGAAACTCATTCTTGAATCGTTCGACCTTGAAAACAACTTGTACCTTCATTATTGACTCGTTTGAACATGAAAACAACTTGTAAACTCTTGTAGGACCATTTTTAGCTCTTTTGAACAAGAAAAAAATTCGTTACAATTTGAGGCTCATTCTTGACTCGTTCGAACTTGGAAACATCTTGTAGCTTCATTGTGGGCTCGTTTGAACATGGAAACAAGTTGTAAACTCTTGTAGGACAATTCTTAGCTCTTTTGAACAAGAAAACAAATCATAACAATTTGAGGATCATTCTTGACTCGTTCGAACTTGGAAACAACTTGTAGCTTCATTGTTGACTCGTTTAAACATGGAAACAACTTGAAAACTCTTATAGGACCATTCTTAGCTCTTTTGAACAAGAAAACAATTCGTAACAATTTGAGGCTCATTCTTGACTCGTTCGAACTTGGAAACAACTTGTAGCTTCATTGTTGACTCGTTCGAACATGGAAACAACTTGAAAACTCTTGTGGGACCATTCTTAGCTCTTTTGAACAAGCAAACAATTTGTAACAATTTGAGACTCATTCTTGAATCGTTTGAACTTGAAAACAACTTGTAAGTTCATTATTGACTCGTTTGAACATGGAAACAACTTGTAAACTCTTGTAGGACCATTCTTAGCTCTTTTGAACAAGCAAACAATTTGTAACAATTTGAGGCTCATTCTTGACTCGTTCGAACTTGGAAACAACTTGTAGCTTCATTGTTGAATCGTTTCAACATGGAAACAACTTGAAAACTCATGTAGGACTATTCTTAGCTCTTTTGAACAAGAAAACAATTCGTAACAATTTGAGGCTCATTCTTGGCTCGTTCGAACTTGGAAACAACATGTAGCTTCATTGTTGACTCGTTTGAACATGGAAACAACTTGAAAACTCTTGTAGGACCATTCTTAGCTCTTCTGAATAAGAAAACAATTTGTAACAATTTGAGACTCATTCTTGAATCGTTCGACCTTGAAACCAAGTTGTACCTTCATTATTGACTCGTTTGAAGATGGAAACAACTTGTAAACTCTTGTGGGACCATTCTTAGCTCTTTTTAATAACAAAACAATATGTAACAATTTGAAACTCATTCTTGAATCGTTCGACCTTGAAAACAACTTGTACCTTCATTATTGACTCGTTTGAACATGAAAACAACTTGTAAACTCTTGTAGGACCATTTTTAGCTCTTTTGAACAAGAAAAAAATTCGTTACAATTTGAGGCTCATTCTTGACTCGTTCGAACTTGGAAACATCTTGTAGCTTCATTGTGGGCTCGTTTGAACAAGGAAACAACTTGAAAACTCTTGTAGGACCATTCTTAGCTCTTTTGAACAAGAAAACAATTTATAACAATTTGAGACTCAATCTTGACTCATTCGTACTTGGAAACAACTTGTAGCTTCATTGTTGACTCGTTTGAACATGGAAACAACTTGAAAACTCTTGTAGGACCATTCTTAGCTCTTTTGAACAAGAAAACAATTTGTAACTATTTGTGACTCATTCTTTACTCGTTTGAACTTAAAAACAACTTGTAACTTCATTATTGACTCGTTTGAACATGGAAACAACTTGTAAACTTTTCTAAGACCATTCTTAGCTCTTTTGAACAAGAAAACAAATCGTAACAATTTGAGGCTCATTCTTGACTTGTTCGAACTTGGAAACAACATGTAGCTTCATTGTTGACTCGTTTGAACATGGAAACAACTTGAAAACTCCTGTAGGACTATTCTTAGCTCTTTTGAACAAGAAAACAAATCATAACAATTTGAGGATCATTCTTGACTCGTTCGAACTTGGAAACAACTTGTAGCTTCATTATTGACTCATTTCAAGATGGAAACAACTTGTAAACTCTTGTGGGACCATTCTTAGCTCTTTTTAATAACAAAACAATATGTAACAATTTGAAACTCATTTTTGAATCGTTCGACCTTGAAAACAACTTGTACCTTTATTATTGACTCATTTGAATATGTAAACAACTTGTAAACTCTTGTAGGACCATTCTTAGCTCTTTTGAACAGGAAAAAAATTCGTTACAATTTGAGGCTCATTCTTGACCCGTTCGAACTTGGAAACATCTAGTAGCATCATTGTGGGCTCGTTTGAACATGGAAACAAGTTGTAAACTCTGGTAGGACAATTCTTAGCTCTTTTGAACAAGAAAACAAATCATAACAATTTGAGGATCATTCTTGACTCGTTCGAACTTGGAAACAACTTGTAGCTTCATTGTTGACTCGTTTAAACATGGAAACAACTTGAAAACTCTTATAGGACCATTCTTAGCTCTTTTGAACAAGAAAACAATTCGTAACAATTTGAGGCTCATTCTTGACTCGTTCGAACTTGGAAACAACTTGTAGCTTCATTGTTGACTCGTTCGAACATGGAAACAACTTGAAAACTCTTGTGGGACCATTCTTAGCTCTTTTGAACAAGCAAACAATTTGTAACAATTTGAGACTCATTCTTGAATCGTTTGAACTTGAAAACAACTTGTAAGTTTATTATTGACTCGTTTGAACATGGAAACAACTCTTAAACTCTTGTAGGACTATTCTTAGCTCTTTTGAACAAGCAAACAATTTGTAACAATTTGAGACTCATTCTTGAATCGTTTGAACTTGAAAACAACTTGTAAGTTCATTATTGACTCGTTTGAACATGAAAACAACTTGTAAACTCTTGTAGGACCATTCTTAGCTCTTTTGAACAAGAAAACAATTCGTAACAATTTGAGGCTCATTCTTGACTCGTTCGAACTTGGAAACAACTTCTAGCTTCATTGTAGACTCGTTTGAACAAGGAAACAACTTGAAAACTCTTGTAGGACCATTCTTAGCTCTTTTGAACAAGAAAACAATTTATAACAATTTGAGACTCATTCTTGAATTGTTCGAACTTGAAAACAACTTGTAACTTCATTATTGACTCGTTTGAACATGGAAACAACTTGTAAACTCTTGTAGGACCATTCTTAGCTCTTTTGAACAAGAAAACAATTCGTAACAATTTGAGACTCAATCTTGACTCATTCGTACTTGGAAACAACTTGTAGCTTCATTGTTGACTCGTTTGAACATGGAAACAACTTGAAAACTCTTGTGGGACCATTCTTAGCTCTTTTGAACAAGAAAACAATTTGTAACTATTTGTGACTCATTCTTTACTCGTTTGAACTTAAAAACAACTTGTAACTTCATTATTGACTCGTTTGAACATGGAAACAACTTGTAAACTTTTCTAAGACCATTCTTAGCTCTTTTGAACAAGAAAACAAATCGTAACAATTTGAGGCTCGTTCTTGACTTGTTCGAACTTGGAAACAACATGTAGCTTCATTGTTGACTCGTTTGAACATGGAAACAACTTGAAAACTCCTGTAGGACTATTCTTAGCTCTTTTGAACAAGAAAACAAATCATAACAATTTGAGGATCATTCTTGACTCGTTCGAACTTGGAAACAACTTGTAGCTTCATTATTGACTCATTTGAAGATGGAAACAACTTGTAAACTCTTGTGGGACCATTCTTAGCTCTTTTTAATAACAAAACAATATGTAACAATTTGAAACTCATTTTTGAATCGTTCGACCTTGAAAACAACTTGTACCTTTATTATTGACTCATTTGAATATGGAAACAACTTGTAAACTCTTGTAGGACCATTCTTAGCTCTTTTGAACAAGAAAAAAATTCGTTACAATTTGAGGCTCATTCTTGACCCGTTCGAACTTGGAAACATCTAGTAGCATCATTGTGGGCTCGTTTGAACATGGAAACAAGTTGTAAACTCTGGTAGGACAATTCTTAGCTCTTTTGAACAAGAAAACAATTTGTCACAATTTGAGGCTCATTCTTGACTCGTTCGAACTTGGAAACATCTTGTAGCTTCATTGTGGGCTCGTTTGAACATGGAAACAATTCTTAACTCTGGTAGGACAATTCTTAGCTCTTTTGAACCAGAAAACAATTCGTAACAATTTGAGACTCATTCTTGAATCGTTCGAACTTGAAAACAACTTGTAGCTTCATTGTAGACTCGTTTGAACAAGGAAACAACTTGAAAACTCTTGTAGGACCATTCTTAGCTCTTTTGAACAAGAAAACAATTTGTCACAATTTGAGACTCATTCTTGAATCGTTCGAACTTGAAAACAACTTGTAACTTCATTATTGACTCGTTTGAACATGGAAACAACTTGTAAACTCATGTAGGACCATTCTTAGCTCTTTTGAACAATAAAACAATTCGTAACAATTTGAGGCTCATTCTTGACTCGTTCGAACTTGGAAACAACTTGTAGCTTCATTGTTGAATCGTTTCAACATGGAAACAACTTGAAAACTCCTGTAGGACTATTCTTAGCTCTTTTGAACAAGAAAACAATTCGTAACAATTTGAGGCTCATTCTTGGCTCGTTCGAACTTGGAAACAACATGTAGCTTCATTGTTGACTCGTTTGAACATGGAAACAACTTGAAAACTCTTGTAGGACCATTCTTAGCTCTTCTGAATAAGAAAACAATTTGTAACAATTTGAGACTCATTCTTGAATCGTTCGACCTTGAAACCAAGTTGTACCTTCATTATTGACTCGTTTGAAGATGGAAACAACTTGTAAACTCTTGTGGGACCATTCTTAGCTCTTTTTAATAACAAAACAATATGTAACAATTTGAAACTCATTCTTGAATCGTTCGACCTTGAAAACAACTTGTACCTTCATTATTGACTCGTTTGAACATGAAAACAACTTGTAAACTCTTGTAGGACCATTTTTAGCTCTTTTGAACAAGAAAAAAATTCGTTACAATTTGAGGCTCATTCTTGACTCGTTCGAACTTGGAAACATCTTGTAGCTTCATTGTGGGCTCGTTTGAACAAGGAAACAACTTGAAAACTCTTGTAGGACCATTCTTAGCTCTTTTGAACAAGAAAACAATTTATAACAATTTGAGACTCAATCTTGACTCATTCGTACTTGGAAACAACTTGTAGCTTCATTGTTGACTCGTTTGAACATGGAAACAACTTGAAAACTCTTGTAGGACCATTCTTAGCTCTTTTGAACAAGAAAACAATTCGTAACAATTTGAGACTCAATCTTGACTCATTCGTACTTGGAAACAACTTGTAGCTTCATTGTTGACTCGTTTAAACATGGAAACAACTTGAAAACTCTTGTAGGACCATTCTTAGCTCTTTTGAACAAGAAAACAATTTGTAACTATTTGTGACTCATTCTTTACTCGTTTGAACTTAAAAATAACTTGTAACTTCATTATTGACTCGTTTGAACATGGAAACAACTTGTAAACTTTTCTAAGACCATTCTTAGCTCTTTTGAACAAGAAAACAAATCGTAACAATTTGAGGCTCATTCTTGACTTGTTCGAACTTGGAAACAACATGTAGCTTCATTGTTGACTCGTTTGAACATGGAAACAACTTGAAAACTCCTGTAGGACTATTCTTAGCTCTTTTGAACAAGAAAACAAATCATAACAATTTGAGGATCATTCTTGACTCGTTCGAACTTGGAAACAACTTGTAGCTTCATTATTGACTCATTTCAAGATGGAAACAACTTGTAAACTCTTGTGGGACCATTCTTAGCTCTTTTTAATAACAAAACAATATGTAACAATTTGAAACTCATTTTTGAACCGTTCGACCTTGAAAACAACTTGTACCTTTATTATTGACTTATTTGAATATGTAAACAACTTGTAAACTCTTGTAGGACCATTCTTAGCTCTTTTGAACAGGAAAAAAATTCGTTACAATTTGAGGCTCATTCTTGACCCGTTCGAACTTGGAAACATCTAGTAGCATCATTGTGGGCTCGTTTGAACATGGAAACAAGTTGTAAACTCTGGTAGGACAATTCTTAGCTCTTTTGAACAAGAAAACAATTTGTCACAATTTGAGGCTCATTCTTGACTCGTTCGAACTTGGAAACAACTTGTAGCTTCATTGTTGAATCGTTTCAACATGGAAACAACTTGAAAACTCTTATAGGACCATTCTTAGCTCTTTTGAACAAGAAAACAATTTGTCACAATTTGAGACTCATTCTTGACTCGTTCGAACTTGGAAACAACTTGTAGCTTCATTGTTGAATCGTTTCAACAAGGAAACAACTTGAAAACTCTTGTAGGACCATTCTTAGCTCTTTTGAACAAGAAAACAATTTGTCACAATTTGAGACTCATTCTTGAATCGTTCGAACTTGAAAACAACTTGTAACTTCATTATTGACTCGTTTGAACATGGAAACAACTTGTAAACTCATGTAGGACCATTCTTAGCTCTTTTGAACAATAAAACAATTCGTAACAATTTGAGGCTCATTCTTGACTCGTTCGAACTTGGAAACAACTTGTAGCTTCATTGTTGAATCGTTTCAACATGGAAACAACTTGAAAACTCCTGTAGGACTATTCTTAGCTCTTTTGAACAAGAAAACAATTCGTAACAATTTGAGGCTCATTCTTGGCTCGTTCGAACTTGGAAACAACATGTAGCTTCATTGTTGACTCGTTTGAACATGGAAACAACTTGAAAACTCTTGTAGGACCATTCTTAGCTCTTCTGAACAAGAAAACAATTTGTAACAATTTGAGACTCATTCTTGAATCGTTCGACCTTGAAACCAACTTGTACCTTCATTATTGACTCGTTTGAAGATGGAAACAACTTGTAAACTCTTGTGGGACCAATCTTAGCTCTTTTTAATAACAAAACAATATGTAAAAATTTGAAACTCATTCTTGAATCGTTCGACCTTGAAAACAACTTGTACCTTCATTATTGACTCGTTTGAACATGAAAACAACTTGTAAACTCTTGTAGGACCATTTTTAGCTCTTTTGAACAAGAAAAAAATTCGTTACAATTTGAGGCTCATTCTTGACTCGTTCGAACTTGGAAACATCTTGTAGCTTCATTGTGGGCTCGTTTGAACATGGAAACAAGTTGTAAACTCTTGTAGGACAATTCTTAGCTCTTTTGAACAAGAAAACAAATCATAACAATTTGAGGATCATTCTTGACTCGTTCGAACTTGGAAACAACTTGTAGCTTCATTGTTGACTCGTTTAAACATGGAAACAACTTGAAAACTCTTGTAGGACCATTCTTAGCTCTTTTGAACAAGAAAACAATTCGTAACAATTTGAGGCTCATTCTTGACTCGTTCGAACTTGGAAACAACTTGTACCTTCATTGTTGACTCGTTCGAACATGGAAACAACTTGAAAACTCTTGTGGGACCATTCTTAGCTCTTTTGAACAAGCAAACAATTTGTAACAATTTGAGACTCATTCTTGAATCGTTTGAACTTGAAAACAACTTGTAAGTTCATTATTGACTCGTTTGAACATGGAAACAACTTGTAAACTCTTGTAGGACCATTCTTAGCTCTTTTGAACAAGAAAACAATTCGTAACAATTTGAGGCTCATTCTTGACTCGTTCGAACTTTGAAACAACTTGTAGCTTCATTGTAGACTCGTTTGAACAAGGAAACAACTTGAAAACTCTTGTAGGACCATTCTTAGCTCTTTTGAACAAGAAAACAATTTATAACAATTTGAGACTCATTCTTGAATTGTTCGAACTTGAAAACAACTTGTAACTTCATTATTGACTCGTTTGAACATGGAAACAACTTGTAAACTCTTGTAGGACCATTCTTAGCTCTTTTGAACAAGAAAACAATTCGTAACAATTTGAGACTCAATCTTGACTCATTCGTACTTGGAAACAACTTGTAGCTTCATTGTTGACTCGTTTGAACATGGAAACAACTTGAAAACTCTTGTAGGACCATTCTTAGCTCTTTTGAACAAGAAAACAATTCGTAACAATTTGAGACTCATTCTTGAATCGTTCGAACTTGAAAACAACTTGTAGCTTCATTGTAGACTCGTTTGAACAAGGAAACAACTTGAAAACTCTTGTAGGACCATTCTTAGCTCTTTTGAACAAGAAAACAATTTGTCACAATTTGAGACTCATTCTTGAATCGTTCGAACTTGAAAACAACTTGTAACTTCATTATTGACTCGTTTGAACATGGAAACAACTTGTAAACTCATGTAGGACCATTCTTAGCTCTTTTGAACAATAAAACAATTCGTAACAATTTGAGGCTCATTCTTGACTCGTTCGAACTTGGAAACAACTTGTAGCTTCATTGTTGAATCGTTTCAACATGGAAACAACTTGAAAACTCCTGTAGGACTATTCTTAGCTCTTTTGAACAAGAAAACAATTCGTAACAATTTGAGGCTCATTCTTGGCTCGTTCGAACTTGGAAACAACATGTAGCTTCATTGTTGACTCGTTTGAACATGGAAACAACTTGAAAACTCTTGTAGGACCATTCTTAGCTCTTCTGAATAAGAAAACAATTTGTAACAATTTGAGACTCATTCTTGAATCGTTCGACCTTGAAACCAAGTTGTACCTTCATTATTGACTCGTTTGAAGATGGAAACAACTTGTAAACTCTTGTGGGACCATTCTTAGCTCTTTTTAATAACAAAACAATATGTAACAATTTGAAACTCATTCTTGAATAGTTCGACCTTGAAAACAACTTGTACCTTCATTATTGACTCGTTTGAACATGAAAACAACTTGTAAACTCTTGTAGGACCATTTTTAGCTCTTTTGAACAAGAAAAAAATTCGTTACAATTTGAGGCTCATTCTTGACTCGTTCGAACTTGGAAACATCTTGTAGCTTCATTGTGGGCTCGTTTGAACAAGGAAACAACTTGAAAACTCTTGTAGGACCATTCTTAGCTCTTTTGAACAAGAAAACAATTTATAACAATTTGAGACTCAATCTTGACTCATTCGTACTTGGAAACAACTTGTAGCTTCATTGTTGACTCGTTTGAACATGGAAACAACTTGAAAACTCTTGTAGGACCATTCTTAGCTCTTTTGAACAAGAAAACAATTCGTAACAATTTGAGACTCAATCTTGACTCATTCGTACTTGGAAACAACTTGTAGCTTCATTGTTGACTCGTTTAAACATGGAAACAACTTGAAAACTCTTGTAGGACCATTCTTAGCTCTTTTGAACAAGAAAACAATTTGTAACTATTTGTGACTCATTCTTTACTCGTTTGAACTTAAAAACAACTTGTAACTTCATTATTGACTCGTTTGAACATGGAAACAACTTGTAAACTTTTCTAAGACCATTCTTAGCTCTTTTGAACAAGAAAACAAATCGTAACAATTTGAGGCTCATTCTTGACTTGTTCGAACTTGGAAACAACATGTAGCTTCATTGTTGACTCGTTTGAACATGGAAACAACTTGAAAACTCCTGTAGGACTATTCTTAGCTCTTTTGAACAAGAAAACAAATCATAACAATTTGAGGATCATTCTTGACTCGTTCGAACTTGGAAACAACTTGTAGCTTCATTATTGACTCATTTCAAGATGGAAACAACTTGTAAACTCTTGTGGGACCATTCTTAGCTCTTTTTAATAACAAAACAATATGTAACAATTTGAAACTCATTTTTGAATCGTTCGACCTTGAAAACAACTTGTACCTTTATTATTGACTTATTTGAATATGTAAACAACTTGTAAACTCTTGTAGGACCATTCTTAGCTCTTTTGAACAGGAAAAAAATTCGTTACAATTTGAGGCTCATTCTTGACCCGTTCGAACTTGGAAACATCTAGTAGCATCATTGTGGGCTCGTTTGAACATGGAAACAAGTTGTAAACTCTGGTAGGACAATTCTTAGCTCTTTTGAACAAGAAAACAATTTGTCACAATTTGAGGCTCATTCTTGACTCGTTCGAACTTGGAAACAACTTGTAGCTTCATTGTTGAATCGTTTCAACATGGAAACAACTTGAAAACTCTTGTAGGACCATTCTTAGCTCTTTTGAATAAGAAAACAATTTGTCACAATTTGAGACTCATTCTTGACTCGTTCGAACTTGGAAACAACTTGTAGCTTCATTGTTGAATCGTTTCAACAAGGAAACAACTTGAAAACTCTTGTAGGACCATTCTTAGCTCTTTTGAACAAGAAAACAATTTGTCACAATTTGAGACTCATTCTTGAATCGTTCGAACTTGAAAACAACTTGTAACTTCATTATTGACTCGTTTGAACATGGAAACAACTTGTAAACTCATGTAGGACCATTCTTAGCTCTTTTGAACAATAAAACAATTCGTAACAATTTGAGGCTCATTCTTGACTCGTTCGAACTTGGAAACAACTTGTAGCTTCATTGTTGAATCGTTTCAACATGGAAACAACTTGAAAACTCTTGTAGGACTATTCCTAGCTCTTTTGAACAAGAAAACAATTCGTAACAATTTGAGGCTCATTCTTGGCTCGTTCGAACTTGGAAACAACATGTAGCTTCATTGTTGACTCGTTTGAACATGGAAACAACTTGAAAACTCTTGTAGGACCATTCTTAGCTCTTCTGAACAAGAAAACAATTTGTAACAATTTGAGACTCATTCTTGAATCGTTCGACCTTGAAACCAACTTGTACCTTCATTATTGACTCGTTTGAAGAAGGAAACAACTTGTAAACTCTTGTGGGACCAATCTTAGCTCTTTTTAATAACAAAACAATATGTAAAAATTTGAAACTCATTCTTGAATCGTTCGACCTTGAAAACAACTTGTACCTTCATTATTGACTCGTTTGAACATGAAAACAACTTGTAAACTCTTGTAGGACCATTTTTAGCTCTTTTGAACAAGAAAAAAATTCGTTACAATTTGAGGCTCATTCTTGACTCGTTCGAACTTGGAAACATCTTGTAGCTTCATTGTGGGCTCGTTTGAACATGGAAACAAGTTGTAAACTCTTGTAGGACAATTCTTAGCTCTTTTGAACAAGAAAACAAATCATAACAATTTGAGGATCATTCTTGACTCGTTCGAACTTGGAAACAACTTGTAGCTTCATTGTTGACTCGTTTAAACATGGAAACAACTTGAAAACTCTTGTAGGACCATTCTTAGCTCTTTTGAACAAGAAAACAATTCGTAACAATTTGAGGCTCATTCTTGACTCGTTCGAACTTGGAAACAACTTGTAGCTTCATTGTTGACTCGTTCGAACATGGAAACAACTTGAAAACTCTTGTGGGACCATTCTTAGCTCTTTTGAACAAGCAAACAATTTGTAACAATTTGAGACTCATTCTTGAATCGTTTGAACTTGAAAACAACTTGTAAGTTCATTATTGACTCCTTTGAACATGGAAACAACTTGTAAACTCTTGTAGGACCATTCTTAGCTCTTTTGAACAAGAAAACAATTCGTAACAATTTGAGGCTCATTCTTGACTCGTTCGAACTTGGAAACAACTTGTAGCTTCATTGTAGACTCGTTTGAACAAGGAAACAACTTGAAAACTCTTGTAGGACCATTCTTAGCTCTTTTGAACAAGAAAACAATTTATAACAATTTGAGACTCATTCTTGAATTGTTCGAACTTGAAAACAACTTGTAACTTCATTATTGACTCGTTTGAACATGGAAACAACTTGTAAACTCTTGTAGGACCATTCTTAGCTCTTTTGAACAAGAAAACAATTCGTAACAATTTGAGACTCAATCTTGACTCATTCGTACTTGGAAACAACTTGTAGCTTCATTGTTGACTCGTTTAAACATGGAAACAACTTGAAAACTCTTGTAGGACCATTCTTAGCTCTTTTGAACAAGAAAACAATTTGTAACTATTTGTGACTCATTCTTTACTCGTTTGAACTTAAAAACAACTTGTAACTTCATTATTGACTCGTTTGAACATGGAAACAACTTGTAAACTTTTCTAAGACCATTCTTAGCTCTTTTGAACAAGAAAACAAATCGTAACAATTTGAGGCTCATTCTTGACTTGTTCGAACTTGGAAACAACATGTAGCTTCATTGTTGACTCGTTTGAACATGGAAACAACTTGAAAACTCCTGTAGGACTATTCTTAGCTCTTTTGAACAAGAAAACAAATCATAACAATTTGAGGATCATTCTTGACTCGTTCGAACTTGGAAACAACTTGTAGCTTCATTATTGACTCATTTCAAGATGGAAATAACTTGTAAACTCTTGTGGGACCATTCTTAGCTCTTTTTAATAACAAAACAATATGTAACAATTTGAAACTCATTTTTGAATCGTTCGACCTTGAAAACAACTTGTACCTTTATTATTGACTCATTTGAATATGTAAACAACTTGTAAACTCTTGTAGGACCATTCTTAGCTCTTTTGAACAGGAAAAAAATTCGTTACAATTTGAGGCTCATTCTTGACCCGTTCGAACTTGGAAACATCTAGTAGCATCATTGTGGGCTCGTTTGAACATGGAAACAAGTTGTAAACTCTGGTAGGACAATTCTTAGCTCTTTTGAACAAGAAAACAATTTGTCACAATTTGAGGCTCATTCTTGACTCGTTCGAACTTGGAAACAACTTGTAGCTTCATTGTTGAATCGTTTCAACATGGAAACAACTTGAAAACTCTTGTAGGACCATTCTTAGCTCTTTTGAACAAGAAAACAATTTGTCACAATTTGAGACTCATTCTTGACTCGTTCGAACTTGGAAACAACTTGTAGCTTCATTGTTGAATCGTTTCAACAAGGAAACAACTTGAAAACTCTTGTAGGACCATTCTTAGCTCTTTTGAACAAGAAAACAATTTGTCACAATTTGAGACTCATTCTTGAATCGTTCGAACTTGAAAACAACTTGTAACTTCATTATTGACTCGTTTGAACATGGAAACAACTTGTAAACTCATGTAGGACCATTCTTAGCTCTTTTGAACAATAAAACAATTCGTAACAATTTGAGGCTCATTCTTGACTCGTTCGAACTTGGAAACAACTTGTAGCTTCATTGTTGAATCGTTTCAACATGGAAACAACTTGAAAACTCTTGTAGGACTATTCTTAGCTCTTTTGAACAAGAAAACAATTCGTAACAATTTGAGGCTCATTCTTGGCTCGTTCGAACTTGGAAACAACATGTAGCTTCATTGTTGACTCGTTTGAACATGGAAACAACTTGAAAACTCTTGTAGGACCATTCTTAGCTCTTCTGAACAAGAAAACAATTCGTAACAATTTGAGGCTCATTCTTGACTCGTTCGAACTTGGAAACAACTTGTAGCTTCATTGTTGACTCGTTTGAACATGGAAACAACTTGAAAACTCTTGTAGGACCATTCTTAGCTCTTCTGAACAAGAAAACAATTTGTAACAATTTGAGACTCATTCTTGAATCGTTCGACCTTGAAACCAACTTGTACCTTCATTATTGACTCGTTTGAAGATGGAAACAACTTGTAAACTCTTGTGGGACCAATCTTAGCTCTTTTTAATAACAAAACAATATGTAAAAATTTGAAACTCATTCTTGAATCGTTCGACCTTGAAAACAACTTGTACCTTCATTATTGACTCGTTTGAACATGAAAACAACTTGTAAACTCTTGTAGGACCATTTTTAGCTCTTTTGAACAAGAAAAAAATTCGTTACAATTTGAGGCTCATTCTTGACTCGTTCGAACTTGGAAACATCTTGTAGCTTCATTGTGGGCTCGTTTGAACATGGAAACAAGTTGTAAACTCTTGTAGGACAATTCTTAGCTCTTTTGAACAAGAAAACAAATCATAACAATTTGAGGATCATTCTTGACTCGTTCGAACTTGGAAACAACTTGTAGCTTCATTGTTGACTCGTTTAAACATGGAAACAACTTGAAAACTCTTGTAGGACCATTCTTAGCTCTTTTGAACAAGAAAACAATTCGTAACAATTTGAGGCTCATTCTTGACTCGTTCGAACTTGGAAACAACTTGTAGCTTCATTGTTGACTCGTTCGAACATGGAAACAACTTGAAAACTCTTGTGGGACCATTCTTAGCTCTTTTGAACAAGCAAACAATTTGTAACAATTTGAGACTCATTCTTGAATCGTTTGAACTTGAAAACAACTTGTAAGTTCATTATTGACTCCTTTGAACATGGAAACAACTTGTAAACTCTTGTAGGACCATTCTTAGCTCTTTTGAACAAGAAAACAATTCGTAACAATTTGAGGCTCATTCTTGACTCGTTCGAACTTGGAAACAACTTGTAGCTTCATTGTAGACTCGTTTGAACAAGGAAACAACTTGAAAACTCTTGTAGGACCATTCTTAGCTCTTTTGAACAAGAAAACAATTTATAACAATTTGAGACTCATTCTTGAATTGTTCGAACTTGAAAACAACTTGTAACTTCATTATTGACTCGTTTGAACATGGAAACAACTTGTAAACTCTTGTAGGACCATTCTTAGCTCTTTTGAACAAGAAAACAATTCGTAACAATTTGAGACTCAATCTTGACTCATTCGTACTTGGAAACAACTTGTAGCTTCATTGTTGACTCGTTTAAACATGGAAACAACTTGAAAACTCTTGTAGGACCATTCTTAGCTCTTTTGAACAAGAAAACAATTTGTAACTATTTGTGACTCATTCTTTACTCGTTTGAACTTAAAAACAACTTGTAACTTCATTATTGACTCGTTTGAACATGGAAACAACTTGTAAACTTTTCTAAGACCATTCTTAGCTCTTTTGAACAAGAAAACAAATCGTAACAATTTGAGGCTCATTCTTGACTTGTTCGAACTTGGAAACAACATGTAGCTTCATTGTTGACTCGTTTGAACATGGAAACAACTTGAAAACTCCTGTAGGACTATTCTTAGCTCTTTTGAACAAGAAAACAAATCATAACAATTTGAGGATCATTCTTGACTCGTTCGAACTTGGAAACAACTTGTAGCTTCATTATTGACTCATTTCAAGATGGAAATAACTTGTAAACTCTTGTGGGACCATTCTTAGCTCTTTTTAATAACAAAACAATATGTAACAATTTGAAACTCATTTTTGAATCGTTCGACCTTGAAAACAACTTGTACCTTTATTATTGACTCATTTGAATATGTAAACAACTTGTAAACTCTTGTAGGACCATTCTTAGCTCTTTTGAACAGGAAAAAAATTCGTTACAATTTGAGGCTCATTCTTGACCCGTTCGAACTTGGAAACATCTAGTAGCATCATTGTGGGCTCGTTTGAACATGGAAACAAGTTGTAAACTCTGGTAGGACAATTCTTAGCTCTTTTGAACAAGAAAACAATTTGTCACAATTTGAGGCTCATTCTTGACTCGTTCGAACTTGGAAACAACTTGTAGCTTCATTGTTGAATCGTTTCAACATGGAAACAACTTGAAAACTCTTGTAGGACCATTCTTAGCTCTTTTGAACAAGAAAACAATTTGTCACAATTTGAGACTCATTCTTGACTCGTTCGAACTTGGAAACAACTTGTAGCTTCATTGTTGAATCGTTTCAACAAGGAAACAACTTGAAAACTCTTGTAGGACCATTCTTAGCTCTTTTGAACAAGAAAACAATTTGTCACAATTTGAGACTCATTCTTGAATCGTTCGAACTTGAAAACAACTTGTAACTTCATTATTGACTCGTTTGAACATGGAAACAACTTGTAAACTCATGTAGGACCATTCTTAGCTCTTTTGAACAATAAAACAATTCGTAACAATTTGAGGCTCATTCTTGACTCGTTCGAACTTGGAAACAACTTGTAGCTTCATTGTTGAATCGTTTCAACATGGAAACAACTTGAAAACTCTTGTAGGACTATTCTTAGCTCTTTTGAACAAGAAAACAATTCGTAACAATTTGAGGCTCATTCTTGGCTCGTTCGAACTTGGAAACAACATGTAGCTTCATTGTTGACTCGTTTGAACATGGAAACAACTTGAAAACTCTTGTAGGACCATTCTTAGCTCTTCTGAACAAGAAAACAATTTGTAACAATTTGAGACTCATTTTTGAATCGTTCGACCTTGAAACCAACTTGTACCTTCATTATTGACTCGTTTGAAGATGGAAACAACTTGTAAACTCTTGTGGGACCAATCTTAGCTCTTTTTAATAACAAAACAATATGTAACAATTTGAAACTCATTCTTGAATCGTTCGACCTTGAAAACAACTTGTACCTTCATTATTGACTCGTTTGAACATGAAAACAACTTGTAAACTCTTGTAGGACCATTTTTAGCTCTTTTGAACAAGAAAAAAATTCGTTACAATTTGAGGCTCATTCTTGACTCGTTCGAACTTGGAAACATCTTGTAGCTTCATTGTGGGCTTGTTTGAACATGGAAACAAGTTGTAAACTCTTGTAGGACAATTCTTAGCTCTTTTGAACAAGAAAACAAATCATAACAATTTGAGGATCATTCTTGACTCGTTCGAACTTGGAAACAACTTGTAGCTTCATTGTTGACTCGTTTAAACATGGAAACAACTTGAAAACTCTTGTAGGACCATTCTTAGCTCTTTTGAACAAGAAAACAATTTGTAACAATTTGAGGCTCATTCTTGAATCGTTCGAACTTGGAAACAACTTGTAGCTTCATTGTTGACTCGTTCGAACATGGAAACAACTTGAAAACTCTTATGGGACCATTCTTAGCTCTTTTGAACAAGCAAACAATTTGTAACAATTTGAGACTCATTCTTGAATCGTTTGAACTTGAAAACAACTTGTAAGTTCATTATTGACTCGTTTGAACATGGAAACAACTTGTAAACTCTTGTAGGACCATTCTTAGCTCTTTTGAACAAGAAAACAATTCGTAACAATTTGAGGCTCATTCTTGACTCGTTCGAACTTGGAAACAACTTGTAGCTTCATTGTAGACTCGATTGAACAAGGAAACAACTTGAAAACTCTTGTAGGACCATTCTTAGCTCTTTTGAACAAGAAAACAATTTATAACAATTTGAGACTCATTCTTGAATTGTTCGAACTTGAAAACAACTTGTAACTTCATTATTGACTCGTTTGAACATGGAAACAACTTGTAAACTCTTGTAGGACCATTCTTAGCTCTTTTGAACAAGAAAACAATTCGTAACAATTTGAGACTCAATCTTGACTCATTCGTACTTGGAAACAACTTGTAGCTTCATTGTTGACTCGTTTAAACATGGAAACAACTTGAAAACTCTTGTAGGACCATTCTTAGCTCTTTTGAACAAGAAAACAATTTGTAACTATTTGTGACTCATTCTTTACTCGTTTGAACTTAAAAACAACTTGTAACTTCATTATTGACTCGTTTGAACATGGAAACAACTTGTAAACTTTTCTAAGACCATTCTTAGCTCTTTTGAACAAGGAAACAAATCGTAACAATTTGAGGCTCATTCTTGACTTGTTCGAACTTGGAAACAACATGTAGCTTCATTGTTGACTCGTTTGAACATGGAAACAACTTGAAAACTCCTGTAGGACTATTCTTAGCTCTTTTGAACAAGAAAATAAATCATAACAATTTGAGGATCATTCTTGACTCGTTCGAACTTGGAAACAACTTGTAGCTTCATTATTGACTCATTTCAAGATGGAAACAACTTGTAAACTCTTGTGGGACCATTCTTAGCTCTTTTTAATAACAAAACAATATGTAACAATTTGAAACTCATTTTTGAATCGTTCGACCTTGAAAACAACTTGTACCTTTATTATTGACTCATTTGAATATGTAAACAACTTGTAAACTCTTGTAGGACCATTCTTAGCTCTTTTGAACAGGAAAAAAATTCGTTACAATTTGAGGCTCATTCTTGACCCGTTCGAACTTGGAAACATCTAGTAGCATCATTGTGGGCTCGTTTGAACATGGAAACAAGTTGTAAACTCTGGTAGGACAATTCTTAGCTCTTTTGAACAAGAAAACAATTTGTCACAATTTGAGGCTCATTCTTGACTCGTTCGAACTTGGAAACAACTTGTAGCTTCATTGTTGAATCGTTTCAACATGGAAACAACCTGAAAACTCTTGTAGGACCATTCTTAGCTCTTTTGAACAAGAAAACAATTTGTCACAATTTGAGACTCATTCTTGACTCGTTCGAACTTGGAAACAACTTGTAGCTTCATTGTTGAATCGTTTCAACAAGAAAACAACTTGAAAACTCTTGTAGGACCATTCTTAGCTCTTTTGAACAAGAAAACAATTTGTCACAATTTGAGACTCATTCTTGAATCGTTCGAACTTGAAAACAACTTGTAACTTCATTATTGACTCGTTTGAACATGGAAACAACTTGTAAACTCATGTAGGACCATTCTTAGCTCTTTTGAACAATATAACAATTCGTAACAATTTGAGGCTCATTCTTGACTCGTTCGAACTTGGAAACAACTTGTAGCTTCATTGTTGAATCGTTTCAACATGGAAACAACTTGAAAACTCCTGTAGGACTATTCTTAGCTCTTTTGAACAAGAAAACAATTCGTAACAATTTGAGGCTCATTCTTGGCTCGTTCGAACTTGGAAACAACATGTAGCTTCATTGTTGACTCGTTTGAACATGGAAACAACTTGAAAACTCTTGTAGGACCATTCTTAGCTCTTTTGAACAAGAAAACAATTCGTAACAATTTGAGGCTCATTCTTGACTCGTTCGAACTTGGAAACAACTTGTAGCTTCATTGTTGACTCGTTCGAACATGGAAACAACTTGAAAACTCTTGTGGGACCATTCTTAGCTCTTTTGAACAAGCAAACAATTTGTAACAATTTGAGACTCATTCTTGAATCTTTGGAACTTGAAAACAACTTGTAAGTTCATTATTGACTCGTTTGAACATGGAAACAACTTGTAAACTCTTGTAGGACCATTCTTAGCTCTTTTGAACAAGAAAACAATTCGTAACAATTTGAGGTTCATTCTTGACTCGTTCGAACTTAGAAACAACTTGTAGCTTCATTGTAGACTCGTTTGAACAAGGAAACAACTTGAAAACTCTTGTAGGACCATTCTTAGCTCTTTTGAACAAGAAAACAATTTATAACAATTTGAGACTCATTCTTGAATTGTTCGAACTTGAAAACAACTTGTAACTTCATTATTGACTCGTTTGAACATGGAAACAACTTGTAAACTCTTGTAGGACCATTCTTAGCTCTTTTGAACAAGAAAACAATTCGTAACAATTTGAGACTCAATCTTGACTCATTCGTACTTGGAAACAACTTGTAGCTTCATTGTTGACTCGTTTAAACATGGAAACAACTTGAAAACTCTTGTAGGACCATTCTTAGCTCTTTTGAACAAGAAAACAATTTGTAACTATTTGTGACTCATTCTTTACTCGTTTGAACTTAAAAACAACTTGTAACTTCATTATTGACTCGTTTGAACATGGAAACAACTTGTAAACTTTTCTAAGACCATTCTTAGCTCTTTTGAACAAGAAAACAAATCGTAACAATTTGAGGCTCATTCTTGACTTGTTCGAACTTGGAAACAACATGTAGCTTCATTGTTGACTCGTTTGAACATGGAAACAACTTGAAAACTCCTGTAGGACTATTCTTAGCTCTTTTGAACAAGAAAACAAATCATAACAATTTGAGGATCATTCTTGACTCGTTCGAACTTGGAAACAACTTGTAGCTTCATTATTGACTCATTTCAAGATGGAAACAACTTGTAAACTCTTGTGGGACCACTCTTAGCTCTTTTTAATAACAAAACAATATGTAACAATTTGAAACTCATTTTTGAATCGTTCGACCTTGAAAACAACTTGTACCTTTATTATTGACTCATTTGAATATGTAAACAACTTGTAAACTCTTGTAGGACCATTCTTAGCTCTTTTGAACAGGAAAAAAATTCGTTACAATTTGAGGCTCATTCTTGACCCGTTCGAACTTGGAAACATCTAGTAGCATCATTGTGGGCTCGTTTGAACATGGAAACAAGTTGTAAACTCTGGTAGGACAATTCTTAGCTCTTTTGAACAAGAAAACAATTTGTCACAATTTGAGGCTCATTCTTGACTCGTTCGAACTTGGAAACAACTTGTAGCTTCATTGTTGAATCGTTTCAACATGGAAACAACCTGAAAACTCTTGTAGGACCATTCTTAGCTCTTTTGAACAAGAAAACAATTTGTCACAATTTGAGACTCATTCTTGACTCGTTCGAACTTGGAAACAACTTGTAGCTTCATTGTTGAATCGTTTCAACAAGGAAACAACTTGAAAACTCTTGTAGGACCATTCTTAGCTCTTTTGAACAAGAAAACAATTTGTCACAATTTGAGACTCATTCTTGAATCGTTCGAACTTGAAAACAACTTGTAACTTCATTATTGACTCGTTTGAACATGGAAACAACTTGTAAACTCATGTAGGACCATTCTTAGCTCTTTTGAACAATATAACAATTCGTAACAATTTGAGGCTCATTCTTGACTCGTTCGAACTTGGAAACAACTTGTAGCTTCATTGTTGAATCGTTTCAACATGGAAACAACTTGAAAACTCCTGTAGGACTATTCTTAGCTCTTTTGAACAAGAAAACAATTCGTAACAATTTGAGGCTCATTCTTGGCTCGTTCGAACTTGGAAACAACATGTAGCTTCATTGTTGACTCGTTTGAACATGGAAACAACTTGAAAACTCTTGTAGGACCATTCTTAGCTCTTTTGAACAAGAAAACAATTCGTAACAATTTGAGGCTCATTCTTGACTCGTTCGAACTTGGAAACAACTTGTAGCTTCATTGTTGACTCGTTCGAACATGGAAACAACTTGAAAACTCTTGTGGGACCATTCTTAGCTCTTTTGAACAAGCAAACAATTTGTAACAATTTGAGACTCATTCTTGAATCTTTGGAACTTGAAAACAACTTGTAAGTTCATTATTGACTCGTTTGAACATGGAAACAACTTGTAAACTCTTGTAGGACCATTCTTAGCTCTTTTGAACAAGAAAACAATTCGTAACAATTTGAGGCTCATTCTTGACTCGTTCGAACTTGGAAACAACTTGTAGCTTCATTGTAGACTCGTTTGAACAAGGAAACAACTTGAAAACTCTTGTAGGACCATTCTTAGCTCTTCTGAACAAGAAAACAATTTATAACAATTTGAGACTCATTCTTGAATCGTTCGACCTTGAAACCAACTTGTACCTTCATTATTGACTCGTTTGAAGATGGAAACAACTTGTAAACTCTTGTGGGACCAATCTTAGCTCTTTTTAATAACAAAACAATATGTAACAATTTGAAACTCATTCTTGAATCGTTCGACCTTGAAAACAACTTGTACCTTCATTATTGACTCGTTTGAACATGAAAACAACTTGTAAACTCTTGTAGGACCATTTTTAGCTCTTTTGAACAAGAAAAAAATTCGTTACAATTTGAGGCTCATTCTTGACTCGTTCGAACTTGGAAACATCTTGTAGCTTCATTGTGGGCTCGTTTGAACATGGAAACAAGTTGTAAACTCTTGTAGGACAATTCTTAGCTCTTTTGAACAAGAAAACAAATCATAACAATTTGAGGATCATTCTTGACTCGTTCGAACTTGGAAACAACTTGTAGCTTCATTGTTGACGTTTAAACATGGAAACAACTTGAAAACTCTTGTAGGACCATTCTTAGCTCTTTTGAACAAGAAAACAATTCGTAACAATTTGAGGCTCATTCTTGACTCGTTCGAACTTGGAAACAACTTGTAGCTTCATTGTTGACTCGTTCGAACATGGAAACAACTTGAAAACTCTTGTGGGACCATTCTTAGCTCTTTTGAACAAGCAAACAATTTGTAACAATTTGAGACTCATTCTTGAATCGTTTGAACTTGAAAACAACTTGTAAGTTCATTATTGACTCGTTTGAACATGGAAACAACTTGTAAACTCTTGTAGGACCATTCTTAGCTCTTTTGAACAAGAAAACAATTCGTAACAATTTGAGGCTCATTCTTGACTCGTTCGAACTTGGAAACAACTTGTAGCTTCATTGTAGACTCGTTTGAACAAGGAAACAACTTGAAAACTCTTGTAGGACCATTCTTAGCTCTTTTGTACAAGAAAACAATTTATAACAATTTGAGACTCATTCTTGAATTGTTCGAACTTGAAAACAACTTGTAACTTCATTATTGACTCGTTTGAACATGGAAACAACTTGTAAACTCTTGTAGGACCATTCTTAGCTCTTTTGAACAAGAAAACAATTCGTAACAATTTGAGACTCAATCTTGACTCATTCGTACTTGGAAACAACTTGTAGCTTCATTGTTGACTCGTTTAAACATGGAAACAACTTGAAAACTCTTGTAGGACCATTCTTAGCTCTTTTGAACAAGAAAACAATTTGTAACTATTTGTGACTCATTCTTTACTCGTTTGAACTTAAAAACAACTTGTAACTTCATTATTGACTCGTTTGAACATGGAAACAACTTCTAAACTTTTCTAAGACCATTCTTAGCTCTTTTGAACAAGAAAACAAATCGTAACAATTTGAGGCTCATTCTTGACTTGTTCGAACTTGGAAACAACATGTAGCTTCATTGTTGACTCGTTTGAACATGGAAACAACTTGAAAACTCCTGTAGGACTATTCTTAGCTCTTTTGAACAAGAAAACAAATCATAACAATTTGAGGATCATTCTTGACTCGTTCGAACTTGGAAACAACTTGTAGCTTCATTATTGACTCATTTGAAGATGGAAACAACTTGTAAACTCTTGTGGGACCATTCTTAGCTCTTTTTAATAACAAAACAATTCGTAACAATTTGAAACTCATTCTTGAATCGTTCGACCTTGAAAACAACTTGTACCTTCATTATTGACTCGTTTGAACATGGAAACAACTTGTAAACTCTTGTAGGACCATTCTTAGCTCTTTTGAACAAGAAAAAAATTCGTAACAATTTGAGACTCATTCTTGGCTCGTTCGAACTTGGAAACAACATGTAGCTTCATTGTTGACTCGTTTGAACATGGAAACAACTTGAAAACTCTTGTAGGACCATTCTTAGCTCTTCTGAACAAGAAAACAATTTGTAACAATTTGAGACTCATTCTTGAATCGTTCGACCTTGAAACCAACTTGTACCTTCATTATTGACTCGTTTGAAGATGGAAACAACTTGTAAACTCTTGTGGGACCATTCTTAGCTCTTTTTAATAACAAAACAATATGTAACAATTTGAAACTCATTCTTGAATCGTTCGACCTTGAAAACAACTTGTACTTTCATTATTGACTCGTTTGAACATGAAAACAACTTGTAAACTCTTGTAGGACCATTTTTAGCTCTTTTGAACAAGAAAAAAATTCGTTACAATTTGAGGCTCATTCTTGACTCGTTCGAACTTGGAAACATCTTGTAGCTTCATTGTTGAATCGTTTCAACAAGGAAACAACTTGAAAACTCTTGTAGGACCATTCTTAGCTCTTTTGAACAAGAAAACAATTTGTCACAATTTGAGACTCATTCTTGAATCGTTCGAACTTGAAAACAACTTGTAACTTCATTATTGACTCGTTTGAACATGGAAACAACTTGTAAACTCATGTAGGACCATTCTTAGCTCTTTTGAACAATATAACAATTCGTAACATTTTGAGGCTCATTCTTGACTCGTTCGAACTTGGAAACAACTTGTAGCTTCATTGTTGAATCATTTCAACATGGAAACAACTTGAAAACTCCTGTAGGACTATTCTTAGCTCTTTTGAACAAGAAAACAATTCGTAATAATTTGAGGCTCATTCTTGGCTCGTTCGAACTTGGAAACAACATGTAGCTTCATTGTTGACTCGTTTGAACATGGAAACAACTTGAAAACTCTTGTAGGACCATTCTTAGCTCTTTTGAACAAGAAAACAATTCGTAACAATTTGAGGCTCATTCTTGACTCGTTCGAACTTGGAAACAACTTGTAGCTTCATTGTTGACTCGTTCGAACATGGAAACAACTTGAAAACTCTTGTGGGACCATTCTTAGCTCTTTTGAACAAGCAAACAATTTGTAACAATTTGAGACTCATTCTTGAATCTTTGGAACTTGAAAACAACTTGTAAGTTCATTATTGACTCGTTTGAACATGGAAACAACTTGTAAACTCTTGTAGGACCATTCTTAGCTCTTTTGAACAAGAAAACAATTCGTAACAATTTGAGGCTCATTCTTGACTCGTTCGAACTTGGAAACAACTTGTAGCTTCATTGTAGACTCGTTTGAACAAGGAAACAACTTGAAAACTCTTGTAGGACCATTCTTAGCTCTTCTGAACAAGAAAACAATTTATAACAATTTGAGACTCATTCTTGAATCGTTCGACCTTGAAACCAACTTGTACCTTCATTATTGACTCGTTTGAAGATGGAAACAACTTGTAAACTCTTGTGGGACCAATCTTAGTTCTTTTTAATAACAAAACAATATGTAACAATTTGAAACTCATTCTTGAATCGTTCGACCTTGAAAACAACTTGTACCTTCATTATTGACTCGTTTGAACATGAAAACAACTTGTAAACTCTTGTAGGACCATTTTTAGCTCTTTTGAACAAGAAAAAAATTCGTTACAATTTGAGGCTCATTCTTGACTCGTTCGAACTTGGAAACATCTTGTAGCTTCATTGTGGGCTCGTTTGAACATGGAAACAAGTTGTAAACTCTTGTAGGACAATTCTTAGCTCTTTTGAACAAGAAAACAAATCATAACAATTTGAGGATCATTCTTGACTCGTTCGAACTTGGAAACAACTTGTAGCTTCATTGTTGACTCGTTTAAACATGGAAACAACTTGAAAACTCTTGTAGGACCATTCTTAGCTCTTTTGAACAAGAAAACAATTCGTAACAATTTGAGGCTCATTCTTGACTCGTTCGAACTTGGAAACAACTTGTAGCTTCATTGTTGACTCGTTCGAACATGGAAACAACTTGAAAACTCTTGTGGGACCATTCTTAGCTCTTTTGAACAAGCAAACAATTTGTAACAATTTGAGACTCATTCTTGAATCGTTTGAACTTGAAAACAACTTGTAAGTTCATTATTGACTCGTTTGAACATGGAAACAACTTGTAAACTCTTGTAGGACCATTCTTAGCTCTTTTGAACAAGAAAACAATTCGTAACAATTTGAGGCTCATTCTTGACTCGTTCGAACTTGGAAACAACTTGTAGCTTCATTGTAGACTCGTTTGAACAAGGAAACAACTTGAAAACTCTTGTAGGACCATTCTTAGCTCTTTTGTACAAGAAAACAATTTATAACAATTTGAGACTCATTCTTGAATTGTTCGAACTTGAAAACAACTTGTAACTTCATTATTGACTCGTTTGAACATGGAAACAACTTGTAAACTCTTGTAGGACCATTCTTAGCTCTTTTGAACAAGAAAACAATTCGTAACAATTTGAGACTCAATCTTGACTCATTCGTACTTGGAAACAACTTGTAGCTTCATTGTTGACTCGTTTAAACATGGAAACAACTTGAAAACTCTTGTAGGACCATTCTTAGCTCTTTTGAACAAGAAAACAATTTGTAACTATTTGTGACTCATTCTTTACTCGTTTGAACTTAAAAACAACTTGTAACTTCATTATTGACTCGTTTGAACATGGAAACATCTTCTAAACTTTTCTAAGACCATTCTTAGCTCTTTTGAACAAGAAAACAAATCGTAACAATTTGAGGCTCATTCTTGACTTGTTCGAACTTGGAAACAACATGTAGCTTCATTGTTGACTCGTTTGAACATGGAAACAACTTGAAAACTCCTGTAGGACTATTCTTAGCTCTTTTGAACAAGAAAACAAATCATAACAATTTGAGGATCATTCTTGACTCGTTCGAACTTGGAAACAACTTGTAGCTTCATTATTGACTCATTTGAAGATGGAAACAACTTGTAAACTCTTGTGGGACCATTCTTAGCTCTTTTTAATAACAAAACAATTCGTAACAATTTGAAACTCATTCTTGAATCGTTCGACCTTGAAAACAACTTGTACCTTCATTATTGACTCGTTTGAACATGGAAACAACTTGTAAACTCTTGTAGGACCATTCTTAGCTCTTTTGAACAAGAAAAAAATTCGTAACAATTTGAGACTCATTCTTGGCTCGTTCGAACTTGGAAACAACATGTAGCTTCATTGTTGACTCGTTTGAACATGGAAACAACTTGAAAACTCTTGTAGGACCATTCTTAGCTCTTCTGAACAAGAAAATAATTTGTAACAATTTGAGACTCATTCTTGAATCGTTCGACCTTGAAACCAACTTGTACCTTCATTATTGACTCGTTTGAAGATGGAAACAACTTGTAAACTCTTGTGGGACCATTCTTAGCTCTTTTTAATAACAAAACAATATGTAACAATTTGAAACTCATTCTTGAATCGTTCGACCTTGAAAACAACTTGTACTTTCATTATTGACTCGTTTGAACATGAAAACAACTTGTAAACTCTTGTAGGACCATTTTTAGCTCTTTTGAACAAGAAAAAAATTCGTTACAATTTGAGGCTCATTCTTGACTCGTTCGAACTTGGAAACATCTTGTAGCTTCATTGTGGGCTCGTTTGAACATGGAAACAAGTTGTAAACTCTTGTAGGACAATTCTTAGCTCTTTTGAACAAGAAAACAAATCATAACAATTTGAGGATCATTCTTGACTCGTTCGAACTTGGAAACAACTTGTAGCTTCATTGTTGACTCGTTTAAACATGGAAACAACTTGAAAACTCTTGTAGGACCATTCTTAGCTCTTTTGAACAAGAAAACAATTCGTAACAATTTGAGGCTCATTCTTGACTCGTTCGAACTTGGAAACAACTTGTAGCTTCATTGTTGACTCGTTCGAACATGGAAACAACTTGAAAACTCTTGTGGGACAATTCTTAGCTCTTTTGAACAAGCAAACAATTTGTAACAATTTGAGACTCATTCTTGAATCGTTTGAACTTGAAAACAACTTGTAAGTTCATTATTGACTCGTTTGAACATGGAAACAACTTGTAAACTCTTGTAGGACCATTCTTAGCTCTTTTGAACAAGAAAACAATTCGTAACAATTTGAGGCTCATTCTTGACTCGTTCGAACTTGGAAACAACTTGTAGCTTCATTGTAGACTCGTTTGAACATGGAAACAACTTGTAAACTCTTGTAGGACCATTCTTAGCTCTTTTGAACAAGAAAACAATTCGTAACAATTTGAGGCTCATTCTTGACTCGTTCGAACTTGGAAACAACTTGTAGCTTCATTGTAGACTCGTTTGAACATGGAAACAACTTGTAAACTCTTGTAGGACCATTCTTAGCTCTTTTGAACAAGAAAACAATTCGTAACAATTTGAGACTCAATCTTGACTCATTCGTACTTGGAAACAACTTGTAGCTTCATTGTTGACTCGTTTGAACATGGAAACAACTTGAAAACTCTTGTAGGACCATTTTTAGCTCTTTTGAACAAGAAAACAATTTGTAACTATTTGTGACTCATTCTTTACTCGTTTGAACTTAAAAACAACTTGTAACTTCATTATTGTCTCGTTTGAACATGGAAACAACTTGTAAACTTTTCTAAGACCATTCTTAGCTCTTTTAAACAAGAAAACAAATCGTAACAATTTGAGGCTCGTTCTTGACTTGTTCGAACTTGGAAACAACATGTAGCTTCATTGTTGACTCGTTTGAACATGGAAACAACTTGAAAACTCCTGTAGGACTATTCTTAGCTCTTTTGAACAAGAAAACAAATCATAACAATTTGAGGATCATTCTTGACTCGTTCGAACTTGGAAACAACTTGTAGCTTCATTATTGACTCATTTGAAGATGGAAACAACTTGTAAACTCTTGTGGGACCACTCTTAGCTCTTTTTAATAACAAAACAATATGTAACAATTTGAAACTCATTTTTGAATCGTTCGACCTTGAAAACAACTTGTACCTTTATTATTGACTCATTTGAATATGGAAACAACTTGTAAACTCTTGTAGGACCATTCTTAGCTCTTTTGAACAAGAAAAAAATTCGTTACAATTTGAGGCTCATTCTTGACCCGTTCGAACTTGGAAACATCTAGTAGCATCATTGTGGGCTCGTTTGAACATGGAAACAAGTTGTAAACTATGGTAGGACAATTCTTAGCTCTTTTGAACAAGAAAACAATTTGTCACAATTTGAGGCTCATTCTTGACTCGTTCGAACTTGGAAACATCTTGTAGCTTCATTGTGGGCTCGTTTGAACATGGAAACAATTCGTAACTCTGGTAGGACAATTCATAGCTCTTTTGAACCAGAAAACAATTCGTAACAATTTGAGACTCATTCTTGAATCGTTCGAACTTGAAAACAAATTGTAGCTTCATTGTAGACTCGTTTGAACAAGGAAACAACTTGAAAACTCTTGTAGGACCATTCTTAGCTCTTTTGAACAAGAAAACAATTTATAACAATTTGAGACTCATTCTTGAATCGTTCGAACTTGAAAACAACTTGTACCTTCATTATTGACTCGTTTGAAGATGGAAAAAACTTGAAAACTCTTGTAGGACCATTCTTAGCTCTTTTTAATAACAAAACAATATGTAACAATTTGAAACTCATTCTTGAATCGTTCGACCTTGAAAATAACTTGTACCTTCATTATTGACTCGTTTGAACATGGAAACAACTTGTAAACTCTTGTAGGACCATTCTTAGCTCTTTTGAACAAGAAAAAAATTCGTAAGAATTTGAGACTCATTTTTGGCTCGTTCGAACTTGGAAACAACATGTAGCTTCATTGTTGACTCGTTTGAACATGGAAACAACTTGAAAACTCTTGTAGGACCATTCTTAGCTCTTCTGAACAAGAAAACAATTTGTAACAATTTGAGACTCATTCTTGAATCGTTCGACCTTGAAACCAACTTGTACCTTCATTATTGACTCGTTTGAAGATGGAAACAACTTGTAAACTCTTGTGGGACCATTCTTAGCTCTTTTTAATAACAAAACAATATGTAACAATTTGAAACTCATTCTTGAATCGTTCGACCTTGAAAACAACTTGTACTTTCATTATTGACTCGTTTGAACATGAAAACAACTTGTAAACTCTTGTAGGTCCATTTTTAGCTCTTTTGAACATGAAAAAAATTCGTTATAATTTGAGGCTCATTCTTGACTCGTTTGAACTTGGAAACATCTTGTAGCTTCATTGTGGGCTCGTTTGAACATGGAAACAAGTTGTAAACTCTTGTAGGACAATTCTTAGCTCTTTTGAACAAGAAAACAAATCATAACAATTTGAGGATCATTCTTGACTCGTTCGAACTTGGAAACAACTTGTAGCTTCATTGTTGACTCGTTTAAACATGGAAACAACTTGAAAACTCTTGTAGGACCATTCTTAGCTCTTTTGAACAAGAAAACAATTCGTAACAATTTGAGGCTCATTCTTGACTCGTTCGAACTTGGAAACAACTTGTAGCTTCATTGTTGACTCGTTCGAACATGGAAACAACTTGAAAACTCTTGTGGGACCATTCTTAGCTCTTTTGAACAAGCAAACAATTTGTAACAATTTGAGACTCATTCTTGAATCGTTTGAACTTGAAAACAACTTGTAAGTTCATTATTGACTCGTTTGAACATGGAAACAACTTGTAAACTCTTGTAGGACCATTCTTAGCTCTTTTGAACAAGAAAACAATTCGTAACAATTTGAGGCTCATTCTTGACTCGTTCGAACTTGGAAACAACTTGTAGCTTCATTGTAGACTCGTTTGAACAAGGAAACAACTTGAAAACTCTTGTAGGACCATTCTTAGCTCTTTTGAATAAGAAAACAATTTATAACAATTTGAGACTCATTCTTGAATTGTTCGAACTTGAAAACAACTTGTAACTTCATTATTGACTCGTTTGAACATGGAAACAACTTGTAAACTCTTGTAGGACCATTCTTAGCTCTTTTGAACAAGAAAACAATTCGTAACAATTTGAGACTCAATCTTGACTCATTCGTACTTGGAAACAACTTGTAGCTTCATTGTTGACTCGTTTGAACATGGAAACAACTTGAAAACTCTTGTAGGACCATTCTTAGCTCTTTTGAACAAGAAAACAATTTGTAACTATTTGGGACTCATTCTTTACTCGTTTGAACTTAAAAACAACTTGTAACTTCATTATTGTCTCGTTTGAACATGGAAACATCTTGTAAACTTTTCTAAGACCATTCTTAGCTCTTTTGAACAAGAAAACAAATCGTAACAATTTGAGGCTCGTTCTTGACTTGTTCGAACTTGGAAACAACATGTAGCTTCATTGTTGACTCGTTTGAACATGGAAACAACTTGAAAACTCCTGTAGGACTATTCTTAGCTCTTTTGAACAAGAAAACAAATCATAACAATTTGAGGATCATTCTTGACTCGTTCGAACTTGGAAACAACTTGTAGCTTCATTATTGACTCATTTAAAATGGAAACAACTTGTAAACTCTTGTGGGACCATTCTTAGCTCTTTTTAATAACAAAACAATATGTAACAATTTGAAACTCATTTTTGAATCGTTCGACCTTGAAAACAACTTGTACCTTTATTATTGACTCATTTGAATATGGAAACAACTTGTAAACTCTTGTAGGACCATTCTTAGCTCTTTTGAACAAGAAAAAAATTCGTTACAATTTGAGGCTCATTCTTGACCCGTTCGAACTTGGAAACATCTAGTAGCATCATTGTGGGCTCGTTTGAACATGGAAACAAGTTGTAAACTCTGGTAGGACAATTCTTAGCTCTTTTGAACAAGAAAACAATTTGTCACAATTTGAGGCTCATTCTTGACTCGTTCGAACTTGGAAACATCTTGTAGCTTCATTGTGGGCTCGTTTGAACATGGAAACAATTCGTAACTCTGGTAGGACAATTCTTAGCTCTTTTGAACCAGAAAACAATTCGTAACAATTTGAGACTCATTCTTGAATCGTTCGAACTTGAAAACAAATTGTAGCTTCATTGTAGACTCGTTTGAACAAGGAAACAACTTGAAAACTCTTGTAGGACCATTCTTAGCTCTTTTGAACAAGAAAACAATTTATAACAATTTGAGACTTATTCTTGAATCGTTCGAACTTGAAAACAACTTGTACCTTCATTATTGACTCGTTGGAAGATGGAAACAACTTGAAAACTCTTGTAGGACCATTCTTAGCTCTTTTTAATAACAAAACAATATGTAACAATTTGAAACTCATTCTTGAATCGTTCGACCTTGAAAACAACTTGTACCTTCATTATTGACTCGTTTGAACATGGAAACAACTTGTAAACTCTTGTAGGACCATTCTTAGCTCTTTTGAACAAGAAAAAAATTCGTAACAATTTGAGGCTCATTCTTGGCTCGTTCGAACTTGGAAACAACATGTAGCTTCATTGTTGATTCGTTTGAACATGGAAACAACTTGAAAACTCTTGTAGGACCATTCTTAGCTTTTTGAACAAGAAAACAATTTGTAACAATTTGAGACTCATTCTTGAATCGTTCGAACTTGGAAACAACTTGTACCTTCATTATTGACTCGTTTGAAGATGGAAACAACTTGAAAACTCTTGTAGGACCATTCTTAGCTCTTTTTAATAACAAAACAATATGTAACAATTTGAAACTCATTCTTGAATCGTTCGACCTTGAAAACAACTTGTACCTTCATTATTGACTCGTTTGAACATGGAAACAACTTGTAAACTCTTGTAGGACCATTCTTAGCTTTTTGAACAAGAAAAAAATTCGTTATAATTTGAGGCTCATTCTTGACTCGTTCGAACTTGGAAACATCTTGTAGCTTCATTGTGGGCTCGTTTGAACATGGAAACAAGTTGTAAACTCTTGTAGGACAATTCTTAGCTCTTTTGAACAAGAAAAAAATTCGTTACAATTTGAGGCTCATTCTTGACTCGTTCGAACTTGGTAGCATCTTGTAGCTTCATTGTGGGCTCGTTTGAACATGGAAACAAGTTGTAAACTCTTGTAGGACAATTCTTAGCTCTTTTGAACAAGAAAACAAATCATAACAATTTGAGGCTCATTCTTGACTCGTTCGAACTTGGAAACAACTTGTAGCTTTATTGTTGACTCGTTTAAACATGGAAACAACTTGAAAACTCTTGTAGGACCATTCTTAGCTCTTTTGAACAAGAAAACAATTCGTAACAATTTGAGACTCATTCTTGACTTGTTCGAACTTGGAAACAACTTGTAGCTTCATTGTTGACTCGTTCGAACATGGAAACAACTTGAAAACTCTTGTAGGACCATTCTTAGCTCTTCTGAACAAGAAAACAATTTGTAACAATTTGTGACTCATTCTTGAATCGTTCGACCTTGAAACCAACTTGTACTTTCATTATTAACTCGTTTGAACATGGAAACAACTTGTAAACTCTTGTAGGACCATTCTTAGCTCTTTTGAACAAGAAAACAATTCGTAACAATTTGAGGCTCATTCTTGACTCGTTCGAACTTGGAAACAACTTGTAGCTTCATTGTAGACTTGTTTGAACAAGGAAACAACTTGAAAACTCTTGTAGGACCATTCTTAGCTCTTTTGAACAAGAAAACAATTTATAACAATTTGAGACTCATTCTTGAATCGTTCGAACTTGAAAACAACTTGTAACTTCATTATTGACTCGTTTGAACATGGAAACAACTTGTAAACTCTTCTAGGACCATTCTTAGCTCTTTTGAACCAGAAAACAATTCGTAACAATTTGAGACTCAATCTTGACTCATTCGTACTTGGAAACAACTATTAGCTTCATTGTTGAATCGTTTCAACATGGAAACAACTTGAAAACTCCCGTAGGACTATTTTTAGCTCTTTTGAACAAGAAAACAATTCGTAACAATTTGAGGCTCATTCTTGGCTCGTTCGAACTTGGAAACAACTTGTAGCTTCATTGTAGACTCGTTTGAACAAGGAAACAACTTGAAAACTCTTGTAGGACCATTCTTAGCTCTTTTGAACAAGAAAACAATTTATAACAATTTGAGACTCATTCTTGAATTGTTCGAACTTGAAAACAACTTGTAACTTCATTATTGACTCGTTTGAACATGGAAACAACTTGTAAACTCTTGTAGGACCATTCTTAGCTCTTTTGAACAAGAAAACAATTCGTAACAATTTGAGACTCAATCTTGACTCATTCGTACTTGGAAACAACTTGTAGCTTCATTGTTGACTCGTTTGAACATGGAAATAACTTGAAAACTCTTGTAGGACCATTCTTAGCTCTTTTGAACAAGAAAACAATTTGTAACTATTTGTGACTCATTCTTTACTCGTTTGAACTTAAAAACAACTTGTAACTTCATTATTGACTCGTTTGAACATGGAAACAACTTGTAAACTTTTCTAAGACCATTCTTAGCTCTTTTGAACAAGAAAACAAATCGTAACAATTTGAGGCTCGTTCTTGACTTGTTCGAACTTGGAAACAACATGTAGCTTCATTGTTGACTCGTTTGAACATGGAAACAACTTGAAAACTCCTGTAGGACTATTCTTAGCTCTTTTGAACAAGAAAACAAATCATAACAATTTGAGGATCATTCTTGACTCGTTCGAACTTGGAAACAACTTGTAGCTTCATTATTGACTCATTTGAAGATGGAAACAACTTGTAAACTCTTGTGGGACCATTCTTAGCTCTTTTTAATAACAAAACAATATGTAACAATTTGAAACTCATTTTTGAATCGTTCGACCTTGAAAACAACTTGTACCTTTATTATTGACTCATTTGAATATGGAAACAACTTGTAAACTCTTGTAGGACCATTCTTAGCTCTTTTGAACAAGACAAAAATTCGTTACAATTTGAGGCTCATTCTTGACCCGTTCGAACTTGGAAACATCTAGTAGCATCATTGTGGGCTCGTTTGAACATGGAAACAAGTTGTACACTCTGGTAGGACAATTCTTAGCTCTTTTGAACAAGAAAACAATTTGTCACAATTTGAGGCTCATTCTTGACTCGTTCGAACTTGGAAACATCTTGTAGCTTCATTGTGGGCTCGTTTGAACATGGAAACAATTCGTAACTCTGGTAGGACAATTCTTAGCTCTTTTGAACCAGAAAACAATTCGTAACAATTTGAGACTCATTCTTGAATCGTTCGAACTTGAAAACAAATTGTAGCTTCATTGTAGACTCGTTTGAACAAGGAAACAACATGAAAACTCTTGTAGGACCATTCTTAGCTCTTTTGAACAAGAAAACAATTTATAACAATTTGAGACTCATTCTTGAATCGTTCGAACTTGAAAACAACTTGTACCTTCATTATTGACTCGTTTGAAGATGGAAACAACTTGAAAACTCTTGTAGGACCATTCTTAGCTCTTTTTAATAACAAAACAATATGTAACAATTTGAAACTCATTCTTGAATCGTTCGACCTTGAAAACAACTTGTACCTTCATTATTGACTCGTTTGAACATGGAAACAACTTGTAAACTCTTGTAGGACCATTCTTAGCTTTTTTGAACAAGAAAAAAATTCGTAACAATTTGAGGCTCATTCTTGGCTCGTTCGAACTTGGAAACAACATGTAGCTTCATTGTTGATTCGTTTGAACATGGAAACAACTTGAAAACTCATGTAGGACCATTCTTAGCTTTTTGAACAAGAAAACAATTTGTAACAATTTGAGACTCATTCTTGAATCGTTCGACCTTGAAACCAACTTGTACCTTCATTATTGACTCGTTTAAAGATGGAAACAACTTGTAAACTCTTGTCGGACCATTCTTAGCTCTTTTTAATAACAAAAACAATATGTAACAATTTGACACTCATTCTTGAATCGTTCGAACTTGGAAATAACTTGTGCCTTCATTGTGGGCTCGTTTGAACATGGAAACAACTTGTAAACTCTTGTAGGACAATTCTCAGCTCTTTTGAACAAGAAAACAATTTGTCACAATTTGAGACTCATTCTTGAATCGTTCGAACTTGAAAACAACTTGTAACTTCATTATTGACTCGTTTGAACTTGGAAACAACTTGTAAACTCTTGTAGGACCCTTCTTAGCTCTTTTGAACAAGAAAACAATTCGTTACAATTTGAGGCTCATTCTTGACTCGTTCGAACATGGAAACAACTTGAAACCTCCTGTAGGACTATACTTAGCTCTTTTGAACAAGAAAACAAATCGTAACAATTTGAGGCTCATTCTTGACTCGTTCGAACTTGGAAACAAGTTGTAGCTTCATTGTTGAATCGTTTGAACATGGAAACAACTTGAAAACTCCTGTAGGACTATTCTTAGATCTTTTGAACAAGAAAACAATTCGTAACAATTTGAGGCTCATTCTTGGCTCGTTTGAACTTGGAAACAACATGTAGCTTCATTGTTGACTCGTTTGAACATGGAAACAACTTGAAAACTCTTGTAGGACCATTCTTAGCTCTTTTGAATAAGAAAACAATTTGTAACAATTTGAGACTCATTCTTGAATCGTTCGACCTTGAAAACATCTTGTACCTTCATTATTGACTCATTTGAAGATGGAAACAACTTGTAAACTCTTGTGGGACCATTCTTAGCTCTTTTTAATAACAAAACAATAAGTAACAATTTGAAACTCATTCTTGAATCGTTCGACTTTGAAAACAACTTGTACCTTCATTATTGACTCGTTTGAACATGGACACAACTTGTAAACTCTTGTAGGACCATTCTTAGCTCTTTTGAACAAGAAAAAAATTCGTTACAATTTGAGGCTCATTCTTGACTCGTTCGAACTTGGAAACATCTAGTAGCTTCATTGTGGGCTCGTTTGAACATGGAAACAAGTTGTAAACTCTGGTAGGACAATTCTTAGCTCTTTTGAACAAGAAAACAATTTGTCACAATTTGAGACTCATTCTTGAATTGTTCGAACTTGAAAATAACTTGTAACTTCATTATTGAGTCGTTTGAACATGGAAACAACTTGTAAACTCATGTAGGACCATTCTTAGCTCTTTTGAACAATAAAACAATTCGTAACAATTTGAGGCTCATTCTAGACTCGTTCGAACTTGGAAACAACTTGTAGCTTCATTGTTGAATCGTTTCAACATGGAAACAACATGAAAACTCCTGTATGACTATTCTTAGCTCTTTTGAACAAGAAAACAATTCGTAACAATTTGAGGCTCATTCTTGGCTCGTTCGAACTTGGAAACAACATGTAGCTTCATTGTTGACTCGTTTGAACATGGAAACAACTTGTAACCTCTTGTGGGACCATTCTTAGCTCTTTTTAATAACAAAACAATATGTAACAATTTGAAACTCATTCTTGAATCGTTCGACCTTGAAAACAACTTGTACCTTCATTATTGACTCGTTTGAACATGGAAACAACTTGTAAAATCTTGTACGACCATTCTTAGGTCTTTTGAACAAGAAAAAAAATCGTTCAAATTTGAGGCTCATTCTTGACTCGTTCGAACTTGGAAACATCTTGTAGCTTCATTGTGGGCTCGTTTGAACATGAAAACAAGTTGTAAACTCTTGTAGGACAATTCTTAGCTCTTTTGAACAAGAAAACAAATCATAACAATTTGAGGCTCATTCTTGACTCGTTCGAACTTGGAAACAACTTGTAGCTTCATTGTTGACTCGTTTAAACATGGAAACAATTTGAAAACTCTTGTAGGACCATTCTTAGCTCTTTTGAACAAGAAAACAATTCGTAACAATTTGAGGCACATTCTTGACTCGTTCGAACTTGGAAACAACTTGTAAACTCTTGTATGACCATTCTTAGCTCTTTTGAACAAGAAAACAATTCGTTACAATTTGAGGCTCATTCTTGACTCGTTCGAACATGGAAACAACTTGAAAACTCCAGTAGGACTATTCTTAGCTCTTTTGAACAAGAAAACAAATCGTAATAATTTGAGGCTCATTCTTGACTCGTTCGAACTTGAAAACAACTTGTAGCTTCATTGTTGACTCGTTTGAACATGGAAACAACTTGTAAACTCCTGTAGGACTATTCTTAGCTCTTTTGAACAAGAAAACAATTCGTAACAATTTGATGCTCATTCTTGGCTCGTTCGAACTTGGAAACAACATGTAGCTTCATTGTTGACTCGTTTGAACATGGAAACAACTTGTAAACTCTTGTAGGACCATTCTTATCTCTTTTGAACAAGAAAACAATTTGTAACAATTTGAGACTCATTCTTGAATCGTTCGACCTTGAAACTAACTTGTACCTTCATTATTGACTCGTTTGAAGATGGAAACAACTTGTAAACTCTTGTCGGACCATTCTTAGCTCTTTTTAATAACAAAACAATATGTAACAATTTGACACTCATTCTTGAATCGTTCGAACTTGGAAACAACTTGTAGCTTTATTGTTGAATCGTTTGAACATGGAAACAACTTATAAACTCTTCTAGGACCCTTCTTAACTCTTTTGAACAAGAAAACAAATCGTAACAATTTGAGGCTCATTCTTGACTCGTTCGAACTTGAAAACAACTTGTAGCTTCATTGTTGACTCGTTTGAACATGGAAACAACTTGTAAACTCCTGTAGGACTATTCTTAGCTCTTTTGAACAAGAAAACAATTCGAAACAATTTGATGCTCATTCTTGGCTCGTTCGAACTTGGAAACAACATGTAGCTTCATTGTTGACTCGTTTGAACATGGAAACAACTTGTAAACTCCTGTAGGACTATTCTTAGCTCTTTTGAACAAGAAAACAATTCGTAACAATTTGATGCTCATTCTTGGCTCGTTCGAACTTGGAAACAACATGTAGCTTCATTGTTGACTCGTTTGAACATGGAAACAACTTGTAAACTCTTGTAGGACCATTCTTATCTCTTTTGAACAAGAAAACAATTTGTAACAATTTGAGACTCATTCTTGAATCGTTCGACCTTGAAACTAACTTGTACCTTCATTATTGACTCGTTTGAAGATGGAAACAACTTGTAAACTCTTGTCGGACCATTCTTAGCTCTTTTTAATAACAAAACAATATGTAACAATTTGACACTCATTCTTGAATCGTTCGAACTTGGAAACAACTTGTAGCTTCATTGTTGAATCGTTTGAACATGGAAACAACTTATAAACTCTTCTAGGACCCTTCTTAACTCTTTTGAACAAGAAAACAAATCGTAACAATTTGAGGCTCATTCTTTACTCGTTCGAACTTGAAAACAACTTGTAACTTCATTATTGACTCGTTTGAACATGGAAACAACTTATAAACTCTTCTAGGACCCTTCTTAACTCTTTTGAACAAGAAAACAAATCGTAATAATTTGAGGCTCATTCTTGACTCGTTCGAACTTGGAAACAACTTGTAGCTTCATTGTTGACTCGTTTGAACATGGAAATAACTTGAAAACTCTTGTAGGACCATTCTTAGCTCTTTTGAACAAGAAAAAAATTCGTAACAATTTGAGGCTCATTCTTGACTCATTCGAACCTAGAAACAACTTGTAGCTTCATTGTTGACTCGTTCGAATATGGGAACAACTTGAAAACAACTTGAAAACTCTTGTAGGACCATTCTTAGCTCTTTTGAACATGAAAACAATTTGTAACAATTTGAGACTCATTCTTGAATCGTTTGAACTTTAAAACAACTTGTAACTTCATTATTGACTCGTTTGAACATGGAAACAACTTGTAAACTCTTGTAGGACCATTCTTAGCTCTTTTGAACAAGAAAACAATTTGTAACAAATTGTGACTCATTCTTTACTCGTACGAACTTAAAAACAACTTGTAACTTTATTACTGACTCGTTTGAACATGGAAACAACTTATAAACTCTTCTAAGACCATTCTTAGCTCTTTTGAACAAGAAAACAAATCGTAACAATTTGAGGCTCATTCTTGACTCGTTCGAACTTGTAAACAACTTGTAGCTTCATTGTAGACTCGTTTGAACAAGGAAACAACTTGAAAACTCTTGTAGGACCATTCTTAGCTCTTTTGAACAAGAAAACAATTTATAACTATTTGATACTCATTCTTGAATCGTTCAAACTTGAAAACAACTTGTAACTTTATTATTGACTCGTTTGAACATGGAAACAACTTGTAAACTCTTGTCGGACCATTCTTAGCTCTTTTTAATAACAAAACAATATGTAACAATTTGACACTCATTCTTGAATCGTTCGAACTTGGAAATAACTTGTGCCTTCATTGTGGGCTCGTTTGAACATGGAAACAACTTGTAAACTCTTGTAGGACAATTCTCAGCTCTTTTGAACAAGAAAACAATTTGTCACAATTTGAGACTCATTCTTGAATCGTTCGAACTTGAAAACAACTTGTAACTTCATTATTGACTCGTTTGAACTTGGAAACAACTTGTAAACTCTTGTAGGACCCTTCTTAGCTCTTTTGAACAAGAAAACAATTCGTTACAATTTGAGGCTCATTCTTGACTCGTTCGAACATGGAAACAACTTGAAACCTCCTGTAGGACTATTCTTAGCTCTTTTGAACAAGAAAACAAATCGTAACAATTTGAGGCTCATTCTTGACTCGTTCGAACTTGGAAACAAGTTGTAGCTTCATTGTTAAATCGTTTGAACATGGAAACAACTTGAAAACTCCTGTAGGACTATTCTTAGATCTTTTGAACAAGAAAACAATTCGTAACAATTTGAGGCTCATTCTTGGCTCGTTTGAACTTGGAAACAACATGTAGCTTCATTGTTGACTCGTTTGAACATGGAAACAACTTGAAAACTCTTGTAGGACCATTCTTAGCTCTTTTGAATAAGAAAACAATTTGTAACAATTTGAGACTCATTCTTGAATCGTTCGACCTTGAAAACATCTTGTACCTTCATTATTGACTCATTTGAAGATGGAAACAACTTGTAAACTCTTGTGGGACCATTCTTAGCTCTTTTTAATAACAAAACAATAAGTAACAATTTGAAACTCATTCTTGAATCGTTCGACTTTGAAAACAACTTGTACCTTCATTATTGACTCGTTTGAACATGGACACAACTTGTAAACTCTTGTAGGACCATTCTTAGCTCTTTTGAACAAGAAAAAAATTCGTTACAATTTGAGGCTCATTCTTGACTCGTTCGAACTTGGAAACATCTAGTAGCTTCATTGTGGGCTCGTTTGAACATGGAAACAAGTTGTAAACTCTGGTAGGACAATTCTTAGCTCTTTTGAACAAGAAAACAATTTGTCACAATTTGAGACTCATTCTTGAATTGTTCGAACTTGAAAATAACTTGTAACTTCATTATTGAGTCGTTTGAACATGGAAACAACTTGTAAACTCATGTAGGACCATTCTTAGCTCTTTTGAACAATAAAACAATTCGTAACAATTTGAGGCTCATTCTAGACTCGTTCGAACTTGGAAACAACTTGTAGCTTCATTGTTGAATCGTTTCAACATGGAAACAACATGAAAACTCCTGTATGACTATTCTTAGCTCTTTTGAACAAGAAAACAATTCGTAACAATTTGAGGCTCATTCTTGGCTCGTTCGAACTTGGAAACAACATGTAGCTTCATTGTTGACTCGTTTGAACATGGAAACAACTTGTAACCTCTTGTGGGACCATTCTTAGCTCTTTTTAATAACAAAACAATATGTAACAATTTGAAACTCATTCTTGAATCGTTCGACCTTGAAAACAACTTGTACCTTCATTATTGACTCGTTTGAACATGGAAACAACTTGTAAAATCTTGTACGACCATTCTTAGGTCTTTTGAACAAGAAAAAAATTCGTTCAAATTTGAGGCTCATTCTTGACTCGTTCGAACTTGGAAACATCTTGTAGCTTCATTGTGGGCTCGTTTGAACATGAAAACAAGTTGTAAACTCTTGTAGGACAATTCTTAGCTCTTTTGAACAAGAAAACAAATCATAACAATTTGAGGCTCATTCTTGACTCGTTCGAACTTGGAAACAACTTGTAGCTTCATTGTTGACTCGTTTAAACATGGAAACAATTTGAAAACTCTTGTAGGACCATTCTTAGCTCTTTTGAACAATAAAACAATTCGTAACAATTTGAGGCACATTCTTGACTCGTTCGAACTTGGAAACAACTTGTAGCTTCATTGTTGAATCGTTTGAACATGGAAACAACTTGTAAACTCTTGTATGACCATTCTTAGCTCTTTTGAACAAGAAAACAATTCGTTACAATTTGAGGCTCATTCTTGACTCGTTCGAACATGGAAACAACTTGAAAAGTCCAGTAGGACTATTCTTAGCTCTTTTGAACAAGAAAACAAATCGTAATAATTTGAGGCTCATTCTTGACTCGTTCGAACTTGAAAACAACTTGTAGCTTCATTGTTGACTCGTTTGAACATGGAAACAACTTGTAAACTCCTGTAGGACTATTCTTAGCTCTTTTGAACAAGAAAACAATTCGTAACAATTTGATGCTCATTCTTGGCTCGTTCGAACTTGGAAACAACATGTAGCTTCATTGTTGACTCGTTTGAACATGGAAACAACTTGTAAACTCTTGTAGGACCATTCTTATCTCTTTTGAACAAGAAAACAATTTGTAACAATTTGAGACTCATTCTTGAATCGTTCGACCTTGAAACTAACTTGTACCTTCATTATTGACTCGTTTGAAGATGGAAACAACTTGTAAACTCTTGTCGGACCATTCTTAGCTCTTTTTAATAACAAAACAATATGTAACAATTTGACACTCATTCTTGAATCGTTCGAACTTGGAAACAACTTGTAGCTTCATTGTTGAATCGTTTGAACATGGAAACAACTTATAAACTCTTCTAGGACCCTTCTTAACTCTTTTGAACAAGAAAACAAATCGTAACAATTTGAGGCTCATTCTTTACTCGTTCGAACTTGAAAACAACTTGTAACTTCATTATTGACTCGTTTGAACATGGAAACAACTTATAAACTCTTCTAGGACCCTTCTTAACTCTTTTGAACAAGAAAACAAATCGTAATAATTTGAGGCTCATTCTTGACTCGTTCGAACTTGGAAACAACTTGTAGCTTCATTGTTGACTCGTTTGAACATGGAAATAACTTGAAAACTCTTGTAGGACCATTCTTAGCTCTTTTGAACAAGAAAAAAATTCGTAACAATTTGAGGCTCATTCTTGACTCATTCGAACCTAGAAACAACTTGTAGCTTCATTGTTGACTCGTTCGAATATTGGAACAACTTGAAAACAACTTGAAAACTCTTGTAGGACCATTCTTAGCTCTTTTGAACAAGAAAAAAATTCGTAACAATTTGAGGCTCATTCTTGACTCATTCGAACCTAGAAACAACTTGTAGCTTCATTGTTGACTCGTTCGAATATTGGAACAACTTGAAAACAACTTGAAAACTCTTGTAGGACCATTCTTAGCTCTTTTGAACATGAAAACAATTTGTAACAATTTGAGACTCATTCTTGAATCGTTTGAACTTTAAAACAACTTGTAACTTCATTATTGACTCGTTTGAACATGGAAACAACTTATAAACTCTTCTAGGACCCTTCTTAACTCTTTTGAACAAGAAAACAAATCGTAATAATTTGAGGCTCATTCTTGACTCGTTCGAACTTGGAAACAACTTGTAGCTTCATTGTTGACTCGTTTGAACATGGAAATAACTTGAAAACTCTTGTAGGACCATTCTTAGCTCTTTTGAACAAGAAAAAAATTCGTAACAATTTGAGGCTCATTCTTGACTCATTCGAACCTAGAAACAACTTGTAGCTTCATTGTTGACTCGTTCGAATATGGGAACAACTTGAAAACAACTTGAAAACTCTTGTAGGACCATTCTTAGCTCTTTTAAACATGAAAACAATTTGTAACAATTTGAGACTCATTCTTGAATCGTTTGAACTTTAAAACAACTTGTAACTTCATTATTGACTCGTTTGAACATGGAAACAACTTGTAAACTCTTGTAGGACCATTCTTAGCTCTTTTGAACAAGAAAACAATTTGTAACAAATTGTGACTCATTCTTTACTCGTACGAACTTAAAAACAACTTGTAACTTTATTACTGACTCGTTTGAACATGGAAACAACTTATAAACTCTTCTAAGACCATTCTTAGCTCTTTTGAACAAGAAAACAAATCGTAACAATTTGAGGCTCATTCTTGACTCGTTCGAACTTGTAAACAACTTGTAGCTTCATTGTAGACTCGTTTGAACAAGGAAACAACTTGAAAACTCTTGTAGGACCATTCTTAGCTCTTTTGAACAAGAAAACAATTTATAACTATTTGATACTCATTCTTGAATCGTTCAAACTTGAAAACAACTTGTAACTTTATTATTGACTCGTTTGAACATGGAAACAACTTGTAAACTCTTGTCGGACCATTCTTAGCTCTTTTTAATAACAAAACAATATGTAACAATTTGACACTCATTCTTGAATCGTTCGAACTTGGAAATAACTTGTGCCTTCATTGTGGGCTCGTTTGAACATGGAAACAACTTGTAAACTCTTGTAGGACAATTCTCAGCTCTTTTGAACAAGAAAACAATTTGTCACAATTTGAGACTCATTCTTGAATCGTTCGAACTTGAAAACAACTTGTAACTTCATTATTGACTCGTTTGAACTTGGAAACAACTTGTAAACTCTTGTAGGACCCTTCTTAGCTCTTTTGAACAAGAAAACAATTCGTTACAATTTGAGGCTCATTCTTGACTCGTTCGAACATGGAAACAACTTGAAAATTCCTGTAGGACTATTCTTAGCTCTTTTGAACAAGAAAACAAATCGTAACAATTTGAGGCTCATTCTTGACTCGTTCGAACTTGGAAACAAGTTGTAGCTTCATTGTTAAATCGTTTGAACATGGAAACAACTTGAAAACTCCTGTAGGACTATTCTTAGATCTTTTGAACAAGAAAACAATTCGTAACAATTTGAGGCTCATTCTTGGCTCGTTTGAACTTGGAAACAACATGTAGCTTCATTGTTGACTCGTTTGAACATGGAAACAACTTGAAAACTCTTGTAGGACCATTCTTAGCTCTTTTGAATAAGAAAACAATTTGTAACAATTTGAGACTCATTCTTGAATCGTTCGACCTTGAAAACATCTTGTACCTTCATTATTGACTCATTTGAAGATGGAAACAACTTGTAAACTCTTGTGGGACCATTCTTAGCTCTTTTTAATAACAAAACAATAAGTAACAATTTGAAACTCATTCTTGAATCGTTCGACTTTGAAAACAACTTGTACCTTCATTATTGACTCGTTTGAACATGGACACAACTTGTAAACTCTTGTAGGACCATTCTTAGCTCTTTTGAACAAGAAAAAAATTCGTTACAATTTGAGGCTCATTCTTGACTCGTTCGAACTTGGAAACATCTAGTAGCTTCATTGTGGGCTCGTTTGAACATGGAAACAAGTTGTAAACTCTGGTAGGACAATTCTTAGCTCTTTTGAACAAGAAAACAATTTGTCACAATTTGAGACTCATTCTTGAATTGTTCGAACTTGAAAATAACTTGTAACTTCATTATTGAGTCGTTTGAACATGGAAACAACTTGTAAACTCATGTAGGACCATTCTTAGCTCTTTTGAACAATAAAACAATTCGTAACAATTTGAGGCTCATTCTAGACTCGTTCGAACTTGGAAACAACTTGTAGCTTCATTGTTGAATCGTTTCAACATGGAAACAACATGAAAACTCCTGTATGACTATTCTTAGCTCTTTTGAACAAGAAAACAATTCGTAACAATTTGAGGCTCATTCTTGGCTCGTTCGAACTTGGAAACAACATGTAGCTTCATTGTTGACTCGTTTGAACATGGAAACAACTTGCAACCTCTTGTGGGACCATTCTTAGCTCTTTTTAATAACAAAACAATATGTAACAATTTGAAACTCATTCTTGAATCGTTCGACCTTGAAAACAACTTGTACCTTCATTATTGACTCGTTTGAACATGGAAACAACTTGTAAAATCTTGTACGACCATTCTTAGGTCTTTTGAACAAGAAAAAAATTCGTTCAAATTTGAGGCTCATTCTTGACTCGTTCGAACTTGGAAACATCTTGTAGCTTCATTGTGGGCTCGTTTGAACATGAAAACAAGTTGTAAACTCTTGTAGGACAATTCTTAGCTCTTTTGAACAAGAAAACAAATCATAACAATTTGAGGCTCATTCTTGACTCGTTCGAACTTGGAAACAACTTGTAGCTTCATTGTTGACTCGTTTAAACATGGAAACAATTTGAAAACTCTTGTAGGACCATTCTTAGCTCTTTTGAACAATAAAACAATTCGTAACAATTTGAGGCACATTCTTGACTCGTTCGAACTTGGAAACAACTTGTAGCTTCATTGTTGAATCGTTTGAACATGGAAACAACTTGTAAACTCTTGTATGACCATTCTTAGCTCTTTTGAACAAGAAAACAATTCGTTACAATTTGAGGCTCATTCTTGACTCGTTCGAACATGGAAACAACTTGAAAACTCCAGTAGGACTATTCTTAGCTCTTTTGAACAAGAAAACAAATCGTAATAATTTGAGGCTCATTCTTGACTCGTTCGAACTTGAAAACAACTTGTAGCTTCATTGTTGACTCGTTTGAACATGGAAACAACTTGTAAACTCCTGTAGGACTATTCTTAGCTCTTTTGAACAAGAAAACAATTCGTAACAATTTGATGCTCATTCTTGGCTCGTTCGAACTTGGAAACAACATGTAGCTTCATTGTTGACTCGTTTGAACATGGAAACAACTTGTAAACTCTTGTAGGACCATTCTTATCTCTTTTGAACAAGAAAACAATTTGTAACAATTTGAGACTCATTCTTGAATCGTTCGACCTTGAAACTAACTTGTACCTTCATTATTGACTCGTTTGAAGATGGAAACAACTTGTAAACTCTTGTCGGACCATTCTTAGCTCTTTTTAATAACAAAACAATATGTAACAATTTGACACTCATTCTTGAATCGTTCGAACTTTGAAACAACTTGTAGCTTCATTGTTGAATCGTTTGAACATGGAAACAACTTATAAACTCTTCTAGGACCCTTCTTAACTCTTTCGAACAAGAAAACAAATCGTAACAATTTGAGGCTCATTCTTTACTCGTTCGAACTTGAAAACAACTTGTAACTTCATTATTGACTCGTTTGAACATGGAAACAACTTATAAACTCTTCTAGGACCCTTCTTAACTCTTTTGAACAAGAAAACAAATCGTAATAATTTGAGGCTCATTCTTGACTCGTTCGAACTTGGAAACAACTTGTAGCTTCATTGTTGACTCGTTTGAACATGGAAATAACTTGAAAACTCTTGTAGGACCATTCTTAGCTCTTTTGAACAAGAAAAAAATTCGTAACAATTTGAGGCTCATTCTTGACTCATTCGAACCTAGAAACAACTTGTAGCTTCATTGTTGACTCGTTCGAATATTGGAACAACTTGAAAACAACTTGAAAACTCTTGTAGGACCATTCTTAGCTCTTTTGAACAAGAAAAAAATTCGTAACAATTTGAGGCTCATTCTTGACTCATTCGAACCTAGAAACAACTTGTAGCTTCATTGTTGACTCGTTCGAATATTGGAACAACTTGAAAACAACTTGAAAACTCTTGTAGGACCATTCTTAGCTCTTTTGAACATGAAAACAATTTGTAACAATTTGAGACTCATTCTTGAATCGTTTGAACTTTAAAACAACTTGTAACTTCATTATTGACTCGTTTGAACATGGAAACAACTTGTAAACTCTTGTAGGACCATTCTTAGCTCTTTTGAACAAGAAAACAATTTGTAACAAATTGTGACTCATTCTTTACTCGTACGAACTTAAAAACAACTTGTAACTTTATTACTGACTCGTTTGAACATGGAAACAACTTATAAACTCTTCTAAGACCATTCTTAGCTCTTTTGAACAAGAAAACAAATCGTAACAATTTGAGGCTCATTCTTGACTCGTTCGAACTTGTAAACAACTTGTAGCTTCATTGTAGACTCGTTTGAACAAGGAAACAACTTGAAAACTCTTGTAGGACCATTCTTAGCTCTTTTGAACAAGAAAACAATTTATAACTATTTGATACTCATTCTTGAATCGTTCAAACTTGAAAACAACTTGTAACTTTATTATTGACTCGTTTGAACATGGAAACAACTTGTAAACTCTTCTAGGACCATTCTTAGCTCTTTTGAACAAGAAAACAATTCGTAACAATTTGAGGCTCATTCTTGACTCATTCGAACCTAGAAACAACTTGTAGCTTCATTGTTGACTCGTTTGAAATGGAAACAACTTGAAAACTCTTGTAGGACCATTCTTAGCTCTTTTGAACAAGAAAACAATTTATAACAATTTGAGACTCATTCTTGAATCGTTCCAACTTGAAAACAACTTGTAACTTCATTATTGACTCGTTTGAACATGGAAACAACTTGTAAACTCTTGTAGGACCATTCTTAGCTCTTTTGAACAAGAAAACAATTTGTGACTCATTCTTTACTCGTTCGAACTTAAAAACAACTTGTAACTTCATTATTGACTCGTTTGAACAAGGAAACAACTTGAAAACTCTTGTAGGACCATTCTTAGCTCTTTTGAACAAGAAAACAATTTATAACAATTTGAGACTAATTCTTGAATCGTTCGAACTTGAAAACAACTTGTAACTTCATTGTTGACTCGTTTGAACATGGAAACAACTTGTAAACTCTTGTAGGACCATACTTAGCTCTTTTGAACAAGAAAACAATTCGTAACAATTTGAGGCACATTCTTGACTCGTTCGAACTTGGAAACAACTTGTAGCTTCATTGTTGAATCGTTTGAACATGGAAACAACTTGTAAACTCTTGTATGACCATTCTTAGCTCTTTTGAACAAGAAAACAATTCGTTACAATTTGAGGCTCATTCTTGACTCGTTCGAACATGGAAACAACTTGAAAACTCCAGTAGGACTATTCTTAGCTCTTTTGAACAAGAAAACAAATCGTAATAATTTGAGGCTCATTCTTGACTCGTTCGAACTTGAAAACAACTTGTAGCTTCATTGTTGACTCGTTTGAACATGGAAACAACTTGTAAATTCCTGTAGGACTATTCTTAGCTCTTTTGAACAAGAAAACAATTCGTAACAATTTGATGCTCATTCTTGGCTCGTTCGAACTTGGAAACAACATGTAGCTTCATTGTTGACTCGTTTGAACATGGAAACAACTTGAAAACTCTTGTAGGACCATTCTTATCTCTTTTGAACAAGAAAACAATTTGTAACAATTTGAGACTCATTCTTGAATCGTTCGACCTTGAAACCAACTTGTACCTTCATTATTGACTCATTTGAAGATGGAAACAACTTGTAAACTCATGTCGGACCATTCTTAGCTCTTTTTAATAACAAAACAATATGTAACAATTTGACACTCATTCTTGAATCGTTCGAACTTGGAAATAACTTGTGCCTTCATTGTGGGCTCGTTTGAACATGGAAACAACTTGTAAACTCTTGTAGGACAATTCTCAGCTCTTTTGAACAAGAAAACAATTTGTCACAATTTGAGACTCATTCTTGAATCGTTCGAACTTGAAAACAACTTGTAACTTCATTATTGACTCGTTTGAACTTGGAAACAACTTGTAAACTCTTGTAGGACCCTTCTTAGCTCTTTTGAACAAGAAAACAATTCGTTACAATTTGAGGCTCATTCTTGACTCGTTCGAACATGGAAACAACTTGAAACCTCCTGTAGGACTATTCTTAGCTCTTTTGAACAAGAAAACAAATCGTAACAATTTGAGGCTCATTCTTGACTCGTTCGAACTTGGAAACAAGTTGTAGCTTCATTGTTGAATCGTTTGAACATGGAAACAACTTGAAAACTCCTGTAGGACTATTCTTAGATCTTTTGAACAAGAAAACAATTCGTAACAATTTGAGGCTCATTCTTGGCTCGTTTGAACTTGGAAACAACATGTAGCTTCATTGTTGACTCGTTTGAACATGGAAACAACTTGAAAACTCTTGTAGGACCATTCTTAGCTCTTTTGAATAAGAAAACAATTTGTAACAATTTGAGACTCATTCTTGAATCGTTCGACCTTGAAAACATCTTGTACCTTCATTATTGACTCATTTGAAGATGGAAACAACTTGTAAACTCTTGTGGGACCATTCTTAGCTCTTTTTAATAACAAAACAATATGTAACAATTTGAAACTCATTCTTGAATCGTTCGACTTTGAAAACAACTTGTACCTTCATTATTGACTCGTTTGAACATGGACACAACTTGTAAACTCTTGTAGGACCATTCTTAGCTCTTTTGAACAAGAAAAAAATTCGTTACAATTTGAGGCTCATTCTTGACTCGTTCGAACTTGGAAACATCTAGTAGCTTCATTGTGGGCTCGTTTGAACATGGAAACAAGTTGTAAACTCTGGTAGGACAATTCTTAGCTCTTTTGAACAAGAAAACAATTTGTCACAATTTGAGACTCATTCTTGAATTGTTCGAACTTGAAAACAACTTGTAACTTCATTATTGAGTCGTTTGAACATGGAAACAACTTGTAAACTCATGTAGGACCATTCTTAGCTCTTTTGAACAATAAAACAATTCGTAACAATTTGAGGCTCATTCTAGACTCGTTCGAACTTGGAAACAACTTGTAGCTTCATTGTTGAATCGTTTCAACATGGAAACAACATGAAAACTCCTGTATGACTATTCTTAGCACTTTTGAACAAGAAAACAATTCGTAACAATTTGAGGCTCATTCTTGGCTCGTTCGAACTTGGAAACAACATGTAGCTTCATTGTTGACTCGTTTGAACATGGAAATAACTTGTAACCTCTTGTGGGACCATTCTTAGCTCTTTTTAATAACAAAACAATATGTAACAATTTGAAACTCATTCTTGAATCGTTCGACCTTGAAAACAACTTGTACCTTCATTATTGACTCGTTTGAACATGGAAACAACTTGTAAACTCTTGTACGACCATTCTTAGGTCTTTTTGAACAAGAAAAAAATTCGTTCAAATTTGAGGCTCATTCTTGACTCATTCGAACCTGGAAACATCTTGTAGCTTCATTGTGGGCTCGTTTGAAATGGAAACAACTTGAAAACTCTTGTAGGACCATTCTTAGCTCTTTTGAACAAGAAAACAATTTATAACAATTTGAGACTCATTCTTGAATCGTTCCAACTTGAAAACAACTTGTAACTTCATTATTGACTCGTTTGAACATGGAAACAACTTGTAAACTCTTGTAGGACCATTCTTAGCTCTTTTGATCAAGAAAACAATTTGTGACTCATTCTTTACTCGTTCGAACTTAAAAACAACTTGTAACTTCATTATTGACTCGTTTGAACAAGGAAACAACTTGAAAACTCTTGTAGGACCATTCTTAGCTCTTTTGAACAAGAAAACAATTTATAACAATTTGAGACTAATTCTTGAATCGTTCGAACTTGAAAACAACTTGTAACTTCATTGTTGACTCGTTTGAACATGGAAACAACTTGTAAACTCTTGTAGGACCATACTTAGCTCTTTTGAACAAGAAAACAATTCGTAACAATTTGAGGCACATTCTTGACTCGTTCGAACTTGGAAACAACTGTAGCTTCATTGTTGAATCGTTTGAACATGGAAACAACTTGTAAACTCTTCTATGACCATTCTTAGCTCTTTTGAACAAGAAAACAATTCGTTACAATTTGAGGCTCATTCTTGACTCGTTCGAACATGGAAACAACTTGAAAACTCCAGTAGGACTATTCTTAGCTCTTTTGAACAAGAAAACAAATCGTAATAATTTGAGGCTCATTCTTGACTCGTTCGAACTTGAAAACAACTTGTAGCTTCATTGTTGACTCGTTTGAACATGGAAACAACTTGTAAACTCCTGTAGGACTATTCTTAGCTCTTTTGAACAAGAAAACAATTCGTAACAATTTGATGCTCATTCTTGGCTCGTTCGAACTTGGAAACAACATGTAGCTTCATTGTTGACTCGTTTGAACATGGAAACAACTTGAAAACTCTTGTAGGACCATTCTTATCTCTTTTGAACAAGAAAACAATTTGTAACAATTTGAGACTCATTCTTGAATCGTTCGACCTTGAAACCAACTTGTACCTTCATTATTGACTCGTTTGAAGATGGAAACAACTTGTAAACTCTTGTCGGACCATTCTTAGCTCTTTTTAATAACAAAACAATATGTAACAATTTGACACTCATTCTTGAATCGTTCGAACTTGGAAATAACTTGTGCCTTCATTGTGGGCTCGTTTGAACATGGAAACAACTTGTAAACTCTTGTAGGACAATTCTCAGCTCTTTTGAACAAGAAAACAATTTGTCACAATTTGAGACTCATTCTTGAATCGTTCGAACTTGAAAACAACTTGTAACTTCATTATTGACTCGTTTGAACTTGGAAACAACTTGTAAACTCTTGTAGGACCCTTCTTAGCTCTTTTGAACAAGAAAACAATTCGTTACAATTTGAGGCTCATTCTTGACTCGTTCGAACATGGAAACAACTTGAAACCTCCTGTAGGACTATTCTTAGCTCTTTTGAACAAGAAAACAAATCGTAACAATTTGAGGCTCATTCTTGACTCGTTCGAACTTGGAAACAAGTTGTAGCTTCATTGTTGAATCGTTTGAACATGGAAACAACTTGAAAACTCCTGTAGGACTATTCTTAGATCTTTTGAACAAGAAAACAATTCGTAACAATTTGAGGCTCATTCTTGGCTCGTTTGAACTTGGAAACAACATGTAGCTTCATTGTTGACTCGTTTGAACATGGAAACAACTTGAAAACTCTTGTTGGACCATTCTTAGCTCTTTTGAATAAGAAAACAATTTGTAACAATTTGAGACTCATTCTTGAATCGTTCGACCTTGAAAACATCTTGTACCTTCATTATTGACTCATTTGAAGATGGAAACAACTTGTAAACTCTTGTGGGACCATTCTTAGCTCTTTTTAATAACAAAACAATATGTAACAATTTGAAACTCATTCTTGAATCGTTCGACTTTGAAAACAACTTGTACCTTCATTATTGACTCGTTTGAACATGGACACAACTTGTAAACTCTTGTAGGACCATTCTTAGCTCTTTTGAACAAGAAAAAAAATCGTTACAATTTGAGGCTCATTCTTGACTCGTTCGAACTTGGAAACATCTAGTAGCTTCATTGTGGGCTCGTTTGAACATGGAAACAAGTTGTAAACTCTGGTAGGACAATTCTTAGCTCTTTTGAACAAGAAAACAATTTGTCACAATTTGAGACTCATTCTTGAATTGTTCGAACTTGAAAACAACTTGTAACTTCATTATTGAGTCGTTTGAACATGGAAACAACTTGTAAACTCATGTAGGACCATTCTTAGCTCTTTTGAACAATAAAACAATTCGTAACAATTTGAGGCTCATTCTAGACTCGTTCGAACTTGGAAACAACTTGTAGCTTCATTGTTGAATCGTTTCAACATGGAAACAACATGAAAACTCCTGTATGACTATTCTTAGCTCTTTTGAACAAGAAAACAATTCGTAACAATTTGAGGCTCATTCTTGGCTCGTTCGAACTTGGAAACAACATGTAGCTTCATTGTTGACTCGTTTGAACATGGAAATAACTTGTAACCTCTTGTGGGACCATTCTTAGCTCTTTTTAATAACAAAACAATATGTAACAATTTGAAACTCATTCTTGAATCGTTCGACCTTGAAAACAACTTGTACCTTCATTATTGACTCGTTTGAACATGGAAACAACTTGTAAACTCTTGTACGACCATTCTTAGGTCTTTTTGAACAAGAAAAAAATTCGTTCAAATTTGAGGCTCATTCTTGACTCGTTCGAACTTGGAAACATCTTGTAGCTTCATTGTGGGCTCGTTTGAACATGAAAACAAGTTGTAAACTCTTGTAGGACAATTCTTAGCTCTTTTGAACAAGAAAACAAATCATAACAATTTGAGGCTCATTCTTGACTCGTTCGAACTTGGAAACAACTTGTAACTTCATTGTTGACTCGTTTAAACATGGAAACAATTTGAAAACTCTTGTAGGACCATTCTTAGCTCTTTTGAACAAGAAAACAATTCGTAACAATTTGAGGCACATTCTTGACTCGTTCGAACTTGGAAACAACTTGTAGCTTCATTGTTGAATCGTTTGAACATGGAAACAACTTGTAAACTCTTGTATGACCATTCTTAGCTCTTTTGAACAAGAAAACAATTCGTTACAATTTGAGGCTCATTCTTGACTCGTTCGAACATGGAAACAACTTGAAAACTCCAGTAGGACTATTCTTAGCTCTTTTGAACAAGAAAACAAATCGTAATAATTTGAGGCTCATTCTTGACTCGTTCGAACTTGAAAACAACTTGTAGCTTCATTGTTGACTCGTTTGAACATGGAAACAACTTGTAAACTCCTGTAGGACTATTCTTAGCTCTTTTGAACAAGAAAACAATTCGTAACAATTTGATGCTCATTCTTGGCTCGTTCGAACTTGGAAACAACATGTAGCTTCATTGTTGACTCGTTTGAACATGGAAACAACTTGAAAACTCTTGTAGGACCATTCTTATCTCTTTTGAACAAGAAAACAATTTGTAACAATTTGAGACTCATTCTTGAATCGTTCGACCTTGAAACTAACTTGTACCTTCATTATTGACTCGTTTGAAGATGGAAACAACTTGTAAACTCTTGTCGGACCATTCTTAGCTCTTTTTAATAACAAAACAATATGTAACAATTTGACACTCATTCTTGAATCGTTCGAACTTGGAAATAACTTGTGCCTTCATTGTGGGCTCGTTTGAACATGGAAACAACTTGTAAACTCTTGTAGGACAATTCTCAGCTCTTTTGAACAAGAAAACAATTTGTCACAATTTGAGACTCATTCTTGAATCGTTCGAACTTGAAAACAACTTGTAACTTCATTATTGACTCGTTTGAACATGGAAACAACTTGTAAACTCTTGTAGGACCCTTCTTAGCTCTTTTGAACAAGAAAACAATTCGTTACAATTTGAGGCTCATTCTTGACTCGTTCGAACATGGAAACAACTTGAAACCTCATGTAGGACTATTCTTAGCTCTTTTGAACAAGAAAACAAATCGTAACAATTTGAGGCTCATTCTTGACTCGTTCGAACTTGGAAACAAGTTGTAGCTTCATTGTTGAATCGTTTGAACATGGAAACAACTTGAAAACTCCTGTAGGACTATTCTTAGATCTTTTGAACAAGAAAACAATTCGTAACAATTTGAGGCTCATTCTTGGCTCGTTTGAACTTGGAAACAACATGTAGCTTCATTGTTGACTCGTTTGAACATGGAAACAACTTGAAAACTCTTGTAGGACCATTCTTAGCTCTTTTGAACAAGAAAACAATTTATAACAATTTGAGACTCATTCTTGAATCGTTCGAACTTGAAAACAACTTGTAACTTCATTATTGACTCGTTTGAACATGGAAACAACTTGTAAACTCCTCTAGGACCATTCTTAGCTCTTTCGAACAAGAAAACAAATCGTAACAATTTGAGGCTCGTTCTTGACTTGTTCGAACTTGGAAACAACATGTAGCTTCATTGTTGACTCGTTTGAACATGGAAACAACTTGAAAACTCTTGTCGGACCATTCTTAGCTCTTTTGAACAAGAAAACAATTTGTAACTATTTGTGACTCATTCTTTACTCGTTTAAACTTAAAAACAACTTGTAACTTCATTATTGACTCGTTTGAATATGGAAACAACTTGTAAAATTTTCTAAGACCATTCTTAGCTCTTTCGAACAAGAAAACAAATCGTAACAATTTGAGGCTCGTTCTTGACTTGTTCGAACTTGGAAACAACATGTAGCTTCATTGTTGACTCGTTTGAACATGGAAACAACTTGAAAACTCCTGTAGGACTATTCTTAGCTCTTTTGAACAAGAAAACAAATCATAACAATTTGAGGATCATTCTTGACTCGTTCGAACTTGGAAATAACTTGTAGCTTCATTATTGACTCATTTGAAGATGGAAACAACTTGTAAACTCTTGTGGGACCATTCTTAGCTCTTTTTAATAACAAAACAATATGTAACAATTTGAAACTCATTCTTGAATCATTCGACCTTGAAAACAACTTGTACCTTCATTATTGACTCATTTGAATATGGAAACAACTTGTAAACTCTTGTAGGACCATTCTTAGCTCTTTTGAACAAGAAAAAAATTCGTTACAATTTGAGGCTCATTCTTGACTCGTTCGAACTTGGAAACATCTAGTAGCTTCATTGTGGGCTCGTTTGAACATGGAAACAAGTTGTAAACTCTGGTAGGACAATTCTTAGCTCTTTTGAACAAGAAAACAATTTGTCACAATTTGAGACTCATTCTTGAATCGTTCGAACTTGAAAACAACTTGTAACTTCATTATTGACTCGTTTGAACATGGAAACAACTTGTAAACTCATGTAGAACCATTCTTAGCTCTTTTGAACAATAAAACAATTCGTAACAATTTGAGGCTCATTCTTGACTCGTTCGAACTTGGAAACAACTTGTAGCTTCATTGTTGAATCGTTTCAACATGGAAACAACTTGAAAACTCCTGTAGGACTATTCTTAGCTCTTTTGAACAAGAAAACAATTCGTAACAATTTGAGGCTCATTCTTAGCTCGTTCGAACTTGGAAACAACATGTAGCTTCATTGTTGACTCGTTTGAACATGGAAACAACTTGAAAACTCTTGTAGGACCATTCTTAGCTCTTCTGAACAAGAAAACAATTTGTAACAATTTGAGACTCATTCTTGAATCGTTCGACCTTGAAACCAACTTGTACCTTCATTATTGACTCGTTTGAAGATGGAAACAACTTGTAAACTCTTGTGGGACCATTCTTAGCTCTTTTTAATAACAAAACAATATGTAACAATTTAAAACTCATTCTTGAATCGTTCGACCTTGAAAACAACTTGTACCTTCATTATTGACTCGTTTGAACATGAAAACAACTTGTAAACTCTTGTAGGAACATTTTTAGCTCTTTTGAACAAGAAAAAAATTCGTTACAATTTGAGGCTCATTCTTGACTCGTTCGAACTTGGAAACATCTTGTAGCTTCATTGTGGGCTCGTTTGAACATGGAAACAACTTGTAAACTCTTGTAGGACCATTCTTAGCTCTTTTGAACAAGAAAACAATTTGTGACTCATTCTTTACTCGTTCGAACTTAAAAACAACTTGTAACTTCATTATTGACTCGTTTGAACAAGGAAAGAACTTGAAAACTCTTGTAGGACCATTCTTAGCTCTTTTGAACAAGAAAACAATTTATAACAATTTGAGACTAATTCTTGAATCGTTCGAACTTGAAAACAACTTGTAACTTCATTGTTGACTCGTTTGAACATGGAAACAACTTGTAAACTCTTGTAGGACCATACTTAGCTCTTTTGAACAAGAAAACAATTCGTAACAATTTGAGGCACATTCTTGACTCGTTCGAACTTGGAAACAACTTGTAGCTTCATTGTTGAATCGTTTGAACATGGAAACAACTTGTAAACTCTTGTATGACCATTCTTAGCTCTTTTGAACAAGAAAACAATTCGTTACAATTTGAGGCTCATTCTTGACTCGTTCGAACATGGAAACAACTTGAAAACTCCAGTAGGACTATTCTTAGTTCTTTTGAACAAGAAAACAAATCGTAATAATTTGAGGCTCATTCTTGACTCGTTCGAACTTGAAAACAACTTGTAGCTTCATTGTTGACTCGTTTGAACATGGAAATAACTTGTAAACTCCTGTAGGACTATTCTTAGCTCTTTTGAACAAGAAAACAATTCGTAACAATTTGATGCTCATTCTTGGCTCGTTCGAACTTGGAAACAACATGTAGCTTCATTGTTGACTCGTTTGAACATGGAAACAACTAGAAAACTCTTGTAGGACCATTCTTATCTCTTTTGAACAAGAAAACAATTTGTAACAATTTGAGACTCATTCTTGAATCGTTCGACCTTGAAACCAACTTGTACCTTCATTATTGACTCGTTTGAAGATGGAAACAACTTGTAAACTCTTGTCGGACCATTCTTAGTTCTTTTTAATAACAAAACAATATGTAACAATTTGACACTCATTCTTGAAACGTTCGAACTTGGAAATAACTTGTGCCTTCATTGTGGGCTCGTTTGAACATGGAAACAACTTGTAAACTCTTGTAGGACAATTCTCAGCTCTTTTGAACAAGAAAACAATTTGTCACAATTTGAGACTCATTCTTGAATCGTTCGAACTTGAAAACAACTTGTAACTTCATTATTGACTCGTTTGAACATGGAAACAACTTGTAAACTCTTATAGGACCCTTCTTAGCTCTTTTGAACAAGAAAACAATTCGTTACAATTTGACGCTCATTCTTGACTCGTTCGAACATGGAAACAACTTGAAACCCCCTGTAGGACTATTCTTAGCTCTTTTGAACAAGAAAACAAATCGTAACAATTTGAGGCTCATTCTTGACTCGTTCGAACTTGGAAACAAGTTGTAGCTTCATTGTTGAATCGTTTGAACATGGAAACAACTTGAAAACTCCTGTAGGACTATTCTTAGATCTTTTGAACAAGAAAACAATTCGTAACAATTTGAGGCTCATTCTTGGCTCGTTTGAACTTGGAAACAACATGTAGCTTCATTGTTGACTCGTTTGAACATGGAAACAACTTGAAAACTCTTGTAGGACCATTCTTAGCTCTTTTGAATAAGAAAACAATTTGTAACAATTTGAGACTCATTCTTGAATCGTTCGACCTTGAAAACATCTTGTACCTTCATTATTGACTCATTTGAAGATGGAAACAACTTGTAAACTCTTGTGGGACCATTCTTAGCTCTTTTTAATAACAAAACAATATGTAACAATTTGAAACTCATTCTTGAATCGTTCGACTTTGAAAACAACTTGTACCTTCATTATTGACTCGTTTGAACATGGACACAACTTGTAAACTCTTGTAGGACCATTCTTAGCTCTTTTGAACAAGAAAAAATTTCGTTACAATTTGAGGCTCATTCTTGACTCGTTCGAACTTGGAAACATCTAGTAGCTTCATTGTGGGCTCGTTTGAACATGGAAACAAGTTGTAAACTCTGGTAGGACAATTCTTAGCTCTTTTGAACAAGAAAACAATTTGTCACAATTTGAGACTCATTCTTGAATTGTTCGAACTTGAAAACAACTTGTAACTTCATTATTGACTCGTTTGAACATGGAAACAACTTGTAAACTCATGTATGACCATTCTTAGCTCTTTTGAACAATAAAACAATTTGTAACAATTTGAGGCTCATTCTAGACTCGTTCGAACTTGGAAACAACTTGTAGCTTCATTGTTGAATCGTTTCAACATGGAAACAACATGAAAACTCATGTATGACTATTCTTAGCTCTTTTGAACAAGAAAACAATTCGTAACAATTTGAGGCTCATTCTTGGCTCGTTCGAACTTGGAAACAACATGTAGCTTCATTGTTGACTCGTTTGAACATGGAAACAACATGTAACCTCTTGTGGGACCATTCTTAGCTCTTTTTAATAACAAAACAATATGTAACAATTTGAAACTCATTCTTGAATCGTTCGACCTTGAAAACAACTTGTACCTTCATTATTGACTCGTTTGAACATGGAAACAACTTGTAAACTCTTGTACGACCATTCTTAGGTCTTTTGAACAAGAAAAAAATTCGTTCAAATTTGAGGCTCATTCTTGACTCGTTCGAACTTGGAAACATCTTGTAGCTTCATTGTGGGCTCGTTTGAACATGAAAACAAGTTTTTTTTTTTTTTTTTTTTTTTGCAAACTCTTGTAGGACAATTCTTAGCTCTTTTGAACAAGAAAACAAATCATAACAATTTGAGGCTCATTCTTGACTCGTTCGAACTTGGAAACAACTTGTAGCTTCATTGTTGACTCGTTTAAACATGGAAACAATTTGAAAACTCTTGTAGGACCATTCTTAGCTCTTTTGAACAAGAAAACAATTCGTAACAATTTGAGGCTCCTTCTTGACTCGTTCGAACTTGGAAACAACTTGTAGCTTCATTGTTGACTCGTTCGAACATGGAAACAACTTGAAAACTCTTGTAGGAGCATTCTTAGCTCTTTTGAACAAGCAAACAATTTGTAACAATTTGAGACTCATTCTTGAATCGTTTGAACTTGAAAACAACTTGTAAGTTCATTATTGACTCGTTTGAACATGGAAACAACTTGAAAACTCCTGTAGGACTATTCTTAGCTCTTTTGAACAAGAAAACAATTCGTAACAATTTGAGGCTCATTCTTGGCTCGTTCGAACTTGGAAACAACATGTAGCTTCATTGTTGACTCGTTTGAACATGGAAACAACTTGAAAACTCTTGTAGGACCATTCTTAGCTCTTCTGAACAAGAAAATAATTTGTAACAATTTGAGACTCATTCTTGAATCGTTCGACCTTGAAACCAACTTGTACCTTCATTATTGACTCGTTTGAAGATGGAAACAACTTGTAAACTCTTGTGGGACCATTCTTAGCTCTTTTTAATAACAAACAAAATGTAACAATTTGAAACTCATTCTTGAATCGTTCGACCTTGAAAACAACTTGTACCTTCATTATTGACTCGTTTGAACATGAAAACAACTTGTAAACTCTTGTAGGACCATTTTTAGCTCTTTTGAACAAGAAAAAAATTCGTTACAATTTGAGGCTCATTCTTGACTCGTTCGAACTTGGAAACATCTTGTAGCTTCATTGTGGGCTCGTTTGAACATGGAAACAAGTTGTAAACTCTTGTAGGACAATTCTTAGCTCTTTTGAACAAGAAAACAAATCATAACAATTTGAGGATCATTCTTGACTCGTTCGAACTTGGAAACAACTTGTAGCTTCATTGTGGGCTCGTTTGAACATGGAAACAACTTGTAAACTCTTGTAGGACCATTCTTAGCTCTTTTGAACAAGAAAACAATTTGTGACTCATTCTTTACTCGTTCGAACTTAAAAACAACTTGTAACTTCATTATTGACTCGTTTGAACAAGGAAAGAACTTGAAAACTCTTGTAGGACCATTCTTAGCTCTTTTGAACAAGAAAACAATTTATAACAATTTGAGACTAATTCTTGAATCGTTCGAACTTGAAAACAACTTGTAACTTCATTGTTGACTCGTTTGAACATGGAAACAACTTGTAAACTCTTGTAGGACCATACTTAGCTCTTTTGAACAAGAAAACAATTCGTAACAATTTGAGGCACATTCTTGACTCGTTCGAACTTGGAAACAACTTGTAGCTTCATTGTTGAATCGTTTGAACATGGAAACAACTTGTAAACTCTTGTATGACCATTCTTAGCTCTTTTGAACAAGAAAACAATTCGTTACAATTTGAGGCTCATTCTTGACTCGTTCGAACATGGAAACAACTTGAAAACTCCAGTAGGACTATTCTTAGTTCTTTTGAACAAGAAAACAAATCGTAATAATTTGAGGCTCATTCTTGACTCGTTCGAACTTGAAAACAACTTGTAGCTTCATTGTTGACTCGTTTGAACATGGAAATAACTTGTAAACTCCTGTAGGACTATTCTTAGCTCTTTTGAACAAGAAAACAATTCGTAACAATTTGATGCTCATTCTTGGCTCGTTCGAACTTGGAAACAACATGTAGCTTCATTGTTGACTCGTTTGAACATGGAAACAACTAGAAAACTCTTGTAGGACCATTCTTATCTCTTTTGAACAAGAAAACAATTTGTAACAATTTGAGACTCATTCTTGAATCGTTCGACCTTGAAACCAACTTGTACCTTCATTATTGACTCGTTTGAAGATGGAAACAACTTGTAAACTCTTGTCGGACCATTCTTAGTTCTTTTTAATAACAAAACAATATGTAACAATTTGACACTCATTCTTGAAACGTTCGAACTTGGAAATAACTTGTGCCTTCATTGTGGGCTCGTTTGAACATGGAAACAACTTGTAAACTCTTGTAGGACAATTCTCAGCTCTTTTGAACAAGAAAACAATTTGTCACAATTTGAGACTCATTCTTGAATCGTTCGAACTTGAAAACAACTTGTAACTTCATTATTGACTCGTTTGAACATGGAAACAACTTGTAAACTCTTATAGGACCCTTCTTAGCTCTTTTGAACAAGAAAACAATTCGTTACAATTTGACGCTCATTCTTGACTCGTTCGAACATGGAAACAACTTGAAACCCCCTGTAGGACTATTCTTAGCTCTTTTGAACAAGAAAACAAATCGTAACAATTTGAGGCTCATTCTTGACTCGTTCGAACTTGGAAACAAGTTGTAGCTTCATTGTTGAATCGTTTGAACATGGAAACAACTTGAAAACTCCTGTAGGACTATTCTTAGATCTTTTGAACAAGAAAACAATTCGTAACAATTTGAGGCTCATTCTTGGCTCGTTTGAACTTGGAAACAACATGTAGCTTCATTGTTGACTCGTTTGAACATGGAAACAACTTGAAAACTCTTGTAGGACCATTCTTAGCTCTTTTGAATAAGAAAACAATTTGTAACAATTTGAGACTCATTCTTGAATCGTTCGACCTTGAAAACATCTTGTACCTTCATTATTGACTCATTTGAAGATGGAAACAACTTGTAAACTCTTGTGGGACCATTCTTAGCTCTTTTTAATAACAAAACAATATGTAACAATTTGAAACTCATTCTTGAATCGTTCGACTTTGAAAACAACTTGTACCTTCATTATTGACTCGTTTGAACATGGACACAACTTGTAAACTCTTGTAGGACCATTCTTAGCTCTTTTGAACAAGAAAAAATTTCGTTACAATTTGAGGCTCATTCTTGACTCGTTCGAACTTGGAAACATCTAGTAGCTTCATTGTGGGCTCGTTTGAACATGGAAACAAGTTGTAAACTCTGGTAGGACAATTCTTAGCTCTTTTGAACAAGAAAACAATTTGTCACAATTTGAGACTCATTCTTGAATTGTTCGAACTTGAAAACAACTTGTAACTTCATTATTGACTCGTTTGAACATGGAAACAACTTGTAAACTCATGTATGACCATTCTTAGCTCTTTTGAACAATAAAACAATTTGTAACAATTTGAGGCTCATTCTAGACTCGTTCGAACTTGGAAACAACTTGTAGCTTCATTGTTGAATCGTTTCAACATGGAAACAACATGAAAACTCATGTATGACTATTCTTAGCTCTTTTGAACAAGAAAACAATTCGTAACAATTTGAGGCTCATTCTTGGCTCGTTCGAACTTGGAAACAACATGTAGCTTCATTGTTGACTCGTTTGAACATGGAAACAACATGTAACCTCTTGTGGGACCATTCTTAGCTCTTTTTAATAACAAAACAATATGTAACAATTTGAAACTCATTCTTGAATCGTTCGACCTTGAAAACAACTTGTACCTTCATTATTGACTCGTTTGAACATGGAAACAACTTGTAAACTCTTGTACGACCATTCTTAGGTCTTTTGAACAAGAAAAAAATTCGTTCAAATTTGAGGCTCATTCTTGACTCGTTCGAACTTGGAAACATCTTGTAGCTTCATTGTGGGCTCGTTTGAACATGAAAACAAGTTTTTTTTTTTTTTTTTTTTTTTGCAAACTCTTGTAGGACAATTCTTAGCTCTTTTGAACAAGAAAACAAATCATAACAATTTGAGGCTCATTCTTGACTCGTTCGAACTTGGAAACAACTTGTAGCTTCATTGTTGACTCGTTTAAACATGGAAACAATTTGAAAACTCTTGTAGGACCATTCTTAGCTCTTTTGAACAAGAAAACAATTCGTAACAATTTGAGGCTCCTTCTTGACTCGTTCGAACTTGGAAACAACTTGTAGCTTCATTGTTGACTCGTTCGAACATGGAAACAACTTGAAAACTCTTGTAGGAGCATTCTTAGCTCTTTTGAACAAGCAAACAATTTGTAACAATTTGAGACTCATTCTTGAATCGTTTGAACTTGAAAACAACTTGTAAGTTCATTATTGACTCGTTTGAACATGGAAACAACTTGAAAACTCCTGTAGGACTATTCTTAGCTCTTTTGAACAAGAAAACAATTCGTAACAATTTGAGGCTCATTCTTGGCTCGTTCGAACTTGGAAACAACATGTAGCTTCATTGTTGACTCGTTTGAACATGGAAACAACTTGAAAACTCTTGTAGGACCATTCTTAGCTCTTCTGAACAAGAAAATAATTTGTAACAATTTGAGACTCATTCTTGAATCGTTCGACCTTGAAACCAACTTGTACCTTCATTATTGACTCGTTTGAAGATGGAAACAACTTGTAAACTCTTGTGGGACCATTCTTAGCTCTTTTTAATAACAAACAAAATGTAACAATTTGAAACTCATTCTTGAATCGTTCGACCTTGAAAACAACTTGTACCTTCATTATTGACTCGTTTGAACATGAAAACAACTTGTAAACTCTTGTAGGACCATTTTTAGCTCTTTTGAACAAGAAAAAAATTCGTTACAATTTGAGGCTCATTCTTGACTCGTTCGAACTTGGAAACATCTTGTAGCTTCATTGTGGGCTCGTTTGAACATGGAAACAAGTTGTAAACTCTTGTAGGACAATTCTTAGCTCTTTTGAACAAGAAAACAAATCATAACAATTTGAGGATCATTCTTGACTCGTTCGAACTTGGAAACAACTTGTAGCTTCATTGTTGACTCGTTTAAACATGGAAACAACTTGAAAACTCTTGTGGGACCATTCTTAGCTCTTTTGAACAAGCAAACAATTTGTAACAATTTGAGACTCATTCTTGAATCGTTTGAACTTGAAAACAACTTGTAAGTTCATTATTGACTCGTTTGAACATGGAAACAACTTGTAAACTCTTGTAGGACCATTCTTAGCTCTTTTGAACAAGAAAACAATTCGTAACAATTTGAGGCTCTTTCTTGACTCGTTCGAACTTGGAAACAACTTGTAGCTTCATTGTAGACTCGTTTGAACAAGGAAATACTTGAAAACTCTTGTAGGACCATTCTTAGCTCTTTTGAACAAGAAAACAATTTATAACAATTTGAGACTCATTCTTGAATCGTTCGAACTTGAAAACAACTTGTAACTTCATTATTGACTCGTTTGAACATGGAAACAACTTGTAAACTCTTCTAGGACCATTCTTAGCTCTTTTGAACAAGAAAACAATTCGTAACAATTTGAGACTCAATCTTGACTCATTCGTACTTGGAAACAACTTGTAGCTTCATTGTTGACTCGTTTGAACATGGAAACAACTTGAAAACTCTTGTCGGACCATTCTTAGCTCTTTTGAACAAGAAAACAATTTGTAACTATTTGTGACTCATTCTTTACTCGTTTGAACTTAAAAACAACTTGTAACTTCATTATTGACTCGTTTGAATATGGAAACAACTTGTAAACTTTTCTAAGACCATTCTTAGCTCTTTCGAACAAGAAAACAAATCGTAACAATTTGAGGCTCGTTCTTGACTTGTTCGAACTTGGAAACAACATGTAGCTTCATTGTTGACTCGTTTGAACATGGAAACAACTTGAAAACTCCTGTAGGACTATTCTTAGCTCTTTTGAACAAGAAAACAAATCATAACAATTTGAGGATCATTCTTGACTCGTTCGAACTTGGAAACAACTTGTAGCTTCATTATTGACTCATTTGAAGATGGAAACAACTTGTAAACTCTTGTGGGACCATTCTTAGCTCTTTTTAATAACAAAACAATATGTAACAATTTGAAACTCATTCTTGAATCGTTCGACTTTGAAAACAACTTGTACCTTCATTATTGACTCGTTTGAACATGGACACAACTTGTAAACTCTTGTAGGACCATTCTTAGCTCTTTTGAACAAGAAAAAAATTCGTTACAATTTGAGGCTCATTCTTGACTCGTTCGAACTTGGAAACATCTAGTAGCTTCATTGTGGGCTCGTTTGAACATGGAAACAAGTTGTAAACTCTGGTAGGACAATTCTTAGCTCTTTTGAACAAGAAAACAATTTGTCACAATTTGAGACTCATTCTTGAATTGTTCGAACTTGAAAACAACTTGTAACTTCATTATTGAGTCGTTTGAACATGGAAACAACTTGTAAACTCATGTAGGACCATTCTTAGCTCTTTTGAACAATAAAACAATTCGTAACAATTTGAGGCTCATTCTAGACTCGTTCGAACTTGGAAACAACTTGTAGCTTCATTGTTGAATCGTTTCAACATGGAAACAACATGAAAACTCCTGTATGACTATTCTTAGCTCTTTTGAACAAGAAAACAATTCGTAACAATTTGAGGCTCATTCTTGGCTCGTTCGAACTTGGAAACAACATGTAGCTTCATTGTTGACTCGTTTGAACATGGAAACAACTTGAAAACTCTTGTAGGACCATTCTTAGCTCTTCTGAACAAGAAAATAATTTGTAACAATTTGAGACTCATTCTTGAATCGTTCGACCTTGAAACCAACTTGTACCTTCATTATTGACTCGTTTGAAGATGGAAACAACTTGTAAACTCTTGTGGGACCATTCTTAGGTCTTTTTAATAACAAACAAAATATAACAATTTGAAACTCATTCTTGAATCGTTCGACCTTGAAAACAACTTGTACCTTCATTATTGACTCGTTTGAACATGAAAACAACTTGTAAACTCTTGTAGGACCATTTTTAGCTCTTTTGAACAAGAAAAAAATTCGTTACAATTTGAGGCTCATTCTTGACTCGTTCGAACTTGGAAACATCTTGTAGCTTCATTGTGGGCTCGTTTGAACATGGAAACAAGTTGTAAACTCTTGTAGGACAATTCTTAGCTCTTTTGAACAAGAAAACAAATCCTAACAATTTGAGGAGCATTCTTGACTCGTTCGAACTTGGAAACAACTTGTAGCTTCATTGTTGACTCGTTTAAACATGGAAACAACTTGAAAACTCTTATAGGACCATTCTTAGCTCTTTTGAACAAGAAAACAATTCGTAACAATTTGAGGCTCATTCTTGACTCGTTCGAACTTGGAAACAACTTGTAGCTTCATTGTTGACTCGTTCGAACATGGAAACAACTTGAAAACTCTTGTGGGACCATTCTTAGCTCTTTTGAACAAGCAAACAATTTGTAACAATTTGAGACTCAATCTTGACTCATTCGAACTTGGAAACAACTTGTAGCTTCATTGTTGACTCGTTTGAACATGGAAACAACTTGAAAACTCTTGTGGGACCATTCTTAGCTCTTTTGAACAAGAAAACAATTTGTAACTATTTGTGACTCATTCTTTACTCGTTTGAACTTAAAAACAACTTGTAACTTCATTATTGACTCGTTTGAACATGGAAACAACTTGTAAACTTTTCTAAGACCATTCTTAGCTCTTTTGAACAAGAAAACAAATCGTAACAATTTGAGGCTCGTTCTTGACTTGTTCGAACTTGGAAACAACATGTAGCTTCATTGTTGACTCGTTTGAACATGGAAACAACTTGAAAACTCCTGTAGGACTATTCTTAGCTCTTTTGAACAAGAAAACAAATCATAACAATTTGAGGATCATTCTTGACTCGTTCGAACTTGGAAACAACTTGTAGCTTCATTATTGACTCATTTGAAGATGGAAACAACTTGTAAACTCTTGTGGGACCATTCTTAGCTCTTTTTAATAACAAAACAATATGTAACAATTTGAAACTCATTTTTGAATCGTTCGACCTTGAAAACAACTTGTACCTTTATTATTGACTCATTTGAATATGGAAACAACTTGTAAACTCTTGTAGGACCATTCTTAGCTCTTTTGAACAAGAAAAAAATTCGTTACAATTTGAGGCTCATTCTTGACCCGTTCGAACTTGGAAACATCTAGTAGCATCATTGTGGGCTCGTTTGAACATGGAAACAAGTTGTAAACTCTGGTAGGACAATTCTTAGCTCTTTTGAACAAGAAAACAATTTGTCACAATTTGGGGCTCATTCTTGACTAGTTCGAACTTGGAAACATCTTGTAGCTTCATTGTGGGCTCGTTTGAACATGGAAACAATTCTTAACTCTGGTAGGACAATTCTTAGCTCTTTTGAACCAGAAAACAATTCGTAACAATTTGAGACTCATTCTTGAATCGTTCGAACTTGAAAACAACTTGTAGCTTCATTGTAGACTCGTTTGAACAAGGAAACAACTTGAAAACTCTTGTAGGACCATTCTTAGCTCTTTTGAACAAGAAAACAATTTGTCACAATTTGAGACTCATTCTTGAATCGTTCGAACTTGAAAACAACTTGTAACTTCATTATTGACTCGTTTGAACATGGAAACAACTTGTAAACTCATGTAGGACCATTCTTAGCTCTTTTGAACAATAAAACAATTCGTAACAATTTGAGGCTCATTCTTGACTCGTTCGAACTTGGAAACAACTTGTAGCTTCATTGTTGAATCGTTTCAACATGGAAACAACTTGAAAACTCCTGTAGGACTATTCTTAGCTCTTTTGAACAAGAAAACAATTCGTAACAATTTGAGGCTCATTCTTGGCTCGTTCGAACTTGGAAACAACATGTAGCTTCATTGTTGACTCGTTTGAACATGGAAACAACTTGAAAACTCTTGTAGGACCATTCTTAGCTCTTCTGAACAAGAAAACAATTTGTAACAATTTGAGACTCATTCTTGAATCGTTCGACCTTGAAACCAAGTTGTACCTTCATTATTGACTCGTTTGAAGATGGAAACAACTTGTAAACTCTTGTGGGACCATTCTTAGCTCTTTTTAATAACAAAACAATATGTAACAATTTGAAACTCATTCTTGAATCGTTCGACCTTGAAAACAACTTGTACCTTCATTATTGACTCGTTTGAACATGAAAACAACTTGTAAACTCTTGTAGGACCATTTTTAGCTCTTTTGAACAAGAAAAAAATTCGTTACAATTTGAGGCTCATTCTTGACTCGTTCGAACTTGGAAACATCTTGTAGCTTCATTGTGGGCTCGTTTGAACAAGGAAACAACTTGAAAACCCTTGTAGGACCATTCTTAGCTCTTTTGAACAAGAAAACAATTTATAACAATTTGAGACTCAATCTTGACTCATTCGTACTTGGAAACAACTTGTAGCTTCATTGTTGACTCGTTTGAACATGGAAACAACTTGAAAACTCTTGTAGGACCATTCTTAGCTCTTTTGAACAAGAAAACAATTTGTAACTATTTGTGACTCATTCTTTACTCGTTTGAACTTAAAAACAACTTGTAACTTCATTATTGACTCGTTTGAACATGGAAACAACTTGTAAACTTTTCTAAGACCATTCTTAGCTCTTTTGAACAAGAAAACAAATCGTAACAATTTGAGGCTCATTCTTGACTTGTTCGAACTTGGAAACAACATGTAGCTTCATTGTTGACTCGTTTGAACATGGAAACAACTTGAAAACTCCTGTAGGACTATTCTTAGCTCTTTTGAACAAGAAAACAAATCATAACAATTTGAGGATCATTCTTGACTCGTTCGAACTTGGAAACAACTTGTAGCTTCATTATTGACTCATTTCAAGATGGAAACAACTTGTAAACTCTTGTGGGACCATTCTTAGCTCTTTTTAATAACAAAACAATATGTAACAATTTGAAACTCATTTTTGAATCGTTCGACCTTGAAAACAACTTGTACCTTTATTATTGACTCATTTGAATATGTAAACAACTTGTAAACTCTTGTAGGACCATTCTTAGCTCTTTTGAACAGGAAAAAAATTCGTTACAATTTGAGGCTCATTCTTGACCCGTTCGAACTTGGAAACATCTAGTAGCATCATTGTGGGCTCGTTTGAACATGGAATCAAGTTGTAAACTCTGGTAGGACAATTCTTAGCTCTTTTGAACAAGAAAACAATTTGTCACAATTTGAGGCTCATTCTTGACTCGTTCGAACTTGGAAACAACTTGTAGCTTCATTGTTGAATCGTTTCAACATGGAAACAACTTGAAAACTCTTGTAGGACCATTCTTAGCTCTTTTGAACAAGAAAACAATTTGTCACAATTTGAGACTCATTCTTGACTCGTTCGAACTTGGAAACAACTTGTAGCTTCATTGTTGAATCGTTTCAACAAGGAAACAACTTGAAAACTCTTGTAGGACCATTCTTAGCTCTTTTGAACAAGAAAACAATTTGTCACAATTTGAGACTCATTCTTGAATCGTTCGAACTTGAAAACAACTTGTAACTTCATTATTGACTCGTTTGAACAAGGAAACAACTTGTAAACTCATGTAGGACCATTCTTAGCTCTTTTGAACAATAAAACAATTCGTAACAATTTGAGGCTCATTCTTGACTCGTTCGAACTTGGAAACAACTTGTAGCTTCATTGTTGAATCGTTTCAACATGGAAACAACTTGAAAACTCCTGTAGGACTATTCTTAGCTCTTTTGAACAAGAAAACAATTCGTAACAATTTGAGGCTCATTCTTGGCTCGTTCGAACTTGGAAACAACATGTAGCTTCATTGTTGACTCGTTTGAACATTGAAACAACTTGAAAACTCTTGTAGGACCATTCTTAGCTCTTCTGAACAAGAAAACAATTTGTAACAATTTGAGACTCATTCTTGAATCGTTCGACCTTGAAACCAACTTGTACCTTCATTATTGACTCGTTTGAAGATGGAAACAAGTTGTAAACTCTTGTGGGACCAATCTTAGCTCTTTTTAATAACAAAACAATATGTAACAATTTGAAACTCATTCTTGAATCGTTCGACCTTGAAAACAACTTGTACCTTCATTATTGACTCGTTTGAACATGAAAACAACTTGTAAACTCTTGTAGGACCATTTTTAGCTCTTTTGAACAAGAAAAAAATTCGTTACAATTTGAGGCTCATTCTTGACTCGTTCGAACTTGGAAACATCTTGTAGCTTCATTGTGGGCTCGTTTGAACATGGAAACAAGTTGTAAACTCTTGTAGGACAATTCTTAGCTCTTTTGAACAAGAAAACAAATCATAACAATTTGAGGATCATTCTTGACTCGTTCGAACTTGGAAACAACTTGTAGCTTCATTGTTGACTCGTTTAAACATGGAAACAACTTGAAAACTCTTGTAGGACCATTCTTAGCTCTTTTGAACAAGAAAACAATTCGTAACAATTTGAGGCTCATTCTTGACTCGTTCGAACTTGGAAACAACTTGTAGCTTCATTGTTGACTCGTTCGAACATGGAAACAACTTGAAAACTCTTGTGGGACCATTCTTAGCTCTTTTGAACAAGCAAACAATTTGTAACAATTTGAGACTCATTCTTGAATCGTTTGAACTTGAAAACAACTTGTAAGTTCATTATTGACTCGTTTGAACATGGAAACAACTTGTAAACTCTTGTAGGACCATTCTTAGCTCTTTTGAACAAGAAAACAATTCGTAACAATTTGAGGCTCATTCTTGACTCGTTCGAACTTGGAAACAACTTGTAGCTTCATTGTAGACTCGTTTGAACAAGGAAACAACTTGAAAACTCTTGTAGGACCATTCTTAGCTCTTTTGAACAAGAAAACAATTTATAACAATTTGAGACTCATTCTTGAATTGTTCGAACTTGAAAACAACTTGTAACTTCATTATTGACTCGTTTGAACATGGAAACAACTTGTAAACTTTTCTAAGACCATTCTTAGCTCTTTTGAACAAGAAAACAAATCGTAACAATTTGAGGCTCATTCTTGACTTGTTCGAACTTGGAAATAACATGTAGCTTCATTGTTGACTCGTTTGAACATGGAAACAACTTGAAAACTCCTGTAGGACTATTCTTAGCTCTTTTGAACAAGAAAACAAATCATAACAATTTGAGGATCATTCTTGACTCGTTCGAACTTGGAAACAACTTGTAGCTTCATTATTGACTCATTTCAAGATGGAAACAACTTGTAAACTCTTGTGGGACCATTCTTAGCTCTTTTTAATAACAAAACAATATGTAACAATTTGAAACTCATTTTTGAATCGTTCGACCTTGAAAACAACTTGTACCTTTATTATTGACTCATTTAAATATGTAAACAACTTGTAAACTCTTGTAGGACCATTCTTAGCTCTTTTGAACAGGAAAAAAATTCGTTACAATTTGAGGCTCATTCTTGACCCGTTCGAACTTGGAAACATCTAGTAGCATCATTGTGGGCTCGTTTGAACATGGAAACAAGTTGTAAACTCTGGTAGGACAATTCTTAGCTCTTTTGAACAAGAAAACAATTTGTCACAATTTGAGGCTCATTCTTGACTCGTTCGAACTTGGAAACAACTTGTAGCTTCATTGTTGAATCGTTTCAACATGGAAACAACTTGAAAACTCTTGTAGGACCATTCTTAGCTCTTTTGAACAAGAAAACAATTTTTCACAATTTGAGACTCATTCTTGACTCGTTCGAACTTGGAAACAACTTGTAGCTTCATTGTTGAATCGTTTCAACAAGGAAACAACTTGAAAACTCTTGTAGGACCATTCTTAGCTCTTTTGAACAAGAAAACAATTTGTCACAATTTGAGACTCATTCTTGAATCGTTCGAACTTGAAAACAACTTGTAACTTCATTATTGACTCGTTTGAACATGGAAACAACTTGTAAACTCATGTAGGACCATTCTTAGCTCTTTTGAACAATAAAACAATTCGTAACAATTTGAGGCTCATTCTTGACTCGTTCGAACTTGGAAACAACTTGTAGCTTCATTGTTGAATCGTTTCAACATGGAAACAACTTGAAAACTCCTGTAGGACTATTCTTAGCTCTTTTGAACAAGAAAACAATTCGTAACAATTTGAGGCTCATTCTTGGCTCGTTCGAACTTGGAAACAACATGTAGCTTCATTGTTGACTCGTTTGAACATGGAAACAACTTGAAAACTCTTGTAGGACCATTCTTAGCTCTTCTGAACAAGAAAACAATTTGTAACAATTTGAGACTCATTCTTGAATCGTTCGACCTTGAAACCAACTTGTACCTTCATTATTGACTCGTTTGAAGATGGAAACAACTTGTAAACTCTTGTGGGACCAATCTTAGCTCTTTTTAATAACAAAACAATATGTAACAATTTGAAACTCATTCTTGAATCGTTCGACCTTGAAAACAACTTGTACCTTCATTATTGACTCGTTTGAACATGAAAACAACTTGTAAACTCTTGTAGGACCATTTTTAGCTCTTTTGAACAAGAAAAAAATTCGTTACAATTTGAGGCTCATTCTTGACTCGTTCGAACTTGGAAACATCTTGTAGCTTCATTGTGGGCTCGTTTGAACATGGAAACAAGTTGTAAACTCTTGTAGGACAATTCTTAGCTCTTTTGAACAAGAAAACAAATCATAACAATTTGAGGATCATTCTTGACTCGTTCGAACTTGGAAACAACTTGTAGCTTCATTGTTGACTCGTTTAAACATGGAAACAACTTGAAAACTCTTGTAGGACCATTCTTAGCTCTTTTGAACAAGAAAACAATTCGTAACAATTTGAGGCTCATTCTTGACTCGTTCGAACTTGGAAACAACTTGTAGCTTCATTGTTGACTCGTTCGAACATGGAAACAACTTGAAAACTCTTGTGGGACCATTCTTAGCTCTTTTGAACAAGCAAACAATTTGTAACAATTTGAGACTCATTCTTGAATCGTTTGAACTTGAAAACAACTTGTAAGTTCATTATTGACTCGTTTGAACATGGAAACAACTTGTAAACTCTTGTAGGACCATTCTTAGCTCTTTTGAACAAGAAAACAATTCGTAACAATTTGAGGCTCATTCTTGACTCGTTCGAACTTGGAAACAACTTGTAGCTTCATTGTAGACTCGTTTGAACAAGGAAACAACTTGAAAACTCTTGTAGGACCATTCTTAGCTCTTTTGAACAAGAAAACAATTTATAACAATTTGAGACTCATTTTTGAATTGTTCGAACTTGAAAACAACTTGTAACTTCATTATTGACTCGTTTGAACATGTAAACAACTTGTAAACTCTTGTAGGACCATTCTTAGCTCTTTTGAACAAGAAAACAATTCGTAACAATTTGAGACTCAATCTTGACTCATTCGTACTTGGAAACAACTTGTAGCTTCATTGTTGACTCGTTTAAACATGGAAACAACTTGAAAACTCTTGTAGGACCATTCTTAGCTCTTTTGAACAAGAAAACAATTTGTAACTATTTGTGACTCATTCTTTACTCGTTTGAACTTAAAAACAACTTGTAACTTCATTATTGACTCGTTTGAACATGGAAACAACTTGTAAACTTTTCTAAGACCATTCTTAGCTCTTTTGAACAAGAAAACAAATCGTAACAATTTGAGGCTCATTCTTGACTTGTTCGAACTTGGAAACAACATGTAGCTTCATTGTTGACTCGTTTGAACATGGAAACAACTTGAAAACTCCTGTAGGACTATTCTTAGCTCTTTTGAACAAGAAAACAAATCATAACAATTTGAGGATCATTCTTGACTCGTTCGAACTTGGAAACAACTTGTAGCTTCATTATTGACTCATTTCAAGATGGAAACAACTTGTAAACTCTTGTGGGACCATTCTTAGCTCTTTTTAATAACAAAACAATATGTAACAATTTGAAACTCATTTTTGAATCGTTCGACCTTGAAAACAACTTGTACCTTTATTATTGACTCATTTGAATATGTAAACAACTTGTAAACTCTTGTAGGACCATTCTTAGGTCTTTTGAACAGGAAAAAAATTCGTTACAATTTGAGGCTCATTCTTGACCCGTTCGAACTTGGAAACATCTAGTAGCATCATTGTGGGCTCGTTTGAACATGGAAACAAGTTGTAAACTCTGGTAGGACAATTCTTAGCTCTTTTGAACAAGAAAACAATTTGTCACAATTTGAGGCTCATTCTTGACTCGTTCGAACTTGGAAACAACTTGTAGCTTCATTGTTGAATCGTTTCAACATGGAAACAACTTGAAAACTCTTGTAGGACCATTCTTAGCTCTTTTGAACAAGAAAACAATTTGTCACAATTTGAGACTCATTCTTGACTCGTTCGAACTTGGAAACAACTTGTAGCTTCATTGTTGAATCGTTTCAACAAGGAAACAACTTGAAAACTCTTGTAGGACCATTCTTAGCTCTTTTGAAAAAAAAACAATTTGTCACAATTTGAGACTCATTCTTGAATCGTTCGAACTTGAAAACAACTTGTAACTTCATTATTGACTCGTTTGAACATGGAAACAACTTGTAAACTCATGTAGGACCATTCTTAGCTCTTTTGAACAATAAAACAATTCGTAACAATTTGAGGCTCATTCTTGACTTGTTCGAACTTGGAAACAACTTGTAGCTTCATTGTTGAATCGTTTCAACATGGAAACAACTTGAAAACTCCTGTAGGACTATTCTTAGCTCTTTTGAACTAGAAAACAATTCGTAACAATTTGAGGCTCATTCTTGGCTCGTTCGAACTTGGAAACAACATGTAGCTTCATTGTTGACTCGTTTGAACATGGAAACAACTTGAAAACTCTTGTAGGACCATTCTTAGCTTTTCTGAACAAGAAAACAATTTGTAACAATTTGAGACTCATTCTTGAATCGTTCGACCTTGAAACCAACTTGTACCTTCATTATTGACTCGTTTGAAGATGGAAACAACTTGTAAACTCTTGTTGGACCAATCTTAGCTCTTTTTAATAACAAAACAATATGTAACAATTTGAAACTCATTCTTGAATCGTTCGACCTTGAAAACAACTTGTACCTTCATTATTGACTCGTTTGAACATGAAAACAACTTGTAAACTCTTGTAGGACCATTTTTAGCTCTTTTGAACAAGAAAAAAATTCGTTACAATTTGAGGCTCATTCTTGACTCGTTCGAACTTGGAAACATCTTGTAGCTTCATTGTGGGCTCATTTGAACATGGAAACAAGTTGTAAACTCTTGTAGGACAATTCTTAGCTCTTTTGAACAAGAAAACAAATCATAACAATTTGAGGATCATTCTTGACTCGTTCGAACTTGGAAACAACTTGTAGCTTCATTGTTGACTCGTTTAAACATGGAAACAACTTGAAAACTCTTGTAGGACCATTCTTAGCTCTTTTGAACAAGAAAACAATTCGTAACAATTTGAGGCTCATTCTTGACTCGTTCGAACTTGGAAACAACTTGTAGCTTCATTGTTGACTCGTTCGAACATGGAAACAACTTGAAAACTCTTGTGGGACCATTCTTAGCTCTTTTGAACAAGCAAACAATTTGTAACAATTTGAGACTCATTCTTGAATCGTTTGAACTTGAAAACAACTTGTAAGTTCATTATTGACTCGTTTGAACATGGAAACAACTTGTAAACTCTTGTAGGACCATTCTTAGCTCTTTTGAACAAGAAAACAATTCGTAACAATTTGAGGCTCATTCTTGACTCGTTCGTACTTGGAAACAACTTGTAGCTTCATTGTTGACTCGTTTAAACATGGAAACAACTTGAAAACTCTTGTAGGACCATTCTTAGCTCTTTTGAACAAGAAAACAATTTGTAACTATTTGTGACTCATTCTTTACTCGTTTGAACTTAAAAACAACTTGTAACTTCATTATTGACTCGTTTGAACATGGAAACAACTTGTAAACTTTTCTAAGACCATTCTTAGCTCTTTTGAACAAGAAAACAAATCGTAACAATTTGAGGCTCATTCTTGACTTGTTCGAACTTGGAAACAACATGTAGCTTCATTGTTGACTCGTTTGAACATGGAAACAACTTGAAAACTCCTGTAGGACTATTCTTAGCTCTTTTGAACAAGAAAACAAATCATAACAATTTGAGGATCATTCTTGACTCGTTCGAACTTGGAAACAACTTGTAGCTTCATTATTGACTCATTTCAAGATGGAAACAACTTGTAAACTCTTGTGGGACCATTCTTAGCTCTTTTTAATAACAAAACAATATGTAACAATTTGAAACTCATTTTTGAATCGTTCGACCTTGAAAACAACTTGTACCTTTATTATTGACTCATTTGAATATGTAAACAACTTGTAAACTCTTGTAGGACCATTCTTAGCTCTTTTGAACAGGAAAAAAATTCGTTACAATTTGAGGCTCATTCTTGACCCGTTCGAACTTGGAAACATCTAGTAGCATCATTGTGGGCTCGTTTGAACATGGAAACAAGTTGTAAACTCTGGTAGGACAATTCTTAGCTCTTTTGAACAAGAAAACAATTTGTCACAATTTGAGGCTCATTCTTGACTCGTTCGAACTTGGAAACAACTTGTAGCTTCATTGTTGAATCGTTTCAACATGGAAACAACTTGAAAACTCTTGTAGGACCATTCTTAGCTCTTTTGAACAAGAAAACAATTTGTCACAATTTGAGACTCATTCTTGACTCGTTCGAACTTGGAAACAACTTGTAGCTTCATTGTTGAATCGTTTCAACAAGGAAACAACTTGAAAACTCTTGTAGGACCATTCTTAGCTCTTTTGAACAAGAAAACAATTTGTCACAATTTGAGACTCATTCTTGAATCGTTCGAACTTGAAAACAACTTGTAACTTCATTATTGACTCGTTTGAACATGGAAACAACTTGTAAACTCATGTAGGACCATTCTTAGCTCTTTTGAACAATAAAACAATTCGTAACAATTTGAGGCTCATTCTTGACTCGTTCGAACTTGGAAACAACTTGTAGCTTCATTGTTGAATCGTTTCAACATGGAAACAACTTGAAAACTCCTGTAGGACTATTCTTAGCTCTTTTGAACAAGAAAACAATTCGTAACAATTTGAGGCTCATTCTTGGCTCGTTCGAACTTGGAAACAACATGTAGCTTCATTGTTGACTCGTTTGAACATGGAAATAACTTGAAAACTCTTGTAGGACCATTCTTAGCTCTTCTGAACAAGAAAACAATTTGTAACAATTTGAGACTCATTCTTGAATCGTTCGACCTTGAAACCAACTTGTACCTTCATTATGGACTCGTTTGAAGATGGAAACAAGTTGTAAACTCTTGTGGGACCAATCTTAGCTCTTTTTAATAACAAAACAATATGTAACAATTTGAAACTCATTCTTGAATCGTTCGACCTTGAAAACAACTTGTACCTTCATTATTGACTCGTTTGAACATGAAAACAACTTGTAAACTCTTGTAGGACCATTTTTAGCTCTTTTGAACAAGAAAAAAATTCGTTACAATTTGAGGCTCATTCTTGACTCGTTCGAACTTGGAAACATCTTGTAGCTTCATTGTGGGCTCGTTTGAACATGGAAACAAGTTGTAAACTCTTGTAGGACAATTCTTAGCTCTTTTGAACAAGAAAACAAATCATAACAATTTGAGGATCATTCTTGACTCGTTCGAACTTGGAAACAACTTGTAGCTTCATTGTTGACTCGTTTAAACATGGAAACAACTTGAAAACTCTTGTAGGACCATTCTTAGCTCTTTTGAACAAGAAAACAATTCGTAACAATTTGAGGCTCATTCTTGACTCGTTCGAACTTGGAAACAACTTGTAGCTTCATTGTTGACTCGTTCGAACATGGAAACAACTTGAAAACTCTTGTGGGACCATTCTTAGCTCTTTTGAACAAGCAAACAATTTGTAACAATTTGAGACTCATTCTTGAATCGTTTGAACTTGAAAACAACTTGTAAGTTCATTATTGACTCGTTTGAACATGGAAACAACTTGTAAACTCTTGTAGGACCATTCTTAGCTCTTTTGAACAAGAAAACAATTCGTAACAATTTGAGGCTCATTCTTGACTCGTTCGAACTTGGAAACAACTTGTAGCTTCATTGTAGACTCGTTTGAACAAGGAAACAACTTGAAAACTCTTGTAGGACCATTCTTAGCTCTTTTGAACAAGAAAACAATTTATAACAATTTGAGACTCATTCTTGAATTGTTCGAACTTGAAAACAACTTGTAACTTCATTATTGACTCGTTTGAACATGGAAACAACTTGTAAACTCTTGTAGGACCATTCTTAGCTCTTTTGAACAAGAAAACAATTCGTAACAATTTGAGACTCAATCTTGACTCATTCGTACTTGGAAACAACTTGTAGCTTCATTGTTGACTCGTTTAAACATGGAAACAACTTGAAAACTCTTGTAGGACCATTCTTAGCTCTTTTGAACAAGAAAACAATTTGTAACTATTTGTGACTCATTCTTTACTCGTTTGAACTTAAAAACAACTTGTAACTTCATTATTGACTCGTTTGAACATGGAAACAACTTGTAAACTTTTCTAAGACCATTCTTAGCTCTTTTGAACAAGAAAACAAATCGTAACAATTTGAGGCTCATTCTTGACTTGTTCGAACTTGGAAACAACATGTAGCTTCATTGTTGACTCGTTTGAACATGGAAACAACTTGAAAACTCCTGTAGGACTATTCTTAGCTCTTTTGAACAAGAAAACAAATCATAACAATTTGAGGATCATTCTTGATTCGTTCGAACTTGGAAACAACTTGTAGCTTCATTATTGACTCATTTGAAGATGGAAACAACTTGTAAACTCTTGTGGGACCATTCTTAGCTCTTTTTAATAACAAAACAATTCGTAACAATTTGAAACTCATTCTTGAATCGTTCGACCTTGAAAACAACTTGTACCTTCATTATTGACTCGTTTGAACATGGAAACAACTTGTAAACTCTTGTAGGACCATTCTTAGCTCTTTTGAACAAGAAAAAAATTCGTAACAATTTGAGACTCATTCTTGGCTCGTTCGAACTTGGAAACAACATGTAGCTTCATTGTTGACTCGTTTGAACATGGAAACAACTTGAAAACTCTTGTAGGACCATTCTTAGCTCTTCTGAACAAGAAAACAATTTGTAACAATTTGAGACTCATTTTTGAATCGTTCGACCTTGAAACCAACTTGTACCTTCATTATTGACTCGTTTGAAGATGGAAACAACTTGTAAACTCTTGTGGGACCATTCTTAGCTCTTTTTAATAACAAAACAATATGTAACAATTTGAAACTCATTCTTGAATCGTTCGACCTTGAAAACAACTTGTACTTTCATTATTGACTCGTTTGAACATGAAAACAACTTGTAAACTCTTGTAGGACCATTTTTAGCTCTTTTGAACAAGAAAAAAATTCGTTACAATTTGAGGCTCATTCTTGACTCGTTCGAACTTGGAAACATCTTGTAGCTTCATTGTGGGCTCGTTTGAACATGGAAACAAGTTGTAAACTCTTGTAGGACAATTCTTAGCTCTTTTGAACAAGAAAACAAATCATAACAATTTGAGGATCATTCTTGACTCGTTCGAACTTGGAAACAACTTGTAGCTTCATTGTTGACTCGTTTAAACATGGAAACAACTTGAAAACTCTTGTGGGACCATTCTTAGCTCTTTTGAACAAGAAAACAATTCGTAACAATTTGAGGCTCATTCTTGACTCGTTCGAACTTGGAAACAACTTGTAGCTTCATTGTTGACTCGTTCGAACATGGAAACAACTTGAAAACTCTTGTGGGACCATTCTTAGCTCTTTTGAACAAGCAAACAATTTGTAACAATTTGAGACTCATTCTTGAATCGTTTGAACTTGCAAACAACTTGTAAGTTCATTATTGACTCGTTTGAACATGGAAACAACTTGTAAACTCTTGTAGGACCATTCTTAGCTCTTTTGAACAAGAAAACAATTCGTAACAATTTGAGGCTCATTCTTGACTCGTTCGAACTTGGAAACAACTTGTAGCTTCATTGTAGACTCGTTTGAACAAGGAAACAACTTGAAAACTCTTGTAGGACCATTCTTAGCTCTTTTGAACAAGAAAACAATTTATAACAATTTGAGACTCATTCTTGAATTGTTCGAACTTGAAAACAACTTGTAACTTCAATATTGACTCGTTTGAACATGGAAACAACTTGTAAACTCTTGTAGGACCATTCTTAGCTCTTTTGAACAAGAAAACAATTCGTAACAATTTGAGACTCAATCTTGACTCATTCGTACTTGGAAACAACTTGTAGCTTCATTGTTGACTCGTTTGAACATGGAAACAACTTGAAAACTCTTGTAGGACCATTTTTAGCTCTTTTGAACAAGAAAACAATTTGTAACTATTTGTGACTCATTCTTTACTCGTTTGAACTTAAAAACAACTTGTAACTTCATTATTGTCTCGTTTGAACATGGAAACAACTTGTAAACTTTTCTAAGACCATTCTTAGCTCTTTTGAACAAGAAAACAAATCGTAACAATTTGAGGCTCGTTCTTGACTTGTTCGAACTTGGAAACAACATGTAGCTTCATTGTTGACTCGTTTGAACATGGAAACAACTTGAAAACTCCTGTAGGACTATTCTTAGCTCTTTTGAACAAGAAAACAAATCATAACAATTTGAGGATCATTCTTGACTCGTTCGAACTTGGAAACAACTTGTAGCTTCATTATTGACTCATTTGAAGATGGAAACAACTTGTAAACTCTTGTGGGACCACTCTTAGCTCTTTTTAATAACAAAACAATATGTAACAATTTGAAACTCATTTTTGAATCGTTCGACCTTGAAAACAACTTGTACCTTTATTATTGACTCATTTGAATATGGAAACAACTTGTAAACTCTTGTAGGACCATTCTTAGCTCTTTTGAACAAGAAAAAAATTCGTTACAATTTGAGGCTCATTCTTGACCCGTTCGAACTTGGAAACATCTAGTAGCATCATTGTGGGCACGTTTGAACATGGAAACAAGTTGTAAACTCTGGTAGGAAAATTCTTAGCTCTTTTGAACAAGAAAACAATTTGTCACAATTTGAGGCTCATTCTTGACTCGTTCGAATTTGGAAACATCTTGTAGCTTCATTGTGGGCTCGTTTGAACATGGAAACAATTCGTAACTCTGGTAGGACAATTCTTAGCTCTTTTGAACCAGAAAACAATTCGTAACAATTTGAGACTCATTCTTGAATCGTTCGAACTTGAAAACAAATTGTAGCTTCATTGTAGACTCGTTTGAACAAGGAAACAACTTGAAAACTCTTGTAGGACCATTCTTAGCTCTTTTGAACAAGAAAACAATTTATAACAATTTGAGACTCATTCTTGAATCGTTCGAACTTGAAAACAACTTGTACCTTCATTATTGACTCGTTTGAAGATGGAAACAACTTGAAAACTCTTGTAGGACCATTCTTAGCTCTTTTTAATAACAAAACAATATGTAACAATTTGAAACTCATTCTTGAATCGTTCGACCTTGAAAACAACTTGTACCTTCATTATTGACTCGTTTGAACATGGAAACAACTTGTAAACTCTTGTAGGACCATTCTTAGCTCTTTTGAACAAGAAAAAAATTCGTAACAATTTGAGACTCATTCTTGGCTCGTTCGAACTTGGAAACAACATGTAGCTTCATTGTTGACTCGTTTGAACATGGAAACAACTTGAAAACTCTTGTAGGACCATTCTTAGCTCTTCTGAACAAGAAAACAATTTGTAACAATTTGAGACTCATTCTTGAATCGTTCGACCTTGAAACCAACTTGTACCTTCATTATTGACTCGTTTGAAGATGGAAACAACTTGGAAACTCTTGTGGGACCATTCTTAGCTCTTTTTAATAACAAAACAATATGTAACAATTTGAAACTCATTCTTGAATCGTTCGACCTTGAAAACAACTTGTACTTTCATTATTGACTCGTTTGAACATAAAAACAACTTGTAAACTCTTGTAGAACCATTTTTAGCTCTTTTGAACAAGAAAAAAATTCGTTATAATTTGAGGCTCATTCTTGACTCGTTCGAACTTGGAAACATCTTGTAGCTTCATTGTGGGCTCGTTTGAACATGGAAACAAGTTGTAAACTCTTGTAGGACATATCTTAGCTCTTTTGAACAAGAAAAAAAATCATAACAATTTGAGGATCATTCTTGAATCGTTCGAACTTGGAAACAACTTGTAGCTTCATTGTTGACTCGTTTAAACATGGAAACAACTTGAAAACTCTTGTAGGACCATTCATAGCTCTTTTGAACAAGAAAACAATTCGTAACAATTTGAGGCTCATTCTTGACTCGTTCGAACTTGGAAACAACATGTAGCTTCATTGTTGACTCGTTCGAACATGGAAACAACTTGAAAACTCTTGTGGGACCATTCTTAGCTCTTTTGAACAAGCAAACAATTTGTAACAATTTGAGACTCATTCTTGAATCGTTTGAACTTGAAAACAACTTGTAAGTTCATTATTGACTCGTTTGAACATAGAAACAACTTGTAAACTCTTGTAGGACCATTCTTAGCTCTTTTGAACAAGAAAACAATTCGTAACAATTTGAGGCTCATTCTTGACTCGTTCGAACTTGGTAACAACTTGTAGCTTCATTGTAGACTCGTTTGAACAAGGAAACAACTTGAAAACTCTTGTAGGACCATTCTTAGCTCTTTTGAATAAGAAAACAATTTATAACAATTTGAGACTCATTCTTGAATTGTTCGAACTTGAAAACAACTTGTAACTTTATTATTGACTCGTTTGAACATGGAAACAACTTGTAAACTCTTGTAGGACCATTCTTAGCTCTTTTGAACAAGAAAACAATTCGTAACAATTTGAGACTCAATCTTGACTCGTTCGAACTTGGAAACATCTTGTAGCTTCATTGTGGGCTCGTTTGAACATGGAAACAAGTTGTAAACTCTTGTAGGACAATTCTTAGCTCTTTTGAACAAGAAAACAAATCATAACAATTTGAGGATCATTCTTGACTCGTTCGAACTTGGAAACAACTTGTAGCTTCATTGTTGACTCGTTTAAACATGGAAACAACTTGAAAACTCTTGTAGGACCATTCTTAGCTCTTTTGAACAAGAAAACAATTCGTAACAATTTGAGGCTCATTCTTGACTCGTTCGAACTTGGAAACAACTTGTAGCTTCATTGTTGACTCGTTCGAACATGGAAACAACTTGAAAACTCTTGTGGGACCATTCTTAGCTCTTTTGAACAAGCAAACAATTTGTAACAATTTGAGACTCATTCTTGAATCGTTTGAACTTGAAAACAACTTGTAAGTTCATTATTGACTCGTTTGAACATGGAAACAACTTGTAAACTCTTGTAGGACCATTCTTAGCTCTTTTGAACAAGAAAACAATTCGTAACAATTTGAGGCTCATTCTTGACTCGTTCGAACTTGGAAACAACTTGTAGCTTCATTGTAGACTCGTTTGAACAAGGAAACAACTTGAAAACTCTTGTAGGACCATTCTTAGCTCTTTTGAACAAGAAAACAATTTATAACAATTTGAGACTCATTCTTGAATTGTTCGAACTTGAAAACAACTTGTAACTTCAATATTGACTCGTTTGAACATGGAAACAACTTGTAAACTCTTGTAGGACCATTCTTAGCTCTTTTGAACAAGAAAACAATTCGTAACAATTTGAGACTCAATCTTGACTCATTCGTACTTGGAAACAACTTGTAGCTTCATTGTTGACTCGTTTGAACATGGAAACAACTTGAAAACTCTTGTAGGACCATTTTTAGCTCTTTTGAACAAGAAAACAATTTGTAACTATTTGTGACTCATTCTTTACTCGTTTGAACTTAAAAACAACTTGTAACTTCATTATTGTCTCGTTTGAACATGGAAACAACTTGTAAACTTTTCTAAGACCATTCTTAGCTCTTTTGAACAAGAAAACAAATCGTAACAATTTGAGGCTCGTTCTTGACTTGTTCGAACTTGGAAACAACATGTAGCTTCATTGTTGACTCGTTTGAACATGGAAACAACTTGAAAACTCCTGTAGGACTATTCTTAGCTCTTTTGAACAAGAAAACAAATCATAACAATTTGAGGATCATTCTTGACTCGTTCGAACTTGGAAACAACTTGTAGCTTCATTATTGACTCATTTGAAGATGGAAACAACTTGTAAACTCTTGTGGGACCACTCTTAGCTCTTTTTAATAACAAAACAATATGTAACAATTTGAAACTCATTTTTGAATCGTTCGACCTTGAAAACAACTTGTACCTTTATTATTGACTCATTTGAATATGGAAACAACTTGTAAACTCTTGTAGGACCATTCTTAGCTCTTTTGAACAAGAAAAAAATTCGTTACAATTTGAGGCTCATTCTTGACCCGTTCGAACTTGGAAACATCTAGTAGCATCATTGTGGGCACGTTTGAACATGGAAACAAGTTGTAAACTCTGGTAGGACAATTCTTAGCTCTTTTGAACAAAAAAACAATTTGTCACAATTTGAGGCTCATTCTTGACTCGTTCGAACTTGGAAACATCTTGTAGCTTCATTGTGGGCTCGTTTGAACATGGAAACAATTCGTAACTCTGGTAGGACAATTCTTAGCTCTTTTGAACCAGAAAACAATTCGTAACAATTTGAGACTCATTCTTGAATCGTTCGAACTTGAAAACAAATTGTAGCTTCATTGTAGACTCGTTTGAACAAGGAAACAACTTGAAAACTCTTGTAGGACCATTCTTAGCTCTTTTGAACAAGAAAACAATTTATAACAATTTGAGACTCATTCTTGAATCGTTCGAACTTGAAAACAACTTGTACCTTCATTATTGACTCGTTTGAAGATGGAAACAACTTGAAAACTCTTGTAGGACCATTCTTAGCTCTTTTTAATAACAAAACAATATGTAACAATTTGAAACTCATTCTTGAATCGTTCGACCTTGAAAACAACTTGTACCTTCATTATTGACTCGTTTGAACAAGGAAACAACTTGTAAACTCTTGTAGGACCATTCTTAGCTCTTTTGAACAAGAAAAAAATTCGTAATAATTTGAGACTCATTCTTGGCTCGTTCGAACTTGGAAACAACATGTAGCTTCATTGTTGACTCGTTTGAACATGGAAACAACTTGAAAACTCTTGTAGGACCATTCTTAGCTCTTCTGAACAAGAAAACAATTTGTAACAATTTGAGACTCATTCTTGAATCGTTCGACCTTGAAAACAACTTGTACCTTCATTATTGACTCGTTTGAAGATGGAAACAACTTGAAAACTCTTGTAGAACCATTTTTAGCTCTTTTGAACAAGAAAAAAATTCGTTATAATTTGAGGCTCATTCTTGACTCGTTCGAACTTGGAAACATCTTGTAGCTTCATTGTGGGCTCGTTTGAACATGGAAACAAGTTGTAAACTCTTGTAGGACATATCTTAGCTCTTTTGAACAAGAAAAAAAATCATAACAATTTGAGGATCATTCTTGAGTCGTTCGAACTTGGAAACAACTTGTAGCTTCATTGTTGACTCGTTTAAACATGGAAACAACTTGAAAACTCTTGTAGGACCATTCTTAGCTCTTTTGAACAAGAAAACAATTCGTAACAATTTGAGGCTCATTCTTGACTCGTTCGAACTTGGAAACAACATGTAGCTTCATTGTTGACTCGTTTGAACATGGAAACAACTTGAAAACTCTTGTGGGACCATTCTTAGCTCTTTTGAACAAGCAAACAATTTGTAACAATTTGAGACTCATTCTTGAATCGTTTGAACTTGAAAACAACTTGTAAGTTCATTATTGACTCGTTTGAACATGGAAACAACTTGTAAACTCTTGTAGGACCATTCTTAGCTCTTTTGAACAAGAAAACAATTCGTAACAATTTGAGGCTCATTCTTGACTCGTTCGAACTTGGAAACAACTTGTAGCTTCATTGTAGACTCGTTTGAACAAGGAAACTACTTGAAAACTCTTGTAGGACCATTCTTAGCTCTTTTGAATAAGAAAACAATTTATAACAATTTGAGACTCATTCTTGAATTGTTCGAACTTGAAAACAACTTGTAACTTCATTATTGACTCGTTTGAACATGGAAACAACTTGTAAACTCTTGTAGGACCATTCTTAGCTCTTTTGAACAAGAAAACAATTCGTAACAATTTGAGACTCAATCTTGACTCATTCGTACTTGGAAACAACTTGTAGCTTCATTGTTGACTCGTTTGAACATGGAAACAACTTGTAAACTCTTGTAGGACCATTCTTAGCTCTTTTGAACAAGAAAAAAATTCGTAACAATTTGAGACTCATTCTTGGCTCGTTCGAACTTGGAAACAACATGTAGCTTCATTGTTGACTCGTTTGAACATGGAAACAACTTGAAAACTCTTGTAGGACCATTCTTAGCTCTTCTGAACAAGAAAACAATTTGTAACAATTTGAGACTCATTCTTGAATCGTTCGACCTTGAAACCAACTTGTACCTTCATTATTGACTCGTTTGAAGATGGAAACAACTTGTAAACTCTTGTGGGACCATTCTTAGCTCTTTTTAATAACAAAACAATATGTAACAATTTGAAACTCATTCTTGAATCGTTCGACCTTGAAAACAACTTGTACTTTCATTATTGACTCGTTTGAACATAAAAACAACTTGTAAACTCTTGTAGGACCATTTTTAGCTCTTTTGAACAAGAAAAAAATTCGTTATAATTTGAGGCTCATTCTTGACTCGTTCGAACTTGGAAACATCTTGTAGCTTCATTGTGGGCTCGTTTGAACATGGAAACAAGTTGTAAACTCTTGTAGGACAATTCTTAGCTCTTTTGAACAAGAAAACAAATCATAACAATTTGAGGATCATTCTTGACTCGTTCGAACTTGGAAACAACTTGTAGCTTCATTGTTGACTCGTTTAAACATGGAAACAACTTGAAAACTCTTGTAGGACCATTCTTAGCTCTTTTGAACAAGAAAACAATTCGTAACAATTTGAGGCACATTCTTGACTCGTTCGAACTTGGAAACAACTTGTAACTTCATTGTTGACTCGTTCGAACATGGAAACAACTTGAAAACTCTTGTGGGACCATTCTTAGCTCTTTTGAACAAGCAAACAATTTGTAACAATTTGAGACTCATTCTTGAATCGTTTGAACTTGAAAACAACTTGTAAGTTCATTATTGACTCGTTTGAACATGGAAACAACTTGTAAACTCTTGTAGGACCATTCTTAGCTCTTTTGAACAAGAAAACAATTCGTAACAATTTGAGGCTCATTCTTGACTCGTTCGAACTTGGAAACAACTTGTAGCTTCATTGTAGACTCGTTTGAACAAGGAAACAACTTGAAAACTCTTGTAGGACCATTCTTAGCTCTTTTGAATAAGAAAACAATTTATAACAATTTGAGACTCATTCTTGAATTGTTCGAACTTGAAAACAACTTGTAACTTCATTATTGACTCGTTTGAACATGGAAACAACTTGTAAACTCTTGTAGGACCATTCTTAGCTCTTTTGAACAAGAAAACAATTCGTAACAATTTGAGACTCAATCTTGACTCATTCGTACTTGGAAACAACTTGTAGCTTCATTGTTGACTCGTTTGAACATGGAAACAACTTGAAAACTCTTGTAGGACCATTCTTAGCTCTTTTGAACAAGAAAACAATTTGTAACTATTTGGGACTCATTCTTTACTCGTTTGAACTTAAAAACAACTTGTAACTTCATTATTGTCTCGTTTGAACATGGAAACAACTTGTAAACTTTTCTAAGACCATTCTTAGCTCTTTTGAAAAAGAAAACAAATCGTAACAATTTGAGGCTCGTTCTTGACTTGTTCGAACTTGGAAACAACATGTAGCTTCATTGTTGACTCGTTTGAACATGGAAACAACTTGAAAACTCCTGTAGGACTATTCTTAGCTCTTTTGAACAAGAAAACAAATCATAACAATTTGAGGATCATTCTTGACTCGTTCGAACTTGGAAACAACTTGTAGCTTCATTATTGACTCATTTGAAGATGGAAACAACTTGTAAACTCTTGTGGGACCATTCTTAGCTCTTTTTAATAACAAAACAATATGTAACAATTTGAAACTCATTTTTGAATCGTTCGACCTTGAAAACAACTTGTACCTTTATTATTGACTCATTTGAATATGGAAACAACTTGTAAACTCTTGTAGGACCATTCTTAGCTCTTTTGAACAAGAAAAAAATTCGTTACAATTTGAGGCTCATTCTTGACCCGTTCGAACTTGGAAACATCTAGTAGCATCATTGTGGGCTCGTTTGAACATGGAAACAAGTTGTAAACTCTGGTAGGACAATTCTTAGCTCTTTTGAACAAGAAAACAATTTGTCACAATTTGAGGCTCATTCTTGACTCGTTCGAACTTGGAAACATCTTGTAGCTTCATTGTGGGCTCGTTTGAACATGGAAACAATTCGTAACTCTGGTAGGACAATTCTTAGCTCTTTTGAACCAGAAAACAATTCGTAACAATTTTAGACTCATTCTTGAATCGTTCGAACTTGAAAACAAATTGTAGCTTCATTGTAGACTCGTTTGAACAAGGAAACAACTTGAAAACTCTTGTAGGACCATTCTTAGCTCTTTTGAACAAGAAAACAATTTATAACAATTTGAGACTCATTCTTGAATCGTTCGAACTTGAAAACAACTTGTACCTTCATTATTGACTCGTTTGAAGATGGAAACAACTTGAAAACTCTTGTAGGACCATTCTTAGCTCTTTTTAATAACAAAACAATATGTAACAATTTGAAACTCATTCTTGAATCGTTCGACCTTGAAAACAACTTGTACCTTCATTATTGACTCGTTTGAACATGGAAACAACTTGTAAACTCTTGTAGGACCATTCTTAGCTCTTTTGAACAAGAAAAAAATTCGTAACAATTTGAGGCTCATTCTTGGCTCGTTCGAACTTGGAAACAACATGTAGCTTCATTGTTGATTCGTTTGAACATGGAAACAACTTGAAAACTCTTGTAGGACCATTCTTAGCTTTTTGAACAAGAAAACAATTTGTAACAATTTGAGACTCATTCTTGAATCGTTCGAACTTGGAAACAACTTGTACCTTCATTATTGACTCGTTTGAAGATGGAAACAACTTGAAAACTCTTGTAGGACCATTCTTAGCTCTTTTTAATAACAAAACAATATGTAACAATTTGAAACTCATTCTTGAATCGTTCGACCTTGAAAACAACTTGTACCTTCATTATTGACTCGTTTGAACATGGAAACAACTTGTAAACTCTTGTAGGACCATTCTTAGCTTTTTGAACAAGAAAAAAATTCGTTACAATTTGAGGCTCATTCTTGACTCGTTCGAACTTGGAAACAACTTGTAGCTTCATTGTAGACTCGTTTGAATAAGGAAACTACTTGAAAACTCTTGTAGGACCATTCTTAGCTCTTTTGAATAAGAAAACAATTTATAACAATTTGAGACTCATTCTTGAATTGTTCGAACTTGAAAACAACTTGTAACTTCATTATTGACTCGTTTGAACATGGAAACAACTTGTAAACTCTTGTAGGACCATTCTTAGCTCTTTTGAACAAGAAAACAATTCGTAACAATTTGAGACTCAATCTTGACTCATTCGTACTTGGAAACAACTTGTAGCTTCATTGTTGACTCGTTTGAACATGGAAACAACTTGTAAACTCTTGTAGGACCATTCTTAGCTCTTTTGAACAAGAAAAAAATTCGTAACAATTTGAGACTCATTCTTGAATCGTTCGACCTTGAAACCAACTTGTACTTTCATTATTAACTCGTTTGAACATGGAAACAAGTTGTAAACTCTTGTAGGACAATTCTTAGCTCTTTTGAACAAGAAAAAAATTCGTTACAATTTGAGGCTCATTCTTGACTCGTTCGAACTTGGTAGCATCTTGTAGCTTTATTGTGGGCTCGTTTGAACATGGAAACAAGTTGTAAACTCTTGTAGGACAATTCTTAGCTCTTTTGAACAAGAAAACAAATCATAACAATTTGAGGCTCATTCTTGACTCGTTCGAACTTGGAAACAACTTGTAGCTTTATTGTTGACTCGTTTAAACATGGAAACAACTTGAAAACTCTTGTAGGACCATTCTTAGCTCTTTTGAACAAGAAAACAATTCGTAACAATTTGAGGCTCATTCTTGACTTGTTCGAACTTGGAAACAACTTGTAGCTTCATTGTTGACTCGTTCGAACATGGAAACAACTTGAAAACTCTTGTAGGACCGTTCTTAGCTCTTCTGAACAAGAAAACAATTTGTAACAATTTGAGACTCATTCTTGAATCGTTCGACCTTGAAACCAACTTGTACTTTCATTATTAACTCGTTTGAACATGGAAACAACTTGTAAACTCTTGTAGGACCATTCTTAGCTCTTTTGAACAAGAAAACAATTCGTAACAATTTGAGGCTCATTCTTGACTCGTTCGAACTTGGAAACAACTTGTAGCTTCATTGTAGACTTGTTTGAACAAGGAAACAACTTGAAAACTCTTGTAGGACCATTCTTAGCTCTTTTGAACAAGAAAACAATTTATAACAATTTGAGACTCATTCTTGAATCGTTCGAACTTGAAAACAACTTGTAACTTCATTATTGACTCGTTTGAACATGGAAACAACTTGTAAACTCTTCTAGGACCATTCTTAGCTCTTTTGAACCAGAAAACAATTCGTAACAATTTGAGACTCAATCTTGACTCATTCGTACTTGGAAACAACTATTAGCTTCATTGTTGAATCGTTTCAACATGGAAACAACCTGAAAACTCCCGTAGGACTATTGTTAGCTCTTTTGAACAAGAAAACAATTCGTAACAATTTGAGGCTCATTCTTGGCTCGTTCGAACTTGGAAACAACTTGTAGCTTCATTGTAGACTCGTTTGAACAAGGAAATAACTTGAAAACTCTTGTAGGACCATTCTTAGCTCTTTTGAACAAGAAAACAATTTATAACAATTTGAGACTCATTCTTGAATTGTTCGAACTTGAAAACAACTTGTAACTTCATTATTGACTCGTTTGAACATGGAAACAACTTGTAAACTCTTGTAGGACCATTCTTAGCTCTTTTGAACAAGAAAACAATTCGTAACAATTTGAGACTCAATCTTGACTCATTCGTACTTGGAAACAACTTGTAGCTTCATTGTTGACTCGTTTGAACATGGAAACAACTTGAAAACTCTTGTAGGACCATTCTTAGCTCTTTTGAACAAGAAAACAATTTGTAACTATTTGTGACTCATTCTTTACTCGTTTGAACTTAAAAACAACTTGTAACTTCATTATTGACTCGTTTGAACATGGAAACAACTTGTAAACTTTTCTAAGACCATTCTTAGCTCTTTTGAACAAGAAAACAAATCGTAACAATTTGAGGCTCGTTCTTGACTTGTTCGAACTTGGAAACAACATGTAGCTTCATTGTTGACTCGTTTGAACATGGAAACAACTTGAAAACTCCTGTAGGACTATTCTTAGCTCTTTTGAACAAGAAAACAAATCATAACAATTTGAGGATCATTCTTGACTCGTTCGAACTTGGAAACAACTTGTAGCTTCATTATTGACTCATTTGAAGATGGAAACAACTTGTAAACTCTTGTGGGACCATTCTTAGCTCTTTTTAATAACCAAACAATATGTAACAATTTGAAACTCATTTTTGAATCGTTCGACCTTGAAAACAACTTGTACCTTTATTATTGACTCATTTGAATATGGAAACAACTTGTAAACTCTTGTAGGACCATTCTTAGCTCTTTTGAACAAGAAAAAAATTCGTTACAATTTGAGGCTTATTCTTGACCCGTTCGAACTTGGAAACATCTAGTAGCATCATTGTGGGCTCGTTTGAACATGGAAACAAGTTGTAAACTCTGGTAGGACAATTCTTAGCTCTTTTGAACAAGAAAACAATTTGTCACAATTTGAGGCTCATTCTTGACTCGTTCGAACTTGGAAACATCTTGTAGCTTCATTGTGTGCTCGTTTGAACATGGAAACAATTCGTAACTCTGGTAGGACAATTCTTAGCTCTTTTGAACCAGAAAACAATTCGTAACAATTTGAGACTCATTCTTGAATCGTTCGAACTTGAAAACAAATTGTAGCTTCATTGTAGACTCGTTTGAACAAGGAAACAACTTGAAAACTCTTGTAGGACCATTCTTAGCTCTTTTGAACAAGAAAACAATTTATAACAATTTGAGACTCATTCTTGAATCGTTCGAACTTGAAAACAACTTGTACCTTCATTATTGACTCGTTTGAAGATGGAAACAACTTGAAAACTCTTGTAGGACCATTCTTAGCTCTTTTTAATAACAAAACAATATGTAACAATTTGAAACTCATTCCTGAATCGTTCGACCTTGAAAACAACTTGTACCTTCATTATTGACTCGTTCGAACATGGAAACAACTTGTAAACTCTTGTAGGACCATTCTTAGCTTTTTTGAACAAGAAAAAAATTCGTAACAATTTGAGGCTCATTCTTGGCTCGTTCGAACTTGGAAACAACATGTAGCTTCATTGTTGATTCGTTTGAACATGGAAACAACTTGAAAACTCATGGAGGACCATTCTTAGCTTTTTGAACAAGAAAACAATTTGTAACAATTTGAGACTCATTCTTGAATCGTTCGAACTTGGAAACAACTTGTACCTTCATTATTTACTCGTTTGAAGATGGAAACAACTTGAAAACTCTTGTAGGACCATTCTTAGCTCTTTTTAATAACAAAACAATATGTAACAATTTGAAACTCATTCTTGAATCGTTCGACCTTGAAAACAACTTGTACCTTCATTATTGACTCGTTTGAACATGGAAACAACTTGTAAACTTTTGTATGACCATTCTTAGCTCTTTTGAACAAGAAAAAAATTCGTTACAATTTGAGGCTTATTCTTGACTCGTTCGAACTTGGTAGCATCTTGTAGCTTCATTGTGGGCTCGTTTGAACATGGAAACAAGTTGTAAACTCTTGTAGGACAATTCTTAGCTCTTTTGAACAGGAAAACAAATCATAACAATTTGAGGCTCATTCTTGACTCGTTCGAACTTGGAAACAACTTGTAGCTTTATTGTTGACTCGTTTAAACATGGAAACAACTTGAAAACTCTTGTAGGACCATTCTTAGCTCTTTTGAACAAGAAAACAATTTATAACAATTTGAGACTCATTCTTGAATCGTTCGAACTTGAAAACAACTTGTAACTTCATTATTGACTCGTTTGAACATGGAAACAACTTGTAAACTCTTCTAGGACCATTCTTAGCTCTTTTGAACCAGAAAACAATTCGTAACAATTTGAGACTCAATCTTGACTCGTTCGTACTTGGAAACAACTGTTAGCTTATTTGTTGAATCGTTTTAACATGGAAACAACTTGAAAACTCCCGTAGGACTATTGTTAGCTCTTTTGAACAAGAAAACAATTCGTAACAATTTGAGGCTCATTCTTGGCCTGTTCGAACTTGAAAATATCTTGTAGCTTCATTGTGGGCTCGTTTGAACATGGAAACAAGTTGTAAACTCTTGTAGGACAATTCTTAGCTCTTTTGAACAAGAAAAAAATTCGTTACAATTTGAGGCTCATTCTTGACTCGTTCGAACTTGGAAATATCTTGTAGCTTCATTGTGGGCTCGTTTGAACATGGGAACAAGTTGTAAACTCTTGTAGGACAATTCTTAGCTCTTTTGAACAAGAAAAAAATTCGTTACAATTTGAGGCTCATTCTTGACTCGTTCGAACTTGGAAACATCTTGTAGCTTCATTGTGGGCTCGTTTGAACATGGAAACAAATTGTAAACTCTTGTAGGACAATTCTTAGCTCTTTTGAACAAGAAAACAAATCATAACAATTTGAGGCTCATTCTTGACTCGTTCGAACTTGGAAACAACTTGTAGCTTCATTGTTGACTCGTTTAAACATGGAAACAACTTGAAAACTCTTGTAGGACCATTCTTAGCTCTTTTGAACAAGAAAACAATTCGTAACAATTTGAGGCTCATTCTTGACTCGTTCGAACTTGGAAACAACTTGTAGCTTCATTGTGGGCTCGTTTGAACATGGAAACAAGTTGTAAACTCTTGTAGGACAATTCTTAGCTCTTTTGAACAAGAAAACAAATCATAACAATTTGAGGCTCATTCTTGACTCGTTCGAAATTGGAAACAACTTGTAGCTTCATTGTTGACTCGTTTGAACATGGAAACAACTTGTAAACTCTTGTAGGACCATTCTTAGCTCTTTTGAACAAGAAAACAATTCGTAACAATTTGAGGCTCATTCTTGACTCGTTCGAACTTGGAAACAACTTGTAGCTTCATTGTAGACTCGTTTGAACAAGGAAACAAGTTGTAAACTCTGGTAGGACAATTCTTAGCTCTTTTGAATAAGAAAACAATTTGTCACAATTTGAGACTCATTCTTGAATCGTTCGAACTTGAAAACAACTTGTAACTTCATTATTGACTCGTTTGAACATGGAAACAACTTGTAAACTCTTGTAGGACCATTCCTAGCTCTTTTGAACAATAAAACAATTCGTAACAATTTGAGGCTCATTCTTGACTCGTTCGACTTTGAAACAACTTGTAGCTTCATTGTAGACTCGTTTGAACAAGGAAACAAGTTGTAAACTCTGGTAGGACAATTCTTAGCTCTTTTGAATATGAAAACAATTTGTCACAATTTGAGACTCATTATTGAATCGTTCGAACTTGAAAACAACTTGTAACTTCATTATTGACTCGTTTGAACATGGAAACAACTTGTAAACTCTTGTAGGACCATTCCTAGCTCTTTTGAACAATAAAACAATTCGTAACAATTTGAGGCTCATTCTTGACTCGTTCGACTTTGAAACAACTTGTAGCTTCATTGTAGACTCGTTTGAACAAGGAAACAAGTTGTAAACTCTGGTAGGACAATTCTTAGCTCTTTTGAATAAGAAAACAATTTGTCACAATTTGAGACTCATTCTTGAATCGTTCGAACTTGAAAACAACTTGTAACTTCATTATTGACTCGTTTGAACATGGAAACAACTTGTAAACTCTTGTAGGACCATTCCTAGCTCTTTTGAACAATAAAACAATTCGTAACAATTTGAGGCTCATTCTTGACTCGTTCGACTTTGAAACAACTTGTAGCTTCATTGTAGACTCGTTTGAACAAGGAAACAAGTTGTAAACTCTGGTAGGACAATTCTTAGCTCTTTTGAATAAGAAAACAATTTGTCACAATTTGAGACTCATTCTTGAATCGTTCGAACTTGAAAACAACTTGTAACTTCATTATTGACTCGTTTGAACATGGAAACAACTTGTAAACTCTTGTAGGACCATTCTTAGCTCTTTTAAACAATAAAACAATTCGTAACAATTTGAGCCTCATTCTTGACTCGTTCAAACTTGGAAACAACTTGTAGCTTCATTGTTGAATCGTTTCCACATGGAAACAACTTGAAAAATCATGTAGGACTATTGTTAGCTCTTTTGAACAAGAAAACAATTCGTAACAATTTGAGGCTCATTCTTGGCTCGTTCGAACTTGGAAACAACATTTAGCTTCATTGTTGACTCGTTTGAACATGGAAAGAACTTGAAAACTCTTGTAGGACCATTCTTAGCTCTTTTGAACAAGAAAACAATTTGTAACAATTTGAGACTCATTCTTGAATCGTTCGACCTTGAAAATAACTTGTACCTTCATTATTGACTCGTTTGAAGATGGAAACAACTTGTAAACTATTGTGGGACCATTCTTAGCTCTTTTTAATAACAAAACAATTTGTAACAATTTGAAACTCATTCTTGAATCGTTCGACCTTGAAAACAACTTGTACCTTCATTATTGACTCATTTGAATATGGAAACAACTTGTAAACTCCTGTAGGACCATTCTTAGCTCTTTTGAACAAGAAAAAAAATCGTTATAATTTGAGGCTCATTCTTGACTCGTTCGAACTTGGAAACATCTAGTAGCTTCATTGTGGGCTCGTTTGAACATGGAAACAAGTTGTAAACTCTGGTAGGACAATTCTTAGCTCTTTTGAATAAGAAAACAATTTGTCACAATTTGAGACTCATTCTTGAATCGTTCGAAGTTGAAAACAACTTGTACCTTCATTATTGACTCATTTGAATATGGAAACAACTTGTAAACTCCTGTAGGACCATTCTTAGCTCTTTTGAACAAGAAAAAAATTCGTTACAATTTGAGGCTCATTCTTGACTCGTTCGAACTTGGAAACATCTAGTAGCTTCATTTTGGGCTCGTTTGAACATGGAAACAAGTTGTAAACTCTGGTAGGACAATTCTTAGCTCTTTTGAATAAGAAAACAATTTGTCACAATTTGAGACTCATTCTTGAATCGTTCGAACTTGAAAACAACTTGTAACTTCATTATTGACTCGTTTGAACAAGGAAACAACTTGTAAACTCTTGTAGGACCATTCTTAGCTCTTTTGAACAATAAAACAATTCGTAACAATTTGAGGCTCATTCTTGACTCGTTCAAACTTGGAAACAACTTGTAGCTTCATTGTTGAATCGTTTCAACGTGGAAACAACTTGAAAACTCCTGTAGGACTATTGTTAGCTCTTTTGAACAAGAAAACAATTCGTAACAATTTGAGGCTCATTCTTGGCTCGTTCGAACTTGGAAACAACATGTAGCTTCATTGTTGACTCGTTTGAACATGGAAAGAACTTGAAAACTCTTGTAGGACCATTCTTAGCTCTTTTGAACAAGAAAACAATTTGTAACAATTTGAGACTCATTCTTGAATCGTTCGACCGTGAAAACAACTTGTACCTTCATTATTGACTCGTTTGAAGATGGAAACAACTTGTAAACTTTTGTGGGACCATTCTTAGCTCTTTTTAATAACAAAACAATATGTAACAATTTGAAACTCATTCTTGAATCGTTCGACCTTGAAAACAACTTGTACCTTCATTATTGACTCGTTTGAACATGGAAACAACTTGTAAACTCTTGTAGGACCATTTTTAGCTCTTTTGAACAAGAAAACAATTCGTAACAATTTGAGGCTCATTCTTGACTCGTTCGAACTTGGAAACAACTTGTAGCTTCATTGTAGACTCGTTTGAACAAGGAAACAACTTGAAAACTCTTGTAGGACCATTCTTAGCTCTTTTGAACAAGAAAACAATTTATAACAATTTGAGACTCATTCTTGAATTGTTCGAACTTGAAAACAACTTGTAACTTCATTATTGACTCGTTTGAACATGGAAACAACTTGTAAACTCTTGTAGGACCATTCTTAGCTCTTTTGAACAAGAAAACAATTCGTAACAATTTGAGACTCAATCTTGACTCATTCGTACTTGGAAACAACTTGTAGCTTCAATGTTGAATCGTTTCAACATGGAAACAACTTGAAAACTCTTGTAGGACCATTCTTAGCTCTTTTGAACAAGCAAACAATTTGTAACAATTTGAGAATCATTCTTGAATCGTTTGAACTTGAAAACAACTTGTATGTTCATTATTGACTCGTTTGAACATGGAAACAACTTGTAAACTCTTGTAGGACCATTCTTAGTTCTTTTGAACAAGAAAACAATTCGTAACAATTTGAGGCTCATTCTTGACTCGTTCGAACTTGGAAACAACTTGTAGCTTCATTGTAGACTCGTTTGAACAAGGAAACAACTTGAAAACTCTTGTAGGACCATTCTTAGCTCTTTTGAACAAGAAAAAAATTCGTTACAATTTGAGGCTCATTCTTGACTCGTTCGAACTTGGAAACATTTAGTAGCTTCATTGTGGGCTCGTTTGAACATGGAAACAAGTTGTAAACTCTGGTAGGACAATTCTTAGCTCTTTTGAATAAGAAAACAATTTGTCACAATTTGAGACACATTCTTGAATCGTTCGAACTTGAAAACAACTTGTAACTTCATTATTGACTCGTTTGAACATGGAAACAACTTGTAAACTATTGTAGGACCATTCTTAGCTCTTTTTAACAATAAAACAATTCGTAACAATTTGAGGCTCATTCTTGACTCGTTCAAACTTGGAAACAACTTCTAGCTTCATTGTTGAATCGTTTCAACATGGAAACAACTTGAAAACTCCTGTAGGACTATTGTTAGCTCTTTTGAACAAGAAAACAATTCGTAACAATTTGAGGCTCATTCTTGGCTCGTTCGAACTTGGAAACAACTTGTAGCTTCATTGTGGGCTCGTTTGAACATGGAAACAAGTTGTAAACTCTTGTAGGACAATTCTTAGCTCTTTTGAACAAGAAAACAAATCATAACAATTTGAGGCTCATTCTTGACTCGTTCGAACTTGGAAACAACTTGTAGCTTCATTGTTGACTCGTTCGAACATGGAAACAACTTGAAAACTCTTGTAGGACCATTCTTAGCTCTTTTGAACAAGAAAACAATTCGTAACAATTTGAGTCTCATTCTTGACTCGTTCGAACTTGGAAACAACTTGTAGCTTCATTGTTGACTCGTTCGAACTTGGAAACAACTTGAAAACTCTTGTAGGACCATTCTTAGCTCTTTTGAACAAGAAAACAATTTGTAACAATTTGAGACTCATTCTTGAATCGTTTGAACTTGAAAACAACTTGTAAGTTCATTATTGACTCGTTTGAACATGGAAACAACTTGTAAACTCTTGTAGGACCATTCTTAGCTCTTTTGAACAAGAAAACAATTCGTAACAATTTGAGGCTCTTTCTTGACTCGTTCGAACTTGGAAACAACTTGTAGCTTCATTGTAGACTCGTTTGAACAAGGAAACAACTTGAAAACTCTTGTAGGACCATTCTTAGCTCTTTTGAACAAGAAAACAATTTATAACAATTTGAGACTCATTCTTGAATCTTTCGAACTTGAAAACAACTTGTAACTTCATTATTGACTCGTTTGAACATGGAAACAACTTGTAAACCCTTGTAGGACCATTCTTAGCTCTTTTGAACAATAAAACAATTCGTAACAATTTGAGGCTCATTCTTGACTCGTTCGAACTTGGAAACAACTTGTAGCTTCAATGTTGAATCGTTTCAACATGGAAACAACTTGAAAACTCTTGTAGGACCATTCTTAGCTCTTTTGAACAAGCAAACAATTTGTAACAATTTGAGAATCATTCTTGAATCGTTCGACCTTGAAAACAACTTGTACCTTCATTATTGACTCGTTTGAACATGGAAACAACTTGTAAACTCTTGTAGGACCATTCTTAGCTCTTTTGAACAAGAAAAAAATTCGTAACAATTTGAGGCTCATTCTTGACTCGTTCGAACTTGGAAACATTTAGTAGCTTCATTGTGGGCTCGTTTGAACATGGAAACAAGTTGTAAACTCTGGTAGGACAATTCTTAGCTCTTTTGAATAAGAAAACAATTTGTCACAATTTGAGACTCATTCTTGAATCGTTCGAACTTGAAAACAACTTGTAACTTCATTATTGACTCGTTTGAACATGGAAACAACTTGTAAACTATTGTAGGACCATTCTTAGCTCTTTTGAACAATAAAACAATTCGTAACAATTTGAGGCTCATTCTTGACTCGTTCAAACTTGGAAACAACTTCTAGCTTCATTGTTGAATCGTTTCAACATGGAAACAACTTGAAAACTCCTGTAGGACTATTGTTAGCTCTTTTGAACAAGAAAACAATTCGTAACAATTTGAGGCTCATTCTTGGCTTGTTCGAACTTGGAAACAACTTGTAGCTTCATTGTGGGCTCGTTTGAACATGGAAACAAGTTGTAAACTCTTGTAGGATAATTCTTAGCTCTTTTGAACAAGAAAACAAATCATAACAATTTGAGGCACATTCTTGACTCGTTCGAACTTGGAAACAACTTGTAGCTTCATTGTTGACTCGTTCGAACATGGAAACAACTTGAAAACTCTTGTAGGACCATTCTTAGCTCCTTTGAACAAGAAAACAATTCGTAACAATTTGAGTCTCATTCTTGACTCGTTCGAACTTGGAAATAACTTGTAGCTTCATTGTTGACTCGTTCGAATATGGAAACAACTTGAAAACTCTTGTAGGACCATTCTTAGCTCTTTTGAACAAGAAAACAATTTGTAACAATTTGAGACTCATTCTTGAATCGTTTGAACTTGAAAACAACTTGTAAGTTCATTATTGACTCGTTTGAACATGGAAACAACTTGTAAACTCTTGTAGGACCATTCTTAGCTCTTTTGAACAAGAAAACAATTCGTAACAATTTGAGGCTCTTTCTTGACTCGTTCGAACTTGGAAACAACTTGTAGCTTCATTGTCGACTCGTTTGAACAAGGAAACAACTTGAAAACTCTTGTAGGACCATTCTTAGCTCTTTTGAACAAGAAAACAATTTATAACAATTTGAGACTCATTCTTGAATCGTTCGAACTTGAAAACAACTTGTAACTTCATTATTGACTCGTTTGAACATGGAAACAACTTGTAAACCCTTGTAGGACCATTCTTAGCTCTTTTGAACAATAAAACAATTCGTAACAATTTGAGGCTCATTCTTGACTCGTTCGAACTTGGAAACAACTTGTAACTTCATTATTGACTCGTTTGAACATGGAAACAACTTGTAAACCCTTGTAGGACCATTCTTAGCTCTTTTGAACAATAAAACAATTCGTAACAATTTGAGGCTCATTCTTGACTCGTTCGAACTTGAAAACAACTTGTATGTTCATTATTGACTCGTTTGAACATGGAAACAACTTGTAAACTCTTGTAGGACCATTCTTAGCTCTTTTGAACAAGAAAACAATTCGTAACAATTTGAGGCTCATTCTTGACTCGTTCGAACTTGGAAACAACTTGTAGCTTCATTGTAGACTCGTTTGAACAAGGAAACAACTTGAAAACTCTTGTAGGACCATTCTTAGCTCTTTTGAACAAGAAAACAATTTATAACAATTTGAGACTCATTCTTGAATCGTTCGAACTTGAAAACAACTTGTAACTTCATTATTGATTCGTTTGAACATGGAAACAACTTGTAAACTCTTCTAGGACCATTCTTAGCTCTTTTGAACCAGAAAACAATTCGTAACAATTTGAGACTCAATCTTGACTCATTCTTACTTGGAAAGAACTTGTAGCTTCATTGTTGACTCGTTTGAACATGGAAACAACTTGAAAACTCTTGTAGGACCATTCTTAGCTCTTTTGAACAAGAAAACAATTTGTAACTATTTGTGACTCATTCTTTACTCGTTCGAACATAAAAACAACTTGTAAACTTTTGTGGGACCATTCTTAGCTCTTTTTAATAACAAAACAATATGTAACAATTTGAAACTCATTCCTGAATCGTTCGACCTTGAAAACAACTTGTACCTTCATTATTGACTCATTTGAATATGGAAACAACTTGTAAACTCCTGTAGGACCATTCTTAGCTCTTTTGAACAAGAAAAAAAATCGTTATAATTTGAGGCTCATTCTTGACTCGTTCGAACTTGGAAACATCTAGTAGCTTCATTGTGGGCTCGTTTGAACATGGAAACAAGTTGTAAACTCTGGTAGGACAATTCTTAGCTCTTTTGAATAAGAAAACAATTTGTCACAATTTGAGACTCATTCTTGAATCGTTCGAACTTGAAAACAACTTGTACCTTCATTATTGACTCATTTGAATATGGAAACAACTTGTAAACTCCTGTAGGACCATTCTTAGCTCTTTTGAACAAGAAAAAAAGTCGTTACAATTTGAGGCTCATTCTTGACTCGTTCGAACTTGGAAACATCTAGTAGCTTCATTTTGGGCTCGTTTGAACATGGAAACAAGTTGTAAACTCTGGTAGGACAATTCTTAGCTCTTTTGAATAAGAAAACAATTTGTCACAATTTGAGACTCATTCTTGAATCGTTCGAACTTGAAAACAACTTGTAACTTCATTATTGACTCGTTTGAACAAGGAAACAACTTGTAAACTCTTGTAGGACCATTCTTAGCTCTTTTGAACAATAAAACAATTCGTAACAATTTGAGGCTCATTCTTGACTCGTTCAAACTTGGAAACAACTTGTAGCTTCATTGTTGAATCGTTTCAACGTGGAAACAACTTGAAAACTCCTGTAGGACTATTGTTAGCTCTTTTGAACAAGAAAACAATTCGTAACAATTTGAGGCTCATTCTTGGCTCGTTCGAACTTGGAAACAACATGTAGCTTCATTGTTGACTCGTTTGAACATGGAAAGAACTTGAAAACTCTTGTAGGACCATTCTTAGCTCTTTTGAACAAGAAAACAATTTGTAACAATTTGAGACTCATTCTTGAATCGTTCGACCGTGAAAACAACTTGTACCTTCATTATTGACTCGTTTGAAGATGGAAACAACTTGTAAACTTTTGTGGGACCATTCTTAGCTCTTTTTAATAACAAAACAATATGTAACAATTTGAAACTCATTCTTGAATCGTTCGACCTTGAAAACAACTTGTACCTTCATTATTGACTCGTTTGAACATGGAAACAACTTGTAAACTCTTGTAGGACCATTTTTAGCTCTTTTGAACAAGAAAACAATTCGTAACAATTTGAGGCTCATTCTTGACTCGTTCGAACTTGGAAACAACTTGTAGCTTCATTGTAGACTCGTTTGAACAAGGAAACAACTTGAAAACTCTTGTAGGACCATTCTTAGCTCTTTTGAACAAGAAAACAATTTATAACAATTTGAGACTCATTCTTGAATTGTTCGAACTTGAAAACAACTTGTAACTTCATTATTGACTCGTTTGAACATGGAAACAACTTGTAAACTCTTGTAGGACCATTCTTAGCTCTTTTGAACAAGAAAACAATTCGTAACAATTTGAGACTCAATCTTGACTCATTCGTACTTGGAAACAACTTGTAGCTTCAATGTTGAATCGTTTCAACATGGAAACAACTTGAAAACTCTTGTAGGACCATTCTTAGCTCTTTTGAACAAGCAAACAATTTGTAACAATTTGAGAATCATTCTTGAATCGTTTGAACTTGAAAACAACTTGTATGTTTATTATTGACTCGTTTGAACATGGAAACAACTTGTAAACTCTTGTAGGACCATTCTTAGTTCTTTTGAACAAGAAAACAATTCGTAACAATTTGAGGCTCATTCTTGACTCGTTCGAACTTGGAAACAACTTGTAGCTTCATTGTAGACTCGTTTGAACAAGGAAACAACTTGAAAACTCTTGTAGGACCATTCTTAGCTCTTTTGAACAAGAAAAAAATTCGTTACAATTTGAGGCTCATTCTTGACTCGTTCGAACTTGGAAACATTTAGTAGCTTCATTGTGGGCTCGTTTGAACATGGAAACAAGTTGTAAACTCTGGTAGGACAATTCTTAGCTCTTTTGAATAAGAAAACAATTTGTCACAATTTGAGACTCATTCTTGAATCGTTCGAACTTGAAAACAACTTGTAACTTCATTATTGACTCGTTTGAACATGGAAACAACTTGTAAACTATTGTAGGACCATTCTTAGCTCTTTTTAACAATAAAACAATTCGTAACAATTTGAGGCTCATTCTTGACTCGTTCAAACTTGGAAACAACTTCTAGCTTCATTGTTGAATCGTTTCAACATGGAAACAACTTGAAAACTCCTGTAGGACTATTGTTAGCTCTTTTGAACAAGAAAACAATTCGTAACAATTTGAGGCTCATTCTTGGCTCGTTCGAACTTGGAAACAACTTGTAGCTTCATTGTGGGCTCGTTTGAACATGGAAACAAGTTGTAAACTCTTGTAGGACAATTCTTAGCTCTTTTGAACAAGAAAACAAATCATAACAATTTGAGGCTCATTCTTGACTCGTTCGAACTTGGAAACAACTTGTAGCTTCATTGTTGACTCGTTCGAACATGGAAATAACTTGAAAACTCTTGTAGGACCATTCTTAGCTCTTTTGAACAAGAAAACAATTCGTAACAATTTGAGTCTCATTCTTGACTCGTTCGAACTTGGAAACAACTTGTAGCTTCATTGTTGACTCGTTCGAACATGGAAACAACTTGAAAACTCTTGTAGGACCATTCTTAGCTCTTTTGAACAAGAAAACAATTTGTAACAATTTGAGACTCATTCTTGAATCGTTTGAACTTGAAAACAACTTGTAAGTTCATTATTGACTCGTTTGAACATGGAAACAACTTGTAAACTCTTGTAGGACCATTCTTAGCTCTTTTGAACAAGAAAACAATTCGTAACAATTTGAGGCTCTTTCTTGACTCGTTCGAACTTGGAAACAACTTGTAGCTTCATTGTAGACTCATTTGAACAAGGAAACAACTTGAAAACTCTTGTAGGACCATTCTTAGCTCTTTTGAACAAGAAAACAATTTATAACAATTTGAGACTCATTCTTGAATCGTTCGAACTTGAAAACAACTTGTAACTTCATTATTGACTCGTTTGAACATGGAAACAACTTGTAAACCCTTGTAGGACCATTCTTAGCTCTTTTGAACAATAAAACAATTCGTAACAATTTGAGGCTCATTCTTGACTCGTTCGAACTTGGAAACAACTTGTAGCTTCAATGTTCAATCGTTTCAACATGGAAACAACTTGAAAACTCTTGTAGGACCATTCTTAGCTCTTTTGAACAAGCAAACAATTTGTAACAATTTGAGAATCATTCTTGAATCGTTCGACCTTGAAAACAACTTGTACCTTCATTATTGACTCGTTTGAACATGGAAACAACTTGTAAACTCTTGTAGGACCATTCTTAGCTCTTTTGAACAAGAAAAAAATTCGTTACAATTTGAGGCTCATTCCTGACTCGTTCGAACTTGGAAACATTTAGTAGCTTCATTGTGGGCTCGTTTGAACATGGAAACAAGTTGTAAACTCTGGTAGGACAATTCTTAGCTCTTTTGAATAAGAAAACAATTTGTCACAATTTGAGACTCATTCTTGAATCGTTCGAACTTGAAAACAACTTGTAACTTCATTATTGACTCGTTTGAACATGGAAACAACTTGTAAACTATTGTAGGACCATTCTTAGCTCTTTTGAACAATAAAACAATTCGTAACAATTTGAGGCTCATTCTTGACTCGTTCAAACTTGGAAACAACTTCTAGCTTCATTGTTGAATCGTTTCAACATGGAAACAACTTGAAAACTCCTGTAGGACTATTGTTAGCTCTTTTGAACAAGAAAACAATTCGTAACAATTTGAGGCTCATTCTTGGCTTGTTCGAACTTGGAAACAACTTGTAGCTTCATTGTGGGCTCGTTTGAACATGGAAACAAGTTGTAAACTCTTGTAGGACAATTCTTAGCTCTTTTGAACAAGAAAACAAATCATAACAATTTGAGGCACATTCTTGACTCGTTCGAACTTGGAAACAACTTGTAGCTTCATTGTTGACTCGTTCGAACATGGAAACAACTTGAAAACTCTTGTAGGACCATTCTTAGCTCCTTTGAACAAGAAAACAATTCGTAACAATTTGAGTCTCATTCTTGACTCGTTCGAACTTGGAAATAACTTGTAGCTTCATTGTTGACTCGTTCGAACATGGAAACAACTTGAAAACTCTTGTAGGACCATTCTTAGCTCTTTTGAACAAGAAAACAATTTGTAACAATTTGAGACTCATTCTTGAATCGTTTGAACTTGAAAACAACTTGTAAGTTCATTATTGACTCGTTTGAACATGGAAACAACTTGTAAACTCTTGTAGGACCATTCTTAGCTCTTTTGAACAAGAAAACAATTCGTAACAATTTGAGGCTCTTTCTTGACTCGTTCGAACTTGGAAACAACTTGTAGCTTCATTGTCGACTCGTTTGAACAAGGAAACAACTTGAAAACTCTTGTAGGACCATTCTTAGCTCTTTTGAACAAGAAAACAATTTATAACAATTTGAGACTCATTCTTGAATCGTTCGAACTTGAAAACAACTTGTAACTTCATTATTGACTCGTTTGAACATGGAAACAACTTGTAAACCCTTGTAGGACCATTCTTAGCTCTTTTGAACAATAAAACAATTCGTAACAATTTGAGGCTCATTCTTGACTCGTTCGAACTTGGAAACAACTTGTAACTTCATTATTGACTCGTTTGAACATGGAAACAACTTGTAAACCCTTGTAGGACCATTCTTAGCTCTTTTGAACAATAAAACAATTCGTAACAATTTGAGGCTCATTCTTGACTCGTTCGAACTTGGAAATAACTTGTAGCTTCATTGTTGACTCGTTCGAACATGGAAACAACTTGAAAACTCTTGTAGGACCATTCTTAGCTCTTTTGAACAAGAAAACAATTTGTAACAATTTGAGACTCATTCTTGAATCGTTTGAACTTGAAAACAACTTGTAAGTTCATTATTGACTCGTTTGAACATGGAAACAACTTGTAAACTCTTGTAGGACCATTCTTAGCTCTTTTGAACAAGAAAACAATTCGTAACAATTTGAGGCTCTTTCTTGACTCGTTCGAACTTGGAAACAACTTGTAGCTTCATTGTAGACTCATTTGAACAAGGAAACAACTTGAAAACTCTTGTAGGACCATTCTTAGCTCTTTTGAACAAGAAAACAATTTATAACAATTTGAGACTCATTCTTGAATCGTTCGAACTTGAAAACAACTTGTAACTTCATTATTGACTCGTTTGAACATGGAAACAACTTGTAAACCCTTGTAGGACCATTCTTAGCTCTTTTGAACAATAAAACAATTCGTAACAATTTGAGGCTCATTCTTGACTCGTTCGAACTTGGAAACAACTTGTAGCTTCAATGTTCAATCGTTTCAACATGGAAACAACTTGAAAACTCTTGTAGGACCATTCTTAGCTCTTTTGAACAAGCAAACAATTTGTAACAATTTGAGAATCATTCTTGAATCGTTCGACCTTGAAAACAACTTGTACCTTCATTATTGACTCGTTTGAACATGGAAACAACTTGTAAACTCTTGTAGGACCATTCTTAGCTCTTTTGAACAAGAAAAAAATTCGTTACAATTTGAGGCTCATTCCTGACTCGTTCGAACTTGGAAACATTTAGTAGCTTCATTGTGGGCTCGTTTGAACATGGAAACAAGTTGTAAACTCTGGTAGGACAATTCTTAGCTCTTTTGAATAAGAAAACAATTTGTCACAATTTGAGACTCATTCTTGAATCGTTCGAACTTGAAAACAACTTGTAACTTCATTATTGACTCGTTTGAACATGGAAACAACTTGTAAACTATTGTAGGACCATTCTTAGCTCTTTTGAACAATAAAACAATTCGTAACAATTTGAGGCTCATTCTTGACTCGTTCAAACTTGGAAACAACTTCTAGCTTCATTGTTGAATCGTTTCAACATGGAAACAACTTGAAAACTCCTGTAGGACTATTGTTAGCTCTTTTGAACAAGAAAACAATTCGTAACAATTTGAGGCTCATTCTTGGCTTGTTCGAACTTGGAAACAACTTGTAGCTTCATTGTGGGCTCGTTTGAACATGGAAACAAGTTGTAAACTCTTGTAGGACAATTCTTAGCTCTTTTGAACAAGAAAACAAATCATAACAATTTGAGGCACATTCTTGACTCGTTCGAACTTGGAAACAACTTGTAGCTTCATTGTTGACTCGTTCGAACATGGAAACAACTTGAAAACTCTTGTAGGACCATTCTTAGCTCCTTTGAACAAGAAAACAATTCGTAACAATTTGAGTCTCATTCTTGACTCGTTCGAACTTGGAAATAACTTGTAGCTTCATTGTTGACTCGTTCGAACATGGAAACAACTTGAAAACTCTTGTAGGACCATTCTTAGCTCTTTTGAACAAGAAAACAATTTGTAACAATTTGAGACTCATTCTTGAATCGTTTGAACTTGAAAACAACTTGTAAGTTCATTATTGACTCGTTTGAACATGGAAACAACTTGTAAACTCTTGTAGGACCATTCTTAGCTCTTTTGAACAAGAAAACAATTCGTAACAATTTGAGGCTCTTTCTTGACTCGTTCGAACTTGGAAACAACTTGTAGCTTCATTGTCGACTCGTTTGAACAAGGAAACAACTTGAAAACTCTTGTAGGACCATTCTTAGCTCTTTTGAACAAGAAAACAATTTATAACAATTTGAGACTCATTCTTGAATCGTTCGAACTTGAAAACAACTTGTAACTTCATTATTGACTCGTTTGAACATGGAAACAACTTGTAAACCCTTGTAGGACCATTCTTAGCTCTTTTGAACAATAAAACAATTCGTAACAATTTGAGGCTCATTCTTGACTCGTTCGAACTTGGAAACAACTTGTAACTTCATTATTGACTCGTTTGAACATGGAAACAACTTGTAAACCCTTGTAGGACCATTCTTAGCTCTTTTGAACAATAAAACAATTCGTAACAATTTGAGGCTCATTCTTGACTCGTTCGAACTTGAAAACAACTTGTATGTTCATTATTGACTCGTTTGAACATGGAAACAACTTGTAAACTCTTGTAGGACCATTCTTAGCTCTTTTGAACAAGAAAACAATTCGTAACAATTTGAGGCTCATTCTTGACTCGTTCGAACTTGGAAACAACTTGTAGCTTCATTGTAGACTCGTTTGAACAAGGAAACAACTTGAAAACTCTTGTAGGACCATTCTTAGCTCTTTTGAACAAGAAAACAATTTATAACAATTTGAGACTCATTCTTGAATCGTTCGAACTTGAAAACAACTTGTAACTTCATTATTGATTCGTTTGAACATGGAAACAACTTGTAAACTCTTCTAGGACCATTCTTAGCTCTTTTGAACCAGAAAATAATTCGTAACAATTTGAGACTCAATCTTGACTCATTCTTACTTGGAAAGAACTTGTAGCTTCATTGTTGACTCGTTTGAACATGGAAACAACTTGAAAACTCTTGTAGGACCATTCTTAGCTCTTTTGAACAAGAAAACAATTTGTAACTATTTGTGACTCATTCTTTACTCGTTCGAACATAAAAACAACTTGTAAACTTTTGTGGGACCATTCTTAGCTCTTTTTAATAACAAAACAATATGTAACAATTTGAAACTCATTCCTGAATCGTTCGACCTTGAAAACAACTTGTACCTTCATTATTGACTCATTTGAATATGGAAACAACTTGTAAACTCCTGTAGGACCATTCTTAGCTCTTTTGAACAAGAAAAAAATTCGTTACAATTTGAGGCTCATTCTTGACTCGTTCGAACTTGGAAACATTTAGTAGCTTCATTGTGGGCTCGTTTGAACATGGAAACAAGTTGTAAACTCTGGTAGGACAATTCTTAGCTCTTTTGAATAAGAAAACAATTTGTCACAATTTGAGACTCATTCTTGAATCGTTCGAACTTGAAAACAACTTGTAACTTCATTATTGACTCGTTTGAACATGGAAACAACTTGTGAACTATTGTAGGACCATTCTTAGCTCTTTTGAACAATAAAACAATTCGTAACAATTTGAGGCTCATTCTTGACTCGTTCAAACTTGGAAACAACTTCTAGCTTCATTGTTGAATCGTTTCAACATGGAAACAACTTGAAAACTCCTGTAGGACTATTGTTAGCTCTTTTGAACAAGAAAACAATTCGTAACAATTTGAGGCTCATTCTTGGCTCGTTCGAACTTGGAAACAACTTGTAGCTTCATTGTGGGCTCGTTTGAACATGGAAACAAGTTGTAAACTCTTGTAGGACAATTCTTAGCTCTTTTGAACAAGAAAACAAATCATAACAATTTGAGGCTCATTCTTGACTCGTTCGAACTTGGAAACAACTTGTAGCTTCATTGTTGACTCGTTCGAACATGGAAACAACTTGAAAACTCTTGTAGGACCATCCTTAGCTCTTTTGAACAAGAAAACAATTCGTAACAATTTGAGTCTCATTCTTGACTCGTTCGAACTTGGAAACAACTTGTAGCTTCATTGTTGACTCGTTCGAACATGGAAACAACTTGAAAACTCTTGTAGGACCATTCTTAGCTCTTTTGAACAAGAAAACAATTTGTAACAATTTGAGACTCATTCTTGAATCGTTTCAACTTGAAAACAACTTGTAAGTTCATTATTGACGCGTTTGAACATGGAAACAACTTGTAAACTCTTGTAGGACCATTCTTAGCTCTTTTGAACAAGAAAACAATTCGTAACAATTTGAGGCTCTTTCTTGACTCGTTCGAACTTGGAAACAACTTGTAGCTTCATTGTAGACTCGTTTGAACAAGGAAACAACTTGAAAACTCTTGTAGGACCATTCTTAGCTCTTTTGAACAAGAAAACAATTTATAACAATTTGAGACTCATTCTTGAATCGTTCGAACTTGAAAACAACTTGTAACTTCATTATTGACTCGTTTGAACATGGAAACAACTTGTAAACCCTTGTAGGACCATTCTTAGCTCTTTTGAACAATAAAACAATTCGTAACAATTTGAGGCTCATTCTTGACTCGTTCGAACTTGGAAACAACTTGTAGCTTCAATGTTGAATCGTTTCAACATGGAAACAACTTGAAAACTCTTGTAGGACCATTCTTAGCTCTTTTGAACAAGCAAACAATTTGTAACAATTTGAGACTCATTCTTGAATCGTTTGAACTTGAAAACAACTTGTATGTTCATTATTGACTCGTTTGAACATGGAAACAACTTGTAAACTCTTGTAGGACCATTCTTAGCTCTTTTGAACAAGAAAACAATTCGTAACAATTTGAGGCTCATTCTTGACTCGTTCGAACTTGGAAACAACTTGTAGCTTCATTGTAGACTCGTTTGAACAAGGAAACAACTTGAAAACTCTTGTAGGACCATTCTTAGCTCTTTTGAACAAGAAAACAATTTATAACAATTTGAGACTCATTCTTGAATCGTTCGAACTTGAAAACAACTTGTAACTTCATTATTGACTCGTTTGAACATGGAAACAACTTGTAAACTCTTCTAGGACCATTCTTAGCTCTTTTGAACCAGAAAACAATTCGTAACAATTTGAGACTCAATCTTGACTCATTCGTACTTGGAAAGAACTTGTAGCTTCATTGTTGACTCGTTTGAACATGGAAACAACTTGAAAACTCTTGTAGGACCATTCTTAGCTCTTTTGAACAAGAAAACAATTTGTTACTATTTGTGACTCATTCTTTACTCGTTCGAACATAAAAACAACTTGTAAACTTTTGTGGGACCATTCTTAGCTCTTTTTAATAACAAAACAATATGTAACAATTTGAAACTCATTCTTGAATCGTTCGACCTTGAAAACAACTTGTACCTTCATTATTGACTCATTTGAATATGGAAACAACTTGTAAACTCCTGTAGGACCATTCTTAGCTCTTTTGAACAAGAAAAAAATTCGTTACAATTTGAGGCTCATTCTTGACTCGTTCGAACTTGGAAACATTTAGTAGCTTCATTGTGGGCTCGTTTGAACATGGAAACAAGTTGTAAACTCTGGTAGGACAATTCTTAGCTCTTTTGAATAAGAAAACAATTTGTCACAATTTGAGACTCATTCTTGAATCGTTCGAACTTGAAAACAACTTGTAAGTTCATTATTGACTCGTTTGAACATGGAAACAACTTGTGAACTATTGTAGGACCATTCTTAGCTCTTTTGAACAATAAAACAATTCGTAACAATTTGAGGCTCATTCTTGACTCGTTCAAACTTGGAAACAACTTCTAGCTTCATTGTTGAATCGTTTCAACATGGAAACAACTTGAAAACTCCTGTAGGACTATTGTTAGCTCTTTTGAACAAGAAAACAATTCGTAACAATTTGAGGCTCATTCTTGGCTCGTTCGAACTTGGAAACAACTTGTAGCTTCATTGTGGGCTCGTTTGAACATGGAAACAAGTTGTAAACTCTTGTAGGACAATTCTTAGCTCTTTTGAACAAGAAAACAAATCATAACAATTTGAGGCTCATTCTTGACTCGTTCGAACTTGGAAACAACTTGTAGCTTCATTGTTGACTCGTTCGAACATGGAAACAACTTGAAAACTCTTGTAGGACCATTCTTAGCTCTTTTGAACAAGAAAACAATTCGTAACAATTTGAGTCTCATTCTTGACTCGTTCGAACTTGGAAACAACTTGTAGCTTCATTGTTGACTCGTTCGAACATGGAAACAACTTGAAAACTCTTGTAGGACCATTCTTAGCTCTTTTGAACAAGAAAACAATTTGTAACAATTTGAGACTCATTCTTGAATCGTTTCAACTTGAAAACAACTTGTAAGTTCATTATTGACTCGTTTGAACATGGAAACAACTTGTAAACTCTTGTAGGACCATTCTTAACTCTTTTGAAATTCGTAACAATTTGAGGCTCTTTCTTGACTCGTTCGAACTTGGAAACAACTTGTAGCTTCATTGTAGACTCGTTTGAACAAGGAAACAACTTGAAAACACTTGTAGGACCATTCTTAGCTCTTTTGAACAAGAAAACAATTTATAACAATTTGAGACTCATTCTTGAATCGTTCGAACTTGAAAACAACTTGTAACTTCATTATTGACTCGTTTGAACATGGAAACAACTTGTAAACCCTTGTAGGACCATTCTTAGCTCTTTTGAACAATAAAACAATTCGTAACAATTTGAGGCTCATTCTTGACTCGTTCGAACTTGGAAACAACTTGTAGCTTCAATGTTGAATCGTTTCAACATGGAAACAACTTGAAAACTCTTGTAGGACCATTCTTAGCTCTTTTGAACAAGCAAACAATTTGTAACAATTTGAGACTCATTCTTGAATCGTTTGAACTTGAAAACAACTTGTAAGTTCATTATTGACTCGTTTGAACATGGAAACAACTTGTAAACTCTTGTAGGACCATTCTTAGCTCTTTTGAACAAGAAAATAATTCGTAACAATTTGAGGCTCATTCTTGACTCGTTCGAACTTGGAAACAACTTGTAGCTTCATTGTAGACTCGTTTGAACAAGGAAACAACTTGAAAACTCTTGTAGGACCATTCTTAGCTCTTTTGAACAAGAAAACAATTTATAACAATTTGAGACTCATTCTTGAATCGTTCGAACTTGAAAACAACTTGTAACTTCATTATTTATTCGTTTGAACATGGAAACAACTTGTAAACTTTTGTGGGACCATTCTTAGCTCTTTTTAATAACAAAACAATATGTAACAATTTGAAACTCATTCTTGAATCGTTCGACCTTGAAAACAACTTGTACCTTCATTATTGACTCGTTTGAACATGGAAACAACTTGTAAACCCTTGTAGGACCATTCTTAGCTCTTTTGAACAATAAAACAATTCGTAACAATTTGAGGCTCATTCTTGACTCGTTCGAACTTGGAAACAACTTGTAGCTTCAATGTTGAATCGTTTCAACATGGAAACAACTTGAAAACTCCTGTAGGACTATTGTTAGCTCTTTTGAACAAGAAAACAATTCGTAACAATTTGAGGCTCATTCTTGGCTCGTTCGAACTTGGAAACAACTTGTAGCTTCATTGTGGGCTCGTTTGAACATGGAAACAAGTTGTAAACTCTTGTAGGACAATTCTTAGCTCTTTTGAACAAGAAAACAAATCATAACAATTTGAGGCTCATTCTTGACTCGTTCGAACTTGGAAACAACTTGTAGCTTCATTGTTGACTCGTTCGAACATGGAAACAACTTGAAAACTCTTGTAGGACCATCCTTAGCTCTTTTGAACAAGAAAACAATTCGTAACAATTTGAGTCTCATTCTTGACTCGTTCGAACTTGGAAACAACTTGTAGCTTCATTGTTGACTCGTTCGAACATGGAAACAACTTGAAAACTCTTGTAGGACCATTCTTAGCTCTTTTGAACAAGAAAACAATTTGTAACAATTTGAGACTCATTCTTGAATCGTTTCAACTTGAAAACAACTTGTAAGTTCATTATTGACGCGTTTGAACATGGAAACAACTTGTAAACTCTTGTAGGACCATTCTTAGCTCTTTTGAACAAGAAAACAATTCGTAACAATTTGAGGCTCTTTCTTGACTCGTTCGAACTTGGAAACAACTTGTAGCTTCATTGTAGACTCGTTTGAACAAGGAAACAACTTGAAAACTCTTGTAGGACCATTCTTAGCTCTTTTGAACAAGAAAACAATTTATAACAATTTGAGACTCATTCTTGAATCGTTCGAACTTGAAAACAACTTGTAACTTCATTATTGACTCGTTTGAACATGGAAACAACTTGTAAACCCTTGTAGGACCATTCTTAGCTCTTTTGAACAATAAAACAATTCGTAACAATTTGAGGCTCATTCTTGACTCGTTCGAACTTGGAAACAACTTGTAGCTTCAATGTTGAATCGTTTCAACATGGAAACAACTTGAAAACTCTTGTAGGACCATTCTTAGCTCTTTTGAACAAGCAAACAATTTGTAACAATTTGAGACTCATTCTTGAATCGTTTGAACTTGAAAACAACTTGTATGTTCATTATTGACTCGTTTGAACATGGAAACAACTTGTAAACTCTTGTAGGACCATTCTTAGCTCTTTTGAACAAGAAAACAATTCGTAACAATTTGAGGCTCATTCTTGACTCGTTCGAACTTGGAAACAACTTGTAGCTTCATTGTAGACTCGTTTGAACAAGGAAACAACTTGAAAACTCTTGTAGGACCATTCTTAGCTCTTTTGAACAAGAAAACAATTTATAACAATTTGAGACTCATTCTTGAATCGTTCGAACTTGAAAACAACTTGTAACTTCATTATTGACTCGTTTGAACATGGAAACAACTTGTAAACTCTTCTAGGACCATTCTTAGCTCTTTTGAACCAGAAAACAATTCGTAACAATTTGAGACTCAATCTTGACTCATTCGTACTTGGAAAGAACTTGTAGCTTCATTGTTGACTCGTTTGAACATGGAAACAACTTGAAAACTCTTGTAGGACCATTCTTAGCTCTTTTGAACAAGAAAACAATTTGTTACTATTTGTGACTCATTCTTTACTCGTTCGAACATAAAAACAACTTGTAAACTTTTGTGGGACCATTCTTAGCTCTTTTTAATAACAAAACAATATGTAACAATTTGAAACTCATTCTTGAATCGTTCGACCTTGAAAACAACTTGTACCTTCATTATTGACTCATTTGAATATGGAAACAACTTGTAAACTCCTGTAGGACCATTCTTAGCTCTTTTGAACAAGAAAAAAATTCGTTACAATTTGAGGCTCATTCTTGACTCGTTCGAACTTGGAAACATTTAGTAGCTTCATTGTGGGCTCGTTTGAACATGGAAACAAGTTGTAAACTCTGGTAGGACAATTCTTAGCTCTTTTGAATAAGAAAACAATTTGTCACAATTTGAGACTCATTCTTGAATCGTTCGAACTTGAAAACAACTTGTAAGTTCATTATTGACTCGTTTGAACATGGAAACAACTTGTGAACTATTGTAGGACCATTCTTAGCTCTTTTGAACAATAAAACAATTCGTAACAATTTGAGGCTCATTCTTGACTCGTTCAAACTTGGAAACAACTTCTAGCTTCATTGTTGAATCGTTTCAACATGGAAACAACTTGAAAACTCCTGTAGGACTATTGTTAGCTCTTTTGAACAAGAAAACAATTCGTAACAATTTGAGGCTCATTCTTGGCTCGTTCGAACTTGGAAACAACTTGTAGCTTCATTGTGGGCTCGTTTGAACATGGAAACAAGTTGTAAACTCTTGTAGGACAATTCTTAGCTCTTTTGAACAAGAAAACAAATCATAACAATTTGAGGCTCATTCTTGACTCGTTCGAACTTGGAAACAACTTGTAGCTTCATTGTTGACTCGTTCGAACATGGAAACAACTTGAAAACTCTTGTAGGACCATTCTTAGCTCTTTTGAACAAGAAAACAATTCGTAACAATTTGAGTCTCATTCTTGACTCGTTCGAACTTGGAAACAACTTGTAGCTTCATTGTTGACTCGTTCGAACATGGAAACAACTTGAAAACTCTTGTAGGACCATTCTTAGCTCTTTTGAACAAGAAAACAATTTGTAACAATTTGAGACTCATTCTTGAATCGTTTCAACTTGAAAACAACTTGTAAGTTCATTATTGACTCGTTTGAACATGGAAACAACTTGTAAACTCTTGTAGGACCATTCTTAACTCTTTTGAAATTCGTAACAATTTGAGGCTCTTTCTTGACTCGTTCGAACTTGGAAACAACTTGTAGCTTCATTGTAGACTCGTTTGAACAAGGAAACAACTTGAAAACTCTTGTAGGACCATTCTTAGCTCTTTTGAACAAGAAAACAATTTATAACAATTTGAGACTCATTCTTGAATCGTTCGAACTTGAAAACAACTTGTAACTTCATTATTGACTCGTTTGAACATGGAAACAACTTGTAAACCCTTGTAGGACCATTCTTAGCTCTTTTGAACAATAAAACAATTCGTAACAATTTGAGGCTCATTCTTGACTCGTTCGAACTTGGAAACAACTTGTAGCTTCAATGTTGAATCGTTTCAACATGGAAACAACTTGAAAACTCTTGTAGGACCATTCTTAGCTCTTTTGAACAAGCAAACAATTTGTAACAATTTGAGACTCATTCTTGAATCGTTTGAACTTGAAAACAACTTGTAAGTTCATTATTGACTCGTTTGAACATGGAAACAACTTGTAAACTCTTGTAGGACCATTCTTAGCTCTTTTGAACAAGAAAATAATTCGTAACAATTTGAGGCTCATTCTTGACTCGTTCGAACTTGGAAACAACTTGTAGCTTCATTGTAGACTCGTTTGAACAAGGAAACAACTTGAAAACTCTTGTAGGACCATTCTTAGCTCTTTTGAACAAGAAAACAATTTATAACAATTTGAGACTCATTCTTGAATCGTTCGAACTTGAAAACAACTTGTAACTTCATTATTTATTCGTTTGAACATGGAAACAACTTGTAAACTTTTGTGGGACCATTCTTAGCTCTTTTTAATAACAAAACAATATGTAACAATTTGAAACTCATTCTTGAATCGTTCGACCTTGAAAACAACTTGTACCTTCATTATTGACTCGTTTGAACATGGAAACAACTTGTAAACTCTTGTAGGACCATTTTTAGCTCTTTTGAACAAGAAAAAAATTCGTTACAATTTGAGGCTCATTCTTGACTCGTTCGAACTTGGAAACATTTAGTAGCTTCATTGTGGGCTCGTTTGAACATGGAAACAAGTTGTAAACTCTGGTAGGACAATTCTTAGCACTTTTGAATAAGAAAACAATTTGTCACAATTTGAGACTCATTCTTGAATGGTTCGAACTTGAAAACAACTTGTAACTTCATTATTGACTCGTTTGAACATGGAAACAACTTGTAAACTCTTGTAGGACCATTCTTAGCTCTTTTGAACAATAAAACAATTCGTAACAATTTGAGGCTCATTCTTGACTCGTTCAAACTTGGAAACAACTTGTAGCTTCATTGTTGAATCGTTTCAACATGGAAACAACTTGAAAACTCCTGTAGGACTATTGTTAGCTCTTTTGAACAAGAAAACAATTCGTAACAATTTGAGGCTCATTCTTGGCTCGTTCGAACTTGGAAACAACTTGTAGCTTCATTGTGGGCTCGTTTGAACATGGAAACAAGTTGTAAACTCTTGTAGGACAATTCTTAGCTCTTTTGAACAAGAAAACAAATCATAACAATTTGAGGCTCATTCTTGACTCGTTCGAACTTGGAAACAACTTGTAGCTTCATTGTTGACTCGTTCGAACATGGAAACAACTTGAAAACTCTTGTAGGACCATTCTTAGCTCTTTTGAACAAGAAAACAATTCGTAACAATTTGAGTCTCATTCTTGACTCGTTCGAACTTGGAAACAACTTGTAGCTTCATTGTTGACTCGTTCGAACATGGAAACAACTTGAAAACTCTTGTAGGACCATTCTTAGCTCTTTTGAACAAGAAAACAATTTGTAACAATTTGAGACTCATTCTTGAATCGTTTGAACTTGAAAAGAACTTGTAAGTTCATTATTGACTCGTTTGAACATGGAAACAACTTGTAAACTCTTGTAGGACCATTCTTAGCTCTTTTGAACAAGAAAACAATTCGTAACAATTTGAGGCTCATTCTTGACTCGTTCGAACTTGGAAACAACTTGTAGCTTCATTGTAGACACGTTTGAACAAGGAAACAATTTGAAAACTCTTGTAGGACCATTCTTAGCTCTTTTAAACAAGAAAACAATTTATAACAATTTGAGACTCATTCTTGAATCGTTCGAACTTGAAAACAACTTGTAACTTCATTATTGACTCGTTTGAACAAGGAAACAACTTGTAAACTCTTGTAGGACCATTCTTAGCTCTTTTGAACAATAAAACAATTCGTTACAATTTGAGGCTCATTCTTGACTCGTTCAAACTTGGAAACAACTTGTAGCTTCATTGTTGAATCGTTTCAACGTGGAAACAACTTGAAAACTCCTGTAGGACTATTGTTAGCTCTTTGGAACAAGAAAACAATTCGTAACAATTTGAGGCTCATTCTTGGCTCGTTCGAACTTGGAAACAACATGTAGCTTCATTGTTGACTCGTTTGAACATGGAAAGAACTTGAAAACTCTTGTAGGACCATTCTTAGCTCTTTTGAACAAGAAAACAATTTGTAACAATTTGAGACTCATTTTTGAATCGTTCGACCTTGAAAACAACTTGTACCTTTATTATTGACTCGTTTGAAGATGGAAACAACTTGTAAACTTTTGTGGGACCATTCTTAGCTCTTTTTAATAACAAAACAATATGTAACAATTTGAAACTCATTCTTGAATCGTTCGACCTTGAAAACAACTTGTACCTTCATTATTGACTCGTTTGAACATGGAAACAACTTGTAAACTCTTGTAGGACCATTCTTAGCTCTTTTGAACAAGAAAAAAATTCGTTACAATTTGAGGCTCATTCTTGACTCGTTCGAACTTGGAAACATTTAGTAGCTTCATTGTGGGCTCGTTTGAACATGGAAACAAGTTGTAAACTCTGGTAGGACAATTCTTAGCACTTTTGTATAAGAAAACAATTTGTCACAATTTGAGACTCATTCTTGAATCGTTCGAACTTGAAAACAACTTGTAACTTCATTATTGACTCGTTTGACCATGGAAACAACTTGTAAACTCTTGTAGGACCATTCTTAGCTCTTTTGAACAATAAAACAATTCGTAACAATTTGAGGCTCATTCTTGACTCGTTCAAACTTGGAAACAACTTGTAGCTTCATTGTTGAATCGTTTCAACATGGAAACAACTTGAAAACTCCTGTAGGACTATTGTTAGCTCTTTTGAACAAGAAAACAATTCGTAACAATTTGAGGCTCATTCTTGGCTCGTTCGAACTTGGAAACAACTTGTAGCTTCATTGTGGGCTCGTTTGAACATGGAAACAAGTTGTAAACTCTTGTAGGACAATTCTTAGCTCTTTTGAACAAGAAAACAAATCATAACAATTTGAGGCTCATTCTTGACTCGTTCGAACTTGGAAACAACTTGTAGCTTCATTGTTGACTCGTTCGAACATGGAAACAACTTGAAAACTCTTGTAGGACCATTCTTAGCTCTTTTGAACAAGAAAACAATTCGTAACAATTTGAGTCTCATTCTTGACTCGTTCGAACTTGGAAACAACTTGTAGCTTCATTGTTGACTCGTTCGAACATGGAAACAACTTGAAAACTCTTGTAGGACCATTCTTAGCTCTTTTGAACAAGAAAACAATTTGTAACAATTTGAGACTCATTCTTGAATCGTTTGAACTTGAAAAGAACTTGTAAGTTCATTATTGACTCGTTTGAACATGGAAACAACTTGTAAACTCTTTTAGGACCATTCTTAGCTCTTTTGAACAAGAAAAAAATTCGTTACAATTTGAGGCTCATTCTTGACTTGTTCGAACTTGGAAACATCTTGTAGCTTCATTGTGGGCTCGTTTAAAAATGGAAACAAGTTGTAAACTCTTGTAAGACAATTCTTAGCTCTTTTGAACAAGAAAACAAAACATAACAATTTGAGGCTCATTCTTGACTCGTTCGAACTTGGAAACAACTTGTAGCTTCATTGTTGACTCGTTTAAACATGGAAACAACTTGAAAACTCTGGTAGGACCATTCTTAGCTCTTTTGAACAAGAAAACAATTCGTTACAATTTGAGGCTCATTCTTGACTCGTTCGAATTTGGAAACAACTTGTAGCTTCATTGTTGACTCGTTCGAACATGGAAACAACTTGAAAACTCTTGTAGGACCATTCTTAGCTCTTTTGAACAAGAAAACAATTTGTAACAATTTGAGACTCATTCTTGAATCGTTTAACCTTGAAAACAACTTGTAAGTTCATTATTGACTCGTTTGAACATGGAAACAACTTGTAAACTCTTGTAGGACCATTCTTAGCTATTTTGAACAAGAAAACAATTCGTAACAATTTGAGGCTCATTCTTGACTCGTTCGAACTTGGAAACAACTTGTAGCTTCATTGTAGACTCGTTTGAACAAGGAAACAACTTGAAAACTCTTGTAGGACCATTCTTAGCTCTTTTGAACAAGAAAAGAATTTGTAACTATTTATAAACAACTTGTAACTTCATTATTGACTCGTTTGAACATGGAAACAACTTGTAAACTCTTCTAAGACCATTCTTAGCTCTTTTGAACAAGAAAACAAATCGTAACAATTTGAGGCTCATTCTTGACTTGTTCGAACTTGGAAACAACTTGTAGCTTCATTGTTGACTCGTTTGAACATGGAAACAACTTGAAAACTCTTGTAGGACCATTCTTAGCTCTTTTGAACAAGAAAACAATTTGTAACAATTTGAGACTAATACTTTACTCGTTCGAACTTGAAAATAACTTGTAACTTCATTATTCACTCGTTTTAACATGGAAACAACTTGTAAACTCTTCTAGGACCATTCTTAGCTCTTTTGAACAAGAAAACAATTCGTAACAATTTGAGGCTCATTCTTGACTCGTTCGAACTTGGAAACAACTTGTAGCTTCATTGTAGACTCGTTTGAACAAGGAAACAACTTGAAAACTCTTGTAGGACCATTCTTAGCTCTTTTGAACAAGAAAACAATTCGTAACAATTTGAGGCTCATTCTTGACTCGTTCGAACTTGGAAACAACTTGTAGCTTCATTGTAGACTCGTTTGAACAAGGAAACAACTTGAAAACTCTTGTAGGACCATTCGTAGCTCTTTTGAACAAGAAAACAATTCGTAACAATTTGAGGCTCATTCTTGACTCGTTCAAACTTGAAAACAACTTCTAGCTTCATTGTTGATTCGTTTCAACATGGAAACAACTTGAAAACTCCTGTAGGACTATTGTTAGCTCTTTTGAACAAGAAAACAATTCGTAACAATTTGAGGCTCATTCTTGGCTCGTTCGAACTTGGAAACAACTTGTAGCTTCATTGTGGGCTCGTTTGAACATGGAAACAAGTTGTAAACTCTTGTAGGACAATTCTTAGCTCTTTTGAACAAGAAAACAAAACATAACAATTTGAGGCTCATTCTTGACTCGTTCGAACTTGGAAACAACTTGTAGCTTCATTGTTGACTCGTTCGAACATGGAAACAACTTGAAAACTCTGGTAGGACCATTCTTAGCTCTTTTGAACAAGAAAACAATTCGTTACAATTTGAGGCTCATTCTTGACTCGTTCGAATTTGGAAACAACTTGTAGCTTCATTGTTGACTCGTTCGAACATGGAAACAACTTGAAAACTCTTGTAGGACCATTCTTAGCTCTTTTGAACAAGAAAACAATTTGTAACAATTTGAGACTCATTCTTGAATCGTTTGAACTTGAAAACAACTTGTAAGTTCATTATTGACTCGTTTGAACATGGAAACAACTTGTAAACTCTTGTAGGACCATTCTTAGCTCTTTTGAACAAGAAAACAATTCGTAACAATTTGAGGCTCTTTCTTGACTCGTTCGAACTTGGAAACAACTTGTAGCTTCATTGTAGACTCGTTTGAACAAGGAAACAACTTGAAAACTCTTGTAGGACCATTCTTAGCTCTTTTGAACAAGAAAACAATTTATAACAATATGAGACTCATTCTTGAATCGTTCGAACTTGAAAACAACTTGTAACTTCATTATTGACTCGTTTGAACATGGAAACAACTTGTAAACCCTTGTAGGACCATTCTTAGCTCTTTTGAACAATAAAACAATTCGTAACAATTTGAGGCTCATTCTTGACTCGTTCGAACTTGGAAATAACTTGTAGCTTCAATGTTGAATCGTTTCAACATGGAAACAACTTGAAAACTCTTGTAGGACCATTCTTAGCTCTTTTGAACAAGCAAACAATTTATAACAATTTGAGACTCATTCTTGAATCGTTTGAACTTGAAAACAACTTGTATGTTCATTATTGACTCGTTTGAACATGGAAACAACTTGTAAACTCTTGTAGGACCATTCTTAGCTCTTTTGAACAAGAAAACAATTCGTAACAATTTGAGGCTCATTCTTGACTCGTTCGAACTTGGAAACAACTTGTAGCTTCATTGTAGACTCGTTTGAACAAGGAAACAACTTGAAAACTCTTGTAGGACCATTCGTAGCTCTTTTGAACAAGAAAACAATTTATAACAATTTGAGACTCATTCTTGAATCGTTCGAACTTGAAAACAACTTGTAACTTCATTATTGATTCGTTTGAACATGGAAACAACTTGTAAACTCTTATAGGACCATTCTTAGCTCTTTTGAACCAGAAAACAATTCGTAAAAATTTGAGACTCAATCTTGACTCATTCGTACTTGGAAAGAACTTGTAGCTTCATTGTTGACTCGTTTGAACATGGAAACAACTTGAAAACTCTTGTAGGACCATTCTTAGCTCTTTTGAACAAGAAAACAATTTGTAACTATTTGTGACTCATTCTTTACTCGTTCGAACATAAAAACTACTTGTAAACTTTTGTGGGACCATTCTTAGCTCTTTTTAATAACAAAACAATATGTAACAATTTGAAACTCATTCTTGAATCGTTCGACCTTGAAAACAACTTGTACCTTCATTATTGACTCATTTGAATATGGAAACAACTTGTAAACTCCTGTAGGACCATTCTTAGCTCTTTTGAACAAGAAAAAAATTCGTTACAATTTGAGGCTCATTCTTGACTCGTTCGAACTTGGAAACATTTAGTAGCTTCATTGTGGGCTCATTTGAACATGGAAACAAGTTGTAAACTCTGGTAGGACAATTCTTAGCTCTTTTGAATAAGAAAACAATTTGTCACAATTTGAGACTCATTCTTGAATCGTTCGAACTTGAAAACAACTTGTAACTTCATTATTGACTCGTTTGAACATGGAAACAACTTGTAAACTATTGTAGGACCATTCTTAGCTCTTTTGAACAATAAAACAATTCGTAACAATTTGAGGCTCATTCTTGACTCGTTCAAACTTGGAAACAACTTCTAGCTTCATTGTTGAATCGTTTCAACATGGAAACAACTTGAAAACTCCTGTAGGACTATTGTTAGCTCTTTTGAACAAGAAAACAATTCGTAACAATTTGAGGCTCATTCTTGGCTCGTTCGAACTTGGAAACAACTTGTAGCTTCATTGTGGGCTCGTTTGAACATGGAAACAAGTTGTAAACTCTTGTAGGACAATTCTTAGCTCTTTTGAACAAGAAAACAAATCATAACAATTTGAGGCACATTCTTGACTCGTTCGAACTTGGAAACAACTTGTAGCTTCATTGTTGACTCGTTCGAACATGGAAACAACTTGAAAACTCTTGTAGGACCATTCTTAGCTTTTTTGAACAAGAAAACAATTCGTAACAATTTGAGTCTCATTCTTGACTCGTTCGAACTTGGAAACAACTTGTAGCTTCATTGTTGACTCGTTCGAACATGGAAACAACTTGAAAACTCTTGTAGGACCATTCTTAGCTCTTTTGAACAAGAAAACAATTTGTAACAATTTGAGACTCATTCTTGAATCGTTTGAACTTGAAAACAACTTGTAAGTTCATTATTGACTCGTTTGAACATGAAAACAACTTGTAAACTCTTGTAGGACCATTCTTAGCTCTTTTGAACCAGAAAACAATTCGTAACAATTTGAGACTCAATCTTGACTCATTCGTACTTGGAAAGAACTTGTAGCTTCATTGTTGACTCGTTTGAACATGGAAACAACTTGTAAACCCTTGTAGGACCATTCTTAGCTCTTTTAAACAATAAAACAATTCGTAACAATTTGAAGCTCATTCTTGACTCGTTCGAACTTGGAAACAACTTGTAGCTTCAATGTTGAATCGTTTCAACATGGAAACAACTTGAAAACTCTTGTAGGACCATTCTTAGCTCTTTTGAACAAGCAAACAATTTGTAACAATTTGAGACTCATTCTTGAATCGTTTGAACTTGAAAACAACTTGTAAGTTCATTATTGACTCGTTTGAACATGGAAACAACTTGTAAACTCTTGTAGGACCATTCTTAGCTCTTTTGAACAAGAAAACAATTCGTAACAATTTGAGGCTCATTCTTGACTCGTTCGAACTTGGAAACAACTTGTAACTTCATTGTAGACTCGTTTGAACAAGGAAACAACTTGAAAACTCTTGTAGGACCATTCTTAGCTCTTTTGAACAAGAAAACAATTTATAACAATTTGAGACTCATTCTTGAATCGTTCGAACTTGAAAACAACTTGTAACTTCATTATTGATTCATTTGAACATGGAAACAACTTGTAAACTCTTCTAGGACCATTCTTAGCTCTTTTGAACAATAAAACAATTCGTAACAATTTGAGGCTCATTCTTGACTCGTTCGAACTTGGAAACAACTTGTAGCTTCAATGTTGAATCGTTTCAACATGGAAACAACTTGAAAACTCTTGTAGGACCATTCTTAGCTCTTTTGAACAAGCAAACAATTTATAACAATTTGAGACTCATTCTTGAATCGTTTGAACTTGAAAACAACTTGTATGTTCATTATTGACTCGTTTGAACATGGAAACAACTTGTAAACTCTTGTAGGACCATTCTTAGCTCTTTTGAACAAGAAAACAATTCGTAACAATTTGAGGCTCATTCTTGACTCGTTCGAACTTGGAAACAACTTGTAGCTTCATTGTAGACTCGTTTGAACAAGGAAACAACTTGAAAACTCTTGTAGGACCATTCGTAGCTCTTTTGAACAAGAAAACAATTTATAACAATTTGAGACTCATTCTTGAATCGTTCGAACTTGAAAACAACTTGTAACTTCATTATTGATTCGTTTGAACATGGAAACAACTTGTAAACTCTTATAGGACCATTCTTAGCTCTTTTGAACCAGAAAACAATTCGTAAAAATTTGAGACTCAATCTTGACTCATTCGTACTTGGAAAGAACTTGTAGCTTCATTGTTGACTCGTTTGAACATGGAAACAACTTGAAAACTCTTGTAGGACCATTCTTAGCTCTTTTGAACAAGAAAACAATTTGTAACTATTTGTGACTCATTCTTTACTCGTTCGAACATAAAAACAACTTGTAAACTTTTGTGGGACCATTCTTAGCTCTTTTTAATAACAAAACAATATGTAACAATTTGAAACTCATTCTTGAATCGTTCGACCTTGAAAACAACTTGTACCTTCATTATTGACTCATTTGAATATGGAAACAACTTGTAAACTCCTGTAGGACCATTCTTAGCTCTTTTGAACAAGAAAAAAATTCGTTACAATTTGAGGCTCATTCTTGACTCGTTCGAACTTGGAAACATTTAGTAGCTTCATTGTGGGCTCATTTGAACATGGAAACAAGTTGTAAACTCTGGTAGGACAATTCTTAGCTCTTTTGAATAAGAAAACAATTTGTCACAATTTGAGACTCATTCTTGAATCGTTCGAACTTGAAAACAACTTGTAACTTCATTATTGACTCGTTTGAACATGGAAACAACTTGTAAACTATTGTAGGACCATTCTTAGCTCTTTTGAACAATAAAACAATTCGTAACAATTTGAGGCTCATTCTTGACTCGTTCAAACTTGGAAACAACTTCTAGCTTCATTGTTGAATCGTTTCAACATGGAAACAACTTGAAAACTCCTGTAGGACTATTGTTAGCTCTTTTGAACAAGAAAACAATTCGTAACAATTTGAGGCTCATTCTTGGCTCGTTCGAACTTGGAAACAACTTGTAGCTTCATTGTGGGCTCGTTTGAACATGGAAACAAGTTGTAAACTCTTGTAGGACAATTCTTAGCTCTTTTGAACAAGAAAACAAATCATAACAATTTGAGGCACATTCTTGACTCGTTCGAACTTGGAAACAACTTGTAGCTTCATTGTTGACTCGTTCGAACATGGAAACAACTTGAAAACTCTTGTAGGACCATTCTTAGCTTTTTTGAACAAGAAAACAATTCGTAACAATTTGAGTCTCATTCTTGACTCGTTCGAACTTGGAAACAACTTGTAGCTTCATTGTTGACTCGTTCGAACATGGAAACAACTTGAAAACTCTTGTAGGACCATTCTTAGCTCTTTTGAACAAGAAAACAATTTGTAACAATTTGAGACTCATTCTTGAATCGTTTGAACTTGAAAACAACTTGTAAGTTCATTATTGACTCGTTTGAACATGAAAACAACTTGTAAACTCTTGTAGGACCATTCTTAGCTCTTTTGAACCAGAAAACAATTCGTAACAATTTGAGACTCAATCTTGACTCATTCGTACTTGGAAAGAACTTGTAGCTTCATTGTTGACTCGTTTGAACATGGAAACAACTTGTAAACCCTTGTAGGACCATTCTTAGCTCTTTTAAACAATAAAACAATTCGTAACAATTTGAGGCTCATTCTTGACTCGTTCGAACTTGGAAACAACTTGTAGCTTCAATGTTGAATCGTTTCAACATGGAAACAACTTGAAAACTCTTGTAGGACCATTCTTAGCTCTTTTGAACAAGCAAACAATTTGTAATAATTTGAGACTCATTCTTGAATCGTTTGAACTTGAAAACAACTTGTAAGTTCATTATTGACTCGTTTGAACATGGAAACAACTTGTAAACTCTTGTAGGACCATTCTTAGCTCTTTTGAACAAGAAAACAATTCGTAACAATTTGAGGCTCATTCTTGCCTCGTTCGAACTTGGAAACAACTTGTAGCTTCATTGTAGACTCGTTTGAACAAGGAAACAACTTGAAAACTCTTGTAGGACCATTCTTAGCTCTTTTGAACAAGAAAACAATTTATAACAATTTGAGACTCATTCTTGAATCGTTCGAACTTGAAAACAACTTGTAACTTCATTATTGATTCATTTGAACATGGAAACAACTTGTAAACTCTTCTAGGACCATTCTTAGCTCTTTTGAACCAGAAAACAATTCGTAACAATTTGAGACTCAATCTTGACTCATTCGTACTTGGAAAGAACTTGTAGCTTCATTGTTGACTCGTTTGAACATGGAAACAACTTGAAAACTCTTGTAGGACCATTCTTAGCTCTTTTGAACAAGAAAACAATTTGTAACTATTTGTGACTCATTCTTTACTCGCTCGAACATAAAAACAACTTGTAAACTTTTGTGGGACCATTCTTAGCTCTTTTTAATAACAAAACAATATGTAACAATTTGAAACTCATTCTTGAATCGTTCGACCTTGAAAACAACTTGTACCTTCATTATTGACTCATTTGAATATGGAAACAACTTGTAAACTCCTGTAGGACCATTCTTAGCTCTTTTGAACAAGAAAAAAATTCGTTACAATTTGAGGCTCATTCTTGACTCGTTCGAACTTGGAAACATTTAGTAGCTTCATTGTGGGCTCGTTTGAACTTGGAAACAAGTTGTAAACTCTGGTAGGACAATTCTTAGCTCTTTTGAATAAGAAAACAATTTGTCACAATTTGAGACTCATTCTTGAATCGTTCGAACTTGAAAACAACTTGTAACTTCATTATTGACTCGTTTGAACATGGAAACAACTTGTAAACTATTGTAGGACCATTCTTAGCTCTTTTGAACAATAAAACTATTCGTAACAATTTTAGGCTCATTCTTGACTCGTTCAAACTTGGAAACAACTTCTAGCTTCATTGTTGAATCGTTTCAACATGGAAACAACTTGAAAACTCCTGTAGAACTATTGTTAGCTCTTTTGAACAAGAAAACAATTCGTAACAATTTGAGGCTCATTCTTGGCTCGTTCGAACTTGGAAACAACTTGTAGCTTCATTGTGGGCTCGTTTGAACATGGAAACAAGTTGTAAACTCTTGTAGGACAATTCTCAGCTCTTTTGAACAAGAAAACAAATCATAACAATTTGAGGCTCATTCTTGACTCGTTCGAACTTGGAAATAACTTGTAGCTTCATTGTTGACTCGTTCGAACATGGAAACAACTTGAAAACTCTTGTAGGACCATTCTTAGCTCTTTTGAACAAGAAAACAATTCGTAACAATTTGAGTCTCATTCTTGACTCGTTCGAACTTGGAAACAACTTGTAGCTTCATTGTTGACTCGTTCGAACATGGAAACAACTTGAAAACTCTTGTAGGACCATTCTTAGCTCTTTTGAACAAGAAAACAATTTGTATCAATTTGAGACTCATTCTTGAATCGTTTGAACTTGAAAACAACTTGTAAGTTCATTATTGACTCGTTTGAACATGGAAACAACTTGTAAACTCTTGTAGGACCATTCTTAGCTCTTTTGAACAAGAAAACAATTCGTAACAATTTGAGGCTCATTCTTGACTCGTTCGAACTTGGAAACAACTTGTAGCTTCATTGTAGACTCGTTTGAACAAGGAAACAACTTGAAAACTCTTGTAGGACCATTCTTAGCTCTTTTGAACAAGAAAACAATTTATAACAATTTGATACTCATTCTTGAATCGTTCGAACTTGAAAACAACTTGTAACTTCATTATTTATTCGTTTGAACATGGAAATAACTTGTAAACTCTTCTAGGACCATTCTTAGCTCTTTTGAACCAGAAAACAATTCGTAACAATTTGAGACTAAATCTTGACTCATTCGTACTTGGAAAGAACTTGTAGCTTCATTGTTGACTCGTTTGAACATGGAAACAACTTGAAAACTCTTGTAGGACCATTCTTAGCTCTTTTGAACAAGAAAACAATTTGTAACTATTTGTGACTCATTCTTTACTCGTTCGAACATAAAAACAACTTGTAAACTTTTGTGGGACCATTCTTAGCTCTTTTTAATAACAAAACAATATGTAACAATTTGAAACTCATTCTTGAATCGTTCGACCTTGAAAATAACTTGTACCTTCATTATTGACTCATTTGAATATGGAAACAACTTGTAAACTCATGTAGGACCATTCTTAGCTCTTTTGAACAAGAAAAAAATTCGTTACAATTTGAGGCTCATTCTTGACTTTTTCGAACTTGGAAACATCTAGTAGCTTCATTGTGGGCTCGTTTGAACATGGAAACAAGTTGTAAACTCTGGTAGGATAATTCTTAGCTCTTTTGAATAAGAAAACAATTTGTCACAATTTGAGACTCATTCTTGAATCGTTCGAACTTGAAAACAACTTGTAACTTCATTATTGACTCGTTTGAACAAGGAAACAACTTGAAAACTCTTGTAGGACCATTCTTAGCTCTTTTGAACAAGAAAACAATTCGTAACAATTTGAGGCTCATTCTTGACTCGTTCGAACTTGGAAACAACTTGTAGCTTCATTGTAGACTCGTTTGAACAAGGAAACAACTTGAAAACTCTTGTAGGACCATTCTTAGCTCTTTTGAACAAGAAAACAATTTATAACAATTTGATACTCATTCTTGAATCGTTCGAACTTGAAAACAACTTGTAACTTCATTATTTATTCGTTTGAACATGGAAATAACTTGTAAACTCTTCTAGGACCATTCTTAGCTCTTTTGAACCAGAAAACAATTCGTAACAATTTGAGACTAAATCTTGACTCATTCGTACTTGGAAAGAACTTGTAGCTTCATTGTTGACTCGTTTGAACATGGAAACAACTTGAAAACTCTTGTAGGACCATTCTTAGCTCTTTTGAACAAGAAAACAATTTGTAACTATTTGTGACTCATTCTTTACTCGTTCGAACATAAAAACAACTTGTAAACTTTTGTGGGACCATTCTTAGCTCTTTTTAATAACAAAACAATATGTAACAATTTGAAACTCATTCTTGAATCGTTCGACCTTGAAAATAACTTGTACCTTCATTATTGACTCATTTGAATATGGAAACAACTTGTAAACTCATGTAGGACCATTCTTAGCTCTTTTGAACAAGAAAAAAATTCGTTACAATTTGAGGCTCATTCTTGACTTTTTCGAACTTGGAAACATCTAGTAGCTTCATTGTGGGCTCGTTTGAACATGGAAACAAGTTGTAAACTCTGGTAGGATAATTCTTAGCTCTTTTGAATAAGAAAACAATTTGTCACAATTTGAGACTCATTCTTGAATCGTTCGAACTTGAAAACAACTTGTAACTTCATTATTGACTCGTTTGAACAAGGAAACAACTTGTAAACTCTTGTAGGACCATTCTTAGCTCTTTTGAACAATAAAACAATTCGTTACAATTTGAGGCTCATTCTTGACTCGTTCAAACTTGGAAACAACTTGTAGCTTCATTGTTGAATCGTTTCAACGTGGAAACAACTTGAAAACTCCTGTAGGACTATTGTTAGCTCTTTGGAACAAGAAAACAATTCGTAACAATTTGAGGCTCATTCTTGGCTCGTTCGAACTTGGAAACAACATGTAGCTTCATTGTTGACTCGTTTGAACATGGAAAGAACTTGAAAACTCTTGTAGGACCATTCTTAGCTCTTTTGAACAAGAAAACAATTTGTAACAATTTGAGACTCATTTTTGAATCGTTCGACCTTGAAAACAACTTGTACCTTCATTATTGACTCGTTTGAAGATGGAAACAACTTGTAAACTTTTGTGGGACCATTCTTAGCTCTTTTTAATAACAAAACAATATGTAACAATTTGAAACTCATTCTTGAATCGTTCGACCTTGAAAACAACTTGTACCTTCATTATTGACTCGTTTGAACATGGAAACAACTTGTAAACCCTTGTAGGACCATTCTTAGCTCTTTTGAACAATAAAACAATTCGTAACAATTTGAGGCTCATTCTTGACTCGTTCGAACTTGGAAACAACTTGTAGCTTCAATGTTGAATCGTTTCAACATGGAAACAACTTGAAAACTCTTGTAGGACCATTCTTAGCTCTTTTGAACAAGCAAACAATTTGTAACAGTTTGAGACTCATTCTTGAATCGTTTGAACTTGAAAACAACTTGTAAGTTCATTATTGACTCGTTTGAACATGGAAACAACTTGTAAACTCTTGTAGGACCATTCTTAGCTCTTTTGAACAAGAAAACAATTCGTAACAATTTGAGGCTCATTCTTGACTCGTTCGAACTTGGAAACAACTTGTAGCTTCATTGTAGACTCGTTTGAACAAGGAAACAACTTGAAAACTCTTGTAGGACCATTCTTAGCTCTTTTGAACAAGAAAACAATTTATAACAATTTGATACTCATTCTTGAATCGTTCGAACTTGAAAACAACTTGTAACTTCATTATTTATTCGTTTGAACATGGAAATAACTTGTAAACTCTTCTAGGACCATTCTTAGCTCTTTTGAACCAGAAAACAATTCGTAACAATTTGAGACTCAATCTTGACTCATTCGTACTTGGAAAGAACTTGTAGCTTCATTGTTGACTCGTTTGAACATGGAAACAACTTGAAAACTCTTGTAGGACCATTCTTAGCTCTTTTGAACAAGAAAACAATTTGTAACTATTTGTGACTCATTCTTTACTCGTTCGAACATAAAAACAACTTGTAAACTTTTGTGGGACCATTCTTAGCTCTTTTTAATAACAAAACAATATGTAACAATTTGAAACTCATTCTTGAATCGTTCGACCTTGAAAATAACTTGTACCTTCATTATTGACTCATTTGAATATGGAAACAACTTGTAAACTCCTGTAGGACCATTCTTAGCTCTTTTGAAAAAGAAAAAAATTCGTTACAATTTGAGGCTCATTCTTGACTTTTTCGAACTTGGAAACATCTAGTAGCTTCATTGTGGGCTCGTTTGAACATGGAAACAAGTTGTAAACTCTGGTAGGACAATTCTTAGCTCTTTTGAATAAGAAAACAATTTGTCACAATTTGAGACTCATTCTTGAATCGTTCGAACTTGAAAACAACTTGTAACTTCATTATTGACTCGTTTGAACAAGGAAACAACTTGTAAACTCTTGTAGGACCATTCTTAGCTCTTTTGAACAATAAAACAATTCGTTACAATTTGAGGCTCATTCTTGACTCGTTCAAACTTGGAAACAACTTGTAGCTTCATTGTTGAATCGTTTCAACATGGAAACAACTTGAAAACTCCTGTAGGACTATTGTTAGCTCTTTTGAACAAGAAAACAATTCGTAACAATTTGAGGCTCATTCTTGGCTCGTTCGAACTTGGAAACAACTTGTAAACTCTTGTAGGACAATTCTTAGCTCTTTTGAACAAGAAAACAAATCATAACAATTTGAGGCTCATTCTTGACTCGTTCGAACTTGGAAACAACTTGTAGCTTCATTGTTGACTCGTTCGAACATGGAAACAACTTGAAAACTCTTGTAGGACCATTCTTAGCTCTTTTGAACAAGAAAACAATTCGTAACAATTTGAGTCTCATTCTTGACTCGTTCGAACTTGGAAACAACTTGTAGCTTCATTGTTGACTCGTTCGAACATGGAAACAACTTGAAAACTCTTGTAGGACCATTCTTAGCTCTTTTGAACAAGAAAACAATTTGTAACTATTTGTGACTCATTCTTTACTCGTTCGAACATAAAAACAACTTGTAACTTCATTATTGACTCGTTTGAACATGGAAACAACTTGTAAACTTTTCTAAGACCATTCTTAGCTCTTTTGAACAAGAAAACAAATCGTAACAATTTGAGGCTCGTTCTTGACTTGTTCGAACATGGAAACAATATGTAGCTTCATTGTTGACTCGTTTGAACATGGAAACAACTTGAAAACTCCTGTAGGACTATTCTTAGCTCTTTTGAACAAGAAAACAAATCATCACAATTTGAGGATCATTCTTGACTCGTTCGAACTTGGAAACAACTTGTAGCTTCATTATTGACTCATTTGAAGATGGAAACAACTTGTAAACTCTTGTGGGACCATTCTTAGCTCTTTTTAATAACAAAACAATATGTAACAATTTGAAACTCATTCTTGAATCGTTCGACCTTGAAAACAACTTGTACCTTCATTATTGACTCATTTGAATATGGAAACAACTTGTAAACTCTTGTAGGACCATTGTTAGCTCTTTTGAACAAGAAAAAAAATTGTTACAATTTGAGGCTCATTCTTGACTCGTTCGAACTTGGAAACATCTAGTAGCTTCATTGTGGGCTCGTTTGAACATGGAAACAAGTTGTAAACTCTGGTAGGACAATTCTTAGCTCTTTTGAACAAGAAAACAATTTGTCACAATTTGAGGCTCATTCTTGACTCGTTCGAACTTGGAAACATCTTGTAGCTTCATTGTGGGCTCGTTTGAACATGGAAACAATTCGTAACTCTGGTAGGACAATTCTTAGCTCTTTTGAATCAGAAAACAATTCGTAACAATTTGAGACTCATTCTTGAATCGTTCGAACTTGAAAACAACTTGTAGCTTCATTGTAGACTCGTTTGAACAAGGAAACAACTTGAAAACTCTTGTAGGACCATTCTTAGCTCTTTTGAACAAGAAAATAATTTATAACAATTTGAGACTCATTCTTGAATCGTTCGAACTTGGAAACAACTTGTAGCTTCAATGTTGAATCGTTTCAACATGGAAACAACTTGAAAACTCCTGTAGGACTATTCTTAGCTCTTTTGAACAAGAAAACAATTCGTAACAAATTGAGTCTCATTTTTGGCTCGTTCGAACTTGGAAACAACATGTAGCTTCATTGTTGACTCGTTTGAACATGGAAATAACTTGTAAACTCTTGTAGGACCATTCTTAGCTCTTTTGAACAAGAAAAAAATTCGTTACAATTTGAGGCTCATTCTTGACTCGTTCGAACTTGGAAACATCTTGTAGCTTCATTGTGGGCTCGTTTGAACATGGAAACAAGTTGTAAACTCTTGTAGGACAATTCTTAGCTCTTTTGAACAAGAAAAAAATTCGTTACAATTTGAGGCTCATTCTTGACTCGTTCGAACTTGGTAGCATCTTGTAGCTTCATTGTGGGCTCGTTTGGACATGGAAACAAGTTGTAAACTCTGGTAGGACAATTCTTAGCTCTTTTGAACAAGAAAACAATTTGTCACAATTTGAGACTTATTCTTGAATCGTTCAAACTTGAAAACAACTTGTAACTTCATTATGGACTCGTTTGAACATGGAAACAACATGTAAACTCTTGTAGGACCATTCTTAGCTCTTTTGAACAATAAAACAATTCATAACAATTTGAGGCTCATTCTTGACTCGTTCGAACTTGGAAACAACTTGTAGCTTCAATGTTGAATCGTTTCAACATGGAAACAACTTGAAAACTCCTGTAGGACTATTCTTAGCTCTTTTGAACAAGAAAACAATTCGTAACAAATTGAGTCTCATTTTTGGCTCGTTCGAACTTGGAAACAACATGTAGCTTCATTGTTGACTCGTTTGAACATGGAAAGAACTTGAAAACTCTTGTAGGACCATTCTTAGCTCTTTTGAACAAGAAAACAATTTGTAACAATTTGAGACTCATTCTTGACTCGTTCGACCTTGAAAACAACTTGTACCTTCATTATTGACTCGTTTGAACATGGAAACAACTTGTAAACTCTTGTAGGACCATTCTTAGCTCTTTTGAACAAGAAAAAAATTCGTTACAATTTGAGGCTCATTCTTGACTCGTTCGAACTTGGAAACATCTTGTAGCTTCATTGTGGGCTCGTTTGAACATGGAAACAAGTTGTAAACTCTTGTAGGACAATTCTTAGCTCTTTTGAACAAGAAAAAAATTCGTTACAATTTGAGGCTCATTCTTGACTCGTTCGAACTTGGTAGCATCTTGTAGCTTCATTGTGGGCTCGTTTGGACATGGAAACAAGTTGTAAACTCTGGTAGGACAATTCTTAGCTCTTTTGAACAAGAAAACAATTTGTCACAATTTGAGACTTATTCTTGAATCGTTCAAACTTGAAAACAACTTGTAACTTCATTATGGACTCGTTTGAACATGGAAACAACATGTAAACTCTTGTAGGACCATTCTTAGCTCTTTTGAACAATAAAACAATTCATAACAATTTGAGGCTCATTCTTGACTCGTTCGAACTTGGAAACAACTTGTAGCTTCAATGTTGAATCGTTTCAACATGGAAACAACTTGAAAACTCCTGTAGGACTATTCTTAGCTCTTTTGAACAAGAAAACAATTCGTAACAAATTGAGTCTCATTTTTGGCTCGTTCGAACTTGGAAACAACATGTAGCTTCATTGTTGACTCGTTTGAACATGGAAAGAACTTGAAAACTCTTGTAGGACCATTCTTAGCTCTTTTGAACAAGAAAACAATTTGTAACAATTTGAGACTCATTCTTGACTCGTTCGACCTTGAAAACAACTTGTACCTTCATTATTGACTCGTTTGAACATGGAAACAACTTGTAAACTCTTGTAGGACCATTCTTAGCTCTTTTGAACAAGAAAAAAATTCGTTACAATTTGAGGCTCATTCTTGACTCGTTCGAACTTGGAAACATCTTGTAGCTTCATTGTGGGCTCGTTTAAAAATGGAAACAAGTTGTAAACTCTTGTAAGACAATTCTTAGCTCTTTTGAACAAGAAAACAAAACATAATAATTTGAGGCTCATTCTTGACTCGTTCGAACTTGGAAACAACTTGTAGCTTCATTGTTGACTCGTTTAAACATGGAAACAACTTGAAAACTCTGGTAGGACCATTCTTAGCTCTTTTGAACAAGAAAACAATTCGTTACAATTTGAGGCTCATTCTTGACTCGTTCGAACTTGGAAACAACTTGTAGCTTCATTGTTGACTCGTTCGAACATGGAAACAACTTGAAAACTCTTGTAGGACCATTCTTAGCTCTTTTGAACAAGAAAACAATTTGTAACAATTTGAGACTCATTCTTGAATCGTTTGACCTTGAAAACAACTTGTAAGTTCATTATTGACTCGTTTGAACATGGAAACAACTTGTAAACTCTTGTAGGACCATTCTTAGCTCTTTTGAACAAGAAAACAATTCGTAACAATTTGAGGCTCATTCTTGACTCGTTCGAACTTGGAAACAACTTGTAGCTTCATTGTAGACTCGTTTGAACAAGGAAACAACTTGAAAACTCTTGTAGGACCATTCTTAGCTCTTTTGAACAAGAAAACAATTTATAACTATTTGTAAACAACTTGTAACTTCATTATTGACTCGTTTGAACATGGAAATAACTTGTAAACTCTTCTAAGACCATTCTTAGCTCTTTTGAACAAGAAAACAAATCGTAACAATTTGAGGCTCATTCTTGACTTGTTCGAACTTGGAAACAACTTGTAGCTTCATTGTTGACTCGTTTGAACATGGAAACAACTTGAAAACTCTTGTAGGACCATTCTTAGCTCTTTTGAACAAGAAAACAATTTGTAACAATTTGAGACTAATACTTTACTCGTTCGAACTTGAAAATAACTTGTAACTTCATTATTCACTCGTTTTAACATGGAAACAACTTGTAAACTCTTCTAGGACCATTCTTAGCTCTTTTGAACAAGAAAACAATTTCTAACAATTTGAGACTCATTCTTGAATCGTTCGACCTTCAAAACAACTTGTACGTTCATTATTGACTCGTTTGAACATGGAAACAACTTGTAAACTCTTGTAGGACCATTCTTAGCTCTTTTGAACAATAAAACAATTCATAACAATTTGAGGCTCATTCTTGACTCGTTCGAACTTGGAAACAACTTGTAGCTTCAATGTTGAATCGTTTCAACATGGAAACAACTTGAAAACTCCTGTAGGACTATTCTTAGCTCTTTTGAACAAGAAAACAATTCGTAACAATTTGAGACTCATTCTTGAATCGTTCGAACTTGAAAACAACTTGTAGCTTCATTGTAGACTCGATTGAACAAGGAAACAACTTGAAAACTCTTGTAGGACCATTCTTAGCTCTTTTGAACAAGAAAATAATTTATAACAATTTGAGACTCATTCTTGAATCGTTCGAACTTGAAAATAACTTGTACCTTCATTATTGACTCGTTTGAAGATGGAAACAACTTGAAAACTCTTGTAGGACCATTCTTAGCTCTTTTTAATAACAAAACAATATGTAACAATTTGAAACTCATTCTTGAATCGTTCGACCTTGAAAACAACTTGTACCTTCATTATTGACTCGTTTGAACATGGAAACAACTTGTAAACTCTTGTAGGACCATTCTTAGCTCTTTTGAACAAGAAAAAAATTCGTTACAATTTGAGGCTCATTCTTGACTCGTTCGAACTTGGAAACATCTTGTAGCTTCATTGTGGGCTCGTTTGAACATGGAAACAAGTTGTAAACTCTTGTAGGACAATTCTTAGCTCTTTTGAACAAGAAAAAAATTCGTTACAATTTGAGGCTCATTCTTGACTCGTTCGAACTTGGTAGCATCTTGTAGCTTCATTGTGGGCTCGTTTGAACATGGAAACAAGTTGTAAACTCTGGTAGGACAATTCGTAGCTCTTTTGAACAAGAAAACAATGTGTCACAATTTAAGACTTATTCTTGAATCGTTCGAACTTGAAAACAACTTGTAACTTCATTATTGACTCGTTTGAACATGGAAACAACTTGTAAACTCTTGTAGGACCATTCTTAGCTCTTTTGAACAATAAAACAATTCATAACAATTTGAGGCTCATTCTTGACTCGTTCGAACTTGGAAACAACTTGTAGCTTCAATGTTGAATCGTTTCAACATGGAAACAACTTGAAAACTCCTGTAGGACTATTCTTAGCTCTTTTGAACAAGAAAACAATTCGTAACAAATTGAGTCTCATTTTTGGCTCGTTCGAACTTGGAAACAACATGTAGCTTCATTGTTGACTCGTTTGAACATGGAAAAAACTTGAAAACTCTTGTAGGACCATTCTTAGCTCTTTTGAACAAGAAAACAATTTGTAACAATTTGAGACTCATTCTTGAATCGTTCGACCTTGAAAACAACTTCTACCTTCATTATTGACTCGTTTGAAGATGGAAACAACTTGTAAACTCTTGTGGGACCATTCTTAGCTCTTTTTAATAACAAAACAATATGTAACAATTTGAAACTCATTCTTGAATCGTTCGACCTTGAAAACAACTTGTACCTTCATTATTGACTCGTTTGAACATGGAAACAACTTGTAAACTCTTGTAGGACCATTCTTAGCTCTTTTGAACAAGAAAAAAATTCGTTACAATTTGAGGCTCATTCTTGACTCGTTCGAACTTGGAAACATCTTGTAGCTTCATTGTGGGCTCGTTTAAAAATGGAAACAAGTTGTAAACTCTTGTAAGACAATTCTTAGCTCTTTTGAACAAGAAAACAAAACATAACAATTTGAGGCTCATTCTTGACACGTTCGAACTTGGAAACATCTTGTAGCTTCATTGTTGACTCGTTTAAACATGGAAACAACTTGAAAACTCTGGTAGGACCATTCTTAGCTCTTTTGAACAAGAAAACAATTCGTTACAATTTGAGGCTCATTCTTGACTCGTTCGAACTTGGAAACAACTTGTAGCTTCATTGTTGACTCGTTCGAACATGGAAACAACTTGAAAACTCTTGTAGGACCATTCTTAGCTCTTTTGAACAAGAAAACAATTTGTAACAATTTGAGACTCATTCTTGAATCGTTTGACCTTGAAAACAATTTTGTAAGTTCATTATTGACTCGTTTGAACATGGAAACAACTTGTAAACTCTTGTAGGACTATTCTTAGCTCTTTGGAACAAGAAAACAATTCGTAACAATTTGAGGCTCATTCTTGACTCGTTCGAACTTGGAAACAACTTGTAGCTTCGTTGTAGACTCGTTTGAACAAGGAAACAACTTGAAAACTCTTGTAGGACCATTCTTAGCTCTTTTGAACAAGAAAACAATTTGTAACTATTTGTGACTCATTCTTTACTCGTTCGAACTTAAAAACAACTTGTAACTTCATTATTGACTCGTTTGAACATGGAAACAACTTGTAAACTCTTCTAAGACCATTCTTAGCTCTTTTGAACAAGAAAACAAATCGTAACAATTTGAGGCTCATTCTTGACTCGTTCGAACTTGGAAACAACTTGTAGCTTCATTGTAGACTCGTTTGAACAAGGAAACAACTTGAAAACTCTTGTAGGACCATTCTTAGCTCTTTTGAACAAGAAAACAATTTGTAACTATTTGTGACTCATTCTTTACTCATCGAACTTAAAAACAACTTGTAACTTCATTATTGACTCGTTTGAACATGGAAACAACTTGTAAACTCTTCTAAGACCATTCTTAGCTCTTTTGAACAAGAAAACAAATCGTAACAATTTGAGGCTCATTCTTGACTTGTTCGAACTTGGAAACAACTTGTAGCTTCATTGTTGACTCGTTTGAACATGCAAACAACTTGAAAACTCCTGTAGGACTATTCTTAACTCTTTTGAACAAAAAAACAAATCATAACAATTTGAGGCTCATTCTTGACTCGTTCGAACTTGGAAACAACTTGTAGGTTCATTATTGACTAGTTTGAACATGGAAACAACTTGAAAACTCTTGTAGGACCATTCTTAGCTCTTTTGAACAAGAAAACAATTTGTAACAATTTGAGACTAATACTTTACTCGTTCGAACTTGAAAATAACTTGTAACTTCATTATTCACTCGTTTTAACATGGAAACAACTTGTAAACTCTTCTAGGACCATTCTTAGCTCTTTTGAACAAGAAAACAATTTGTAACAATTTGAGACTCATTCTTGAATCGTTCGACCTTCAAAACAACTTGTACCTTCATTATTGACTCGTTTGAAGATGGAAACAACTTGTAAACTCTTGTAGGACCGTTCTTAGCTCTTTTTAATAACAAAACAATATGTAACAATTTGAAACTCATTCCTGAATCGTTCGACCTTGAAAACAACTTGTACCTTCATTATTGACTCGTTTGAACATGGAAACAACTTGTAAACTCTTGTAGGACCATTCTTAGCTCTTTTGAACAAGAAAACAATTTGTCACAATTTGAGACTCATTCTTGAATCGTTCGAACTTGAAAACAACTTGTAACTTCATTCTTGACTCGTTTGAACAAGGAAACAACTTGTAAACTCTTCTAGGACCATTCTTAGCTCTTTTGAACAAGAAAACAATTTATAACAATTTGAGGCTCATTTTGGACTCTTTCGAACTTGGAAACAACTTGTAGCTTCATTGTTGACTCGTTTGAACATGGAAATAACTTGAAAACTCTTGTAGGGCCATTCTTAGCTCTTTTGAACAAGAAAACAAATCGTAACAATTTGAGGCTAATTCTTTACTCGTTCAAACTTGAAAACAACTTGTAACTTCATTATTGATTCGTTTGAACAAGGAAACAAATTGTAAACTCTTGTAGGACCATTCTTAGCTCTTTTGAACAAGAAAATAATTCGTTACAATTTGAGGCTCATTCTTGACTCGTTCGAACTTGGAAACAACTTGTAGCTTCATTGTAGACTCGTTTGAACAAGGAAACAACTTAAAAACTCTTGTAGGACCATTCTTAGCTCTTTTGAACAAGAAAACAAATCGTAACAATTTGAAGCTCATTCTTTACTCGGTCGAACTTGAAAACAACTTGTAACTTCATTATTGACTCGTTTGAACGTGGAACCAACTTGAAAACTCTTGTAGGACCATTATTAGCCCTTTTGAGCAAGAACACAATTTGTAACAATTTGAGATTCATTCTTGAATCGTTCGAACTTGGAAATAACTTGTGCCTTCATTGTGGGCTCGTTTGAACATGGAAACAACTTGTAAACTCTTGTAGGACCATTCTTAGCTCTTTTGAACAAGAAAACAATTCGTAACAATTTGACGCTCATTCTTGACTCGTTTGAACTATGAAACAACTTGTAGCTTCATTGTTGACTCGTTTGAACACGGAAACAACTTTAAAACACTTGTAGGACCATTCTTAGCTGTTTTGAACAAGAAAACAAATCGTAACAATTTGAGGCTCATTCTTGACTCGTTCGAACTTGGAAACAACTTGTAGCTTCATTGTTGACTCGTTTGAACATGGAAACAACTTGTAAACTCTTGTTGGACCATTCTTAGCTCTTTTGAACAAGAAAACAATTCGTAACAATTTGAGGCTCATTCTTGACTCGTTCGAACTTGGAAACAACTTGTAGCTTCATTGTTGACTCGTTTGAACATGGAAACAACTTGTAAACTCTTGTAGGACCATTCTTAGCTCTTTTGAACAAGAAAACAATTCGTAACAATTTGAGGCTCATTCTTGACTCGTTCGAACTTGGAAACAACTTGTAGCTTCATTGTAGACTCGTTTGAACAAGGAAACAACTTGTAAACTCTTGTAGGACCATTCTTAGCTCTTTTGAACAAGAAAACAATTTATAACAATTTGAGACTCATTCTTGAATCGTTCGACCTTGAAAACAACTTGTAACTTCATTATTGACTCGTTTGAACATGGAAACAACTTATAAACTCTTCTAGGACCCTTCTTAACTCTTTTGAACAAGAAAACAAATTGTAACAATTTGAGGCTCATTCTTGACTCGTTGGAACTTGGAAATAACTTGTAGCTTCATTGTTGAATCGTTTGAACATGGAAACAACTTAAAAACTCTTGTAGGACCATTCTTAGCTCTTTTGAACAAGAAAACAAATCGTAATAATTTGAAGCTCATTCTTTACTCGGTCGAACTTGAAAACAACTTGTAACTTCATTATTGACTCGTTTGAACGTGGAACCAACTTGAAAACTCTTGTAGGACCATTCTTAGCCCTTTTGAGCAAGAACACAATTTGTAACAATTTGAGATTCATTCTTGAATCGTTCGAACTTGAAAATAACTTGTAACTTCATTATTCACTCGTTTTAACATGGAAACAACTTGTAAACTCTTCTAGGACCATTCTTAGCTCTTTTGAACAAGAAAACAATTTGTAACAATTTGAGACTCATTCTTGAATCGTTCGACCTTCAAAACAACTTGTACGTTCATTATTGACTCGTTTGAACATGGAAACAACTTGTAAACTCTTGTAGGACCATTCTTAGCTCTTTTGAACAATAAAACAATTCATAACAATTTGAGGCTCATTCTTGACTCGTTCGAACTTGGAAACAACTTGTAGCTTCAATGTTGAATCGTTTCAACATGGAAACAACTTGAAAACTCCTGTAGGACTATTCTTAGCTCTTTTGAACAAGAAAACAATTCGTAACAATTTGAGACTCATTCTTGAATCGTTCGAACTTGAAAACAACTTGTAGCTTCATTGTAGACTCGATTGAACAAGGAAACAACTTGAAAACTCTTGTAGGACCATTCTTAGCTCTTTTGAACAAGAAAATAATTTATAACAATTTGAGACTCATTCTTGAATCGTTCGAACTTGAAAATAACTTGTACCTTCATTATTGACTCGTTTGAAGATGGAAACAACTTGAAAACTCTTGTAGGACCATTCATAGCTCTTTTTAATAACAAAACAATATGTAACAATTTGAAACTCATTCTTGAATCGTTCGACCTTGAAAACAACTTGTACCTTCATTATTGACTCGTTTGAACATGGAAACAACTTGTAAACTCTTGTAGGACCATTCTTAGCTCTTTTGAACAAGAAAAAAATTCGTTACAATTTGAGGCTCATTCTTGAGTCGTTCGAACTTGGAAACATCTTGTAGCTTCATTGTGGGCTCGTTTGAACATGGAAACAAGTTGTAAACTCTTGTAGGACAATTCTTAGCTCTTTTGAACAAGAAAAAAATTCGTTACAATTTGAGGCTCATTCTTGACTCGTTCGAACTTGGTAGCATCTTGTAGCTTCATTGTGGGCTCGTTTGAACATGGAAACAAGTTGTAAACTCTGGTAGGACAATTCGTAGCTCTTTTGAACAAGAAAACAATTTGTCACAATTTAAGACTTATTCTTGAATCGTTCGAACTTGAAAACAACTTGTAACTTCATTATTGACTCGTTTGAACATGGAAACAACTTGTAAACTCTTGTAGGACCATTCTTAGCTCTTTTGAACAATAAAACAATTCATAACAATTTGAGGCTCATTCTTGACTCGTTCGAACTTGGAAACAACTTGTAGCTTCAATGTTGAATCGTTTCAACATGGAAACAACTTGAAAACTCCTGTAGGACTATTCTTAGCTCTTTTGAACAAGAAAACAATTCGTAACAAATTGAGTCTCATTTTTGGCTCGTTCGAACTTGGAAACAACATGTAGCTTCATTGTTGACTCGTTTGAACATGGAAAAAACTTGAAAACTCTTGTAGGACCATTCTTAGCTCTTTTGAACAAGAAAACAATTTGTAACAATTTGAGACTCATTCTTGAATCGTTCGACCTTGAAAACAACTTCTACCTTCATTATTGACTCGTTTGAAGATGGAAACAACTTGTAAACTCTTGTGGGACCATTCTTAGCTCTTTTTAATAACAAAACAATATGTAACAATTTGAAACTCATTCTTGAATCGTTCGACCTTGAAAACAAGTTGTACCTTCATTATTGACTCGTTTGAACATGGAAACAACTTGTAAACTCTTGTAGGACCATTCTTAGCTCTTTTGAACAAGAAAAAAATTCGTTACAATTTGAGGCTCATTCTTGACTCGTTCGAACTTGGAAACATCTTGTAGCTTCATTGTGGGCTCGTTTAAAAATGGAAACAAGTTGTAAACTCTTGTAAGACAATTCTTAGCTCTTTTGAACAAGAAAACAAAACATAACAATTTGAGGCTCATTCTTGACACGTTCGAACTTGGAAACATCTTGTAGCTTCATTGTTGACTCGTTTAAACATGGAAACAACTTGAAAACTCTGGTAGGACCATTCTTAGCTCTTTTGAACAAGAAAACAATTCGTTACAATTTGAGGCTCATTCTTGACTCGTTCGAACTTGGAAACAACTTGTAGCTTCATTGTTGACTCGTTCGAACATGGAAACAACTTGAAAACTCTTGTAGGACCATTCTTAGCTCTTTTGAACAAGAAAATAATTTGTAACAATTTGAGACTCATTCTTGAATCGTTTGACCTTGAAAACAATTTTGTAAGTTCATTATTGACTCGTTTGAACATGGAAACAACTTGTAAACTCTTGTAGGACTATTCTTAGCTCTTTGGAACAAGAAAACAATTCGTAACAATTTGAGGCTCATTCTTGACTCGTTCGAACTTGGAAACAACTTGTAGCTTCGTTGTAGACTCGTTTGAACAAGGAAACAACTTGAAAACTCTTGTAGGACCATTCTTAGCTCTTTTGAACAAGAAAACAATTTGTAACTATTTGTGACTCATTCTTTACTCGTTCGAACTTAAAAACAACTTGTAACTTCATTATTGACTCGTTTGAACATGGAAACAACTTGTAAACTCTTCTAAGACCATTCTTAGCTCTTTTGAACAAGAAAACAAATCGTAACAATTTGAGGCTCATTCTTGACTCGTTCGAACTTGGAAACAACTTGTAGCTTCATTGTAGACTCGTTTGAACAAGGAAACAACTTGAAAACTCTTGTAGGACCATTCTTAGCTCTTTTGAACAAGAAAACAATTTGTAACTATTTGTGACTCATTCTTTACTCATCGAACTTAAAAACAACTTGTAACTTCATTATTGACTCGTTTGAACATGGAAACAACTTGTAAACTCTTCTAAGACCATTCTTAGCTCTTTTGAACAAGAAAACAAATCGTAACAATTTGAGGCTCATTCTTGACTTGTTCGAACTTGGAAACAACTTGTAGCTTCATTGTTGACTCGTTTGAACATGCAAACAACTTGAAAACTCCTGTAGGACTATTCTTAACTCTTTTGAACAAAAAAACAAATCATAACAATTTGAGGCTCATTCTTGACTCGTTCGAACTTGGAAACAACTTGTAGGTTCATTATTGACTAGTTTGAACATGGAAACAACTTGAAAACTCTTGTAGGACCATTCTTAGCTCTTTTGAACAAGAAAACAATTTGTAACAATTTGAGACTAATACTTTACTCGTTCGAACTTGAAAATAACTTGTAACTTCATTATTCACTCGTTTTAACATGGAAACAACTTGTAAACTCTTCTAGGACCATTCTTAGCTCTTTTGAACAAGAAAACAATTTGTAACAATTTGAGACTCATTCTTGAATCGTTCGACCTTCAAAACAACTTGTACCTTCATTATTGACTCGTTTGAAGATGGAAACAACTTGTAAACTCTTGTAGGACCGTTCTTAGCTCTTTTTAATAACAAAACAATATGTAACAATTTGAAACTCATTCTTGAATCGTTCGACCTTGAAAACAACTTGTACCTTCATTATTGACTCGTTTGAACATGGAAACAACTTGTAAACTCTTGTAGGACCATTCTTAGCTCTTTTGAACAAGAAAACAATTTGTCACAATTTGAGACTCATTCTTGAATCGTTCGAACTTGAAAACAACTTGTAACTTCATTCTTGACTCGTTTGAACAAGGAAACAACTTGTAAACTCTTCTAGGACCATTCTTAGCTCTTTTGAACAAGAAAACAATTTATAACAATTTGAGGCTCATTTTGGACTCTTTCGAACTTGGAAACAACTTGTAGCTTCATTGTTGACTCGTTTGAACATGGAAATAACTTGAAAACTCTTGTAGGGCCATTCTTAGCTCTTTTGAACAAGAAAACAAATCGTAACAATTTGAGGCTAATTCTTTACTCGTTCAAACTTGAAAACAACTTGTAACTTCATTATTGATTCGTTTGAACAAGGAAACAAATTGTAAACTCTTGTAGGACCATTCTTAGCTCTTTTGAACAAGAAAATAATTCGTTACAATTTGAGGCTCATTCTTGACTCGTTCGAACTTGGAAACAACTTGTAGCTTCATTGTAGACTCGTTTGAACAAGGAAACAACTTAAAAACTCTTGTAGGACCATTCTTAGCTCTTTTGAACAAGAAAACAAATCGTAACAATTTGAAGCTCATTCTTTACTCGGTCGAACTTGAAAACAACTTGTAACTTCATTATTGACTCGTTTGAACGTGGAACCAACTTGAAAACTCTTGTAGGACCATTCTTAGCCCTTTTGAGCAAGAACACAATTTGTAACAATTTGAGATTCATTCTTGAATCGTTCGAACTTGGAAATAACTTGTGCCTTCATTGTGGGCTCGTTTGAACATGGAAACAACTTGTAAACTCTTGTAGGACCATTCTTAGCTCTTTTGAACAAGAAAACAATTCGTAACAATTTGACGCTCATTCTTGACTCGTTTGAACTATGAAACAACTTGTAGCTTCATTGTTGACTCGTTTGAACACGGAAACAACTTTAAAACACTTGTAAGACCATTCTTAGCTGTTTTGAACAAGAAAACAAATCGTAACAATTTGAGGCTCATTCTTGACTCGTTCGAACTTGGAAACAACTTGTAGCTTCATTGTTGACTCGTTTGAACATGGAAACAACTTGTAAACTCTTGTTGGACCATTCTTAGCTCTTTTGAACAAGAAAACAATTCGTAACAATTTGAGGCTCATTCTTGACTCGTTCGAACTTGGAAACAACTTGTAGCTTCATTGTTGACTCGTTTGAACATGGAAACAACTTGTAAACTCTTGTAGGACCATTCTTAGCTCTTTTGAACAAGAAAACAATTCGTAACAATTTGAGGCTCATTCTTGACTCGTTCGAACTTGGAAACAACTTGTAGCTTCATTGTAGACTCGTTTGAACAAGGAAACAACTTGTAAACTCTTGTAGGACCATTCTTAGCTCTTTTGAACAAGAAAACAATTTATAACAATTTGAGACTCATTCTTGAATCGTTCGACCTTGAAAACAACTTGTAACTTCATTATTGATTCGTTTGAACAAGGAAACAAATTGTAAACTCTTGTAGGACCATTCTTAGCTCTTTTGAACAAGAAAATAATTCGTTACAATTTGAGGCTCATTCTTGACTCGTTCGAACTTGGAAACAACTTGTAGCTTCATTGTAGACTCGTTTGAACAAGGAAACAACTTAAAAACTCTTGTAGGACCATTCTTAGCTCTTTTGAACAAGAAAACAAATCGTAACAATTTGAAGCTCATTCTTTACTCGGTCGAACTTGAAAACAACTTGTAACTTCATTATTGACTCGTTTGAACGTGGAACCAACTTGAAAACTCTTGTAGGACCATTCTTAGCCCTTTTGAGCAAGAACACAATTTGTAACAATTTGAGATTCATTCTTGAATCGTTCGAACTTGGAAATAACTTGTGCCTTCATTGTGGGCTCGTTTGAACATGGAAACAACTTGTAAACTCTTGTAGGACCATTCTTAGCTCTTTTGAACAAGAATACAATTCGTAACAATTTGACGCTCATTCTTGACTCGTTTGAACTATGAAACAACTTGTAGCTTCATTGTTGACTCGTTTGAACACGGAAACAACTTTAAAACACTTGTAGGACCATTCTTAGCTCTTTTGAACAAGAAAACAAATCGTAACAATTTGAGGCTCATTCTTGACTCGTTCGAACTTGGAAACAACTTGTAGCTTCATTGTTGACTCGTTTGAACATGGAAACAACTTGTAAACTCTTGTAGGACCATTCTTAGCTCTTTTGAACAAGAAAACAATTCGTAACAATTTGAGGCTCATTCTTGACTCGTTCGAACTTGGAAACAACTTGTAGCTTCATTGTAGACTCGTTTGAACAAGGAAACAACTTGTAAACTCTTGTAGGACCATTCTTAGCTCTTTTGAACAATAAAACAATTTATAACAATTTGAGACTCATTCTTGAATCGTTCGACCTTGAAAACAACTTGTAACTTCATTATTGACTCGTTTGAACATGGAAACAACTTATAAACTCTTCTAGGACCCTTCTTAACTCTTTTGAACAAGAAAACAAATTGTAACAATTTGAGGCTCATTCTTGACTCGTTGGAACTTGGAAATAACTTGTAGCTTCATTGTTGAATCGTTTGAACATGGAAACAACTTAAAAACTCTTGTAGGACCATCCTTAGCTCTATTTAATAAGAAAACAATATGTAACAATTTGAGACTCATTCTTGAATCGTTCGACCTTCAAAACAACTTGTACCTTCATTATTGACTCGTCTGAACTTGGAAACAACTTGTAAACTCTTGTAGGACCCTTCTTAGCTCTTTTGAACAATAAAACAATTCGTAACAATTTGAGGCTCATTCTTGACTCGTTCGAACTTGGAAACAACTTGTAGCTTCATTGTAGACTCGTTTGAACAAGGAAACAACTTGAAAACTCTTGTAGGACCATTCTTAGCTCTTTTGAACAAGAAAACAATTTGATACTCATTCTTGAATCGTTCAACCTTGAAAACAACTTGTACCTTCATTGTTGACTCGTTTGAACATGGAAACAACTTGAAAACTCCTGTAGGACTATTCTAAGGTCTCTTGAACAAGAAAACAAATCATAACAATTTGAGGCTCATTCTTGACTCGTTCGAACTTGGAAACAACTTGTAGCTTCATTGTTGACTCGTTTGAACATGGAAACAACTTGAAAACTCTTGTAGGACCATTCTTAGCTCTTTTGAACAAGAAAACAATTTGTAACAATTTGAGACTAATACTTTACTCGTTCGAACTTGAAAACAACCTGTAACTTCATTATTGACTCGTTTGAACATGGAAACAACTTGTAAACTCTTCTAAGACCATTCTTAGCTCTTTTGAACAAGAAAACAATATGTAACAATTTGAGACTCATTCTTGAATCGTTCGAACTTGAAAACAACTTGTAACTTCATTCTTGACTCGTTTGAACAAGGAAACAACTTGTAAACTCTTCTAGGACCATTCTTAGCTCTTTTGAACAAGAAAACAATTTATAACAATTTGAGGCTCATTGTTGACTCATTCGAACTTGGAAACAACTTGTAGCTTTATTTTTGACTCGTTTGAACATGGAAATAACTTGAAAACTCTTGTAGGACCATTCTTAGCTCTTTTGAACAAGAAAACAAATCGTAACAATTTGAGGCTCATTCTTTACTCGGTCGAACTTGAAAACAACTTGTAACTTCATTATTGACTCATTTGAACAAGGAAACAACTTGTAAACTCTTGTAGGACCATTCTTAGCTATTTTGAACAAGAATATAATTCGTAACAATTTGAGGCTCATTCTTGACTCGTTTGAACTATGAAACAACTTGTAGCTTCATTGTTGACTCGTTTGAACACGGAAACAACTTTAAAACACTTGTAGGACCATTCTTAGCTCTTTTGAACAAGAAAACAAATCGTAACAATTTGAGGCTCATTCTTGACTCGTTTGAACTTGGAAACAACTTGTAGCTTCATTGTTGACTCGTTTGAACATAGAAATAACTTGAAAACTCTTGTAGGACCATTCTTACCTCTTTTGAACAAGAAAACAATTTGTAACAATTTGAGACTCATTGTTGAATCGTTCGAACTTGAAAACAACTTGTAACTTCATTATTGACTCGATTGAACATGGAAACAACTTGTAAACTCTTGTAGGACCATTCTTAGCTCTTTTGAACAAGAAAACAATTCGTAACAATTTGAGGCTCATTCTTGACTCGTTCGAACTTGGAAACAACTTGTAGCTTCATTGTAGACTCGTTTGAACAAGGAAATAACTTGTAAACTCTTGTAGGACCATTCTGAGCTCTTTTGAACAAGAAAACAATTTGAGACTCATTCTTGAATCGTTCGAACTTGAAAACAACTTGTAACTTCATTATTGACTCGTTTGAACATGGAAACAACTTATAAACTTTTCTAGGACCCTTCTTAACTCTTTTGAACAAGAAAACAAATTGTAACAATTTGAGGCTCATTCTTGACTCGTTGGAACTTGGAAATAACTTGTAGCTTCATTGTTGAATCGTTTGAACATGGAAACAACTTAAAAACTCTTGTAGGACCATCCTTAGCTCTATTTAATAAGAAAACAATATGTAACAATTTGAGACTCATTCTTGAATCGTTCGACCTTCAAAACAACTTGTACCTTCATTATTGACTCGTTTGAACTTGGAAACAACTTGTAAACTCTTGTAGGACCCTTCTTAGCTCTTTTGAACAATAAAACAATTCGTAACAATTTGAGGCTCATTCTTGACTCGTTCGAACTTGGAAACAACTTGTAGCTTCATTGTAGACTCGTTTGAACAAGGAAACAACTTGAAAACTCTTGTAGGACCATTCTTAGCTCTTTTGAACAAGAAAACAATTTATAACAATTTGAGACTAATTCTTTACTCGTTCGAACTTGAAAATAACTTCTAACTTCATTATTGACTCGTTTGAACATGGAAACAACTTGTAAACTCTTCTAGGACCATTCTTAGCTCTTTTGAACAAGAAAACAATTTGTAACAATTTGAGACTCATTCTTGAATCGTTCGAACTTGAAAACAACTTGTAGCTTCATTGTAGACTCGTTTGAACAAGGAAACAACTTGAAAACTCTTGTAGGACCATTCTTAGCTCTTTTGAACAAGAAAATAATTTATAACAATTTGAGACTCATTCTTGAATCGTTCGAACTTGAAAATAACTTGTACCTTCATTATTGACTCGTTTGAAGATGGAAACAACTTGAAAACTCTTATAGGACGATTCTTAGCTCTTTTTAATAACAAAACAATATGTAACAATTTGAAACTCATTCTTGAATCGTTCGACCTTGAAAACAACTTGTACCTTCATTATTGACTCGTTTGAACATGGAAACAACTTGTAAACTCTTGTAGGACCATTCTTAGCTCTTTTGAACAAGAAAAAAATTCGTTACAATTTGAGGCTCATTCTTGACTCGTTCGAACTTGGAAACATCTTGTAGCTTCATTGTGGGCTCGTTTGAACATGGAAACAAGTTGTAAACTCTTGTAGGACAATTCTTAGCTCTTTTGAACAAGAAAAAAATTCGTTACAATTTGAGGCTCATTCTTGACTCGTTCGAACTTGGTAGCATCTTGTAGCTTCATTGTGGGCTCGTTTGAACATGGAAACAAGTTGTAAACTCTGGTAGGACAATTCGTAGCTCTTTTGAACAAGAAAACAATTTGTCACAATTTAAGACTTATTCTTGAATCGTTCGAACTTGAAAACAACTTGTAACTTCATTATTGACTCGTTTGAACATGGAAACAACTTGTAAACTCTTGTAGGACCATTCTTAGCTCTTTTGAACAATAAAACAATTCATAACAATTTGAGGCTCATTCTTGACTCGTTCGAACTTGGAAACAACTTGTAGCTTCAATGTTGAATCGTTTCAACATGGAAACAACTTGAAAACTCCTGTAGGACTATTCTTAGCTCTTTTGAACAAGAAAACAATTCGTAACAATTTGAGGCTCATTCTTGGCTCGTTCGAACTTGGAAACAACATGTAGCTTCATTGTTGACTCGTTTGAACATGGAAAAAACTTGAAAACTCTTGTAGGACCATTCTTAGCTCTTTTGAACAAGAAAACAATTTGTAACAATTTGAGACTCATTCTTGAATCGTTCGACCTTGAAAACAACTTCTACCTTCATTATTGACTCGTTTGAAGATGGAAACAACTTGTAAACTCTTGTGGGACCATTCTTAGCTCTTTTTAATAACAAAACAATATGTAACAATTTGAAACTCATTCTTGAATCGTTCGACCTTGAAAACAACTTGTACCTTCATTATTGGCTCGTTTGAACATGGAAACAACTTGTAAACTCTTGTAGGACCATTCTTAGCTCTTTTGAACAAGAAAAAAATTCGTTACAATTTGAGGCTCATTCTTGACTCGTTCGAACTTGGAAACATCTTGTAGCTTCATTGTGGGCTCGTTTAAAAATGGAAACAAGTTGTAAACTCTTGTAAGACAATTATTAGCTCTTTTGAACAAGAAAACAAAACATAACAATTTGAGGCTCATTCTTGACACGTTCGAACTTGGAAACATCTTGTAGCTTCATTGTTGACTCGTTTAAACATGGAAACAACTTGAAAACTCTGGTAGGACCATTCTTAGCTCTTTTGAACAAGAAAACAATTCGTTACAATTTGAGGCTCATTCTTGACTCGTTCGAACTTGGAAACAACTTGTAGCTTCATTGTTGACTCGTTCGAACATGGAAACAACTTGAAAACTCTTCTAAGACCATTCTTAGCTCTTTTGAACAAGAAAACAAATCGTAACAATTTGAGGCTCATTCTTGACTCGTTCGAACTTGGAAACAACTTGTAGCTTCATTGTAGACTCGTTTGAACAAGGAAACAACTTGAAAACTCTTCTAGGACCATTCTTAGCTCTTTTGAACAAGAAAACAATTTGTAACTATTTGTGACTCATTCTTTACTCGTTCGAACTTAAAAACAACTTGTAACTTCATTATTGACTCGTTTGAACATGGAAACAACTTGTAAACTCTTCTAAGACCATTCTTAGCTCTTTTGAACAAGAAAACAAATCGTAACAATTTGAGGCTCATTCTTGACTTGTTCGAACTTGGAAACAACTTGTAGCTTCATTGTTGACTCGTTTGAACATGGAAACAACTTGAAAACTCCTGTAGGACTATTCTTAACTCTTTTGAACAAGAAAACAAATCATAACAATTTGAGGCTCATTCTTGACTCGTTCGAACTTGGAAACAACTTGTAGCTTCATTGTTGACTCGTTCGAACATGGAAACAACTTGAAAACTCTTCTAAGACCATTCTTAGCTCTTTTGAACAAGAAAACAAATCGTAACAATTTGAGGCTCATTCTTGACTCGTTCGAACTTGGAAACAACTTGTAGCTTCATTGTAGACTCGTTTGAACAAGGAAACAACTTGAAAACTCTTCTAGGACCATTCTTAGCTCTTTTGACCAAGAAAACAATTTGTAACTATTTGTGACTCATTCTTTACTCGTTCGAACTTAAAAACAACTTGTAACTTCATTATTGACTCGTTTGAACATGGAAACAACTTGTAAACTCTTCTAAGACCATTCTTAGCTCTTTTGAACAAGAAAACAAATCGTAACAATTTGAGGCTCATTCTTGACTTGTTCGAACTTGGAAACAACTTGTAGCTTCATTGTTGACTCGTTTGAACATGGAAACAACTTGAAAACTCCTGTAGGACTATTCTTAACTCTTTTGAACAAGAAAACAAATCATAACAATTTGAGGCTCATTCTTGACTCGTTCGAACTTGGAAACAACTTGTAGGTTCATTATTGACTAGTTTGAACATGGAAACAACTTGAAAACTCTTGTAGGACCATTCTTAGCTCTTTTGAACAAGAAAACAATTTGTAACAATTTGAGACTAATACTTTACTCGTTCGAACTTGAAAATAACTTGTAACTTCATTATTCACTCGTTTTAACATAGAAACAACTTGTAAACTCTTCTAGGACCATTCTTAGCTCTTTTGAACAAGAAAACAATTTGTAACAATTTGAGACTCATTCTTGAATCGTTCGACCTTCAAAACAACTTGTACCTTCATTATTGACTCGTTTGAAGATGGAAACAACTTGTAAACTCTTGTAGGACCGTTCTTAGCTCTTTTTAATAACAAAACAATATGTAACAATTTGAAACTCATTCTTGAATCGTTCGACCTTGAAAACAACTTGTACCTTCATTATTGACTCGTTTGAACATGGAAACAACTTGTAAACTCTTGTAGGACCATTCTTAGCTCTTTTGAACAAGAAAACAATTTGTCACAATTTGAGACTCATTCTTGAATCGTTCGAACTTGAAAACAACTTGTAACTTCATTCTTGACTCGTTTGAACAAGGAAACAACTTGTAAACTCTTCTAGGACCATTCTTAGCTCTTTTGAACAAGAAAACAATTTATAACAATTTGAGGCTCATTTTGGACTCTTTCGAATTTGGAAACAACTTGTAGCTTCATTGTTGACTCGTTTGAACATGGAAATAACTTGAAAACTCTTGTAGGGCCATTCTTAGCTCTTTTGAACAAGAAAACAAATCGTAACAATTTGAGGCTAATTCTTTACTCGTTCGAACTTGAAAACAACTTGTAACTTCATTATTGATTCGTTTGAACAAGGAAACAAATTGTAAACTCTTGTAGGACCATTCTTAGCTCTTTTGAACAAGAAAATAATTCGTTACAATTTGAGGCTCATTCTTGACTCGTTCGAACTTGGAAACAACTTGTAGCTTCATTGTAGACTCGTTTGAACAAGGAAACAACTTAAAAACTCTTGTAGGACCATTCTTAGCTCTTTTGAACAAGAAAATAAATCGTAACAATTTGAAGCTCATTCTTTACTCGGTCGAACTTGAAAACAACTTGTAACTTCATTATTGACTCGTTTGAACGTGGAACCAACTTGAAAACTCTTGTAGGACCATTCTTAGCCCTTTTGAGCAAGAACACAATTTGTAACAATTTGAGATTCATTCTTGAATCGTTCGAACTTGGAAATAACTTGTGCCTTCATTGTGGGCTCGTTTGAACATGGAAACAACTTGTAAACTCTTGTAGGACCATTCTTAGCTCTTTTGAACAAGAAAACAATTCGTAACAATTTGACGCTCATTCTTGACTCGTTTGAACTATGAAACAACTTGTAGCTTCATTGTTGACTCGTTTGAACACGGAAACAACTTTAAAACACTTGTAGGACCATTCTTAGCTCTTTTGAACAAGAAAACAAATCGTAACAATTTGAGGCTCATTCTTGACTCGTTCGAACTTGGAAACAACTTGTAGCTTCATTGTTGACTCGTTTGAACATGGAAACATCTTGTAAACTCTTGTAGGACCATTCTTAGCTCTTTTGAACAAGAAAACAATTCGTAACAATTTGAGGCTCATTCTTGACTCGTTCGAACTTGGAAACAACTTGTAGCTTCATTGTAGACTCGTTTGAACAAGGAAACAACTTGTAAACTCTTGTAGGACCATTCTTAGCTCTTTTGAACAAGAAAACAGTTTATAACAATTTGAGACTCATTCTTGAATCGTTCGACCTTGAAAACAACTTGTAACTTCATTATTGACTCGTTTGAACATGGAAACAACTTATAAACTCTTCTAGGACCCTTCTTAACTCTTTTGAACAAGAAAACAAATTGTAACAATTTGAGGCTCATTCTTGACTCGTTGGAATTTGGAAATAACTTGTAGCTTCATTGTTGAATCGTTTGAACATGGAAACAACTTAAAAACTCTTGTAGGACCATTCTTAGCTCTTTTGAACAAGAAAACAAATCGTAATAATTTGAAGCTCATTCTTTACTCGGTCGAACTTGAAAACAACTTGTAACTTCATTATTGACTCGTTTGAACGTGGAACCAACTTGAAAACTCTTGTAGGACCATTCTTAGCCCTTTTGAGCAAGAACACAATTTGTAACAATTTGAGATTCATTCTTGAATCGTTCGAACTTGGAAATAACTTGTGCCTTCATTGTGGGCTCGTTTGAACATGGAAACAACTTGTAAACTCTTGTAGGACCATTCTTAGCTCTTTTGAACAAGAAAACAATTCGTAACAATTTGACGCTCATTCTTGACTCGTTTGAACTATGAAACAACTTGTAGCTTCATTGTTGACTCGTTTGAACACGGAAACAACTTTAAAACACTTGTAGGACCATTCTTAGCTCGTTTGAACAAGAAAACAAATCGTAACAATTTGAGGCTCATTCTTGACTCGTTCGAACTTGGAAACAACTTGTAGCTTCATTGTTGACTCGTTTGAACATGGAAACAACTTGTAAACTCTTGTAGGACCATTCTTAGCTCTTTTGAACAAGAAAACAATTCGTAACAATTTGAGGCTCATTCTTGACTCGTTCGAACTTGGAAACAACTTGTAGCTTCATTGTAGACTCGTTTGAACAAGGAAACAACTTGTAAACTCTTGTAGGACCATTCTTAGCTCTTTTGAACAAGAAAACAAATTGTAACAATTTGAGGCTCATTCTTGACTCGTTGGAACTTGGAAACAACTTGTAGCTTCATTGTTGAATCGTTTGAACATGGAAACAACTTAAAAACTCTTGTAGGACCATCCTTAGCTCTTTTTAATAAGAAAACAATATGTAACAATTTGAGACTCATTCTTGAATCGTTTGACCTTGAAAACAACTTGTACCTTCATTATTGACTCGTTTGAACTTGGAAACAACTTGTAAACTCTTGTAGGACCCTTCTTAGCTCTTTTGAACAAGAAAACAATTCGTTACAATTTGAGGCTCATTCTTGACTCGTTCGAACATGGAAACAACTTGAAACCTCCTGTAGGACTATTCTTAGCTCTTTTGAACAAGAAAACAAATCGTAACAATTTGAGGCTCATTCTTGACTCGTTCGAACTTGGAAACAACTTGTAGCTTCATTGTTGATTCATTTGAACATGGAAACAACTTGAAAACTCTTGTAGGACCATTCTTTGCTCTTTTGAACAAGAAAACAATTTATAACAATTTGAGACTAATTCTTTACTCGTTCGAACTTGAAAATAACTTCTAACTTCATTATTAACTCGTTTGAACATGGAAACAACTTGTAAACTCTTCTAGGACCATTCTTAGCTCTTTTGAACAAGAAAACAATTTGATACTCATTCTTGAATCGTTCAACCTTGAAAACAACTTGTACCTTCATTGTTGACTCGTTTGAACATGGAAACAACTTGAAAACTCATGTAGGACTATTCTAAGGTCTTTTGAACAAGAAAACAAATCATAACAATTTGAGGCTCATTCTTGACTCGTTCGTACTTGGAAACAACTTGTAGCTTCATTGTTGACTCGTTTGAACATGGAAACAACTTGAAAACTCTTGTAGGACCATTCTTAGCTCTTTTGAACAAGAAAACAATTTGTAACAATTTGAGACTAATACTTTACTCGTTCGAACTTGAAAACAACCTGTAACTTCATTATTGACTCGTTTGAACATGGAAACAACTTGTAAACTCTTCTAAGACCATTCTTAGCTCTTTTGAACAAGAAAACAATATGTAACAATTTGAGACTCATTCTTGAATCGTTCGAACTTGAAAACAACTTGTAACTTCATTCTTGACTCGTTTGAACAAGGAAACAACTTGTAAACTCTTCTAGGACCATTCTTAGCTCTTTTGAACAAGAAAACAATTTATAACAATTTGAGGCTCATTGTTGACTCATTCGAACTTGGAAACAACTTGTAGCTTTATTGTTGACTCGTTTGAACATGGAAATAACTTGAAAACTCTTGTAGGACCATTCTTAGCTCTTTTGAACAAGAAAACAAATCGTAACAATTTGAGGCTCATTCTTTACTCGGTCGAACTTGAAAACAACTTGTAACTTCATTATTGACTCGTTTGAACAAGGAAACAACTTGTAAACTCTTGTAGGACCATTCTTAGCTATTTTGAACAAGAATATAATTCGTAACAATTTGAGGCTCATTCTTGACTCGTTTGAACTATGAAACAACTTGTAGCTTCATTGTTGACTCGTTTGAACACGGAAACAACTTTAAAACACTTGTAGGACCATTCTTAGCTCTTTTGAACAAGAAAACAAATCGTAACAATTTGAGGTTCATTCTTGACTCGTTCGAACTTGGAAACAACTTGTAGCTTCATTGTTGACTCGTTTGAACATGGAAATAACTTGAACACTCTTGTAGGACCATTCTTACCTCTTTTGAACAAGAAAACAATTTGTAACAATTTGAGACTCATTGTTGAATCGTTCGAACTTGAAAACAACTTGTAACTTCATTATTGACTCGATTGAACATGGAAACAACTTGTAAACTCTTGTAGGACCATTCTTAGCTCTTTTGAACAAGAAAACAATTCGTAACAATTTGAGGCTCATTCTTGACTCGTTCGAACTTGGAAACAACTTGTAGCTTCATTGTAGACTCGTTTGAACAAGGAAACAACTTGTAAACTCTTGTAGGACCATTCTGAGCTCTTTTGAACAAGAAAACAATTTGAGACTCATTCTTGAATCGTTCGAACTTGAAAACAACTTGTAACTTCATTATTGACTCGTTTGAACATGGAAACAACTTATAAACTTTTCTAGGACCCTTCTTAACTCTTTTGAACAAGAAAACAAATTGTAACAATTTGAGGCTCATTCTTGACTCGTTGGAACTTGGAAATAACTTGTAGCTTCATTGTTGAATCGTTTGAACATGGAAACAACTTAAAAACTCTTGTAGGACCATCCTTAGCTCTGTTTAATAAGGAAACAATATGTAACAATTTGAGACTCATTCTTGAATCGTTCGACCTTCAAAACAACTTGTATCTTCATTATTGACTCGTTTGAACTTGGAAACAACTTGTAAACTCTTGTAGGACCCTTCTTAGCTCTTTTGAACAATAAAAAAATTCGTAACAATTTGAGGCTCATTCTTGACTCGTTCGAACTTGGAAACAACTTGTAGCTTCATTGTAGACTCGTTTGAACAAGGAAACAACTTGAAAACTCTTGTAGGACCATTCTTAGCTCTTTTGAACAAGAAACCAATTTATAACAATTTGAGACTAATTCTTTACTCGTTCGAACTTGAAAATAACTTCTAACTTCATTATTGACTCGTTTGAACATGGAAACAACTTGTAAACTCTTCTAGGACCATTCTTAGCTCTTTTGAACAAGAAAACAATTTGTAACAATTTGAGACTCATTCTTGAATCGTTCGACCTTGAAAACAACTTGTACCTTCATTGTTGACTCGTTTGAACATGGAAACACTTGAAAACTCCTGTAGGACTATTCTAAGCTCTTTTGAACAAGAAAACAAATCATAACAATTTGAGGCTCATTCTTGACTCGTTCGAACTTGGAAACAACTTGTAGCTTCATTGTTGACTCGTTTGAACATGGAAACAACTTGAAAACTGTTGTAGGACCATTCTTAGTTCTTTTGAACAAGAAAACAATTTGTAACAATTTGAGACTAATAGTTTACTCGTTCGAACTTGAAAACAACTTGTAACTTCATTATTGACTCGTTTGAACATGGAAACAACTTGTAAACTCTTCTAGGACCATTCTTAGCTCTTTTGAACAAGAAAACAATTTGTAACAATTTGAGACTCATTCTTGAATCGTTCGACCTTGAAAACAATTGTACCTTCATTGTTGACTCGTTTGAACATGGAAACACTTGAAAACTCCTGTAGGACTATTCTAAGCTCTTTTGAACAAGAAAACAAATCATAACAATTTGAGGCTCATTCTTGACTCGTTCGAACATGGAAACAACTTGTAGCTTCATTGTTGACTCGTTTGAACATGGAAACAACTTGAAAACTCTTGTAGGACCATTCTTACCTCTTTTGAACAAGAAAATAATTTGTAACAATTTGAGACTCATTGTTGAATCGTTCGAACTTGAAAACAACTTGTAACTTCATTATTGACTCGTTTGAACATGGAAACAACTTGTAAACTCTTGTAGGACCATTCTTAGCTCTTTTGAACAAGAAAACAATTCGTAACAATTTGAGGCTCATTCTTGACTCGTTCGAACTTGGAAACAACTTGTAGCTTCATTGTAGACTCGTTTGAACAAGGAAACAACTTGAAAACTCTTGTAGGACCATTCTTAGCTCTTTTGAACAAGAAAACAATTTATAACAATTTATGACTCATTCTTGAATCGTTCGAACTTGAAAACAACTTGTAACTTCATTATTGACTCGTTTGAACATGAAAACAACTTGTAAACTCTTGTAGGACCATTCTTAGCTCTTATGAACAAGAAAACAATTCGTAACAATTTGAGGCTCATTCTTGACTCGTTGGAACTTGGAAACAACTTGTAGCTTCATTGTTGAATCCTTTGAACATGGAAACAACTTAAAAACTCTTGTAGGACCATCCTTAGCTTTTTTTAATAAGAAAACAATATGTAACAATTTGAGACTCATTCTTGAATCGTTCGACCTTGAAAACAACTTGTACCTTCATTATTGACTCGTTTGAACTTGGAAACAACTTGTAAACTCTTGTAGGACCATTCTTAGCTCTTTTGAACAAGAAAGCAATTCGTTACAATTTGAGGCTCATTCTTGACTCGTTCGAACATGGAAACAACTTGAAAACTCATGTAGGACTATTCTTAGCTCTTTTGAACAAGAAAACAGATCGTAACAATTTGAGGCTCATTCTTGACTCGTTCGAACTTGGAAAAACTTGTATTCATTGTTGACTCGTTTGAACATGGAAACAACTTATAAACTCTTCTAGGACCCTTCTTAACTCTTTTGAACAAGAAAACAAATCGTAACAATTTGAGGCACATTCTTGACTCGTTCGAACTTGGAAACAACTTGTAGCTTCATTATTGACTCGTTTGAACGTGGAACCAACTTGAAAACTCTTGTAGGACCATTCTTAGCCCTTTTGAGCAAGAACACAATTTGTAACAATTTGAGATTCATTCTTGAATCGTTCGAACTTGGAAATAACTTGTGCCTTCATTGTGGGCTCGTTTGAACATGGAAACAACTTGTAAACTCTTGTAGGACCATTCTTAGCTCTTTTGAACAAGAAAACAATTTATAACAATTTGAGCCTCATTCTTTACTCGTTCGAACTTAAAAACAACTTGTAACTTCATTATTGACTCGTTTGAACATGGAAACAACTTGTAAACTCTTCTAAGACCATTCTTAGCTCTTTTGAACAAGAAAACAATATGTAACAATTTGAGACTCATTCTTGAATCGTTTGACCTTGAAAACAACTTGTACCTTCATTGTTGACTCGTTTGAACATGGAAACAACTTGAAAACTCCTGTAGGACTATTCTTAGCTCTTTTGAACAAGAAAACAAATCATAACAATTTGAGGCTCATTCTTGACTCGTTCGAACTTGAAAACAACTTGTAGCTTCATTATTGACTCGTTTGAACGTGGAACCAACTTGAAAACTCTTGTAGGACCATTCTTAGCCCTTTTGAGCAAGAACACAATTTGTAACAATTTGAGATTCATTCTTGAATCGTTCGAACTTGGAAATAACTTGTGCCTTCATTGTGGGCTCGTTTGAACATGGAAACAACTTGTAAACTCTTGTAGGACCATTCTTAGCTCTTTTGAACAAGAAAACAATTTATAACAATTTGAGCCTCATTCTTTACTCGTTCGAACTTAAAAACAACTTGTAACTTCATTATTGACTCGTTTGAACATGGAAACAACTTGAAAACTCCTGTAGGACTATTCTTAGCTCTTTTGAACAAGAAAACAAATCATAACAATTTGAGGCTCATTCTTGACTCGTTCGAACTTGAAAACAACTTGTAGCTTCATTGTTGACTCGTTTGAACATGGAAACATCTTGAAAACTCTTGTAGGACCATTCTTAGCTCTTTTGAACAAGAAAACAATTTGTAACAATTTGAGACTAATACTTTACTCGTTCGAACTTGAAAACAACTTGTAACTTCATTATTGACTCGTTCGAACATGGAAATAACTTGTAAACTCTTCTAGGACCATTCTTAGCTCTTTTGAACAAGAAAACAATTTGTAACAATTTGAGACTCATTCTTGAATCGTTCGACCTTGAAAACAACTTGTACCTTCATTATTGACTCGTTTGAAGATGGAAACAACTTGTAAACTCTTGTAGGACCATTCTTAGCTCTTTTTAATAAGAAAACAATATGCAGAATTTTTGAAACTCATTCTTGAATCGTTCGACCTTGAAAACAACTTGTAACTTCATTATTGACTCGTTTGAACAAGGAAACAACTTGTAAACTCTTGTAGGACCATTTTTAGCTCTTATGAACAAGAAAACAATTCGTTACAATTTGAGGCTCATTCTTGACTCGTTGGAACTTGGAAACAACTTGTAGCTTCATTGTTGAATCATTTGAACATTTAAACAACTTAAAAACTCTTGTAGGACCATCCTTAGCTTTTTTTAATAAGAAAACAATATGTAATAATTTGAGTCTCATTCTTGAATCGTTCGACCTTGAAAACAACTTGTACCTTCATTATTGACTCGTTTGAACTTGGAAACAACATGTAAACTCTTGTAGGACCATTCTTAGCTCTTTTGAACAAGAAAACAATTCGTTACAATTTGAGGCTCATTCTTGACTCGTTCGAACATGGAAACAACTTGAAAACTCCTGTAGGACTATTCTTAGCTCTTTTGAACAAGAAAACAAATCGTAACAATTTGAGGCTCATTCTTGACTCGTTCGAACTTGGAAACAACTTGTAGCTTCATTATTGACTCGTTTGAACGTGGAAACAACTTGAAAACTCTTGTAGGACCATTCTTAGCTCTTTTGAACAAGAACACAATTTGTAACAATTTGAGACTCATTCTTGAATCGTTCGAACTTGGAAATAACTTGTGCCTTCATTGTGGGCTCGTTTGAACATGGAAACAACTTGTAAAATATTGTAGGACCATTCTTAGCTCTTTTGAACAACAAAACAATTTATAACAATTTGAGCCTCATTCTTTACTCGTTCGAACTTAAAAACAACTTGTAACTTCATTATTGACTCGTTTGAACATGGAAACAACTTGTAAACTCTTCTAAGACCATTCTTGGCTCTTTTGAACAAGAAAACAATATGTAACAATTTGAGACTCATTCTTGAATCGTTCGACCTTGAAAATAACTTGTACCTTCATTGTTGACTCGTTTGAACTTGGAAACAACTTGTAAACTCATGTAGGACCATTCTTAGCTCTTTTGAACAAGAAAACAATTCGTTACAATTTGAGGCTCATTCTTGACTCGTTCGAACATGGAAACAACTTGAAAACTCATGTAGGACTATTCTTAGCTCTTTTGAACAAGAAAACAAATCGTAACAATTTGAGGCTCATTCTTGACTCGTTCGAACTTGGAAAAACTTGTATTCATTGTTGACTCGTTTGAACATGGAAACAACTTGAAAACTCTTGTAGGACCATTCTAAGCTCTTTTGAACAAGAAAACAATTTATAACAATTTGAGACTAATTCTTTACTCGTTCGAACTTGAAAACAACTTCTAACTTCATTATTGACTCGTTTGAACATGGAAACAACTTATAAACTCTTCTAGGACCCTTCTTAATTCTTTTGAACAAGAAAACAAATCGTAACAATTTGAGGCTCATTCTTGACTCGTTCGAACTTGGAAACAACTTGTAGCTTCATTATTGACTCGTTTGAACGTGGAACCAACTTGAAAACTCTTGTAGGACCATTCTTAGCCCTTTTGAGCAAGAACACAATTTGTAACAATTTGAGATTCATTCTTGAATCGTTCGAACTTGGAAATAACTTGTGCCTTCATTGTGGGCTCGTTTGAACATGGAAACAACTTGTAAACTCTTGTAGGACCATTCTTAGCTCTTTTGAACAAGAAAACAATTTATAACAATTTGAGCCTCATTCTTTACTCGTTCGAACTTAAAAACAACTTGTAACTTCATTATTGACTCGTTTGAACATGGAAACAACTTGTAAACTCTTCTAAGACCATTCTTAGCTCTTTTGAACAAGAAAACAATATGTAACAATTTGAGACTCATTCTTGAATCGTTTGACCTTGAAAAAACTTGTACCTTCATTGTTGACTCGTTTGAACATGGAAACAACTTGAAAACTCCTGTAGGACTATTCTTAGCTCTTTTGAACAAGAAAACAAATCATAACAATTTGAGGCTCATTCTTGACTCGTTCGAACTTGAAAACAACTTGTAGCTTCATTGTTGACTCGTTTGAACGTGGAAACAACTTGAAAACTCTTGCAGGACCATTCTTAGCTCTTTTGAACAAGAAAACAATTTGTAACAATTTGAGAATAATACTTTACTCGTTCGAACTTGAAAACAACTTGTAACTTCATTATTGACTCGTTCGAACATGGAAACAACTTGTAAACTCTTCTAGGACCATTCTTAGCTCTTTTGAACAAGAAAACAATTTGTAACAATTTGAGACTCATTCTTGAATCGTTCGACCTTGAAAACAACTTGTACCTTCATTATTGACTCGTTTGAAGATGGAAACAACTTGTAAACTCTTGTAGGACCATTCTTAGCTCTTTTTAATAAGAAAACAATATGCAGAATTTTTGAAACTCATTCTTGAATCGTTCGACCTTGAAAACAACTTGTAACTTCATTATTGACTCGTTTGAACAAGGAAACAACTTGTAAACTCTTGTAGGACCATTTTTAGCTCTTATGAACAAGAAAATAATTCGTAACAATTTGAGGCTCATTCTTGACTCGTTGGAACTTGGAAACAACTTGTAGCTTCATTGTTGAATCATTTGAACATTTAAACAACTTAAAAACTCTTGTAGGACCATCCTTAGCTTTTTTTAATAAGAAAACAATATGTAACAATTTGAGACTCATTCTTGAATCGTTCGACCTTGAAAACAACTTGTACCTTCATTATTGACTCGTTTGAACTTGGAAATAACTTGTAAACTCTTGTAGGACCATTCTTAGCTCTTTTGAACAAGAAAACAATTCGTTACAATTTGAGGCTCATTCTTGACTCGTTCGAACATGGAAACAACTTGAAAACTCCTGTAGGACTATTCTTAGCTCTTTTGAACAAGAAAACAAATCGTAACAATTTGAGGCTCATTCTTGACTCGTTCGAACTTGGAAACAACTTGTAGCTTCATTATTGACTCGTTTGAACGTGGAAACAACTTGAAAATTCTTGTAGGACCATTCTTAGCTCTTTTGAACAAGAACACAATTTGTAACAATTTGAGACTCATTCTTGAATCGTTCGAACTTGGAAATAACTTGTGCCTTCATTGTGGGCTCGTTTGAACATGGAAACAACTTGTAAAATCTTGTAGGACCATTCTTAGCTCTTTTGAACAACAAAACAATTTATAACAATTTGAGCCTCATTCTTTACTCGTTCGAACTTAAAAACAACTTGTAACTTCATTATTGACTCGTTTGAACATGGAAACAACTTGTAAACTCTTCTAAGACCATTCTTAGCTCTTTTGAACAAGAAAACAATATGTAACAATTTGAGACTCATTCTTGAATCGTTCGACCTTGAAAACAACTTGTACCTTCATTGCTGACTCGTTTGAACATGGAAACAACTTGTAAACTCTTGTAGGACCATTCTTAGCTCTTTTGAACAAGAAAACAATTCGTAACAATTTGAGGCTCATTCTTGACTCGTTCGAACTTGGAAACAACTTGTAGCTTCATTGTAGACTCGTTTGAACAAGGAATCAACTTGAAAACTCTTGTAGGACCATTCTTAGCTCTTTTGAACAAGAAAACAATTTATAACAATTTATGACTCATTCTTGAATCGTTCGAACTTGAAAACAACTTGTAACTTCATTATTGACTCGTTTGAACATGAAAACAACTTGTAAACTCTTGTAGGACCATTCTTAGCTCTTATGAACAAGAAAACAATTCGTAACAATTTGAGGCTCATTCTTGACTCGTTGGAACTTGGAAACAACTTGTAGCTTCATTGTTGAATCCTTTGAACATGGAAACAACTTAAAAACTCTTGTAGGACCATCCTTAGCTTTTTTTAATAAGAAAACAATATGTAACAATTTGAGACTCATTCTTGAATCGTTCGACCTTGAAAACAACTTGTACCTTCATTATTGACTCGTTTGAACTTGGAAACAACTTGTAAACTCTTGTAGGACCATTCTTAGCTCTTTTGAACAAGAAAACAATTCGTTACAATTTGAGGCTCATTCTTGACTCGTTCTGTGACGCCCTCCCGATCCGGGGTCTAGATCGGGGAGTCACTAACTCTAAATGCATGCACCCTAAATCACCATAATAAAGAATAAGCATAAATATGACCCCGACTACTCGCCTGGACCTTTCAAGGTAATGGTATGAAACAAGCACACAACTACATCCATTTATATTTACATTTACAGTAACCAAAATAATATTACAATTCCTGAAACATCTCAAAATCTACTAATAAAAGTACAAGACTAAACAAAGTCTTTTCCTTCCAACTCTGCCTCGATCCTACCTGTTCAATCTCAGCCAGCCTCACATAGTTCATGTATGACATATCTTTCTGGCAGTCTGCTTAATACGGACCATGATTCTCAGAAGCTGTAGATGTTAGAAAATAAAAGAATGAGCTACAAAAGCTCAGCAAGTAACCATATAGGTTAAAAACAGTTCTACAGGCTTATATATATTTTCAAAAGTCTTTTCTCAAAACCATGCTTTAAAATCATTGCTGGACCTCATTGTCCCATACTTGTAATTAAAATTCTAATCAGGGTATGCATTACTCGCAAAACTTTCTTTTATAAAACCACTGGCAGGGTTAAACAATTTCAATAACTGGTACAGAGTAAACAAGAAACTGGGAAGTAATAATCAATTGCAAGTATAAGAGTAATCTGCAGGGTTAGATGGATAACAGGAAGTAATGTCTAACACTTGAAACAAGGTCAACTCAAGGTATATCTGATAATTGAAACTGTATATGACAGGTTATAACAAGGCATTTCATTATTCATTACTAACCATTTCAAAGTCCATTTGTATAAAACTGTCCTTTCCTTAGGACTGATTCATTCAAAACATTTCATAAAACTGTCCCCTCATTAGGACCTTGCTTTTCAAATCATCTATAAAATTGTCCTCTCATTAGGACCTTTACTGTTTAGAAACAATTCATTTTGGTTGAAGTTTTCTCACAACGCCAGACAATACGGGTGATCAGCCACGTAAAGTCCCCATAACGGACTAAAGTCCCTCTGGACATAAGGAGTACTCATAAAGGCACTTATTGCCATTGGCCTTGGGCTATCTCATTATAGCCATTGACTATCTCATTATAGTCTTCACATAAAAAGTGCTGGACCGGCGTCACTCGGCCTCTTACGCCTCCAACCTATAGGAATCCGCAGAAACCATTTTGATCGGAATTCCTATAATAACCAAAACCTTTCTTTTTAAAGTTACCAAATCATTTGATGAAAAAGACTTCTTGAAAGTCGGATTTCATATTTAAATCTCTTTTTAAAGATCATTAGACAGAGGTAAAGTTTATTCCAAAATAAGTCTCAAACAAGTTTCTGTTGTAATAGGGTAAGCTGAAATCATGAACTAGAAATCTAAAACAAGTTAAAGTTGGGAAGTCAAGTTGCAGGGTCAACTCATAAGTATAACAGTTGTTTTTGAAAACAGTTGTAAAACATTTAATCAGAACAGTAGTTAGGCCTAAATAACAGGGTTCTTTTAAGGTTTTAGTTTAAGCAATTATTGATAAGAAAGTGGTGGTAGCATAAGTCACAGCTCAAGATCACTAGTTTAAGATTTGTAAAACTCGTTTATAAGTTGTCAATAGTAGTTCAGGGATTGAAAAGTTTAAAGTGCAATTAACACTGGTATAAGGTTGCAGTTTAAGTAAAGCAATTAGAATAAAGCAAGTCGTAACTTAAAACAGTTGAGATAAGATAATACAGTTGCAGGGTCATAAAGCAGTTCATAAAACAGTGTTTAAGTTGAAAGAGGTTAGGCAGTAGTTACTTGCCTTAAATAGAATGCTACAGCTGTTGAACAGGTAGATCGCCTACACCAGACACTAACTCTCTACTTTAGCTTTCCCTTTATCTTTCACCTCAATGTCCTTCGTAGCTACACATAAATAATACTATTTCAGTAACTCATATACTCTCGACGTTCTCATTAACGTCTAACTATTCTACCCTTTCGTTAATTATAATTCCTTAACACATAATAATCCACTGTAGACATACTCTGCTATATAATCACTTCTACACTGGCAACCAAGTAGCACATAGACAATTATATCATTCACAGCATTCCTGACTGATAGCCTTTCCTATACAGAAGTGGTGTGCCAATAATGTTTTATAAAAGTCAGTTTTTAATTTTTAGAAAATTTTGGCAGCACCTCCCCTGTAATTGGAGCTGCCTGTCGGAATACAACCGACCCAAACAATCATTCAATCATCTATATACACAACCAATCACATATCATTTCAATCTATACCATACAAAGAAAGTTGTACAAGTAACCCAACATTACTCTATTTACCATCGCAATTCAAATAATCTCATATAATTAATTCGAAATTAAGCATAGAAATCACTTAATCACTTAATTAAATCACTTAAGCATAATGCAGTCAAACGAGCAGTCAACCAGACATATAAAATGACCACATATCATATCTTAACACATTAAAACACATAAATCATATACCTCATATTATTCAAATAGATTTAATTATCTCGATCGTTACATTCTCCCCCCCTTAAAAAGATTCTGTCCCCAGAATCAGCCTAAGTAAACAAATAGGGATACTTCTCGAGCATTTCACTCTTAAGTTCCCAGGTGGATTCCTCAACTCGAGGATTTCTCCACAAAACTTTTACAAGCTTAACAGACTTATTCCTTAAAACTTTATCCTTACGATCCTGAATCTCTACAGGCTGTTCTACATAGGACAAGTCGGGTTGAATCTCCAAGGGTTCATATTCTATCACATGACTCATGTCAGGATTATACTTTCGAAGCATAGACACGTGAAAAACATTGTGAATGTGCTGCATTTGCGGTGGTAGAGCTAATTCATATGCAACTTTCCCAACTTGCTTCAAAACTTCAAAAGGTCATATATATCGTGGATTAAGCTTTCCTCTCTTGCCAAATCTACTAACACCTTTCCACGGAGAAATCTTTAACAATACTCGGTCACCTTCTTCAAAATTCATGTCTTTCCTTGATTGGTCAGCATACTTCTTTTGCCTATCTTGAGCAGCTAGCAATCTCTTCTGAATCAACTCAATCTTTTCTTTAGTTTGTTGCACAAGCTCTGGACCTAAAATCTTACGTTCACCAACTTCATTCCAACACACTGGTGATCTGCATTTTCTTCCATACAAAGCTTCATACGGGGGCATCCCAATACTAGCATGATAGCTGTTGTTATATGAAAACTCCACTAACGGTAGATGCTCGTCCCAACTTCCTTCAAAATCCAAGGCGCAAACTCTCAACATGTCTTCAATGGTTTGAATTGTCCTTTCGCTCTGTCCATCTGTCTGAGGATGATATGCAGTACTCATATTCAGCTTTGTTCCCAAACACTCTTGAAATTTCATCCAAAATCTAGAATTAAATCTTGGGTCTCTGTCTGACACTATTGATACAGGAACACCATGTCGTATAACAATCTCTTTCAGGTACAAATGAACCAACCTGTCCAGTGAAAATCTTTCGTTGATCGGTAGAAAGTGCGCTGACTTGGTCAATCTGTCTATTATTACCCAGATAGCATCATGATTAGCCTTAGTCCTTGGCAGACCTACTACAAAATCCATAGCAAGATTCTCCCATTTCCATTCTGGAATCTCTAGTGGTTGCAACAATCCACTGGGTCTTTGATGTTCAGCTTTGACTCTCTGGCACGTATAACATTTACTGATCCATTCTGCCACATTTCTTTTCATGTTGGGCCACCAAAAATTTTCCTTCAAGTCTTTATACATCTTTGTGCTTCCTGGATGAATAGAGTATCTTGAACTATGTGCATCATGCAAAATTTCATTCTTGAGCTCTTGAACATTGGGGATCCAAATTCGTGAGGAAAACCTAAAGATTCCTTTATCGTCCTTCTGACTTCTTAATTCTTTTCCAGTCAACTTGGCTCTGTCTTGACTCATCATCTGTTCTTGACATCTCTTGATCTTTTCTAACAACTCTGGCTGAAAAGTCATTGTATACACCATCTCTTCTACTGAATCAGAATCACATACTTCTATTTCCAATTTCTCAAATTCTTTGATCAATTCTTCAGAGGAAACCATTATATTCAATCTTTCCTTTCTGCTTAAATCATCTGCTACAACATTCGCTTTGCCTGGATGATAGTTGATCGTGCAGTCGTAGTCCTTGATCAATTCCAACCATCTTCTATGTCTCATGTTCAATTCTTTCTGAGTAAAGATATACTTCAAACTCTTGTGGTCAGTAAAAATCTCACACTTCTCTCCATACAAGTAGTGCCTCCATATCTTCAGTGCAAACACAATGGCAGCTAATTCCAGATCATGTGTAGGATATTTCAATTCATGAGGTCTTAACTGCCTAGAAGCATATGCAATAACCTTTCCGTGTTGCATCAAAACACATCCCAAGCCTTTGTGAGAAGCGTCACTGTAGATAACAAAATTTCCTTGATCGTCAGGTAATACCAACACTGGTGCAGACACTAATCTTCGCTTTAGTTCTTTGAAACTTTCTTCACACTTTTCATTCCACACAAACTTTTCATTCTTCCTTGTCAACTTGGTCATAGGGGTAGCTATCTTTGAAAAAATCTTGAACAAATCTTCGATAGTATCCCGCTAAACCCAGAAAACTTCTGACTTCTGTTGGAGTCCTTGGTCTTTCCCATTTCATCACTGCTTCTATCTTCGCCGGATCAACTTTGATACCTTCTCTGCTAACAACATGTCCTAAAAATTGTACTTCCTTCAACCAAAATTCACATTTTGAAAACTTCGCATACAGCTTCTCCTTTCTTAAAGTCTCTAAAGCAATTCTTAAATGATCTGCATGCTCTTCTTCAGACTTGGAATATATCAGGATGTCGTCGATGAAAACAATCACAAACTTGTCTAAATACTTCTTAAAGACTTTGTTCATCAGATCCATAAACGCTGTTGGGGCATTTGTCAATCCAAAAGCCATAACTAAAAATTCATAGTGTCCGTACCTTGTTCTGAATGCTGTTTTAGATACATCTTCAGGTTTGATCTTGAGTTGATGGTATCCGGACCTTAAATCAATTTTGGAAAAACATTCAGCTCCTTTCAGCTGGTCAAAAAGATCGTCGATCCTCGACAACGGGTACTTATTCTTGATAGTCAACTTGTTCAATTCTCGGTAATCTATGCACAATCTCATTCTTCCATCCTTCTTCTTCACAAACAGTACTGGTGCTCCCCAGGGGGACACACTAGGCCTTATCACTCCTTTATCCAAAAGATCTTGTATTTGACTTGCCAACTCTTTCATCTCAACTGGTGCCATCCTATATGGAGCTTTAGAAATTGGCTCGGTGCCTGGGGCTAAATCAATAGAAAATTCAATTTCTCTATCGGGAGGTAAACCTCGCAATTCATCTGGAAACACATCGGGAAATTCATTGACTATAGGAACATCTTCTAATTGAACTGGCTTCTTTTCAGTGTCTACAACATAGGCTAGGTAAGCCTCACATCCTTGACGCAGAAATCTCTTTGCCTGAACGATATTCAAAAACTTCTTGACTTGCCGGGTACCTCGAAATTCAACTTCTTCTCCTTCTAGGGTTTTCACCTTTAACTTCTTATTCCTACAATCTATCTGAGCCTTGTATTCTGACAACCAATCCATCCCTAGAATTACATCAAATTCACCTAACTTAAAAGGTATCAAGTTAGCGAGAAAATGACCACTGCCTATTTCAATGTCACACATAGGACAAACTTGGCTTACTGGAATCTTTGGCTGGTTAGCTACTTCTATAACTAAGGCTTGCTCCAAAGGTCGGACTTCACATTGCAATTTACCAAGAAAATCTTGAGATATAAAAGACTTAGTAGCTCCAGAATCAATCAATACACTAGCTTGGACTGAATTAACAGGAAGTGTACCTGATATCACATCCACATCCTGGATAGCCTCTTTCTGAGTCATGTTGAAGGTTCTGGCTCTAGATTGATGTGCTGAAGATTGAGACGGAGTTCCAGCTATCCTTAGAACATTGGTAGGCTGTGTAGGTTCCTTGCATTCCCTTGCCATGTGACCTAGCTTGCCACACTTATAGCATTTGATCCCTGACTTTTGATTTTGATTATGACTCTGACTGTTGCACTCTGCTGCATAATGTCCCTTCCTGTTGCATTTGAAGCAGGTAATATTGGGCTTATTACAAACTCCAGAGTGCTTCCTTCCACAAATCTTGCACTCAGGAACAAACTGTCTGATGGCCTTTGGCTGGTCGAAACCTTGAGCTTTATTATTCTGTCTCCCCCTTCCATCATTACCATTCTTGATCTGCTGAAAATTACTTCTCTGACCTTCTGGCCTTCTATGAAACTTGTTTCTGAAATTACCATGTCCCTGACTGTCTTCCCTAGCACCAAACTTTCTTTTTCTGTTATCCTTCTCTTTCTGGGACATGTCACTTTCTCCTTCCACGATCATTGCTTTCTGAACTATTGCAGTAAAGCTTTGCAGCTCAAAAACTGCCACTCTGCTTCGAATCCATGGCCTCAAGCCTTGTTGAAATCTTTTGGCCTTCTGTACTACTGTTCTGTTGAAAACTATGACTCTAATTCTGGTGATTCTCATTTCTAACTCAGTATATTATCTTCATACTCAATATATTTCTTTGTTTCAACTCTGAGAACTTTTATTCAATCCGATTTTCTAAATACTTAATAATATACTTTTCCAGAAATAACTCAATAAATCCAACCAAATAAATACAACAGTTCCTTCATATTCACTTCAGCTTCCTACTAATTCGCTTCTTCTTTCTGTATAACCGACGTATAATGTTTCATATTCTTCTTAACACTAACAATCTCAGCATCACAATTCGTTACAAGGTCGAACAATTACTAATTGAAGGAATCAAAAGCAAAGCTCAGATTTGATATTCAAACAAAAGTATAAAACATGAACCAAGATTCTTTGAAACAATAGGTTCAAAAGAAATCTCAACTTTTACTGGTTAGAGAACCATTAGAGTTTAAAATATGGGACTTTGCAAAGAATGGATATCATATTCAAGAAGAAATAACTGGGAGATCACTATGATCTTCGAACTTCCATTACGTTACATATGCCACTTAGGAGAACCTCCGTAGTACATAAGGTGGCCAGCCTTAGCACTTTCATGACATGCAACTTACCAACAGTGGCGTCCCACCTTAGTATCCCCTTTATATAGGGTTGTTCATCCCAAAAGAGTATAAAAATAGTATAACACATAATATTCAAAATTCCAAGAATCAATTCAAGGCTTGTTAATAAAATATCTGAATCAATAAAGATATTTCAGTAGAACGAATAGAGAGTTTGAGTAAACAAAATACACATGACTCTGGCAATTAGAGTGAGTAAGGTCAATTGCGGAAAAAAAAATATCTTTCTCAAGTCACAAATAGAGAATCGATTTCCTAGCGAGGCTTGAAATCTAACAGACATAACAAATACAATCCTAGGTGGTGCAAAAATCTCGGCACGAACAGATGCAGGCTCAGACACAAGCAATACAGGTAGAACGGGTGCCTCACTAATAGGTGCTACCATATGCTCAGGGATACAATCCATAACCTCCACGTCCGATCCAGAATCCATACTAGGCTCAAAGTAAGACTCGTGTGGAGTGGTGCCAAAAGAAGTATTGAAGAATGGAGGGGAATGGTAAATGAGGAACCTTATCACTGTCCGATGATATCTGCAATTATGCAGTGGTATACCGATGTATAAACCAAGATGAAATTATCTTAAGTCTAACGTCATTCTATATTAACATTCTTAACCATCGAGACTCTATCCAAATATCTCGACTCAAAACTCTAAGTTCCTATCTTGAGTGATCCTATCTTATATCTCTAAGGGTTTAAATCTTACACATATCCTATGTCTATAAGTATGTAAATCTTAGAACCTATATCCTATTATCTTACCATTACTCTCTCTTCTTTTATTAAATGATCTACTTGTTTAACTTAATCCTGGCTTGTTTCAGTGACCAAAACCTTAGCTCTGATACCAACCTGTGACGCCCTCCCGATCCGGGGTCTAGATCGGGGAGTCACTAACTCTAAATGCATGCACCCTAAATCACCATAATAAAGAATAAGCATAAATATGACCCCGACTACTCGCCTGGACCTTTCAAGGTAATGGTATGAAACAAGCACACAACTACATCCATTTATATTTACATTTACAGTAACCAAAATAATATTACAATTCCTGAAACATCTCAAAATCTACTAATAAAAGTACAAGACTAAACAAAGTCTTTTCCTTCCAACTCTGCCTCGATCCTACCTGTTCAATCTCAGCCAGCCTCACATAGTTCATGTATGACATATCTTTCTGGCAGTCTGCTTAATACGGACCATGATTCTCAGAAGCTGTAGATGTTAGAAAATAAAAGAATGAGCTACAAAAGCTCAGCAAGTAACCATATAGGTTAAAAACAGTTCTACAGGCTTATATATATTTTCAAAAGTCTTTTCTCAAAACCATGCTTTAAAATCATTGCTGGACCTCATTGTCCCATACTTGTAATTAAAATTCTAATCAGGGTATGCATTACTCGCAAAACTTTCTTTTATAAAACCACTGGCAGGGTTAAACAATTTCAATAACTGGTACAGAGTAAACAAGAAACTGGGAAGTAATAATCAATTGCAAGTATAAGAGTAATCTGCAGGGTTAGATGGATAACAGGAAGTAATGTCTAACACTTGAAACAAGGTCAACTCAAGGTATATCTGATAATTGAAACTGTATATGACAGGTTATAACAAGGCATTTCATTATTCATTACTAACCATTTCAAAGTCCATTTGTATAAAACTGTCCTTTCCTTAGGACTGATTCATTCAAAACATTTCATAAAACTGTCCCCTCATTAGGACCTTGCTTTTCAAATCATCTATAAAATTGTCCTCTCATTAGGACCTTTACTGTTTAGAAACAATTCATTTTGGTTGAAGTTTTCTCACAACGCCAGACAATACGGGTGATCAGCCACGTAAAGTCCCCATAACGGACTAAAGTCCCTCTGGACATAAGGAGTACTCATAAAGGCACTTATTGCCATTGGCCTTGGGCTATCTCATTATAGCCATTGACTATCTCATTATAGTCTTCACATAAAAAGTGCTGGACCGGCGTCACTCGGCCTCTTACGCCTCCAACCTATAGGAATCCGCAGAAACCATTTTGATCGGAATTCCTATAATAACCAAAACCTTTCTTTTTAAAGTTACCAAATCATTTGATGAAAAAGACTTCTTGAAAGTCGGATTTCATATTTAAATCTCTTTTTAAAGATCATTAGACAGAGGTAAAGTTTATTCCAAAATAAGTCTCAAACAAGTTTCTGTTGTAATAGGGTAAGCTGAAATCATGAACTAGAAATCTAAAACAAGTTAAAGTTGGGAAGTCAAGTTGCAGGGTCAACTCATAAGTATAACAGTTGTTTTTGAAAACAGTTGTAAAACATTTAATCAGAACAGTAGTTAGGCCTAAATAACAGGGTTCTTTTAAGGTTTTAGTTTAAGCAATTATTGATAAGAAAGTGGTGGTAGCATAAGTCACAGCTCAAGATCACTAGTTTAAGATTTGTAAAACTCGTTTATAAGTTGTCAATAGTAGTTCAGGGATTGAAAAGTTTAAAGTGCAATTAACACTGGTATAAGGTTGCAGTTTAAGTAAAGCAATTAGAATAAAGCAAGTCGTAACTTAAAACAGTTGAGATAAGATAATACAGTTGCAGGGTCATAAAGCAGTTCATAAAACAGTGTTTAAGTTGAAAGAGGTTAGGCAGTAGTTACTTGCCTTAAATAGAATGCTACAGCTGTTGAACAGGTAGATCGCCTACACCAGACACTAACTCTCTACTTTAGCTTTCCCTTTATCTTTCACCTCAATGTCCTTCGTAGCTACACATAAATAATACTATTTCAGTAACTCATATACTCTCGACGTTCTCATTAACGTCTAACTATTCTACCCTTTCGTTAATTATAATTCCTTAACACATAATAATCCACTGTAGACATACTCTGCTATATAATCACTTCTACACTGGCAACCAAGTAGCACATAGACAATTATATCATTCACAGCATTCCTGACTGATAGCCTTTCCTATACAGAAGTGGTGTGCCAATAATGTTTTATAAAAGTCAGTTTTTAATTTTTAGAAAATTTTGGCAGCACCTCCCCTGTAATTGGAGCTGCCTGTCGGAATACAACCGACCCAAACAATCATTCAATCATCTATATACACAACCAATCACATATCATTTCAATCTATACCATACAAAGAAAGTTGTACAAGTAACCCAACATTACTCTATTTACCATCGCAATTCAAATAATCTCATATAATTAATTCGAAATTAAGCATAGAAATCACTTAATCACTTAATTAAATCACTTAAGCATAATGCAGTCAAACGAGCAGTCAACCAGACATATAAAATGACCACATATCATATCTTAACACATTAAAACACATAAATCATATACCTCATATTATTCAAATAGATTTAATTATCTCGATCGTTACATTCTCCCCCCCTTAAAAAGATTCTGTCCCCAGAATCAGCCTAAGTAAACAAATAGGGATACTTCTCGAGCATTTCACTCTTAAGTTCCCAGGTGGATTCCTCAACTCGAGGATTTCTCCACAAAACTTTTACAAGCTTAACAGACTTATTCCTTAAAACTTTATCCTTACGATCCTGAATCTCTACAGGCTGTTCTACATAGGACAAGTCGGGTTGAATCTCCAAGGGTTCATATTCTATCACATGACTCATGTCAGGATTATACTTTCGAAGCATAGACACGTGAAAAACATTGTGAATGTGCTGCATTTGCGGTGGTGGGCTCGTTTGAACATGGAAACAACTTGTAAACTCTTGTAGGACCATTCTTAGCTCTTTTGAACAAGAAAACAATTTATAACAATTTGAGCCTCATTCTTTACTCGTTCGAACTTAAAAACAACTTGTAACTTCATTATTGACTCGTTTGAACATGGAACCAACTTGTAAACTCTTCTAAGACCATTCTTAGCTCTTTTGAACAAGAAAACATTATGTAACAATTTGAGACTCATTCTTGAATCGTTTGACCTTGAAAACAACTTGTACCTTCATTGTTGACTCGTTTGAACATGGAAACAACTTGAAAACTCCTGTAGGACTATTCTTAGCTCTTTTGAACAAGAAAACAAATCATAACAATTTGAGGCTCATTCTTGACTCGTTCGAACTTGAAAACAACTTGTAGCTTCATTGTTGACTCGTTTGAACATGGAAACATCTTGAAAACTCTTGTAGGACCATTCTTAGCTCTTTTGAACAAGAAAACAATTTGTAACAATTTGAGACTAATACTTTACTCGTTCGAACTTGAAAACAACTTGTAACTTCATTATTGACTCGTTAGAACATGGAAACAACTTGTAAACTCTTCTAGGACCATTCTTAGCTCTTTTGAACAAGAAAACAATTTGTAACAATTTGAGACTCATTCTTGAATCGTTCGACCTTGAAAACAACTTGTACCTTCATTATTGACTCGTTTGAAGATGGAAACAACTTGTAAACTCTTGTAGGACCATTCTTAGCTCTTTTTAATAAGAAAACAATATGCAGAATTTTTGAAACTCATTCTTGAATCGTTCGACCTTGAAAACAACTTGTAACTTCATTATTGACTCGTTTGAACAAGGAAACAACTTGTAAACTCTTGTAGGACCATTTTTAGCTCTTATGAACAAGAAAACAATTCGTAACAATTTGAGGCTCATTCTTGACTCGTTGGAACTTGGAAACAACTTGTAGCTTCATTGTTGAATCATTTGAACATTTAAACAACTTAAAAACTCTTGTAGGACCATCCTTAGCTTTTTTTAATAAGAAAACAATATGTAACAATTTGAGACTCATTCTTGAATCGTTCGACCTTGAAAACAACTTGTACCTTCATTATTGACTCGTTTGAACTTGGAAACAACTTGTAAACTCTTGTAGGACCATTCTTAGCTCTTTTGAACAAGAAAACAATTCGTTACAATTTGAGGCTCATTCTTGACTCGTTCGAACATGGAAACAACTTGAAAACTCCTGTAGGACTATTCTTAGCTCTTTTGAACAAGAAAACAAATCGTAACAATTTGAGGCTCATTCTTGACTCGTTCGAACTTGGAAACAACTTGTATTCATTGTTGACTCGTTTGAACATGGAAACATCTTGAAAACTCTTGTAGGACCATTCTTAGCTCTTTTGAACAAGAAAACAATTTGTAACAATTTGAGACTAATACTTTACTCGTTCGAACTTGAAAACAACTTGTAACTTCATTATTGACTCGTTCGAACATGGAAACAACTTGTAAACTCTTCTAGGACCATTCTTAGCTCTTTTGAACAAGAAAACAATTTGTAACAATTTGAGACTCATTCTTGAATCGTTCGACCTTGAAAACAACTTGTACCTTCATTATTGACTCGTTTGAAGATGGAAACAACTTGTAAACTCTTGTAGGACCATTCTTAGCTCTTTTTAATAAGAAAACAATATGCAGAATTTTTGAAACTCATTCTTGAATCGTTCGACCTTGAAAACAACTTGTAACTTCATTATTGACTCGTTTGAACAAGGAAACAACTTGTAAACTCTTGTAGGACCATTCTTAGCTCTTATGAACAAGAAAACAATTCGTAACAATTTGAGGCTCATTCTTGACTCGTTGGAACTTGGAAACAACTTGTAGCTTCATTGTTGAATCATTTGAACATTTAAACAACTTAAAAACTCTTGTAGGACCATCCTTAGCTTTTTTTAATAAGAAAACAATATGTAACAATTTGAGACTCATTCTTGAATCGTTCGACCTTGAAAACAACTTGTACCTTCATTATTGACTCGTTTGAACTTGGAAACAACTTGTAAACTCTTGTAGGACCATTCTTAGCTCTTTTGAACAAGAAAACAATTCGTTACAATTTGAGGCTCATTCTTGACTCGTTCGAACATGGAAACAACTTGAAAACTCCTGTAGGACTATTCTTAGCTCTTTTGAACAAGAAAACAAATCGTAACAATTTGAGGCTCATTCTTGACTCGTTCGAACTTGGAAACAACTTGTAGCTTCATTATTGACTCGTTTGAACGTGGAAACAACTTGAAAACTCTTGTAGGACCATTCTTAGCTCTTTTGAACAAGAACACAATTTGTAACAATTTGAAACTCATTCTTGAATCGTTCGAACTTGGAAATAACTTGTGCCTTCATTGTGGGCTCGTTTGAACATGGAAACAACTTGTAAAATCTTGTAGGACCATTCTTAGCTCTTTTGAACAACAAAACAATTTATAACAATTTGAGCCTCATTCTTTACTCGTTCGAACTTAAAAACAACTTGTAACTTCATTATTGACTCGTTTGAACATGGAAACAACTTGTAAACTCTTCTAAGACCATTCTTAGCTCTTTTGAACAAGAAAACAATATGTAACAATTTGAGACTCATTCTTGACTTGTTCGAACTTGGAAACAACTTGTAGCTTCATTATTGACTCGTTTGAACGTGGAACCAACTTTAAAACTCTTGTAGGACCATTCTTAGCCCTTTTGAGCAAGAACACAATTTGTAACAATTTGAGATTCATTCTTGAATCGTTCGAACTTGGAAATAACTTGTGCCTTCATTGTGGGCTCGTTTGAACATGGAAACAACTTGTAAACTCTTGTAGGACCATTCTTAGCTCTTTTGAACAAGAAAACAATTTATAACAATTTGAGCCTCATTCTTTACTCGTTCGAACTTAAAAACAACTTGTAACTTCATTATTGACTCGTTTGAACATGGAAACAACTTGTAAACTCTTCTAAGACCATTCTTAGCTCTTTTGAACAAGAAAACAATATGTAACAATTTGAGACTCATTCTTGAATCGTTTGACCTTGAAAACAACTTGTACCTTCATTGTTGACTCGTTTGAACATGGAAACAACTTGAAAACTCCTGTAGGACTATTCTTAGCTCTTTTGAACAAGAAAACAAATCATAACAATTTGAGGCTCATTCTTGACTCGTTCGAACTTGAAAACAACTTGTAGCTTCATTGTTGACTCGTTTGAACATGGAAACATCTTGAAAACTCTTGTAGGACCATTCTTAGCTCTTTTGAACAAGAAAACAATTTGTAACAATTTGAGACTAATACTTTACTCGTTCGAACTTGAAAACAACTTGTAACTTCATTATTGACTCGTTCGAACATGGAAACAACTTGTAAACTCTTCTAGGACCATTCTTAGCTCTTTTGAACAAGAAAACAATTTGTAACAATTTGAGACTCATTCTTGAATCGTTCGACCTTGAAAACAACTTGTACCTTCATTATTGACTCGTTTGAAGATGGAAACAACTTGTAAACTCTTGTAGGACCATTCTTAGCTCTTTTTAATAAGAAAACAATATGCAGAATTTTTGAAACTCATTCTTGAATCGTTCGACCTTGAAAACAACTTGTAACTTCATTATTGACTCGTTTGAACAAGGAAACAACTTGTAAACTCTTGTAGGACCATTTTTAGCTCTTATGAACAAGAAAACAATTCGTAACAATTTGAGGCTCATTCTTGACTCGTTGGAACTTGGAAACAACTTGTAGCTTCATTGTTGAATCATTTGAACATTTAAACAACTTAAAAACTCTTGTAGGACCATCCTTAGCTTTTTTTAATAAGAAAACAATATGTAACAATTTGAGACTCATTCTTGAATCGTTCGACCTTGAAAACAACTTGTACCTTCATTATTGACTCGTTTGAACTTGGAAACAACTTGTAAACTCTTGTAGGACCATTCTTAGCTCTTTTGAACAAGAAAACAATTCGTTACAATTTGAGGCTCATTCTTGACTCGTTCGAACAAGGAAACAACTTGAAAACTCCTGTAGGACTATTCTTAGCTCTTTTGAACAAGAAAACAAATCGTAACAATTTGAGGCTCATTCTTGACTCGTTCGAACTTGGAAACAACTTGTATTCATTGTTGACTCGTTTGAACATGGAAACATCTTGAAAACTCTTGTAGGACCATTCTTAGCTCTTTTGAACAAGAAAACAATTTGTAACAATTTGAGACTAATACTTTACTCGTTCGAACTTGAAAACAACTTGTAACTTCATTATTGACTCGTTCGAACATGGAAACAACTTGTAAACTCTTCTAGGACCATTCTTAGCTCTTTTGAACAAGAAAACAATTTGTAACAATTTGGGACTCATTCTTGAATCGTTCGACCTTGAAAACAACTTGTACCTTCATTATTGACTCGTTTGAAGATGGAAACAACTTGTAAACTCTTGTAGGACCATTCTTAGCTCTTTTTAATAAGAAAACAATATGCAGAATTTTTGAAACTCATTCTTGAATCGTTCGACCTTGAAAACAACTTGTAACTTCATTATTGACTCGTTTGAACAAGGAAACAACTTGTAAACTCTTGTAGGACCATTCTTGGCTCTTATGAACAAGAAAACAATTCGTAACAATTTGAGGCTCATTCTTGACTCGTTGGAACTTGGAAACAACTTGTAGCTTCATTGTTGAATCATTTGAACATTTAAACAACTTAAAAACTCTTGTAGGACCATCCTTAGCTTTTTTTAATAAGAAAACAATATGTAACAATTTGAGACTCATTCTTGAATCGTTCGACCTTGAAAACAACTTGTACCTTCATTATTGACTCGTTTGAACTTGGAAACAACTTGTAAACTCTTGTAGGACCATTCTTAGCTCTTTTGAACAAGAAAACAATTATTTACAATTTGAGGCTCATTCTTGACTCGTTCGAACATGGAAACAACTTGAAAACTCCTGTAGGACTATTCTTAGCTCTTTTGAACAAGAAAACAAATCGTAACAATTTGAGGCTCATTCTTGACTCGTTCGAACTTGGAAACAACTTGTAGCTTCATTTTTGACTCGTTTGAACGTGGAAACAACTTGAAAACTCTTATAGGACCATTCTTAGCTCTTTTGAACAAGAACACAATTTGTAACAATTTGAGACTCATTCTTGAATCGTTCGAACTTGGAAATAACTTGTGCCTTCATTGTGGGCTCGTTTGAACATGGAAACAACTTGTAAAATCTTGTAGGACCATTCTTAGCTCTTTTGAACAACAAAACAATTTATAACAATTTGAGCCTCATTCTTTACTCGTTCGAACTTAAAAACAACTTGTAACTTCATTATTGACTCGTTTGAACATGGAAACAACTTGTAAACTCTTCTAAGACCATTCTTAGCTCTTTTGAACAAGAAAACAATATGTAACAATTTGAGACTCATTCTTGAATCGTTCGACCTTGAAAACAACTTGCACCTTCATTGTTGACTCGTTTGAACATGGAAACAACTTGAAAACTCCTGTAGGACTATTCTTAGCTCTTTTGAACAAGAAAACAAATCATAACAATTTGAGGCTCATTCTTGACTCGTTCGAACTTGGAAACAACTTGTAGTTTCATTGTTGACTCGTTTGAACATGGAAACAACTTGAAAACTCTTGTAGGACCATTCTTAGCTCTTTTGAACAAGAAAACAATTTATAACAATTTGAGCCTCATTCTTTACTCGTTCGAACTTAAAAACAACTTGTAACTTCATTATTGACTCGTTTGAACATGGAAACAACTTGTAAACTCTTCTAAGACCATTCTTAGCTCTTTTGAACAAGAAAACAATATGTAACAATTTGAGACTCATTCTTGAATCGTTTGACCTTGAAAACAACTTGTACCTTCATTGTTGACTCGTTTGAACATGGAAACAACTTGAAAACTCCTGTAGGACTATTCTTAGCTCTTTTGAACAAGAAAACAAATCATAACAATTTGAGGCTCATTCTTGACTCGTTCGAACTTGAAAACAACTTGTAGCTTCATTGTTGACTCGTTTGAACATGGAAACATCTTGAAAACTCTTGTAGGACCATTCTTAGCTCTTTTGAACAAGAAAACAATTTGTAACAATTTGAGACTAATACTTTACTCGTTCGAACTTGAAAACAACTTGTAACTTCATTATTGACTCGTTCGAACATGGAAACAACTTGTAAACTCTTCTAGGACCATTCTTAGCTCTTTTGAACAAGAAAACAATTTGTAACAATTTGAGACTCATTCTTGAATCGTTCGACCTTGAAAACAACTTGTACCTTCATTATTGACTCGTTTGAAGATGGAAACAACTTGTAAACTCTTGTAGGACCATTCTTAGCTCTTTTTAATAAGAAAACAATATGCAGAATTTTTGAAACTCATTCTTGAATCGTTCGACCTTGAAAACAACTTGTAACTTCATTATTGACTCGTTTGAACAAGGAAACAACTTGTAAACTCTTGTAGGACCATTTTTAGCTCTTATGAACAAGAAAACAATTCGTAACAATTTGAGGCTCATTCTTGACTCGTTGGAACTTGGAAACAACTTGTAGCTTCATTGTTGAATCATTTGAACATTTAAACAACTTAAAAACTCTTGTAGGACCATCCTTAGCTTTTTTTAATAAGAAAACAATATGTAACAATTTGAGACTCATTCTTGAATCGTTCGACCTTGAAAACAACTTGTACCTTCATTATTGACTCGTTTGAACTTGGAAACAACTTGTAAACTCTTGTAGTACCATTCTTAGCTCTTTTGAACAAGAAAACAATTCGTTACAATTTGAGGCTCATTCTTGACTCGTTCGAACATGGAAACAACTTGAAAACTCCTGTAGGACTATTTTTAGCTCTTTTGAACAAGAAAACAAATCGTAACAATTTGAGGCTCATTCTTGACTCGTTCGAACTTGGAAACAACTTGTATTCATTGTTGACTCGTTTGAACATGGAAACATCTTGAAAACTCTTGTAGGACCATTCTTAGCTCCTTTGAACAAGAAAACAATTTGTAACAATTTGAGACTAATACTTTACTCGTTCGAACTTGAAAACAACTTGTAACTTCATTATTAACTCGTTCGAACATGGAAATAACTTGTAAACTCTTCTAGGACCATTCTTAGCTCTTTTGAACAAGAAAACAATTTGTAACAATTTGAGACTCATTCTTGAATCGTTCGACCTTGAAAACAACTTGTACCTTCATTATTGACTCGTTTGAAGATGGAAACAACTTGTAAACTCTTGTAGGACCATTCTTAGCTCTTTTTAATAAGAAAACAATATGCAGAATTTTTGAAACTCATTCTTGAATCGTTCGACCTTGAAAACAACTTGTAACTTCATTATTGACTCGTTTGAACAAGGAAACAACTTGTAAACTCTTGTAGGACCATTCTTAGCTCTTATGAACAAGAAAACAATTCGTAACAATTTGAGGCTCATTCTTGACTCGTTGGAACTTGGAAACAACTTGTAGCTTCATTGTTGAATCATTTGAACATTTAAACAACTTAAAAACTCTTGTAGGACCATCCTTAGCTTTTTTTAATAAGAAAACAATATGTAACAATTTGAGACTCATTCTTGAATCGTTCGACCTTGAAAACAACTTGTACCTTCATTATTGACTCGTTTGAACTTGGAAACAACTTGTAAACTCTTGTAGGACCATTCTTAGCTCTTTTGAACAAGAAAACAATTCGTTACAATTTGAGGCTCATTCTTGACTCGTTCGAACATGGAAACAACTTGAAAACTCCTGTAGGACTATTCTTAGCTCTTTTGAACAAGAAAACAAATCGTAACAATTTGAGGCTCATTCTTGACTCGTTCGAACTTGGAAACAACTTGTAGCTTCATTATTGACTCGTTTGAACGTGGAAACAACTTGAAAACTCTTGTAGGACCATTCTTAGCTCTTTTGAACAAGAACACAATTTGTAACAATTTGAGACTCATTCTTGAATCGTTCGAACTTGGAAATAACTTGTGCCTTCATTGTGGGCTCGTTTGAACATGGAAACAACTTGTAAAATCTTGTAGGACCATTCTTAGCTCTTTTGAACAACAAAACAATTTATAACAATTTGAGCCTCATTCTTTACTCGTTCGAACTTAAAAACAACTTGTAACTTCATTATTGACTCGTTTGAACATGGAAACTACTTGTAAACTCTTCTAAGACCATTCTTAGCTCTTTTGAACAAGAAAACAATATGTAACAATTTGAGACTCATTCTTGAATCGTTCGACCTTGAAAACAACTTGAAAACTCCTGTAGGACTATTATTAGCTCTTTTGAACAAGAAAACAAATCATAACAATTTGAGGCTCATTCTTGACTCGTTCGAACTTGGAAACAACTTGTAGTTTCATTGTTGACTCGTTTGAACATGGAAACAACTTGAAAACTCTTGTAGGACCATTCTTAGCTCTTTTGAACAAGAAAACAATTTGTAACAATTTGAGACTAATACTTTACTCGTTCGAACTTGAAAACAACTTGTAACTTCATTATTGACTCGTTTGAACATGGAAACAACTTGTAAACTCTTCTAGGACCATTCTTAGCTCTTTTGAACAAGAAAACTATTTGTAACAATTTGAGACTCATTCTTGAATCGTTCGACCTTGAAAACAACTTGTACCTTCATTATTGACTCGTTTGAAGATGGAAACAACTTGTAAACTCTTGTAGGACCATTCTTAGCTCTTTTTAATAAGAAAACAATATGTAGAATTTTTGAAACTCATTCTTTAATCGTTCGACCTTGAAAACAACTTGTAACTTCATTATTGACTCGTTTGAACAAGGAAACAACTCGTAAACTCTTGTAGGACCATTCTTAGCTCTTTTGAACAAGAAAACAATTCGTAACAATTTGAGGCTCATTCTTGACTCGTTTGAACTCTGAATCAACTTGTAGCTTCATTGTTGACTCGTTTGAACACGGAAACAACTTCAAAACACTTGTAGGACCATTCTTAGCTCTTTTGAACAAGAAAACAAATCGTAACAATTTGAGGCTCATTCTTGACTCGTTCGAACTTGGAAACAACTTGTAGCTTCATTGTTGACTCGTTTGATCAAGGAAACAACTTGAAAACTCTTGTAAGACCATTCTTACCTCTTTTGAACAAGAAAACAATTTGTAACAATTTGAGACTCATTGTTGAATCGTTCGAACTTGAAAACAACTTGTAACTTCATTATTGACTCGTTTGAACATGGAAACAACTTGTAAACTCTTGTAGGACCATTCTTAGCTCTTTTGAACAAGAAAACAATTCGTAACAATTTGAGGCTCATTCTTGACTCGTTCGAACTTGGAAACAACTTGTAGCTTCATTGTAGACTCGTTTGAACATGGAAACAACTTGAAAACTCTTGTAGAACCATTCTTAGCTCTTTTGAACAAGAAAACAATTTATAACAATTTGAGACTCATTCTTGAATCGTTCGAACTTGAAAACAACTTGTAACTTCATTGTTGACTCGTTTGAACATGGAAACAACTTGTAAACTCTTGTAGGACCATTCTTAGCTCTTTTTAATAAGAAAACAATATGCAGAATTTTTGAAACTCATTCTTGAATCGTTCGACCTTGAAAATAACTTGTAACTTCATTATTGACTCGTTTGAACAAGGAAACAACTTGTAAACTCTTGTAGGACCATTTTTAGCTCTTATGAACAAGAAAACAATTCGTAACAATTTGAGGCTCATTCTTGACTCGTTGGAACTTGGAAACAACTTGTAGCTTCATTGTTGAATCATTTGAACATTTAACCAACTTAAAAACTCTTGTAGGACCATCCTTAGCTTTTTTTAATAAGAAAACAATATGTAACAATTTGAGACTCATTCTTGAATCGTTCGACCTTGAAAACAACTTGTACCTTCATTATTGACTCGTTTGAACTTGGAAACAACTTGTAAACTCTTGTAGGACCATTCTTAGCTCTTTTGAACAAGAAAACAATTCGTTACAATTTGAGGCTCATTCTTGACTCGTTCGAACATGGAAACAACTTGAAAACTCCTGTAGGACTATTCTTAGCTCTTTTGAACAAGAAAACAAATCGTAACAATTTGAGGCTCATTCTTGACTCGTTCGAACTTGGAAACAACTTGTATTCATTGTTGACTCGTTTGAACATGGAAACATCTTGAAAACTCTTGTAGGACCATTCTTAGCTCTTTTGAACAAGAAAACAATTTGTAACAATTTGAGACTAATACTTTACTCGTTCGAACTTGAAAACAACTTGTAACTTCATTATTGACTCGTTCGAACATGGAAACAACTTGTAAACTCTTCTAGGACCATTCTTAGCTCTTTTGAACAAGAAAACAATTTGTAACAATTTGAGACTCATTCTTGAATCGTTCGACCTTGAAAACAACTTGTACCTTCATTATTGACTCGTTTGAAGATGGAAACAACTTGTAAACTCTTGTAGGACCATTCTTAGCTCTTTTTAATAAGAAAACAATATGTAGAATTTTTGAAACTCATTCTTTAATCGTTCGACCTTGAAAACAACTTGTAACTTCATTATTGACTCGTTTGAACAAGGAAACAACTCGTAAACTCTTGTAGGACCATTCTTAGCTCTTTTGAACAAGAAAACAATTCGTAACAATTTGAGGCTCATTCTTGACTCGTTTGAACTCTGAATCAACTTGTAGCTTCATTGTTGACTCGTTTGAACACGGAAACAACTTCAAAACACTTGTAGGACCATTCTTAGCTCTTTTGAACAAGAAAACAAATCGTAACAATTTGAGGCTCATTCTTGACTCGTTCGAACTTGGAAACAACTTGTAGCTTCATTGTTGACTCGTTTGATCAAGGAAACAACTTGAAAACTCTTGTAAGACCATTCTTACCTCTTTTGAACAAGAAAACAATTTGTAACAATTTGAGACTCATTGTTGAATCGTTCGAACTTGAAAACAACTTGTAACTTCATTATTGACTCGTTTGAACATGGAAACAACTTGTAAACTCTTGTAGGACCATTCTTAGCTCTTTTGAACAAGAAAACAATTCGTAACAATTTGAGGCTCATTCTTGACTCGTTCGAACTTGGAAACAACTTGTAGCTTCATTGTAGACTCGTTTGAACATGGAAACAACTTGAAAACTCTTGTAGAACCATTCTTAGCTCTTTTGAACAAGAAAACAATTTATAACAATTTGAGACTCATTCTTGAATCGTTCGAACTTGAAAACAACTTGTAACTTCATTGTTGACTCGTTTGAACATGGAAACAACTTGTAAACTCTTGTAGGACCATTCTTAGCTCTTTTTAATAAGAAAACAATATGCAGAATTTTTGAAACTCATTCTTGAATCGTTCGACCTTGAAAATAACTTGTAACTTCATTATTGACTCGTTTGAACAAGGAAACAACTTGTAAACTCTTGTAGGACCATTTTTAGCTCTTATGAACAAGAAAACAATTCGTAACAATTTGAGGCTCATTCTTGACTCGTTGGAACTTGGAAACAACTTGTAGCTTCATTGTTGAATCATTTGAACATTTAACCAACTTAAAAACTCTTGTAGGACCATCCTTAGCTTTTTTTAATAAGAAAACAATATGTAACAATTTGAGACTCATTCTTGAATCGTTCGACCTTGAAAACAACTTGTACCTTCATTATTGACTCGTTTGAACTTGGAAACAACTTGTAAACTCTTGTAGGACCATTCTTAGCTCTTTTGAACAAGAAAACAATTCGTTACAATTTGAGGCTCATTCTTGACTCGTTCGAACATGGAAACAACTTGAAAACTCCTGTAGGACTATTCTTAGCTCTTTTGAACAAGAAAACAAATCGTAACAATTTGAGGCTCATTCTTGACTCGTTCGAACTTGGAAACAACTTGTATTCATTGTTGACTCGTTTGAACATGGAAACATCTTGAAAACTCTTGTAGGACCATTCTTAGCTCTTTTGAACAAGAAAACAATTTGTAACAATTTGAGACTAATACTTTACTCGTTCGAACTTGAAAACAACTTGTAACTTCATTATTGACTCGTTCGAACATGGAAACAACTTGTAAACTCTTCTAGGACCATTCTTAGCTCTTTTGAACAAGAAAACAATTTGTAACAATTTGAGACTCATTCTTGAATCGTTCGACCTTGAAAACAACTTGTACCTTCATTATTGACTCGTTTGAAGATGGAAACAACTTGTAAACTCTTGTAGGACCATTCTTAGCTCTTTTTAATAAGAAAACAATATGCAGAATTTTTGAAACTCATTCTTGAATCGTTCGACCTTGAAAATAACTTGTAACTTCATTATTGACTCGTTTGAACAAGGAAACAACTTGTAAACTCTTGTAGGACCATTCTTAGCTCTTATGAACAAGAAAACAATTCGTAACAATTTGAGGCTCATTCTTGACTCGTTGGAACTTGGAAACAACTTGTAGCTTCATTGTTGAATCATTTGAACATTTAAACAACTTAAAAACTCTTGTAGGACCATCCTTAGCTTCTTTTAATAAGAAAATAATATGTAACAATTTGAGACTCATTCTTGAATCGTTCGACCTTGAAAACAACTTGTACCTTCATTATTGACTCGTTTGAACTTGGAAACAACTTGTAAACTCTTGTAGGACCATTCTTAGCTCTTTTGAACAAGAAAACAATTCGTTACAATTTGAGGCTCATTCTTGACTCGTTCGAACATGGAAACAACTTGAAAACTCCTGTAGGACTATTCTTAGCTCTTTTGAACAAGAAAACAAATCGTAACAATTTGAGGCTCATTCTTGACTCGTTCGAACTTGGAAACAACTTGTATTCATTGTTGACTCGTTTGAATATGGAAACAACTTGAAAACTCTTGTAGTACCATTCTTAGCTCTTTTGAATAAGAAAACAATTTATAACAATTTGAGAATAATTCTTTACTCGTTCGAACTTGAAAACAACTTCTAACTTCATTATTGACTCGTTTGAACATGGAAACAACTTATAAACTCTTCTAGGACCCTTCTTAACTCTTTTGAACAAGAAAACAAATCGTAACAATTTGAGGCTCATTCTTGACTCGTTCGAACTTGGAAACAACTTGTAACTTCATTATTGACTCGTTTGAACATGGAAACAACTTGTAAACTCTTGTAGGACCATTCTTAGCTCTTTTGAACAAGAAAACAATTCGTAACAATTTGAGGCTCATTCTTGACTCGTTCGAACTTGGAAACAACTTGTAGCTTCATTGTAGACTCGTTTGAACATGGAAACAACTTGAAAACTCTTGTAGAACCATTCTTAGCTCTTTTGAACAAGAAAACAATTTATAACAATTTGAGACTCATTCTTGAATCGTTCGAACTTGAAAACAACTTGTAACTTCATTGTTGACTTGTTTGAACATGGAAACAACTTGTAAACTCTTGTAGGACCATTCTTAGCTCTTATGAACAAGAAAACAATTCGTAACAATTTGAGGCTCATTCTTGACTCGTTGGAACTTGGAAACAACTTGTAGCTTCATTGTTGAATCATTTGAACATGGAAACAACTTAAAAACGCTTGTAGGACCATCCTTAGCTTTTTTTAATAAGAAAACAATATGTAACAATTTGAGACTCATTCTTGAATCGTTCGACCTTGAAACCAACTTGTACCTTCATTATTAACTCGTTTGAACTTGGAAACAACTTGTAAACTCTTGTAGGACCATTCTTAGCTCTTTTGAACAAGAAAACAATTCGTTACAATTTGAGGCTCATTCTTGACTCGTTCGAACATGGAAACAACTTGAAAACTCCTGTAGGACTATTCTTAGCTCTTTTGAACAAGAAAACAAATCGTAACAATTTGAGGCTCATTCTTGACTCGTTCGAACTTGGAAACAACTTGTATTCATTGTTGACTCGTTTGAACATGGAAACAACTTGAAAACTCTTGTAGGGCCATTCTTAGCTCTTTTGAACAAGAAAACAATTTATAACAATTTGAGACTAATTCTTTACTCGTTCGAACTTGAAAACAACTTCTAACTTCATTATTGACTCGTTTGAACATGGAAACAGCTTATAAACTCTTCTAGGACCCTTCTTAACTCTTTTGAACAAAAAAACAAATCGTAACAATTTGAGGCTCATTCTTGACTCGTTCGAACTTGGAAACAACTTCTAGCTTCATTATTGACTCGTTTGAATGTGGAAACAACTTGAAAACTCTTGTAGGACCATTCTTAGCTCTTTTGAACAAGAACACAATTTGTAACAATTTGAGACTCATTCTTGAATCGTTCGAACTTGGAAATAACTTGTGCCTTCATTGTGGGCTCGTTTGAACATGGAAACAACTTGTAAACTCTTGTAGGACCATTCTTAGCTCTTTTGAACAAGGAAACAATTCGTAACAATTTGAGGCTCATTCTTGACTCGTTCGAACTTGGAAACAACTTGTAGCTTCATTGTAGACTCGTTTGAACATGGAAACAACTTGAAAACTCTTGTAGAACCATTCTTAGCTCTTTTGAACAAGAAAACAATTTATAACAATTTGAGACTCATTCTTGAATCGTTCGAACTTGAAAACAACTTGTAACTTCATTGTTGACTCGTTTGAACATGGAAACAACTTGTAAACTCTTGTAGGACCATTCTTAGCTCTTATGAACAAGAAAACAATTCGTAACAATTTGAGGCTCATTCTTGACTCGTTGGAACTTGGAAACAACTTGTAGCTTCATTGTTGAATCATTTGAACATGGAAACAACTTAAAAACTCTTGTAGGACCATCCTTAGCTTTTTTTAATAAGAAAACAATATGTAACAATTTGAGACTCATTCTTGAATCGTTCGACCTTGAAACCAACTTGTACCTTCATTATTGACTTGTTTGAACTTGGAAACAACTTGTAAACTCTTGTAGGACCATTCTTAGCTCTTTTGAACAAGAAAACAATTCGTTACAATTTGAGGCTCATTCTTGACTCGTTCGAACATGGAAACAACTTGAAAACTCCTGTAGGACTATTCTTAGCTCTTTTGAACAAGAAAACAAATCGAAACAATTTGAGGCTCATTCTTGACTCGTTCGAACTTGGAAACAACTTGTATTCATTGTTGACTCGTTTGAACATGGAAACAACTTGAAAACTCTTGTAGGACCATTCTTAGCTCTTTTGAACAAGAAAACAATTTATAACAATTTGAGACTAATTCTTTACTCGTTCGAACTTGAAAACAACTTCTAACTTCATTATTGACTCGTTTGAACATGGAAACAACTTATAAACTCTTCTAGGACCCTTCTTAACTCTTTTGAACAAGAAAACAAATCGTAACAATTTGCGGCTCATTCTTGACTCGTTCGAACTTGGAAACAACTTCTAGCTTCATTATTGACTCGTTTGAATGTGGAAACAACTTGAAAACTCTTGTAGGACCATTCTTAGCTCTTTTGAACAAGAACACAATTTGTAACAATTTGAGACTCATTCTTGAATCGTTCGAACTTGGAAATAACTTGTGCCTTCATTGTGGGCTCGTTTGAACATGGAAACAACTTGTAAACTCTTGTAGGACCATTCTTAGCTCTTTTGAACAAGAAAACAATTTATAACAATTTGAGCCTCATTCTTTACTCGTTCGAACTTAAAAACAACTTGTAACTTCATTATTAACTCGTTTGAACATGGAAACAACTTGTAAACTCTTCTAAGACCATTCTTAGCTCTTTTGATCAAGAAAACAATATGTACCAATTTGAGACTCATTCTTGAATCGTTCGACCTTGAAAACAACTTGTACATTCATTGTTGACTCGTTTGAACATGGAAACAACTTGAAAACTCCTGTAGGACTATTCTTAGCTCTTTTGAACAAGAAAACAAATCATAACAATTTGAGGCTCATTCTTGACTCGTTCGAACTTGGGAACAACTTGTAGCTTCATTGTTGACTCGTTTGAACATGGAAACAACTTGAAAACTCTTGTAGGACCATTCTTAGCTCTTTTGAACAAGAAAACAATTCGTTACAATTTGAGGCTCATTCTTGACTCGTTCGAACATGGAAACAACTTGAAAACTCCTGTAGGACTATTCTTAGCTCTTTTGAACAAGAAAACAAATCGTAACAATTTGAGGCTCATTCTTGACTCGTTCGAACTTGGAAACAACTTGTATTCATTGTTGACTCGTTTGAACATGGAAACAACTTGAAAACTCTTGTAGGGCCATTCTTAGCTCTTTTGAACAAGAAAACAATTTATAACAATTTGAGACTAATTCTTTACTCGTTCGAACTTGAAAACAACTTCTAACTTCATTATTGACTCGTTTGAACATGGAAACAGCTTATAAACTCTTCTAGGACCCTTCTTAACTCTTTTGAACAAGAAAACAAATCGTAACAATTTGAGGCTCATTCTTGACTCGTTCGAACTTGGAAACAACTTCTAGCTTCATTATTGACTCGTTTGAATGTGGAAACAACTTGAAAACTCTTGTAGGACCATTCTTAGCTCTTTTGAACAAGAACACAATTTGTAACAATTTGAGACTCATTCTTGAATCGTTCGAACTTGGAAATAACTTGTGCCTTCATTGTGGGCTCGTTTGAACATGGAAACAACTTGTAAACTCTTGTAGGACCATTCTTAGCTCTTTTGAACAAGGAAACAATTCGTAACAATTTGAGGCTCATTCTTGACTCGTTCGAACTTGGAAACAACTTGTAGCTTCATTGTAGACTCGTTTGAACATGGAAACAACTTGAAAACTCTTGTAGAACCATTCTTAGCTCTTTTGAACAAGAAAACAATTTATAACAATTTGAGACTCATTCTTGAATCGTTCGAACTTGAAAACAACTTGTAACTTCATTGTTGACTCGTTTGAACATGGAAACAACTTGTAAACTCTTGTAGGACCATTCTTAGCTCTTATGAACAAGAAAACAATTCGTAACAATTTGAGGCTCATTCTTGACTCGTTGGAACTTGGAAACAACTTGTAGCTTCATTGTTGAATCATTTGAACATGGAAACAACTTAAAAACTCTTGTAGGACCATCCTTAGCTTTTTTTAATAAGAAAACAATATGTAACAATTTGAGACTCATTCTTGAATCGTTCGACCTTGAAACCAACTTGTACCTTCATTATTGACTCGTTTGAACTTGGAAACAACTTGTAAACTCTTGTAGGACCATTCTTAGCTCTTTTGAACAAGAAAACAATTCGTTACAATTTGAGGCTCATTCTTGACTCGTTCGAACATGGAAACAACTTGAAAACTCCTGTAGGACTATTCTTAGCTCTTTTGAACAAGAAAACAAATCGAAACAATTTGAGGCTCATTCTTGACTCGTTCGAACTTGGAAACAACTTGTATTCATTGTTGACTCGTTTGAACATGGAAACAACTTGAAAACTCTTGTAGGACCATTCTTAGCTCTTTTGAACAAGAAAACAATTTATAACAATTTGATACTAATTCTTTACTCGTTCGAACTTGAAAACAACTTCTAACTTCATTATTGACTCGTTTGAACATGGAAACAGCTTATAAACTCTTCTAGGACCCTTCTTAACTCTTTTGAACAAGAAAACAAATCGTAACAATTTGAGGCTCATTCTTGACTCGTTCGAACTTGGAAACAACTTCTAGCTTCATTATTGACTCGTTTGAATGTGGAAACAACTTGAAAACTCTTGTAGGACCATTCTTAGCTCTTTTGAACAAGAACACAATTTGTAACAATTTGAGACTCATTCTTGAATCGTTCGAACTTGGAAATAACTTGTGCCTTCATTGTGGGCTCGTTTGAACATGGAAACAACTTGTAAACTCTTGTAGGACCATTCTTAGCTCTTTTGAACAAGAAAACAATTTATAACAATTTGAGCCTCATTCTTTACTCGTTCGAACTTAAAAACAACTTGTAACTTCATTATTAACTCGTTTGAACATGGAAATAACTTGTAAACTCTTCTAAGACCATTCTTAGCTCTTTTGATCAAGAAAACAATATGTACCAATTTGAGACTCATTCTTGAATCGTTCGACCTTGAAAACAACTTGTACATTCATTGTTGACTCGTTTGAACATGGAAACAACTTGAAAACTCCTGTAGGACTATTCTTAGCTCTTTTGAACAAGAAAACAAATCATAACAATTTGAGGCTCATTCTTGACTCGTTCGAACTTGGGAACAACTTGTAGCTTCATTGTTGACTCGTTTGAACATGGAAACAACTTGAAAACTCTTGTAGGACCATTCTTAGCTCTTTTGAACAAGAAAATAATTTGTAACAATTTGAGACTAATACTTTACTCGTTCGAACTTGAAAACAACTTGTAACTTCGTTATTGAGTCGTTCGAACATGGAAACAACTTGTAAACTCTTCTAGGACCATTCTTAGCTCTTTTGAACAAGAAAACAATTTGTAACAATTTGAGACTCATTCTTGAATCGTTCGACCTTGAAAACAACTTGTACCTTCATTATTGACTCGTTTGAAGATGGAAACAACTTGTAAACTCTTGTAGGACCATTCTTAGCTCTTTTTAATAAGAAAACAATATGTAGAATTTTTGAAACTCATTCTTGAATCGTTCGACCTTGAAAACAACTTGTAACTTCATTATTGACTCGTTTGAACAAGGAAACAACTTGTAAACTATTGTAGGACCATTCTTAGCTCTTATGAACAAGAAAACAATTCGTAACAATTTGAGGCTCATTCTTGACTCGTTGGAACTTGGAAACAACTTGTAGCTTCATTGTTGAATCATTTGAACATGGAAACAACTTAAAAACTCTTATAGGACCATCCTTAGCTTTTTTTAATAAGAAAACAATATGTAACAATTTGAGACTCATTCTTGAATCGTTCGACCTTGAAAATAACTTGTACCTTCATTATTGACTCGTTTGAACTTGGAAACAACTTGTAAACTCTTGTAGGACCATTCTTAGCTCTTTTGAACAAGAAAACAATTCGTTACAATTTGAGGCTCATTCTTGACTCGTTTGAACATGGAAACAACTTGAAAACTCCTGTAGGACTATTCTTAGCTCTTTTGAACAAGAAAACAAATCGTAACAATTTGAGGCTCATTCTTGACTCGTTCGAACTTGGAAACAACTTGTATTCATTGTTGACTCGTTTGAATATGGAAACAACTTGAAAACTCTTGTAGTACCATTCTTAGCTCTTTTGAACAAGAAAACAATTTATAACAATTTGAGAATAATTCTTTACTCGTTCGAACTTGAAAACAACTTCTAACTTCATTATTGACTCGTTTGAACATGGAAACAACTTATAAACTCTTCTAGGACCCTTCTTAACTCTTTTGAACAAGAAAACAAATCGTAACAATTTGAGGCTCATTCTTGACTCGTTCGAACTTGGAAACAACATGTAGCTTCATTATCGACTCGTTTGAACGTGGAAACAACTTGAAAACTCTTGTAGGACCATTCTTAGTTCTTTTGAACAAGAACACAATTTGTAACAATTTGATACTCATTCTTGAATCGTTCGAACTTGGAAATAACTTGTGCCTTCATTGTGGGCTCGTTTGAACATGGAAACAACTTGTAAAATCTTGTAGGACCATTCTTAGCTCTTTTGAACAACAAAACAATTTATAACAATTTGAGCCTCATTCTTTACTCGTTCGAACTTAAGGAGTCAATAATGAAGGTACAAGTTGTTTTCAAGGTCGAACGATTCAAGAATGAGTCTCAAATTCTTACATATTGTGTTCTTATTAAAAAGAGCTAAGAATGGTCCTACAAGAGTTTACAAGTTGTTTCCATCTTCAAACGAGTCAATAATGAAGGTACAAGTTGTTTTCAAGGTCGAACGATTCAAGAATGAGTCTCAAATTGTTATAAATTGTTTTCTTTTTCAAAAGAGCTATGAATGGTCCTACAAGAGTTTTCAAGTTGTTTCCATGTTCAAACGAGTCAACAATGAAGCTACAAGTTGTTTCCAAGGTCGAACGAGTCAAGAATGAGCCTCAAATTGTTACGTATTGTTTTTTTGTTCAAAAGAGCTAAGAATGCTCCTACAAGAGTTTACAAGTTGTTTCCATGTTCAAGCGAGTCAATAATGAAGGTACAAGTTGTTTTCAAGGTCGAACGATTCAAGAATGAGTCTCAAATTCTTACATATTGTTTTCTTATTAAAAAGAGCTAAGAATGGTCCTACAAGAGTTTACAAGTTGTTTCCATGTTCAAACGAGTCAATAATGAAGGTACAAGTTGTTTTCAATCCTTTTTTTGAATTATCATTGGGGAGCAAAGAATTTATAAGTGACTAATTTAATCTTTGCTGATGATGCATTACTTTTTTGCAAGGGTAATCAATCTTCAATTGCTTCACTTCTGAAGGGGGTTAATGATTTCTCTAGCATTTCTGGGCTGCTTCCAAACCGTTCAAAATGCTCAGCTTTCTTTGCAAATGTTCCTGATGACACTATAACTTATGCTCTCTCACAATCGGGGTTTCAGTTGGGAAGCTTACCAATATCTTACCTTGGTCTGCCTTTGGTATCAGGAAAGATTTCAACTCAGCAATGCTCTCTGCTTATTCAGAAACTCTGTAATAGAGTGGAAAGTTGGACTTGTAGATTTCTGAGTTTTGCTGGAAGGTTACAACTAATTAAATCAGTCTTATTTGGCATACAAGGCTACTGGACATCATTCCTTTTCCTCCCAAAAGGTGTCTTAAATAAGGTGCAAAGTATTTTGGCAAAGTTTCTTTGGGGCGGTAATTGCAATAACTCAGCTCAACACAAAGTCGCTTGGAGTGTTTGTTGCTTACCTGTTTCTGAGGGAGGTTTAGGCTTAAGGGATATCTCTGAATGGAACAAAGCTGCAATTCTTTACCAAATATGGAGAATCTTGAACCCCAACAGCAACTCTCTCTGGTTATCATGGTTGCATAGCTTTATCTTCAAAAATAAAGGTTTCTGGACTATGAAACCCACTACTCAGCATTCTTGGTGCTTAAGGAAAATCCTAAAGAGTAGGGACATCGCAAAGCCTCATATAAAGCTCTATGTAGGTTGCAATTCTCGATTCTTACTATGGCATGACCCATGGTTGCTCCCCACCCCTCTGATCAATCATTTCCATCCAAGCTTAATCTCTATTATGGACTCTTCTCCTTTTGCTACAGTGAGTACTATTATGGATGGTGTTACCTGGGCTCCCCACTATTCTAATCACTTCTTGGCCATTGAATTTCGCAATCTTCTGCCTAATATCTCCATTCGCAGTAGAGATGAGGTTACTTGGGATGATCAAAAGAAAGCTACCATTTCAACCATCTGGAACTCTATTCGTAGCAATGCTACAGCTCCTTTGTGGCTTCCAGTTTTATGGCATAGTTTCACAATCAAAAAGTGTTCATTCATTCTTTGGCTTGCTTTAAAAAACAGATTACTAACAAAGGAGAGAATGATTTATTTGGGGATGCAAACTGACCCCATTTGCACTTTATGTCATATGGGAAATGAACAAGTTAGTCACCTTTTTAACTCTTGCCAGTTTGCTACTACAATTATGAGAACTTGTCCATACACATTATTCGATGACTAGGATGACTACCTAAATGGTAACTTTGTTCGTGGTCCCCTGCACAAGATAAAAAAGCAAATTGCTTATCTTTACATTGTTGTTGCTGTTCATGCTATTTGGTCAGAGAGAAACTCGAGGATTCATCAAACCTCTGCTCCCAAAACCCCTTGTAACTATCGAGACATTTATATATAATTGATTAATATGAGTTATAGTATTTATGTGTTCCAATGTGCCAAGATATGATATATGATCTTTTTATATGTCTAGTTGACTGCCTGTTTGACCGCATTATGCTTAAGTGTTTTAATTAAGTGATTAATTGATTTTCCATGCTTAAATGAGTAACTGTTTGATTTTTATAAAATTATTGGTGTGTCCAATAATTATGAAATTTTATATGTAGCTTCTATGCGATTTTAGAGACTTTTTAAAAATAGTGATGTATTTAATTCTAGTCCCAGTGATTTTATATAAATCTTTTATTCCTGTTTTATTCTAGAGATATTACTCTTCTAAATTCCATATTTAATTATTGGAATGTCCAAAAATCATGAAACCTTTTCCAAAATGTTCCCTAATTATTCTAGGACTTTTGAAAAATAAAATTTTATTTTATTTGAGCCCCAAAATATTTTTAAAGATTTTCTACTCTTATTTCTATTTAAAGAGCCTAAACTTTCGCGATTTTTAATTAATTATTTAATCATCAGAAAAATATTTCAAAAATATGGGTGAGCTTCTGAATTTATGTTCTTTATTTTAAAAATATAAAACTTATTTTTACAACCATTTTTCTTCAAAATTCGATTTATTAAATGATTTAATTTCAAAAAAATAGCAAATGTGAAATTACTGTTTTACCCTTGCTTTTGTTATAACCTGCAACACCCACCCATTTTTCCCCTTGCTCTGCATTTCTTTGTCCAGGTCCTTAGCTTTCTCTCTCTCCTGCGATTTCTTTGTTCCATTGATTTGCTAAGTGAATTGCTAGTTCATGCTTCGATTTTGACTAGTAATCAAGTTGTAAATGTTTAAACAACTCATTTTTGTTGCTTGCATGTATGAATGTATGTTTGCCGTGCGCATATATGTGTGCCTTGGAGGGTGGAGCCACATGCAAGGATTAATGATAGCTTGTACATGTTCCTAGGCGTGAAAGCGGGTTGTGGGCAAAGAATTAGGTGGAGTTCGTTGAAGGAAGCTCGAAATCGAGCACCTCCGATCTTTAACCCACCGGCGGTGAACCTCCGGTGAGCCGGTGGAAGGGCTATGATGGTACACCTGAGCCTAACACTCCTTAATTGTCATTTTATGTTTATGTTTCGATGATTAGTTGCTTAGTACGAATTGCATGCTAGTTGTCGAGTGGAATCGAAATTTGTTCAACCGGAAATTGTGATGACTTGCTTTGATTCTTGCTGCTACTTTGATTAATGGCTATGATATATGTAAATTCTAGCTGTCGATGGTTGCATGCAGGAATTTCGAATTATATTAGATTTTTCGAACTATATGCATAATTATGCTTTGTTTTGTAATGAATTAATATATGAATATTAATGCGAGTTTGATATTAATTAGTTGTAACTAAAGCTATTCGAATAATGTATGAATTGTTTTGATTAATTAGTTGAGTTGTGAAAATTTTCGAATATATAATGTTCGAGTTTTCAATATAATGGTGTTGTTAGTAATTGAAGCCTTATGACATGTTGGCGCCTAGTTGTAAAATTATGGTTGCGGATATGGTGATACATGATAAGTCGAATAAGTAGGAATGTGTAAGCTAGTAACTGGTTAGCAAATTGAGTTAAGTGAATTATTAATTGCTATGATTTGTTCGAAGTGCTATATGTGCATATGTGAATCTGCTTGTCTAGTTAGATTAGTTTGGTGATGTCAATTATGTGATTTCTGTGAGCATTGCTTGGAATAGTAGGGAATTGTTATTATAAGGGGCTAATCATATATGATTGAAGAATTAATTGGGTCGGTTGTATTCCGACGGATAGCTCAATATACAAAGGAGATGCTGCCAAATTTTTTCCAAAACTAACAATCTTTAAAAGGCTAATGGCACATCCTCCTTTTGTAGATAAGCTATTGGTTGAGAATAGTATAGTATTGTGTAATTGACTAAGTGATTATATTGCTAGTATCAATGTATGATATGAGATACATGGATTGTTAGCCAGTGGATATTTGAGTAGCTGTATAGGATTGACAAATTTATGCTATGTGTTATATGCTTGTCAATGTATACTTGTTATGAGATATCCTTTATTATTATGTGTGTCAAGGGATTACAGTAACGAAGGGTAGAGTAGCTAGACGTTATAGAGAACGTCGAGAGTGTATAATTTTCTAATGTAGTACTATTTATGTGTAGCTACGAAAGACATTGAGATAAAGGACAAGGGGAAAGCTAAAGTAGAGAGTTAGTGTCGGGTGTAGGCGATCTACCTGTTCAGCAGCTGTAGCATTCCTTTTTAAGGCAAGTAACTACTGCCTGATCTCTTTTAACTTAAGCACTCTTTTATAAACTGCTTTATGACCCTACAACTATGTTATCTTATTTCAACTGTTTTAAGCTATAGCCTACCTTACTTTAATTGTTTTACTTAAACTGCAACCTTATACCAGTTTTGATTGCACTTTAAACTTTTCAATCCCTGAACTGCTACTGTCAGCTTTTAAACTAGTTTTACAAATCTTAAACCAATGACCTTGAAATGTGACTGGTGCCATCACTATTTTCTTAACTACGTTTACTTGAACTTTAATTCTGAACTTACCCTGTTGCTATTGCCTAACTACTGTTACAATTAAATGCCTTATAACTGTTTTCAAAACTTCTTGTTATACCTGTGAATTGACCCTGCAACCTGACTTTACTACTATAACTTGGTTTTGGTCCCTAGTTCAAGATTTCAGCTTACTTTATTACAACAGAGACTTGTTTTGAGACTTATCCTGAAATAAACTTTACCTCTGCCTAATGATCTTTAAAAATGGATTTAAATATGAAATCCGACTTTCAAGAAGTCTTTTTCATCAAATGAATTAGTAATTTTAAAAAGAAAGGTTTTAGTAATTATAGGAATTCCGATCAAAATGGTTTTTGCGGATTCCTATAGGTTGGAGGCGTAAGAGGCCGAGTGACGCCGGTCCAGCACTTTTTATGTGAAGACTATAATGAGATAGTCAATGGCTATAATGAGATAGCCCAAGGCCAATGGCAATAAGTGCCTTATGAGTACTCTTTATGTCCAGAGGGACTTTAGTCCGTTATGGGGACTTTACGTGGCTGATCACCCGTATTGTCTGGCGTTGTGAGAAAACTTCAACCAAAATAATTGTTTTTAAACAGTAAAGGTCCTAATGAGAGGACAGTTTTATAAATGATTTGAAAAGCAAGGTCCTAATGAGAGGACGGTTTTATAAAATGTTTTGAAAGAATCAGTCCTAATGAAAGGACAGCTTTATACACTGATCTTTGACATGATTAATAATGAAAATTGAAATGCCCTGTTATATCATGACCCTTACAGCTTAAACTGTCAGTCATATCTTGACTTAACTTTGTTTCAATTGTTATACATTACTTCCTATTATCCATCTAACCCTGCAGTTTACCTTTATACTTGAACATGATTATCACTTTCCAGTTTCTTAAATACCTTGTACCAGTTATTAAAATCATTTAACCTTATCAGAGTTAAGGTTTTGGTCACTGAAACAAGCCAGGATTAAGTTAAACAAGTAGATCATTTAATAAAAGAAGAGAGAGTAATGGTAAGATAGGATTAGATAACGAAGAGTGGTATAGATGTTAGGATTTCAACTGTAGATTTAAGGTGATCTTATCTCCTTTTGCATTGCATATTATATTATTGCAGGCTCGTGGCATTATTTCACAACCACCACCCTCTCCTGGTTCTTCGGATTTTTCTTCTGATTCTGACGATGATGTTATAGTCATATCTAGTTCTGAGAGCGAGGAGGAGCTGATTCCTGAGCCCCCTGCTCAGCCTGACCTACCCTCAGGGAGTACTTGTGCCCCTATTCGCCGTAGAGTCTATAGGCCATCCATTACCCGAGGCCAGTTACGAGTCCCTGTGCATCCTGTCGAGTGGTGGGAGGAGCGGATTAGGGCTGTCGAGGAAGAGGGACGTAGGCAGATAGCGGCTAGAGCCTTTCCAGATGATGTGGCGGAGCGGGCAAGAGAGCTGACCCGGTTGCTTAGTAGACTGCTGATTGGACTCAGGGCTGTACGAGACCGAGATCACCGGGGTGATTAGATGTCAGGATGTTTGAGTGTTAGAAGGGACATTTGTTAGAGCCCTCAAATTGATGCACAGGACCGGTTGCTTTTAAGTTGTTTCCAAGTTCGAACGTGTGAAGAATGAGTCTCAAATTGTAACGAATTGTTTTCTTGTTCAAAAGAGCTAAGAATGGACCTACAAGAGTTTAAAAGTTGTTTCCATGTTCAAACGAGTCAATAATGAAGGTACAAGTTATTTTCAAGGTCGAACGATTCAAGAATGAGTCTCAAATTCTTATATATTGTTTTCTTATTAAAAAGAGCTAAGAATGGTCCTACAAGAGTTTACAAGTTGTTTCCATCTTCAAACGAGTCAATAATGAAGGTACAAGTTGTTTTCACAGTCGAACGATTCATGAATGAGTCTCAAATTATTACTAATTGTTTTCTTGCTCAAAAGAGCTAAGAATGGTCCTACATGAGTTTACAAGTTGTTTTCAAGGTCGAACGATTCAAGAATGAGTCTCAAATTGTTACAAATTGTTTTCTTGTTCAAAAGAGCTATGAATGTTCCTACAAGAGTTTTCAAGTTGTTTTCATGTTCAAACGAGTCAACAATGAAGTTACGAGTTGTTTCCAAGGTCGAACGAGTCAAGAATGACCCTCAAATTGTTACGATTCGTTTTCTTGTTCAAAAGAGCTAAGAATGGTCCGACAAGAGTTTACAAGTTGTTTCCATGTTCAAACGAGTCAATAATGAAGGTACAAGTTGTTTTCAAGGTCGAACGATTCAAGAATGAGTCTCAAATTCTTACATATTGTTTTCTTATTAAAAAGAGCTAAGAATGGTCCTACAAGAGTTTACAAGTTGTTTCCATCTTCAAACGAGTCAATAATGAAGGTACAAGTTGTTTTCACGGTCGAACGATTCATGAATGAGTCTCAAATTGTTACCAATTGTTTTCTTGCTCAAAAGAGCTAAGAATGGTCCTACATGAGTTTCCAAGTTGTTTTCAAGGTCGAACGATTCAAGAATGAGTCTGAAATTGTTACAAATTGTTTTCTTGTTGAAAAGAGCTATGAATGTTCCTACAAGAGTTTTCAAGTTGTTTCCAAGTTCGAACGAGTCAAGAATGAGTCTCAAATTGTTACATATTGTTTTCTTATTAAAAAGAGCTAAGAATGGTCCTACAAGAGCTTTTAAGTTGTTTCCAAGTTCGAACGTGTGAAGAATGAGTCTCAAATTGTTACGATTTTTTTGCTTGTTCAAAAGAGCTAAGAATGGTCCTAGAAGAGTTTACAAGTTGTTTCCATGTTCAAACGAATCAATAATGAAGTTACGAGTTATTTTCAAGTTCGAATTAGTCAAGAATGAGTCTCAATTTGTTACAAATTGTTTTCTTATTCAAAAGAGTTAAGAATGGTCCTAAAAGAGTTTACAAGTTGTTTCCATGTTCAAACAAGTCAATAATGAAATTACAAGTTATTTTCAAGTTCGAACGAGTCATGAATGAGTCTCAAATTGTGACAATTTTTTTTCTTGTTCAAAAGAGCTAAGAATGGTACTACAAGAGTTTTCAAGTTGTTTCCATGTTCAAACGTGTCAACAATGAAGCTACAAGTTGTTTCCAAGTTTGAACGAGTCAAGAATGAGCCTCAAATTGTTACAAATTGTTTTCTTGTTCAAAAGAGCTAAGAATTGTCCTACAAGAGTTTACAAGTTGTTTCCATGTTCAAACGAGCCCACAATGAAGCTACAAGTTGTTTCCAAGTTCGAACGAGTCAAGAATGAGCCTCAAATTGTTACGAATTATTTTCTTGTTCAAAAGAGCTAAAAATGGTCCTACAAGAGTTTACAAGTTGTTTCCATGTTCAAACGAGTGAATAATGAAGTTACAAGTTGTTTTTAAATTCGAACGATTCAAGAATGAGCCTCAAATTGTTACAAATTGTTTTCTCGTTCAAAAGAGCTAAGAATTGTCCTACAAGAGTTTACAAGTTGTTTCCATGTTCAAACGAGCCCACAATGAAGCTACAAGTTGTTTCCAAGTTCGAACGAGTCAAGAATGAGCCTCAAATTGTAACGAATTGTTTTCTTGTTCAAAAGAGCTAAGAATGGTCCTACAAGTGTTTTGAAGTTGTTTCCGTGTTCAAACGAGTCAACAATGAAGCTACAAGTTGATTCAGAGTTCAAACGAGTCAAGAATGAGCCTCAAATTGTTACGAATTGTTTTCTTGTTCAAAAGAGCTAAGAATGGTCCTACAAGAGTTTACAAGTTGTTTCCATGTTCAAACGAGTCAATAATGAAGGTACAAGTTGTTTTCAAGGTCGAACGATTCAAGAATGAGTCTCAAATTCTTACATATTGTTTTCATATTAAAAAGAGCTAAGAATGGTCCTAGAAGAGTTTACAAGTTGTTTCCATCTTCAAACGAGTCAATAATGAAGGTACAAGTTGTTTTCAAGGTTGAACGATACAAGAATGAGTCTCAAATTGTTACAAATTGTTTTCTTTTTCAAAAGAGCTATGAATGGTCCTACAAGAGTTTTCAAGTTGTTTCCATGTTCAAACAAGTCAACAATGAAGCTACAAGTTGTTTCCAAGGTCAAATGATTCAAGAATGAGTCTCAAATTCTTACATATTGTTTTCTTATTAAAAAGAGCTAAGAATGGTCCTACAAGAGTTTACATGTTGTTTCCATGTTCAAACGAGTCAATAATGAAGGTACAAGTTGTTTTCAAGGTCGAACGAGTCAAGAATGAGCCTCAAATTGTTACAAATTGTTTTCTTGTTCAAAAGAGCTAAGAATTGTCCTACAAGAGTTTACAAGTTGTTTCCATGTTCAAACGAGCCCATAATGAAGCTACAAGTTGTTTCCAAGTTTGAACGAGTCAAGAATGAGCCTCAAATTGTTACGATTCGTTTTCTTGTTCAAAAGAGCTAAGAATGGTCCGACAAGAGTTTACAAGTTGTTTCCATGTTCAAACGAGTCAATAATAAAGGTACAAGTTGTTTTCAAGGTCGAACGATTCAAGAATGAGTCTCAAATTCTTACATATTGTTTTCTTATTAAAAAGAGCTAAGAATGGTCCTACAAGAGTTTACAAGTTATTTCCGTCTTCAAACGAGTCAATAATGAAGGTACAAGTTCTATTCAAGGTCGAACGAGTCAAGAATGAGCCTCAAATTGTTACAAATTGTTTTCTCGTTCAAAAGAGCTAAGAATTGTCCTACAAGAGTTTACAAGTTGTTTCCATGTTCAAACGAGCCCACAATGAAGCTACAAGTTGTTTCCAAGTTCGAACGAGTCAAGAATGAGCCTCAAATTGTAACGAATTGTTTTCTTGTTCAAAAGAGCTAAGAATGGTCCTACAAGAGTTTACAAGTTGTTTCCATGTTCAAACGAGTCAATAATGAAGGTACAAGTTGTTTTCAAGGTCGAACGATTCAAGAATGTGTCTCAAATTCTTACATATTGTTTTCATATTAAAAAGAGCTAAGAATGGTCCTAGAAGAGTTTACAAGTTGTTTCCATCTTTAAACGAGTCAATAATGAAGGTACAAGTTGTTTTCAAGGTCGAACGATACAAGAATGAGTCTCAAATTGTTTTCTTTTTCAAAAGAGCTATGAATGGTCCTACAAGAGTTTTCAAGTTGTTTCCATGTTCAAACAAGTCAACAATGAAGCTACAAGTTGTTTCCAAGGTCAAATGATTCAAGAATGAGTCTCAAATTCTTACATATTGTTTTCTTATTAAAAAGAGCTAAGAATGGTCCTACAAGAGTTTACATGTTGTTTCCATGTTCAAACGAGTCAATAATGAAGGTACAAGTTGTTTTCAAGGTCGAACGAGTCAAGCATGAGCCTCAAATTGTTACAAATTGTTTTCTCGTTCAAAAGAGCTAAGAATTGTCCTACAAGAGTTTACAAGTTGTTTCCATGTTCAAACGAGCCCATAATGAAGCTACAAGTTGTTTCCAAGTTTGAACGAGTCAAGAATGAGCCTCAAATTGTTACGATTCGTTTTCTTGTTCAAAAGAGCTAAGAATGGTCCTACAAGAGTTTACGAGTTGTTTCCATGTTCAAACGAGTCAATAATAAAGGTACAAGTTGTTTTCAAGGTCGAACGATTCAAGAATGAGTCTCAAATTCTTACATATTGTTTTCTTATTAAAAAGAGCTAAGAATGGTCCTACAAGAGTTTACATGTTGTTTCCATGTTCAAACGAGTCAATAATGAAGGTACAAGTTGTTTTCAAGGTCGAACGAGTCAAGCATGAGCCTCAAATTGTTACAAATTGTTTTCTCGTTCAAAAGAGCTAAGAATTGTCCTACAAGAGTTTACAAGTTGTTTCCATGTTCAAACGAGCCCATAATGAAGCTACAAGTTGTTTCCAAGTTTGAACGAGTCAAGAATGAGCCTCAAATTGTTACGATTCGTTTTCTTGTTCAAAAGAGCTAAGAATGGTCCTACAAGAGTTTACAAGTTGTTTCCATGTTCAAACGAGTCAATAATGAAGGTACAAGTTGTTTTCAAGGTCGAACGATTCAAGAATGAGTCTCAAATTCTTACATATTGTTTTCTTATTAAAAAGAGCTAAGAATGGTCCTACAAGAGTTTACAAGTTGTTTCCATCTTCAAACGAGTCAATAATGAAGGTACAAGTTGTTTTCACAGTCGAACGATTCATGAATGAGTCTCAAATTGTTACCAATTGTTTTCTTGCTCAAAAGAGCTAAGAATGGTCCTACATGAGTTTACAAGTTGTTTTCAAGGTCGAACGATTCAAGAATGAGTCTCAAATTGTTACAAATTGTTTTCTTGTTCAAAAGAGCTATGAATGTTCCTACAAGAGTTTTCAAGTTGTTTTCATGTTCAAACGAGTCAACAATGAAGTTACGAGTTGTTTCCAAGGTCGAACGAGTCAAGAATGAGCCTCAAATTGTTACGATTCGTTTTCTTGTTCAAAAGAGCTAAGAATGGTCCGACAAGAGTTTACAAGTTGTTTCCATGTTCAAACGAGTCAATAATGAAGGTACAAGTTGTTTTCAAGGTCGAACGATTCAAGAATGAGTCTCAAATTCTTACATATTGTTTTCTTATTAAAAAGAGCTAAGAATGGTCCTACAAGAGTTTACAAGTTGTTTCCATCTTCAAACGAGTCAATAATGAAGGTACAAGTTGTTTTCACGGTCGAACGATTCATGAATGAGTCTCAAATTGTTACCAATTGTTTTCTTGCTCAAAAGAGCTAAGAATGGTCCTACATGAGTTTCCAAGTTGTTTTCAAGGTCGAACGATTCAAGAATGAGTCTGAAATTGTTACAAATTGTTTTCTTGTTGAAAAGAGCTATGAATGTTCCTACAAGAGTTTTCAAGTTGTTTCCAAGTTCGAACGAGTCAAGAATGAGTCTCAAATTGTTACATATTGTTTTCTTATTAAAAAGAGCTAAGAATGGTCCTACAAGAGCTTTTAAGTTGTTTCCAAGTTCGAACGTGTGAAGAATGAGTCTCAAATTGTTACGATTTTTTTGCTTGTTCAAAAGAGCTAAGAATGGACCTAGAAGAGTTTACAAGTTGTTTCCATGTTCAAACGAATCAATAATGAAGTTACGAGTTATTTTCAAGTTCGAATTAGTCAAGAATGAGTCTCAATTTGTTACAAATTGTTTTCTTATTCAAAAGAATTAAGAATGGTCCTAAAAGAGTTTACAAGTTGTTTCCATGTTCAAACAAGTCAATAATGAAATTACAAGTTATTTTCAAGTTCGAACGAGTCATGAATGAGTCTCAAATTGTGACAATTTTTTTTCTTGTTCAAAAGAGCTAAGAATGGTACTACAAGAGTTTTCAAGTTGTTTCCATGTTCAAACGTGTCAACAATGAAGCTACAAGTTGTTTCCAAGTTTGAACGAGTCAAGAATGAGCCTCAAATTGTTACAAATTGTTTTCTTGTTCAAAAGAGCTAAGAATTGTCCTACAAGAGTTTACAAGTTGTTTCCATGTTCAAACGAGCCCACAATGAAGCTACAAGTTGTTTCCAAGTTCGAACGAGTCAAGAATGAGCCTCAAATTGTTACGAATTATTTTCTTGTTCAAAAGAGCTAAAAATGGTCCTACAAGAGTTTACAAGTTGTTTCCATGTTCAAACGAGTCAATAATGAAGGTACAAGTTGTTTTCAAGGTCGAACGAGTCAAGCATGAGCCTCAAATTGTTACAAATTGTTTTCTCGTTCAAAAGAGCTAAGAATTGTCCTACAAGAGTTTACAAGTTGTTTCCATGTTCAAACGAGCCCACAATGAAGCTACAAGTTGTTTCCAAGTTCGAACGAGTCAAGAATGAGCCTCAAATTGTAACGAATTGTTTTCTTGTTCAAAAGAGCTAAGAATGGTCCTACAAGAGTTTACAAGTTGTTTCCATGTTCAAACGAGTCAATAATGAAGGTACAAGTTGTTTTCAAGGTCGAACGATTCAAGAATGAGTCTCAAATTCTTACATATTGTTTTCATATTAAAAAGAGCTAAGAATGGTCCTAGAAGAGTTTACAAGTTGTTTCCATCTTCAAACGAGTCAATAATGAAGGTACAAGTTGTTTTCAAGGTCGAACGATACAAGAATGAGTCTCAAATTGTTACAAATTGTTTTCTTTTTCAAAAGAGCTATGAATGGTCCTACAAGAGTTTTCAAGTTGTTTCCATGTTCAAACAAGTCAACAATGAAGCTACAAGTTGTTTCCAAGGTCAAATGATTCAAGAATGAGTCTCAAATTCTTACATATTGTTTTCTTATTAAAAAGAGCTAAGAATGGTCCTACAAGAGTTTACATGTTGTTTCCATGTTCAAACGAGTCAATAATGAAGGTACAAGTTGTTTTCAAGGTCGAACGAGTCAAGAATGAGCCTCAAATTGTTACAAATTGTTTTCTCGTTCAAAAGAGCTAAGAATTGTCCTACAAGAGTTTACAAGTTGTTTCCATGTTCAAACGAGCCCATAATGAAGCTACAAGTTGTTTCCAAGTTTGAACGAGTCAAGAATGAGCCTCAAATTGTTACGATTCGTTTTCTTGTTCAAAAGAGCTAAGAATGGTCCGACAAGAGTTTACAAGTTGTTTCCATGTTCAAACGAGTCAATAATAAAGGTACAAGTTGTTTTCAAGGTCGAACGATTCAAGAATGAGTCTCAAATTCTTACATATTGTTTTCTTATTAAAAAGAGCTAAGAATGGTCCTACAAGAGTTTACAAGTTATTTCCATCTTCAAACGAGTCAATAATGAAGGTACAAGTTCTATTCAAGGTCGAACGAGTCAAGAATGAGCCTCAAATTGTTACAAATTGTTTTCTCGTTCAAAAGAGCTAAGAATTGTCCTACAAGAGTTTACAAGTTGTTTCCATGTTCAAACGAGCCCACAATGAAGCTACAAGTTGTTTCCAAGTTCGAACGAGTCAAGAATGAGCCTCAAATTGTAACGAATTGTTTTCTTGTTCAAAAGAGCTAAGAATGGTCCTACAAGAGTTTACAAGTTGTTTCCATGTTCAAACGAGTCAATAATGAAGGTACAAGTTGTTTTCAAGGTCGAACGATTCAAGAATGTGTCTCAAATTCTTACATATTGTTTTCATATTAAAAAGAGCTAAGAATGGTCCTAGAAGAGTTTACAAGTTGTTTCCATCTTTAAACGAGTCAATAATGAAGGTACAAGTTGTTTTCAAGGTCGAACGATACAAGAATGAGTCTCAAATTGTTTTCTTTTTCAAAAGAGCTATGAATGGTCCTACAAGAGTTTTCAAGTTGTTTCCATGTTCAAACAAGTCAACAATGAAGCTACAAGTTGTTTCCAAGGTCAAATGATTCAAGAATGAGTCTCAAATTCTTACATATTGTTTTCTTATTAAAAAGAGCTAAGAATGGTCCTACAAGAGTTTACATGTTGTTTCCATGTTCAAACGAGTCAATAATGAAGGTACAAGTTGTTTTCAAGGTCGAACGAGTCAAGCATGAGCCTCAAATTGTTACAAATTGTTTTCTCGTTCAAAAGAGCTAAGAATTGTCCTACAAGAGTTTACAAGTTGTTTCCATGTTCAAACGAGCCCATAATGAAGCTACAAGTTGTTTCCAAGTTTGAACGAGTCAAGAATGAGCCTCAAATTGTTACGATTCGTTTTCTTGTTCAAAAGAGCTAAGAATGGTCCTACAAGAGTTTACGAGTTGTTTCCATGTTCAAACGAGTCAATAATAAAGGTACAAGTTGTTTTCAAGGTCGAACGATTCAAGAATGAGTCTCAAATTCTTACATATTGTTTTCTTATTAAAAAGAGCTAAGAATTGTCCTACAAGAGTTTACAAGTTGTTTCCATCATCAAACGAGTCAATAATGAAGGTACAAGTTGTTTTCAAGGTCGAACGAGTCAAGAATGAGCCTCAAATTGTTACAAATTGTTTTCTCGTTCAAAAGAGCTAAGAATTGTCCTACAAGAGTTTACAAGTTGTTTCCATGTTCAAACGAGCCCACAATGAAGCTACAAGTCGTTTCCAAGTTCGAACGAGTCAAGAATGAGCCTCAAATTGTAACGAATTGTTTTCTTGTTCAAAAGAGCTAAGAATGGTCCTACAAGAGTTTACAAGTTGTTTCCATGTTCAAACGAGTCAATAATGAAGGTACAAGTTGTTTTCAAATTCGAATGAGTCAAGGATGAGTCTCAAATTGTTACATATTGTTTTCTTATTAAAAAGAGCTAAGAATGGTCCTACAAGAGTTTTTAAGTTGTTTCCATGTTCAAACGAGTCAATAATGAAGTTACGAGTTGTTTCCAAGTTCTAACGAGTCAAGAATGAGTCTCAAATTGTAACGAATTGTTTTCTTGTTCAAAAGAGCTAAGAATGGACCTACAAGAGTTTAAAAGTTGTTTCCATGTTTAAACGAGTCAATAATGAAGGTACAAGTTGTTTTCAAGGTCGAACGATTCAAGAATGAGTCTCAAATTCTTACATATTGTTTTCTTATTAAAAAGAGCTAAGAATGGTCCTACAAGAGTTTACAAGTTGTTTCCATGTTCAAACGAGTCAATAATGAAGGTACAAGTTGTTTTCACAGTCGAACGATTCATGAATGAGTCTCAAATTGTTACCAATTGTTTTCTTGCCCATAAGAGCTAAGAATGGTCCTACAAGAGTTTACAAGTTGTTTTCAAGGTCGAACGAGTGAAGAATGAGCCTCAAATTGTAACGAATTGTTTTCTTGTTCAAAAGAGCTATGAATGTTCCTACAAGAGTTTTCAAGTTGTTTCCATGTTCAAACGAGTCAACAATGAAGCTACAAGTTGTTTCCAAGTTCGAACGAGTCAAGAATGAGTCTCAAATTGTTACATGTTATTTTCTTATTAAAAAGAGCTAAGAATGGTCCTACAAGAGCTTTTAAGTTGTTTCCAAGTTCGAACGAGTGAAGAATGAGTCTCAAATTGTTACGATTTTTTTGCTTGTTCAAAAGAGCTAAGCATGGTCCTAGAAGAGTTTACAAGTTGTTTCCATGTTCAAACGAGTCTCAAATTCGAATTATTTTCAAGTTCGAATTAGTCAATAATGAGTCTCAAATTGTTACCAATTCTTTTCTTGCTCAAAAGAGCTAAGAATGGTCCTACATGAGTTTACAAGTTGTTTTCAAGGTCGAACGATTCAAGAATGAGTCTCAAATTGTTACAAATTGTTTTCTTGTTCAAAAGAGCTATGAATGTTCCTACAAGAGTTTTCAAGTTGTTTCCATGTTCAAACGAGTCAACAATGAAGTTACGAGTTGTTTCCAAGTTCTAACGCGTCAAGAATGAGTCTCAAATTGTAACGAATTGTTTTCTTGTTCAAAAGAGCTAAGAATGGACCTACAAGAGTTTAAAAATTGTTTCCATGTTCAAACGAGTCAATAATGAAGGTACAAGTTGTTTTCAAGGTCGAACGATTCAAGAATGAGTCTCAAATTCTTACATATTGTTTTCTTATTAAAAAGAGCTAAGAATGGTCCTACAAGAGTTTACAAGTTGTTTCCATCTTCAAACGAGTCAATAATGAAGGTACAAGTTGTTTTCACGGTCGAACGATTCATGAATGAGTCTCAAATTGTTACCAATTGTTTTCTTGCTCAAAAGAGCTAAGAATGGTCCTACATGAGTTTCCAAGTTGTTTTCAAGGTCGAACGATTCCAGAATGAGTCTCAAATTGTTACAAATTATTTTCTTGTTCAAAAGAGCTATGAATGTTCCTACAAGAGTTTTCAAGTTGTTTCCATGTTCAAACGAGTCAACAATGAAGCTACAAGTTGTTTCCAAGTTCGAACGAGTCAAGAATGAGTCTCAAATTGTTACATATTGTTTTCTTATTAAAAAGAGCTAAGAATGGTCCTACAAGAGCTTTTAAGTTGTTTCCAAGTTCGAACGAGTGAAGAATGAGTCTCAAATTGTTACGATTTTTTTGCTTGTTCAAAAGAGCTAAGAATGGTCCTAGAAGAGTTTACAAGTTGTTTCCATGTTCAAACGAGTCTCAAATTCGAATTATTTTCAAGTTCGAATTAGTCAAGAATGAGTCTCAAATTGTTACCAATTCTTTTCCTGCTCAAAAGAGCTAAGAATGGTCCTACATGAGTTTACAAGTTGTTTTCAAGGTCGAACGATTCAAGAATGAGTCTCAAATTGTTACAAATTGTTTTCTTGTTCAAAAGAGCTATGAATGTTCCTACAAGAGTTTTCAAGTTGTTTCCATGTTCAAACGAGTCAACAATGAAGTTACGAGTTGTTTCCAAGTTCTAACGAGTCAAGAATGAGTCTCAAATTGTAACGAATTGTTTTCTTGTTCAAAAGAGCTAAGAATGGACCTACAAGAGTTTAAAAGTTGTTTCCATGTTCAAACGAGTCAATAATGAAGGTACAAGTTGTTTTCAAGGTCGAACGATTCAAGAATGAGTCTCAAATTCTTACATATTGTTTTCTTATTAAAAAAAGCTAAGAATGGTCCTACAAGAGTTTACAAGTTGTTTCCTTCTTCAAACGAGTCAATAATGAAGGTACAAGTTGTTTTCACGGTCGAACGGTTCATGAATGAGTCTCAAATTGTTACCAATTGTTTTCTTGTTCAAAAGAGCTAAGAATGGTCCTACAAGAGCTTTTAAGTTGTTTCCAAGTTCGAACGAGTGAAGAATGAGTCTCAAATTGTTACGTTTTTTTTGCTTGTTCAAAAGAGCTAAGAATGGTCCTAGAAGAGTTTACAAGTTGTTTCCATGTTCAAATGAGTCAATAATGAAGTTACGAGTTATTTTCAAGTTCGAATTAGTCAAGAATGAGTCTCAATTTGTTACAAATTGTTTTCTTATTCAAAAGAGTTAAGAATGGTCCTAAAAGGGTTTACAAGTTGTTTCCATGTTCAAACAAGTCAATAATGAAATTACAAGTTATTTTCAAGTTCGAACGAGTCATGAATGAGTCTCAAATTGTGACAAATTTTTTTCTTGTTCAAAAGAGCTAAGAATGGTACTATAAGAGTTTTCAAGTTGTTTCCATGTTCAAACGTGTCAACAATGAAGCTACAAGTTGTTTCCAAGTTTGAACGAGTCAAGAATGAGCCTCAAATTGTTACGAATTGTTTTCTTGTTCAAAAGAGCAAAGAATTGTCCTACAAGAGTTTACAAGTTGTTTCCATGTTCAAACGAGCCCACAATGAAGCTTCAAGTTGTTTCCAAGTTCGAACGAGTCATGAATGAGCCTCAAATTGTTACGAATTATTTTCTTGTTCAAAAGAGCTAAAAATGGTCCTACAAGAGTTTACAAGTTGTTTCCATGTTCAAACGAGTCAATAATAAGGTTACAAGTTGTTTTCAAATTCGAACGATTCAAAAATGAGTCTCAAATTGTGACAAATTGTTTTCTTGTTCAAAAGAGCTAAGAATTGTCCTACAAGAGTTTACAAGTTGTTTCCATGTTCAAACGAGCCCACAATGAAGCTACAAGTTGTTTCCAAGTTCGAACGAGTCAAGAATGAGCCTCAAATTGTAACGAATTGTTTTCTTGTTCAAAAGAGCTAAGAATGGTCCTACAAGAGTTTAAAAGTTGTTTCCATGTTCAAACGAGTCAATAATGAAGGTACAAGTTGTTTTCAAGGTCGAACGATTCAAGAATGAGTCTCAAATTCTTACATATTTTTTTCATATTAAAAAGAGCTAAGAATGGTCCTAGAAGAGTTTACAAGTTGTTTCCATCTTCAAACAAGTCAATAATGAAGGTACAAGTTGTTTTCAAGGTCGAACGATTCAAGAATGAGTCTCAAATTGTTACAAATTGTTTTCTTTTTCAAAAGAGCTATGAATGGTCCTACAAGAGTTTTCAAGTTGTTTCCATGTTCAATCAAGTCAACAATGAAGCTACAAGTTGTTTCCAAGGTCGAATGATTCAAGAATGAGTCTCAAATTCTTACATATTGTTTTCTTATTAAAAAGAGCTAAGAATGGTCCTACAAGAGTTTACATGTTGTTTCCATGTTCAAACGAGTCAATAATGAAGGTACAAGTTGTTTTCAAGGTCGAACGAGTCAAGAATGAGTCTCAAATTGTTACAAATTGTTTTCTCGTTCAAAAGAGCTAAGAATTGTCCTACAAGAGTTTACAAGTTGTTTCCATGTTCAAACGAGCCCATAATGAAGCTACAAGTTGTTTCCAAGTTTGAACGAGTCAAGAATGAGCCTCAAATTGTTACGATTTGTTTTCTTGTTCAAAAGAGCTAAGAATGGTCCTACAAGAGTTTACAAGTTGTTTCCATGTTCAAACGAGTCAATAATAAAGGTACAAGTTGTTTTCAAGGTCGAACGATTCAAGAATGAGTCTCAAATTCTTACATATTGTTTTCATATTAAAAAGAGCTAAGAATGGTCCTAGAAGAGTTTACAAGTTGTTTCCATCTTCAAACGAGTCAATAATGAAGGTACAAGTTGTTTTCAAGGTCGAACGATTCAAGAATGAGTCTCAAATTGTTACAAATTGTTTTCTTTTTCAAAAGAGCTATGAATGGTCCTACAAGAGTTTTCAAGTTGTTTCCATGTTCAATCAAGTCAACAATGAAGCTACAAGTTGTTTCCAAGGTCGAATGATTCAAGAATGAGTCTCAAATTCTTACATATTGTTTTCTTATTAAAAAGAGCTAAGAATGGTCCTACAAGAGTTTACATGTTGTTTCCATGTTCAAACGAGTCAATAATGAAGGTACAAGTTGTTTTCAAGGTCGAACGAGTCAAGAATGAGTCTCAAATTGTTACAAATTGTTTTCTCGTTCAAAAGAGCTAAGAATTGTCCTACAAGAGTTTACAAGTTGTTTCCATCTTCAAACAAGTCAATAATGAAGGTACAAGTTGTTTTCAAGGTCGAACGATTCAAGAATGAGTCTCAAATTGTTACAAATTGTTTTCTTTTTCAAAAGAGCTATGAATGGTCCTACAAGAGTTTTCAAGTTGTTTCCATGTTCAATCAAGTCAACAATGAAGCTACAAGTTGTTTCCAAGGTCGAATGATTCAAGAATGAGTCTCAAATTCTTACATATTGTTTTCTTATTAAAAAGAGCTAAGAATGGTCCTACAAGAGTTTACAAGTTGTTTCCATCTTCAAACGAGTCAATAATGAAGGTACAAGTTGTTTTCAAGGTCGAACGAGTCAAGAATGAGCCTCAAATTGTTACAAATTGTTTTCTCGTTCAAAAGAACTAAGAATTGTCCTACAAGAGTTTACATCCAAGTTCGAACGAGTCAAGAATGAGCCTCAAATTGTTACGAATTATTTTCTTGTTCAAAAGAGCTAAAAATGGTCCTACAAGAGTTCACAAGTTCTTTCCATGTTCAAACGAGTCAATAATGAGGTTACAAGTTGTTTTCAAATTCGAACGATTCAAGAATGAGTCTCAAATTCTTACATATTGTTTTCTTATTAAAAAGAGCTAAGAATGGTCCTACAAGAGTTTACAAGTTGTTTCCATCTTCAAACGAGTCAATAATGACGGTACAAGTTGTTTTCAAGGTCGAACGAGTCAAGAATGAGCCTCAAATTGTTACAAATTGTTTTCTCGTTCAAAAGAGCTAAGAATTGTCCTACAAGAGTTTACAAGTTGTTTCCATGTTCAAACGAGCCCACAATGAAGCTACAAGTTATTTCCAAGTTCGAACGAGTCAAGAATGAGCCTCAAATTGTTACGAATTATTTTCTTGTTCAAAAGAGCTAAAAATGGTCCTACAAGAGTTTACAAGTTGTTTTCATGTTCAAACGAGTCAATAATGAGGTTACAAGTTGTTTTCAAATTCGAACGATTCAAGAATGAGTCTCATATTGTTACAAATTGTTTTCTCGTTCAAAAGAGCTAAGAATGGTCCGACAAGAGTTTACAAGTTGTTTCCATGTTCAAACGAGTCAATAATGAAGTTACGAGTTGTTTCCAAGTTCTAACGAGTCAAGAATGAGTCTCAAATTGTAACGAATTATTTTTTTGTTCAAAAGAGCTAAGAATGGACCTACATGAGTTTAAAAGTTGTTTCCATGTTCAAACGAGTCAATAATGAAGGTACAAGTTGTTTTCAAGGTCGAACGATTCAAGAATGAGTCTCAAATTCTTACATATTGTTTTCATATTAAAAAGAGCTAAGAATGGTCCTAGAAGAGTTTACAAGTTGTTTCCATCTTCAAACGAGTCAATAATGAAAGTACAAGTTGTTTTCAAGGTCGAACGATTCAAGAATGAGTCTCAAATTGTTACAAATTGTTTTCTTTTTCAAAAGAGCTATGAATGGTCCTACAAGAGTTTTCAAGTTGTTTCCATGTTCAAACAAGTCAACAATGAAGCTACAAGTTGTTTCCAAGGTCGAATGATTCAAGAATGAGTCTCAAATTCTTACATATTGTTTTCTTATTAAAAAGAACTAAGAATGGTCCTACAAGAGTTTACATGTTGTTTCCATGTTCAAACGAGTCAATAATGAAGGTACAAGTTGTTTTCAAGGTCGAACGAGTCAAGAATGAGTCTCAAATTGTTACAAATTGTTTTCTCGTTCAAAAGAGCTAAGAATTGTCCTACAAGATTTACAAGTTGTTTCCATGTTCAAACAAGCCCATAATGAAGCTACAAGTTGTTTCCAAGTTTGAACGAGTCAAGAATGAGCCTCAAATTGTTACGATTTGTTTTCTTGTTCAAAAGAGCTAAGAATGGTCCTACAAGAGTTTACAAGTTGTTTCCATGTTCAAACGAGTCAATAATAAAGGTAAAAGTTGTTTTCAAGGTCGAACGATTCAAGAATGAGTCTCAAATTCTTACATATTGTTTTCTTATTAAAAAGAGCTAAGAATGGTCCTACAAGAGTTTACAAGTTGCTTCCATCTTCAAACGAGTCAATAATGAAGGTACAAGTTGTTTTCAAGGTCGAACGAGTCAAGAATGAGCCTCAAATTGTTACAAATTGTTTTCTCGTTCAAAAGAACTAAGAATTGTCCTACAAGAGTTTACAAGTTGTTTCCATGTTCAAACGAGCCCACAATGAAGCTACAAGTTGTTTCCAAGTTCGAACGAGTCAAGAATGAGCCTCAAATTGTTACGAATTATTTTCTTGTTCAAAGGAGCTAAAAATGGTCCTACAAGAGTTTACAAGTTCTTTCCATGTTCAAACGAGTCAATAATGAGGTTACAAGTTGTTTTCAAATTCGAACGATTCAAGAATGAGTCTCAAATTCTTACATATTGTTTTCTTATTAAAAAGAGCTAAGAATGGTCCTACAAGAGTTTACAAGTTGTTTCCATCTTCAAACGAGTCAATAATGACGGTACAAGTTGTTTTCAAGGTCGAACGAGTCAAGAATGAGCCTCAAATTGTTACAAATTTTTTTCTCGTTCAAAAGAGCTAAGAATTGTCCTACAAGAGTTTACAAGTTGTTTCCATGTTCAAACGAGCCCACAATGAAGCTACAAGTTATTTCCAAGTTCGAACGAGTCAAGAATGAGCCTCAAATTGTTACGAATTATTTTCTTGTTCAAAAGAGCTAAAAATGGTCCTACAAGAGTTTACAAGTTGTTTTCATGTTCAAACGAGTCAATAATGAGGTTACAAGTTGTTTTCAAATTTGAACGATTCAAGAATGAGTCTCATATTGTTACAAATTGTTTTCTCGTTCAAAAGAGCTAAGAATGGTCCTACAAGAGTTTACAAGTTGTTTCCATGTTCAAACGAGTCAATAATGAAGTTACGAGTTGTTTCCAAGTTCTAACGAGTCAAGAATGAGTCTCAAATTGTAACGAATTGTTTTCTTGTTCAAAAGAGCTAAGAATGGACCTACAAGAGTTTAAAAGTTGTTTCCATGTTCAAACGAGTCAATAATGAAGGTACAAGTTGTTTTCAAGGTCGAACGATTCAAGAATGAGTCTCAAATTCTTACATATTGTTTTCATATTAAAAAGAGCTAAGAATGGTCCTAGAAGAGTTTACAAGTTGTTTCCATCTTCAAACGAGTCAATAATGAAGGTACAAGTTGTTTTCAAGGTCGAACGATTCAAGAATGAGTCTCAAATTGTTACAAATTGTTTTCTTTTTCAAAAGAGCTATGAATGGTCCTACAAGAGTTTTCAAGTTGTTTCCATGTTCAATCAAGTCAACAATGAAGCTACAAGTTGTTTTCAAGGTCGAATGATTCAAGAATGAGTCTCAAATTCTTACATATTGTTTTCTTATTAAAAAGAGCTAAGAATGGTCCTACAAGAGTTTACATGTTGTTTCCATGTTCAAACGAGTCAATAATGAAGGTACAAGTTGTTTTCAAGGTCGAACGAGTCAAGAATGAGTCTCAAATTGTTACAAATTGTTTTCTCGTTCAAAAGAGCTAAGAATTGTCCTACAAGAGTTTACAAGTTGTTTCCATCTTCAAACAAGTCAATAATGAAGGTACAAGTTGTTTTCAAGGTCGAACGATTCAAGAATGAGTCTCAAATTGTTACAAATTGTTTTCTTTTTCAAAAGAGCTATGAATGGTCCTACAAGAGTTTTCAAGTTGTTTCCATGTTCAATCAAGTCAACAATGAAGCTACAAGTTGTTTCCAAGGTCGAATGATTCAAGAATGAGTCTCAAATTCTTACATATTGTTTTCTTATTAAAAAGAGCTAAGAATGGTCCTACAAGAGTTTACAAGTTGTTTCCATCTTCAAACGAGTCAATAATGACGGTACAAGTTGTTTTCAAGGTCGAACGAGTCAAGAATGAGCCTCAAATTGTTACAAATTGTTTTCTCGTTCAAAAGAGCTAAGAATTGTCCTACAAGAGTTTACAAGTTGTTTCCATGTTCAAACGAGCCCACAATGAAGCTACAAGTTATTTCCAAGTTCGAACGAGTCAAGAATGAGCCTCAAATTGTTACGAATTATTTTCTTGTTCAAAAGAGCTAAAAATGGTCCTACAAGAGTTTACAAGTTGTTTTCATGTTCAAACGAGTCAATAATGAGGTTACAAGTTGTTTTCAAATTCGAACGATTCAAGAATGAGTCTCATATTGTTACAAATTGTTTTCTCGTTCAAAAGAGCTAAGAATGGTCCGACAAGAGTTTACAAGTTGTTTCCATGTTCAAACGAGTCAATAATGAAGTTACGAGTTGTTTCCAAGTTCTAACGAGTCAAGAATGAGTCTCAAATTGTAACGAATTATTTTTTTGTTCAAAAGAGCTAAGAATGGACCTACATGAGTTTAAAAGTTGTTTCCATGTTCAAACGAGTCAATAATGAAGGTACAAGTTGTTTTCAAGGTCGAACGATTCAAGAATGAGTCTCAAATTCTTACATATTGTTTTCATATTAAAAAGAGCTAAGAATGGTCCTAGAAGAGTTTACAAGTTGTTTCCATCTTCAAACGAGTCAATAATGAAAGTACAAGTTGTTTTCAAGGTCGAACGATTCAAGAATGAGTCTCAAATTGTTACAAATTGTTTTCTTTTTCAAAAGAGCTATGAATGGTCCTACAAGAGTTTTCAAGTTGTTTCCATGTTCAAACAAGTCAACAATGAAGCTACAAGTTGTTTCCAAGGTCGAATGATTCAAGAATGAGTCTCAAATTCTTACATATTGTTTTCTTATTAAAAAGAACTAAGAATGGTCCTACAAGAGTTTACATGTTGTTTCCATGTTCAAACGAGTCAATAATGAAGGTACAAGTTGTTTTCAAGGTCGAACGAGTCAAGAATGAGTCTCAAATTGTTACAAATTGTTTTCTCGTTCAAAAGAGCTAAGAATTGTCCTACAAGATTTACAAGTTGTTTCCATGTTCAAACAAGCCCATAATGAAGCTACAAGTTGTTTCCAAGTTTGAACGAGTCAAGAATGAGCCTCAAATTGTTACGATTTGTTTTCTTGTTCAAAAGAGCTAAGAATGGTCCTACAAGAGTTTACAAGTTGTTTCCATGTTCAAACGAGTCAATAATAAAGGTAAAAGTTGTTTTCAAGGTCGAACGATTCAAGAATGAGTCTCAAATTCTTACATATTGTTTTCTTATTAAAAAGAGCTAAGAATGGTCCTACAAGAGTTTACAAGTTGCTTCCATCTTCAAACGAGTCAATAATGAAGGTACAAGTTGTTTTCAAGGTCGAACGAGTCAAGAATGAGCCTCAAATTGTTACAAATTGTTTTCTCGTTCAAAAGAACTAAGAATTGTCCTACAAGAGTTTACAAGTTGTTTCCATGTTCAAACGAGCCCACAATGAAGCTACAAGTTGTTTCCAAGTTCGAACGAGTCAAGAATGAGCCTCAAATTGTTACGAATTATTTTCTTGTTCAAAGGAGCTAAAAATGGTCCTACAAGAGTTTACAAGTTCTTTCCATGTTCAAACGAGTCAATAATGAGGTTACAAGTTGTTTTCAAATTCGAACGATTCAAGAATGAGTCTCAAATTCTTACATATTGTTTTCTTATTAAAAAGAGCTAAGAATGGTCCTACAAGAGTTTACAAGTTGTTTCCATCTTCAAACGAGTCAATAATGACGGTACAAGTTGTTTTCAAGGTCGAACGAGTCAAGAATGAGCCTCAAATTGTTACAAATTTTTTTCTCGTTCAAAAGAGCTAAGAATTGTCCTACAAGAGTTTACAAGTTGTTTCCATGTTCAAACGAGCCCACAATGAAGCTACAAGTTATTTCCAAGTTCGAACGAGTCAAGAATGAGCCTCAAATTGTTACGAATTATTTTCTTGTTCAAAAGAGCTAAAAATGGTCCTACAAGAGTTTACAAGTTGTTTTCATGTTCAAACGAGTCAATAATGAGGTTACAAGTTGTTTTCAAATTTGAACGATTCAAGAATGAGTCTCATATTGTTACAAATTGTTTTCTCGTTCAAAAGAGCTAAGAATGGTCCTACAAGAGTTTACAAGTTGTTTCCATGTTCAAACGAGTCAATAATGAAGTTACGAGTTGTTTCCAAGTTCTAACGAGTCAAGAATGAGTCTCAAATTGTAACGAATTGTTTTCTTGTTCAAAAGAGCTAAGAATGGACCTACAAGAGTTTAAAAGTTGTTTCCATGTTCAAACGAGTCAATAATGAAGGTACAAGTTGTTTTCAAGGTCGAACGATTCAAGAATGAGTCTCAAATTCTTACATATTGTTTTCATATTAAAAAGAGCTAAGAATGGTCCTAGAAGAGTTTACAAGTTGTTTCCATCTTCAAACGAGTCAATAATGAAGGTACAAGTTGTTTTCAAGGTCGAACGATTCAAGAATGAGTCTCAAATTGTTACAAATTGTTTTCTTTTTCAAAAGAGCTATGAATGGTCCTACAAGAGTTTTCAAGTTGTTTCCATGTTCAATCAAGTCAACAATGAAGCTACAAGTTGTTTTCAAGGTCGAATGATTCAAGAATGAGTCTCAAATTCTTACATATTGTTTTCTTATTAAAAAGAGCTAAGAATGGTCCTACAAGAGTTTACATGTTGTTTCCATGTTCAAACGAGTCAATAATGAAGGTACAAGTTGTTTTCAAGGTCGAACGAGTCAAGAATGAGTCTCAAATTGTTACAAATTGTTTTCTCGTTCAAAAGAGCTAAGAATTGTCCTACAAGAGTTTACAAGTTGTTTCCATCTTCAAACAAGTCAATAATGAAGGTACAAGTTGTTTTCAAGGTCGAACGATTCAAGAATGAGTCTCAAATTGTTACAAATTGTTTTCTTTTTCAAAAGAGCTATGAATGGTCCTACAAGAGTTTTCAAGTTGTTTCCATGTTCAATCAAGTCAACAATGAAGCTACAAGTTGTTTCCAAGGTCGAATGATTCAAGAATGAGTCTCAAATTCTTACATATTGTTTTCTTATTAAAAAGAGCTAAGAATGGTCCTACAAGAGTTTACAAGTTGTTTCCATCTTCAAACGAGTCAATAATGAAGGTACAAGTTGTTTTCAAGGTCGAACGAGTCAAGAATGAGCCTCAAATTGTTACAAATTGTTTTCTCGTTCAAAAGAACTAAGAATTGTCCTACAAGAGTTTACATCCAAGTTCGAACGAGTCAAGAATGAGCCTCAAATTGTTACGAATTATTTTCTTGTTCAAAAGAGCTAAAAATGGTCCTACAAGAGTTCACAAGTTCTTTCCATGTTCAAACGAGTCAATAATGAGGTTACAAGTTGTTTTCAAATTCGAACGATTCAAGAATGAGTCTCAAATTCTTACATATTGTTTTCTTATTAAAAAGAGCTAAGAATGGTCCTACAAGAGTTTACAAGTTGTTTCCATCTTCAAACGAGTCAATAATGACGGTACAAGTTGTTTTCAAGGTCGAACGAGTCAAGAATGAGCCTCAAATTGTTACAAATTGTTTTCTCGTTCAAAAGAGCTAAGAATTGTCCTACAAGAGTTTACAAGTTGTTTCCATGTTCAAACGAGCCCACAATGAAGCTACAAGTTATTTCCAAGTTCGAACGAGTCAAGAATGAGCCTCAAATTGTTACGAATTATTTTCTTGTTCAAAAGAGCTAAAAATGGTCCTACAAGAGTTTACAAGTTGTTTTCATGTTCAAACGAGTCAATAATGAGGTTACAAGTTGTTTTCAAATTCGAACGATTCAAGAATGAGTCTCATATTGTTACAAATTGTTTTCTCATTCAAAAGAGCTAAGAATGGTCCTACAAGAGTTTACAAGTTGTTTCCATGTTCAAACGAGTCAATAATGAAGTTACGAGTTGTTTCCCAGTTCTAACGAGTCAAGAATGAGTCTCAAATTGTAACGAATTGTTTTCTTGTTCAAAAGAGCTAAGAATGGACCTACAAGAGTTTAAAAGTTGTTTCCATGTTCAAACGAGTCAATAATGAAGGTACAAGTTGTTTTCAAGGTCGAACGATTCAAGAATGAGTCTCAAATTCTTACATATTGTTTTCATATTAAAAAGAGCTAAGAATGGTCCTAGAAGAGTTTACATGTTGTTTCCATGTTCAAACGAGTCAATAATGAAGGTACAAGTTGTTTTCAAGGTCGAACGAGTCAAGAATGAGTCTCAAATTGTTACAAATTGTTTTCTCGTTCAAAAGAGCTAAGAATTGTCCTACAAGAGTTTACAAGTTGTTTCCATCTTCAAACAAGTCAATAATGAAGGTACAAGTTGTTTTCAAGGTCGAACGATTCAAGAATGAGTCTCAAATTGTTACAAATTGTTTTCTTTTTCAAAAGAGCTATGAATGGTCCTACAAGAGTTTTCAAGTTGTTTCCATGTTCAATCAAGTCAACAATGAAGCTACAAGTTGTTTCCAAGGTCGAATGATTCAAGAATGAGTCTCAAATTCTTACATATTGTTTTCTTATTAAAAAGAGCTAAGAATGGTCCTACAAGAGTTTACAAGTTGTTTCCATCTTCAAACGAGTCAATAATGAAGGTACAAGTTGTTTTCAAGGTCGAACGAGTCAAGAATGAGCCTCAAATTGTTACAAATTGTTTTCTCGTTCAAAAGAACTAAGAATTGTCCTACAAGAGTTTACATCCAAGTTCGAACGAGTCAAGAATGAGCCTCAAATTGTTACGAATTATTTTCTTGTTCAAAAGAGCTAAAAATGGTCCTACAAGAGTTCACAAGTTCTTTCCATGTTCAAACGAGTCAATAATGAGGTTACAAGTTGTTTTCAAATTCGAACGATTCAAGAATGAGTCTCAAATTCTTACATATTGTTTTCTTATTAAAAAGAGCTAAGAATGGTCCTACAAGAGTTTACAAGTTGTTTCCATCTTCAAACGAGTCAATAATGACGGTACAAGTTGTTTTCAAGGTCGAACGAGTCAAGAATGAGCCTCAAATTGTTACAAATTGTTTTCTCGTTCAAAAGAGCTAAGAATTGTCCTACAAGAGTTTACAAGTTGTTTCCATGTTCAAACGAGCCCACAATGAAGCTACAAGTTATTTCCAAGTTCGAACGAGTCAAGAATGAGCCTCAAATTGTTACGAATTATTTTCTTGTTCAAAAGAGCTAAAAATGGTCCTACAAGAGTTTACAAGTTGTTTTCATGTTCAAACGAGTCAATAATGAGGTTACAAGTTGTTTTCAAATTCGAACGATTCAAGAATGAGTCTCATATTGTTACAAATTGTTTTCTCGTTCAAAAGAGCTAAGAATGGTCCTACAAGAGTTTACAAGTTGTTTCCATGTTCAAACGAGTCAATAATGAAGTTACGAGTTGTTTCCCAGTTCTAACGAGTCAAGAATGAGTCTCAAATTGTAACGAATTGTTTTCTTGTTCAAAAGAGCTAAGAATGGACCTACAAGAGTTTAAAAGTTGTTTCCATGTTCAAACGAGTCAATAATGAAGGTACAAGTTGTTTTCAAGGTCGAACGATTCAAGAATGAGTCTCAAATTCTTACATATTGTTTTCATATTAAAAAGAGCTAAGAATGGTCCTAGAAGAGTTTACAAGTTGTTTCCATCTTCAAACGAGTCAATAATGAAAGTACAAGTTGTTTTCAAGGTCGAACGATTCAAGAATGAGTCTCAAATTGTTACAAATTGTTTTCTTTTTCAAAAGAGCTATGAATGGTCCTACAAGAGTTTTCAAGTTGTTTCCATGTTCAAACAAGTCAACAATGAAGCTACAAGTTGTTTCCAAGGTCGAATGATTCAAGAATGAGTCTCAAATTCTTACATATTGTTTTCTTATTAAAAAGAACTAAGAATGGTCCTACAAGAGTTTACATGTTGTTTCCATGTTCAAACGAGTCAATAATGAAGGTACAAGTTGTTTTCAAGGTCGAACGAGTCAAGAATGAGTCTCAAATTGTTACAAATTGTTTTCTCGTTCAAAAGAGCTAAGAATTGTCCTACAAGAGTTTACAAGTTGTTTCCATGTTCAAACAAGCCCATAATGAAGCTACCAGTTGTTTCCAAGTTTGAACGAGTCAAGAATGAGCCTCAAATTGTTACGATTTGTTTTCTTGTTCAAAAGAGCTAAGAATGGTCCTACAAGAGTTTACAAGTTGTTTCCATGTTCAAACGAGTCAATAATAAAGGTAAAAGTTGTTTTCAAGGTCGAACGATTCAAGAATGAGTCTCAAATTCTTACATATTGTTTTCTTATTAAAAAGAGCTAAGAATGGTCCTACAAGAGTTTACAAGTTGCTTCCATCTTCAAACGAGTCAATAATGAAGGTACAAGTTGTTTTCAAGGTCGAACGAGTCAAGAATGAGCCTCAAATTGTTACAAATTGTTTTCTCGTTCAAAAGAACTAAGAATTGTCCTACAAGAGTTTACAAGTTGTTTCCATGTTCAAACGAGCCCACAATGAAGCTACAAGTTGTTTCCAAGTTCGAACGAGTCAAGAATGAGCCTCAAATTGTTACGAATTATTTTCTTGTTCAAAGGAGCTAAAAATGGTCCTACAAGAGTTTACAAGTTCTTTCCATGTTCAAACGAGTCAATAATGAGGTTACAAGTTGTTTTCAAATTCGAACGATTCAAGAATGAGTCTCAAATTCTTACATATTGTTTTCTTATTAAAAAGAGCTAAGAATGGTCCTACAAGAGTTTACAAGTTGTTTCCATCTTCAAACGAGTCAATAATGACGGTACAAGTTGTTTTCAAGGTCGAACGAGTCAAGAATGAGCCTCAAATTGTTACAAATTTTTTTCTCGTTCAAAAGAGCTAAGAATTGTCCTACAAGAGTTTACAAGTTGTTTCCATGTTCAAACGAGCCCACAATGAAGCTACAAGTTATTTCCAAGTTCGAACGAGTCAAGAATGAGCCTCAAATTGTTACGAATTATTTTCTTGTTCAAAAGAGCTAAAAATGGTCCTACAAGAGTTTACAAGTTGTTTTCATGTTCAAACGAGTCAATAATGAGGTTACAAGTTGTTTTCAAATTCGAACGATTCAAGAATGAGTCTCATATTGTTACAAATTGTTTTCTCGTTCAAAAGAGCTAAGAATGGTCCTACAAGAGTTTACAAGTTGTTTCCATGTTCAAACGAGTCAATAATGAAGTTACGAGTTGTTTCCAAGTTCTAACGAGTCAAGAATGAGTCTCAAATTGTAACGAATTGTTTTCTTGTTCAAAAGAGCTAAGAATGGACCTACAAGAGTTTAAAAGTTGTTTCCATGTTCAAACGAGTCAATAATGAAGGTACAAGTTGTTTTCAAGGTCGAACGATTCAAGAATGAGTCTCAAATTCTTACATATTGTTTTCATATTAAAAAGAGCTAAGAATGGTCCTAGAAGAGTTTACAAGTTGTTTCCATCTTCAAACGAGTCAATAATGAAAGTACAAGTTGTTTTCAAGGTCGAACGATTCAAGAATGAGTCTCAAATTGTTACAAATTGTTTTCTTTTTCAAAAGAGCTATGAATGGTCCTACAAGAGTTTTCAAGTTGTTTCCATGTTCAAACAAGTCAACAATGAAGCTACAAGTTGTTTCCAAGGTCGAATGATTCAAGAATGAGTCTCAAATTCTTACATATTGTTTTCTTATTAAAAAGAACTAAGAATGGTCCTACAAGAGTTTACATGTTGTTTCCATGTTCAAACGAGTCAATAATGAAGGTACAAGTTGTTTTCAAGGTCGAACGAGTCAAGAATGAGTCTCAAATTGTTACAAATTGTTTTCTCGTTCAAAAGAGCTAAGAATTGTCCTACAAGAGTTTACAAGTTGTTTCCATGTTCAAACAAGCCCATAATGAAGCTACAAGTTGTTTCCAAGTTTTAACGAGTCAAGAATGAGCCTCAAATTGTTACGATTAGTTTTCTTGTTCAAAAGAGCTAAGAATGGTCCTACAAGAGTTTACAAGTTGTTTCCATGTTCAAACGAGTCAATAATAAAGGTACAAGTTGTTTTCAAGGTCGAACGATTCAAGAATGAGTCTCAAATTCTTACATATTGTTTTCTTATTAAAAAGAGCTAAGAATGGTCCTACAAGAGTTTACAAGTTGTTTCCATCTTCAAACGAGTCAATAATGAAGGTACAAGTTGTTTTCAAGGTCGAACGAGTCAAGAATGAGTCTCAAATTGTTACAAATTGTTTTCTCATTCAAAAGAGCTAAGAATTGTCCTACAAGAGTTTACAAGTTGTTTCCATGTTCAAACGAGCCCACAATGAAGCTACAAGTTGTTTCCAAGTTCGAACGAGTCAAGAATGAGCCTCAAATTGTAACGAATTGTTTTCTTGTTCAAAAGAGCTAAGAATGGTCCTACAAGAGTTTACAAGTTGTTTCCATGTTCAAACGAGTCAATAATGAAGGTACAAGTTGTTTTCAAATTCGAATGAGTCAAGGATGAGTCTCAAATTGTTACATATTGTTTTCTTATTAAAAAGAGCTAAGAATGGTCCTACAAGAGTTTTTAAGTTGTTTCCATGTTCAAACGAGTCAATAATGAAATTACGAGTTGTTTCAAAGTTCTAACGAGTCAAGAATGAGTCTCAAATTGTAACGAATTGTTTTCTTGTTCAAAAGAGCTAAGAATGGACCTACAAGAGTTTAAAAGTTGTTTCCATGTTCAAACGAGTCAATAATGAAGGTACAAGTTGTTTTCAAGGTCGAACGATTCAAGAATGAGTCTCAAATTCTTACATATTGTTTTCTTATTAAAAAGAGCTAAGAATGGTCCTACAAGAGTTTACAAGTTGTTTCCATCTTCAAACGAGTCAATAATGAAGGTATAAGTTGTTTTCACGGTCGAACGATTCATGAATGAGTCTCAAATTGTTACCAATTGTTTTCTTGCTCAAAAGAGCTAAGAATGGTCCTACAAGAGTTTACAAGTTGTTTTCAAGGTCGAACGATTCAAGAATTAGTCTCAAATTGTTACAAATTGTTTTCTTGTTCAAAAGAGCTATGAATGTTCCTACAAGAGTTTTCAAGTTGTTTCCATGTTCAAACGAGTCAACAATGAAGCTACAAGTTGTTTCCAAGTTCGAACGAGTCAAGAATGAGTCTCAAATTGTTACATATTGTTTTCTTATTAAAAAGAGCTAAGAATGGTCCTACAAGAGCTTTTAAGTTGTTTCCAAGTTCGAACAAGTGAAGAATGAGTCTCAAATTGTTACGATTTTTTTGCTTGTTCAAAAGAGGTAAGAATGGTCCTAGAAGAGTTTACAAGTTGTTTCCATGTTCAAACGAGTCAATAATGAAGTTACGAGTTATTTTCAAGTTCGAATTAGTAAAGAATGAGTCTCAATTTGTTACAAATTGTTTTCTTATTCAAAAGAGTTAAGAATGGTCCTAAAAGAGTTTACAAGTTGTTTCCATGTTCAAACAAGTCAATAATGAAATTACAAGTTATTTTCAAGTTCGAACGAGTCATGAATGAGTCTCAAATTGTGACAAATTTTTTTCTTGTTCAAAAGAGCTAAGAATGGTACTACAAGAGTTTTCAAGTTGTTTCCATGTTCAAACGTGTCAACAATGAAGCTACAAGTTGTTTCCAAGTTCGAACGAGTCAAGAATGAGCCTCAAATTGTTACGAATTGTTTTCTTGTTCAAAAGAGCTAAGAATGCTCCTACAGGAGTTTACAAGTTGTTTCCATGCTCAAACGAGTCAATAATGAAGGTACAAGTTGTTTTCAAGGTCGAACGAGTCAAGAATGAGTCTCAAATTGTTACAAATTGTTTTCTCGTTCAAAAGAGCTAAGAATTGTCCTACAAGAGTTTACAAGTTGTTTCCATGTTCAAACGAGCCCATAATGAAGCTACAAGTTGTTTCCAAGTTTGAACGAGTCAAGAATGAGCCTCAAATTGTTACGATTTGTTTTCTTGTTCAAAAGAGCTAAGAATGGTCCTACAAGAGTTTACAAGTTGTTTCCATGTTCAAACGAGTCAATAATAAAGGTACAAGTTGTTTTCAAGGTCGAACGAGTCAAGAATGAGCCTCAAATTGTTACAAATTGTTTTCTCGTTCAAAAGAGCTAAGAATTGTCCTACAAGAGTTTACAAGTTGTTTCCATGTTCAAACGAGCCCACAATGAAGCTACAAGTTATTTCCAAGTTCGAACGAGTCAAGAATGAGCCTCAAATTGTTACGAATTATTTTCTTGTTCAAAAGAGCTAAAAATGGTCCTACAAGAGTTTACAAGTTGTTTTCATGTTCAAACGAGTCAATAATGCAGTTACGAGTTGTTTCCAAGTTCTAACGAGTCAAGAATGAGTCTCAAATTGTAACGAATTGTTTTCTTGTTCAAAAGAGCTAAGAATGGACATACAAGAGTTTAAAAGTTGTTTCCATGTTCAAACGAGTCAATAATGAAGGTACAAGTTGTTTTCAAGGTCGAACGATTCAAGAATGAGTCTCAAATTCTTACATATTGTTTTCATATTAAAAAGAGCTAAGAATGGTCCTAGAAGAGTTTACAAGTTGTTTCCATCTTCAAACGAGTCAATAATGAAAGTACAAGTTGTTTTCAAGGTCGAACGATTCAAGAATGAGTCTCAAATTGTTACAAATTGTTTTCTTTTTCAAAAGAGCTATGAATGGTCCTACAAGAGTTTTCAAGTTGTTTCCATGTTCAAACAAGTCAACAATGAAGCTACAAGTTGTTTCCAAGGTCGAATGATTCAAGAATGAGTCTCAAATTCTTACATATTGTTTTCTTATTAAAAAGAACTAAGAATGGTCCTACAAGAGTTTACATGTTGTTTCCATGTTCAAACGAGTCAATAATGAAGGTACAAGTTGTTTTCAAGGTCGAACGAGTCAAGAATGAGTCTCAAATTGTTACAAATTGTTTTCTCGTTCAAAAGAGCTAAGAATTGTCCTACAAGAGTTTACAAGTTGTTTCCATGTTCAAACAAGCCCATAATGAAGCTACAAGTTGTTTCCAAGTTTGAACGAGTCAAGAATGAGCCTCAAATTGTTACGATTTGTTTTCTTGTTCAAAAGAGCTAAGAATGGTCCTACAAGAGTTTACAAGTTGTTTCCATGTTCAAACGAGTCAATAATAAAGGTACAAGTTGTTTTCAAGGTCGAACGATTCAAGAATGAGTCTCAAATTCTTACATATTGTTTTCTTATTAAAAAGAGCTAAGAATGGTCCTACAAGACTTTACAAGTTGTTTCTATCTTCAAACGAGTCAATAATGAAGGTACAAGTTGTTTTCAAGGTCGAACGAGTCAAGAATGAGCCTCAAATTGTTACAAATTGTTTTCTCGTTCAAAAGAACTAAGAATTGTCCTACAAGAGTTTACAAGTTGTTTCCATGTTCAAACGAGCCCACAATGAAGCTACAAGTTGTTTCCAAGTTCGAACGAGTCAAGAATGAGCCTCAAATTGTTACGAATTATTTTCTTGTTCAAAAGAGCTAAAAATGGTCCTACAAGAGTTTACAAGTTCTTTCCATGTTCAAACGAGTCAATAATGAGGTTACAAGTTGTTTTCAAATTCGAACGATTCAAGAATGAGTCTCAAATTCTTACATATTGTTTTCTTCTTAAAAAGAGCTAAGAATGGTCCTACAAGAGTTTACAAGTTGTTTCCATCTTCAAACGAGTCAATAATGACGGTACAAGTTGTTTTCAAGGTCGAACGAGTCAAGAATGAGCCTCAAATTGTTACAAATTGTTTTCTCGTTCAAAAGAGCTAAGAATTGTCCTACAAGAGTTTACAAGTTGTTTCCATGTTCAAACGAGCCCACAATGAAGCTACAAGTTATTTCCAAGTTCGAACGAGTCAAGAATGAGCCTCAAATTGTTACGAATTATTTTCTTGTTCAAAAGAGCTAAAAATGGTCCTACAAGAGTTTACAAGTTGTTTTCATGTTCAAACGAGTCAATAATGAGGTTACAAGTTGTTTTCAAATTCGAACGATTCAAGAATGAGTCTCATATTGTTACAAATTGTTTTCTCGTTCAAAAGAGCTAAGAATGGTCCGACAAGAGTTTACAAGTTGTTTCCATGTTCAAACGAGTCAATAATGAAGTTACGAGTTGTTTCCAAGTTCTAACGAGTCAAGAATGAGTCTCAAATTGTAACGAATTATTTTTTTGTTCAAAAGAGCTAAGAATGGACCTACAAGAGTTTAAAAGTTGTTTCCATGTTCAAACGAGTCAATAATGAAGGTACAAGTTGTTTTCAAGGTCGAACGATTCAAGAATGAGTCTCAAATTCTTACATATTGTTTTCATATTAAAAAGAGCTAAGAATGGTCCTAGAAGAGTTTACAAGTTGTTTCCATCTTCAAACGAGTCAATAATGAAAGTACAAGTTGTTTTCAAGGTCGAACGATTCAAGAATGAGTCTCAAATTGTTACAAATTGTTTTCTTTTTCAAAAGAGCTATGAATGGTCCTACAAGAGTTTTCAAGTTGTTTCCATGTTCAAACAAGTCAACAATGAAGCTACAAGTTGTTTCCAAGGTCGAATAATTCAAGAATGAGTCTCAAATTCTTACATATTGTTTTCTTATTAAAAAGAACTAAGAATGGTCCTACAAGAGTTTACATGTTGTTTCCATGTTCAAACGAGTCAATAATGAAGGTACAAGTTGTTTTCAAGGTCGAACGAGTCAAGAATGAGTCTCAAATTGTTACAAATTGTTTTCTCGTTCAAAAGAGCTAAGAATTGTCCTACAAGAGTTTACAAGTTGTTTCCATGTTCAAACAAGCCCATAATGAAGCTACAAGTTGTTTCCAAGTTTGAACGAGTCAAGAATGAGCCTCAAATTGTTACGATTAGTTTTCTTGTTCAAAAGAGCTAAGAATGGTCCTACAAGAGTTTACAAGTTGTTTCCATGTTCAAACGAGTCAATAATAAAGGTACAAGTTGTTTTCAAGGTCGAACGATTCAAGAATGAGTCTCAAATTCTTACATATTGTTTTCTTATTAAAAAGAGCTAAGAATGGTCCTACAAGAGTTTACAAGTTGTTTCCATCTTCAAACGAGTCAATAATGAAGGTACAAGTTGTTTTCAAGGTCGAACGAGTCAAGAATGAGTCTCAAATTGTTACAAATTGTTTTCTCGTTCAAAAGAGCTAAGAATTGTCCTACAAGAGTTTACAAGTTGTTTCCATGTTCAAACGAGCCCACAATGAAGCTACAAGTTGTTTCCAAGTTCGAACGAGTCAAGAATGAGCCTCAAATTGTAACGAATTGTTTTCTTGTTCAAAAGAGCTAAGAATGGTCCTACAAGAGTTTACAAGTTGTTTCCATGTTCAAACGAGTCAATAATGAAGGTACAAGTTGTTTTCAAATTCGAATGAGTCAAGGATGAGTCTCAAATTGTTACATATTGTTTTCTTATTAAAAAGAGCTAAGAATGGTCCTACAAGAGTTTTTAAGTTGTTTCCATGTTCAAACGAGTCAATAATGAAATTACGAGTTGTTTCCAAGTTCTAACGAGTCAAGAATGAGTCTCAAATTGTAACGAATTGTTTTCTTGTTCAAAAGAGCTAAGAATGGACCTACAAGAGTTTAAAAGTTGTTTCCATGTTCAAACGAGTCAATAATGAAGGTACAAGTTGTTTTCAAGGTCGAACGATTCAAGAATGAGTCTCAAATTCTTACATATTGTTTTCTTATTAAAAAGAGCTAAGAATGGTCCTACAAGAGTTTACAAGTTGTTTCCATCTTCAAACGAGTCAATAATGAAGGTATAAGTTGTTTTCACGGTCGAACGATTCATGAATGAGTCTCAAATTGTTACCAATTGTTTTCTTGCTCAAAAGAGCTAAGAATGGTCCTACAAGAGTTTACAAGTTGTTTTCAAGGTCGAACGATTCAAGAATTAGTCTCAAATTGTTACAAATTGTTTTCTTGTTCAAAAGAGCTATGAATGTTCCTACAAGAGTTTTCAAGTTGTTTCCATGTTCAAACGAGTCAACAATGAAGCTACAAGTTGTTTCCAAGTTCGAACGAGTCAAGAATGAGTCTCAAATTGTTACATATTGTTTTCTTATTAAAAAGAGCTAAGAATGGTCCTACAAGAGCTTTTAAGTTGTTTCCAAGTTCGAACGAGTGAAGAATGAGTCTCAAATTGTTACGATTTTTTTGCTTGTTCAAAAGAGCTAAGAATGGTCCTAGAAGAGTTTACAAGTTGTTTCCATGTTCAAACGAGTCAATAATGAAGTTACGAGTTATTTTCAAGTTCGAATTAGTAAAGAATGAGTCTCAATTATTACAAATTGTTTTCTTATTCAAAAGAGTTAAGAATGGTCCTAAAAGAGTTTACAAGTTGTTTCCATGTTCAAACAAGTCAATAATGAAATTACAAGTTATTTTCAAGTTCGAACGAGTCATGAATGAGTCTCAAATTGTGACAAATTTTTTTCTTGTTCAAAAGAGCTAAGAATGGTACTACAAGAGTTTTCAAGTTGTTTCCATGTTCAAACGTGTCAACAATGAAGTTACAAGTTGTTTCCAAGTTTGAACGAGTCAAGAATGAGCCTCAAATTGTTACGAATTGTTTTCTTGTTCAAAAGAGCTAAGAATTGTCCTACAAGAGTTTACAAGTTGTTTCCATGTTCAAACGAGCCCACAATGAAGCTACAAGTTGTTTCCAAGGTCGAACGAGTCTCAAATTCTTACATATTGTTTTCTTATTAAAAAGAGCTAAGAATGGTCCTACAAGAGTTTACAAGTTGTTTCCATCTTCAAACGAGTCAATAATGAAGGTACAAGTTGTTTTCAAGGTCGAACGATTCATGAATGAGTCTCAAATTATTACAAATTGTTTTCTTGCTCAAAAGAGCTAAGAATGGTCCTACAAGAGTTTTCAAGTTTTTTTCATGTTCAAACGAGTCAACAATGAAGCTACAAGTTGTTTCCAAGTTCGAACGAGTCAAGAATGAGCCTTAAATTGTTACGAATTGTTTTCTTGTTCAAAAGAGCTAAGAATGCTCCTACAGGAGTTTACAAGTTGTTTCCATGCTCAAACGAGTCAATAATGAAGGTACAAGTTGTTTTCAAGGTCGAACGAGTCTAGAATGAGTCTCAAATTGTTACAAATTGTTTTCTCGTTCAAAAGAGCTAAGAATTGTCCTACAAGGGTTTACAAGTTGTTTCCATGTTCAAACGAGCCCATAATGAAGCTACAAGTTGTTTCCAAGTTTGAACGAGTCAAGAATGAACCTCAAATTGTTACGATTTGTTTTCTTGTTCAAAAGAGCTAAGAATGGTCCTACAAGAGTTTACAAGTTGTTTCCATGTTCAAACGAGTCAATAATGAAGGTACAAGTTGTTTTCAAGGTCGAACGATTCAAGAATGAGTCTCAAATTCTTACATATTGTTTTCATATTAAAAAGAGCTAAGAATGGTCCTAGAAGAGTTTACAAGTTGTTTCCATCTTCAAACGAGTCAATAATGAAGGTACAAGTTGTTTTCAAGGTCGAACGATTCAAGAATGAGTCTCAAATTGTTACAAATTGTTTTTGATGCGGAGTATGACATTAAGATATTCATATGTATTTATTGTACAATTGAGGACAATTGTTTTCGAAGAAGAGGAGTATGATGCAGGAGCATTATGGCTGATCTATTTGATCTCATGGGAATCTATTGTGAAGCCAAAATTCAAGATGATGTATATTTTCTATGCAGATCAGATTCACAACGGAAAAGTAACTTTAGATTGCTTCTATAAAGAATTTAATCACCAAGAAACAAAACTAAAGGATCGATTTGCTTAGATTGCTTAAAGAAATTAATCACCCACAAACTAAACGAAATCTGGATAAGAAAGTATAAAGGAATTAACCACCAACTTCCTAGGGTTTTGCAAGTATAAAAACTCACGATTTTATTCATCAAATTCTTGTCTCTTAAAAGATTACAATATATGGGTATATATAGGCAAGGAATATAACCTTAACCTAAAACAATTAGGATTCTCAATTAGATTCAAAATCAGCTAGGAATTTGCTAATACTTGAACCCAAATTGGAAACCAATCAAAAGCCCAATCCAAATAGGAATTACATCAAAACCATATTCAACTAGAAAAATAAATCCTAAGTGCTTAAAACAAGAAAAGCCCTTTCAAGTGAAAGGTAAAAACTTGCAAGCCAAAATTTACTTAATATAATTATCTAATAATAACCCCAACATAATAAATCAATCAATGTTGGTAATTAAGCTAATTATTGGCTTCACAATAGATTCCCATGAGATCAAATAGATCAGCCATAATGCTCCTGCATCATACTCCTCTTCTTCGAAAACAATTGTCCTCAATTGTACAATAGATACATATGAATATCTTAATGTCATACTCCGCATCATTCTCCTCTCCTTTGAAAAAAACTCTTCCTCGAGTTTTGTAGAATTTAAGAATCAACACACAATGAGATGATTTATCACAAAACTTGAGAACATCAAATTTCAGCCCCATGCAAAATACCTGTGGAAGAAACTTGAAGAGAAAAAATTTTGACGTTTTAGTAGTTCCCAACATGATGTCTATGCCTAGAAAATCAATGTATCTCTTCTCTTGAACCAAAACAGCCCCAACACCATTAGCATCACACTCAACCTTAAAAGGATTAAAAAAATATGATAAAGGTATTGTTGGATAAATCAACAAGTTATGATGATCCTCTTGTTCCAACTCCTTCCCAATATGCGTCTCATTCAAAAACAAATTCTCATTAGGTTCTTGAATTGTAGTTAACACTTCAATTTCAGAATCATTATCTTGTTCATGTTGTCCTTGCTCCTCTTCTTTATTGATTTCTATATCCTTGGAAGAATAAGTTGCATCAATCTCCTCAATGCCAGGCAAATTCAACATTCGAATATTATTAAAGCAGCCCTCTTGTTCATGTTCATACCCTTCGCACTTGTCACAAATCTTCTTATCTTCTATAGTTGAAGGCGTTGAGTTATCAAATTTGGGAGTAATTTCGGCACATAATTCAGCCACGTTTTGTGCAAGAATTGTTTCTTCATCAAACCCAATTGTATACTCCTCATGTGATATTGTATATTTCTAAAAACTCTTCAAATTCAGAAACATATATTGTTCAAAATCAATAGGTAAAAAACGTTTTTTCATTCTCACCCTGAGTGCTTCCCAAGAATCAATACGTGCTTTGCCTTCTTTTCTCCTCTTTGATTTCAGATTTTCATACCACAAATTTGCATAACCTTTAAGCTTCGATCTTGCCACTTTGAATCTCTTGTGATCATCATAATCCTTGTAGTCAAAGATTCGTTCAATACGTTTCAACCATTGAATAAAATTTTCAGGATTTATATCACCATCGAAATCTGGGATATCCATACGAAAACCCCTTCTTTGATCCAATTTTGCTAAAACCTCCTTCAATTGCTCCCTTAATTCTTTGATTTCCCTATCCCTTCGCATGTTCTCAACTTGTTCTGGATTTAAACCACACATAACATTCAGTTCTTCATCCCCAAATACATTAGCCATGTTGCCTACGTTTTTATGAAGAAAACCTTTGGAAGTAGTCGCAAAACTGCCACCAAACAGATCAGCCATGTGTACCCACGTTTTTTAAAGAAAACCCCCTCAAAGAAGTCGTCAAACCACCACGAAACACACCAGAATTGTTGCCCACGTTTTTGAAGAAGATCTTCAAAACAAATCGCCAAACCTGGCTCTGATACAAAGATGATGTAAATTTTCTATGCAGATCAGATTCACAACGGAAAAGTAACTTTAGATTGCTTCTATAAAGAATTTAATCACCAAGAAACAAAACTAAAGGATCGATTTGCTTAGATTGCTTAAAGAAATTAATCACCCACAAACTAAACGAAATCTGGATAAGAAAGTATAAAGGAATTAACCACCAACTTCCTAGGGTTTTGCAAGTATAAAAACTCACGATTTTATTCATCAAATTCTTGTCTCTTAAAAGATTACAATATATGGGTATATATAGGCAAGGAATATAACCTTAACCTAAAACAATTAGGATTCTCAATTAGATTAAAAATCAGCTAGGAATTTGCTAATACTTGAACCCAAATTGGAAACCAATCAAAAGCCCAATCAAAATAGGAATTACATCAAAACCATATTCAACTAGAAAAATAAATCCTAAGTGCTTAAAACAAGAAAAGCCCTTTCAAGTGAAAGGTAAAAACTTGCAAGCCAAAATTTACTTAATATAATTATCTAATAATAACCCCAACATAATAAATCAATCAATGTTGGTAATTAAGCTAATTATTGGCTTCACAATAGATTCCCATGAGATCAAATAGATCAGCCATAATGCTCCTGCATCAGTTTTCTTGTTCAAAAGAGCTATGAATGGTCCTACAAGAGTTTTCAAGTTGTTTCCATGTTCAAACGAGTCAACAATGAAGCTACAAGTTGTTTCTATGTTCGAACTAGTCAAGAATGAGCCTCAAATTGTTACGAATTGTTTTCTTGTTCAAAAGAGCTATGAATGCTCCTACTTTACAATGTGTTTCCATGTTCAGACGAGTCAATAATGAAGGTACAAGTTGTTTTCAAGGTCGAACGATTCAAGAATGAGTCTCAAATTGTTACATATTGTTTTCTTATTAAAAAGAGCTAAGAATGGTCCTACAAGAGCTTTTAAGTTGTTTCCAAGTTCGAACGAGTGAAGAATGAGTCTCAAATTGTTACGATTTTTTTGCTTGTTCAAAAGAGTTAAGAATGGTCCTAGAAGAGTTTACAGGTTGTTTTCATGTTCAAACGAGTCAATAATGAAGTTACGAGTTATTTTCAAATTCGAATGAGTCAAGAATGAGTCTCAATTTGTTACAAATTGTTTTCTTATTCAAAAGAGTTAAGAATGGTCCTAAAAGAGTTTACAAGTTTTTTCCATGTTCAAACAAGTCAATAATGAAATTACAAGTTATTTTGAAGTTCGAACGAGTCATGAATGAGTCTCAAATTGTGACAAATTGTTTTCTTGTTCAAAAGAGCTAAGAATGGTACTACAAGAGTTTTCAAGTTGTTTCCATGTTCAAACGTGTCAACAATGAAGCTACAAGTTGTTTCCAAGTTTGAACGAGTCAAGAATGAGCCTCAAATTGTTACAAATATTTTTCTCGTTCAAAAGAGCTAAGAATTGTCCTACAAGAGTTTACAAGTTGTTTCCATGTTCAAACGAGCCCATAATGAAGCTACAAGTTGTTTCCAAGTTTGAACGAGTCAAGAATGAGCCTCAAATTGTTACGATTTGTTTTCTTGTTCAAAAGAGCTAAGAATGGTCCTACAAGAGTTTACAAGTTGTTTCCATGTTCAAACGAGTCAATAATAAAGGTACAAGTTGTTTTCAAGGTCGAACGATTCAAGAATGAGTCTCAAATTCTTACATATTGTTTTCTTATTAAAAAGAGCTAAGAATGGTCCTACAAGAGTTTACAAGTTGTTTCCATCTTCAAAGGAGTCAATAATGAAGGTACAAGTTGTTTTCAAGGTCGACCGATTCAAGAATGAGTCTCAAATTCTTACATATTGTTTTCTTATTAAAAAGAGCTAAGAATGGTCCTACAAGAGTTTACAAGTTGTTTCCATCTTCAAAGGAGTCAATAATGAAGGTACAAGTTGTTTTCAAGGTCGACCGATTCAAGAATGAGTCTCAAATTGTTACAAATTGTTTTCTTGTTCAAAAGAGCTATGAATGGTCCTACAAGAGTTTTCAAGTTGTTTCGTTGTTCAAACGAGTCAACAATGAAGCTACAAGTTGTTTCCAAGTTCGAACGAGTCAAGAATGAGCCTCAAATTGTTACGAATTTTTTTCTTGTTCAAAAGAGCTAAGAATGCTCCTACAAGAGTTTACAAGTTATTTCCATGTTCAAACGAGTCAATAATGAAGGTACAAGTTGTTTTCAAGGTCAAACGATTCAAGAATGAGTCTCAAATTCTTACATATTCTTTTCTTATTAAAAAGAGCTAAGAATGGTCCTACAAGAGTTTACAAGTTGTTTCCATCTTCAAACGAGTCAATAATGAAGGTACAAGTTATTTTCAAGGTCGACCGATTCAAGAATGAGTCTCATATTGTTACAAATTGTTTTCTTGTTCAAAAGAGCTATGAATGTTCCTACAAGAGTTTTCAAGTTGTTTCCATGTTCAAACGAGTCAACAATGAAGCTACAAGTTGTTACCAAGTTCGAACGAGTCAAGAATGAGTATCAAATTGTTACATATTGTTTTCTTATTAAAAAGAGCTAAGAATGGTCCTACAAGAGTTTTTAAGTTGTTTCCATGTTCAAACGAGTCAATAATGAAGTTACGACTTGTTTCCAAGTTCTAACGAGTTAAGAATGAGTCTCAAATTGTAACGAATTGTTTTCTTGTTCAAAAGAGCTAAGAATGGTCCTACAAGAGTTTACATGTTGTTTCCATGTTCAAACGAGTCAATAATGAAGGTACAAGTTGTTTTCAAGGTCGAACGAGTCAAGAATGAGCCTCAAATTGTTACAAATTGTTTTCTCGTTCAAAAGAGCTAAGAATTATCCTACAAGAGTTTACAAGTTGTTGCCATATTCAAACGAACCCATAATGAAGCTACAAGTTGTTTCCAAGTTTGAACGAGTCAAGAATGAGCCTCAAATTGTTACGATTTGTTTTCTTGTTCAAAAGAGCTAAGAATGGTCCTACAAGAGTTTACAAGTTGTTTCCATGTTCAAACGAGTCAATAATAAAGGTACAAGTTGTTTTCAAGGTCGAAAGATTCAAGAATGAGTCTCAAATTCTTACATATTGTTTTCTTATTAAAAAGAGCTAAGAATGGTCCTACAAGAGTTTACAAGTTGTTTCCATCTTCAAACGAGTCAATAATGAAGGTACAAGTTGTTTTCAAGGTCGACCGATTCAAGAATGAGTCTCATATTGTTACAAATTGTTTTCTTGTTCAAAAGAGCTATGAATGTTCCTACAAGAGTTTTCAAGTTGTTTCCATGTTCAAACGAGTCAACAATGAAGCTACAAGTTGTTTCCAAGTTCGAACGAGTCAAGAATGAGTCTCAAATTGTTACATATTATTTTCTTATTAAAAAGAGCTAAGAATGGTCCTACAAGAGTTTTTAAGTTGTTTCCATGTTCAAACGAGTCAATAATGAAGTTACGAGTTGTTTCCAAGTTCTAACGAGTCAAGAATGAGTCTCAAATTGTAACGAATTGTTTTCTTGTTCAAAATAGCTAAGAATGGTCCTACAAGAGTTTACATGTTGTTTCCATGTTCAAACGAGTCAATAATGAAGATACAAGTTGTTTTCAAGGTCGAACGAGTCAAGAATGAGCCTCAAATTGTTACAAATTGTTTTCTCGTTCAAAAGAGCTAGGAATTATCCTACAAGAGTTTACAAGTTGTTTCCATGTTCAAACGAGCCCATAATGAAGCTACAAGTTGTTTCCAAGTTTGAACGAGTCAAGAATGAGCCTCAAATTGTTACGATTTGTTTTCTTGTTCAAAAGAGCTAAGAATGGTCCTACAAGAGTTTACAAGTTGTTTCCATGTTCAAACGAGTCAATAATAAAGGTACAAGTTGTTTTCAAGGTCGAAAGATTCAAGAATGAGTCTCAAATTCTTACATATTGTTTTCTTATTAAAAAGAGCTAAGAATGGTCCTACAAGAGTTTACAAGTTGTTTCCATCTTCAAACGAGTCAATATTGAAGGTAGAAGTTGTTTTCAAGGTCGAACGAGTCAAGAATGAGCCTCAAATTGTAACGAATTGTTTTCTTGTTCAAAAGAGCTAAGAATGGTCCTACAAGAGTTTACAAGTTGTTTCCATGTTCAAACGAGTCAATAATGAAGGTACAAGTTATTTTCAAATTCGAATGAGTCAAGGATGAGTCTCAAATTGTTACATATTGTTTTCTTATTAAAAAGAGCTAAGAATGGTCCTACAAGAGTTTTTAAGTTGTTTCCATGTTCAAACGAGTCAATAATGAAGTTACGACTTGTTTCCAAGTTCTAACGAGTTAAGAATGAGTCTCAAATTGTAACGAATTGTTTTCTTGTTCAAAAGAGCTAAGAATGGTCCTACAAGAGTTTACATGTTGTTTCCATGTTCAAACGAGTCAATAATGAAGGTACAAGTTGTTTTCAAGGTCGAACGAGTCAAGAATGAGCCTCAAATTGTTTTCTCGTTCAAAAGAGCTAAGAATTATCCTACAAGAGTTTACAAGTTGTTTCCATATTCAAACGAGCCCATAATGAAGCTACAAGTTGTTTCCAAGTTTGAACGAGTCAAGAATGAGCCTCAAATTGTTACGATTTGTTTTCTTGTTCAAAAGGGCTAAGAATGGTCCTACAAGAGTTTACAAGTTGTTTCCATGTTCAAACGAGTCAATAATAAAGGTACAAGTTGTTTTCAAGGTCGAAAGATTCAAGAATGAGTCTCAAATTCTTACATATTGTTTTCTTATTAAAAAGAGCTAAGAATGGTCCTACAAGAGTTTACAAGTTGTTTCCATCTTCAAACGAGTCAATATTGAAGGTAGAAGTTGTTTTCAAGGTCGAACGAGTCAAGAATGAGCCTCAAATTGTAACGAATTGTTTTCTTGTTCAAAAGAGCTAAGAATGGTCCTACAAGAGTTTACAAGTTGTTTCCATGTTCAAACGAGTCAATAATGAAGGTACAAGTTATTTTCAAATTCGAATGAGTCAAGGATGAGTCTCAAATTGTTACATATTGTTTTCTTATTAAAAAGAGCTAAGAATGGTCCTACAAGAGTTTTTAAGTTGTTTCCATGTTCAAACGAGTCAATAATGAAGTTACGAGTTGTTTCCAAGTTCTAACGAGTCAAGAATGAGTCTCAAATTGTAACGAATTGTTTTCTTGTTCAAAATAGCTAAGAATGGTCCTACAAGAGTTTACATGTTGTTTCCATGTTCAAACGAGTCAATAATGAAGATACAAGTTGTTTTCAAGGTCGAACGAGTCAAGAATGAGCCTCAAATTGTTACAAATTGTTTTCTCGTTCAAAAGAGCTAGGAATTATCCTACAAGAGTTTACAAGTTGTTTCCATGTTCAAACGAGCCCATAATGAAGCTACAAGTTGTTTCCAAGTTTGAACGAGTCAAGAATGAGCCTCAAATTGTTACGATTTGTTTTCTTGTTCAAAAGAGCTAAGAATGGTCCTACAAGAGTTTACAAGTTGTTTCCATGTTCAAACGAGTCAATAATAAAGGTACAAGTTGTTTTCAAGGTCGAAAGATTCAAGAATGAGTCTCAAATTCTTACATATTGTTTTCTTATTAAAAAGAGCTAAGAATGGTCCTACAAGAGTTTACAAGTTGTTTCCATCTTCAAACGAGTCAATATTGAAGGTAGAAGTTGTTTTCAAGGTCGAACGAGTCAAGAATGAGCCTCAAATTGTAACGAATTGTTTTCTTGTTCAAAAGAGCTAAGAATGGTCCTACAAGAGTTTACAAGTTGTTTCCATGTTCAAACGAGTCAATAATGAAGGTACAAGTTATTTTCAAATTCGAATGAGTCAAGGATGAGTCTCAAATTGTTACATATTGTTTTCTTATTAAAAAGAGCTAAGAATGGTCCTACAAGAGTTTTTAAGTTGTTTCCATGTTCAAACGAGTCAATAATGAAGTTACGAGTTGTTTCCAAGTGCTAACGAGTCAAGAATGAGTCTCAAATTGTAACGAATTGTTTTCTTGTTCAAAAGAGCTAAGAATGGACCTACAAGAGTTTAAAAGTTGTTTCCATGTTCAAACGAGTCAATAATGAAGGTACAAGTTGTTTTCAAGGTCGAACGATTCAAGAATGAGTCTCAAATTCTTACATATTGTTTTCTTATTAAAAAGAGCTAAGAATGGTCCTACAAGTGTTTACAAGTTGTTTTCATCTTCAAACGAGTCAATAATGAAGGTACAAGTTGTTTTCACGGTCGAACGATTCATGAATGAGTCTTAAATTGTTACCAATTGTTTTCTTGCTCAAAAGAGCTAAGAATGGTCCTACAAGAGTTTACAAGTTGTTTTCAAGGTCGAACGATTCAAGAATGAGTCTCAAATTGTTACAAATTTTTTTTCTTGTTCAAAAGAGCTATGAATGTTCCTACAAGAGTTTTCAAGTTGTTTCCATGTTCAAACGAGTCAACAATGAAGCTACAAGTTGTTTCCAAGTTCGAACGAGTCAAGAATTAGTCTCAAATTGTTACATATTGTTTTCTTATTAAAAAGAGCTAAGAATGGTCCTATAAGAGCTTTTAAGTTGTTTCCAAGTTCGAACGAGTGAAGAATGAGTCTCAAATTGTTACAATTTTTTTGCTTGTTCAAAAGAGCTAAGAATGGTCCTAGAAGAGTTTACAAGTTGTTTCCATGTTTAAACGAGTCAATAATGAAGTTACGAGTTATTTTCAAGTTCGAATTAGTCAAGAATGAGTCTCAATTTGTTACAAATTGTTTTCTTATTCAAAAGAGTTAAGAATGGTCCTAAAAGAGTTTACAAGTTGTTTCCATGTTCAAACAAGTCAATAATGAAATTACAAGTTATTTTCAAGTTCGAACGAGTCATGAATGAGTCTCAAATTGTGACAATTTTTTTTCTTGTTCAAAAGAGCTAAGAATGGTACTACAAGAGTTATCAAGTTGTTTCCATGTTCAAACGTGTCAACAATGAAGCTACAAGTTATTTCCAAGTTTGAACGAGTCAAGAATGAGCCTCAAATTGTGATGAATTGTTTTCTTGTTCAAAAGAGCTAAGAATTGTCCTACAAGAGTTTACAAGTTGTTTCCATGTTCAAACGAGCCCACAATGAAGTTACAAGTTGTTTCCAAGTTCGAACGAGTCAAGAATGAGCCTCAAATTGTTACGAATTGTTTTCTTGTTCAAAAGAGCTAAGAATGCTCCTACAAGAGTTTACAAGTTGTTTCCATGTTCAAACGAGTCAATAATGAAGGTACAAGTTGTTTTCAAGGTCGAACGAGTCAAGAATGAGCCTCAAATTGTTACAAATTGTTTTCTCGTTCAAAAGAGCTAAGAATTGTCCTACAAGAGTTTACAAGTTGTTTCCATGTTCAAACGAGCCCATAATGAAGCTACAAGTTGTTTCCAAGTTTGAACGAGTCAAGAATGAACCTCAAATTGTTACGATTTGTTTTCTTGTTCAAAAGAGCAAAGAATGGTCCTACAAGAGTTTACAAGTTGTTTCCATGTTCAAACGAGTCAATAATGAAGGTACAAGTTGTTTTCAAGGTCGAACGATTCAAGAATGAGTCTCAAATTCTTACATATTGTTTTCATATTAAAAAGAGCTAAGAATGGTCCTAGAAGAGTTTACAAGTTGTTTCCATCTTCAAACGAGTCAATAATAAAGGTACAAGTTGTTTTCAAGGTCGAACGATTCAAGAATGAGTCTCAAATTGTTACAAATTATTTTCTTGTTTAAAAGACCTATGAATGGTCCTACAAGAGTTTTCAAGTTGTTTCCATGTTCAAACGAGTCAACAATGAAGCTACAAGTTGTTTCCAAGTTCGAACGAGTCAAGAATGAGCCTCAAATTGTTACGAATTGTTTTCTTGTTCAAAAGAGCTAAGAATTGTCCTACAAGAGTTTACAAGTTGTTTCCATGTTCAAACGAGCCCACAATGAAGCTACAAGTTGTTTCCAAGTTCGAACGAGTCAAGAATGAGCCTCAAATTGTTACGATTTGTTTTCTTGTTCAAAAGAGCTAAGAATGGTCCTGCAAGAGTTTACAAGTTGTTTCCATCTTCAAACGAGTCAATAATGAAGGTACAAGTTATTTTCAAGGTCGACCGATTCAAGAATGAGTCTCATATTGTTACAAATTGTTTTCTTGTTCAAAAGAGCTATGAATGTTCCTACAAGAGTTTCCAAGTTGTTTCCATGTTCAAACGAGTCAACAATGAAGCTACAAGTTGTTACCAAGTTCGAACGAGTCAAGAATGAGTATCAAATTGTTACATATTGTTTTCTTATTAAAAAGAGTTAAGAATGGTCCTACAAGAGTTTTTAAGTTGTTTCCATGTTCAAACGAGTCAATAATGAAGTTACGACTTGTTTCCAAGTTCTAACGAGTTAAGAATGAGTCTCAAATTGTAACGAATTGTTTTCTTGTTCAAAAGAGCTAAGAATGGTCCTACAAGAGTTTACATGTTGTTTCCATGTTCAAACGAGTCAATAATGAAGGTACAAGTTGTTTTCAAGGTCGAACGAGTCAAGAATGAGCCTCAAATTGTTACAAATTGTTTTCTCGTTCAAAAGAGCTAAGAATTATCCTACATGAGTTTACAAGTTGTTTCCATATTCAAACGAGCCCATAATGAAGCTACAAGTTGTTTCCAAGTTTGAACGAGTCAAGAATGAGCCTCAAATTGTTACGATTTGTTTTCTTGTTCAAAAGAGCTAAGAATGGTCCTACAAGAGTTTACAAGTTGTTTCCATGTTCAAACGAGTCAATAATAAAGGTACAAGTTGTTTTCAAGGTCGAAAGATTCAAGAATGAGTCTCAAATTCTTACATATTGTTTTCTTATTAAAAAGAGCTAAGAATGGTCCTACAAGAGTTTACAAGTTGTTTCCATCTTCAAACGAGTCAATAATGAAGGTACAAGTTGTTTTCAAGGTCGACCGATTCAAGAATGAGTCTCATATTGTTACAAATTGTTTTCTTGTTCAAAAGAGCTATGAATGTTCCTACAAGAGTTTTCAAGTTGTTTCCATGTTCAAACGAGTCAACAATGAAGCTACAAGTTGTTTCCAAGTTCGAACGAGTCAAGAATGAGTCTCAAATTGTTACATATTATTTTCTTATTAAAAAGAGCTAAGAATGGTCCTACAAGAGTTTTTAAGTTGTTTCCATGTTCAAACGAGTCAATAATGAAGTTACGAGTTGTTTCCAAGTTCTAACGAGTCAAGAATGAGTCTCAAATTGTAACGAATTGTTTTCTTGTTCAAAATAGCTAAGAATGGTCCTACAAGAGTTTACATGTTGTTTCCATGTTCAAACGAGTCAATAATGAAGATACAAGTTGTTTTCAAGGTCGAACGAGTCAAGAATGAGCCTCAAATTGTTACAAATTGTTTTCTCGTTCAAAAGAGCTAGGAATTATCCTACAAGAGTTTACAAGTTGTTTCCATGTTCAAACGAGCCCATAATGAATTTACAAGTTGTTTCCAAGTTCGAACGAGTCAAGAATGAGCCTCAAATTGTTACGATTTGTTTTCTTGTTCAAAAGAGCTAAGAATGGTCCTACAAGAGTTTTCAAGTTGTTTCCATGTTCAAACGAGTCAATAATAAAGGTACAAGTTGTTTTCAAGGTCGAAAGATTCAAGAATGAGTCTCAAATTCTTACATATTGTTTTCTTATTAAAAAGAGCTAAGAATGGTCCTACAAGAGTTTACAAGTTGTTTCCATCTTCAAACGAGTCAATATTGAAGGTAGAAGTTGTTTTCAAGGTCGAACGAGTCAAGAATGAGCCTCAAATTGTAACGAATTGTTTTCTTGTTCAAAAGAGCTAAGAATGGTCCTACAAGAGTTTACAAGTTGTTTCCATGTTCAAACGAGTCAATAATGAAGGTACAAGTTATTTTCAAATTCGAATGAGTCAAGGATGAGTCTCAAATTGTTACATATTGTTTTCTTATTAAAAAGAGCTAAGAATGGTCCTACAAGAGTTTTTAAGTTGTTTCCATGTTCAAACGAGTCAATAATGAAGTTACGAGTTGTTTCCAAGTGCTAACGAGTCAAGAATGAGTCTCAAATTGTAACGAATTGTTTTCTTGTTCAAAAGAGCTAAGAATGGACCTACAAGAGTTTAAAAGTTGTTTCCATGTTCAAACGAGTCAATAATGAAGGTACAAGTTGTTTTCAAAGTCGAACGATTCAAGAATGAGTCTCAAATTCTTACATATTGTTTTCTTATTAAAAAGAGCTAAGAATGGTCCTACAAGTGTTTACAAGTTATTTTCATCTTCAAACGAGTCAATAATGAAGGTACAAGTTGTTTTCACGGTCGAACGATTCATGAATGAGTCTTAAATTGTTACCAATTGTTTTCTTGCTCAAAAGAGCTAAGAATGGTCCTACAAGAGTTTACAAGTTGTTTTCAAGGTCGAACGATTCAAGAATGAGTCTCAAATTGTTACAAATTTTTTTTCTTGTTCAAAAGAGCTATGAATGTTCCTACAAGAGTTTTCAAGTTGTTTCCATGTTCAAACGAGTCAACAATGAAGCTACAAGTTGTTTCCAAGTTCGAACGAGTCAAGAATTAGTCTCAAATTGTTACATATTGTTTTCTTATTAAAAAGAGCTAAGAATGGTCCTATAAGAGCTTTTAAGTTGTTTCCAAGTTCGAACGAGTGAAGAATGAGTCTCAAATTGTTACAATTTTTTTGCTTGTTCAAAAGAGCTAAGAATGGTCCTAGAAGAGTTTACAAGTTGTTTCCATGTTTAAACGAGTCAATAATGAAGTTACGAGTTATTTTCAAGTTCGAATTAGTCAAGAATGAGTCTCAATTTGTTACAAATTGTTTTCTTATTCAAAAGAGTTAAGAATGGTCCTAAAAGAGTTTACAAGTTGTTTCCATGTTCAAACAAGTCAATAATGAAATTACAAGTTATTTTCAAGTTCGAACGAGTCATGAATGAGTCTCAAATTGTGACAAATTTTTTTCTTGTTCAAAAGAGCTAAGAATGGTACTACAAGAGTTATCAAGTTGTTTCCATGTTCAAACGTGTCAACAATGAAGCTACAAGTTATTTCCAAGTTTGAACGAGTCAAGAATGAGCCTCAAATTGTGATGAATTGTTTTCTTGTTCAAAAGAGCTAAGAATTGTCCTACAAGAGTTTACAAGTTGTTTCCATGTTCAAACGAGCCCACAATGAAGCTACAAGTTGTTTCCAAGTTCGAACGAGTCAAGAATGAGCCTCAAATTGTTACGAATTGTTTTCTTGTTCAAAAGAGCTAAGAATGCTCCTACAAGAGTTTACAAGTTGTTTCCATGTTCAAACGAGTCAATAATGAAGGTACAAGTTGTTTTCAAGGTCGAACGAGTCAAGAATGAGCCTCAAATTGTTACAAATTGTTTTCTCGTTCAAAAGAGCTAAGAATTGTCCTACAAGAGTTTACAAGTTGTTTCCATGTTCAAACGAGCCCATAATGAAGCTACAAGTTGTTTCCAAGTTTGAACGAGTCAAGAATGAACCTCAAATTGTTACGATTTGTTTTCTTGTTCAAAAGAGCAAAGAATGGTCCTACAAGAGTTTACAAGTTGTTTCCATGTTCAAACGAGTCAATAATGAAGGTACAAGTTGTTTTCAAGGTCGAACGATTCAAGAATGAGTCTCAAATTCTTACATATTGTTTTCATATTAAAAAGAGCTAAGAATGGTCCTAGAAGAGTTTACAAGTTGTTTCCATCTTCAAACGAGTCAATAATAAAGGTACAAGTTGTTTTCAAGGTCGAACGATTCAAGAATGAGTCTCAAATTGTTACAAATTGTTTTCTTGTTTAAAAGAGCTATGAATGGTCCTACAAGAGTTTTCAAGTTGTTTCCATGTTCAAACGAGTCAACAATGAAGCTACAAGTTGTTTCCAAGTTCGAACGAGTCAAGAATGAGCCTCAAATTGTTACGAATTGTTTTCTTGTTCAAAAGAGCTAAGAATGCTCCTACAAGAGTTTACAAGTTGTTTCCATGTTCAGACGAGTCAATAATGAAGGTACAAGTTGTTTTCAAGGTCGAACGATTCAAGAATGAGTCTCAAATTGTTACATATTGTTTTATTATTAAAAAGAGCTAAGAATGGTCCTACAAGAGCTTTTAAGTTGTTTCCAAGTTCGAACGAGTGAAGAATGAGTCTCATATTGTTACGATTTTTTTGCTTGTTCAAAAGAGCTAAGAATGGTCCTAGAAGAGTTTACAAGTTGTTTTCATGTTCAAACGAGTCAATAATGAAGTTACGAGTTATTTTCAAGTTCGAATGAGTCAAGAATGAGTCTCAATTTGTTACAAATTGTTTTCTTATTCAAAAGAGTTAAGAATGGTCCTAAAAGAGTTTACAAGTTGTTTCCATGTTCAAACAAGTCAATAATGAAATTACAAGTTATTTTGAAGTTCGAACGAGTCATGAATGAGTCTCAAATTGTGACAAATTGTTTTCTTGTTCAAAAGAGCTAAGAATGGTACTACAAGAGTTTTCAAGTTGTTTCCATGTTCAAACGTGTCAACAATGAAGCTACAAGTTGTTTCCAAGTTTGAACGAGTCAAGAATGAGCCTCAAATTGTTACAATTTTTTTTCTCGTTCAAAAGAGCTAAGAATTGTCCTACAAGAGTTTACAAGTTGTTTCCATGTTCAAACGAGCCCATAATGAAGCTACAAGTTGTTTCCAAGTTTGTACGAGTCAAGAATGAGCCTCAAATTGTTACGATTTGTTTTCTTGTTCAAAAGAGCTATGAATGGTCCTGCAAGAGTTTAAAAGTTGTTTCCATCTTCAAACGAGTCAATAATGAAGGTACAAGTTGTTTTCAAGGTCGACCGATTCAAGAATGAGTCTCAAATTGTTACAAATTGTTTTCTTGTTCAAAAGAGCTATGAATGGTCCTACAAGAGTTTTCAAGTTGTTTCCTTGTTCAAACGAGTCAACAATGAAGCTACAAGTTGTTTCCAAGTTCGAACGAGTCAAGAATGAGCCTCAAATTGTTAGGAATTTTTTTCTTGTTCAAAAGAGCTAAGAATGCTCCTACAAGAGTTTACAAGTTGTTTCCATGTTCAAACGAGTCAATAATGAAGGTACAAGTTGCTTTCAAGGTCAAACGATTCAAGAATGAGTCTCAAATTCTTACATATTGTTTTCTTATTAAAAAGAGCTAAGAATTGTCCTACAAGAGTTTACAAGTTGTTTCCATCTTCAAACGAGTCAATAATGTAGATACAAGTTTTCAAGGTCGAACGATTCAAGAAAGAGTCTCAAATTGTTACAAATTGTTTTCTTGTTCAAAAGAGCTATGAATGGTCCTACAAGAGTTTAAAAGTTGTTTCCATCTTCAAACGAGTCAATAATGATGGTACAAGTTGTTTTCAAGGTCGACCGATTCAAGAATGAGTCTCAAATTGTTACAAATTGTTTTCTTGTTCGAAAGAGCTATGAATATTCCTACAAGAGTTTTCAAGTTGTTTCCATGTTCAAACGAGTCAACAATGAAGCTACAAGTTGTTTCCAAGTTCGAACGAGTCAAGAATGAGTCTCAAATTGTTACATATTGTTTTCTTATTAAAAAGAGCTAAGAATGGTCCTACAAGAGTTTTTAAGTTGTTTCCAAGTTCTAACGAGTCAAGAATGAGTCTCAAATTGTAACGAATTGTTTTTTTGTTCAAAAGAGCTAAGAATGGACCTACAAGAGTTTAAAAGTTGTTTCCATGTTCAAACGAGTCAATAATGAAGGTACAAGTTGTTTTCAAGGTCGAACGATTCAAGAATGAGTGTCAAATTCTTACATATTGTTTTCTTATTAAAAAGAGCTAAGAATGGTCCTACAAGAGTTTACAAGTTGTTTCCATCTTCAAACGAGTCAATAATGAAGGTACAAGTTGTTTTCACGGTCGAACGATTCATGAATGAGTCTCAAATTGTTACCAATTGTTTTCTTGCTCAAAAGAGCTAAGAGTGGTCCTACAAGAGTTTACAAGTTGTTTTCAAGGTCGAACGATTCAAGAATGAGTCTCAAATTGTTACAAATTGTTTTCTTGTTCAAAAGAGCTATGAATGTTCCTACTAGAGTTTTCAAGTTGTTTCCATGTTCAAACGAGTCAACAATGAAGCTACGAGTTATTTCCAAGTTTGAACGAGTCAAGAATGAGTCTCAATTTGTTACATATTGTTTTCTTATTAAAAAGAGCTAAGAATGGTCCTACAAGAGCTTTTAAGTTGTTTCCAAGTTCGAACGAGTGAAGAATGAGTCTCAAATTGTTACGATTTTTTTGCTTGTTCAAAAGAGCTAAGAATGGTCCTAGAAGAGTTTACAAGTTGTTTCCATGTTCAAACGAGTCAATAATGAAGTTACGAGTTATTTTCAAGTTCGAATTAGTCAAGAATGAGTCTCAATTTGTTACATATTGTTTTCTTATTAAAAAGAGCTAAGAATGGTCCTACAAGAGCTTTTAAGTTGTTTCCAAGTTCGAACGAGTGAAGAATGAGTCTCAAATTGTTACGATTTTTTTGCTTGTTCAAAAGAGCTAAGAATGGTCCTAGAAGAGTTTACAAGTTATTTCCATGTTCAAACAACTCAATTATGAAATTACAAGTTATTTTCAAGTTCGAACGAGTCATGAATGAGTCTCAAATTGTGACAAATTTTTTTCTTGTTCAAAAGAGCTAAGAATGGTACTACAAGAGTTTTCAAGTTGTTTCCATGTTCAAACGTGTCAACAATGAAGCTACAAGTTGTTTCCAAGTTTGAACGAGTCAAGAATGAGTCTCAAATTGTTACGAATTGTTTTCTTGTTCAAAAGAGCTAAGAATTGTCCTACAAGAGTTTACAAGTTGTTTCCATGTTCAAACGAGCCCACAATGAAGCTACAAGTTGTTTCCAAGTTCGAACGAGTCAAGAATGAGCCTCAAATTGTAACGAATTGTTTTCTTGTTCAAAAGAGCTAAGAATGGTCCTACAAGAGTTTATAAGTTGTTTCCATGTTCAAACGAGTTAATAATGAAGGTATTTTCAAGGTCGAACGATTCAAGAACGAGTCTCAAATTCTTACATATTGTTTTCTTATTAAAAAGAGCTAAGAATGGTCCTACAAGAGTTTACAAGTTGTTTCCATCTTCAAACGAGTCAATAATGAACGTACAAGTTGTTTTCAAGGTCGAACGATTCATGAATGAGTCTCAAATTGTTACAAATTGTTTTCTTGCTCAAAAGAGCTAAGAATGGTCCTACAAGAGTTTTCAAGTTGTTTTCATGTTCAAACGAGTCAACAATGAAGCTACAAGTTGTTTCCAAGTTCGAACGAGTCAAGAATGAGCCTCAAATTGTTACGAATTGTTTTTCTTGTTCAAAAGAGCTAAGAATGCTCCTACAAGAGTTTACAAGTTGTTTCCATGTTCAAACGAGTCAATAATGAAGGTACAAGTTGTTTTCAAGGTCGAACGAGTCAAGAATGAGCCTCAAATTGTTACAAATTGTTTTCTCGTTCAAAAGAGCTAAGAATTGTCCTACAAGAGTTTACAAGTTATTTCCATGTTCAAACGAGCCCATAATGAAGCTACAAGTTGTTTCCAAGTTTGAACGAGTCAAGAATGAACCTCAAATTGTTACGATTTGTTTTCTTGTTCAAAAGAGCTAAGAATGGTCCTACAAGAGTTTACAAGTTGTTTCCATGTTCAAACGAGTCAATAATGAAGGTACAAGTTGTTTTCAAGGTCGAACGATTCAAGAATGAGTCTCAAATTCTTACATATTGTTTTCATATTAAAAAGAACTAAGAATGGTCCTAGAAGAGTTTACAAGTTGTTTCCATCTTCAAACGAGTCAATAATGAAGGTACAAGTTGTTTTCAAGGTCGAACGATTCAAGAATGAGTCTCAAATTGTTACAAATTGTTTTCTTGTTGAAAAGAGCTATGAATGGTCCTACAAGAGTTTTCAAGTTGTTTCCATATTCAAACGAGTCAACAATGAAGCTACAAGTTATTTCCAAGTTCGAACGAGTCAAGAATGAGCCTCAAATTGTTACGAATTGTATTCTTGTTCAAAAGAGCTAAGAATGCTCCTACAAGAGTTTACAAGTCGTTTCGATGTTCAGACGAGTCAATAATGAAGGTACAAGTTGTTTTCAAGGTCGAACGATTCAAGAATGAGTCTCAAATTGTTACATATTGTTTTATTATTAAAAAGAGCTAAGAATGGTCCTACAAGAGCTTTTAAGTTGTTTCCAAGTTCGAACGAGTGAAGAATGAGTCTCAAATTGTTACGATTTTTTTGCTTGTTCAAAAGAGCTAAGAATGGTCCTAGAAGAGTTTACAAGTTGTTTCCATGTTCAAACGAGTCAATAATGAAGTTACGAGTTATTTTCAAGTTCGAATGAGTCAAGAATGAGTCTCAATTTGTTACAAATTGTTTTCTTATTCAAAAGAGTTAAGAATGGTCCTAAAAGTGTTTTCAAGTTGTTTCCATGTTCAAACAAGTCAATAATGAAATTACAAGTTATTTTGAAGTTCGAACGAGTCATGAATGAGTCTCAAATTGTGACAAATTGTTTTCTTGTTCAAAAGAGCTAAGAATGGTAGTACAAGAGTTTTCAAGTTGTTTCCATGTTCAAACGTGTCAACAATGAAGCTACAAGTTATTTCCAAGTTTGAACGAGTCAAGAATGAGCCTCAAATTGTTACGATTTGTTTTCTTGTTCAAAAGAGCTAAGAATGGTCCTACAAGAGTTTACAAGTTGTTTCCATGTTCAAACGAGTCAATAATGAAGGTACAAGTTGTTTTCAAGGTCGAACGATTCAAGAATGAGTCTCAAATTCTTACATATTGTTTTCTTATTAAAAAGAGCTAAGAATGGTCCTACAAGAGTTTACAAGTTGTTTCCATCTTCAAAGGAGTCAATAATGAAGGTACAAGTTGTTTTCAAGGTCGACCGATTCAAGAATGAGTCTCAAAATGTTACAAATTGTTTTCTTGTTCAAAAGAGCTATGAATGGTCCTACAAGAGTTTTCAAGTTGTTTCCTTGTTCAAACGAGTCAACAATGAAACTACAAGTTGTTTCCAAGTTCGAACGAGTCAAGAATGAGCCTCAAATTGTTACATATTGTTTTCTTATTAAAAAGAGCTAAGAATGGTCCTACAAGAGTTTTTAAGTTGTTTCCATGTTCAAACGAGTCTATAATGAAGTTACGAGTTGTTTCCAAGTTCTAAGGAGTCAAGAATGAGTCTCAAATTGTAACGAATTGTTTTCTTGTTCAAAAGAGCTAAGAATGGACCTACAAGAGTTTAAAAGTTGTTTCCATGTTCAAACGAGTCAACAATGAAGCTACAAGTTGTTTCCAAGTTCGAACGAGTCAAGAGTGAGCCTCAAATTGTAACGAATTATTTTCTTGTTCAAAAGAGCTAAAAATGGTCCTACAAGAGTTTACAAGTTGTTTCCATGTTCAAACGAGTCAATAATGAAGGTATTTTCAAGGTCGAACGATTCAAGAACGTGTCTCAAATTCTTACATATTGTTTTCTTATTAAAAAGAGCTAAGAATGGTCCTACAAGTTGTGTCCATCTTCAAACGAGTCAATAATGAACTTACAAGTTGTTTTCAAGGTCGAACGATTCATGAATGAGTCTCAAATTGTTACAAATTGTTTTCTTGCTCAAAAGAGCTAAGAATGGTCCTACAAGAGTTTTCAAGTTGTTTTCATGTTCAAACGAGTCAACAATGAAGCTACAAGTTGTTTCCAAGTTCGAACGAGTCAAGAATGAGCCTCAAATTGTTACGAATTGTTTTCTTGTTCAAAAGAGCTAAGAATGCTCCTACAAGAGTTTACAAGTTGTTTCCATGTTCAAACGAGTCAATAATGAAGGTACAAGTTGTTTTCAAGGTCGAACGAGTCAAGAATGAGCCTCAAATTGTTACAAATTGTTTTCTCGTTCAAAAGAGCTAAGAATTGTCCTACAAGAGTTTACAAGTTGTTTCCATGTTCAAACGAGCCCATAATGAAGCTACAAGTTGTTTCCAAGTTTGAACGAGTCAAGAATGAACCTCAAATTGTTACGATTTGTTTTCTTGTTCAAAAGAGCTAAGAATGGTCCTACAAGAGTTTACAAGTTATTTCCATGTTCAAACGAGTCAATAATGAAGGTACAAGTTGTTTTCAAGGTCGAACGATTCAAGAATGAGTCTCAAATTCTTACATATTGTTTTCATATTAAAAAGAGCTAAGAATGGTCCTAGAAGAGTTTACAAGTTGTTTCCATCTTCAAACGAGTCAATAATGAAGGTACAAGTTGTTTTCAAGGTCGAACGATTCAAGAATGAGTCTCAAATTGTTACAAATTGTTTTCTTGTTCAAAAGAGCTATGAATGGTCCTACAAGAGTTTTCAAGTTGTTTCCATGTTCAAACGAGTCAACAATGAAGCTACAAGTTGTTTCCAAGTTCGAACGAGTCAAGAATGAGCCTCAAATTGTTACGAATTGTATTCTTGTTCAAAAGAGCTAAGAATGCTCCTACAAGAGTTTACAAGTCGTTTCCATGTTCAGACGAGTCAATAATGAAGGTACAAGTTGTTTTCAAGGTCGAACGATTCAAGAATGAGTCTCAAATTGTTACATATTGTTTTATTATTAAAAAGAGCTAAGAATGGTCCTACAAGAGCTTTTAAGTTGTTTCCAAGTTCGAACGAGTGAAGAATGAGTCTCAAATTGTTACGATTTTTTTGCTTGTTCAAAAGAGCTAAGAATGGTCCTAGAAGAGTTTACAAGTTGTTTCCATGTTCAAACGAGTCAATAATGAAGTTACGAGTTATTTTCAAGTTCGAATGAGTCTCAATTTGTTACAAATTGTTTTCTTATTCAAAAGAGTTAAGAATGGTCCTAAAAGAGTTTACAAGTTGTTTCCATGTTCAAACAAGTCAATAATGAAATTACAAGTTATTTTGAAGTTCGAACGAGTCATGAATGAGTCTCAAATTGTGACAAATTGTTTTCTTGTTCAAAAGAGCTAAGAATGGTAGTACAAGAGTTTTCAAGTTGTTTCCATGTTCAAACGTGTCAACAATGAAGCTACAAGTTATTTCCAAGTTTGAACGAGTCAAGAATGAGCCTCAAATTGTTACGATTTGTTTTCTTGTTCAAAAGAGCTAAGAATGGTCCTACAAGAGTTTACAAGTTGTTTCCATGTTCAAACGAGTCAATAATGAAGGTACAAGTTGTTTTCAAGGTCGAACGATTCAAGAATGAGTCTCAAATTCTTACATATTGTTTTCTTATTAAAAAGAGCTAAGAATGGTCCTACAAGAGTTTACAAGTTGTTTCCATCTTCAAAGGAGTCAATAATGAAGGTACAAGTTGTTTTCAAGGTCGACCGATTCAAGAATGAGTCTCAAATTGTTACAAATTGTTTTCTTGTTCAAAAGAGCTATGAATGGTCCTACAAGAGTTTTCAAGTTGTTTCCTTGTTCAAACGAGTCAACAATGAAGCTACAAGTTGTTTCCAAGTTCGAACAAGTCAAGAATGAGCCTCAAATTGTTACATATTGTTTTCTTATTAAAAAGAGCTAAGAATGGTCCTACAAGAGTTTTTAAGTTGTTTCCATGTTCAAACGAGTCTATAATGAAGTTACGAGTTGTTTCCAAGTTCTAAGGAGTCAAGAATGAGTCTCAAATTGTAACGAATTGTTTTCTTGTTCAAAAGAGCTAAGAATGGACCTACAAGAGTTTAAAAGTTGTTTCCATGTTCAAACGAGTCAACAATGAAGCTATAAGTTGTTTCCAAGTTCGAACGAGTCAAGAATGAGCCTCAAATTGTAACGAATTATTTTCTTGTTCAAAAGAGCTAAAAATGGTCCTACAAGAGTTTACAAGTTGTTTCCATGTTCAAACGAGTCAATAATGAAGGTATTTTCAAGGTCGAACGATTCAAGAACGAGTCTCAAATTCTTACATATTGTTTTCTTATTAAAAAGAGCTAAGAATGGTCCTACAAGAGTTTACAAGTTGTGTCCATCTTCAAACGAGTCAATAATGAACTTACAAGTTGTTTTCAAGGTCGAACGATTCATGAATGAGTCTCAAATTGTTACAAATTGTTTTCTTGCTCAAAAGAGCTAAGAATGGTCCTACAAGAGTTTTCAAGTTGTTTTCATGTTCAAACGAGTCAACAATGAAGCTACGAGTTGTTTCCAAGTTCGAACGAGTCAAGAATGAGCCTCAAATTGTTACGAATTGTTTTCTTGTTCAAAAGAGCTAAGAATGCTCCTACAAGAGTTTACAAGTTGTTTCCATGTTCAAACGAGTCAATAATGAAGGTACAAGTTGTTTTCAAGGTCGAACGAGTCAAGAATGAGCATCAAATTGTTACAAATTGTTTTCTCGTTCAAAAGAGCTAAGAATTGTCCTACAAGAGTTTACAAGTTGTTTCCATGTTCAAACGAGCCCATAATGAAGCTACAAGTTGTTTCCAAGTTTGAACGAGTCAAGAATGAACCTCAAATTGTTACGATTTGTTTTCTTGTTCAAAAGAGCTAAGAATGGTCCTACAAGAGTTTACAAGTTGTTTCCATGTTCAAACGAGTCAATAATGAAGGTACAAGTTGTTTTCAAGGTCGAACGATTCAAGAATGAGTCTCAAATTGTTACATATTGTTTTATTATTAAAAAGAGCTAAGAATGGTCCTACAAGAGCTTTTAAGTTGTTTCCAAGTTCGAACGAGTGAAGAATGAGTCTCAAATTGTTACGATTTTTTTGCTTGTTCAAAAGAGCTAAGAATGGTCCTAGAAGAGTTTACAAGTTGTTTCCATGTTCAAACGAGTCAATAATGAAGTTACGAGTTATTTTCAAGTTCGAATGAGTCTCAATTTGTTACAAATTGTTTTCTTATTCAAAAGAGTTAAGAATGGTCCTAAAAGAGTTTACAAGTTGTTTCCATGTTCAAACAAGTCAATAATGAAATTACAAGTTATTTTGAAGTTCGAACGAGTCATGAATGAGTCTCAAATTGTGACAAATTGTTTTCTTGTTCAAAAGAGCTAAGAATGGTAGTACAAGAGTTTTCAAGTTGTTTCCATGTTCAAACGTGTCAACAATGAAGCTACAAGTTATTTCCAAGTTTGAACGAGTCAAGAATGAGCCTCAAATTGTTACGATTTGTTTTCTTGTTCAAAAGAGCTAAGAATGGTCCTACAAGAGTTTACAAGTTGTTTCCATGTTCAAACGAGTCAATAATGAAGGTACAAGTTGTTTTCAAGGTCGAACGATTCAAGAATGAGTCTCAAATTCTTACATATTGTTTTCTTATTAAAAAGAGCTAAGAATGGTCCTACAAGAGTTTACAAGTTGTTTCCATCTTCAAAGGAGTCAATAATGAAGGTACAAGTTGTTTTCAAGGTCGACCGATTCAAGAATGAGTCTCAAATTGTTACAAATTGTTTTCTTGTTCAAAAGAGCTATGAATGGTCCTACAAGAGTTTTCAAGTTGTTTCCTTGTTCAAACGAGTCAACAATGAAGCTACAAGTTGTTTCCAAGTTCGAACGAGTCAAGAATGAGCCTCAAATTGTTACATATTGTTTTCTTATTAAAAAGAGCTAAGAATGGTCCTACAAGAGTTTTTAAGTTGTTTCCATGTTCAAACGAGTCTATAATGAAGTTACGAGTTGTTTCCAAGTTCTAAGGAGTCAAGAATGAGTCTCAAATTGTAACGAATTGTTTTCTTGTTCAAAAGAGCTAAGAATGGACCTACAAGAGTTTAAAAGTTGTTTCCATGTTCAAACGAGTCAACAATGAAGCTATAAGTTGTTTCCAAGTTCGAACGAGTCAAGAATGAGCCTCAAATTGTAACGAATTATTTTCTTGTTCAAAAGAGCTAAAAATGGTCCTACAAGAGTTTACAAGTTGTTTCCATGTTCAAACGAGTCAATAATGAAGGTATTTTCAAGGTCGAACGATTCAAGAACGAGTCTCAAATTCCTACATATTGTTTTCTTATTAAAAAGAGCTAAGAATGGTCCTACAAGAGTTTACAAGTTGTGTCCATCTTCAAACGAGTCAATAATGAACTTACAAGTTGTTTTCAAGGTCGAACGATTCATGAATGAGTCTCAAATTGTTACAAATTGTTTTCTTGCTCAAAAGAGCTAAGAATGGTCCTACAAGATTTTTCAAGTTGTTTTCATGTTCAAACGAGTCAACAATGAAGCTACGAGTTGTTTCCAAGTTCGAACGAGTCAAGAATGAGCCTCAAATTGTTACGAATTGTTTTCTTGTTCAAAAGAGCTAAGAATGCTCCTACAAGAGTTTACAAGTTGTTTCCATGTTCAAACGAGTCAATAATGAAGGTACAAGTTGTTTTCAAGGTCGAACGAGTCAAGAATGAGCATCAAATTGTTACAAATTGTTTTCTCGTTCAAAAGAGCTAAGAATTGTCCTACAAGAGTTTACAAGTTGTTTCCATGTTCAAACGAGCCCATAATGAAGCTACAAGTTGTTTCCAAGTTTGAACGAGTCAAGAATGAACCTCAAATTGTTACGATTTGTTTTCTTGTTCAAAAGAGCTAAGAATGGTCCTACAAGAGTTTACAAGTTGTTTCCATGTTCAAACGAGTCAATAATGAACGTACAAGTTGTTTTCAAGGTCGAACGATTCAAGAATGAGTCTCAAATTCTTACATATTGTTTTCATATTAAAAAGAGCTAAGAATGGTCCTAGAAGAGTTTACAAGTTGTGTCCATCTTCAAACGAGTCAATAATGAACTTACAAGTTGTTTTCAAGGTCGAACGATTCATGAATGAGTCTCAAATTGTTACAAATTGTTTTCTTGCTCAAAAGATCTAAGAATGGTCCTACAAGAGTTTTCAAGTTGTTTTCATGTTCAAACGAGTCAACAATGAAGCTACAAGTTGTTTCCAAGTTCGAACGAGTCAAGAATGAGCCTCAAATTGTTACGAATTGTTTTCTTGTTCAAAAGAGCTAAGAATGCTCCTACAAGAGTTTACAAGTTGTTTCCATGTTCAAACGAGTCAATAATGAAGGTACAAGTTGTTTTCAAGGTCGAACGAGTCAAGAATGAGCCTCAAATTGTTACAAATTGTTTTCTCGTTCAAAAGAGCTAAGAATTGTCCTACAAAAGTTTACAAGTTGTTTCCATGTTCAAACGAGCCCATAATGAAGCTACAAGTTGTTTCCAAGTTGGAACGAGTCAAGAATGAACCTCAAATTGTTACGATTTGTTTTCTTGTTCAAAAGAGCTAAGAATGGTCCTACAAGAGTTTACAAGTTGTTTCCATGTTCAAACGAGCCCATAATGAAGCTACAAGTTGTTTCCAAGTTTGAACGAGTCAAGAATGAACCTCAAATTGTCACGATTTGTTTTCTTGTTCAAAAGAGCTAAGAATGGTCCTACAAGAGTTTACAAGTTGTTTCCATGTTCAGACGAGTCAATAATGAAGGTACAAGTTGTTTTCAAGGTCGAACGATTCAAGAATGAGTCTCAAATTGTTACATATTGTTTTATTATTAAAAAGAGCTAAGAATGGTCCTACAAGAGCTTTTAAGTTGTTTCCAAGTTCGAACGAGCGAAAAATGAGTCTCAAATTGTTACGATTTTTTTGCTTGTTCAAAAGAGCTAAGAATGGTCCTAGAAGAGTTTACAAGTTGTTTCCATGTTCAAACGAGTCAATAATGAAGTTACGAGTTATTTTCAAGTTCGAATGAGTCAAGAATGAGTCTCAATTTGTTACAAATTGTTTTCTTATTCAAAAGAGTTAAGAATGGTCCTAAAAGAGTTTACAAGTTGTTTCCATGTTCAAACAAGTCAATAATGAAATTACAAGTTATTTTGAAGTTCGAACGAGTCATGAATGAGTCTCAAATTGTGACAAATTGTTTTCTTGTTCAAAAGAGCTAAGAATGGTAGTACAAGAGTTTTCAAGTTGTTTCCATGTTCAAACGTGTCAACAATGAAGCTACAAGTTATTTTCAAGTTTGAACGAGTCAAGAATGAGCCTCAAATTGTTACGATTTGTTTTCTTGTTCAAAAGAGCTAATAATGGTCCTACAAGAGTTTACAAGTTGTTTCCATGTTCAAACGAGTCAATAATGAAGGTACAAGTTGTTTTCAAGGTCGAACGATTCAAGAATGAGTCTCAAATTCTTACATATTGTTTTCTTATTAAAAAGAGCTAAGAATGGTCCTACAAGAGTTTACAAGTTGTTTCCATCTTCAAAGGAGTCAATAATGAAGGTACAAGTTGTTTTCAAGGTCGACCGATTCAAGAATGAGTCTCAAATTGTTACAAATTGTTTTCTTGTTCAAAAGAGCTATGAATGGTCCTACAAGAGTTTTCAAGCTGTTTCCTTGTTCAAACGAGTCAACAATGAAGCTACAAGTTGTTTCCAAGTTCGAACGAGTCAAGAATGAGCCTCAAATTGTTACAAATTGTTTTCTTGTTCAAAAGAGCTATGAATGGTCCTACAAGAGTTTTCAAGTTGTTTCCTTGTTCAAACGAGTCAACAATGAAGCTACAAGTTGTTTCCAAGTTCGAACGAGTCAAGAATGAGCCTCAAATTGTTACATATTGTTTTCTTATTAAAAAGAGCTAAGAATGGTCCTACAAGAGTTTTTAAGTTGTTTCCATGTTCAAACGAGTCTATAATGAAGTTACGAGTTGTTTCGAAGTTCTAACGAGTCAAGAATGAGTCTCAAATTGTAACGAATTGTTTTCTTGTTCAAAAGAGCTAAGAATGGACCTACAAGAGTTTAAAAGTTGTTTCCATGTTCAAACGAGTCAACAATGAAGCTACAAGTTGTTTCCAAGTTCGAACGAGTCAAGAATGAGCCTCAAATTGTAACGAATTATTTTCTTGTTCAAAAGAGCTAAAAATGGTCCTACAAGAGTTTACAAGTTGTTTCCATGTTCAAACGAGTCAATAATGAAGGTATTTTCAAGGTCGAACGATTCAAGAACGAGTCTCAAATTCTTACATATTGTTTTCTTATTAAAAAGAGCTAAGAATGGTCCTACAAGAGTTTACAAGTTGTGTCCATCTTCAAACGAGTCAATAATGAACTTACAAGTTGTTTTCAAGGTCGAACGATTCATGAATGAGTCTCAAATTGTTACAAATTATTTTCTTGCTCAAAAGAGCTAAGAATGGTCCTACAAGAGTTTTCAAGTTGTTTTCATGTTCAAACGAGTCAACAATGAAGCTACAAGTTGTTTCCAAGTACGAACGAGTCAAGAATGAGCCTCAAATTGTTACGAATTGTTTTCTTGTTCAAAAGAGCTAAGAATGCTCCTATAAGAGTTTACAAGTTGTTTCCATGTTCAAACGAGTCAATAATGAAGGTACAAGTTATTTTCAAGGTCGAACGAGTTAAGAATGAGCCTCAAATTGTTACAAATTGTTTTCTCGTTCAAAAGAGCTAAGAATTGTCTTACAAGAGTTTACAAGTTGTTTCCATGTTCAAACGAGCCCATAATGAAGCTACAAGTTGTTTCCAAGTTTGAACGAGTCAAGAATGAACCTCAAATTGTCACGATTTGTTTTCTTGTTCAAAAGAGCTAAGAATGGTCCTACAAGAGTTTACAAGTTGTTTCCATGTTCAAACGAGTCAATAATGAAGGTACAAGTTGTTTTCAAGGTCGAACGATTCAAGAATGAGTCTCAAATTCTTACATATTGTTTTCATATTAAAAAGAGCTAAGAATGGTCCTACAAGAGTTTACAAGTTGTTTCCATCTTCAAAGGAGTCAATAATGAAGGTACAAGTTGTTTTCAAGGTCGACCGATTCAAGAATGAGTCTCAAATTGTTACAAATTGTTTTCATATTAAAAAGAGCTAAGAATGGTCCTAGAAGAGTTTACAAGTTGTTTCCATCTTCAAACGAGTCAATAATGAAGGTACAAGTTGTTTTCAAGGTCGAACGATTCAAGAATGAGTCTCAAATTGTTACAAATTGTTTTCTTGTTCAAAAGAGCTATGAATGGTCCTACAAGAGTTTTCAAGTTGTTTCCACGTTCAAACGAGTCAACAATGAAGCTACAAGTTGTTTCCCAGTTCGAACGAGTCAAGAATGAGCCTCAAATTGTTACGAATTGTATTCTTGTTCAAAAGAGCTAAGAATGCTCCTACAAGAGTTTACAAGTTGTTTCCATGTTCAGACGAGTCAATAATGAAGTACAAGTTTTTTTCAAGGTCGAACGATTCAAGAATGAGTCTCAAATTGTTACATATTGTTTTATTATTAAAAAGAGCTAAGAATGGTCCTACAAGAGCTTTTAAGTTGTTTCCAAGTTCGAACGAGTGAAGAATGAGTCTCAAATTGTTACGATTTTTTTGCTTGTTCAAAAGAGCTAAGAATGGTCCTAAAAGAGTTTACAAGTTGTTTCCATGTTCAAACGAGTCAATAATGAAGTTACGAGTTATTTTCAAGTTCGAATGAGTCAAGAATGAGTCTCAATTTGTTACAAATTGTTTTCTTAGTCAAAAGAGTTAAGAATGGTCCTAAAAGAGTTTACAAGTTGTTTCCATGTTCAAACAAGTCAATAATGAAATTACAAGTTATTTTGAAGTTCGAACGAGTCATGAATGAGTCTCAAATTGTGACAAATTGTTTTCTTGTTCAAAAGAGCTAAGAATGGTAGTACAAGAGTTTTCAAGTTGTTTCCATGTTCAAACGTGTCAACAATGAAGCTACAAGTTATTTCCAAGTTTGAACGAGTCAAGAATGAGCCTCAAATTGTTACGATTTGTTTTCTTGTTCAAAAGAGCTAAGAATGGTCCTACAAGAGTTTACAAGTTGTTTCCATGTTCAAACGAGTCAATAATGAAGGTACAAGTTGTTTTCAAGGTCGAACGATTCAAGAATGAGTCTCAAATTCTTACATATTGTTTTCTTATTAAAAAGAGCTAAGAATGGTCCTACAAGAGTTTACAAGTTGTTTCCATCTTCAAAGGAGTCAATAATGAAGGTACAAGTTGTTTTCAAGGTCGAACGATTCAAGAATGAGTCTCAAATTGTTACAAATTGTTTTCTTGTTCAAAAGAGCTATGAATGGTCCTACAAGAGTTTTCAAGCTGTTTCCTTGTTCAAACGAGTCAACAATGAAGCTACAAGTTGTTTCCAAGTTCGAACGAGTCAAGAATGAGCCTCAAATTGTTACATATTGTTTTCTTATTAAAAAGAGCTAAGAATGGTCCTACAAGAGTTTTTAAGTTGTTTCCATGTTCAAACGAGTCTATAATGAAGTTACGAGTTGTTTTGAAGTTCTAACGAGTCAAGAATGAGTCTCAAATTGTAACGAATTGTTTTCTTGTTCAAAAGAGCTAAGAATGGACCTACAAGAGTTTAAAAGTTGTTTCCATGTTCAAACGAGTCAACAATGAAGCTACAAGTTGTTTCCAAGTTCGAACGAGTCAAGAATGAGCCTCAAATTGTAACGAATTATTTTCTTGTTCAAAAGAGCTAAAAATGGTCCTACAAGAGTTTACAAGTTGTTTCCATGTTCAAACGAGTCAATAATGAAGGTATTTTCAAGGTCGAACGATTCAAGAACGAGTCTCAAATTCTTACATATTGTTTTCTTATTAAAAAGAGCTAAGAATGGTCCTACAAGAGTTTACAAGTTGTGTCCATCTTCAAACGAGTCAATAATGAACTTACAAGTTGTTTTCAAGGTCGAACGATTCATGAATGAGTCTCAAATTGTTACAAATTATTTTCTTGCTCAAAAGAGCTAAGAATGGTCCTACAAGAGTTTTCAAGTTGTTTTCATGTTCAAACGAGTCAACAATGAAGCTACAAGTTGTTTCCAAGTACGAACGAGTCAAGAATGAGCCTCAAATTGTTACGAACAAGTCACCCTGAAGTAGCTAATGTCGCAGTGAAATTTTACAAATCTTTATTGGGTACAAGCTCGGAGGTGCAGAGGTTTCTGGATTACTTAAATCTTCCCTCAATATCAACAGAGCAAGCGAATGGGCTAGTTCGTCCGGTAACTGCAATTGAAATTTGGAATACAATGAAGGCAATGGGTAAAAACAAGAGTCCGGGTCCGGACGGATTTACTACTGAATTCTATCTTGCAACTTGGGGAATAGTTGGTGCTGATGTAGTGCGAGCAGTTACTTGTTTTTTTGAAATCTTAAGCTCCCTCGTATGATCAATTCGTCTGCTATAGCATTGATACCAAAAGAAACTAGTCTGACGTCTATGGGGCACTTCAGACCAATTTCTTGTTGCAACGTGTTGTACAAGCTTATATCTAAAATTCTGGCATCAAGACTTAAGAAGACTCTGCCATCTCTCATCTCTCCGGCTCAATCAGCTTTTGTTCCTGGGAGGGTAATAGGTGACAATGTCTTTTTAGCTCAGGGAATTTGCAGGGATTACCACCTTGATAAGAATACTCAAAAGTGCACAATAAAGCTTGATATCCATAAAGCTTTTGATTCTTTGTGCTGGGATTTTATTTTCACTGTCCTAGTAAAGATGGGGTTCCCGGACGTGTTTATATCCTGGATTCGTAAATGTATCACTTCAGTTATGCACTCTGTAAAGATTAACGGGGCTTTGGAAGGATTCTTTCATGGAGCTTCGGGTCTCCGTCAAGGAGATCCCCTCTCTCCCTTTCTATTTGTGATAGCTATGGAAGTGTTGTCGAGCTGCTTGAGGTATACTACCGACAGAAGTGATTTTAGTTACCACTTGGGTACGAAACTTAATAAAATCACGCACTTAATCTTTGCTGACGATGTTCTGCTATTTTGTAAGGGGGATTTGCAATCTATATCAGCTCTGTTGGATGGGGTTTTGCTTTTCTCTAACATTTCAGGATTAAAGCCTAATCCTGCAAAATGCTCTTGTTTTTTCAGTGGTATGGATTTAAACACAATTGGGGCAGTGCTTCGAAATACAGGGTACATATGGGGGACGTTGCCAATAAAGTATTTAGGATTGCCTCTGATCTCTTCAAAATTATCTGCAATGGATTGCCAGCCTCTGGTAATGAAAATCTGCAATAGAATTTCCAGTTGGACGAGCAAATTTCTCAGTTTTGCAGGGCGACTGCAATTAATAAAATCCACTTTGACTGGTATGTTTGGGTTCTGGTCATCTAATATCTTTCTTCCTAAGGGTATGTTGAGAAAAATTCAAGGTATTTTGGCAAAATTTCTTTGGGGTGGCCCGAATGCTCAAAACTGCCAATATAAAATAGCTTGGCAAGAATGTTGTCTCCCAAGAGAGGAAGGTGGGCTGGGAGTTGTTGATATAGTTAAATGGAATGAGGCAGCAGCTCTTTACCAATTTTGGAGATTAACTCGATTAAATGTTTGTTCCATTTGGACAAATTGGGTTAGAGATGTCATTTTCAGAAATAAATCAATTTGGTTTGATTCACTTCCCCGAAACAGCACTTGGTGTTTAAGGAAAATCTTTAAAGGAAGAGAGAAAGCGATGGAGTTCATAAACTACCAGGTGGGACGAGGGGATAAAATAGAGATGTGGAATGATCCTTGGTTTAATAGGCTGCCTCTAAGATCTCAATTTCACGAGGATATAATCAGTATTGCAGAATCTTCACCTCGGGCAAGGGTTAGTTCTTTACTTGAAAATGGTAGCTGGAATATTTCTCCCTCGAATCATGTGGACATGATTGAGCTTCGTCATTTGTTAAATTCAGTCACTATTTCAGCAGAAGACAGGGTAAGTTGGGATGGTATTGAGGAGAAAAATGTGAAGCTGGCAGATGTTTATGAATCTATTCGAAATCGGGGTAATAGTTCTCATTGGTTCAGGGCTCGTTGGCACAAAATTCATGTCCCACGCTACTCTTTTATTCTTTGGCTTGCTTTGCGCAACAGATTGCTCACAAGGGACAGAATGATTCAGTTTGGTATTCAAGTTCAGCCGGCATGTGTGCTTTGTTCTAATGGTATGGAGTCTGCTCAACATTTGTTTGGGGAATGTTCGTATATCAAAGGCATTTATAGTCAAAGTCCTCTTCAAATAGTGGGAAATTGGGATCAATATCTTGCAGGAAATTCAAATGATTTGAAGACTCAAATTAATTATTTATTTATGGCGGCAACAGTGTATTACACATGGAGGGAAAGAAACAAACGCATACATGATACAGAACCAGGGACTCCAGTTGGTCAACTATGTAAACATGTGAAGCAAGCTATTAGAGAAAGAGTTTTCTCAAATAAAAATTTCAAGGCTTTAGTGCACCAGGACTATAGATTAATTAGTTTGTTGTACTAATTGTTCTTTGATAGTTATACTGATGTTAGCAGAAGTATGAGGTTGGTTAATTATTTAGCCACTTTTGGTTTTAGTTGTGGAGCATGTTCCACCTCTTAGTGGCCTAGGGGATGCCCTAGTATTGTGTTTTTATTTTGTTGGGTTTATAAAATTATTACTTAACAAAAAAAAAAAAATGCTCCTATAAGAGTTTACAAGTTGTTTCCATGTTCAAACGAGTCAATAATGAAGGTACAAGTTATTTTCAAGGTCGAACGAGTCAAGAATGAGCCTCAAATTGTTACAAATTGTTTTCTCGTTCAAAAGAGCTAAGAATTGTCTTACAAGAGTTTACAAGTTGTTTCCATGTTCAAACGAGCCCATAATGAAGCTACAAGTTGTTTCCAAGTTTGAACGAGTCAAGAATGAACCTCAAATTGTCACGATTTGTTTTCTTGTTCAAAAGAGCTAAGAATGGTCCTACAAGAGTTTACAAGTTGTTTCCATGTTCAGACGAGTCAATAATGAAGGTACAAGTTGTTTTCAAGGTCGAACGATTCAAGAATGAGTCTCAAATTGTTACATATTGTTTTATTATTAAAAAGAGCTAAGAATGGTCCTACAAGAGCTTTTAAGTTGTTTCCAAGTTCGAACGAGCGAAAAATGAGTCTCAAATTGTTACGATTTTTTTGCTTGTTCAAAAGAGCTAAGAATGGTCCTAGAAGAGTTTACAAGTTGTTTCCATGTTCAAACGAGTCAATAATGAAGTTACGAGTTATTTTCAAGTTCGAATGAGTCAAGAATGAGTCTCAATTTGTTACAAATTGTTTTCTTATTCAAAAGAGTTAAGAATGGTCCTAAAAGAGTTTACAACTTGTTTCCATGTTCAAACAAGTCAATAATGAAATTACTAGTTATTTTGAAGTTCGAACGAGTCATGAATGAGTCTCAAATTGTGACAAATTGTTTTCTTGTTCAAAAGAGCTAAGAATGGTAGTACAAGAGTTTTCAAGTTGTTTCCATGTTCAAACGTGTCAACAATGAAGCTACAAGTTATTTCCAAGTTTGAACGAGTCAAGAATGAGCCTCAAATTGTTACGATTTGTTTTCTTGTTCAAAAGAGCTAAGAATGGTCCTACAAGAGTTTACAAGTTGTTTCCATGTTCAAACGAGTCAATAATGAAGGTACAAGTTGTTTTCAAGGTCGAACGATTCAAGAATAAGTCTCAAATTCTTACATATTGTTTTCTTATTAAAAAGAGCTAAGAATGGTCCTACAAGAGTTTACAAGTTGTTTCCATCTTCAAAGGAGTCAATAATGAAGGTACAAGTTGTTTTCAAGGTCGACCGATTCAAGAATGAGTCTCAAATTGTTACAAATTGTTTTCTTGTTCAAAAGAGCTATGAATGGTCCTACAAGAGTTTTCAAGCTGTTTCCTTGTTCAAACGAGTCAACAATGAAGCTACAAGTTGTTTCCAAGTTCGAACGAGTCAAGAATGAGCCTCAAATTGTTACAAATTGTTTTCTTGTTCAAAAGAGCTATGAATGGTCCTACAAGAGTTTTCAAGTTGTTTCCTTGTTCAAACGAGTCAACAATGAAGCTACAAGTTGTTTCCAAGTTCGAACGAGTCAAGAATGAGCCTCAAATTGTTACATATTGTTTTCTTATTAAAAAGAGCTAAGAATGGTCCTACAAGAGTTTTTAAGTTGTTTCCATGTTCAAACGAGTCTATAATGAAGTTACGAGTTGTTTCGAAGTTCTAACGAGTCAAGAATGAGTCTCAAATTGTAACGAATTGTTTTCTTGTTCAAAAGAGCTAAGAATGGACCTACAAGAGTTTAAAAGTTGTTTCCATGTTCAAACGAGTCAACAATGAAGCTACAAGTTGTTTCCAAGTTCGAACGAGTCAAGAATGAGCCTCAAATTGTAACGAATTATTTTCTTGTTCAAAAGAGCTAAAAATGGTCCTACAAGAGTTTACAAGTTGTTTCCATGTTCAAACGAGTCAATAATGAAGGTATTTTCAAGGTCGAACGGTTCAAGAACGAGTCTCAAATTCTTACATATTGTTTTCTTATTAAAAAGAGCTAAGAATGGTCCTACAAGAGTTTACAAGTTGTGTCCATCTTCAAACGAGTCAATAATGAACTTACAAGTTGTTTTCAAGGTCGAACGATTCATGAATGAGTCTCAAATTGTTACAAATTATTTTCTTGCTCAAAAGAGCTAAGAATGGTCCTACAAGAGTTTTCAAGTTGTTTTCATGTTCAAACGAGTCAACAATGAAGCTACAAGTTGTTTCCAAGTACGAACGAGTCAAGAATGAGCCTCAAATTGTTACGAATTGTTTTCTTGTTCAAAAGAGCTAAGAATGCTCCTATAAGAGTTTACAAGTTGTTTCCATGTTCAAACGAGTCAATAATGAAGGTACAAGTTATTTTCAAGGTCGAACGAGTCAAGAATGAGCCTCAAATTGTTACAAATTGTTTTCTCGTTCAAAAGAGCTAAGAATTGTCTTACAAGAGTTTACAAGTTGTTTCCATGTTCAAACGAGCCCATAATGAAGCTACAAGTTGTTTCCAAGTTTGAACGAGTCAAGAATGAACCTCAAATTGTCACGATTTGTTTTCTTGTTCAAAAGAGCTAAGAATGGTCCTACAAGAGTTTACAAGTTGTTTCCATGTTCAAACGAGTCAATAATGAAGGTACAAGTTGTTTTCAAGGTCGAACGATTCTAGAATGAGTCTCAAATTCTTACATATTGTTTTCATATTAAAAAGAGCTAAGAATGGTCCTAGAAGACTTTACAAGTTGTTTCCATCTTCAAACGAGTCAATAATGAAGGTACAAGTTGTTTTCAAGGTCGAACGATTCAAGAATGAGTCTCAAATTGTTACAAATTGTTTTCTTGTTCAAAAGAGCTATGAATGGTCCTACAAGAGTTTTCAAGTTGTTTCCATGTTCAAACGAGTCAACAATGAAGCTACAAGTTGTTTCCCAGTTCGAACGAGTCAAGAATGAGCCTAAAATTGTTACGAATTGTATTCTTGTTCAAAAGAGCTAAGAATGCTCCTACAAGAGTTTACAAGTTGTTTCCATGTTCAGACGAGTCAATAATGAAGGTACAAGTTTTTTTCAAGGTCGAACGATTCAAGAATGAGTCTCAAATTGTTACATATTGTTTTATTATTAAAAAGAGCTAAGAATGGTCCTACAAGAGCTTTTAAGTTGTTTCCAAGTTCGAACGAGTGAAGAATGAGTCTCAAATTGTTACGATTTTTTTGCTTGTTCAAAAGAGCTAAGAATGGTCCTAAAAGAGTTTACAAGTTGTTTCCATGTTCAAACGAGTCAATAATGAAGTTACGAGTTATTTTCAAGTTCGAATGAGTCAAGAATGAGTCTCAATTTGTTACAAATTGTTTTCTTAGTCAAAAGAGTTAAGAATGGTCCTAAAAGAGTTTACAAGTTGTTTCCATGTTCAAACAAGTCAATAATGAAATTACAAGTTATTTTGAAGTTCGAACGAGTCATGAATGAGTCTCAAATTGTGACAAATTGTTTTCTTGTTCAAAAGAGCTAAGAATGGTAGTACAAGAGTTTTCAAGTTGTTTCCATGTTCAAACGTGTCAACAATGAAGCTACAAGTTATTTCCAAGTTTGAACGAGTCAAGAATGAGCCTCAAATTGTTACGATTTGTTTTCTTGTTCAAAAGAGCTAAGAATGGTCCTACAAGAGTTTACAAGTTGTTTCCATGTTCAAACGAGTCAATAATGAAGGTACAAGTTGTTTTCAAGGTCGAACGATTCAAGAATGAGTCTCAAATTCTTACATATTGTTTTCTTATTAAAAAGAGCTAAGAATGGTCCTACAAGAGTTTACAAGTTGTTTCCATCTTCAAAGGAGTCAATAATGAAGGTACAAGTTGCTTTTAAGGTCGACCGGTTCAAGAATGAGTCTCAAATTGTTACAAATTGTTTTCTTGTTCAAAAGAGCTATGAATGGTCCTACAAGAGTTTTCAAGTTGTTTCCTTGTTCAAACGAGTCAACAATGAAGCTACAAGTTGTTTCCAAGTTCGAACGAGTCAAGAATGAGCCTCAAATTGTTACAAATTGTTTTCTTATTCAAAAGAGCTATGAATGGTCCTACAAGAGTTTTCAAGTTGTTTCCTTGTTCAAACGAGTCAACAATGAAGCTACAAGTTGTTTCCAAGTTCGAACGAGTCAAGAATGAGCCTCAAATTGTTACATATTGTTTTCTTATTAAAAAGAGCTAAGAATGGTCCTACAAGAGTTTTTAAGTTGTTTCCATGTTCAAACGAGTCTATAATGAAGTTACGAGTTGTTTCGAAGTTCTAACGAGTCAAGAAAGAGTCTCAAATTATTTTCTTGTTCAAAAGAGCTAAGAATGGACCTACAAGAGTTTAAAAGTTGTTTTCATGTTCAAACGAGTCAACAATGAAGCTACAAGTTGTTTCCAAGTTCGAACGAGTCAAGAATGAGCCTCAAATTGTAACGAATTATTTTCTTGTTCAAAAGAGCTAAAAATGGTCCTACAAGAGTTTACAAGTTGTTTCCATGTTCAAACGAGTCAATAATGAAGGTATTTTCAAGGTCGAACGATTCAAGAACGAGTCTCAAATTCTTACATATTGTTTTCTTATTAAAAAGAGCTAAGAATGGTCCTACAAGAGTTTACAAGTTGTGTCCATCTTCAAACGAGTCAATAATGAACTTACAAGTTGTTTTCAAGGTCGAACGATTCATGAATGAGTCTCAAATTGTTACAAATTGTTTTCTTGCTCAAAAGAGCTAAGAATGGTCCTACAAGAGTTTTCAAGTTGTTTTCATGTTCAAACGAGTCAACAATGAAGCTACACGTTGTTTCCAAGTTCGAACGAGTCAAGAATGAGCCTCAAATTGTTACGAATTGTTTTCTTGTTCAAAAGAGCTAAGAATGCTCCTATAAGAGTTTACAAGTTGTTTCCGTGTTCAAACGAGTCAATAATGAAGGTACAAGTTGTTTTCAAGGTCGAACGAGTCAAGAATGAGCCTCAAATTGTTACAAATTGTTTTCTCGTTCAAAAGAGCTAAGAATTGTCTTACAAGAGTTTACAAGTTGTTTCCATGTTCAAACGAGCCCATAATGAAGCTACAAGTTGTTTCCAAGTTTGAACGAGTCAACAATGAACCACAAATTGTCACGATTTGTTTTCTTGTTCAAAAGAGCTAAGAATGGTCCTACAAGAGTTTATAAGTTGTTTCCATGTTCAAACGAGTCAATAATGAAGGTACAAGTTGTTTTCAAGGTCGAACGATTCAAGAATGAGTCTCAAATTCTTACATATTGTTTTCATATTAAAAAGAGCTAAGAATGGTCCTAGAAGAGTTTACAAGTTGTTTCCATCTTCAAACGAGTCAATAATGAAGGTACAAGTTGTTTTCAAGGTCGAACGATTCAAGAATGAGTCTCAAATTGTTATAAATTATTTTCTTGTTCAAAAGAGCTATGAATGGTCCTACAAGAGTTTTCAAGTTGTTTCCATGTTCAAACGAGTCAACAATGAAACTACAAGTTGTTTCCAAGTTCGAACGAGTCAAGAATGAGCCTCAAATTGTTACGAATTGTATTCTTGTTCAAAAGAGCTAAGAATGCTCCTACAAGAGATTACAAGTTGTTTCCATGTTCAGACGAGTCAATAATGAAGGTACAAGTTTTTTTCAAGGTAGAACGATTCAAGAATGAGTCTCAAATTGTTACATATTGTTTTATTATTAAAAAGAGCTAAGAATGGTCCTACAAGAGCTTTTAAGTTGTTTCCAAGTTCGAACGAGTGAAGAATGAGTCTAAAATTGTTACGATTTTTTTGCTTGTTCAAAAGAGCTAAGAATGGTCCTAGAAGAGTTTACAAGTTGTTTCCATGTTCAAACGAGTCAATAATGAAGTTACGAGTTATTTTCAAGTTCGAATGAGTCAAGAATGAGTCTCAATTTGTTACAAATTGTTTTCTTATTCAAAAGAGTTAAGAATGGTCCTAAAAGAGTTTACAAGTTATTTCCATGTTCAAACAAGTCAATAATGAAATTACAAGTTATTTTGAAGTTCGAACGAGTCATGAATGAGTCTCAAATTGTGACAAATTGTTTTCTTGTTCAAAAGAGCTAAGAATGGTAGTACAAGAGTTTTCAAGTTGTTTCCATGTTCAAACGTGTCAACAATGAAGCTACAAGTTATTTCCAAGTTTGAACGAGTCAAGAATGAGCCTCAAATTGTTACGATTTGCTTTCTTGTTCAAAAGAGCTAAGAATGGTCCTACAAGAGTTTACAAGTTGTTTCCATGTTCAAACGAGTCAATAATGAAGGTACAAGTTGTTTTCAAGAATGAGTCTAAAATTCTTACATATTGTTTTCTTATTAAAAAGAGCTAAGAATGGTCCAACAAGAGTTTACAAGTTGTTTCCATCTTCAAAGGAGTCAATAATGAAGGTACAAGTTGTTTTCAAGGTCGACCGATTCAAGAATGAGTCTCAAATTGTTACAAATTGTTTTCTTGTTCAAAAGAGCTATGAATGGTCCTACAAGAGTTTTCAAGTTGTTTCCTTGTTCAAACGAGTCAACAATGAAGCTACAAGTTGTTTCCAAGTTCGAACGAGTCAAGAATGAGCCTCAAATGGTTACATATGGTTTTCTTATTAAAAAGAGCTAAGAATGGTCCTTCAAGAGTTTTTAAGGTGTTTCCATGTTCAAACGAGTCTATAATGAAGTTACGAGTTGTTTCCTAGTTCTAACGAGTCAAGAATGAGTCTCAAATTGTAACGATTTGTTTTCTTGTTCAAAAGAGCTAAGAATGGTCCTACAAGAGTTTACAAGTTGTTTCCATGTTCAAACGAGTCAATAATGAAGGTACAAGTTGTTTTCAAGGTCTAACGATTCAAGAATGAGTCTCAAATTCTTACATATTGTTTTCATATTAAAAAGAGCTAAGAATGGTCCTAGAAGAGTTTACAAGTTGTTTCCATCTTCAAACGAGTCAATAATGAAGGTACAAGTTGTTTTCAAGGTCGAACGATTCAAGAATGTGTCTCAAATTGTTACAAATTGTTTTCTTGTTCAAAAGAGCTATGAATGGTCCTACAAGAGTTTTCAAGTTGTTTCCTTGTTCAAACGAGCCAACAATGAAGCTACAAGTTGTTTCCAAGTTCGAATGAGTCAAGAATGAGTCTCAATTTGTTACAAATTGTTTTCTTATTCAAAAGAGTTAAGAATGGTCCTAAAAGAGTTTACAAGTTGTTTCCATGTTCAAACAAGTCAATAATGAAATTACAAGTTATTTTGAAGTTCGAACGAGTCATGAATGAGTCTCAAATTGTGACAAATTGTTTTCTTGTTCAAAAGAGCTAAGAATGGTAGTACAAGAGTTTTCAAGTTGTTTCCATGTTCAAACGTGTCAATAATGAAGCTACAAGTTATTTCCAAGTTTGAACGAGTCAAGAATGAGCCTCAAATTGTTACGATTTGTTTTCTTTTTCAAAAGAGCTAAGAATGGTCCTACAAGAGTTTACAAGTTGTTTCCATGTTCAAACGAGTCAATAATGAAGGTACAAGTTGTTTTCAAGGTCGAACGATTCAAGAATGAGTCTCAAATTCTTACATATTGTTTTCTTATTAAAAAGAGCTAAGAATGGTCCTACAAGAGTTTACAAGTTGTTTCCATCTTCAAAGGAGTCAATAATGAAGGTACAAGTTGTTTTCAAGGTCGACCGGTTCAAGAATGAGTCTCAAATTGTTACAAATTGTTTTCTTGTTCAAAAGAGCTATGAATGGTCCTACAAGAGTTTTCAAGTTGTTTCCTTGTTCAAACGAGTCAACAATGAATCTACAAGTTGTTTCCAAGTTCGAACGAGTCAAGAATGAGCCTCAAATTGTTACAAATTGTTTTCTTGTTCAAAAGAGCTATGAATGGTCCTACAAGAGTTTTCAAGTTGTTTCCTTGTTCAAACGAGTCAACAATGAAGCTACAAGTTGTTTCCAAGTTCGAACGAGTCAAGAATGAGCCTCAAATTGTTACATATTGTTTTCTTATTAAAAAGAGCTAAGAATGGTCCTACAAGAGTTTTTAAGTTGTTTCCATGTTCAAACGAGTCTATAATGAAGTTACGAGTTGTTTCGAAGTTCTATCGAGTCAAGAATGAGTCTCAAATTGTAACGAATTGTTTTCTTGTTCAAAAGAGCTAAGAATGGACCTACAAGAGTTTAAAAGTTGTTTCCATGTTCAAACGAGTCAACAATGAAGCTACAAGTTGTTTCCAAGTTCGAACGAGTCAAGAATGAGCCTCAAATTGTAACGAATTATTTTCTTATTCAAAAGAGCTAAAAATGGTCCTACAAGAGTTTACAAGTTGTTTCCATGTTCAAACGAGTCAATAATGAAGGTATTTTCAAGGTCGAACGATTCAAGAACGAGTCTCAAATTCTTACATATTGTTTTCTTATTAAAAAGAGCTAAGAATGGTCCTACAAGAGTTTACAAGTTGTGTCCATCTTCAAACGAGTCAATAATGAACTTACAAGTTGTTTTCAAGGTCGAACGATTCATGAATGAGTCTCAAATTGTTTTCTTGCTCAAAAGAGCTAAGAATGGTCCTACAAGAGTTTTCAAGTTGTTTTCATGTTCAAACGAGTCAACAATGAAGCTACAAGTTGTTTCCAAGTTCGAACGAGTCAAGAATGAGCCTCAAATTGTTACGAATTGTTTTCTTGTTCAAAAGAGCTAAGAATGCTCCTATAAGAGTTTACAAGTTGTTTCCGTGTTCAAACGAGTCAATAATGAAGGTACAAGTTGTTTTCAAGGTCGAACGAGTCAAGAATGAGCCTCAAATTGTTACAAATTGTTTTCTCGTTCAAAAGAGCTAAGAATTGTCTTACAAGAGTTTACAAGTTGTTTCCATGTTCAAACGAGCCCATAATGAAGCTACAAGTTGTTTCCAAGTTTGAACGAGTCAAGAATGAACCTCAAATTGTCACGATTTGTTTTCTTGTTCAAAAGAGCTAAGAATGGTCCTACAGGAGTTTACAAGTTGTTTCCATGTTCAAACGAGTCAATAATGAAGGTACAAGTTGTTTTCAAGGTCGAACGATTCAAGAATGAGTCTCAAATTCTTACATATTGTTTTCATATTAAAAAGAGCTAAGAATGGTCCTAGAAGAGTTTACAAGTTGTTTCCATCTTCAAACGAGTCAATAATGAAGGTACAAGTTGTTTTCAAGGTCGAACGATTCAAGAATGAGTCTCAAATTGTTACAAATTGTTTTCTTGTTCAAAAGAGCTATGAATGGTCCTACAAGAGTTTTCAAGTTGTTTCCATGTTCAAACGAGTCAACAATGAAGCTACAAGTTGTTTCCAAGTTCGAACGAGTCAAGAATGAGCCTCAAATTGTTACGAATTGTATTCTTGTTCAAAAGAGCTAAGAATGCTCCTACAAGAGTTTACAAGTTGTTTCCATGTTCAGACGAGTCAATAATGAAGGTACAAGTTTTTTTCAAGGTAGAACGATTCAAGAATGAGTCTCAAATTGTTACATATTGTTTTATTATTAAAAAGAGCTAAGAATAGTCCTACAAGAGCTTTTAAGTTGTTTCCAAGTTCGAACGAGTGAAGAATGACTCTAAAATTGTTACGATTTTTTTGGTTGTTCAAAAGAGCTAAGAATGGTCCTAGAAGAGTTTACAAGTTGTTTCCATGTTCAAACGAGTCAATAATGAAGTTACGAGTTATTTTCAAGTTCGAATGAGTCAAGAATGAGTCTCAATTTGTTACAAATTGTTTTCTTATTCAAAAGAGTTAAGAATGGTCCTAAAAGAGTTTACAAGTTATTTCCATGTTCAAACAAGTCAATAATGAAATTACAAGTTATTTTGAAGTTCGAACGAGTCATGAATGAGTCTCAAATTGTGACAAATTGTTTTCTTGTTCAAAAGAGCTAAGAATGGTAGTACAAGAGTTTTCAAGTTGTTTCCATGTTCAAACGTGTCAACAATGAAGCTACAAGTTATTTCCAAGTTTGAACGAGTCAAGAATGAGCCTCAAATTGTTACGATTTGTTTTCTTGTTCAAAAGAGCTAAGAATGGTCCTACAAGAGTTTACAAGTTGTTTCCATGTTCAAACGAGTCAATAATGAAGGTACAAGTTGTTTTCATGGTCGAACGATTCAAGAATGAGTCTCAAATTCTTACATATTGTTTTCTTATTAAAAAGAGCTAAGAATGGTCCTACAAGAGTTTACAAGTTGTTTCCATCTTCAAAGGAGTCAATAATGAAGGTACAAGTTGTTTTTAAGGTCGACCGGTTCAAGAATGAGTCTCAAATTGTTACAAATTGTTTTCTTGTTCAAAAGAGCTATGAATGGTCCTACAAGAGTTTTCAAGTTGTTTCCTTGTTCAAACGAGTCAACAATGAAGCTACAAGTTGTTTCCAAGTTCGAACGAGTCAAGAATGAGCCTCAAATTGTTACAAATTGTTTTCTTGTTCAAAAGAGCTATGAATGGTCCTACAAGAGTTTTCAAGTTGTTTCCTTGTTCAAACGAGTCAACAATGAAGCTACAAGTTGTTTCCAAGTTCGAACGAGTCAAGAATGAGCCTCAAATTGTTACATATTGTTTTCTTATTAAAAAGAGCTAAGAATGGTCCTACAAGAGTTTTTAAGTTGTTTCCATGTTCAAACGAGTCTATAATGAAGTTACGAGTTGTTTCGAAGTTCTAACGAGTCAAGAAAGAGTCTCAAATTATTTTCTTGTTCAAAAGAGCTAAGAATGGACCTACAAGAGTTTAAAAGTTGTTTTCATGTTCAAACGAGTCAACAATGAAGCTACAAGTTGTTTCCAAGTTCGAACGAGTCAAGAATGAGCCTCAAATTGTAACGAATTATTTTCTTGTTCAAAAGAGCTAAAAATGGTCCTACAAGAGTTTACAAGTTGTTTCCATGTTCAAACGAGTCAATAATGAAGGTATTTTCAAGGTCGAACGATTCAAGAACGAGTCTCAAATTCTTACATATTGTTTTCTTATTAAAAAGAGCTAAGAATGGTCCTACAAGAGTTTACAAGTTGTGTCCATCTTCAAACGAGTCAATAATGAACTTACAAGTTGTTTTCAAGGTCGAACGATTCATGAATGAGTCTCAAATTGTTACAAATTGTTTTCTTGCTCAAAAGAGCTAAGAATGGTCCTACAAGAGTTTTCAAGTTGTTTTCATGTTCAAACGAGTCAACAATGAAGCTACACGTTGTTTCCAAGTTCGAACGAGTCAAGAATGAGCCTCAAATTGTTACGAATTGTTTTCTTGTTCAAAAGAGCTAAGAATGCTCCTATAAGAGTTTACAAGTTGTTTCCGTGTTCAAACGAGTCAATAATGAAGGTACAAGTTGTTTTCAAGGTCGAACGAGTCAAGAATGAGCCTCAAATTGTTACAAATTGTTTTCTCGTTCAAAAGAGCTAAGAATTGTCTTACAAGAGTTTACAAGTTGTTTCCATGTTCAAACGAGCCCATAATGAAGCTACAAGTTGTTTCCAAGTTTGAACGAGTCAAGAATGAACCTCAAATTGTCACGATTTGTTTTCTTGTTCAAAAGAGCTAAGAATGGTCCTACAGGAGTTTACAAGTTGTTTCCATGTTCAAACGAGTCAATAATGAAGGTACAAGTTGTTTTCAAGGTCGAACGATTCAAGAATGAGTCTCAAATTCTTACATATTGTTTTCATATTAAAAAGAGCTAAGAATGGTCCTAGAAGAGTTTACAAGTTGTTTCCATCTTCAAACGAGTCAATAATGAAGGTACAAGTTGTTTTCAAGGTCGAACGATTCAAGAATGAGTCTCAAATTGTTACAAATTGTTTTCTTGTTCAAAAGAGCTATGAATGGTCCTACAAGAGTTTTCAAGTTGTTTCCATGTTCAAACGAGTCAACAATGAAGCTACAAGTTGTTTCCAAGTTCGAACGAGTCAAGAATGAGCCTCAAATTGTTACGAATTGTATTCTTGTTCAAAAGAGCTAAGAATGCTCCTACAAGAGTTTACAAGTTGTTTCCATGTTCAGACGAGTCAATAATGAAGGTACAAGTTTTTTTCAAGGTAGAACGATTCAAGAATGAGTCTCAAATTGTTACATATTGTTTTATTATTAAAAAGAGCTAAGAATAGTCCTACAAGAGCTTTTAAGTTGTTTCCAAGTTCGAACGAGTGAAGAATGACTCTAAAATTGTTACGATTTTTTTGGTTGTTCAAAAGAGCTAAGAATGGTCCTAGAAGAGTTTACAAGTTGTTTCCATGTTCAAACGAGTCAATAATGAAGTTACGAGTTATTTTCAAGTTCGAATGAGTCAAGAATGAGTCTCAATTTGTTACAAATTGTTTTCTTATTCAAAAGAGTTAAGAATGGTCCTAAAAGAGTTTACAAGTTATTTCCATGTTCAAACAAGTCAATAATGAAATTACAAGTTATTTTGAAGTTCGAACGAGTCATGAATGAGTCTCAAATTGTGACAAATTGTTTTCTTGTTCAAAAGAGCTAAGAATGGTAGTACAAGAGTTTTCAAGTTGTTTCCATGTTCAAACGTGTCAACAATGAAGCTACAAGTTATTTCCAAGTTTGAACGAGTCAAGAATGAGCCTCAAATTGTTACGATTTGTTTTCTTGTTCAAAAGAGCTAAGAATGGTCCTACAAGAGTTTACAAGTTGTTTCCATGTTCAAACGAGTCAATAATGAAGGTACAAGTTGTTTTCATGGTCGAACGATTCAAGAATGAGTCTCAAATTCTTACATATTGTTTTCTTATTAAAAAGAGCTAAGAATGGTCCTACAAGAGTTTACAAGTTGTTTCCATCTTCAAAGGAGTCAATAATGAAGGTACAAGTTGTTTTTAAGGTCGACCGGTTCAAGAATGAGTCTCAAATTGTTACAAATTGTTTTCTTGTTCAAAAGAGCTATGAATGGTCCTACAAGAGTTTTCAAGTTGTTTCCTTGTTCAAACGAGTCAACAATGAAGCTACAAGTTGTTTCCAAGTTCGAACGAGTCAAGAATGAGCCTCAAATTGTTACAAATTGTTTTCTTGTTCAAAAGAGCTATGAATGGTCCTACAAGAGTTTTCAAGTTGTTTCCTTGTTCAAACGAGTCAACAATGAAGCTACAAGTTGTTTCCAAGTTCGAACGAGTCAAGAATGAGCCTCAAATTGTTACATATTGTTTTCTTATTAAAAAGAGCTAAGAATGGTCCTACAAGAGTTTTTAAGTTGTTTCCATGTTCAAACGAGTCTATAATGAAGTTACGAGTTGTTTCGAAGTTCTAACGAGTCAAGAAAGAGTCTCAAATTATTTTCTTGTTCAAAAGAGCTAAGAATGGACCTACAAGAGTTTAAAAGTTGTTTTCATGTTCAAACGAGTCAACAATGAAGCTACAAGTTGTTTCCAAGTTCGAACGAGTCAAGAATGAGCCTCAAATTGTAACGAATTATTTTCTTGTTCAAAAGAGCTAAAAATGGTCCTACAAGAGTTTACAAGTTGTTTCCATGTTCAAACGAGTCAATAATGAAGGTATTTTCAAGGTCGAACGATTCAAGAACGAGTCTCAAATTCTTACATATTGTTTTCTTATTAAAAAGAGCTAAGAATGGTCCTACAAGAGTTTACAAGTTGTGTCCATCTTCAAACGAGTCAATAATGAACTTACAAGTTGTTTTCAAGGTCGAACGATTCATGAATGAGTCTCAAATTGTTACAAATTGTTTTCTTGCTCAAAAGAGCTAAGAATGGTCCTACAAGAGTTTTCAAGTTGTTTTCATGTTCAAACGAGTCAACAATGAAGCTACACGTTGTTTCCAAGTTCGAACGAGTCAAGAATGAGCCTCAAATTGTTACGAATTGTTTTCTTGTTCAAAAGAGCTAAGAATGCTCCTATAAGAGTTTACAAGTTGTTTCCGTGTTCAAACGAGTCAATAATGAAGGTACAAGTTGTTTTCAAGGTCGAACGAGTCAAGAATGAGCCTCAAATTGTTACAAATTGTTTTCTCGTTCAAAAGAGCTAAGAATTGTCTTACAAGAGTTTACAAGTTGTTTCCATGTTCAAACGAGCCCATAATGAAGCTACAAGTTGTTTCCAAGTTTGAACGAGTCAACAATGAACCTCAAATTGTCACGATTTGTTTTCTTGTTCAAAAGAGCTAAGAATGGTCCTACAAGAGTTTATAAGTTGTTTCCATGTTCAAACGAGTCAATAATGAAGGTACAAGTTGTTTTCAAGGTCGAACGATTCAAGAATGAGTCTCAAATTCTTACATATTGTTTTCATATTAAAAAGAGCTAAGAATGGTCCTAGAAGAGTTTACAAGTTGTTTCCATCTTCAAACGAGTCAATAATGAAGGTACAAGTTGTTTTCAAGGTCGAACGATTCAAGAATGAGTCTCAAATTGTTATAAATTATTTTCTTGTTCAAAAGAGCTATGAATGGTCCTACAAGAGTTTTCAAGTTGTTTCCATGTTCAAACGAGTCAACAATGAAACTACAAGTTGTTTCCAAGTTCGAACGAGTCAAGAATGAGCCTCAAATTGTTACGAATTGTATTCTTGTTCAAAAGAGCTAAGAATGCTCCTACAAGAGATTACAAGTTGTTTCCATGTTCAGACGAGTCAATAATGAAGGTACAAGTTTTTTTCAAGGTAGAACGATTCAAGAATGAGTCTCAAATTGTTACATATTGTTTTATTATTAAAAAGAGCTAAGAATGGTCCTACAAGAGCTTTTAAGTTGTTTCCAAGTTCGAACGAGTGAAGAATGAGTCTAAAATTGTTACGATTTTTTTGCTTGTTCAAAAGAGCTAAGAATGGTCCTAGAAGAGTTTACAAGTTGTTTCCATGTTCAAACGAGTCAATAATGAAGTTACGAGTTATTTTCAAGTTCGAATGAGTCAAGAATGAGTCTCAATTTGTTACAAATTGTTTTCTTATTCAAAAGAGTTAAGAATGGTCCTAAAAGAGTTTACAAGTTATTTCCATGTTCAAACAAGTCAATAATGAAATTACAAGTTATTTTGAAGTTCGAACGAGTCATGAATGAGTCTCAAATTGTGACAAATTGTTTTCTTGTTCAAAAGAGCTAAGAATGGTAGTACAAGAGTTTTCAAGTTGTTTCCATGTTCAAACGTGTCAACAATGAAGCTACAAGTTATTTCCAAGTTTGAACGAGTCAAGAATGAGCCTCAAATTGTTACGATTTGCTTTCTTGTTCAAAAGAGCTAAGAATGGTCCTACAAGAGTTTACAAGTTGTTTCCATGTTCAAACGAGTCAATAATGAAGGTACAAGTTGTTTTCAAGAATGAGTCTAAAATTCTTACATATTGTTTTCTTATTAAAAAGAGCTAAGAATGGTCCAACAAGAGTTTACAAGTTGTTTCCATCTTCAAAGGAGTCAATAATGAAGGTACAAGTTGTTTTCAAGGTCGACCGATTCAAGAATGAGTCTCAAATTGTTACAAATTGTTTTCTTGTTCAAAAGAGCTATGAATGGTCCTACAAGAGTTTTCAAGTTGTTTCCTTGTTCAAACGAGTTAACAATGAAGCTACAAGTTGTTTCCAAGTTCGAACGAGTCAAGAATGAGCCTCAAATGGTTACATATGGTTTTCTTATTAAAAAGAGCTAAGAATGGTCCTACAAGAGTTTTTAAGGTGTTTCCATGTTCAAACGAGTCTATAATGAAGTTACGAGTTGTTTCCAAGTTCTAACGAGTCAAGAATGAGTCTCAAATTGTAACGATTTGTTTTCTTGTTCAAAAGAGCTAAGAATGGTCCTACAAGAGTTTACAAGTTGTTTCCATGTTCAAACGAGTCAATAATGAAGGTACAAGTTGTTTTCAAGGTCGAACGATTCAAGAATGAGTCTCAAATTCTTACATATTGTTTTCATATTAAAAAGAGCTAAGAATGGTCCTAGAAGAGTTTACAAGTTGTTTCCATCTTCAAACGAGTCAATAATGAAGGTACAAGTTGTTTTCAAGGTCGAACGATTCAAGAATGTGTCTCAAATTGTTACAAATTGTTTTCTTGTTCAAAAGAGCTATGAATGGTCCTACAAGAGTTTTCAAGTTGTTTCCTTGTTCAAACGAGCCAACAATGAAGCTACAAGTTGTTTCCAAGTTCGAATGAGTCAAGAATGAGTCTCAATTTGTTACAAATTGTTTTCTTATTCAAAAGAGTTAAGAATGGTCCTAAAAGAGTTTACAAGTTGTTTCCATGTTCAAACAAGTCAATAATGAAATTACAAGTTATTTTGAAGTTCGAACGAGTCATGAATGAGTCTCAAATTGTGACAAATTGTTTTCTTGTTCAAAAGAGCTAAGAATGGTAGTACAAGAGTTTTCAAGTTGTTTCCATGTTCAAACGTGTCAATAATGAAGCTACAAGTTATTTCCAAGTTTGAACGAGTCAAGAATGAGCCTCAAATTGTTACGATTTGTTTTCTTGTTCAAAAGAGCTAAGAATGGTCCTACAAGAGTTTACAAGTTGTTTCCATGTTCAAACGAGTCAATAATGAAGGTACAAGTTATTTTCAAGGTCGAACGATTCAAGAATGAGTCTCAAATTCTTACATATTGTTTTCTTATTAAAAAGAGCTAAGAATGGTCCTACAAGAGTTTACAAGTTGTTTCCATCTTCAAAGGAGTCAATAATGAAGGTACAAGTTGTTTTCAAGGTCGACCGGTTCAAGAATGAGTCTCAAATTGTTACAAATTATTTTCTTGTTCAAAAGAGCTATGAATGGTCCTACAAGAGTTTTCAAGTTGTTTCCTTGTTCAAACGAGTCAACAATGAATCTACAAGTTGTTTCCAAGTTCGAACGAGTCAAGAATGAGCCTCAAATTGTTACAAATTGTTTTCTTGTTCAAAAGAGCTATGAATGGTCCTACAAGAGTTTTCAAGTTGTTTCCTTGTTCAAACGAGTCAACAATGAAGCTACAAGTTGTTTCCAAGTTCGAACGAGTCAAGAATGAGCCTCAAATTGTTACATATTGTTTTCTTATTAAAAAGAGCTAAGAATGGTCCTACAAGAGTTTTTAAGTTGTTTCCATGTTCAAACGAGTCTATAATGAAGTTACGAGTTGTTTCGAAGTTCTATCGAGTCAAGAATGAGTCTCAAATTGTAACGAATTGTTTTCTTGTTCAAAAGAGCTAAGAATGGACCTACAAGAGTTTAAAAGTTGTTTCCATGTTCAAACGAGTCAACAATGAAGCTACAAGTTGTTTCCAAGTTCGAACGAGTCAAGAATGAGCCTCAAATTGTAACGAATTATTTTCTTATTCAAAAGAGCTAAGAATGGTCCTACAAGAGTTTACAAGTTGTTTCCATCTTCAAAGGAGTCAATAATGAAGGTACAAGTTGTTTTCAAGGTCGAACGATTCAAGAATGAGTCTCAAATTCTTACATATTGTTTTCATATTAAAAAGAGCTAAGAATGGTCCTAGAAGAGTTTACAAGTTGTTTCCATCTTCAAACGAGTCAATAATGAAGGTACAAGTTGTTTTCAAGGTCGAACGATTCAAGAATGAGTCTCAAATTGTTACAAATTGTTTTCTTGTTCAAAAGAGCTATGAATGGTCCTACAAGAGTTTTCAAGTTGTTTCCATGTTCAAACGAGTCAACAATGAAGCTACAAGTTGTTTCCAAGTTCGAACGAGTCAAGAATGAGCCTCAAATTGTTACGAATTGTATTCTTGTTCAAAAGAGCTAAGAATGCTCCTACAAGAGTTTACAAGTTGTTTCCATGTTCAGACGAGTCAATAATGAAGGTACAAGTTTTTTTCAAGGTAGAACGATTCAAGAATGAGTCTCAAATTGTTACATATTGTTTTATTATTAAAAAGAGCTAAGAATAGTCCTACAAGAGCTTTTAAGTTGTTTCCAAGTTCGAACGAGTGAAGAATGACTCTAAAATTGTTACGATTTTTTTGCTTGTTCAAAAGAGCTAAGAATGGTCCTAGAAGAGTTTACAAGTTGTTTCCATGTTCAAACGAGTCAATAATGAAGTTACGAGTTATTTTCAAGTTCGAATGAGTCAAGAATGAGTCTCAATTTGTTACAAATTGTTTTCTTATTCAAAAGAGTTAAGAATGGTCCTAAAAGAGTTTACAAGTTGTTTCCATGTTCAAACAAGTTAATAATGAAATTACAAGTTATTTTGAAGTTCGAACGAGTCATGAATGAGTCTCAAATTGTGACAAATTGTTTTCTTGTTCAAAAGAGCTAAGAATGGTAGTACAAGAGTTTTCAAGTTGTTTCCATGTTCAAACGTGTCAACAATGAAGCTACAAGTTATTTCCAAGTTTGAACGAGTCAAGAATGAGCCTCAAATTGTTACGATTTGTTTTCTTGTTCAAAAGAGCTAAGAATGGTCCTACAAGAGTTTACAAGTTGTTTCCATGTTCAAACGAGTCAATAATGAAGGTACAAGTTGTTTTCAAGAATGAGTCTAAAATTCTTACATATTGTTTTCTTATTAAAAAGAGCTAAGAATGGTCCTACAAGAGTTTACAAGTTGTTTCCATCTTCAAAGGAGTCAATAATGAAGGTACAAGTTGTTTTCAAGGTCGACCGATTCAAGAATGAGTCTCAAATTGTTACAAATTGTTTTCTTGTTCAAAAGAGCTATGAATGGTCCTACAAGAGTTTTCAAGTTGTTTCCTTGTTCAAACGAGTCAACAATGAAGCTACAAGTTGTTTCCAAGTTCGAACGAATCAAGAATGAGCCTCAAATTGTTACATATTGTTTTCTTATTAAAAAGAGCTAAGAATGGTCCTACAAGAGTTTTTAAGGTGTTTCCATGTTCAAACGAGTCTATAATGAAGTTACGAGTTGTTTCCAAGTTCTAACGAGTCAAGAATGAGTCTCAAATTGTAACGAATTGTTTTCTTGTTCAAAAGAGCAGAGAATGGACCTACAAGAGTTTAAAAGTTGTTTCCATGTTCAAACGAGTCAATAATGAAGGTACAAGTTGTTTTCAAAGTCGAACGATTCAAGAATGAGTCTCAAATTCTTACATATTGTTTTCTTATTAAAAAGAGCTAAGAATGGTCCTACAAGAGTTTATAAGTTGTTTCCATCTTCAAACGACTCAATAATGAAGGTACAAGTTGTTTTCACGGTCGAACGATTCATGAATGAGTCTCAAATTGTACCAATTGTTTTCTTGCTCAAAAGAGCTAAGAATGGTCCTACAAGAGTTTACAAGTTGTTTTCAAGGTCGAACGATTCAAGAATGAGTCTCAAATTGTTACGATTTTTTTGCTTGTTCAAAAGAGCTAAGAATGGTCATAGAAGAGTTTACAAGTTGTTTCCATGTTCAAACGAGTCAATAATGAAGTTACGAGTTATTTTCAAGTTCGAATTAGTCAAGAATGAGTCTCAATTTGTTCCATATTGTTTTCTTATTAAAAAGAGCTAAGAATGGTCCTACAAGAGCTTTTAAGTTGTTTCCAAGTTCGAACGAGTGAAGAATGAGTGTCAAATTGTTACGATTTTTTTGCTTGTTCAAAAGAGCTAAGAATGGTCCTAGAAGAGTTTACAAGTTGTTTCCATGTTCAAACAAGTCAATTATGAAATTACAAGTTATTTTCAAGTTCGAACGAGTCATGAATGAGTCTCAAATTGTGACAAATTTTTTTCTTGTTCAAAAGAGCTAAGAATGGTACTACAAGAGTTTTCAAGTTGTTTCCATGTTCAAACGTGTCAACAATGAAGCTACAAGTTGTTTCCAAGTTTGAACGATTCAAGAATGAGCCTCAAATTGTTACGAATTGTTTTCTTGTTCAAAAGAGCTAAGAATTGTCCTACAAGAGTTTACAAGTTGTTTCCATGTTCAAACGAGCCCACAATGAAGCTACAAGTTGTTTCCAAGTTTGAACGAGTCAAGAATGAGCCTCAAATTGTAACGAATTGTTTTCTTGTTCAAAAGAGCTAAGAATGGTCCACAAGAGTTTACAAGTTGTTTCCATGTTCAAACGTGTCAATAATGAAGGTATTTTCAAGGTCGAACGATTCAAGAACGAGTGTCAAATTCTTACATATTGTTTTCTTATTAAAAAGAGCTAAGAATGGTCCCACAAGAGTTTACAAGTTGTTTCCATCTTCAAACGAGTCAATAATGAACGTACAAGTTGTTTTCAAGGTCGAATGATTCATGAATGAGTCTCAAATTGTTACAAATTGTTTTCTTGCTCAAAAGAGCTAAGAATGGTCCTACAAGAGTTTTCAAGTTGTTTTCATGTTCAAACGAGTCAACAATGAAGCTACAAGTTGTTTCCAAGTTCGAACGAGTCAAGAATGAGCCTCAAATTGTTACGAATTGTTTTCTTGTTCAAAAGAGCTAAGAATGCTCCTACAAGAGTTTACAAGTTGTTTCCATGTTCAAACGAGTCAATAATGAAGGTACAAGTTGTTTTCAAGGTCGAACGAGTCAAGAATGAGCCTCAAATTGTTACAAATTGTTTTCTCGTTCAAAAGAGCTAATAATTGTCCTACAAGAGTTTACAAGTTATTTCCATGTTCAAACGAGCCCATAATGAAGCTACAATTTGTTTCCAAGTTTGAACGAGTCAAGAATGAACCTCAAATTGTTACGATTTGTTTTCTTGTTCAAAAGAGCTAAGAATGGTCCTACAAGAGTTTACAAGTTGTTTCCATGTTCAAACGAGTCAATAACGAAGGTACAAGTTGTTTTCAAGGTCGAACGATTCAAGAATGAGTCTCAAATTCTTACATATTGTTTTCATATTAAAAAGAGCTAAGAATGGTCCTAGAAGAATTTACAAGTTGTTTCCATCTTCAGACGAGTCAATAATGAAGGTACAAGTTGTTTTCAAGGTCGAACGATTCAAGAATGAGTCTCAAATTTTTACAAATTGTTTTCTTGCTCAAAAGAGCTATGAATGGTCCTACAAGAGTTTTCAAGTTGTTTCCATGTTCAAACGAGTCAACAATGAAGCTACAAGTTGTTTCCAAGTTCGAACGAGTCAAGAATGAGCCTCAAATTGTAACGAATTATTTTCTTGTTCAAAAGAGCTAAAAATGGTCCTACAAGAGTTTACAAGTTGTTTCCATGTTCAAACGAGTCAATAATGAAGGTATTTTCAAGGTCAAACGATTCAAGAACGAGTCTCAAATTCTTACATATTGTTTTCTTATTAAAAAGAGCTAAGAATGGTCCTACAAGAGTTTACAAGTTGTGTCCATCTTCAAACGAGTCAATAATGAACGTACAAGTTGTTTTCAAGGTCGAACGATTCATGAATGAGTCTCAAATTGTTACAAATTGTTTTCTTGCTCAAAAGAGCTAAGAATGGTCCTACAAGAGTTTTCAAGTTGTTTTCATGTTCAAACGAGTCAACAATGAAGCTACAAGTTGTTTCCATGTTCGAACGAGTCAAGAATGAGCCTCATATTGTTACGAATTGTTTTCTTGTTCAAAAGAGCTAAGAATGCTCCTACAAGAGTTTACAAGTGGTTTCCATGTTCAAACGAGTCAATAATGAAGGTACAAGTTGTTTTCAAGGTCGAACGAGTCAAGAATGAACCTCAAATTGTTACGATTTGTTTTCTTGTTCAAAAGAGCTAAGAATGGTCCTACAAGAGTTTACAAGTTATTTCCATGTTCAAACGAGTCAATAATGAAGGTACAAGTTGTTTTCAAGGTCGAACGATTCAAGAATGAGTCTCAAATTCTTACATATTGTTTTCATATTAAAAAGAGCCAAGAATGGTCCTAGAAGAGTTTACAAGTTGTTTCCATCTTCAAACGAGTCAATAATGAAGGTACAAGTTGTTTTCAAGGTCGAACGATTCAAGAATGAGTCTCAAATTGTTACAAATTGTTTTCTTGTTCAAAAGAGCTATGAATGGTCCTACAAGAGTTTTCAAGTTGTTTCCATGTTCAAACGAGTCAATAATGAAGCTACAAGTTGTTTCTAAGTTCGAACGAGTCAAGAATGAGCCTCAAATTGTTATGAATTGTATTCTTGTTCAAAAGAGCTAAGAATGCTCCTACAAGAGTTTACAAGTTGTTTCCATGTTCAGACGAGTCAATAATGAAGGTACAAGTTGTTTTCAAGGTCGAACGATTCAAGAATGAGTCTCAAATTGTTACATATTGTTTTATTATTAAAAAGAGCTAAGAATGGTCCTACAAGAGCTTTTAAGTTGTTTCCAAGTTCGAACGAGTGAAGAATGAGTCTCAAATTGTTACGATTTTTTTGCTTGTTCAAAAGAGCTAAGAATGGTCCTAGAAGAATTTACAAGTTGTTTCCATGTTCAAACGAGTCAATAATGAAGTTACGAGTTATTTTCAAGTTCGAATGAGTCAAGAATGAGTCTCAATTTGTTACAAATTGTTTTCTTATTCAAAAGAGTTAAGAATGGTCCTAAAAGAGTTTACAAGTTGTTTCCATGTTCAAACAAGTCAATAATGAAATTACAAGTTATTTTGAAGTTCGAACGAGTCATGAATGAGTCTCAAATTGTGGCAAATTGTTTTCTCGTTCAAAAGAGCTAAGAATGGTAGTACAAGAGTTTTCAAGTTGTTTCCATGTTCAAACGTGTCAACAATGAAGCTACAAGTTATTTCCAAGTTTGAACGAGACAAGAATGAGCCTCAAATTGTTACGATTTGTTTTCTTGTTCAAAAGAGCTAAGAATGTTCCTACAAGAGTTTACAAGTTGTTTCCATGTTCAAACGAGTCAACAATGAAGCTACAAGTTGTTTCCAAGTTCGAACGAGTCAAGAATGAGCCTCAAATTGTAACGAATTATTTTCTTATTCAAAAGAGCTAAAAATGGTCCTACAAGAGTTTACAAGTTGTTTCCATGTTCAAACGAGTCAATAATGAAGGTATTTTCAAGGTCGAACGATTCAAGAACGAGTCTCAAATTCTTACATATTGTTTTCTTATTAAAAAGAGCTAAGAATTGTCCTACAAGAGTTTACAAGTTGTGTCCATCTTCAAACGAGTCAATAATGAACGTACAAGTTGTTTTCAAGGTCGAACGATTCATGAATGAGTCTCAAATTGTTACAAATTGTTTTCTTGCTCAAAAGAGCTAAGAATGGTCCTACAAGAGTTTTCAAGTTGTTTTCATGTTCGAACGAGTCAACAATGAAGCTACAAGTTGTTTTCAAGTTCGAACGAGTCAAGAATGAGCCTCATATTGTTACGAATTGTTTTCTTGTTCAAAAGAGCTAAGAATGCTCCTACAAGAGTTTACAAGTGGTTTCCATGTTCAAACGAATCAATAATGAAGTTACGAGTTATTTTCAAGTTCGAATTAGTCAAGAATGAGTCTCAATTTGTTCCATATTGTTTTCTTATTAAAAAGAGCTAAGAATGGTCCTACAAGAGCTTTTAAGTTGTTTCCAAGTTTGAACGAGTGAAGAATGAGTGTCAAATTGTTACGATTTTTTTGCTTGTTCAAAAGAGCTAAGAATGGTCCTAGAAGAGTTTACAAGTTGTTTCCATGTTCAAACAAGTCAATTATGAAATTACAAGTTATTTTCAAGTTCGAACGAGTCATGAATGAGTCTCAAATTGTGACAAATTTTTTTCTTGTTCAAAAGAGCTAAGAATGGTACTACAAGAGTTTTCAAGTTGTTTCCATGTTCAAACGTGTCAACAATGAAGCTACAAGTTGTTTCCAAGTTTGAACGATTCAAGAATGAGCCTCAAATTGTTACGAATTGTTTTCTTGTTCAAAAGAGCTAAGAATTGTCCTACAAGAGTTTACAAGTTGTTTCCATGTTCAAACGAGCCCACAATGAAGCTACAAGTTGTTTCCAAGTTTGAACGAGTCAAGAATGAGCCTCAAATTGTAACGAATTGTTTTCTTGTTCAAAAGAGCTAAGAATGGTCCACAAGAGTTTACAAGTTGTTTCCATGTTCAAACGTGTCAATAATGAAGGTATTTTCAAGGTCGAACGATTCAAGAACGAGTGTCAAATTCTTACATATTGTTTTCTTATTAAAAAGAGCTAAGAATGGTCCTACAAGAGTTTACAAGTTGTTTCCATCTTCAAACGAGTCAATAATGAACGTACAAGTTGTTTTCAAGGTCGAATGATTCATGAATGAGTCTCAAATTGTTACAAATTGTTTTCTTGCTCAAAAGAGCTAAGAATGGTCCTACAAGAGTTTTCAAGTTGTTTTCATGTTCAAACGAGTCAACAATGAAGCTACAAGTTGTTTCCAAGTTCGAACGAGTCAAGAATGAGCCTCAAATTGTTACGAATTGTTTTCTTGTTCAAAAGAGCTAAGAATGCTCCTACAAGAGTTTACAAGTTGTTTCCATGTTCAAACGAGTCAATAATGAAGGTACAAGTTGTTTTCAAGGTCGAACGAGTCAAGAATGAGCCTCAAATTGTTACAAATTGTTTTCTCGTTCAAAAGAGCTAATAATTGTCCTACAAGAGTTTTTAAGGTGTTTCCATGTTCAAACGAGTCTATAATGAAGTTACGAGTTGTTTCCAAGTTCTAACGAGTCAAGAATGAGTCTCAAATTGTAACGAATTGTTTTCTTGTTCAAAAGAGCAGAGAATGGACCTACAAGAGTTTAAAAGTTGTTTCCATGTTCAAACGAGTCAATAATGAAGGTACAAGTTGTTTTCAAAGTCGAACGATTCAAGAATGAGTCTCAAATTCTTACATATTGTTTTCTTATTAAAAAGAGCTAAGAATGGTCCTACAAGAGTTTATAAGTTGTTTCCATCTTCAAACGAGTCAATAATGAAGGTACAAGTTGTTTTCACGGTCGAACGATTCATGAATGAGTCTCAAATTGTACCAATTGTTTTCTTGCTCAAAAGAGCTAAGAATGGTCCTACAAGAGTTTACAAGTTGTTTTCAAGGTCGAACGATTCAAGAATGAGTCTCAAATTGTTACGATTTTTTTGCTTGTTCAAAAGAGCTAAGAATGGTCATAGAAGAGTTTACAAGTTGTTTCCATGTTCAAACGAGTCAATAATGAAGTTACGAGTTATTTTCAAGTTCGAATTAGTCAAGAATGAGTCTCAATTTGTTCCATATTGTTTTCTTATTAAAAAGAGCTAAGAATGGTCCTACAAGAGCTTTTAAGTTGTTTCCAAGTTCGAACGAGTGAAGAATGAGTGTCAAATTGTTACGATTTTTTTGCTTGTTCAAAAGAGCTAAGAATGGTCCTAGAAGAGTTTACAAGTTGTTTCCATGTTCAAACAAGTCAATTATGAAATTACAAGTTATTTTCAAGTTCGAACGAGTCATGAATGAGTCTCAAATTGTGACAAATTTTTTTCTTGTTCAAAAGAGCTAAGAATGGTACTACAAGAGTTTTCAAGTTGTTTCCATGTTCAAACGTGTCAACAATGAAGCTACAAGTTGTTTCCAAGTTTGAACGATTCAAGAATGAGCCTCAAATTGTTACGAATTGTTTTCTTGTTCAAAAGAGCTAAGAATTGTCCTACAAGAGTTTACAAGTTGTTTCCATGTTCAAACGAGCCCACAATGAAGCTACAAGTTGTTTCCAAGTTTGAACGAGTCAAGAATGAGCCTCAAATTGTAACGAATTGTTTTCTTGTTCAAAAGAGCTAAGAATGGTCCACAAGAGTTTACAAGTTGTTTCCATGTTCAAACGTGTCAATAATGAAGGTATTTTCAAGGTCGAACGATTCAAGAACGAGTGTCAAATTCTTACATATTGTTTTCTTATTAAAAAGAGCTAAGAATGGTCCCACAAGAGTTTACAAGTTGTTTCCATCTTCAAACGAGTCAATAATGAACGTACAAGTTGTTTTCAAGGTCGAATGATTCATGAATGAGTCTCAAATTGTTACAAATTGTTTTCTTGCTCAAAAGAGCTAAGAATGGTCCTACAAGAGTTTTCAAGTTGTTTTCATGTTCAAACGAGTCAACAATGAAGCTACAAGTTGTTTCCAAGTTCGAACGAGTCAAGAATGAGCCTCAAATTGTTACGAATTGTTTTCTTGTTCAAAAGAGCTAAGAATGCTCCTACAAGAGTTTACAAGTTGTTTCCATGTTCAAACGAGTCAATAATGAAGGTACAAGTTGTTTTCAAGGTCGAACGAGTCAAGAATGAGCCTCAAATTGTTACAAATTGTTTTCTCGTTCAAAAGAGCTAATAATTGTCCTACAAGAGTTTACAAGTTATTTCCATGTTCAAACGAGCCCATAATGAAGCTACAATTTGTTTCCAAGTTTGAACGAGTCAAGAATGAACCTCAAATTGTTACGATTTGTTTTCTTGTTCAAAAGAGCTAAGAATGGTCCTACAAGAGTTTACAAGTTGTTTCCATGTTCAAACGAGTCAATAACGAAGGTACAAGTTGTTTTCAAGGTCGAACGATTCAAGAATGAGTCTCAAATTCTTACATATTGTTTTCATATTAAAAAGAGCTAAGAATGGTCCTAGAAGAATTTACAAGTTGTTTCCATCTTCAGACGAGTCAATAATGAAGGTACAAGTTGTTTTCAAGGTCGAACGATTCAAGAATGAGTCTCAAATTTTTACAAATTGTTTTCTTGCTCAAAAGAGCTATGAATGGTCCTACAAGAGTTTTCAAGTTGTTTCCATGTTCAAACGAGTCAACAATGAAGCTACAAGTTGTTTCCAAGTTCGAACGAGTCAAGAATGAGCCTCAAATTGTAACGAATTATTTTCTTGTTCAAAAGAGCTAAAAATGGTCCTACAAGAGTTTACAAGTTGTTTCCATGTTCAAACGAGTCAATAATGAAGGTATTTTCAAGGTCAAACGATTCAAGAACGAGTCTCAAATTCTTACATATTGTTTTCTTATTAAAAAGAGCTAAGAATGGTCCTACAAGAGTTTACAAGTTGTGTCCATCTTCAAACGAGTCAATAATGAACGTACAAGTTGTTTTCAAGGTCGAACGATTCATGAATGAGTCTCAAATTGTTACAAATTGTTTTCTTGCTCAAAAGAGCTAAGAATGGTCCTACAAGAGTTTTCAAGTTGTTTTCATGTTCAAACGAGTCAACAATGAAGCTACAAGTTGTTTCCATGTTCGAACGAGTCAAGAATGAGCCTCATATTGTTACGAATTGTTTTCTTGTTCAAAAGAGCTAAGAATGCTCCTACAAGAGTTTACAAGTGGTTTCCATGTTCAAACGAGTCAATAATGAAGGTACAAGTTGTTTTCAAGGTCGAACGAGTCAAGAATGAACCTCAAATTGTTACGATTTGTTTTCTTGTTCAAAAGAGCTAAGAATGGTCCTACAAGAGTTTACAAGTTATTTCCATGTTCAAACGAGTCAATAATGAAGGTACAAGTTGTTTTCAAGGTCGAACGATTCAAGAATGAGTCTCAAATTCTTACATATTGTTTTCATATTAAAAAGAGCCAAGAATGGTCCTAGAAGAGTTTACAAGTTGTTTCCATCTTCAAACGAGTCAATAATGAAGGTACAAGTTGTTTTCAAGGTCGAACGATTCAAGAATGAGTCTCAAATTGTTACAAATTGTTTTCTTGTTCAAAAGAGCTATGAATGGTCCTACAAGAGTTTTCAAGTTGTTTCCATGTTCAAACGAGTCAATAATGAAGCTACAAGTTGTTTCTAAGTTCGAACGAGTCAAGAATGAGCCTCAAATTGTTATGAATTGTATTCTTGTTCAAAAGAGCTAAGAATGCTCCTACAAGAGTTTACAAGTTGTTTCCATGTTCAGACGAGTCAATAATGAAGGTACAAGTTGTTTTCAAGGTCGAACGATTCAAGAATGAGTCTCAAATTGTTACATATTGTTTTATTATTAAAAAGAGCTAAGAATGGTCCTACAAGAGCTTTTAAGTTGTTTCCAAGTTCGAACGAGTGAAGAATGAGTCTCAAATTGTTACGATTTTTTTGCTTGTTCAAAAGAGCTAAGAATGGTCCTAGAAGAATTTACAAGTTGTTTCCATGTTCAAACGAGTCAATAATGAAGTTACGAGTTATTTTCAAGTTCGAATGAGTCAAGAATGAGTCTCAATTTGTTACAAATTGTTTTCTTATTCAAAAGAGTTAAGAATGGTCCTAAAAGAGTTTACAAGTTGTTTCCATGTTCAAACAAGTCAATAATGAAATTACAAGTTATTTTGAAGTTCGAACGAGTCATGAATGAGTCTCAAATTGTGGCAAATTGTTTTCTCGTTCAAAAGAGCTAAGAATGGTAGTACAAGAGTTTTCAAGTTGTTTCCATGTTCAAACGTGTCAACAATGAAGCTACAAGTTATTTCCAAGTTTGAACGAGACAAGAATGAGCCTCAAATTGTTACGATTTGTTTTCTTGTTCAAAAGAGCTAAGAATGTTCCTACAAGAGTTTACAAGTTGTTTCCATGTTCAAACGAGTCAACAATGAAGCTACAAGTTGTTTCCAAGTTCGAACGAGTCAAGAATGAGCCTCAAATTGTAACGAATTATTTTCTTATTCAAAAGAGCTAAAAATGGTCCTACAAGAGTTTACAAGTTGTTTCCATGTTCAAACGAGTCAATAATGAAGGTATTTTCAAGGTCGAACGATTCAAGAACGAGTCTCAAATTCTTACATATTGTTTTCTTATTAAAAAGAGCTAAGAATTGTCCTACAAGAGTTTACAAGTTGTGTCCATCTTCAAACGAGTCAATAATGAACGTACAAGTTGTTTTCAAGGTCGAACGATTCATGAATGAGTCTCAAATTGTTACAAATTGTTTTCTTGCTCAAAAGAGCTAAGAATGGTCCTACAAGAGTTTTCAAGTTGTTTTCATGTTCAAACGAGTCAACAATGAAGCTACAAGTTGTTTTCAAGTTCGAACGAGTCAAGAATGAGCCTCATATTGTTACGAATTGTTTTCTTGTTCAAAAGAGCTAAGAATGCTCCTACAAGAGTTTACAAGTGGTTTCCATGTTCAAACGAATCAATAATGAAGTTACGAGTTATTTTCAAGTTCGAATTAGTCAAGAATGAGTCTCAATTTGTTCCATATTGTTTTCTTATTAAAAAGAGCTAAGAATGGTCCTACAAGAGCTTTTAAGTTGTTTCCAAGTTTGAACGAGTGAAGAATGAGTGTCAAATTGTTACGATTTTTTTGCTTGTTCAAAAGAGCTAAGAATGGTCCTAGAAGAGTTTACAAGTTGTTTCCATGTTCAAACAAGTCAATTATGAAATTACAAGTTATTTTCAAGTTCGAACGAGTCATGAATGAGTCTCAAATTGTGACAAATTTTTTTCTTGTTCAAAAGAGCTAAGAATGGTACTACAAGAGTTTTCAAGTTGTTTCCATGTTCAAACGTGTCAACAATGAAGCTACAAGTTGTTTCCAAGTTTGAACGATTCAAGAATGAGCCTCAAATTGTTACGAATTGTTTTCTTGTTCAAAAGAGCTAAGAATTGTCCTACAAGAGTTTACAAGTTGTTTCCATGTTCAAACGAGCCCACAATGAAGCTACAAGTTGTTTCCAAGTTTGAACGAGTCAAGAATGAGCCTCAAATTGTAACGAATTGTTTTCTTGTTCAAAAGAGCTAAGAATGGTCCACAAGAGTTTACAAGTTGTTTCCATGTTCAAACGTGTCAATAATGAAGGTATTTTCAAGGTCGAACGATTCAAGAACGAGTGTCAAATTCTTACATATTGTTTTCTTATTAAAAAGAGCTAAGAATGGTCCTACAAGAGTTTACAAGTTGTTTCCATCTTCAAACGAGTCAATAATGAACGTACAAGTTGTTTTCAAGGTCGAATGATTCATGAATGAGTCTCAAATTGTTACAAATTGTTTTCTTGCTCAAAAGAGCTAAGAATGGTCCTACAAGAGTTTTCAAGTTGTTTTCATGTTCAAACGAGTCAACAATGAAGCTACAAGTTGTTTCCAAGTTCGAACGAGTCAAGAATGAGCCTCAAATTGTTACGAATTGTTTTCTTGTTCAAAAGAGCTAAGAATGCTCCTACAAGAGTTTACAAGTTGTTTCCATGTTCAAACGAGTCAATAATGAAGGTACAAGTTGTTTTCAAGGTCGAACGAGTCAAGAATGAGCCTCAAATTGTTACAAATTGTTTTCTCGTTCAAAAGAGCTAATAATTGTCCTACAAGAGTTTACAAGTTGTTTCCATGTTCAAACGAGCCCATAATGAAGCTACAATTTGTTTCCAAGTTTGAACGAGTCAAGAATTAACCTCAAATTGTTACGATTTGTTTTCTTGTTCAAAAGAGCTAAGAATGGTCCTACAAGAGTTTACAAGTTGTTTCCATGTTCAAACGAGTCAATAACGAAGGTACAAGTTGTTTTCAAGGTCGAACGATTCAAGAATGAGTCTCAAATTCTTACATATTGTTTTCATATTAAAAAGAGCTAAGAATGGTCCTAGAAGAATTTACAAGTTGTTTCCATCTTCAGACGAGTCAATAATGAAGGTACAAGTTGTTTTCAAGGTCGAACGATTCAAGAATGAGTCTCAAATTGTTACAAATTGTTTTCTTGCTCAAAAGAGCTATGAATGGTCCTACAAGAGTTTTCAAGTTGTTTCCATGTTCAAACGAGTCAACAATGAAGCTACAAGTTGTTTCCAAGTTCGAACGAGTCAAGAATGAGCCTCAAATTGTAACGAATTATTTTCTTGTTCAAAAGAGCTAAAAATGGTCCTACAAGAGTTTACAAGTTGTTTCCATGTTCAAACGAGTCAATAATGAAGGTATTTTCAAGGTCAAACGATTCAAGAACGAGTCTCAAATTCTTACATATTGTTTTATTATTAAAAAGAGCTAAGAATGGTCCTACAAGAGTTTACAAGTTGTGTCCATCTTCAAACGAGTCAATAATGAACGTACAAGTTGTTTTCAAGGTCGAACGATTCATGAATGAGTCTCAAATTGTTACAAATTGTTTTCTTGCTCAAAAGAGCTAAGAATGGTCCTACAAGAGTTTTCAAGTTGTTTTCATGTTCAAACGAGTCAACAATGAAGCTACAAGTTGTTTCCATGTTCGAACGAGTCAAGAATGAGCCTCATATTGTTACGAATTGTTTTCTTGTTCAAAAGAGCTAAGAATGCTCCTACAAGAGTTTACAAGTGGTTTCCATGTTCAAACGAGTCAATAATGAAGGTACAAGTTGTTTTCAAGGTCGAACGAGTCAAGAATGAACCTCAAATTGTTACGATTTGTTTTCTTGTTCAAAAGAGCTAAGAATGGTCCTACAAGAGTTTACAAGTTATTTCCATGTTCAAACGAGTCAATAATGAGTGTACAAGTTGTTTTCAAGTTTGAACGAGTGAAGAATGAGTGTCAAATTGTTACGATTTTTTTGCTTGTTCAAAAGAGCTAAGAATGGTCCTAGAAGAGTTTACAAGTTGTTTCCATGTTCAAACAAGTCAATTATGAAATTACAAGTTATTTTCAAGTTCGAACGAGTCATGAATGAGTCTCAAATTGTGACAAATTTTTTTCTTGTTCAAAAGAGCTAAGAATGGTACTACAAGAGTTTTCAAGTTGTTTCCATGTTCAAACGTGTCAACAATGAAGCTACAAGTTGTTTCCAAGTTTGAACGATTCAAGAATGAGCCTCAAATTGTTACGAATTGTTTTCTTGTTCAAAAGAGCTAAGAATTGTCCTACAAGAGTTTACAAGTTGTTTCCATGTTCAAACGAGCCCACAATGAAGCTACAAGTTGTTTCCAAGTTTGAACGAGTCAAGAATGAGCCTCAAATTGTAACGAATTGTTTTCTTGTTCAAAAGAGCTAAGAATGGTCCACAAGAGTTTACAAGTTGTTTCCATGTTCAAACGTGTCAATAATGAAGGTATTTTCAAGGTCGAACGATTCAAGAACGAGTGTCAAATTCTTACATATTGTTTTCTTATTAAAAAGAGCTAAGAATGGTCCTACAAGAGTTTACAAGTTGTTTCCATCTTCAAACGAGTCAATAATGAACGTACAAGTTGTTTTCAAGGTCGAACGATTCAAGAATGAGTCTCAAATTTTTACAAATTGTTTTCTTGCTCAAAAGAGCTATGAATGGTCCTACAAGAGTTTTCAAGTTGTTTCCATGTTCAAACGAGTCAACAATGAAGCTACAAGTTGTTTCCAAGTTCGAACGAGTCAAGAATGAGCCTCAAATTGTAACGAATTATTTTCTTGTTCAAAAGAGCTAAAAATGGTCCTACAAGAGTTTACAAGTTGTTTCCATGTTCAAACGAGTCAATAATGAAGGTATTTTCAAGGTCAAACGATTCAAGAACGAGTCTCAAATTCTTACATATTGTTTTCTTATTAAAAAGAGCTAAGAATGGTCCTACAAGAGTTTACAAGTTGTGTCCATCTTCAAACGAGTCAATAATGAACGTACAAGTTGTTTTCAAGGTCGAACGATTCATGAATGAGTCTCAAATTGTTACAAATTGTTTTCTTGCTCAAAAGAGCTAAGAATGGTCCTACAAGAGTTTTCAAGTTGTTTTCATGTTCAAACGAGTCAACAATGAAGCTACAAGTTGTTTCCATGTTCGAACGAGTCAAGAATGAGCCTCATATTGTTACGAATTGTTTTCTTGTTCAAAAGAGCTAAGAATGCTCCTACAAGAGTTTACAAGTGGTTTCCATGTTCAAACGAGTCAATAATGAAGGTACAAGTTGTTTTCAAGGTCGAACGAGTCAAGAATGAACCTCAAATTGTTACGATTTGTTTTCTTGTTCAAAAGAGCTAAGAATGGTCCTACAAGAGTTTACAAGTTATTTCCATGTTCAAACGAGTCAATAATGAAGGTACAAGTTGTTTTCAAGGTCGAACGATTCAAGAATGAGTCTCAAATTCTTACATATTGTTTTCATATTAAAAAGAGCCAAGAATGGTCCTAGAAGAGTTTACAAGTTGTTTCCATCTTCAAACGAGTCAATAATGAAGGTACAAGTTGTTTTCAAGGTCGAACGATTCAAGAATGAGTCTCAAATTGTTACAAATTGTTTTCTTGTTCAAAAGAGCTATGAATGGTCCTACAAGAGTTTTCAAGTTGTTTCCATGTTCAAACGAGTCAATAATGAAGCTACAAGTTGTTTCTAAGTTCGAACGAGTCAAGAATGAGCCTCAAATTGTTATGAATTGTATTCTTGTTCAAAAGAGCTAAGAATGCTCCTACAAGAGTTTACAAGTTGTTTCCATGTTCAGACGAGTCAATAATGAAGGTACAAGTTGTTTTCAAGGTCGAACGATTCAAGAATGAGTCTCAAATTGTTACATATTGTTTTATTATTAAAAAGAGCTAAGAATGGTCCTACAAGAGCTTTTAAGTTGTTTCCAAGTTCGAACGAGTGAAGAATGAGTCTCAAATTGTTACGATTTTTTTGCTTGTTCAAAAGAGCTAAGAATGGTCCTAGAAGAATTTACAAGTTGTTTCCATGTTCAAACGAGTCAATAATGAAGTTACGAGTTATTTTCAAGTTCGAATGAGTCAAGAATGAGTCTCAATTTGTTACAAATTGTTTTCTTATTCAAAAGAGTTAAGAATGGTCCTAAAAGAGTTTACAAGTTGTTTCCATGTTCAAACAAGTCAATAATGAAATTACAAGTTATTTTGAAGTTCGAACGAGTCATGAATGAGTCTCAAATTGTGGCAAATTGTTTTCTCGTTCAAAAGAGCTAAGAATGGTAGTACAAGAGTTTTCAAGTTGTTTCCATGTTCAAACGTGTCAACAATGAAGCTACAAGTTATTTCCAAGTTTGAACGAGACAAGAATGAGCCTCAAATTGTTACGATTTGTTTTCTTGTTCAAAAGAGCTAAGAATGTTCCTACAAGAGTTTACAAGTTGTTTCCATGTTCAAACGAGTCAACAATGAAGCTACAAGTTGTTTCCAAGTTCGAACGAGTCAAGAATGAGCCTCAAATTGTAACGAATTATTTTCTTATTCAAAAGAGCTAAAAATGGTCCTACAAGAGTTTACAAGTTGTTTCCATGTTCAAACGAGTCAATAATGAAGGTATTTTCAAGGTCGAACGATTCAAGAACGAGTCTCAAATTCTTACATATTGTTTTCTTATTAAAAAGAGCTAAGAATTGTCCTACAAGAGTTTACAAGTTGTGTCCATCTTCAAACGAGTCAATAATGAACGTACAAGTTGTTTTCAAGGTCGAACGATTCATGAATGAGTCTCAAATTGTTACAAATTGTTTTCTTGCTCAAAAGAGCTAAGAATGGTCCTACAAGAGTTTTCAAGTTGTTTTCATGTTCAAACGAGTCAACAATGAAGCTACAAGTTGTTTTCAAGTTCGAACGAGTCAAGAATGAGCCTCATATTGTTACGAATTGTTTTCTTGTTCAAAAGAGCTAAGAATGCTCCTACAAGAGTTTACAAGTGGTTTCCATGTTCAAACGAGTCAATAATGAAGGTACAAGTTGTTTTCAAGGTCGAACGAGTCAAGAATGAGCCTCAAATTGTTACAAATTGTTTTCTCGTTCAAAAGAGCTAAGAATTGTCCTACAAGAGTTTACAAGTTGTTTCCATGTTCAAACGAGCCCATAATGAAGCTACAAGTTGTTTCCAAGTTTGAACGAGTCAAGAATGAACCTCAAATTGTTACGATTTGTTTTCTTGTTCAAAAGAGCTAAGAATGGTCCTACAAGAGTTTACAAGTTGTTTCCATGTTCAAACGAGTCAATAATGAAGGTACAAGTTGTTTTCAAGGTCGAACGATTCAAGAATAAGTCTCAAATTCTTACATATTGTTTTCATATTAAAAAGAGCTAAGAATGGTCCTAGAAGAGTTTACAAGTTGTTTCCATCTTCAAACGAGTCAATAATGAAGGTACAAGTTGTTTTCAAGGTCGAACGATTCAAGAATGAGTCTCAAATTGTTACAAATTATTTTCTTGTTCAAAAGAGCTATGAATGGTCCTACAAGAGTTTTCAAATTGTTTCCATGTTCAAACGAGTCAACAATGAAGCTACAAGTTGTTTCCAAGTTCGAACGAATGAAGAATGAGCCTCAAATTGTTAGGAATTGTATTCTTGTTCAAAAGAGCTAAGAATGCTCCTACAAGAGTTTACAAGTTGTTTCCATGTTCAGACGAGTCAATAATGAAGGTACAAGTTGTTTTCAAGGTCGAACGATTCAAGAATGAGTCTCAAATTGTTACATATTGTTTTATTATTAAAAAGAGCTAAGAATGGTCCTACAAGAGCTTTTAAGTTGTTTCCAAGTTCGAACGAGTGAAGAATGAGTCTCAAATTGTTACGATTTTTTTGCTTGTTCAAAAGAGCTAAGAATGGTCCTAGAAGAGTTTACAAGTTGTTTCCATGTTCAAACGAGTCAATAATGAAGTTACGAGTTATTTTCAAGTTCGAATGAGTCAAGAATGAGTCTCAATTTGTTACAAATTGTTTTCTTATTCAAAAGAGTTAAGAATGGTCCTAAAAGAGTTTACAAGTTGTTTCCATGTTCAAACAAGTCAATAATGGAATTACAAGTTATTTTGAAGTTCGAACGAGTCATGAATGAGTCTCAAATTGTGACAAATTGTTTTCTCGTTCAAAAGAGCTAAGAATGGTAGTACAAGAGTTTTCAAGTTGTTTCCATGTTCAAACGTGTCAACAATGAAGCTACAAGTTATTTCCAAGTTTGAACGAGACAAGAATGAGCCTCAAATTGTTACGATTTGTTTTCTTGTTCAAAAGAGCTAAGAATGGTCCTACAAGAGTTTACAAGTTGTTTCCATGTTCAAACGAGTCAATAATGAAGGTACAAATTGTTTTCAAGGTCGAACGATTCAAGAATGAGTTTCAAATTCTTACATATTGTTTTCTTATTAAAAAGAGCTAAGAATGGTCCTACAAGAGTTTACAAGTTGTTTCCATCTTCAAAGGAGTCAATAATGAAGGTACAAGTTGTTTTCAATGTCGACCGATTCAAGAATGACTCTCAAATTGTTACAAATTGTTTTCTTGTTCAAAAGAGCTATGAATGGTCCTACAAGAGTTTTCAAGTTGTTTCCTTGTTCAAACGAGTCAACAATGAAGTTACAAGTTGTTTCCAAGTTCTAACGAGTCAAGAATGAGTCTCAAATTGTAACGAATTGTTTTCTTGTTCAAAAGAGCTAAGAATGGACCTACAAGAGTTTAAAAGTTGTTTCCATGTTCAAACGAGTCAACAATGAAGCTACAAGTTGTTTCCAAGTTCGAACGAGTCAAGAATGAGCCTCAAATTGTAACGAATTATTTTCTTGTTCAAAAGAGCTAAAAATGGTCCTACAAGAGTTTACAAGTTGTTTCCATGTTCAAACGAGTCAGTAATGAAGGTATTTTCAAGGTCGAACGATTCAAGAACGAGTCTCAAATTCTTACATATTGTTTTCTTATTAAAAAGAGCTAAGAATTGTCCTACAAGAGTTTACAAGTTGTGTCCATCTTCAAATGAGTCAATAATGAACGTACAAGTTGTTTTCAAGGTCGAACGATTCATGAATGAGTCTCAAATTTTTACAAATTGTTTTCTTGCTCAAAAGAGCTAAGAATGGTCCTACAAGAGTTTTCAAGTTGTTTTCATGTTCAAACGAGTCAACAATGAAGCTACAAGTTGTTTTCAAGTTCGAACGAGTCAAGAATGAGCCTCATATTGTTACGAATTGTTTTCTTGTTCAAAAGAGCTAAGAATGCTCCTACAAGAGTTTACAAGTGGTTTCCATGTTCAAACGAGTCAATAATGAAGGTACAAGTTGTTTTCAAGGTCGAACGAGTCAAGAATGAGCCTCAAATTGTTACAAATTGTTTTCTCGTTCAAAAGAGCTAAGAATTGTCCTACAAGAGTTTACAAGTTGTTTCCATGTTCAAACGAGCCCATAATGAAGCTACAAGTTGTTTCCAAGTTTGAACGAGTCAAGAATGAACCTCAAATTGTTACGATTTGTTTTCTTGTTCAAAAGAGCTAAGAATGGTCCTACAAGAGTTTACAAGTTATTTCCATGTTCAAACGAGTCAATAATGAAGGTACAAGTTGTTTTCAAGGTCGAACGATTCAAGAATGAGTCTCAAATTCTTACATATTGTTTTCATATTAAAAAGAGCTAAGAATGGTCCTAGAAGAGTTTACAAGTTGTTTCCATCTTCAAACGAGTCAATAATGAAGGTACAAGTTGTTTTCAAGGTCGAACGATTCAAGAATGAGTCTCAAATTGTTACAAATTGTTTTCTCGTTCAAAAGGGCTAAGAATGGTAGTACAAGAGTTTTCAAGTTGTTTCCATGTTCAAACGTGTCAACAATGAAGCTACAAGTTATTTCCAAGTTTGAACGAGACAAGAATGAGCCTCAAATTGTTACGATTTGTTTTCTTGTTCAAAAGAGTTAAGAATGGTCCTACAAGAGTTTACAAGTTGTTTCCATGTTCAAACGAGTCAATAATGAAGGTACAAGTTGTTTTCAAGGTCGAACGATTCAAGAATGAGTTTCAAATTCTTACATATTGTTTTCTTATTAAAAAGAGCTAAGAATGGTCCTACAAGAGTTTACAAGTTGTTTCCATCTTCAAAGGAGTCAATAATGAAGGTACAAGTTGTTTTCAATGTCGACCGATTCAAGAATGACTCTCAAATTGTTACAAATTGTTTTCTTGTTCAAAAGAGCTATGAATGGTCCTACAAGAGTTTTCAAGTTGTTTCCTTGTTCAAACGAGTCAACAATGAAGTTACAAGTTGTTTCCAAGTTCGAACGAGTCAAGAATGAGCCTCAAATTGTTACATATTGTTTTCTTATTAAAAAGAGCTAAGAATGGTCCTACAAGAGTTTTTAAGTTGTTTCCATGTTCAAACGAGTCTATAATGAAGTTACGAGTTGTTTCCAAGTTCTAACGAGTCAAGAATGAGTCTCAAATTGTAACGAATTGTTTTCTTGTTCAAAAGAGCTAAGAATGGACCTACAAGAGTTTAAAAGTTGTTTCCATGATCAAACGAGTCAACAATGAAGCTACAAGTTGTTTCCAAGTTCGAACGAGTCAAGAATGAGCCTCAAATTGTAACGAATTATTTTCTTGTTCAAAAGAGCTAAAAATGGTCCTACAAGAGTTTACAAGTTGTTTCCATGTTCAAACGAGTCAATAATGAAGGTATTTTCAAGGTCGAACGATTCAAGAACGAGTCTCAAATTCTTACATATTGTTTTCTTATTAAAAAAGCTAAGAATGGTCCTACAAGAGTTTACAAGTTGTGTCCATCTTCAAACGAGTCAATAATGAACGTACAAGTTGTTTTCAAGGTCGAACGATTCATGAATGAGTCTCAAATTGTTACAAATTGTTTTCTTGCTCAAAAGAGCTAAGAATGGTCCTACAAGAGTTTTCAAGTTGTTTTCATGTTCAAACGAGTCAACAATGAAGTTACAAGTTGTTTCCAAGTTCGAACGAGTCAAGAATGAGCCTCATATTGTTACGAATTGTTTTCTTGTTCAAAAGAGCTAAGAATGCTCCTACAAGAGTTTACAAGTGGTTTCCATGTTCAAACGAGTCAATAATGAAGGTACAAGTTGTTTTCAAGGTCGAACGAGTCAAGAATGAGCCTCAAATTGTTACAAATTGTTTTCTCGTTCAAAAGAGCTAAGAATTGTCCTACAAGAGTTTACAAGTTGTTTTCATGTTCAAACGAGCCAATAATGAAGCTACAAGTTGTTTCCAAGTTTGAACGTGTCAAGAATGAACCTCAAATTGTTACGATTTGTTTTCTTGTTCAAAAGAGCTAAGAATGGTCCTACAAGAGTTTACAAGTTGTTTCCATGTTCAAACGAGTCAATAATGAAGGTACAAGTTGTTTTCAAGGTCGAACGATTCAAGAATGAGTCTCAAATTCTTACATATTGTTTTCATATTAAAAAGAGCTAAGAATGGTCCTAGAAGAGTTTACAAGTTGTTTCCATCTTCAAACGAGTCAATTATGAAGGTACAAGTTGTTTTCAAGGTCGAACGATTCAAAAATGAGTCTCAAATTGTTACAAATTGTTTTCTTGTTCAAAAGAGCTATGAATGGTCCTACAAGAGTTTTCAAGTTGTTTCCATGTTCAAACGAGTCAACAATGAAGCTACAAGTTGTTTCCAAGTTCGAACGAGTCAAGAATGAGCCTCAAATTGTTACGAATTGTATTCTTGTTCAAAAGAGCTAAGAATGCTCCTACAAGAGTTTACAAGTTGTTTCCATGTTCAGACGAGTCAATAATGAAGGTACAAGTTGTTTTCAAGGTCGAACGATTCAAGAATGAGTCTCAAATTGTTACATATTGTTTTATTATTAAAAAGAGCTAAGAATGGTCCTACAAGAGCTTTTAAGTTGTTTCCAAGTTCGAACGAGTGAAGAATGAGTCTCAAATTGTTACGATTTTTTTGCTTGTTCAAAAGAGCTAAGAATGGTCCTAGAAGAGTTTACAAGTTGTTTCCATGTTCAAACGAGTCAATAATGAAGTTACGAGTTATTTTCAAGTTCGAATGAGTCAAGAATGAGTCTCAATTTGTTACAAATTGTTTTTTATTCAAAAGAGTTAAGAATGGTCCTAAAAGAGTTTACAAGTTGTTTCCTTGTTCAAACAAGTCAATAATGAAATTACAAGTTATTTTGAAGTTCGAACGAGTCATGAATGAGTCTCAAATTGTGACAAATTGTTTTCTCGTTCAAAAGAGCTAAGAATGGTAGTACAAGAGTTTTCAAGTTGTTTCCATGTTCAAACGTGTCAACAATGAAGCTACAAGTTATTTCCAAGTTGAACGAGACAAGAATGAGCCTCAAATTGTTACGATTTGTTTTCTTGTTCAAAAGAGCTAAGAATGGTCCTACAAGAGTTTACAAGCTGTTTCCATGTTCAAACGAGTCAATAATGAAGGTACAAGTTGTTTTCAAGGTCGAACGATTCAAGAATGAGTTTCAAATTCTTACATATTGTTTTCTTATTAAAAAGAGCTAAGAATGGTCCTACAAGAGTTTACAAGTTGTTTCCATCTTCAAAGGAGTCAATAATGAAGGTACAAGTTGTTTTCAATGTCGACCGATTCAAGAATGACTCTCAAATTGTTACAAATTGTTTTCTTGTTCAAAAGAGCTATGAATGGTCCTACAAGAGTTTTCAAGTTGTTTCCTTGTTCAAACGAGTCAACAATGAAGTTACAAGTTGTTTCCAAGTTCGAACGAGTCAAGAATGAGCCTCAAATTGTTACATATTGTTTTCTTATTAAAAAGAGCTAAGAATGGTCCTACAAGAGTTTTTAAGTTGTTTCCATGTTCAAACGAGTCTATAATGAAGTTACGAGTTGTTTCCAAGTTCTAACGAGTCAAGAATGAGTCTCAAATTGTAACGAATTGTTTTCTTGTTCAAAAGAGCTAAGAATGGACCTACAAGAGTTTAAAAGTTGTTTCCATGTTCAAACGAGTCAACAATGAAGCTACAAGTTGTTTCCAAGTTCGAACGAGTCAAGAATGAGCCTCAAATTGTAACGAATTATTTTCTTGTTCAAAAGAGCTAAAAATGGTCCTACAAGAGTTTACAAGTTGTTTCCATGTTCAAACGAGTCAATAATGAAGGTATTTTCAAGGTCGAACGATTCAAGAACGAGTCTCAAATTCTTACATATTGTTTTCTTATTAAAAAGAGCTAAGAATGGTCCTACAAGAGTTTACAAGTTGTGTCCATCTTCAAACGAGTCAATAATGAACGTACAAGTTGTTTTCAAGGTCGAACGATTCATGAATGAGTCTCAAATTGTTACAAATTGTTTTCTTGCTCAAAAGAGCTAAGAATGGTCCTACAAGAGTTTACAAGTTGTTTCCATCTTCAAAGGAGTCAATAATGAAGGTACAAGTTGTTTTCAATGTCGACCGATTCAAGAATGACTCTCAAATTGTTACAAATTGTTTTCTTGTTCAAAAGAGCTATGAATGGTCCTACAAGAGTTTTCAAGTTGTTTCCATGTTCAAACGAGTCAACAATGAAGCTACAAGTTGTTCCCAAGTTCGAACGAGTCAAGAATGAACCTCAAATTGTTACGATTTGTTTTCTTGTTCAAAAGAGCTAAGAATGGTCCTACAAGAGTTTACAAGTTATTTCCATGTTCAAACGAGTCAATAATGAAGGTACAAGTTGTTTTCAAGGTCGAACGATTCAAGAATGAGTCTCAAATTCTTACATATTGTTTTCATATTAAAAAGAGCTAAGAATGGTCCTAGAAGAGTTTACAAGTTGTTTCCATCTTCAAACGAGTCAATAATGAAGGTACAAGTTGTTTTCAAGGTCGAACGATTCAAGAATGAGTCTCAAATTGTTACAAATTGTTTTCTCGTTCAAAAGGGCTAAGAATGGTAGTACAAGAGTTTTCAAGTTGTTTCCATGTTCAAACGTGTCAACAATGAAGCTACAAGTTATTTCCAAGTTTGAACGAGACAAGAATGAGCCTCAAATTGTTACGATTTGTTTTCTTGTTCAAAAGAGCTAAGAATGGTCCTACAAGAGTTTACAAGTTGTTTCCATGTTCAAACGAGTCAATAATGAAGGTACAAGTTGTTTTCAAGGTCGAACGATTCAAGAATGAGTTTCAAATTCTTACATATTGTTTTCTTATTAAAAAGAGCTAAGAATGGTCCTACAAGAGTTTACAAGTTGTTTCCGTCTTCAAAGGAGTCAATAATGAAGGTACAAGTTGTTTTCAATGTCGACCGATTCAAGAATGACTCTCAAATTGTTACAAATTGTTTTCTTGTTCAAAAGAGCTATGAATGGTCCTACAAGAGTTTTCAAGTTGTTTCCTTGTTCAAACGAGTCAACAATGAAGTTACAAGTTGTTTCCAAGTTCGAACGAGTCAAGAATGAGCCTCAAATTGTTACATATTGTTTTCTTATTAAAAAGAGCTAAGAATGGTCCTACAAGAGTTTTTAAGTTGTTTCCATGTTCAAACGAGTCTATAATGAAGTTACGAGTTGTTTCCAAGTTCTAACGAGTCAAGAATGAGTCTCAAATTGTAACGAATTGTTTTCTTGTTCAAAAGAGCTAAGAATGGACCTACAAGAGTTTAAAAGTTGTTTCCATGTTCAAACGAGTCAACAATGAAGCTACAAGTTGTTTCCAAGTTCGAACGAGTCAAGAATGAGCCTCAAATTGTAACGAATTATTTTCTTGTTCAAAAGAGCTAAAAATGGTCCTACAAGAGTTTACAAGTTGTTTCCATGTTCAAACGAGTCAATAATGAAGGTATTTTCAAGGTCGAACGATTCAAGAACGAGTCTCAAATTCTTACATATTGTTTTCTTATTAAAAAAGCTAAGAATGGTCCTACAAGAGTTTACAAGTTGTGTCCATCTTCAAACGAGTCAATAATGAACGTACAAGTTATTTTCAAGGTCGAACGATTCATGAATGAGTCTCAAATTGTTACAAATTGTTTTCTTGCTCAAAAGAGCTAAGAATGGTCCTACAAGAGTTTTCAAGTTGTTTTCATGTTCAAACGAGTCAACAATGAAGTTACAAGTTGTTTCCAAGTTCGAACGAGTCAAGAATGAGCCTCATATTGTTACGAATTGTTTTCTTGTTCAAAAGAGCTAAGAATGCTCCTACAAGAGTTTACAAGTGGTTTCCATGTTCAAACGAGTCAATAATGAAGGTACAAGTTGTTTTCAAGGTCGAACGAGTCAAGAATGAGCCTCAAATTGTTACAAATTGTTTTCTCGTTCAAAAGAGCTAAGAATTGTCCTACAAGAGTTTACAAGTTGTTTTCATGTTCAAACGAGCCAATAATGAAGCTACAAGTTGTTTCCAAGTTTGAACATGTCAAGAATGAACCTCAAATTGTTACGATTTGTTTTCTTGTTCAAAAGAGCTAAGAATGGTCCTACAAGAGTTTACAAGTTGTTTCCATGTTCAAACGAGTCAATAATGAAGGTACAAGTTGTTTTCAAGGTCGAACGATTCAAGAATGAGTCTCAAATTCTTACATATTGTTTTCATATTAAAAAGAGCTAAGAATGGTCCTAGAAGAGTTTACAAGTTGTTTCCATCTTCAAACGAGTCAATTATGAAGGTACAAGTTGTTTTCAAGGTCGAACGATTCAAAAATGAGTCTCAAATTGTTACAAATTGTTTTCTTGTTCAAAAGAGCTATGAATGGTCCTACAAGAGTTTTCAAGTTGTTTCCATGTTCAAACGAGTCAACAATGAAGCTACAAGTTGTTTCCAAGTTCGAACGAGTCAAGAATGAGCCTCAAATTGTTACGAATTGTATTCTTGTTCAAAAGAGCTAAGAATGCTCCTACAAGAGTTTACAAGTTGTTTCCATGTTCAGACGAGTCAATAATGAAGGTACAAGTTGTTTTCAAGGTCGAACGATTCAAGAATGAGTCTCAAATTGTTACATATTGTTTTATTATTAAAAAGAGCTAAGAATGGTCCTACAAGAGCTTTTAAGTTGTTTCCAAGTTCGAACGAGTGAAGAATGAGTCTCAAATTGTTACGATTTTTTTGCTTGTTCAAAAGAGCTAAGAATGGTCCTAGAAGAGTTTACAAGTTGTTTCCATGTTCAAACGAGTCAATAATGAAGTTACGAGTTATTTTCAAGTTCGAATGAGTCAAGAATGAGTCTCAATTTGTTACAAATTGTTTTTTATTCAAAAGAGTAAAGAATGGTCCTAAAAGAGTTTACAAGTTGTTTCCTTGTTCAAACAAGTCAATAATGAAATTACAAGTTATTTTGAAGTTCGAACGAGTCATGAATGAGTCTCAAATTGTGACAAATTGTTTTCTCGTTCAAAAGAGCTAAGAATGGTAGTACAAGAGTTTTCAAGTTGTTTCCATGTTCAAACGTGTCAACAATGAAGCTACAAGTTATTTCCAAGTTGAACGAGACAAGAATGAGCCTCAAATTGTTACGATTTGTTTTCTTGTTCAAAAGAGCTAAGAATGGTCCTACAAGAGTTTACAAGCTGTTTCCATGTTCAAACGAGTCAATAATGAAGGTACAAGTTGTTTTCAAGGTCGAACGATTCAAGAATGAGTTTCAAATTCTTACATATTGTTTTCTTATTAAAAAGAGCTAAGAATGGTCCTACAAGAGTTTACAAGTTGTTTCCATCTTCAAAGGAGTCAATAATGAAGGTACAAGTTGTTTTCAATGTCGACCGATTCAAGAATGACTCTCAAATTGTTACAAATTGTTTTCTTGTTCAAAAGAGCTATGAATGGTCCTACAAGAGTTTTTAAGTTGTTTCCTTGTTCAAACGAGTCAACAATGAAGTTACAAGTTGTTTCCAAGTTCGAACGAGTCAAGAATGAGCCTCAAATTGTTACATATTGTTTTCTTATTAAAAAGAGCTAAGAATGGTCCTACAAGAGTTTTTAAGTTGTTTCCATGTTCAAACGAGTCTATAATGAAGTTACGAGTTGTTTCCAAGTTCTAACGAGTCAAGAATGAGTCTCAAATTGTAACGAATTGTTTTCTTGTTCAAAAGAGCTAAGAATGGACCTACAAGAGTTTAAAAGTTGTTTCCATGTTCAAACGAGTCAACAATGAAGCTACAAGTTGTTTCCAAGTTCGAACGAGTCAAGAATGAGCCTCAAATTGTAACGAATTATTTTCTTGTTCAAAAGAGCTAAAAATGGTCCTACAAGAGTTTACAAGTTGTTTCCATGTTCAAACGAGTCAATAATGAAGGTATTTTCAAGGTCGAACGATTCAAGAACGAGTCTCAAATTCTTACATATTGTTTTCTTATTAAAAAGAGCTAAGAATGGTCCTACAAGAGTTTACAAGTTGTGTCCATCTTCAAACGAGTCAATAATGAACGTACAAGTTGTTTTCAAGGTCGAACGATTCATGAATGAGTCTCAAATTGTTACAAATTGTTTTCTTGCTCAAAAGAGCTAAGAATGGTCCTACAAGAGTTTTCAAGTTGTTTTCATGTTCAACCGAGTCAACAATGAAGTTACAAGTTGTTTCCAAGTTCGAACGAGTCAAGAATGAGCCTCATATTGTTACGAATTGTTTTCTTGTTCAAAAGAGCTAAGAATGCTCCTACAAGAGTTTACAAGTGGTTTCCATGTTCAAACGAGTCAATAATGAAGGTACAAGTTGTTTTCAAGGTCGAACGAGTCAAGAATGAGCCTCAAATTGTTACAAATTGTTTTGTTAGGTCCAAAATCATCATAGAAGGGGGGGTTGAATATGATGTTGTAGATTTTCAACTTTGTTTTGCGGAAGTGTTTGTGTTTTTATATGATATTAGCTTGGCAGTAAATAAAACACAAAGCTGGGAAATAACAAGTTATTATTAAATCCCTGGGGTGCTACAAATCTAATCAAATGATTAGCTGCAGTGGGTTCAAAATAATATTACAACAATTACAGTTGGGAGATATAAATGAGTGTCTTTAATGGAGCTTCCCGGCTGTATTTGTTGATAGCTTGAAGATGATAACCCATTAAAACAATTGATTTGAACCCATATATATTTGCAGTCTTCTTGGAATTTAATTCCACAATTGCTTAAGTCCTGAGTGGCGCCTACACAGTGGTAATGGTGTAGAGGCGCCACTTGAGGCTTGTTGAGGCTGAAGTCTTGAGTTGCGCCGAGTATGTGAGTTGCGCTTACACTCTTGTTGCACTGTGTAGGCGCCACTCATACACTATCTTTGCCTTAGTAATTTTAGAGCAGCTGAGTTGCGCCTAGAAGTTGTGTTGCGCCTGTACAGTGTCTTCCCTGTACAGGCGCCACTCACGCCTTGGACTGTGTGCCTTGAACTGTATGTGTACCTGTTAGACTTTGAGTTGCGCCTATACAGTGGTTACCCTGTATAGGCGCCACTCATGACTTAGACACCATTTCGTGTGCCTTCACTTGACAAAATTGTTGCACCTTGAAATGTAGACTGCACCTCTTCACAGCTTCAAGAATAAAACCACCAATTGTAGTAATTCCTTCCTTAGCATATTTATCTTGAATTCTTGAATTAATTACCACTTGGATTTTACTCTTCTGGCTTGGCTTGATCAACTGATTTTCTCTTGATTAATTAAGATAATTCTTTTCTTGTTGTGCTGACGCTTAGTGCACTGGTCTGGTTCACAAACGACTAACACCGAATGAATTCCCTTAATCTCTGTTCTGTTTCAGCTGACTAACCCTGGACTTTTGCATTGCTTCTGATCACTGAAACCCTTTGACAATTATACATGGATCACTGCTCTGTCTTTAGAATGAAGTCTTCTGAACTCTTATTTGTCACTGAGGCTTGAACATATTAATGAACTTCTCTCACTGACGTTCAGTAATTCTTCTGTCTTGAAAGCTCAGCAATGATGAATGTATTATCTTCTTGATTATGTCCTTCTGAATTTCTGTGCTGCATGTTAGTATTATTTATCTGTCTTTGTTTCTTAGTTGAGTTATCGTTATCACTATTACATACTACGTTACATTATGCTTTACAATCTCCCCCTATTTGTTTGAGAGAGATCGACAAGCAAATCCTGTGAGAGGATAACTCAACTGATACTTACAAGAAAGAGTAACGTACAGAAAGACAGTGAATAATATTAATTACATTCTGGATTAGATATTACATTTCCAGATTTCTTTGTGTACAAAAGAAGTTTGTTCCTTTAGCCTGAACAAATAATTCTATGGTCTTCTGCTTCTTTGTACTGTGTCTTGCTTTTGCTTAGACCTTGTTTCGGAATAATGCTTCCTCAGCTCTTCTTCTTTTTGCTCTAACCTTGCCTTTACCAAATCTCTTGCTTCTACTTCAAGAGTGTTAACTGGAGGTGGATCTTCTAGCTTCTTTAAAATCTCAGTCAGAAACGCCGTTGAATTCATTTTGGAGATTGACTCGAAGGCCAAAGATTGTCTCTTTGTAAACACGAACACTGTTATCCTTTTCGGAAAACCTTTTACTCTGACAGTGTCGTGCATTGACTCTTCTGCCAGTTTCTCCCTTAGTGTATCTTCAATCATCCTCAAAGCCTTCTTGTCTGATTTGACAGTGGATCTTTTTACCCTTGAGAAGAATTTTCGAATAACCTCAGAGTTGTTTCTTTTGAGCTTTGATAATTCTTTCCTTCTGATCACACCATCCTTCTTGAGTAGTAAGAATTTTATTCCATTTGAATCAGTGTGAGTGCAAGGTTCAGAATCTGGGATGGATTCGAGTACTTCTGTGCCGTCATCTTTTCTAACAAACACTGGATCTTGGTAGTATCTGGACGTCTCCAAAAGATATCTTCCTGAAGTTTGAATTGCTCTGTTCAGCCTGAATGCATAGATCAACTCAGCAGCATTAAGGTCTTCTGCAGTTCTGTTCTTCTTACTCCTGAGTTTTCCCTCTACATACTGCATGAACAAGAGATGGCTTGAGTCCAAACACTCGTCTGACAAAGTTAAGTTGTGAAGAGTTGTTGCTTTGTAGTACTTGACAACTGGAGGCTTTTCAAATGCTTCAACACCGATCTCCATTATCTTCTTTTCAATCATGTCTCTCAGTATCTCATTTGTTTTGTGCCCTCCAAAGATGACTTTCCTCTTCAGCACATACAGCTCCACTATATTCATCTTTTCAAAGCTCTTTGTCGACAGAACCTTCGACCCCAGTGATGTTGTATTTATGTGCATCTTCCAGCCATTTTTAAGTGCACTGACTGACACACTTGAAATTTCCTCGGACAGCATGGAGTAGAATTCATGTACATCTTCAAATTTGTCCTTCATGGTTCTGAAGAGATCAAGGACTTCTCTGTCTTTCTTATTAGAAAGGGATAGCTCCTTCTTCTTGAGCAAGTTCCTTGCTTCATCCCAATCAGGACCTACTTTTGCTTCTATGTCCTTCACCCTGTTCCTCCTTTCAATTGCTTGCTGCACTCTCTTCCATTTTCTCTTTACTAAGTCCTGAGCTTCGGAAACACCTCTCATAATGACTTCATCCACACCAACTAGAAGACAGTCATTATCGAAGGCATATTCTTCAGCAAACTCCTCTTCGACGTCTATCCCTTCAGCCTGTACAGTCTTCTCTATCTCAGCTTCAGTAGGAATATCCATTGGCACATAGGGTTCAAAGATTTCTCCTTCTTCAAGTTGCCTCGCTCCAGGCCTATAGAAGAAATCCATCTCCCCCTGAGCTGTATATTCCATTATCATTGCAGCTCCAACATCTTTTTCTTGTGCTAATCTCTCCCCCTCAGTTGGGTTATCCTCCCTTCTGATCGGAGTAATCTGAGCTGTTGGAGTTGATTGAGTAAAGACAGGAGCCTTCTGAGCCAGCAGCTGTTGAGCTAGATCTTTGAGTTCTTTCATTTCAGATCGCTGCTGCTCTTGCACTTCCAAGATTTTGCTTAAAGAATGATGAATTTCAGTAACCTGGGCCTCCAGATTTAGAATCCTTTGGCTATGTGCAGTGTGTGTATTGTGTGGGGTGAATATTTGGTCAGTGGGTGTCTCACTCCTCACTGGAACTGTTTGAGCACGACCCTCAACACTCACACTTGGCTGATCGGGGTCAGGGAATTGAAGATCACTTAGGTTAAATGTTTCACTCATTATAGCATCCATATCTTCAATACCTGCAAGAAAATCCCTATCCCTTCTATGGGTAGGTTGCCTCTCCGCCTGACCACTGTGGGTGGGGAGAACTCCTTTTTCAGGAACTGGGGAGTTTAGACCCAGTGTGGTCACCACTATTGATTCTGTAATGATTGGCAATATAAAAGAATCAGTGATGCCAGCTGAAGCCATTGAAGGCATTACCTGTCCAGAGACACCCTGAACAGGTTCTACTACCGAAGTAGCAGATACTCTATTAATAGAGTCCACATCCCTTCTATGGGTGTGTTGTCCCTCCACCTGACCTGTAGAGGTGGGGAGGACCTCCGTTGAAGGAGCTGGACTTTGAATTTCCAGGGGGGTCACCACCTCAGGCAATGTAATATGTGACAAGTAAGAGCCTGTGATGCCCCACGAAGCCTGTGAAGGCATTTCCACTTGAAGTGGTGGTGCTGTTGACACAGCTTCTCCTTGAATGGAGACCTCTTCCCTTCTATGGGAGAGTTGCCTTTCCACTTCACCCACCTGGGGAGGGAAAACATCCTTAATAGGATCTGGAGATGTTAAGTCCAGGGGGGTCACCACATTTGACAATGTAATGAATGGCTCGTGAGAGTCAGTGATGCCCCCTACTGTCTGTGAAGACAGAGTCTGAATTGGATCAACCAAAACAGTACAAGCTACTGACGTAGCGGATGTTGCAACCTCTGTTTCTCTTTCCGGACCTTTCAAGATTTTATCAATTTCAGAATTGAGGTTACGAAGAAAAAGAAGGTGTTCAGAGATTGGAGTATCAGGTTCCTGGCTCACAGTTGCCTTTGGCTTAAAATTCAGTTTACGACGTTTTTGAGAAGGCAGAGCTGTAGGGGATATTTGAAAATTGTCCTGATCAGGTTGAGAAACAGTCCTATCATCTATTTCAAGTGATCTTTTTCTGGTCGGAGGTGATGAAGGATCTGTTTGTTGTTCTCTGGCATTGGTTAGAACTGGTGGGTTGCCAAGTTCATTGCCAGCTTCAATGGCCACTGAGGGCTCTAGTGTGTGCATTGCCGTTTGAGGCACAGATGGAGATATTGTGACATGTTCATCTGAAAGAAAAGCAGAGAGGTCAAAGTAAAGAAGTGAACCTTCATCCATACCTTCATCAGACATGCTAGGGATGTATACATCTGTAGCTTGAGGTTCTTCTTCTACTTCTGGCTCAACCACTATCTCCTCTGTTGGATTTTTAGGGGAATTCCTTTGTTCTTCTTCAGGAACGGGTTCTTGCTCATTTTCAGAATCAGCTTCTTCCATATCTTCATTTTCATTATCAGAGCCTGATTCTTCTTCTTCTTCCATTGATGCTGAGCTTCCAGAACCACTTGAAGTTTCAGCTTCTCTTTCCTCGTCAGAGATTGCTGCTTCTTCTTCTTGATCTTCTTCACTTTCCTGTCTAAGAAGAGCAATAAAATCCCTGATGGGCTCAGTCATAGGTGCAGGAGCATACCTGTTGGGATAATCAGTCTCAGTATTGAGCAACACCAATGCCCTTAGCTGTAGAGAGGGTGATTCATCCATTTGACTGTTCTGAAACATCCGAAGTTGATCAGCTTCAAGAACTTCATTCAACACTAGCTGCAAGAATCTTGGATACAGGCAGAAGTTCTCCATTTTGGCCTGATTCTTCAAGATCTCAGCCATGATCAACTTGCCGAAGTTAATTCTGGTGCCTGTTGCCACTGCATATCCTATCACCTTGTTGAATTGAGTGATGCCATGGAATCCACCCGTCTTTGGTGCAAAGCCATGAGATAGGATGTTGAAAAACAGATTCCATTCTTTTGGCAGGTGATTCTTGTAGATCTTCCTTGGAAGATTAGAGTTTTCTCTGGTGCAGTGGATGAACATGAAGAAGTTGTCTAAATCTTCCGGAGCTGGATCCTCCTCAAAGTTTTCAGTGGGCAGATGCAGTGCTCTATTAATATCATTCTCTGTTATCTGCACTCTCTGCTTCTGAATTTTGAAAGAGAAGCTCAGGATCCCATCTGTAGACGTGTCTTGAGCAGACCTGTAGACCTGTCTTAATAAATTTTTATTCAATGGAACAGAAGTTGTTAGTACGTACCGGACTAATGAATTTTCATTTAAGAACCTAGCCCAGTTACCTAAGTCCCCGGCCTCAGTCCAATCATCTACTAAAATGGATAAATAATTAGTCTTTTTAATCTCAAAATGACTCCCCATTTAATCAAAATGAAAAGTAATTTTTAATAATTAAAAGTACTAATTAAAATCAAATAATTTTAGTAAAATTTTGAACTAAAACCCTAACTTCAAAAATTACTTGAATTTTCTTAAAATTAACAACTAATAAACTCCTAGTAATTTTTAGCACACTTTTAAGATCAATAAAATTTTAATCGATTGAACACTATAGAACAGTGACCAAACAGTTTGAATTTTGCCAAAAATGTGAATTTTAAAACCTTAATCAAATCAAGTGAAACCGATTGCAAAAGACAGATGTGTTCAAGGTGATCACAAAACTGATTTTAGTTTAAAAATCGGGCATGAAATGGTCAAGTAATGTTCGATTAAAAAGTAGATCTGAATTAGTGTTTGTGTTGCGCTGATGCTGTGTGTAACCGTGTATGTAACAAAACGACAACAAAGAAAACACTACTCAGTTATTTATAGGCACAGCAAAGAAATAAAAAAATGTTAAGTGCTGAGTGGCGCTCCTACAGTGGTTATACTGTGTAGGCGCCACTCAACCTACTGTGCCACAGAATGAAAATATTAGCCAAGTAAAGATAAGTGGCGCCTGTACAGTGGTTACACTGTATTGGCGCCACTTAGAAATGAAATCTAACTTGGCCAATTTTTACTCACAACACTTGAGTTGCGCCTATACAGTGTGTGCACTGTATTGGCGCCACTCAGGTTTATTTAGCAACATAAATTGAAGTGGTGAGTTGCGCCTATACAGTGAATGCACTGTATTGGCGCCACTCAACACTTGAGCGCCACTTGAGATTTTTCATGAAAAGTTCTAAGTACAAGAGAATGAGTTGCGCTTATACAGTGAGTATGCTGTATAGGCGCCACTCAGTACTTAGACAAATTTTCAAGTGATACTAAATTTTGTTACTAATAACCAACAATATTCATGAATAATACGAATAATTAATCAATTAATAATTAATTACTCACAAATATTATTTTCACAAAATATTCATAAATAACAATAATAACATTAATTGTTAAAATTATTATTATAAATAAATTATGCTTCTTATTATTTTACTTTTATTTTAAATAAGAGAATAAATATGAATATTCATTCTTTTTATTTAAAATAATTTCAAATGATATTTAAATAAATAAGTGCCAAGAATTTATCAATTAAATACAAGCACTTAAATATTTTTAAGATCAAAATTAAATAAATACCAGATTAATAAATTAAGCAGGCATGCACAAGGTATTTATCTAAAATTGAATCTTAACAGCTGGAAAATGATTTTTGGTAGATAAATTCACAAGTCCTAAAAATATTGAAATTAATCAACCAGTGAATTTATCAGCTTCAAATTGCAGTTTTTGATTACCAACTTGTTAGTCAGTAGAATTTAACATCCCAAGTTCACAAACCAGTCTAGTGAAAGTGATTTCATCTAGTGGTTTAGTAAAGATGTCTGCAATTTGCTGCTCTGTAGGTACAAAATGTAACTCTACAGTACCATTCATGACATGCTCTCGAATGAAATGATACCTGATATCAATGTGCTTGGTCCTCGAGTGTTGAACAGGATTGTTGGTTATGGCTATGGCACTTGTGTTGTCACAGAATATTGGAATTTTGCTCAGCAACAGTCCATAGTCCTGAAGTTGGTTCCTTATCCACAGAATTTGTGCACAGCAACTCCCAGCAGCAACATACTCAGCTTCAGCTGTCGACATTGCAACTGAGTGCTGCTTCTTGCTATACCAGGATACCAACCTTCTACCAAGGAATTGACAACTCCCTGATGTACTCTTTCTATCAATCCTACATCCTGCATAATCAGAATCTGTATAGCCAACAAGGTCAAAACCTGTATCTTTAGGGTACCAAATTCCAAGATTCAGACTTCCCTTAAGATACCTAAAAATCCGTTTAACAGCTATAAGATGAGATTCTTTAGGATCTGATTGGAACCTAGCACACAAGCATGTAGAGAACATTATATCTGGCCTACTTGCAGTTAGATAAAGTAATGAGCCGATCATACCTCTGTAGCTTGTGATGTCTACCTTCTTACCAGGCTCATCTTTATCAAGCTTAGTGGCAGTTGCCATTGGAGTTTTGGCTGCTGATGCATCTTCAAGACCATATTTCTTCAAAAGTTCTTTGATGTACTTGGTCTGGCAAATGAAGATCCCATCTTTCCTCTGACTTACTTGGAGTCCAAGAAAATAGTTCAGCTCTCCCATCATGCTCATTTCATACCTACTCTGCATTAGCTTAGCAAATCTACTACACAACTGATCGTTAGTAGAACCAAATATAATATCATCTACATAGACTTGCACTAATATCATATCATTTTTATGCATTTTATGGAATAGAGTCTTATCTATGACACCTCTAGTAAAACCATTTTCAAGTAAAAATATAGATAGAGTGTCATACCATGTTCGAGGGGCTTGCTTCAGGCCATAGAGTGCTTTGAAGAGGAAGTACACAAAATCTGCAAATTCTGGATCTTCAAACCCTGGGGGTTGTTCCACATATACTTCTTCTTCCAGCTCTCCATTCAGGAATGCACTCTTCACATCCATTTGATATACCTTAAAGTTGGAATGTGCTGCAAATGCTAAGAACATCCTGATTGCCTCAAGCCTTGCCACTGGTGCATATGTTTCATCATAATCTATTCCTTCCTCCTGGGAATAACCTTTAGCAACCAGCCTGGCTTTGTTCCTCGTAACAATGCCATCTTCATCCAGCTTATTTCTGAATACCCACTTTGTGCCAATAATAGACTTGTTCTTTGGCCTGGGTACCAGCTTCCACACTTTTTGTCTCTCAAATTGATTGAGTTCTTCTTGCATGGCAAGAACCCAATCTGGATCTTCTAGTGCTTCTTCCACTTTCTTTGGTTCTACTTCAGAGAGAAAACCAGAGAATAAACATTCATTTTGGGAAGCACGTCTTGTTTGAACTCCAGCATCTGGATCTCCAAGAATCAATTCAAAGGGGTGATCTCTACTCCACACCCTGTGTCTAGGCATATTTGCCCTAGATGATTCAGCCTGATTTTCATTATTGTGCTGGGTCCTGTTTGTTGATCCTTCATTTTCTCCCCCTGAGCTGCTGCTTGGATGAGAATGAGATTCTCTGCCACTACTAGTAGTTTCTGTGAATCTTCCACTGTTTCCACTACTAGGGACAGAATCATCATTGTTGATATTCTCATTTGGAACTTGAATCTCTGTTGCAGCTTCAGGTTCTACTTCACCTCCATCTGAGTTCAAATTTTCAAACTGCAGAGTCTCAGTGTCGTCTGTTCTTTGTAGACTTGGGAGCTTTAGATCATCGAAAGTTACATTCATGCTTTCAATGACCTTTTTGTGATCAATCACATAAACCCTGTACGCCTTAGATTCCATTGAGTAGCCAAGAAATATGCCTTCATGAGCCTTGGATTCGAACTTTCCCAGATGCTCATCATCTTTCAATACGAAGCACTTTGCTCCAAACACATGAAAGTATTTCAGTGTTGGTTTCTTGTTGGCCATTAACTCATAAGAAGTCTTGTCATGTTCTTTATTGATCAGGGTACGATTTTGAGTGTAGCAAGCTGTGTTGACTGCTTCAGCCCAAAGGTATAGAGGCAACTTTGCTTCATTCAGCATTGTTCTTGCTGCTTCAACCAAAGTCCTGTTCTTCCTCTCTACCACTCCATTTTGTTGTGGAGTTCTGGGCGCTGAGAATTGTCTTGTTATTCCTTTTTCCACACAGAATTCATTCAGGATTGCATTTCTAAATTCTGTTCCATTGTCAGACCTTATTTTCCTGACAGGCAGACCAGCTTCCAACTCAAGTTTCTTTAAGTGATTGATGATTGTTTGAGGGGCCTCATCCTTTGCGGCTAGAAACAACACCCACGTGTACTTGGAGTAGTCATCAACAATTACAAGTGCATATCTCTTCCTTGACATTGACATGACGTTGACTGGACCAAATAAATCCATATGCAGTAGTTGCAGTGGTTCAGTAATGTCAGTTGAGTCTTTGCTTCGATGAGATGCTTTCTTTGACTTCCCTTTTTCACATGCTTCGCATAGCCCTTCTTGACAGAATTCCATCTCGGGCAGACCTCTAACCAATTCCCTCTTTACTAAAGAGTTCATAGTTTTAAAGTTGAGGTGAGAGAGTTTCTTGTGCCACAACCAACTGTCCTCTGTTGAAACTTTGCTATAAAAACATTGAACTTCACCTTTGCTTGCAGAGAACAAATCAGCTATGAAGAGGTTCCCCTTTCTCACTCCCTGAAGAGCAAGCTTCGAATCCTTCCTGCTTTGGATAGCACATCTTTCCTTCTCAAAAGTTACTTTGTATCCCTTGTCAGTGAACTGACTGATACTCAGAAGGTTGTGCTTTAATCCGTCCACAAGAGAGATGTTCTCAATGATAACATTCCCGATTTCCAGATTGCCATATCCCTTTGTGAATCCCTTACTGTTATCTCCAAAGGTCACTATCGGGCCAGCTTTCTCAACCACATCTGTTAGCAGGGCTTTGTCTCCAGTCATGTGCCTAGAACATCCGCTGTCAAGTATCCACATGACACGCTTGTTCTTTGCTGTACCCTGCATCCACAGATTGATTACTTTTTCTTTGGCACCCAAATTTGATTGGGTCCAAGAGGCTTAGATAAGTAAAAAGATTTAGCTATAGAAATTTTCTGGTCCTTGTCTTTCTCATCGACTGAACCCTTGCCCTTTGGTTTAGCCTTGACAGAGGTGTCTTTAGGCTTAGGGACAGGGGTTTCCTTCCTAACTTTAGGAGGACTGGCAGTCTTTGCCCTAACATGCTTTCTAGTCATGTTCACATCTGTATTCATGCAAGTACTTGATGAAGAATTCATTAAGTTAATGTATGCAGACATGATATTGAAAGCACATGGCATGCATCCAACTTTACCGCATGGTTGATGAGGAATAGACATGGCAGGCATGGCAGGCATACTAGAAGTTCCTGTTTTAACTACTTTTATCTTATTGCATGCATGCGTAAGATGACCAGTAGACTTGCAATTATTACAAACTTTTCTAGCATTGTTAGCACCTACCTTACCATTTCTGTTAGCTTTCTTGTTTTCATTTTTATTGCCTATTTCAATTTTAACCTGTTTCTCAGGTTGTTCAATTTTAACAGTTTTCTTAGGCATGTTCTTCTTATCTACAACCTTTTCCTTTTTCTCCTCAACAAGGAGTTCTTCTTTCATTAAGAGATCATCTTCATTAAGGGGTTCTAAGATAAATTTCTTATAAAGGGGCTTAGCTACATTCTTCAATACATGTGGAATGTCTTGCTTCATAGGACTTTCCTCAGCAATAGATTCTACATGCATTTTTCCAGCTTTCTTACCATAGTCAAAACCTATTCCTGTTTTCTGACCTATGACTTGTTTGTCTATAGCCTCTTTTACAAGATTCGCAGATTTCTTATAAGCTTGAAGTTTTAACTCTAGATCAGAAATTTTACTTCTAAGAGCTGCTTCTACTTCCTGGTTGCACCTATCTCTATTCTGAAGATATTCTATTTTCTGTTTCAGATCTTCTATATTAACACATGCAAGCTCTAGTTTTTCGTTTTTAGTTTCTAACAGTTTATTCTTAAGAACTAGTTTAGCATTTTCTTCTACAGATGCTAACATGCTTGTATGTATGTTAAACATTTCTATGCTCAGATCTTCCACAGTTTTCTTATACTCATAATTAGACATATCAACGGAGGAAAGAAATGATACCTTAGATGATTGAGGTGATTCCTCTGAAGAGTCTGCCATTAGTGCAAGATTTCCATAGACCTCTTCTTCATCGATGTCAGAATCATCCCAGCTCTTGCCTTCAGCTATATAAGCTCTTCCTTGATGCTTCTTCACCAGCGCATCATATTTCTGCTTTAGTTCATCGTAGGACTCCTTCCTTTCATTCCCTTGTTTTGGTTTCCGGCATTCTGTTGCAAAATGACCGGGTTCTCCACAATTGTAGCATTTAAACTTGCTTCTATCTACCATCCCTGTCTTATAGCCTCCTCTGCTGTGAGACCCTGAAGACGATCCACCTCGATTACTGCTTTTGTCCCTGGAACCACTGTAACTTGAATTACTCTTAAATTTGAACTTTGGGTTCCTTCTGAATCTGAGGTTCTTGAACTTTCCTGCCATGTAGGCCATAGTCTTGTTTTCCAGTTGTTCAAGTTCTTCTATTGAATAGAAGTCGTCTTCATCACCCGGTTGAGAATTCTCTGTGAATTCAGCTTCTAAGATTTCTTCTTTCTCGACTGCAGGTGCTTCTTTGTTGGTCTCTTTCACAGCAATGTCCTTGGCTACTAGAGCTGTCGTCTTCAACAGTGCAGAATTCTTATTGTCCACTGTACCTGAGCCATAAATGATTTGTCGCTGCTCTTGCTCCATCTCATGAGTCTTGAGCTTTCCGTATAGCATTTCAATGGACATTTCATTTATATCACTTCTCTCTCTGATGGCAGAGATTTTGTGCTCTAGGTGTGCTGGCAGTGTCAACATAAACTTTCTGTTGATCTCCCTACGTGTGTAGGTCTTCCCATGTAGAGACAAGTCATTTAGCAATTTGTTGTATCTCTCGAAAACCTGAGTGATACTTTCTCCAGGTAATGACTTGAATGCTTCATATTGGGAGGTAAGAATGTCTAGCCTGTTTTCCTTCACTTCAGCTGTACCCTCCATCAACAGATCAATCGTGTCCCACATCTGTTTGGCACTGGTGCAATTTATCACCTGATTTAGCATAGTTGTGTCCAAAGAATCCATCAAGATGCATTGTAGATGATTGTCCCATGCTACTTTCTCTTTGTCAGTGTCAGTAAATTCTGATGGTTCCTTTGGGGTAAACCCTTGAGGAATCCGAACGCCATCTTCTGAAACTGTCTCTGGTGTAAGCTTTTGAGGAACATAGGGGCCATTTTCAAGAATCCCAAGATATTGAGAATTACTAGTCTTGATGAAAATGGTCATCTTCTTTTTCCACAAAATGTATTCATTTTTGTCGAAGGTGGGAATTTTGATACTGCTTAATTTTTGGGTACTCATGGTTGTTAAGAATTTTAAGTCTTAAGAAATAATCAATTTCTCAAAAATTAAAATCAATTCAAATAAAAATTAAATATTGAGAATTTAATTTTATTTCGAATTCTTGATGATTGATAGCTTTTTAATTATTAGTGAATTAAAAATCAAGGAAAAATTCGAAATTGAATTATCTTTAAAAATAAAAGAAAATTCAAGATAAATTTTTCTAGATCTAAAAATCTACTTTTTAGAAAAACTATTTTTGGATCTTGATTTGTAAAGTCAATCAACAAGCTCTGATACCAATTGTTAGGTCCAAAATCATCATAGAAGGGGGGGTTGAATATGATGTTGTAGATTTTCAACTTTGTTTTGCGGAAATGTTTGTGTTTTTATATGATATTAGCTTGGCAGTAAATAAAACACAAAGCTGGGAAATAACAAGTTATTATTAAATCCCTGGGGTGCTACAAATCTAATCAAATGATTAGCTGCAGTGGGTTCAAAATAATATTACAACAATTACAGTTGGGAGATATAAATGAGTGTCTTTAATGGAGCTTCCCGGCTGTATTTGTTGATAGCTTGAAGATGATAACCCATTAAAACAATTGATTTGAACCCATATATATTTGCAGTCTTCTTGGAATTTAATTCCACAATTGCTTAAGTCCTGAGTGGCGCCTACACAGTGGTAATGGTGTAGAGGCGCCACTTGAGGCTTGTTGAGGCTGAAGTCTTGAGTTGCGCCGAGTATGTGAGTTGCGCTTACACTCTTGTTGCACTGTGTAGGCGCCACTCATACACTATCTTTGCCTTAGTAATTTTAGAGCAGCTGAGTTGCGCCTAGAAGTTGTGTTGCGCCTGTACAGTGTCTTCCCTGTACAGGCGCCACTCACGCCTTGGACTGTGTGCCTTGAACTGTATGTGTACCTGTTAGACTTTGAGTTGCGCCTATACAGTGGTTACCCTGTATAGGCGCCACTCATGACTTAGACACCATTTCGTGTGCCTTCACTTGACAAAATTGTTGCACCTTGAAATGTAGACTGCACCTCTTCACAGCTTCAAGAATAAAACCACCAATTGTAGTAATTCCTTCCTTAGCATATTTATCTTGAATTCTTGAATTAATTACCACTTGGATTTTACTCTTCTGGCTTGGCTTGATCAACTGATTTTCTCTTGATTAATTAAGATAATTCTTTTCTTGTTGTGCTGACGCTTAGTGCACTGGTCTGGTTCACAAACGACTAACACCGAATGAATTCCCTTAATCTCTGTTCTGTTTCAGCTGACTAACCCTGGACTTTTGCATTGCTTCTGATCACTGAAACCCTTTGACAATTATACATGGATCACTGCTCTGTCTTTAGAATGAAGTCTTCTGAACTCTTATTTGTCACTGAGGCTTGAACATATTAATGAACTTCTCTCACTGACGTTCAGTAATTCTTCTGTCTTGAAAGCTCAGCAATGATGAATGTATTATCTTCTTGATTATGTCCTTCTGAATTTCTGTGCTGCATGTTAGTATTATTTATCTGTCTTTGTTTCTTAGTTGAGTTATCGTTATCACTATTACATACTACGTTACATTATGCTTTACATGTTTTCTCGTTCAAAAGAGCTAAGAATTGTCCTACAAGAGTTTACAAGTTGTTTTCATGTTCAAACGAGCCCATAATGAAGCTACAAGTTGTTTCCAAGTTTGAACGTGTCAAGAATGAACCTCAAATTGTTACGATTTGTTTTCTTGTTCAAAAGAGGTAAGAATGGTCCTACAGGAGTTTACAAGTTGTTTCCATGTTCAAACGAGTCAATAATGAAGGTACAAGTTGTTTTCAAGGTCGAACGATTCTAGAATGAGTCTCAAATTCTTACATATTGTTTTCATATTAAAAAGAGCTAAGAATGGTCCTAGAAGAGTTTACAAGTTGTTTCCATCTTCAAACGAGTCAATTATGAAGGTACAAGTTGTTTTCAAGGTCGAACGATTCAAAAATGAGTCTCAAATTGTTACAAATTGTTTTCTTGTTCAAAAGAGCTATGAATGGTCCTACAAGAGTTTTCAAGTTGTTTCCATGTTCAAACGAGTCAACAATGAAGCTACAAGTTGTTTCCAAGTTCGAACGAGTCAAGAATGAGCCTCAAATTGTTACGAATTGTATTCTTGTTCCAAAGAGCTAAGAATGCTCCTACAAGAGTTTACAAGTTGTTTCCATGTTCAGACGAGTCAATAATGAAGGTACAAGTTGTTTTCAAGGTCGAACGATTCAAGAATGAGTCTCAAATTGTTACATATTGTTTTATTATTAAAAAGAGCTAAGAATGGTCCTACAAGAGCTTTTAAGTTGTTTCCAAGTTCGAACGAGTGAAGAATTAGTCTCAAATTGTTACGATTTTTTTGCTTGTTCAAAAGAGCTAAGAATGGTCCTAGAAGAGTTTACAAGTTGTTTCCTTGTTCAAACGAGTCAATAATGAAGTTACGAGTTATTTTCAAGTTCGAATGAGTCAAGAATGAGTCTCAATTTGTTACAAATTGTTTTCTTATTCAAAAGAGTTAAGAATGGTCCTAAAAGAGTTTACAAGTTGTTTCCATGTTCAAACAAGTCAATAATGAAATTACAAGTTATTTTGAAGTTCGAACGAGTCATGAATGAGTCTCAAATTGTGACAAATTGTTTTCTCGTTCAAAAGAGCTAAGAATGGTAGTACAAAAGTTTTCAAGTTGTTTCCATGTTCAAACGTGTCAACAATGAAGCTACAAGTTATTTCCAAGTTTGAACGAGACAAGAATGAGCCTCAAATTGTTACGATTTGTTTTCTTGTTCAAAAGAGCTAAGAATGGTCCTACAAGAGTTTACAAGTTGTTTCCATGTTCAAACGAGTCAATAATGAAGGTACAAGTTGTTTTCAAGGTCGAACGATTCAAGAATGAGTTTTAAATTCTTACATATTGTTTTCTTATTAAAAAGAGCTAAGAATGGTCCTACAAGAGTTTACAAGTTGTTTCCATCTTCAAAGGAGTCAATAATGAAGGTACAAGTTGTTTTCAATGTCGACCGATTCAAGAATGACTCTCAAATTGTTACAAATTGTTTTCTTGTTCAAAAGAGCTATGAATGGTCCTACAAGAGTTTTCAAGTTGTTTCCTTGTTCAAACGAGTCAACAATGAAGTTACAAGTTGTTTCCAAGTTCGAACGAGTCAAGAATGAGCCTCAAATTGTTACATATTGTTTTCTTATTAAAAAGAGCTAAGAATGGTCCTACAAGAGTTTTTAAGTTGTTTCCATGTTCAAACGAGTCTATAATGAAGTTACGAGTTGTTTCCAAGTTCTAACGAGTCAAGAATGAGTCTCAAATTGTAACGAATTGTTTTCTTGTTCAAAAGAGCTAAGAATGGACCTACAAGAGTTTAAAAGTTGTTTCCATGTTCAAACGAGTCAACAATGAAGCTACAAGTTGTTTTCAAGTTCGAACGAGTCAAGAATGAGCCTCAAATTATAACGAATTATTTTCTTGTTCAAAAGAGCTAAAAATGGTCCTACAAGAGTTTACAAGTTGTTTCCATGTTCAAACGAGTCAATAATGAAGGTATTTTCAAGGTCGAACGATTCAAGAACGAGTCTCAAATTCTTACATATTGTTTTCTTATTAAAAAGAGCTAAGAATGGTCCTACAAGAGTTTACAAGTTGTGTCCATCTTCAAACGAGTCAATAATGAACGTACAAGTTGTTTTCAAGGTCGAACGATTCATGAATGAGTCTCAAATTGTTACAAATTGTTTTCTTGCTCAAAAGAGCTAAGAATGGTCCTACAAGAGTTTTCAAGTTGTTTTCATGTTCAAACGAGTCAACAATGAAGTTACAAGTTGTTTCCAAGTTCGAACGAGTCAAGAATGAGCCTCATATTGTTACGAATTGTTTTCTTGTTCAAAAGAGCTAAGAATGCTCCTACAAGAGTTTACAAGTGGTTTCCATGTTCAAACGAGTCAATAATGAAGGTACAAGTTGTTTTCAAGGTCGAACGAGTCAAGAATGAGCCTCAAATTGTTACAAATTGTTTTCTCGTTCAAAAGAGCTAAGCATTGTCCTACAAGAGTTTACAAGTTGTTTTCATGTTCAAACGAGCCCATAATGAAGCTACAAGTTGTTTCCAAGTTTGAACGTGTCAAGAATGAACCTCAAATTGTTACGATTTGTTTTCTTGTTCAAAAGAGCTAAGAATGGTCCTACAAGAGTTTAAAAGTTGTTTCCATGTTCAAACGAGTCAATAATGAAGGTACAAGTTGTTTTCAAGGTCGAACGATTCAAGAATGAGTCTCAAATTCTTACATATTGTTTTCATATTAAAAAGAGCTATGAATGGTCCTACAAGAGTTTTCAAGTTGTTTCCTTGTTCAAACGAGTCAACAATGAAGTTACAAGTTGTTTCCAAGTTCGAACGAGTCAAGAATGAGCCTCAAATTGTTACATATTGTTTTCTTATTAAAAAGAGCTAAGAATGGTCCTCCAAGAGTTTTTAAGTTGTTTCCATGTTCAAACGAGTCTATAATGAAGTTACGAGTTGTTTCCAAGTTCTAACGAGTCAAGAATGAGTCTCAAATTGTAACGAATTGTTTTCTTGTTCAAAAGAGCTAAGAATGGACCTACAAGAGTTTAAAAGTTGTTTCCATGTTCAAACGAGTCAACAATGAAGCTACAAGTTGTTTCCAAGTTCGAACGAGTCAAGAATGAGCCTCAAATTGTAACGAATTATTTTCTTGTTCAAAAGAGATAAAAATGGTCCTACAAGAGTTTACAAGTTGTTTCCATGTTCAAACGAGTCAATAATGAAGGTATTTTCAAGGTCGAACGATTCAAGAACGAGTCTCAAATTCTTACATATTGTTTTCTTATTAAAAAGAGCTAAGAATGGTCCTACAAGAGTTTACAAGTTGTGTCCATCTTCAAACGAGTCAATAATGAACGTACAAGCTGTTTTCAAGGTCGAACGATTCATGAATGAGTCTCAAATTGTTACAAATTGTTTTCTTGCTCAAAAGAGCTAAGAATGGTCCTACAAGAGTTTTCAAGTTGTTTTCATGTTCAAACGAGTCAACAATGAAGTTACAAGTTGTTTCCAAGTTCGAACGAGTCAAGAATGAGCCTCATATTGTTACGAATTGTTTTCTTGTTCAAAAGAGCTAAGAATGCTCCTACAAGAGTTTACAAGTGTTTCCATGTTCAAACGAGTCAATAATGAAGGTACAAGTTGTTTTCAAGGTCGAACGAGTCAAGAATGAGCCTCAAATTGTTACAAATTGTTTTCTCGTTCAAAAGAGCTAAGAATTGTCCTACAAGAGTTTACAAATTGTTTCCATGTTCAAACGAGCCCATAATGAAGCTACAAGTTGTTTCCAAGTTTGAACGTGTCAAGAATGAACCTCAAATTGTTACGATTTGTTTTCTTGTTCAAAAGAGCTAAGAATGGTCCTACAAGAGTTTACAAGTTGTTTCCATGTTCAAACGAGTCAATAATGAAGGTACAAGTTGTTTTCAAGGTCGAACGATTCAAGAATGAGTCTCAAATTCTTACATATTGTTTTCATATTAAAAAGAGCTAAGAATGGTCCTAGAAGAGTTTACAAGTTGTTTCCATCTTCAAACGAGTCAATAATGAAGGTACAAGTTGTTTTCAAGGTCGAACGATTCAAAAATGAGTCTCAAATTGTTACAAATTGTTTTCTTGTTCAAAAGAGCTATGAATGGTCCTACAAGAGTTTTCAAGTTGTTTCCATGTTCAAACGAGTCAACAATGAAGCTACAAGTTGTTTCCAAGTTCGAACGAGTCAAGAATGAGCCTCAAATTGTTACGAATTGTATTCTTGTTCAAAAGAGCTAAGAATGCTCCTACAAGAGTTTACAAGTTGTTTCCATGTTCAGACGAGTCAATAATGAAGGTACAAGTTGTTTTCAAGGTCGAACGATTCAAGAATGAGTCTCAAAATGTTACATATTGTTTTATTATTAAAAAGAGCTAAGAATGGTCCTACAAGAGCTTTTAAGTTGTTTCCATGTTCAAACGAGTCAACAATGAAGCTACAAGTTGTTTCCAAGTTCGAACGAGTCAAGAATGAGCCTCAAATTGTAACGAATTATTTTCTTGTTCCAAAGAGCTAAAAATGGTCCTACAAGAGTTTACAAGTTGTTTCCATGTTCAAACGAGTCAATAATGAAGGTATTTTCAAGGTCGAACGATTCAAGAACGAGTCTCAAATTCTTACATATTGTTTTCTTATTAAAAAGAGCTAAGAATGGTCCTACAAGAGTTTACAAGTTGTGTCCATCTTCAAACGAGTCAATAATGAACGTACAAGCTGTTTTCAAGGTCGAACGATTCATGAATGAGTCTCAAATTGTTACAAATTGTTTTCTTGCTCAAAAGAGCTAAGAATGGTCCTACAAGAGTTTTCAAGTTATTTTCATGTTCAAACGAGTCAACAATGAAGTTACAAGTTGTTTCCAAGTTCGAACGAGTCAAGAATGAGCCTCATATTGTTACGAATTGTTTTCTTGTTCAAAAGAGCTAAGAATGCTCCTACAAGAGTTTACAAGTGTTTCCATGTTCAAACGAGTCAATAATGAAGGTACAAGTTGTTTTCAAGGTCGAACGAGTCAAGAATGAGCCTCAAATTGTTACAAATTGTTTTCTCGTTCAAAAGAGCTAAGAATTGTCCTACAAGAGTTTACAAATTGTTTCCATGTTCAAACGAGCCCATAATGAAGCTACAAGTTGTTTCCAAGTTTGAACGTGTCAAGAATGAACCTCAAATTGTTACGATTTGTTTTCTTGTTCAAAAGAGCTAAGAATGGTCCTACAAGAGTTTACAAGTTGTTTCCATGTTCAAACGAGTCAATAATGAAGGTACAAGTTGTTTTCAAGGTCGAACGATTCAAGAATGAGTCTCAAATTCTTACATATTGTTTTCATATTAAAAAGAGCTAAGAATGGTCCTAGAAGAGTTTACAAGTTGTTTCCATCTTCAAACGAGTCAATAATGAAGGTACAAGTTGTTTTCAAGGTCGAACGATTCAAAAATGAGTCTCAAATTGTTACAAATTGTTTTCTTGTTCAAAAGAGCTATGAATGGTCCTACAAGAGTTTTCAAGTTGTTTCCATGTTCAAACGAGTCAACAATGAAGCTACAAGTTGTTTCCAAGTTCGAACGAGTCAAGAATGAGCCTCAAATTGTTACGAATTGTATTCTTGTTCAAAAGAGCTAAGAATGCTCCTACAAGAGTTTACAAGTTGTTTCCATGTTCAGACGAGTCAATAATGAAGGTACAAGTTGTTTTCAAGGTCGAACGATTCAAGAATGAGTCTCAAAATGTTACATATTGTTTTATTATTAAAAAGAGCTAAGAATGGTCCTACAAGAGCTTTTAAGTTGTTTCCAAGTTCGAACGAGTGAAGAATGAGTCTCAAATTGTTACGATTTTTTTGCTTGTTCAAAAGAGCTAAGAATGGTCCTAGAAGAGTTTACAAGTTGTTTCCATGTTCAAACGAGTCAATAATGAAGTTACGAGTTATTTTCAAGTTCGAATGAGTCAAGAATGAGTCTCAATTTGTTACAAATTGTTTTCTTATTCAAAAGAGTTAAGAATGGTCCTAAAAGAGTTTACAAGTTGTTTCCAAGTTTCAACGAGTCAAGAATGAAATTACAAGTTATTTTGAAGTTCGAACGAGTCATGAATGAGTCTCAAATTGTGACAAATTGTTTTCTCGTTCAAAAGAGCTAAGAATGGTAGTACAAGAGTTTTCAAGTTGTTTCCATGTTCAAACGTGTCAACAATGAAGCTACAAGTTATTTCCAAGTTTGAACGAGACAAGAATGAGCCTCAAATTGTTACGATTTGTTTTCTTGTTCAAAAGAGCTAAGAATGGTCCTACAAGAGTTTACAAGTTGTTTCCATGTTCAAACGAGTCAATAATGAAGGTACAAGTTGTTTTCAAGGTCGAACGATTCAAGAATGAGTTTCAAATTCTTACATATTGTTTTCTTATTAAAAAGAGCTAAGAATGGTCCTACAAGAGTTTACAAGTTGTTTCCATCTTCAAAGGAGTCAATAATGAAGGTACAAGTTGTTTTCAATGTCGACCGATTCAAGAATGACTCTCAAATTGTTACAAATTGTTTTCTTGTTCAAAAGAGCTATGAATGGTCCTACAAGAGTTTTCAAGTTGTTTCCATGTTCAAACGAGTCAATAATGAAGGTACAAGTTGTTTTCAAGGTCGAACGATTCAAGAATGAGTCTCAAATTCTTACATATTGTTTTCATATTAAAAAGAGCTAAGAATGGTCCTAGAAGAGTTTACAAGTTGTTTCCATCTTCAAACGAGTCAATAATGAAGGTACAAGTTGTTTTCAAGGTCGAACGATTCAAAAATGAGTCTCAAATTGTTACAAATTGTTTTCTTGTTCAAAAGAGCTATGAATGGTCCTACAAGAGTTTTCAAGTTGTTTCCATGTTCAAACGAGTCAACAATGAAGCTACAAGTTGTTTCCAAGTTCGAACGAGTCAAGAATGAGCCTCAAATTGTTACGAATTGTATTCTTGTTCAAAAGAGCTAAGAATGCTCCTACAAGAGTTTACAAGTTGTTTCCATGTTCAGACGAGTCAATAATGAAGGTACAAGTTGTTTTCAAGGTCGAACGATTCAAGAATGAGTCTCAAATTGTTACATATTGTTTTATTATTAAAAAGAGCTAAGAATGATCCTACAAGAGCTTTTAAGTTGTTTCCAAGTTCGAACGAGTGAAGAATGAGTCTCAAATTGTTACGATTTTTTTGCTTGTTCAAAAGAGCTAAGAATGGTCCTAGAAGAGTTTACAAGTTATTTCCATGTTCAAACGAGTCAATAATGAAGTTACGAGTTATTTTCAAGTTCGAATGAGTCAAGAATGAGTCTCAATTTGTTACAAATTGTTTTCTTATTCAAAAGAGTTAAGAATGGTCCTAAAAGAGTTTACAAGTTGTTTCCATGTTCAAACAAGTCAATAATGAAATTACAAGTTATTTTGAAGTTCGAACGAGTCATGAATGAGTCTCAAATTGTGACAAATTGTTTTCTCGTTCAAAAGAGCTAAGAATGGTAGTACAAGAGTTTTCAAGTTGTTTCCATGTTCAAACGTGTCAACAATGAAGCTACAAATTATTTCCAAGTTTGAACGAGACAAGAATGAGCCTCAAATTGTTACGATTTGTTTTCTTGTTCAAAAGAGCTAAGAATGGTCCTACAAGAGTTTACAAGTTGTTTCCATGTTCAAATGAGTCAATAATGAAGGTACAAGTTGTTTTCAAGGTCGAACGATTCAAGAATGAGTTTCAAATTCTTACATATTGTTTTCTTATTAAAAAGAGCTAAGAATGGTCCTACAAGAGTTTACAAGTTGTTTCCATCTTCAAAGGAGTCAATAATGAAGGTACAAGTTGTTTTCAATGTCGACCGATTCAAGAATGACTCTCAAATTGTTACAAATTGTTTTCTTGTTCAAAAGAGCTATGAATGGTCCTACAAGAGTTTTCAAGTTGTTTCCTTGTTCAAACGAGTCAACAATGAAGTTACAAGTTGTTTCCAAGTTCGAACGAGTCAAGAATGAGCCTCAAATTGTTACATATTGTTTTCTTATTAAAAAGAGCTAAGAATGGTCCTACAAGAGTTTTTAAGTTGTTTCCATGTTCAAACGAGTCTATAATGAAGTTACGAGTTGTTTCCAAGTTCTAACGAGTCAAGAATGAGTCTCAAATTGTAACGAATTGTTTTCTTGTTCAAAAGAGCTAAGAATGGACCTACAAGAGTTTAAAAGTTGTTTCCATGTTCAAACGAGTCAACAATGAAGCTACAAGTTGTTTCCAAGTTCGAACGAGTCAAGAATGAGCCTCAAATTGTAACGAATTATTTTCCTGTTCAAAAGAGCTAAAAATGGTCCTACAAGAGTTTACAAGTTGTTTCCATGTGGCGCCCTCCCGACCCGGGGTCTAGATCGGGGCGTCACTGACACTCTATATGCATGCACCCTAAATAACAGTAATAGAAAATACGCATAAATGTGACCCCGACTACTCGCCTGGACCTTTCAAGGTAATGGTATGAAACAAGCACACTACTACATTCATTTATATTTAAATTTACAACAACGAAATAATATTACAACTCCTGAAACATCTCAAGATCTACTAATAAAATACAAGACTAAACAAAGTCTTTTCCTTCCAACTCTACCTCGATCCTACCTGTTCCCTCTCAGCCAGCCTAGCAAAGTTCATGTAAGACATGTTCTTCCGAGCAGTCTGCTTAATACGGACCATGATTCTCAAAAGCTGTAGATGTTAGAAAATAAAAGAATGAGCTACAAAAGCTCAGCAAGTAACCATACTGGTTAAAAACAGTTCTACAGGCTTATACATATAATTTAAGAATCTTTTCGTAAAACCATGCTTTAAAATCATTGCTGGACCTCATTGTCCCAAAATTGTAATTAACATACTAGTCAGGGTAATCATTACTCGCAAAACTTTCTTTTATAAAACTGCTGGCAGGGTTAAACAATTTCAATAACTGGTACAGGGTAAACAAGAAACTGGAAAGCAATAACCAGGTGTAAGTATAAGAGTAATCTGCAGGGTTAGATGGATAACAGGAAATAATGTATAACAATTGAAATAAAGTGAAGTCAAGATATGACTGACAGTTTAAGCTAAAAAGGAAATGATATAACGGGGCATTTCAATTTTCATTATTAATAAACTCAAAGTTCATTTGCATAAAACTGTCCTTTCATTAGGACTGATTCTTTCAAAACATTTTTATCAAACTGTCCTCTCATTAGGACCTTTACTTTTCAAATCATTTATAAAACTGTCCTCTCATTAGGACCTTTTCTGTTTAAAACAATCATTTTGGTTGAAGTTTTCTCACAACGCCAGACAATACGGGTGATCAGCCACGTAAAGTCCCCATAACGGACTAAAGTCCCTCTGGACATAAGGAGTACTCATAAAGGCACTTATTGCCATTGGCCTTGGGCTATCTCATTATAGCCATTGACTATCTCATTATAGTCTTTACATAAAAAGTGCTGGACCGGCGTCACTCGGCCTCTTACGCCTCCAACCTATAGGAATCCGCAGAAACCATTTTGATCGGAATTCCTATAATAACCAAAACCTTTCTTTTTAAAGTTACCAAATCATTTGATGAAAAAGACTTCTTGAAAGTCGGATTCCATATTTAAATCCATTTTTAAAGATCATTAGACAGAGGTAAAGTTTATTCCAAGATAAGTCTCAAACAAGTTTCTGTTGTAATAGGGTAAGCTGAAATCATGAACTGGAAATTTAAAACAAGTTAAAGTTATGAAGTCAAGGTGCCGGGTCAATCCATAAGTATAACAGTTGTTTTTGAAAACAGATGTAAAACATTTACTCAGGATAACAGTTAGGCTTAAATAACAGGGTTCTTTTAAGATTTAAGTTAAGCAATTATTGATAAGGAAGTGGTAATAGCATAAGTCACAGCTCAAGATCACTGGTTTAAGATTTTTAAGACTAGTTTATAAGTTGTCGATAACAGTTCAGGGATTGAAAAGTTTAAAGTGCAATTGGATCTGATATAAGGTTGCAGTTTAAATAAAGCAGTTAAAGTAGGATATGATATAGTTTAAAACAATTGAAACAAGGTAATACAGTTGAGATAAGATAATACAATTGCAGGGTCATAAAGCAGTTTACAAAACAGTGTTTAAGTTGAAAGAGGTTAGGCAGTAGTTACTTGCCTCAAATAAGGAATGCTACAGCTGTGGAACAGGTAGATCGCCTACACCAGACACTAACTCTCTACTTTAGCTTTTCCTTTGTCCTTCACCTCAATATCCTTCGTAGCTACACAAAAAAAATAATACTATCTCAGTAACTCATATACTCTCGACGTTCTCATTAACGTCTAACTATTCTACCCTTTCGTTAATTATAATCCCTTAACAGATAATAATTCACTGTAGACATACTCTGTTATATAATCACTTCTATGCTGGCAAGCAAGTAGCATATAGACAATTATATCATTCACAGCATTCCTGACTGATAGCCTTTCTTATACAGAAGTGGTGTGCCAATAATATTTTACAAAGTCGTTTTAGTTTTAGTAAATTTTGGCAGCACCTCCTCTGTAATTGGAAGCTGCCTGTCGGAATACAACCGACCCCAAACAATTATTCAAACATCCAATCAAGTAGGAATGCATACAAACATACATAAAAATTAATACATTATATTTCTATAGTTCGAAATATTCATTTAACTAGGCAACTTGACATATTCTCATTTAGAATGCACACACACACCTTGTACTCATTAGACTAGTATCACAATAGTCATTCATATTTTACAATTGAACACACATAACATTCACTAGTTTATAACTCGAAGCCAAGTCAATCACATTCCCACTTAATAAATCATATAGTTCGAATTGTGCACAATTTGGTTTCATATCGCAGCTAGGTTCATGGTAAAATCGAAGGCAAGCATATCTATGTACACGAAATCATAGCAATTAGTACCCATTCATTGCCATCGGATTAAACTCAAAAACAGGACATAGGCCTCTAACAAGTTCTTACTGATTTATGCATACAAAATTCGAAACACACATATACTCATATACATTTTCAATTTAAAACTCATATGTATCCAAATAACTATTAATCACTATAATTAAGCATAATGCATACAACTTCTTGCCGGAAAATATGAATACACAATCGGCAAAAATCAAGCACTAGTCGGAAAATACAAAATTTTGACATGAAATTCTCAATTAGCAATACATTGAACTCACAGCAGCCAAACAATTATTCAAGAGATTAATTGCTATCATACTAGTACAAACAAAGCTATTCCCTCAAGTATCAATCGGAAATTTACTATACAAGCTCGGAAAAATGGAAACCGTGACATGCATCAAGAATTACTAGTCTAACATAAATAAAAATGGTAGTTCCGGCTCATTTCATCATCGCCGTTGACCTGCCAGCTCGTAATAGTCATCGCCGGCGGCCAAGCTCCGGTGGAAAGTCCGATCATCGGATTCTCGACACCAAAGCTGCGTTTTTCACTCATTAACAACTCAACAAGCATCGTCCTAGTGCTGGGTACCAAGATTAGAGTAGTTTAACCCTTGCATGCAGGTATAGACCAAACCCCGTTTGTACATACACACGGCATACATATATATATATTCTAACTCAAGAACAACAGATTGCATACATATCTAGGGTTAGTTTACTCTCAAAAATCAACACAAATGCTAGCAATAGACTCGAGAATCAAGAGAAACAGCAAAATCGCCTTGAGAGAAGAAGCTAGAACCTGCAAGTCGATGGTACAGAGCAACTGAGAAGAAAAGATAGTGGGCGGTGGTTTTGTTAATGACAAGGGCAAAACAGTAATTTCACATCTGCTATTTTCTGAATCTAAATCACTTAATAATTCGAATTTTGAGAGAAACAAGGTACAAAAATAAGTTTTATATTTTTAAAATAAAGATCATGAATTTAGAAGCTTCCCCATATTTTTGAAATATTTTTCTGATGAATAACGAATTAATTAAAAATCTTTGAAGTTTTAGTGCATAAATAGGAAATAAGAGGAGAAAAATCATAAAAACGATTTTGAGCTCAAATAAAATAAACTTTTATTTTTCCAAAGTCCTAGAATAAATAAGGAACATTTTGGAAAAGGTTTCATGATTTTTGGACATTCCAATAATTAAATATGGAATTTAGAAGAGTAATATCTCTAGAATAAAACAGGAATAAAAGATTTATATAAAATCACTGGGACTTGAATTAAATACATCACCATTTTTAGAAAGTCTCTAAAATCACATATAAGCTACATATAAAATTTCATAATTATTGGACACACCAATAATTTTATAAAAATCAAACAGTCACTCAATTAAGCATGAAAAATCAATTAATCACTTAATTAAAACACTTAAGCATAATACGGTCAAACAGACAGTCAACCAGACATATAAAATCACCACATCTCATATCTTAACACATTAAAACACATAAATCATATACCTCATATTATTCAAATAGATTTAATTACCTCGATCGTTACATTCTCCCCCCCTTAACAAGATTCTGTCCCCAGAATCAGCCTAAGTAAACAAATAGGGATACTTCTCGAGCATTTCACTCTCAAGTTCCCAGGTGGATTCCTCAACTCGAGGATTTCTCCACAAAACCTTTACAAGCTTAACAGACTTATTCCTCAAAATTTTATCCTTGCGATCCTGAATTTCTACAGGCTGTTCTACATAGGACAAGTCAGATTGAATTTCCAAGGGTTCATAATCTATCACATGGCTCATATCAGGATTGTACTTTCGAAGCATAGACACGTGAAAAACATTGTGAATGTGCTGCATCTGCGGTGGTAGAGCCAATTCATATGCAACTTTCCCAACTTGCTTCAGAACTTCAAAAGGTCCTATATATCGTGGATTAAGCTTTCCTCTCTTGCCAAATCTACTCACACCTTTCCACGGAGAAATCTTTAACAACACTTGGTCACCTTCTTCAAAATTCATATCCTTCCTTGACTGGTCAGCATATTTCTTTTGCCTATCTTGAGCAGCTAACAATCTCTTCTGAATCAACTCAATCTTTTCTTTAGTTTGCTGAACCAACTCTGGACCCAAAATCTTACGCTCACCAACTTCATTCCAACACACTGGTGATCTGCATTTTCTTCCATACAAAGCTTCATACGGGGGCATCCCAATACTAGCATGAAAGCTGTTATTATAAGAAAATTCCACCAATGGTAGATGCTCGTCCCAACTTCCTTCAAAATCTAAGGCACAAACTCTTAACATATCTTCAATGGTTTGGATTGTCCTTTCACTCTGGCCATCTGTTTGAGGATGATACGCAGTACTCATATTCAGCTTTGTTCCCAAACATTCTTGAAATTTCTTCCAAAATCTTGAATTGAATCTCGGGTCTCTGTCTGACACTATTGATACAGGAACACCATGTCGCATCACAATCTCTTTCAGATACAAATGAACCAACTTGTCCAGTGAAAATCTTTCGTTGATCGGTAGAAAGTGCGCTGACTTGGTCAATCTGTCTATTATTACCCAGATAGCATCATGATTAGCTTTAGTCCTTGGTAGACCTACTACAAAATCCATAGCAAGATTCTCCCATTTCCATTCTGGAATCTCTAATGGTTGCAACAATCCGCTGGGCCTCTGGTGTTCAGCTTTTACTCTCTGGCATGTATAACATTTACTGATCCATTCTGCCACATCTCTTTTCATGTTGGGCCACCAAAAATTTTCCTTCAAGTCTTTATACATCTTTGTGCTTCCTGGATGAATAGAGTATCTTGAACTATGTGCATCATGCAAAATTTCATTCTTGAGCTCTTGAACATTGGGGATCCAAATTCGTGAGGAAAACCTAAAGATTCCTTTACCGTCCTTTTGACTTTTTAACTCTTCTCCAGTCAACTTGGTTCTGTCTTGACTCATCATCTGTTCTTGACATCTCTTGATCTTTTCTAACAATTCTGGCTGAAAAGTCATTGTATACACCATTTCTTCCACTGAATCAGAATCACGTACCTCTATTTCCAATTTCTCAAACTCTTTGATCAATTCTTCAGACGAAACCATTATATTCAATCTTTCTTTTCTGCTTAAAGCATCTGCTACGACATTCGCCTTGCCTGGATGATAGTTGATTGTGCAGTCATAGTCCTTGATCAACTCCAACCATCTTCTCTGTCTCATATTCAACTCTTTCTGAGTAAAGATATACTTCAAACTCTTATGGTCAGTAAAAATCTCACACTTTTCTCCGTACAAATAGTGCCTCCAAATCTTTAATGCAAATACGATGGCAGCTAATTCCAGATCATGTGTAGGATATTTCAATTCATGAGGTCTTAACTGCCTGGAAGCATATGCAATAACTTTCCCATGTTGCATCAGAACACATCCTAAGCCTTTGAGTGAAGCGTCACTGTAGATGACAAAATTTCCTTGATCATCTGGTAACACCAAAACTGGGGCAGACACTAGTCTTCGCTTTAACTCTTCAAAACTTTCTTCACACTTCTCATTCCATACAAACTTTTCGTTCTTCCTTGTCAATTTGGTCATAGGGGTAGCTATCTTAGAGAAATCTTGAACAAATCTTCGATAGTACCCTGCTAAACCCAGAAAACTTCTGACTTCTGTTGGAGTCCGTGGCCTTTCCCATTTCATCACTGCTTCTATCTTTGCTGGATCAACTTTGATGCCTTCTCTGCTAACAACATGACCAAAGAATTGTACCTCCTTCAACCAAAATTCACATTTCGAAAACTTCGCATACAACTTTTCCTTTCTTAAGGTCTCTAAAGCAATTCTCAAATGATCTGCATGCTCTTCTTCTGACTTAGAATATATCAGAATGTCGTCGATGAAAACAATCACAAACTTGTCTAAATATTTCTTAAAGACTCTGTTCATCAGGTCCATAAACGCTGCTGGGGCATTTGTCAATCCAAAAGCCATAACTAAAAATTCATAGTGTCCGTACCTTGTTCTGAATGCTGTTTTAGATACATCTTCAGGTTTGATCTTGAGTTGATGGTATCCGGACCTTAAATCAATTTTTGAGAACCATTCGGCTCCTTTCAGTTGGTCGAAAAGATCATCTATCCTCGGCAATGGGTACTTGTTCTTGATGGTTAGCTTGTTTAACTCTCGGTAATCTATGCACAACCTCATGCTTCCATCCTTCTTCTTAACAAACAAAACTGGTGCTCCCCAGGGGGACACACTAGGCCTTATAATTCCTTTATCCAAGAGATCTTGTATTTGACTCGCCAATTCTTTCATCTCAACTGGCGCCATTCTATACGGAGCTTTGGAAACTGGCTCAGTGCCTGGAGCTAAATCAATGGAGAATTCTATTTCCCTATCGGAAGGTAAGCCTGGTAATTCATCTGGAAATACGTCGGGAAATTCGTTGACGATAGGAACATCTTCTAACTGAACTAACTTCTTCTCAGTGTCTACAACATAGGCTAGGTAAGCCTCACATCCTTGACGCAGAAATCTCTTTGCCTGAGCAATATTCAAAAACTTCTTGACTTGTCGGGTACCTCGAAATTCAACTTCTTCTCCTTCTAGGGTTTTCAACTTTAATTTCTTATTCCTACAATCTATTTGAGCCTTGTATTCTGACAACCAATCCATCCCTAGAATTACATCAAATTCACCTAACTTAAAAGGTATTAAGTTAGCAAGAAAATGACAACTGCCTATTTCAATGTCACAACTAGGACAAACTTGGCTTACTGGAATCGTTGCCTGGTTAGCTACTTCTATAACTAAGGCTTGATCCAAAGGTCGGACTTCACATTGCAATTTACCAAGAAAATCTTGAGATACAAAAGACTTAGTAGCTCCTGAATCAATCAATACACTAGCTTGCACTGAGTTAACAGGAAGTGTACCTGATATCACATCCACGTCCTGAATAGCTTCTTTCTGAGTCATGTTGAATGTCCTTGCTCTAGATTGATGTGCTGAAGATTGAGACGGAGTTCCAGCTATTCGAAGAACATTGGTAGGCTGTGTAGGTTCCTTGCATTCCCTTGCCATGTGACCTAGCTTGCCACACTTATAGCATTTGATCCCTGACTTTTGATTTTGATTCTGACTCTGGCTGTTGCATTCTGCTGCATAATGTCCTTTCCTGTTGCATTTGAAGCAGGTGATATTGGGCTTATTACAAACTCCAGAGTGCTTCCTTCCACAAATTTTGCATTCAGGAACAAACTGTCTGATGGCCTTCGGCTGGTTGAAACCTTGAGCTTTATTGTTTTGTCTTCCTCTTCCATCATTATCATTCTTGATCTGCTGGGAATCACTTCTCTGACCTTCTGGCCTTCTATGAAACTTGTTTCTAAAATTACCATGTCCCTGACTGTCTTCCCTAGCACCAAACTTTCTTTTTCTGTTATCCTTCTCTTTCTGGGACATGTCACTTTCTCCTTCCACGATCATTGCTTTTTGAACTATGGCAGTAAAGCTTTGCAACTCAAAAACTGCCACCCTACTTCTAATCCATGGCCTTAGGCCTTGCTGAAACCTCTTAGCCTTTTTGACATCAGTGTTGACAAATTCTGGCACAAATCTGGCCATCTCAGAAAACTTGGCCTCGTACTCTGCTACACTCATACCTCCTTGCTTCAATTCTAGAAATTTAATTTCCATCTGGTCCTTCATGAAACTAGGAAAGTACTTTTCTAAAAACAATTCTGTAAATCGATCCCAAGAAATCACACCTTCCCCCTGAAGCATCTTCGTAGACTCCCACCAGTAACCGGCTTCAGCTTTAAGAAAGTAACTAGCATACTCAGTCTTCTTATCTTCATCTACGTCTACTAACTGAAAAGCTTTTTCCATTTCCTTAAGCCAAGTTTGGGCTTCTACTGGGTTTGTGGATCCTTTAAATTCAGGTGGTTTCACGGCTTGAAAAGATTTAAAAGTAACTGCTGGGGGTGCAGAAGGTCTTTGCTGTTGCTGAGTTAAAAGAGCTGTCTGCTGTTGTAGCAGCTGAATGAGTTGGGCAACTGTAGGGTCCATAGGATTTTGATCTTGAGTATTTTGGTTCTGAGATGAATTTGAGGTGTTTCTTTTTCTTGGCGGCATTTACTATAGGGAAACAAGCAACTTATTAAGCACTACACTACATCATATTGTAAACAGTTCAAATACTTTTAAAACCATTTGAGCATTAAAACTCTATTTTAGAAATCAATCTTGTAGCATCATTACTACATAAGTTGCCTGTACAACAAGGATATAAAGGTTCTATCGAAAACAGGTTAGCACAACAGGTATAAATAAGGTACTGGTAAAGGTAAGGAACAGTTTATGGTCAAATGTGCGAAAAAGTAAATGACAGATATAACGGAAGATACTGGAACTGAAAAGCAAACATACATAGATACGAAAGGTACCAACGTGCAAGATAGTTAAAGTACAAACACGAATAAAAGTACTAGGAAGAAAACAGAAATAACATCTGGCAAGGGTGCTAGAGGGCTCTAACAAATGTCCCTTCTAACACTCAAACATCCTGACATCTAATCACCCCTGTGATCCCTGTCTCTGGCTGCCCTGAGTCCAATCAGCAGTCTACTAAGCACACGGGTTAACTCTCCTGCCCGCTCCGCCATATCATCTGGAAATGCCCTAGCCGCAATCTGCCTACGTCCCTCCTCCTCAACAGCTCTAATGCGATCCTCCCACCACTCGACAGGATGCTCGGGAACTCTCAGCTGGCCTCGGGTAATAGCTGGCCTATAAACTCTACGGCGAATAGGGGTACAAGCACTCCCTGAGGGTAGGTCAGGCTGAGCAACGGGCTCAGGAATCAACTCCTCCTCGCTCTCAGAACTGGATATGACTATAACATCATCGTCAGAATCCGAAGAAGAAGAATCAGAGGAACTAGGAGAGGGTGGTGGTTGTGAAACAATACCACGAGCCTGCAATAATATAATATGTAAAGCAAAAAGGGATAAGATCACCTTAAATCTACAGTTAAAATCCTAACATCTATACTACTCTTCGATATCTAATCCTATCTTACCATTACTCTCTCTTCTGTTATTAAATGATCTACTTGTTTAACTTAACCCTGGCTTGTTTCAGTGACCAAAACCTTAGCTCTGATACCAACCTGTGGCGCCCTCCCGACCCGGGGTCTAGATCGGGGCGTCACTGACACTCTATATGCATGCACCCTAAATAACAGTAATAGAAAATACGCATAAATGTGACCCCGACTACTCGCCTGGACCTTTCAAGGTAATGGTATGAAACAAGCACACTACTACATTCATTTATATTTAAATTTACAACAACGAAATAATATTACAACTCCTGAAACATCTCAAGATCTACTAATAAAATACAAGACTAAACAAAGTCTTTTCCTTCCAACTCTACCTCGATCCTACCTGTTCCCTCTCAGCCAGCCTAGCAAAGTTCATGTAAGACATGTTCTTCCGAGCAGTCTGCTTAATACGGACCATGATTCTCAAAAGTTGTAGATGTTAGAAAATAAAAGAATGAGCTACAAAAGCTCAGCAAGTAACCATACTGGTTAAAAACAGTTCTACAGGCTTATACATATAATTTAAGAATCTTTTCGTAAAACCATGCTTTAAAATCATTGCTGGACCTCATTGTCCCAAAATTGTAATTAACATACTAGTCAGGGTAATCATTACTCGCAAAACTTTCTTTTATAAAACTGCTGGCAGGGTTAAACAATTTCAATAACTGGTACAGGGTAAACAAGAAACTGGAAAGCAATAACCAGGTGTAAGTATAAGAGTAATCTGCAGGGTTAGATGGATAACAGGAAATAATGTATAACAATTGAAATAAAGTGAAGTCAAGATATGACTGACAGTTTAAGCTAAAAAGGAAATGATATAACGGGGCATTTCAATTTTCATTATTAATAAACTCAAAGTTCATTTGCATAAAACTGTCCTTTCATTAGGACTGATTCTTTCAAAACATTTTTATCAAACTGTCCTCTCATTAGGACCTTTACTTTTCAAATCATTTATAAAACTGTCCTCTCATTAGGACCTTTTCTGTTTAAAACAATCATTTTGGTTGAAGTTTTCTCACAACGCCAGACAATACGGGTGATCAGCCACGTAAAGTCCCCATAACGGACTAAAGTCCCTCTGGACATAAGGAGTACTCATAAAGGCACTTATTGCCATTGGCCTTGGGCTATCTCATTATAGCCATTGACTATCTCATTATAGTCTTTACATAAAAAGTGCTGGACCGGCGTCACTCGGCCTCTTACGCCTCCAACCTATAGGAATCCGCAGAAACCATTTTGATCGGAATTCCTATAATAACCAAAACCTTTCTTTTTAAAGTTACCAAATCATTTGATGAAAAAGACTTCTTGAAAGTCGGATTCCATATTTAAATCCATTTTTAAAGATCATTAGACAGAGGTAAAGTTTATTCCAAGATAAGTCTCAAACAAGTTTCTGTTGTAATAGGGTAAGCTGAAATCATGAACTGGAAATTTAAAACAAGTTAAAGTTATGAAGTCAAGGTGCCGGGTCAATCCATAAGTATAACAGTTGTTTTTGAAAACAGATGTAAAACATTTACTCAGGATAACAGTTAGGCTTAAATAACAGGATTCTTTTAAGATTTAAGTTAAGCAATTATTGATAAGGAAGTGGTAATAGCATAAGTCACAGCTCAAGATCACTGGTTTAAGATTTTTAAGACTAGTTTATAAGTTGTCGATAACAGTTCAGGGATTGAAAAGTTTAAAGTGCAATTGGATCTGATATAAGGTTGCAGTTTAAATAAAGCAGTTAAAGTAGGATATGATATAGTTTAAAACAATTGAAACAAGGTAATACAGTTGAGATAAGATAATACAATTGCAGGGTCATAAAGCAGTTTACAAAACAGTGTTTAAGTTGAAAGAGGTTAGGCAGTAGTTACTTGCCTCAAATAAGGAATGCTACAGCTGTGGAACAGGTAGATCGCCTACACCAGACACTAACTCTCTACTTTAGCTTTTCCTTTGTCCTTCACCTCAATATCCTTCGTAGCTACACAAAAAAAATAATACTATCTCAGTAACTCATATACTCTCGACGTTCTCATTAACGTCTAACTATTCTACCCTTTCGTTAATTATAATCCCTTAACAGATAATAATTCACTGTAGACATACTCTGTTATATAATCACTTCTATGCTGGCAAGCAAGTAGCATATAGACAATTATATCATTCACAGCATTCCTGACTGATAGCCTTTCTTATACAGAAGTGGTGTGCCAATAATATTTTACAAAGTCGTTTTAGTTTTAGTAAATTTTGGCAGCACCTCCTCTGTAATTGGAAGCTGCCTGTCGGAATACAACCGACCCCAAACAATTATTCAAACATCCAATCAAGTAGGAATGCATACAAACATACATAAAAATTAATACATTATATTTCTATAGTTCGAAATATTCATTTAACTAGGCAACTTGACATATTCTCATTTAGAATGCACACACACACCTTGTACTCATTAGACTAGTATCACAATAGTCATTCATATTTTACAATTGAACACACATAACATTCACTAGTTTATAACTCGAAGCCAAGTCAATCACATTCCCACTTAATAAATCATATAGTTCGAATTGTGCACAATTTGGTTTCATATCGCAGCTAGGTTCATGGTAAAATCGAAGGCAAGCATATCTATGTACACGAAATCATAGCAATTAGTACCCATTCATTGCCATCGGATTAAACTCAAAAACAGGACATAGGCCTCTAACAAGTTCTTACTGATTTATGCATACAAAATTCGAAACACACATATACTCATATACATTTTCAATTTAAAACTCATATGTATCCAAATAACTATTAATCACTATAATTAAGCATAATGCATACAACTTCTTGCCGGAAAATATGAATACACAATCGGCAAAAATCAAGCACTAGTCGGAAAATACAAAATTTTGACATGAAATTCTCAATTAGCAATACATTGAACTCACAGCAGCCAAACAATTATTCAAGAGATTAATTGCTATCATACTAGTACAAACAAAGCTATTCCCTCAAGTATCAATCGGAAATTTACTATACAAGCTCGGAAAAATGGAAACCGTGACATGCATCAAGAATTACTAGTCTAACATAAATAAAAATGGTAGTTCCGGCTCATTTCATCATCGCCGTTGACCTGCCAGCTCGTAATAGTCATCGCCGGCGGCCAAGCTCCGGTGGAAAGTCCGATCATCGGATTCTCGACACCAAAGCTGCGTTTTTCACTCATTAACAACTCAACAAGCATCGTCCTAGTGCTGGGTACCAAGATTAGAGTAGTTTAACCCTTGCATGCAGGTATAGACCAAACCCCGTTTGTACATACACACGGCATACATATATATATATTCTAACTCAAGAACAACAGATTGCATACATATCTAGGGTTAGTTTACTCTCAAAAATCAACACAAATGCTAGCAATAGACTCGAGAATCAAGAGAAACAGCAAAATCGCCTTGAGAGAAGAAGCTAGAACCTGCAAGTCGATGGTACAGAGCAACTGAGAAGAAAAGATAGTGGGCGGTGGTTTTGTTAATGACAAGGGCAAAACAGTAATTTCACATCTGCTATTTTCTGAATCTAAATCACTTAATAATTCGAATTTTGAGAGAAACAAGGTACAAAAATAAGTTTTATATTTTTAAAATAAAGATCATGAATTTAGAAGCTTCCCCATATTTTTGAAATATTTTTCTGATGAATAACGAATTAATTAAAAATCTTTGAAGTTTTAGTGCATAAATAGGAAATAAGAGGAGAAAAATCATAAAAACGATTTTGAGCTCAAATAAAATAAACTTTTATTTTTCCAAAGTCCTAGAATAAATAAGGAACATTTTGGAAAAGGTTTCATGATTTTTGGACATTCCAATAATTAAATATGGAATTTAGAAGAGTAATATCTCTAGAATAAAACAGGAATAAAAGATTTATATAAAATCACTGGGACTTGAATTAAATACATCACCATTTTTAGAAAGTCTCTAAAATCACATATAAGCTACATATAAAATTTCATAATTATTGGACACACCAATAATTTTATAAAAATCAAACAGTCACTCAATTAAGCATGAAAAATCAATTAATCACTTAATTAAAACACTTAAGCATAATACGGTCAAACAGACAGTCAACCAGACATATAAAATCACCACATCTCATATCTTAACACATTAAAACACATAAATCATATACCTCATATTATTCAAATAGATTTAATTACCTCGATCGTTACATTCCATGTTCAAACGAGTCAATAATGAAGGTATTTTCAAGGTCGAACGATTCGAGAACGAGTCTCAAATTCTTACATATTGTTTTCTTATTAAAAAGAGCTAAGAATGGTCCTACAAGAGTTTACAAGTTGTGTCCATCTTCAAACGAGTCAATAATGAACGTACAAGTTGTTTTCAAGGTCGAACGATTCATGAATGAGTCTCAAATTGTTACAAATTGTTTTCTTGCTCAAAAGAGCTAAGAATGGTCCTACAAGAGTTTTCAAGTTGTTTTCATGTTCAAACGAGTCAACAATGAAGCTACAAGTTGTTTCCAAGTTCGAACGAGTCAAGAATGAGCCTCATATTGTTACGAATTGTTTTCTTGTTCAAAAGAGCTAAGAATGCTCCTACAAGAGTTTACAAGTGGTTTCCATGTTCAAACGAGTCAATAATGAAGGTACAAGTTGTTTTCAAGGTCGAACGAGTAAAGAATGAGCCTCAAATTGTTACAAATTGTTTTCTCGTTCAAAAGAGCTAAGAATTGTCCTACAAGAGTTTACAAGTTGTTTCCATGTTCAAACGAGCCCATAATGAAGCTACAAGTTGTTTCAAAGTTTCAACGAGTCAAGAATGAAATTACAAGTTATTTTGAAGTTCGAACGAGTCATGAATGAGTCTCAAATTGTGACAAATTGTTTTCTCGTTCAAAAGAGCTAAGAATGGTAATACAAGAGTTTTCAAGTTGTTTCCATGTTCAAACGTGTCAACAATGAAGCTACAAGTTATTTCCAAGTTTGAACGAGACAAGAATGAGCCTCAAATTGTTACGATTTGTTTTCTTGTTCAAAAGAGCTAAGAATGGTCCTACAAGAGTTTACAAGTTGTTTCCATGTTCAAACGAGTCAATAATGAAGGTACAAGTTGTTTTCAAGGTCGAACGATTCAAGAATGAGTTTCAAATTCTTACATATTGTTTTCTTATTAAAAAGAGCTAAGAATGGTCCTACAAGAGTTTACAAGTTGTTTCCATCTTCAAAGGAGTCAATAATGAAGGTACAAGTTGTTTTCAATGTCGACCGATTCAAGAATGACTCTCAAATTGTTACAAATTGTTTTCTTGTTCAAAAGAGCTATGAATGGTCCTACAAGAGTTTTCAAGTTGTTTCCATGTTCAAACGAGTCAATAATGAAGGTACAAGTTGTTTTCAAGGTCGAACGATTCAAGAATGAGTCTCAAATTCTTACATATTGTTTTCATATTAAAAAGAGCTAAGAATGGTCCTAGAAGAGTTTACAAGTTGTTTCCATCTTCAAACGAGTCAATAATGAAGGTACAAGTTGTTTTCAAGGTCGAACGATTCAAAAATGAGTCTCAAATTGTTACAAATTGTTTTCTTGTTCAAAAGAGCTATGAATGGTCCTACAAGAGTTTTCAAGTTGTTTCCATGTTCAAACGAGTCAACAATGAAGCTACAAGTTGTTTCCAAGTTCGAACGAGTCAAGAATGAGCCTCAAATTGTTACGAATTGTATTCTTGTTCAAAAGAGCTAAGAATGCTCCTACAAGAGTTTACAAGTTGTTTCCAAGTTCAGACGAGTCAATAATGAAGGTACAAGTTGTTTTCAAGGTCGAACGATTCAAGAATGAGTCTCAAATTGTTACATATTGTTTTATTATTAAAAAGAGCTAAGAATGGTCCTACAAGAGCTTTTAAGTTGTTTCCAAGTTCGAACGAGTGAAGAATGAGTCTCAAATTGTTACGATTTTTTTGCTTGTTCAAAAGAGCTAAGAATGGTCCTAGAAGAGTTTACAAGTTGTTTCCATGTTCAAACGAGTCAATAATGAAGTTACGAGTTATTTTCAAGTTCGAATGAGTCAAGAATGAGTCTCAATTTGTTACAAATTGTTTTCTTACTAAAAAGAGTTAAGAATGGTCCTAGAAGAGTTTACAAGTTGTTTCCATGTTCAAACAAGTCAATAATGAAATTACAAGTTATTTTGAAGTTCGAACGAGTCATGAATGAGTCTCAAATTGTGACAAATTGTTTTCTCGTTCAAAAGAGCTAAGAATGGTAGTACAAGAGTTTTCATGTTGTTTCCATGTTCAAACGTGTCAACAATGAAGCTACAAGTTATTTCCAAGTTTGAACGAGACAAGAATGAGCCTCAAATTGTTACGATTTGTTTTCTTGTTCAAAAGAGCTAAGAATGATCCTACAAGAGTTTACAAGTTGTTTCCATGTTCAAACGAGTCAATAATGAAGGTACAAGTTGTTTTCAAGGTCGAACGATTCAAGAATGAGTTTCAAATTCTTACATATTGTTTTCTTATTAAAAAGAGCTAAGAATGGTCCTACAAGAGTTTACAAGTTGTTTTCAATGTCGACCGATTCAAGAATGACTCTCAAATTGTTACAAATTGTTTTCTTGTTTAAAAGAGCTATGAATGGTCCTACAAGAGTTTTCAAGTTGTTTCCTTGTTCAAACGAATCAACAATGAAGTTACAAGTTGTTTCCAAGTTCGAACGAGTCAAGAATGAGCCTCAAATTGTTACATATTGTTTTCTTATTAAAAAGAGCTAAGAATGGTCCTACAAGAGTTTTTAAGTTGTTTCCATGTTCAAACGAGTCTATAATGAAGTTACGAGTTGTTTCCAAGTTCTAACGAGTCAAGAATGAGTCTCAAATTGTAACGAATTGTTTTCTTGTTCAAAAGAGCTAAGAATGGACCTACAAGAGTTTAAAAGTTGTTTCCATGTTCAAACGAGTCAACAATGAAGCTACAAGTTGTTTCCAAGTTCGAACGAGTCAAGAATGAGCCTCAAATTGTAACGAATTATTTTCTTGTTCAAAAGAGCTAAAAATGGTCCTACAAGAGTTTACAAGTTGTTTCCATGTTCAAACGAGTCAATAATGAAGGTATTTTCAAGGTCGAACGATTCGAGAACGAGTCTCAAATTCTTACATATTGTTTTCTTATTAAAAAGAGCTAAGAATGGTCCTACAAGAGTTTACAAGTTGTGTCCATCTTCAAACGAGTCAATAATGAACGTACAAGTTGTTTTCAAGGTCGAACGATTCATGAATGAGTCTCAAATTGTTACAAATTGTTTTCTTGCTCAAAAGAGCTAAGAATGGTCCTACAAGAGTTTTCAAGTTGTTTTCATGTTCAAACGAGTCAACAATGAAGCTTCAAGTTGTTTCCAAGTTCGAACGAGTCAAGAATGAGTCTCTCATATTGTTACGAATTGTTTTCTTGTTCAAAAGAGCTAAGAATGCTCCTACAAGAGTTTACAAGTGGTTTCCATGTTCAAACGAGTCAATAATGAAGGTACAAGTTGTTTTCAAGGTCGAACGAGTCAAGAATGAGGCTCAAATTGTTACAAATTGTTTTCTTGTTGAAAAGAGCTATGAATGGTCCTACAAGAGTTTTCAAGTTGTTTCCATGTTCAAACGAGTCAATAATGAAGGTACAAGTTGTTTTCAAGGTCGAACGATTCAAGAATGAGTTTCAAATTCTTACATATTGTTTTCTTATTAAAAAGAGCTAAGAATGGTCCTACAAGAGTTTACAAGTTGTTTTCAATGTCGACCGATTCAAGAATGACTCTCAAATTGTTACAAATTGTTTTCTTGTTTAAAAGAGCTATGAATGGTCCTACAAGAGTTTTCAAGTTGTTTCCTTGTTCAAACGAATCAACAATGAAGTTACAAGTTGTTTCCAAGTTCGAACGAGTCAAGAATGAGCCTCAAATTGTTACATATTGTTTTCTTATTAAAAAGAGCTAAGAATGGTCCTACAAGAGTTTTTAAGTTGTTTCCATGTTCAAACGAGTCTATAATGAAGTTACGAGTTGTTTCCAAGTTCTAACGAGTCAAGAATGAGTCTCAAATTGTAACGAATTGTTTTCTTGTTCAAAAGAGCTAAGAATGGACCTACAAGAGTTTAAAAGTTGTTTCCATGTTCAAACGAGTCAACAATGAAGCTACAAGTTGTTTCCAAGTTCGAACGAGTCAAGAATGAGCCTCAAATTGTAACGAATTATTTTCTTGTTCAAAAGAGCTAAAAATGGTCCTACAAGAGTTTACAAGTTGTTTCCATGTTCAAACGAGTCAATAATGAAGGTATTTTCAAGGTCGAACGATTCGAGAACGAGTCTCAAATTCTTACATATTGTTTTCTTATTAAAAAGAGCTAAGAATGGTCCTACAAGAGTTTACAAGTTGTGTCCATCTTCAAACGAGTCAATAATGAACGTACAAGTTGTTTTCAAGGTCGAACGATTCATGAATGAGTCTCAAATTGTTACAAATTGTTTTCTTGCTCAAAAGAGCTAAGAATGGTCCTACAAGAGTTTTCAAGTTGTTTTCATGTTCAAACGAGTCAACAATGAAGCTTCAAGTTGTTTCCAAGTTCGAACGAGTCAAGAATGAGTCTCTCATATTGTTACGAATTGTTTTCTTGTTCAAAAGAGCTAAGAATGCTCCTACAAGAGTTTACAAGTGGTTTCCATGTTCAAACGAGTCAATAATGAAGGTACAAGTTGTTTTCAAGGTCGAACGAGTCAAGAATGAGGCTCAAATTGTTACAAATTGTTTTCTTGTTCAAAAGAGCTATGAATGGTCCTACAAGAGTTTTCAAGTTGTTTCCATGTTCAAACGAGTCAACAATGAAGCTACAAGTTGTTTCCAAGTTCGAACGAGTCAAGAATGAGCCTCAAATTGTTACGAATTGTATTCTTGTTCAAAAGAGCTAAGAATGCTCCTACAAGAGTTTACAAGTTGTTTCCATGTTCAAACGAGCCCATAATGAAGCTACAAGTTGTTTCCAAGTTTCAACGAGTCAAGAATGAAATTACAAGTTATTTTGAAGTTCGAACGAGTCATGAATGAGTCTCAAATTGTGACAAATTGTTTTCTCGTTCAAAAGAGCTAAGAATGGTAATACAAGAGTTTTCAAGTTGTTTCCATGTTCAAACGTGTCAACAATGAAGCTACAAGTTATTTCCAAGTTTGAACGAGACAAGAATGAGCCTCAAATTGTTACGATTTGTTTTCTTGTTCAAAAGAGCTAAGAATGGTCCTACAAGAGTTTACAAGTTGTTTCCATGTTCAAACGAGTCAATAATGAAGGTACAAGTTGTTTTCAAGGTCGAACGATTCAAGAATGAGTTTCAAATTCTTACATATTATTTTCTTATTAAAAAGAGCTAAGAATGGTCCTACAAGAGTTTACAAGTTGTTTCCATCTTCAAAGGAGTCAATAATGAAGGTACAAGTTGTTTTCAATGTCGACCGATTCAAGAATGACTCTCAAATTGTTACAAAATGTTTTCTTGTTCAAAAGAGCTATGAATGGTCCTACAAGAGTTTTCAAGTTGTTTCCATGTTCAAACGAGTCAATAATGAAGGTACAAGTTGTTTTCAAGGTCGAACGATTCAAGAATGAGTCTCAAATTCTTACATATTGTTTTCATATTAAAAAGAGCTAAGAATGGTCCTAGAAGAGTTTACAAGTTGTTTCCATCTTCAAACGAGTCAATAATGAAGGTACAAGTTGTTTTCAAGGTCGAACGATTCAAAAATGAGTCTCAAATTGTTACAAATTGTTTTCTTGTTCAAAAGAGCTATGAATGGTCCTACAAGAGTTTTCAAGTTGTTTCCATGTTCAAACGAGTCAACAATGAAGCTACAAGTTGTTTCCAAGTTCGAACGAGTCAAGAATGAGCCTCAAATTGTTACGAATTGTATTCTTGTTCAAAAGAGCTAAGAATGCTCCTACAAGAGTTTACAAGTTGTTTCCAAGTTCAGACGAGTCAATAATGAAGGTACAAGTTGTTTTCAAGGTCGAACGATTCAAGAATGAGTCTCAAATTGTTACATATTGTTTTATTATTAAAAAGAGCTAAGAATGGTCCTACAAGAGCTTTTAAGTTGTTTCCAAGTTCGAACGAGTGAAGAATGAGTCTCAAATTGTTACGATTTTTTTGCTTGTTCAAAAGAGCTAAGAATGGTCCTAGAAGAGTTTACAAGTTGTTTCCATGTTCAAACGAGTCAATAATGAAGTTACGAGTTATTTTCAAGTTCGAATGAGTCAAGAATGAGTCTCAATTTGTTACAAATTGTTTTCTTATTAAAAAGAGTTAAGAATGGTCCTAGAAGAGTTTACAAGTTGTTTCCATGTTCAAACAAGTCAATAATGAAATTACAAGTTATTTTGAAGTTCGAACGAGTCATGAATGAGTCTCAAATTGTGACAAATTGTTTTCTCGTTCAAAAGAGCTAAGAATGGTAGTACAAGAGTTTTCAAGTTGTTTCCATGTTCAAACGTGTCAACAATGAAGCTACAAGTTATTTCCAAGTTTGAACGAGACAAGAATGAGCCTCAAATTGTTACGATTTGTTTTCTTGTTCAAAAGAGCTAAGAATGGTCCTACAAGAGTTTACAAGTTGTTTCCATGTTCAAACGAGTCAATAATGAAGGTACAAGTTGTTTTCAAGGTCGAACGATTCAAGAATGAGTTTCAAATTCTTACATATTGTTTTCTTATTAAAAAGAGCTAAGAATGGTCCTACAAGAGTTTACAAGTTGTTTTCAATGTCGACCGATTCAAGAATGACTCTCAAATTGTTACAAATTGTTTTCTTGTTTAAAAGAGCTATGAATGGTCCTACAAGAGTTTTCAAGTTGTTTCCTTGTTCAAACGAATCAACAATGAAGTTACAAGTTGTTTCCAAGTTCGAACGAGTCAAGAATGAGCCTCAAATTGTTACATATTGTTTTCTTATTAAAAAGAGCTAAGAATGGTCCTACAAGAGTTTTTAAGTTGTTTCCATGTTCAAACGAGTCTATAATGAAGTTAGAGTTGTTTCCAAGTTCTAACGAGTCAAGAATGAGTCTCAAATTGTAACGAATTGTTTTCTTGTTCAAAAGAGCTAAGAATGGACCTACAAGAGTTTAAAAGTTGTTTCCATGTTCAAACGAGTCAACAATGAAGCTACAAGTTGTTTCCAAGTTCGAACGAGTCAAGAATGAGCCTCAAATTGTAACGAATTATTTTCTTGTTCAAAAGAGCTAAAAATGGTCCTACAAGAGTTTACAAGTTGTTTCCATGTTCAAACGAGTCAATAATGAAGGTATTTTCAAGGTCGAACGATTCGAGAACGAGTCTCAAATTCTTACATATTGTTTTCTTATTAAAAAGAGCTAAGAATGGTCCTACAAGAGTTTACAAGTTGTGTCCATCTTCAAACGAGTCAATAATGAACGTACAAGTTGTTTTCAAGGTCGAACGATTCATGAATGAGTCTCAAATTGTTACAAATTGTTTTCTTGCTCAAAAGAGCTAAGAATGGTCCTACAAGAGTTTTCAAGTTGTTTTCATGTTCAAACGAGTCAACAATGAAGCTACAAGTTGTTTCCAAGTTCGAACGAGTCAAGAATGAGTCTCATATTGTTACGAATTGTTTTCTTGTTCAAAAGAGCTAAGAATGCTCCTACAAGAGTTTACAAGTGGTTTCCATGTTCAAACGAGTCAATAATGAAGGTACAAGTTGTTTTCAAGGTCGAACGAGTCAAGAATGAGGCTCAAATTGTTACAAATTGTTTTCTCGTTCAAAAGAGCTAAGAATTGTCCTACAAGAGTTTACAAGTTGTTTCCATGTTCAAACGAGCCCATAATGAAGCTACAAGTTGTTTCCAAGTTTGAACGAGTCAAGAATGAACCTCAAATTGTTACGATTTGTTTTCTTGTTCAAAAGAGCTAAGAATGGTCCTACAAGAGTTTACAAGTTGTTTCCATGTTCAAACGAGTCAGTAATGAAGGTACAAGTTGTTTTCAAGGTCGAACGATTCAAGAATGAGTCTCAAATTCTTGCATATTGTTTTCATATTAAAAAGAGCTAAGAATGGTCCTAGAAGAGTTTACAAGTTGTTTCCATCTTCAAACGAGTCAATAATGAAGGTACAAGTTGTTTTCAAGGTCGAACGATTCAAGAATGAGTCTCAAATTGTTACAAATTGTTTTCTTGTTCAAAAGAGCTATGAATGGTCCTACAAGAGTTTTCAAGTTGTTTCCATGTTCAAACGAGTCAACAATGAAGCTACAAGTTGTTTCCAAGTTCGAACGAGTCAAGAATGAGCCTCAAATTGTTACGAATTGTATTCTTGTTCAAAAGAGCTAAGAATGCTCCTACAAGAGTTTACAAGTTGTTTTCATGTTCAAACGAGCCCATAATGAAGCTACAAGTTGTTTCCAAGTTTCAACGAGTCAAGAATGAAATTACAAGTTATTTTGAAGTTCGAACGAGTCATGAATGAGTCTCAAATTGTGACAAATTGTTTTCTCGTTCAAAAGAGCTAAGAATGGTAATACAAGAGTTTTCAAGTTGTTTCCATGTTCAAACGTGTCAACAATGAAGCTACAAGTTATTTCCAAGTTTGAACGAGACAAGAATGAGCCTCAAATTGTTACGATTTGTTTTCTTGTTCAAAAGAGCTAAGAATGGTCCTACAAGAGTTTACAAGTTTCCATGTTCAAACGAGTCAATAATGAAGGTACAAGTTGTTTTCAAGGTCGAACGATTCAAGAATGAGTTTCAAATTCTTACATATTGTTTTCTTATTAAAAAGAGCTAAGAATGGTCCTACAAGAGTTTACAAGTTGTTTCCATCTTCAAAGGAGTCAATAATGAAGGTACAAGTTGTTTTCAATGTCGACCGATTCAAGAATGACTCTCAAATTGTTACAAATTGTTTTCTTGTTCAAAAGAGCTATGAATGGTCCTACAAGAGTTTTCAAGTTGTTTCCATGTTCAAACGAGTCAATAATGAAGGTACAAGTTGTTTTCAAGGTCGAACGATTCAAGAATGAGTCTCAAATTCTTACATATTGTTTTCATATTAAAAAGAGCTAAGAATGGTCCTAGAAGAGTTTACAAGTTGTTTCCATCTTCAAACGAGTCAATAATGAAGGTACAAGTTGTTTTCAAGGTCGAACGATTCAAAAATGAGTCTCAAATTGTTACAAATTGTTTTCTTGTTCAAAAGAGCTATGAATGGTCCTACAAGAGTTTTCAAGTTGTTTCCATGTTCAAACGAGTCAACAATGAAGCTACAAGTTGTTTCCAAGTTCGAACGAGTCAAGAATGAGCCTCAAATTGTTACGAATTGTATTCTTGTTCAAAAGAGCTAAGAATGCTCCTACAAGAGTTTACAAGTTGTTTCCAAGTTCAGACGAGTCAATAATGAAGGTACAAGTTGTTTTCAAGGTCGAACGATTCAAGAATGAGTCTCAAATTGTTACATATTGTTTTATTATTAAAAAGAGCTAAGAATGGTCCTACAAGAGCTTTTAAGTTGTTTCCAAGTTCGAACGAGTGAAGAATGAGTCTCAAATTGTTACGATTTTTTTTGCTTGTTCAAAAGAGCTAAGAATGGTCCTAGAAGAGTTTACAAGTTGTTTCCATGTTCAAACGAGTCAATAATGAAGTTACGAGTTATTTTCAAGTTCGAATGAGTCAAGAATGAGTCTCAATTTGTTACAAATTGTTTTCTTATTAAAAAGAGTTAAGAATGGTCCTAGAAGAGTTTACAAGTTGTTTCCATGTTCAAACAAGTCAATAATGAAATTACAAGTTATTTTGAAGTTCGAACGAGTCATGAATGAGTCTCAAATTGTGACAAATTGTTTTCTCGTTCAAAAGAGCTAAGAATGGTAGTACAAGAGTTTTCAAGTTGTTTCCATGTTCAAACGTGTCAACAATGAAGCTACAAGTTATTTCCAAGTTTGAACGAGACAAGAATGAGCCTCAAATTGTTACGATTTGTTTTCTTGTTCAAAAGAGCTAAGAATGGTCCTACAAGAGTTTACAAGTTGTTTCCATGTTCAAACGAGTCAATAATGAAGGTACAAGTTGTTTTCAAGGTCGAACGATTCAAGAGTGAGTTTCAAATTCTTACATATTGTTTTCTTATTAAAAAGAGCTAAGAATGGTCCTACAAGAGTTTACAAGTTGTTTTCAATGTCGACCGATTCAAGAATGACTCTCAAATTGTTACAAATTGTTTTCTTGTTTAAAAGAGCTATGAATGGTCCTACAAGAGTTTACAAGTTGTTTCCAAGTTCGAACGAGTCAAGAATGAGCCTCAAATTGTTACATATTGTTTTCTTATTAAAAAGAGCTAAGAATGGTCCTACAAGAGTTTTTAAGTTGTTTCCATGTTCAAACGAGTCTATAATGAAGTTACGAGTTATTTCCAAGTTCTAACGAGTCAAGAATGAGTCTCAAATTGTAACGAATTGTTTTCTTGTTCAAAAGAGCTAAGAATGGACCTACAAGAGTTTAAAAGTTGTTTCCATGTTCAAACGAGTCAACAATGAAGCTACAAGTTGTTTCCAAGTTCGAACGAGTCAAGAATGAGCCTCAAATTGTAACAAATTATTTTCTTGTTCAAAAGAGCTAAAAATGGTCCTACAAGAGTTTACAAGTTGTTTCCATGTTCAAACGAGTCAATAATGAAGGTATTTTCAAGGTCGAACGATTCGAGAACGAGTCTCAAATTCTTACATATTGTTTTCTTATTAAAAAGAGCTAAGAATGGTCCTACAAGAGTTTACAAGTTGTGTCCATCTTCAAACGAGTCAATAATGAACGTACAAGTTGTTTTCAAGGTCGAACGATTCATGAATGAGTCTCAAATTGTTACAAATTGTTTTCTTGCTCAAAAGAGCTAAGAATGGTCCTACAAGAGTTTTCAAGTTGTTTTCATGTTCAAACGAGTCAACAATGAAGCTACAAGTTGTTTCCAAGTTCGAACGAGTCAAGAATGAGTCTCATATTGTTACGAATTGTTTTCTTGTTCAAAAGAGCTAAGAATGCTCCCACAAGAGTTTACAAGTGGTTTCCATGTTCAAACGAGTCAATAATGAAGGTACAAGTTGTTTTCAAGGTCGAACGAGTCAAGAATGAGGCTCAAATTGTTACAAATTGTTTTCTCGTTCAAAAGAGCTAAGAATTGTCCTACAAGAGTTTACAAGTTGTTTCCATGTTCAAACGAGCCCATAATGAAGCTACAAGTTGTTTCCAAGTTTGAACGAGTCAAGAATGAACCTCAAATTGTTACGATTTGTTTTCTTGTTCAAAAGAGCTAAGAATGGTCCTACAAGAGTTTACAAGTTGTTTCCATGTTCAAACGAGTCAGTAATGAAGGTACAAGTTGTTTTCAAGGTCGAACGATTCAAGAATGAGTCTCAAATTCTTACATATTGTTTTCATATTAAAAAGAGCTAAGAATGGTCCTAGAAGAGTTTACAAGTTGTTTCCATCTTCAAACGAGTCAATAATGAAGGTACAAGTTGTTTTCAAGGTCGAACGATTCAAGAATGAGTCTCAAATTGTTACAAATTGTTTTCTTGTTCAAAAGAGCTATGAATGGTCCTACAAGAGTTTTCAAGTTGTTTCCATGTTCAAACGAGTCAACAATGAAGCTACAAGTTGTTTCCAAGTTCGAACGAGTCAAGAATGAGCCTCAAATTGTTACGAATTGTATTCTTGTTCAAAAGAGCTAAGAATGCTCCTACAAGAGTTTACAAGTTGTTTCCATGTTCAGACCAGTCAATAATGAAGGTACAAGTTGTTTTCAAGGTCGAACGATTCAAGAATGAGTCTCAAATTGTTACATATTGTTTTATTATTAAAAAGAGCTAAGAATGGTCCTACAAGAGCTTTTAAGTTGTTTCCAAGTTCGAACGAGTGAAGAATGAGTCTCAAATTGTTACGATTTTTTTGCTTGTTCAAAGGAGCTAAGAATGGTCCTAGAAGAGTTTACAAGTTGTTTCCATGTTCAAACGAGTCAATAATGAAGTTACGAGTTATTTTCAAGTTCGAATGAGTCAAGAATGAGTCTCAATTTGTTACAAATTGTTTTCTTATTCAAAAGAGTTAAGAATGGTCCTAAAAGAGTTTACAAGTTGTTTCCATGTTCAAACAAGTCAATAATGAAATTACAAGTTATTTTGAAGTTCGAACGAGTCATGAATGAGTCTCAAATTGTGACAAATTGTTTTCTCGTTCAAAAGAGCTAAGAATGGTAGTACAAGAGTTTTCAAGTTGTTTCCTTGTTCAAACGAGTCAATAATGAAGGTACAAGTTGTTTTCAAGGTCGAACGATTCAAGAGTGAGTTTCAAATTCTTACATATTGTTTTCTTATTAAAAAGAGCTAAGAATGGTCCTACAAGAGTTTACAAGTTGTTTTCAATGTCGACCGATTCAAGAATGACTCTCAAATTGTTACAAATTGTTTTCTTGTTTAAAAGAGCTATGAATGGTCCTACAAGAGTTTACAAGTTGTTTCCAAGTTCGAACGAGTCAAGAATGAGCCTCAAATTGTTACATATTGTTTTCTTATTAAAAAGAGCTAAGAATGGTCCTACAAGAGTTTTTAAGTTGTTTCCATGTTCAAACGAGTCTATAATGAAGTTACGAGTTATTTTCAAGTTCGAATGAGTCAAGAATGAGTCTCAATTTGTTACAAATTGTTTTCTTATTAAAAAGAGTTAAGAATGGTCCTACAAGAGTTTACAAGTTGTTTCCATGTTCAAACGAGCCCATAATGAAGCTACAAGTTGTTTCCAAGTTTGAACGAGTCAAGAATGAACCTCAAATTGTTACGATTTGTTTTCTTGTTCAAAAGAGCTAAGAATGGTCCTACAAGAGTTTACAAGTTGTTTCCATGTTCAAACGAGTCAGTAATGAAGGTACAAGTTGTTTTCAAGGTCGAACGATTCAAGAATGAGTCTCAAATTCTTACATATTGTTTTCATATTAAAAAGAGCTAAGAATGGTCCTAGAAGAGTTTACAAGTTGTTTCCATCTTCAAACGAGTCAATAATGAAGGTACAAGTTGTTTTCAAGGTCGAACGATTCAAGAATGAGTCTCAAATTGTTACAAATTGTTTTCTTGTTCAAAAGAGCTATGAATGGTCCTACAAGAGTTTTCAAGTTGTTTTCATGTTCAAACGAGTCAACAATGAAGCTACAAGTTGTTTCCAAGTTCGAACGAGTCAAGAATGAGTCTCATATTGTTACGAATTGTTTTCTTGTTCAAAAGAGCTAAGAATGCTCCTACAAGAGTTTACAAGTGGTTTCCATGTTCAAACGAGTCAATAATGAAGGTACAAGTTGTTTTCAAGGTCGAACGAGTCAAGAATGAGGCTCAAATTGTTACAAATTGTTTTCTCGTTCAAAAGAGCTAAGAATTGTCCTACAAGAGTTTACAAGTTGTTTCCATGTTCAAACGAGCCCATAATGAAGCTACAAGTTGTTTCCAAGTTTGAACGAGTCAAGAATGAACCTCAAATTGTTACGATTTGTTTTCTTGTTCAAAAGAGCTAAGAATGGTCCTACAAGAGTTTACAAGTTGTTTCCATGTTCAAACGAGTCAGTAATGAAGGTACAAGTTGTTTTCAAGGTCGAACGATTCAAGAATGAGTCTCAAATTCTTACATATTGTTTTCATATTAAAAAGAGCTAAGAATGGTCCTAGAAGAGTTTACAAGTTATTTCCATCTTCAAACGAGTCAATAATGAAGGTACAAGTTGTTTTCAAGGTCGAACGATTCAAGAATGAGTCTCAAATTGTTACAAATTGTTTTCTTGTTCAAAAGAGCTATGAATGGTCCTACAAGAGTTTTCAAGTTGTTTCCATGTTCAAACGAGTCAACAATGAAGCTACAAGTTGTTTCCAAGTTCGAACGAGTCAAGAATGAGCCTCAAATTGTTACGAATTGTATTCTTGTTCAAAAGAGCTAAGAATGCTCCTACAAGAGTTTACAAGTTGTTTCCAAGTTCAGACGAGTCAATAATGAAGGTACAAGTTGTTTTCAAGGTCGAACGATTCAAGAATGAGTCTCAAATTGTTACATATTGTTTTATTATTAAAAAGAGCTAAGAATGGTCCTACAAGAGCTTTTAAGTTGTTTCCAAGTTCGAACGAGTGAAGAATGAGTCTCAAATTGTTACGATTTTTTTGCTTGTTCAAAGGAGCTAAGAATGGTCCTAGAAGAGTTTACAAGTTGTTTCCATGTTCAAACGAGTCAATAATGAAGTTACGAGTTATTTTCAAGTTCGAATGAGTCAAGAATGAGTCTCAATTTGTTACAAATTGTTTTCTTATTCAAAAGAGTTAAGAATGGTCCTACAAGAGTTTACAAGTTGTGTCCATCTTCAAACGAGTCAATAATGAACGTACAAGTTGTTTTCAAGGTCGAACGATTCATGAATGAGTCTCAAATTGTTACAAATTGTTTTCTTGCTCAAAAGAGCTAAGAATGGTCCTACAAGAGTTTTCAAGTTGTTTTCATGTTCAAACGAGTCAACAATGAAGCTACAAGTTGTTTCCAAGTTCGAACGAGTCAAGAATGAGTCTCATATTGTTACGAATTGTTTTCTTGTTCAAAAGAGCTAAGAATGCTCCCACAAGAGTTTACAAGTGGTTTCCATGTTCAAACGAGTCAATAATGAAGGTACAAGTTGTTTTCAAGGTCGAACGAGTCAAGAATGAGGCTCAAATTGTTACAAATTGTTTTCTCGTTCAAAAGAGCTAAGAATTGTCCTACAAGAGTTTACAAGTTGTTTCCATGTTCAAACGAGCCCATAATGAAGCTACAAGTTGTTTCCAAGTTTGAACGAGTCAAGAATGAACCTCAAATTGTTACGATTTGTTTTCTTGTTCAAAAGAGCTAAGAATGGTCCTACAAGAGTTTACAAGTTGTTTCCATGTTCAAACGAGTCAGTAATGAAGGTACAAGTTGTTTTCAAGGTCGAACGATTCAAGAATGAGTCTCAAATTCTTACATATTGTTTTCATATTAAAAAGAGCTAAGAATGGTCCTAGAAGAGTTTACAAGTTGTTTCCATCTTCAAACGAGTCAATAATGAAGGTACAAGTTGTTTTCAAGGTCGAACGATTCAAGAATGAGTCTCAAATTGTTACAAATTGTTTTCTTGTTCAAAAGAGCTATGAATGGTCCTACAAGAGTTTTCAAGTTGTTTTCATGTTCAAACGAGTCAACAATGAAGCTACAAGTTGTTTCCAAGTTCGAACGAGTCAAGAATGAGTCTCATATTGTTACGAATTGTTTTCTTGTTCAAAAGAGCTAAGAATGCTCCCACAAGAGTTTACAAGTGGTTTCCATGTTCAAACGAGTCAATAATGAAGGTACAAGTTGTTTTCAAGGTCGAACGAGTCAAGAATGAGGCTCAAATTGTTACAAATTGTTTTCTCGTTCAAAAGAGCTAAGAATTGTCCTACAAGAGTTTACAAGTTGTTTCCATGTTCAAACGAGCCCATAATGAAGCTACAAGTTGTTTCCAAGTTTGAACGAGTCAAGAATGAACCTCAAATTGTTACGATTTGTTTTCTTGTTCAAAAGAGCTAAGAATGGTCCTACAAGAGTTTACAAGTTGTTTCCATGTTCAAACGAGTCAGTAATGAAGGTACAAGTTGTTTTCAAGGTCGAACGATTCAAGAATGAGTCTCAAATTCTTACATATTGTTTTCATATTAAAAAGAGCTAAGAATGGTCCTAGAAGAGTTTACAAGTTGTTTCCATCTTCAAACGAGTCAATAATGAAGGTACAAGTTGTTTTCAAGGTCGAACGATTCAAGAATGAGTCTCAAATTGTTACAAATTGTTTTCTTGTTCAAAAGAGCTATGAATGGTCCTACAAGAGTTTTCAAGTTGTTTCCATGTTCAAACGAGTCAACAATGAAGCTACAAGTTGTTTCCAAGTTCGAACGAGTCAAGAATGAGCCTCAAATTGTTACGAATTGTATTCTTGTTCAAAAGAGCTAAGAATGCTCCTACAAGAGTTTACAAGTTGTTTCCATGTTCAGACCAGTCAATAATGAAGGTACAAGTTGTTTTCAAGGTCGAACGATTCAAGAATGAGTCTCAAATTGTTACATATTGTTTTATTATTAAAAAGAGCTAAGAATGGTCCTACAAGAGCTTTTAAGTTGTTTCCAAGTTCGAACGAGTGAAGAATGAGTCTCAAATTGTTACGATTTTTTTGCTTGTTCAAAGGAGCTAAGAATGGTCCTAGAAGAGTTTACAAGTTGTTTCCATGTTCAAACGAGTCAATAATGAAGTTACGAGTTATTTTCAAGTTCGAATGAGTCAAGAATGAGTCTCAATTTGTTACAAATTGTTTTCTTATTCAAAAGAGTTAAGAATGGTCCTAAAAGAGTTTACAAGTTGTTTCCATGTTCAAACAAGTCAATAATGAAATTACAAGTTATTTTGAAGTTCGAACGAGTCATGAATGAGTCTCAAATTGTGACAAATTGTTTTCTCGTTCAAAAGAGCTAAGAATGGTAGTACAAGAGTTTTCAAGTTGTTTCCTTGTTCAAACGAGTCAATAATGAAGGTACAAGTTGTTTTCAAGGTCGAACGATTCAAGAGTGAGTTTCAAATTCTTACATATTGTTTTCTTATTAAAAAGAGCTAAGAATGGTCCTACAAGAGTTTACAAGTTGTTTTCAATGTCGACCGATTCAAGAATGACTCTCAAATTGTTACAAATTGTTTTCTTGTTTAAAAGAGCTATGAATGGTCCTACAAGAGTTTACAAGTTGTTTCCAAGTTCGAACGAGTCAAGAATGAGCCTCAAATTGTTACATATTGTTTTCTTATTAAAAAGAGCTAAGAATGGTCCTACAAGAGTTTTTAAGTTGTTTCCATGTTCAAACGAGTCTATAATGAAGTTACGAGTTATTTTCAAGTTCGAATGAGTCAAGAATGAGTCTCAATTTGTTACAAATTGTTTTCTTATTAAAAAGAGTTAAGAATGGTCCTACAAGAGTTTACAAGTTGTTTCCATGTTCAAACGAGCCCATAATGAAGCTACAAGTTGTTTCCAAGTTTGAACGAGTCAAGAATGAACCTCAAATTGTTACGATTTGTTTTCTTGTTCAAAAGAGCTAAGAATGGTCCTACAAGAGTTTACAAGTTGTTTCCATGTTCAAACGAGTCAGTAATGAAGGTACAAGTTGTTTTCAAGGTCGAACGATTCAAGAATGAGTCTCAAATTCTTACATATTGTTTTCATATTAAAAAGAGCTAAGAATGGTCCTAGAAGAGTTTACAAGTTGTTTCCATCTTCAAACGAGTCAATAATGAAGGTACAAGTTGTTTTCAAGGTCGAACGATTCAAGAATGAGTCTCAAATTGTTACAAATTGTTTTCTTGTTCAAAAGAGCTATGAATGGTCCTACAAGAGTTTTCAAGTTGTTTTCATGTTCAAACGAGTCAACAATGAAGCTACAAGTTGTTTCCAAGTTCGAACGAGTCAAGAATGAGTCTCATATTGTTACGAATTGTTTTCTTGTTCAAAAGAGCTAAGAATGCTCCCACAAGAGTTTACAAGTGGTTTCCATGTTCAAACGAGTCAATAATGAAGGTACAAGTTGTTTTCAAGGTCGAACGAGTCAAGAATGAGGCTCAAATTGTTACAAATTGTTTTCTCGTTCAAAAGAGCTAAGAATTGTCCTACAAGAGTTTACAAGTTGTTTCCATGTTCAAACGAGCCCATAATGAAGCTACAAGTTGTTTCCAAGTTTGAACGAGTCAAGAATGAACCTCAAATTGTTACGATTTGTTTTCTTGTTCAAAAGAGCTAAGAATGGTCCTACAAGAGTTTACAAGTTGTTTCCATGTTCAAACGAGTCAGTAATGAAGGTACAAGTTGTTTTCAAGGTCGAACGATTCAAGAATGAGTCTCAAATTCTTACATATTGTTTTCATATTAAAAAGAGCTAAGAATGGTCCTAGAAGAGTTTACAAGTTGTTTCCATCTTCAAACGAGTCAATAATGAAGGTACAAGTTGTTTTCAAGGTCGAACGATTCAAGAATGAGTCTCAAATTGTTACAAATTGTTTTCTTGTTCAAAAGAGCTATGAATGGTCCTACAAGAGTTTTCAAGTTGTTTCCATGTTCAAACGAGTCAACAATGAAGCTACAAGTTGTTTCCAAGTTCGAACGAGTCAAGAATGAGCCTCAAATTGTTACGAATTGTATTCTTGTTCAAAAGAGCTAAGAATGCTCCTACAAGAGTTTACAAGTTGTTTCCATGTTCAGACCAGTCAATAATGAAGGTACAAGTTGTTTTCAAGGTCGAACGATTCAAGAATGAGTCTCAAATTGTTACATATTGTTTTATTATTAAAAAGAGCTAAGAATGGTCCTACAAGAGCTTTTAAGTTGTTTCCAAGTTCGAACGAGTGAAGAATGAGTCTCAAATTGTTACGATTTTTTTGCTTGTTCAAAGGAGCTAAGAATGGTCCTAGAAGAGTTTACAAGTTGTTTCCATGTTCAAACGAGTCAATAATGAAGTTACGAGTTATTTTCAAGTTCGAATGAGTCAAGAATGAGTCTCAATTTGTTACAAATTGTTTTCTTATTCAAAAGAGTTAAGAATGGTCCTAAAAGAGTTTACAAGTTGTTTCCATGTTCAAACAAGTCAATAATGAAATTACAAGTTATTTTGAAGTTCGAACGAGTCATGAATGAGTCTCAAATTGTGACAAATTGTTTTCTCGTTCAAAAGAGCTAAGAATGGTAGTACAAGAGTTTTCAAGTTGTTTCCTTGTTCAAACGAGTCAATAATGAAGGTACAAGTTGTTTTCAAGGTCGAACGATTCAAGAGTGAGTTTCAAATTCTTACATATTGTTTTCTTATTAAAAAGAGCTAAGAATGGTCCTACAAGAGTTTACAAGTTGTTTTCAATGTCGACCGATTCAAGAATGACTCTCAAATTGTTACAAATTGTTTTCTTGTTTAAAAGAGCTATGAATGGTCCTACAAGAGTTTACAAGTTGTTTCCAAGTTCGAACGAGTCAAGAATGAGCCTCAAATTGTTACATATTGTTTTCTTATTAAAAAGAGCTAAGAATGGTCCTACAAGAGTTTTTAAGTTGTTTCCATGTTCAAACGAGTCTATAATGAAGTTACGAGTTATTTTCAAGTTCGAATGAGTCAAGAATGAGTCTCAATTTGTTACAAATTGTTTTCTTATTAAAAAGAGTTAAGAATGGTCCTACAAGAGTTTACAAGTTGTTTCCATGTTCAAACGAGCCCATAATGAAGCTACAAGTTGTTTCCAAGTTTGAACGAGTCAAGAATGAACCTCAAATTGTTACGATTTGTTTTCTTGTTCAAAAGAGCTAAGAATGGTCCTACAAGAGTTTACAAGTTGTTTCCATGTTCAAACGAGTCAGTAATGAAGGTACAAGTTGTTTTCAAGGTCGAACGATTCAAGAATGAGTCTCAAATTCTTACATATTGTTTTCATATTAAAAAGAGCTAAGAATGGTCCTAGAAGAGTTTACAAGTTGTTTCCATCTTCAAACGAGTCAATAATGAAGGTACAAGTTGTTTTCAAGGTCGAACGATTCAAGAATGAGTCTCAAATTGTTACAAATTGTTTTCTTGTTCAAAAGAGCTATGAATGGTCCTACAAGAGTTTTCAAGTTGTTTTCATGTTCAAACGAGTCAACAATGAAGCTACAAGTTGTTTCCAAGTTCGAACGAGTCAAGAATGAGTCTCATATTGTTACGAATTGTTTTCTTGTTCAAAAGAGCTAAGAATGCTCCTACAAGAGTTTACAAGTGGTTTCCATGTTCAAACGAGTCAATAATGAAGGTACAAGTTGTTTTCAAGGTCGAACGAGTCAAGAATGAGGCTCAAATTGTTACAAATTGTTTTCTCGTTCAAAAGAGCTAAGAATTGTCCTACAAGAGTTTACAAGTTGTTTCCATGTTCAAACGAGCCCATAATGAAGCTACAAGTTGTTTCCAAGTTTGAACGAGTCAAGAATGAACCTCAAATTGTTACGATTTGTTTTCTTGTTCAAAAGAGCTAAGAATGGTCCTACAAGAGTTTACAAGTTGTTTCCATGTTCAAACGAGTCAGTAATGAAGGTACAAGTTGTTTTCAAGGTCGAACGATTCAAGAATGAGTCTCAAATTCTTACATATTGTTTTCATATTAAAAAGAGCTAAGAATGGTCCTAGAAGAGTTTACAAGTTGTTTCCATCTTCAAACGAGTCAATAATGAAGGTACAAGTTGTTTTCAAGGTCGAACGATTCAAGAATGAGTCTCAAATTGTTACAAATTGTTTTCTTGTTCAAAAGAGCTATGAATGGTCCTACAAGAGTTTTCAAGTTGTTTCCATGTTCAAACGAGTCAACAATGAAGCTACAAGTTGTTTCCAAGTTCGAACGAGTCAAGAATGAGCCTCAAATTGTTACGAATTGTATTCTTGTTCAAAAGAGCTAAGAATGCTCCTACAAGAGTTTACAAGTTGTTTCCAAGTTCAGACGAGTCAATAATGAAGGTACAAGTTGTTTTCAAGGTCGAACGATTCAAGAATGAGTCTCAAATTGTTACATATTGTTTTATTATTAAAAAGAGCTAAGAATGGTCCTACAAGAGCTTTTAAGTTGTTTCCAAGTTCGAACGAGTGAAGAATGAGTCTCAAATTGTTACGATTTTTTTGCTTGTTCAAAGGAGCTAAGAATGGTCCTAGAAGAGTTTACAAGTTGTTTCCATGTTCAAACGAGTCAATAATGAAGTTACGAGTTATTTTCAAGTTCGAATGAGTCAAGAATGAGTCTCAATTTGTTACAAATTGTTTTCTTATTCAAAAGAGTTAAGAATGGTCCTAAAAGAGTTTACAAGTTGTTTCCATGTTCAAACAAGTCAATAATGAAATTACAAGTTATTTTGAAGTTCGAACGAGTCATGAATGAGTCTCAAATTGTGACAAATTGTTTTCTCGTTCAAAAGAGCTAAGAATGGTAGTACAAGAGTTTTCAAGTTGTTTCCTTGTTCAAACGAGTCAATAATGAAGGTACAAGTTGTTTTCAAGGTCGAACGATTCAAGAGTGAGTTTCAAATTCTTACATATTGTTTTCTTATTAAAAAGAGCTAAGAATGGTCCTACAAGAGTTTACAAGTTGTTTTCAATGTCGACCGATTCAAGAATGACTCTCAAATTGTTACAAATTGTTTTCTTGTTTAAAAGAGCTATGAATGGTCCTACAAGAGTTTACAAGTTGTTTCCAAGTTCGAACGAGTCAAGAATGAGCCTCAAATTGTTACATATTGTTTTCTTATTAAAAAGAGCTAAGAATGGTCCTACAAGAGTTTTTAAGTTGTTTCCATGTTCAAACGAGTCTATAATGAAGTTACGAGTTATTTTCAAGTTCGAATGAGTCAAGAATGAGTCTCAATTTGTTACAAATTGTTTTCTTATTCAAAAGAGTTAAGAATGGTCCTACAAGAGTTTACAAGTTGTTTCCATGTTCAAACGAGCCCATAATGAAGCTACAAGTTGTTTCCAAGTTTGAACGAGTCAAGAATGAACCTCAAATTGTTACGATTTGTTTTCTTGTTCAAAAGAGCTAAGAATGGTCCTACAAGAGTTTACAAGTTGTTTCCATGTTCAAACGAGTCAGTAATGAAGGTACAAGTTGTTTTCAAGGTCGAACGATTCAAGAATGAGTCTCAAATTCTTACATATTGTTTTCATATTAAAAAGAGCTAAGAATGGTCCTAGAAGAGTTTACAAGTTGTTTCCATCTTCAAACGAGTCAATAATGAAGGTACAAGTTGTTTTCAAGGTCGAACGATTCAAGAATGAGTCTCAAATTGTTACAAATTGTTTTCTTGTTCAAAAGAGCTATGAATGGTCCTACAAGAGTTTTCAAGTTGTTTTCATGTTCAAACGAGTCAACAATGAAGCTACAAGTTGTTTCCAAGTTCGAACGAGTCAAGAATGAGTCTCATATTGTTACGAATTGTTTTCTTGTTCAAAAGAGCTAAGAATGCTCCTACAAGAGTTTACAAGTGGTTTCCATGTTCAAACGAGTCAATAATGAAGGTACAAGTTGTTTTCAAGGTCGAACGAGTCAAGAATGAGGCTCAAATTGTTACAAATTGTTTTCTCGTTCAAAAGAGCTAAGAATTGTCCTACAAGAGTTTACAAGTTGTTTCCATGTTCAAACGAGCCCATAATGAAGCTACAAGTTGTTTCCAAGTTTGAACGAGTCAAGAATGAACCTCAAATTGTTACGATTTGTTTTCTTGTTCAAAAGAGCTAAGAATGGTCCTACAAGAGTTTACAAGTTGTTTCCATGTTCAAACGAGTCAGTAATGAAGGTACAAGTTGTTTTCAAGGTCGAACGATTCAAGAATGAGTCTCAAATTCTTACATATTGTTTTCATATTAAAAAGAGCTAAGAATGGTCCTAGAAGAGTTTACAAGTTGTTTCCATCTTCAAACGAGTCAATAATGAAGGTACAAGTTGTTTTCAAGGTCGAACGATTCAAGAATGAGTCTCAAATTGTTACAAATTGTTTTCTTGTTCAAAAGAGCTATGAATGGTCCTACAAGAGTTTTCAAGTTGTTTCCATGTTCAAACGAGTCAACAATGAAGCTACAAGTTGTTTCCAAGTTCGAACGAGTCAAGAATGAGCCTCAAATTGTTACGAATTGTATTCTTGTTCAAAAGAGCTAAGAATGCTCCTACAAGAGTTTACAAATTGTTTCCATGTTCAGACCAGTCAATAATGAAGGTACAAGTTGTTTTCAAGGTCGAACGATTCAAGAATGAGTCTCAAATTGTTACATATTGTTTTATTATTAAAAAGAGCTAAGAATGGTCCTACAAGAGCTTTTAAGTTGTTTCCAAGTTCGAACGAGTGAAGAATGAGTCTCAAATTGTTACGATTTTTTTGCTTGTTCAAAGGAGCTAAGAATGGTCCTAGAAGAGTTTACAAGTTGTTTCCATGTTCAAACGAGTCAATAATGAAGTTACGAGTTATTTTCAAGTTCGAATGAGTCAAGAATGAGTCTCAATTTGTTACAAATTGTTTTCTTATTCAAAAGAGTTAAGAATGGTCCTAAAAGAGTTTACAAGTTGTTTCCATGTTCAAACAAGTCAATAATGAAATTACAAGTTATTTTGAAGTTCGAACGAGTCATGAATGAGTCTCAAATTGTGACAAATTGTTTTCTCGTTCAAAAGAGCTAAGAATGGTAGTACAAGAGTTTTCAAGTTGTTTCCTTGTTCAAACGAGTCAACAATGAAGTTACAAGTTGTTTCCAAGTTCGAACGAGTCAAGAATGAGTCTCAAATTCTTACATATTGTTTTCATATTAAAAAGAGCTAAGAATGGTCCTAGAAGAGTTTACAAGTTGTTTCCATCTTCAAACGAGTCAATAATGAAGGTACAAGTTGTTTTCAAGGTCGAACGATTCAAGAATGAGTCTCAAATTGTTACAAATTGTTTTCTTGTTCAAAAGAGCTATGAATGGTCCTACAAGAGTTTTCAAGTTGTTTTCATGTTCAAACGAGTCAACAATGAAGCTACAAGTTGTTTCCAAGTTCGAACGAGTCAAGAATGAGTCTCATATTGTTACGAATTGTTTTCTTGTTCAAAAGAGCTAAGAATGCTCCTACAAGAGTTTACAAGTGGTTTCCATGTTCAAACGAGTCAATAATGAAGGTACAAGTTGTTTTCAAGGTCGAACGAGTCAAGAATGAGGCTCAAATTGTTACAAATTGTTTTCTCGTTCAAAAGAGCTAAGAATTGTCCTACAAGAGTTTACAAGTTGTTTCCATGTTCAAACGAGCCCATAATGAAGCTACAAGTTGTTTCCAAGTTTGAACGAGTCAAGAATGAACCTCAAATTGTTACGATTTGTTTTCTTGTTCAAAAGAGCTAAGAATGGTCCTACAAGAGTTTACAAGTTGTTTCCATGTTCAAACGAGTCAGTAATGAAGGTACAAGTTGTTTTCAAGGTCGAACGATTCAAGAATGAGTCTCAAATTCTTACATATTGTTTTCATATTAAAAAGAGCTAAGAATGGTCCTAGAAGAGTTTACAAGTTGTTTCCATCTTCAAACGAGTCAATAATGAAGGTACAAGTTGTTTTCAAGGTCGAACGATTCAAGAATGAGTCTCAAATTGTTACAAATTGTTTTCTTGTTCAAAAGAGCTATGAATGGTCCTACAAGAGTTTTCAAGTTGTTTCCATGTTCAAACGAGTCAACAATGAAGCTACAAGTTGTTTCCAAGTTCGAACGAGTCAAGAATGAGCCTCAAATTGTTACGAATTGTATTCTTGTTCAAAAGAGCTAAGAATGCTCCTACAAGAGTTTACAAGTTGTTTCCATGTTCAGACCAGTCAATAATGAAGGTACAAGTTGTTTTCAAGGTCGAACGATTCAAGAATGAGTCTCAAATTGTTACATATTGTTTTATTATTAAAAAGAGCTAAGAATGGTCCTACAAGAGCTTTTAAGTTGTTTCCAAGTTCGAACGAGTGAAGAATGAGTCTCAAATTGTTACGATTTTTTTGCTTGTTCAAAGGAGCTAAGAATGGTCCTAGAAGAGTTTACAAGTTGTTTCCATGTTCAAACGAGTCAATAATGAAGTTACGAGTTATTTTCAAGTTCGAATGAGTCAAGAATGAGTCTCAATTTGTTACAAATTGTTTTCTTATTCAAAAGAGTTAAGAATGGTCCTAAAAGAGTTTACAAGTTGTTTCCATGTTCAAACGAGTCAATAAATGAAATTACAAGTTATTTTGAAGTTCGAACGAGTCATGAATGAGTCTCAAATTGTGACAAATTGTTTTCTCGTTCAAAAGAGCTAAGAATGGTAGTACAAGAGTTTTCAAGTTGTTTCCTTGTTCAAACGAGTCAACAATGAAGTTACAAGTTGTTTCCAAGTTCGAACGAGTCAAGAATGAGTCTCAAATTCTTACATATTGTTTTCATATTAAAAAGAGCTAAGAATGGTCCTAGAAGAGTTTACAAGTTGTTTCCATCTTCAAACGAGTCAATAATGAAGGTACAAGTTGTTTTCAAGGTCGAACGATTCAAGAATGAGTCTCAAATTGTTACAAATTGTTTTCTTGTTCAAAAGAGCTATGAATGGTCCTACAAGAGTTTTCAAGTTGTTTTCATGTTCAAACGAGTCAACAATGAAGCTACAAGTTGTTTCCAAGTTCGAACGAGTCAAGAATGAGTCTCATATTGTTACGAATTGTTTTCTTGTTCAAAAGAGCTAAGAATGCTCCTACAAGAGTTTACAAGTGGTTTCCATGTTCAAACGAGTCAATAATGAAGGTACAAGTTGTTTTCAAGGTCGAACGAGTCAAGAATGAGGCTCAAATTGTTACAAATTGTTTTCTCGTTCAAAAGAGCTAAGAATTGTCCTACAAGAGTTTACAAGTTGTTTCCATGTTCAAACGAGCCCATAATGAAGCTACAAGTTGTTTCCAAGTTTGAACGAGTCAAGAATGAACCTCAAATTGTTACGATTTGTTTTCTTGTTCAAAAGAGCTAAGAATGGTCCTACAAGAGTTTACAAGTTGTTTCCATGTTCAAACGAGTCAGTAATGAAGGTACAAGTTGTTTTCAAGGTCGAACGATTCAAGAATGAGTCTCAAATTCTTACATATTGTTTTCATATTAAAAAGAGCTAAGAATGGTCCTAGAAGAGTTTACAAGTTGTTTCCATCTTCAAACGAGTCAATAATGAAGGTACAAGTTGTTTTCAAGGTCGAACGATTCAAGAATGAGTCTCAAATTGTTACAAATTGTTTTCTTGTTCAAAAGAGCTATGAATGGTCCTACAAGAGTTTTCAAGTTGTTTCCATGTTCAAACGAGTCAACAATGAAGCTACAAGTTGTTTCCAAGTTCGAACGAGTCAAGAATGAGCCTCAAATTGTTACGAATTGTATTCTTGTTCAAAAGAGCTAAGAATGCTCCTACAAGAGTTTACAAGTTGTTTCCATGTTCAGACCAGTCAATAATGAAGGTACAAGTTGTTTTCAAGGTCGAACGATTCAAGAATGAGTCTCAAATTGTTACATATTGTTTTATTATTAAAAAGAGCTAAGAATGGTCCTACAAGAGCTTTTAAGTTGTTTCCAAGTTCGAACGAGTGAAGAATGAGTCTCAAATTGTTACGATTTTTTTGCTTGTTCAAAGGAGCTAAGAATGGTCCTAGAAGAGTTTACAAGTTGTTTCCATGTTCAAACGAGTCAATAATGAAGTTACGAGTTAGTTTCAAGTTCGAATGAGTCAAGAATGAGTCTCAATTTGTTACAAATTGTTTTCTTATTCAAAAGAGTTAAGAATGGTCCTAAAAGAGTTTACAAGTTGTTTCCATGTTCAAACAAGTCAATAATGAAATTACAAGTTATTTTGAAGTTCGAACGAGTCATGAATGAGTCTCAAATTGTGACAAATTGTTTTCTCGTTCAAAAGAGCTAAGAATGGTAGTACAAGAGTTTTCAAGTTGTTTCCTTGTTCAAACGAGTCAACAATGAAGTTACAAGTTGTTTCCAAGTTCGAACGAGTCAAGAATGAGTCTCAAATTCTTACATATTGTTTTCATATTAAAAAGAGCTAAGAATGGTCCTAGAAGAGTTTACAAGTTGTTTCCATCTTCAAACGAGTCAATAATGAAGGTACAAGTTGTTTTCAAGGTCGAACGATTCAAGAATGAGTCTCAAATTGTTACAAATTGTTTTCTTGTTCAAAAGAGCTATGAATGGTCCTACAAGAGTTTTCAAGTTGTTTTCATGTTCAAACGAGTCAACAATGAAGCTACAAGTTGTTTCCAAGTTCGAACGAGTCAAGAATGAGTCTCATATTGTTACGAATTGTTTTCTTGTTCAAAAGAGCTAAGAATGCTCCTACAAGAGTTTACAAGTGGTTTCCATGTTCAAACGAGTCAATAATGAAGGTACAAGTTGTTTTCAAGGTCGAACGAGTCAAGAATGAGGCTCAAATTGTTACAAATTGTTTTCTCGTTCAAAAGAGCTAAGAATTGTCCTACAAGAGTTTACAAGTTGTTTCCATGTTCAAACGAGCCCATAATGAAGCTACAAGTTGTTTCCAAGTTTGAACGAGTCAAGAATGAACCTCAAATTGTTACGATTTGTTTTCTTGTTCAAAAGAGCTAAGAATGGTCCTACAAGAGTTTACAAGTTGTTTCCATGTTCAAACGAGTCAGTAATGAAGGTACAAGTTGTTTTCAAGGTCGAACGATTCAAGAATGAGTCTCAAATTCTTACATATTGTTTTCATATTAAAAAGAGCTAAGAATGGTCCTAGAAGAGTTTACAAGTTGTTTCCATCTTCAAACGAGTCAATAATGAAGGTACAAGTTGTTTTCAAGGTCGAACGATTCAAGAATGAGTCTCAAATTGTTACAAATTGTTTTCTTGTTCAAAAGAGCTATGAATGGTCCTACAAGAGTTTTCAAGTTGTTTCCATGTTCAAACGAGTCAACAATGAAGCTACAAGTTGTTTCCAAGTTCGAACGAGTCAAGAATGAGCCTCAAATTGTTACGAATTGTATTCTTGTTCAAAAGAGCTAAGAATGCTCCTACAAGAGTTTACAAGTTGTTTCCATGTTCAGACCAGTCAATAATGAAGGTACAAGTTGTTTTCAAGGTCGAACGATTCAAGAATGAGTCTCAAATTGTTACATATTGTTTTATTATTAAAAAGAGCTAAGAATGGTCCTACAAGAGCTTTTAAGTTGTTTCCAAGTTCGAACGAGTGAAGAATGAGTCTCAAATTGTTACGATTTTTTTGCTTGTTCAAAGGAGCTAAGAATGGTCCTAGAAGAGTTTACAAGTTGTTTCCATGTTCAAACGAGTCAATAATGAAGTTACGAGTTAGTTTCAAGTTCGAATGAGTCAAGAATGAGTCTCAATTTGTTACAAATTGTTTTCTTATTCAAAAGAGTTAAGAATGGTCCTAAAAGAGTTTACAAGTTGTTTCCATGTTCAAACAAGTCAATAATGAAATTACAAGTTATTTTGAAGTTCGAACGAGTCATGAATGAGTCTCAAATTGTGACAAATTGTTTTCTCGTTCAAAAGAGCTAAGAATGGTAGTACAAGAGTTTTCAAGTTGTTTCCTTGTTCAAACGAGTCAACAATGAAGTTACAAGTTGTTTCCAAGTTCGAACGAGTCAAGAATGAGTCTCAAATTCTTACATATTGTTTTCATATTAAAAAGAGCTAAGAATGGTCCTAGAAGAGTTTACAAGTTGTTTCCATCTTCAAACGAGTCAATAATGAAGGTACAAGTTGTTTTCAAGGTCGAACGATTCAAGAATGAGTCTCAAATTGTTACAAATTGTTTTCTTGTTCAAAAGAGCTATGAATGGTCCTACAAGAGTTTTCAAGTTGTTTCCATGTTCAAACGAGTCAACAATGAAGCTACAAGTTGTTTCCAAGTTCGAACGATTAAAGAATGAGCCTCAAATTGTAACGAATTATTTTCTTGTTCAAAAGAGCTAAAAAGGGTCCTACAAGAGTTTACAAGTTGTTTCCATGTTCAAACGAGTCAATAATGAAGGTATTTTCAAGGTCGAACGATTCAAGAACGAGTCTCAAATTCTTACATATTGTTTTCTTATTAAAAAGAGCTAAGAATGGTCCTACAAGAGTTTACAAGTTGTGTCCATCTTCAAACGAGTCAATAATGAACGTACAAGTTGTTTTCAAGGTCGAACGAGTCAAGAATGAGCCTCAAATTGTTACAAATTGTTTTCTCGTTCAAAAGAGCTAAGAATTGTCCTACAAGAGTTTACAAGTTGTTTCCATGTTCAAACGAGCCCATAATGAAGCTACAAGTTGTTTCCAAGTTTGAACGAGTCAAGAATGAACCTCAAATTGTTACGATTTGTTTTCTTGTTCAAAAGAGCTAAGAATGGTCCTACAAGAGTTTACAAGTTGTTTCCATGTTCAAACGAGTCAATAATGAAGGTACAAGTTGTTTTCAAGGTCGAACGATTCAAGAATGAGTCTCAAATTCTTACATATTGTTTTCATATTAAAAAGAGCTAAGAATGGTCCTAGAAGAGTTTACAAGTTGTTTCCATCTTCAAACGAGTCAATAATGAAGGTACAAGTTGTTTTCAAGGTCGAACGATTCAAGAATGAGTCTCAATTTGTTACAAATTGTTTTCTTATTCAAAAGAGTTAAGAATGGTCCTAAAAGAGTTTACAAGTTGTTTCCATGTTCAAACGAGTCAATAATGAAGGTATTTTCAAGGTCGAACGATTCAAGAACGAGTCTCAAATTCTTACATATTGTTTTCTTATTAAAAAGAGCTAAGAATGGTCCTACAAGAGTTTACAAGTTGTGTCCATCTTCAAACGAGTCAATAATGAACGTACAAGTTATTTTCAAGGTCGAACGATTCATGAACGAGTCTCAAATTGTTACAAATTGTTTTCTTGCTCAAAAGAGCTAAGAATGGTCCTACAAGAGTCTTCAAGTTGTTTTCATATTCAAACGAGCCAACAATGAAGCTACAAGTTGTTTCCAAGTTCGAACGAGTCAAGAATGAGCCTCATATTGTTACAAATTGTTTTCTTGTTCAAAAGAGCTATGAATGGTCCTACAAGAGTTTTCAAGTTGTTTCCTTGTTCAAACGAGTCAACAATGAAGTTACAAGTTGTTTCCAAGTTCGAACGATTGAAGAACGAGTCTCAAATTCTTACATATTGTTTTCTTATTAAAAAGAGCTAAGAATGGTCCTACAAGAGTTTACAAGTTGTGTCCATCTTCAAACGAGTCAATAATGAACGTACAAGTTGTTTTCAAGGTCGAACGATTCATGAATGAGTCTCAAATTGTTACAAATTGTTTTCTTGCTCAAAAGAGCTAAGAATGGTCCTACAAGAGTTTTCAAGATGTTTTCATGTTCAAACGAGTCAACAATGAAGCTACAAGTTGTTTCCAAGTTCGAACGAGTCAAGAATGAGCCTCATATTGTTACGAATTGTTTTCTTGTTCAAAAGAGCTAAGAATTCTCCTACAAGAGTTTACAAGTGGTTTCCATGTTCAAACGAGTCAATAATGAAGGTACAAGTTGTTTTCAAGGTCGAACGAGTCAAGAATGAGCCTCAAATTGTTACAAATTGTTTTCTCGTTCAAAAGAGCTAAGAATTGTCCTACAAGAGTTTACAAGTTGTTTCCATGTTCTAACGAGCCCATAATGAAGCTACAAGTTGTTTCCAAGTTTGAACGAGTCAAGAATGAACCTCAAATTGTTACGATTTGTTTTCTTGTTCAAAAGAGCTAAGAATGGTCCTACAAGAGTTTACAAGTTGTTTCCATGTTCAAACGAGTCAATAATGAAGGTACAAGTTGTTTTCAAGGTCGAACGATTCAAGAATGAGTCTCAAATTCTTACATATTGTTTTCATATTAAAAAGAGCTAAGAATGGTCCTAGAAGAGTTTACAAGTTGTTTCCATCTTCAAACGAGTCAATAATGAAGGTACAAGTTGTTTTCAAGGTCGAACGATTCAAGAATGAGTCTCAATTTGTTACAAATTGTTTTCTTATTCAAAAGAGTTAAGAATGGTCCTAAAAGAGTTTACAAGTTGTTTCCATGTTCGAACGAGTCAATAATGAAGGTATTTTCAAGGTCGAACGATTCAAGAACGAGTCTCAAATTCTTACATATTGTTTTCTTATTAAAAAGAGCTAAGAATGGTCCTACAAGAGTTTACAAGTTGTGTCCATCTTCAAACGAGTCAATAATGAACGTACAAGTTGTTTTCAAGGTCGAACGATTCATGAATGAGTCTCAAATTGTTACAAATTGTTTTCTTGCTCAAAAGAGCTAAGAATGGTCCTACAAGAGTTTTCAAGTTGTTTTCATGTTCAAACGAGTCAACAATGAAGCTACAAGTTGTTTCCAAGTTCGAACGAGTCAAGAATGAGCCTCATATTGTTACAAATTGTTTTCTTGTTCAAAAGAGCTATGAATGGTCCTACAAGAGTTTTCAAGTTGTTTCCTTGTTCAAACGAGTCAACAATGAAGTTACAAGTTGTTTCCAAGTTCGAATGAGTCAAGAATGAGCCTCAAATTGTTACATATTGTTTTCTTATTAAAAAGAGCTAAGAATGGTCCTACAAGAGTTTTTAAGTTGTTTCCATGTTCAAACGAGTCTATAATGAAGTTACGAGTTGTTTCCAAGTTCTAACGAGTCAAGAATGAGTCTCAAATTGTAACGAATTGTTTTCTTGTTCAAAAGAGCTAAGAATGGACCTACAAGAGTTTAAAAGTTGTTTCCATGTTCAAACGAGTCAACAATGAAGCTACAAGTTGTTTCCAAGTTCGAACGAGTCAAGAATGAGCCTCAAATTGTAACGAATTATTTTCTTGTTCAAAAGAGCTAAAAATGGTCCTACAAGAGTTTACAAGTTGTTTCCATGTTCAAACGTGTCAATAATGAAGGTATTTTCAAGGTCGAACGATTCGAGAACGAGTCTCAAATTCTTACATATTGTTTTCTTATTAAAAAGAGCTAAGAATGGTCCTACAAGAGTTTACAAGTTGTGTCCATCTTCAAACGAGTCAATAATGAACATACAAGTTGTTTTCAAGGTCGAACGATTCATGAATGAGTCTCAAATTGTTACAAATTGTTTTCTTGCTCAAAAGAGCTAAGAATGGTCCTACAAGAGTTTTCAAGTTGTTTTCATGTTCAAACGAGTCAACAATGAAGCTACAAGTTGTTTCCAAGTTTGAACGAGTCAAGAATGAGCCTCATATTGTTACGAATTGTTTTCTTGTTCAAAAGAGCTAAGAATGCTCCTACAAGAGTTTACAAGTGGTTTCCATTTTCAAACGAGTCAATAATGAAGGTACAAGTTGTTTTCAAGGTCGAACGAGTCAAGAATGAGCCTCAAATTGTTACAAATTGTTTTCTCGTTCAAAAGAGCTAAGAATTGTCCTACAAGAGTTTACAAGTTGTTTCCATGTTCAAACGAGCCCATAATGAAGCTACAAGTTGTTTCCAAGTTTGAACGAGTCAAGAATGAACCTCAAATTGTTACGATTTGTTTTCTTGTTCAAAAGAGCTAAGAATGGTCCTACAAGAGTTTACAAGTTGTTTCCATGTTCAAACGAGTCAATAATGAAGGTACAAGTTGTTTTCAAGGTCGAACGATTCAAGAATGAGTCTCAAATTCTTACATATTGTTTTCATATTAAAAAGAGCTAAGAATGGTCCTAGAAGAGTTTACAAGTTGTTTCCATCTTCAAACGAGTCAATAATGAAGGTACAAGTTGTTTTCAAGGTCGAACGATTCAAGAATGAGTCTCAATTTGTTACAAATTGTTTTCTTATTCAAAAGAGTTAAGAATGGTCCTAAAAGAGTTTACAAGTTGTTTCCATGTTCAAACGAGTCAATAATGAAGGTATTTTCAAGGTCGAACGATTCAAGAACGAGTCTCAAATTCTTACATATTGTTTTCTTATTAAAAAGAGCTAAGAATGGTCCTACAAGAGTTTACAAGTTGTGTCCATCTTCAAACGAGTCAATAATGAACGTACAAGTTGTTTTCAAGGTCGAACGATTCATGAATGAGTCTCAAATTGTTACAAATTGTTTTCTTGCTCAAAAGAGCTAAGAATGGTCCTACAAGAGTTTTTAAGTTGTTTTCATGTTCAAACGAGTCAACAATGAAGCTACAAGTTGTTTCCAAGTTCGAACGAGTCAAGAATGAGCCTCATATTGTTACAAATTGTTTTCTTGTTCAAAAGAGCTATGAATGGTCCTACAAGAGTTTTCAAGTTGTTTCCTTGTTCAAACGAGTCAACAATGAAGTTACAAGTTGTTTCCAAGTTCGAATGAGTCAAGAATGAGCCTCAAATTGTTACATATTGTTTTCTTATTAAAAAGAGCTAAGAATGGTCCTACAAGAGTTTTTAAGTTGTTTCCATGTTCAAACGAGTCTATAATGAAGTTACGAGTTGTTTCCAAGTTCTAACGAGTCAAGAATGAGTCTCAAATTGTAACGAATTGTTTTCTTGTTCAAAAGAGCTAAGAATGGACCTACAAGAGTTTAAAAGTTGTTTCCATGTTCAAACGAGTCAACAATGAAGCTACAAGTTGTTTCCAAGTTCGAACGAGTTAAGAATGAGCCTCAAATTGTAACGAATTATTTTCTTGTTCAAAAGAGCTAAAAATGGTCCTACAAGAGTTTACAAGTTGTTTCCATGTTCAAACGAGTCAATAATGAAGGTATTTTCAAGGTCGAACGATTCGAGAACGAGTCTCAAATTCTTACATATTGTTTTCTTATTAAAAAGAGCTAAGAATGGTCCTACAAGAGTTTACAAGTTGTGTCCATCTTCAAACGAGTCAATAATGAACATACAAGTTGTTTTCAAGGTCGAACGATTCATGAATGAGTCTCAAATTGTTACAAATTGTTTTCTTGCTCAAAAGAGCTAAGAATGGTCCTACAAGAGTTTTCAAGTTGTTTTCATGTTCAAACGAGTCAACAATGAAGCTACAAGTTGTTTCCAAGTTTGAACGAGTCAAGAATGAGCCTCATATTGTTACGAATTGTTTTCTTGTTCAAAAGAGCTAAGAATGCTCCTACAAGAGTTTACAAGTGGTTTCCATTTTCAAACGAGTCAATAATGAAGGTACAAGTTGTTTTCAAGGTCGAACGAGTCAAGAATGAGCCTCAAATTGTTACAAATTGTTTTCTCGTTCAAAAGAGCTAAGAATTGTCCTACAAGAGTTTACAAGTTGTTTCCATGTTCAAACGAGCCCATAATGAAGCTACAAGTTGTTTCCAAGTTTGAACGAGTCAAGAATGAACCTCAAATTGTTACGATTTGTTTTCTTGTTCAAAAGAGCTAAGAATGGTCCTACAAGAGTTTACAAGTTGTTTCCATGTTCAAACGAGTCAATAATGAAGGTACAAGTTGTTTTCAAGGTCGAACGATTCAAGAATGAGTCTCAAATTCTTACATATTGTTTTCATATTAAAAAGAGCTAAGAATGGTCCTAGAAGAGTTTACAAGTTGTTTCCATCTTCAAACGAGTCAATAATGAAGGTACAAGTTGTTTTCAAGGTCGAACGATTCAAGAATGAGTCTCAAATTGTTACAAATTGTTTTCTTGTTCAAAAGAGCTATGAATGGTCCTACAAGAGTTTTCAAGTTGTTTCCATGTTCAAACGAGTCAACAATGAAGCTACAAGTTGTTTCCAAGTTCGAACGAGTCAAGAATGAGCCTCAAATTGTTACGAATTGTATTCTTGTTCAAAAGAGCTAAGAATGCTCCTACAAGAGTTTACAAGTTGTTTCCATGTTCAGACCAGTCAATAATGAAGGTACAAGTTGTTTTCAAGGTCGAACGATTCAAGAATGAGTCTCAAATTGTTACATATTGTTTTATTATTAAAAAGAGCTAAGAATGGTCCTACAAGAGCTTTTAAGTTGTTTCCAAGTTCGAACGAGTGAAGAATGAGTCTCAAATTGTTACGATTTTTTTGCTTGTTCAAAAGAGCTAAGAATGGTCCTAGAAGAGTTTACAAGTTGTTTCCATGTTCAAACGAGTCAATAATGAAGTTACGAGTTATTTTCAAGTTCGAATGAGTCAGGAATGCGCCTCAAATTGTTACGAATTGTTTTCTTGTTCAAAAGAGCTAAGAATTGTCCTACAAGAGTTTACAAGTTGTTTCCATGTTCAAACGAGCCCATAATGAAGCTACAAGTTGTTTCCAAGTTTGAACGAGTCAAGAATGAGCCTCAAATTGTTACGATTTGTTTTCTTGTTCAAAAGAGCTAAGAATGTTCCTACAAGATTTTACAAGTTGTTTCCATGTTCAAACGAGTCAATAATGAAGGTATAAGTTGTTTTCAAGGTCGAACGATTCAAGAATGAGTCTCAAATTCTTACATATTGTTTTCATATTAAAAAGAGCTAAGAATGGTCCTAGAAGAGTTTACAAGTTGTTTCCATCTTCAAACGAGTCAATAATGAAGGTACAAGTTGTTTTCAAGGTCGAACGATTCAAGAATGAGTCTCAAATTGTTACAAATTGTTTTCTTGTTCAAAAGAGCTATGAATGGTCCTACAAGAGTTTTCAAGTTGTTTCCATGTTCAAACGAGTCAACAATGAAGCTACAAGTTGTTTCCAAGTTCGAACGATTCAAGAATGAGCCTCAAATTGTAACGAATTATTTTCTTGTTCAAAAGAGCTAAAAAGGGTCCTACAAGAGTTTACAAGTTGTTTCCATGTTCAAACGAGTCAATAATGAAGGTATTTTCAAGGTCGAACGATTCAAGAACGAGTCTCAAATTCTTACATATTGTTTTCTTATTAAAAAGAGCTAAGAATGGTCCTACAAGAGTTTACAAGTTGTGTCCATCTTCAAACGAGTCAATAATGAACGTACAAGTTGTTTTCAAGGTCGAACGAGTCAAGAATGAGCCTCAAATTGTTACAAATTGTTTTCTCGTTCAAAAGAGCTAAGAATTGTCCTACAAGAGTTTACAAGTTGTTTCCATGTTCAAACGAGCCCATAATGAAGCTACAAGTTGTTTCCAAGTTTGAACGAGTCAAGAATGAACCTCAAATTGTTACGATTTGTTTTCTTGTTCAAAAGAGCTAAGAATGGTCCTACAAGAGTTTACAAGTTGTTTCCATGTTCAAACGAGTCAATAATGAAGGTACAAGTTATTTTCAAGGTCGAACGATTCAAGAATGAGTCTCAAATTCTTACATATTGTTTTCATATTAAAAAGAGCTAAGAATGGTCCTAGAAGAGTTTACAAGTTGTTTCCATCTTCAAACGAGTCAATAATGAAGGTACAAGTTGTTTTCAAGGTCGAACGATTCAAGAATGAGTCTCAATTTGTTACAAATTGTTTTCTTATTCAAAAGAGTTAAGAATGGTCCTAAAAGAGTTTACAAGTTGTTTCCATGTTCAAACGAGTCAATAATGAAGGTATTTTCAAGGTCGAACGATTCAAGAACGAGTCTCAAATTCTTACATATTGTTTTCTTATTAAAAAGAGCTAAGAATGGTCCTACAAGAGTTTACAAGTTGTGTCCATCTTCAAACGAGTCAATAATGAACGTACAAGTTATTTTCAAGGTCGAACGATTCATGAACGAGTCTCAAATTGTTACAAATTGTTTTCTTGCTCAAAAGAGCTAAGAATGGTCCTACAAGAGTCTTCAAGTTGTTTTCATATTCAAACGAGTCAACAATGAAGCTACAAGTTGTTTCCAAGTTCGAACGAGTCAAGAATGAGCCTCATATTGTTACAAATTGTTTTCTTGTTCAAAAGAGCTATGAATGGTCCTACAAGAGTTTTCAAGTTGTTTCCTTGTTCAAACGAGTCAACAATGAAGTTACAAGTTGTTTCCAAGTTCGAACGATTCAAGAACGAGTCTCAAATTCTTACATATTGTTTTCTTATTAAAAAGAGCTAAGAATGGTCCTACAAGAGTTTACAAGTTGTGTCCATCTTCAAACGAGTCAATAATGAACGTACAAGTTGTTTTCAAGGTCGAACGATTCATGAATGAGTCTCAAATTGTTACAAATTGTTTTCTTGCTCAAAAGAGCTAAGAATGGTCCTACAAGAGTTTTCAAGTTGTTTTCATGTTCAAACGAGTCAACAATGAAGCTACAAGTTGTTTCCAAGTTCGAACGAGTCAAGAATGAGCCTCATATTGTTACGAATTGTTTTCTTGTTCAAAAGAGCTAAGAATTCTCCTACAAGAGTTTACAAGTGGTTTGCATGTTCAAACGAGTCAATAATGAAGGTACAAGTTGTTTTCAAGGTCGAACGAGTCAAGAATGAGCCTCAAATTGTTACAAATTGTTTTCTCGTTCAAAAGAGCTAAGAATTGTCCTACAAGAGTTTACAAGTTGTTTCCATGTTCAAACGAGCCCATAATGAAGCTACAAGTTGTTTCCAAGTTTGAACGAGTCAAGAATGAACCTCAAATTGTTACGATTTGTTTTCTTGTTCAAAAGAGCTAAGAATGGTCCTACAAGAGTTTACAAGTTGTTTCCATGTTCAAACGAGTCAATAATGAAGGTACAAGTTGTTTTCAAGGTCGAACGATTCAAGAATGAGTCTCAAATTCTTACATATTGTTTTCATATTAAAAAGAGCTAAGAATGGTCCTAGAAGAGTTTACAAGTTGTTTCCATCTTCAAACGAGTCAATAATGAAGGTACAAGTTGTTTTCAAGGTCGAACGATTCAAGAATGAGTCTCAATTTGTTACAAATTGTTTTCTTATTCAAAAGAGTTAAGAATGGTCCTAAAAGAGTTTACAAGTTGTTTCCATGTTCAAACGAGTCAATAATGAAGGTATTTTCAAGGTCGAACGATTCAAGAACGAGTCTCAAATTCTTACATATTGTTTTCTTATTAAAAAGAGCTAAGAATGGTCCTACAAGAGTTTACAAGTTGTGTCCATCTTCAAACGAGTCAATAATGAACGTACAAGTTGTTTTCAAGGTCGAACGATTCATGAATGAGTCTCAAATTGTTACAAATTGTTTTCTTGCTCAAAAGAGCTAAGAATGGTCCTACAAGAGTTTTCAAGTTGTTTTCATGTTCAAACGAGTCAACAATGAAGCTACAAGTTGTTTGCAAGTTCGAACGAGTCAAGAATGAGCCTCATATTGTTACGAATTGTTTTCTTGTTCAAAAGAGCTAAGAATGCTCCTACAAGAGTTTACAAGTGGTTTCCATGTTCAAACGAGTCAATAATGAAGGTACAAGTTGTTTTCAAGGTCGAACGAGTCAAGAATGAGTCTCAAATTGTTACAAATTGTTTTCTTGTTCAAAAGAGCTATGAATGGTCCTACAAGAGTTTTCAAGTTGTTTCCATGTTCAAACGAGTCAACAATGAAGCTACAAGTTGTTTCCAAGTTCGAACGATTCAAGAATGAGCCTCAAATTGTAACGAATTGTTTTCTCGTTCAAAAGAGCTAAGAATTGTCCTACAAGAGTTTACAAGTTGTTTCCACGTTCAAACGAGCCCATAATGAAGCTACAAGTTGTTTCCAAGTTTGAACGAGTCAAGAATGAACCTCAAATTGTTACGATTTGTTTTCTTGTTCAAAAGAGCTAAGAATGGTCCTACAAGAGTTTACAAGTTGTTTCCATCTTCAAACGAGTCAATAATGAAGGTACAAGTTGTTTTCAAGGTCGAACGATTCAAGAATGAGTCTCAAATTGTTACAAATTGTTTTCTTGTTCAAAAGAGCTATGAATGGTCCTACAAGAGTTTTCAAGTTGTTTCCATGTTCAAACGAGTCAAAAATGAAGCTACAAGTTGTTTCCAAGTTCGAACGAGTCAAGAATGAGCCTCAAATTGTAACGAATTGTATTCTTGTTCAAAAGAGCTAAGAATGCTCCTACAAGAGTTTACAAGTTGTTTCCATGTTCAGACGAGTCAATAATGAAGGTACAAGTTGTTTTCACGGTCGAACGATTCAAGAATGAGTCTCAAATTGTTACATATTGTTTTATTATTAAAAAGAGCTAAGAATGGTCCTACAAGAGCTTTTAAGTTGTTTCCAAGTTCGAACGAGTGAAGAATGAGTCTCAAATTGTTACGATTTTTTTGCTTGTTCAAAAGAGCTAAGAATGGTCCTAGAAGAGTTTACAAGTGGTTTCCATGTTCAAACGAGTCAATAATGAAGTTACGAGTTATTTTCAAGTTCGAATGAGTCAAGAATGAGTCTCAATTTGTTACAAATTGTTTTCTTATTCAAAAGAGTTAAGAATGGTCTTAAAAGAGTTTACAAGTTGTTTCCATGTTCAAACAAGTCAATAATGAAATTACAAGTTATTTTGAAGTTCGAACGAGTCATGAATGAGTCTCAAATTGTGACAAATTGTTTTCTCGTTCAAAAGAGCTAAGAATGGTAGTACAAGAGTTTTCAAGTTGTTTCCATGTTCAAACGTGTCAACAATGAAGCTACAAGTTATTTCCAAGTTTGAACGAGACAAGAATGAGCCTCAAATTGTTACGATTTGTTTTCTTGTTCAAAAGAGCTAAGAATGGTTCTACAAGAGTTTACAAGTTGTTTCCATGTTCAAACGAGTCAATAATGAAGGTACAAGTTGTTTTCAAGGTCGAACGATTCTAGAATGAGTTTCAAATTCTTACATATTGTTTTCTTATTAAAAAGAGCTAAGAATGGTCCTACAAGAGTTTACAAGTTGTTTCCATCTTCAAAGGAGTCAATAATGAAGGTACAAGTTGTTTTCAATGTCGACCGATTCAAGAATGACTCTCAAATTGTTACAAATTGTTTTCTTGTTCAAAAGAGCTATGAATGGTCCTACAAGAGTTTAAAAGTTGTTTCCATGTTCAAACGAGTCAACAATGAAGCTACAAGTTGTTTCCAAGTTCGAACGAGTCAAGAATGAGCCTCAAATTGTAACGAATTATTTTCTTGTTCAAAAGAGCTAAAAATGGTCTTACAAGAGTTTACAAGTTGTTTCCATGTTCAAACGAGTCAATAATGAAGGTATTTTCAAGGTCGAACGATTCAAGAACGAGTCTCAAATTCTTACATATTGTTTTCTTATTAAAAAGAGCTAAGAATGGTCCTACAAGAGTTTACAAGTTGTGTCCATCTTCAAACGAGTCAATAATGAACGTACAAGTTGTTTTCAAGGTCGAACGATTCATGAATGAGTCTCAAATTGTTACAAATTGTTTTCTTGTTCAAAAGAGCTAAGAATGGTCCTACAAGAGTTTTCAAGTTGTTTTCATGTTCAAACGAGTCAACAATGAAGCTACAAGTTGTTTCCAAGTTCAAACGAGTCAAGAATGAGCCTCAAATTGTTACGAATTGTTTTCTTGTTCAAAAGAGCTAAGAATGCTCCTACAAGAGTTTACAAGTTGTTTCCATGTTCAAACGAGTCAATAATGAAGGTACAAGTTGTTTTCAAGGTCGAACGAGTCAAGAATGAGCCTCAAATTGTTTACGAATTGTATTCTTGTTCAAAAGAGCTAAGAATGCTCCTACAAGAGTTTACAAGTTGTTTCCATGTTCAGACGAGTCAATAATGAAGGTACAAGTTGTTTTCAAGGTCGAACGATTCAAGAATGAGTCTCAAATTGTTACATATTGTTTTATTATTAAAAAGAGCTAAGAATGGTCCTACAAGAGCTTTTAAGTTGTTTCCAAGTTCGAACGAGTGAAGAATGAGTCTCAAATTGTTACGATTTTTTTGCTTGTTCAAAAGAGCTAAGAATGGTCCTAGAAGAGTTTACAAGTTGTTTCCATGTTCAAACGAGTCAATAATGAAGTTACGAGTTATTTTCAAGTTCGAATGAGTCAAGAATGAGTCTCAATTTGTTACAAATTGTTTTCTTATTCAAAAGAGTTAAGAATGGTCCTAAAAGAGTTTACAAGTTGTTTCCATGTTCAAACAAGTCAATAATGAAATTACAAGTTATTTTGAAGTTCGAACGAGTCATGAATGAGTCTCAAATTGTGACAAATTGTTTTCTTGTTCAAAAGAGCTAAGAATGGTAGTACAAGAGTTTTCAAGTTGTTTCCATGTTCAAACGTGTCAACAATGAAGCTACAAGTTATTTCCAAGTTTGAACGAGACAAGAATGAGCCTCAAATTGTTACGATTTGTTTTCTTGTTCAAAAGAGCTAAGAATGGTCCTACAAGAGTTTACAAGTTGTTTCCATGTTCAAACGAGTCAATAATGAAGGTACAAGTTGTTTTCAAGGTCGAACGATTCAAGCATGAGTCTCAAATTCTTACATATTGTTTTCTTATTAAAAAGAGCTAAGAATGGTCCTACAAGAGTTTACAAGTTGTTTCCATCTTCAAAGGAGTCAATAATGAAGGTACAAGTTGTTTTCAATGTCGACCGATTCAAGAATGAGTCTCAAATTGTTACAAATTGTTTTCTTGTTCAAAAGAGCTATGAATGGTCCTACAAGAGTTTTCAAGTTGTTTCCTTGTTCAAACGAGTCAACAATGAAGCTACAAGTTGTTTCCAAGTTCGAACGAGTCAAGAATGAGCCTCAAATTGTTACATATTGTTTTCTTGTTAAAAAGAGCTAAGAATGGTCCTACAAGAGTTTTTAAGTTGTGTCCATGTTCAAACGAGTCTATAATGAAGTTACGAGTTGTTTCCAAGTTCTAACGAGTCAAGAATGAGTCTCAAATTGTAACGAATTGTTTTCTTGTTCAAAAGAGCTAAGAATGGACCTACAAGAGTTTAAAAGTTGTTTCCATGTTCAAACGAGTCAACAATGAAGCTACAAGTTGTTTCCAAGTTCGAACGAGTCAAGAATGAGCCTCAAATTGTAACGAATTATTTTCTTGTTCAAAAGAGCTAAAAATGGTCCTACAAGAGTTTACAAGTTGTTTCCATGTTCAAACGAGTCAATAATGAAGGTATTTTCAAGGTCGAACGATTCAAGAACGAGTCTCAAATTCTTACATATTGTTTTCTTATTAAAAAGAGCTAAGAATGGTCCTAGAAGAGTTTACAAGTTGTGTCCATCTTCAAACGAGTCAATAATGAACGTACAAGTTGTTTTCAAGGTCGAACGATTCATGAATGAGTCTCAAATTGTTACAAATTGTTTTCTTGCTCAAAAGAGCTAAGAATGGTCCTACAAGAGTTTTCAAGTTGTTTTCATGTTCAAACGAGTCAACAATGAAGCTACAAGTTGTTTCCAAGTTCGAACGAGTCAAGAATGAGCCTCAAATTGTTACGAATTGTTTTCTTGTTCAAAAGAGCTAAGAATGCTCCTACAAGAGTTTACAAGTTGTTTCCATGTTCAAACGAGTCAATAATGAAGGTACAAATTGTTTTCAAGGTCGAACGAGTCAAGAATGAGCCTCAAATTGTTACAAATTGTTTTCTCGTTCAAAAGAGCTAAGAATTGTCCTACAAGAGTATACAAGTTGTTTCCATGTTCAAACGAGCCCATAATGAAGCTACAAGTTGTTTCCAAGTTTGAACGAGTCAAGAATGAACCTCAAATTGTTACGATTTGTTTTCTTGTTCAAAAGAGCTAAGAATGGTTCTACAAGAGTTTACAAGTTGTTTCCATGTTCAAACGAGTCAATAATGAAGGTACAAGTTGTTTTCAATGTCGAACGATTCAAGAATGAGTCTCAAATTCTTACATATTGTTTTCATTTTAAAAAGAGCTAAGAATGGTCCTAGAAGAGTTTACAAGTTGTTTCCATCTTCAAACGATTCAATAATGAAGGTACAAGTTGTTTTCAAGGTCGAACGATTCAAGAATGAGTCTCAAATTGTTACAAATTGTTTTCTTGTTCAAAAGAGCTATGAATGGTCCTAAAAGAGTTTTCAAGTTGTTTCCATGTTCAAACGAGTCAACAATGAAGCTACAAGTTGTTTCCAAGTTCGAACGAGTCAAGAATGAGCCTCAAATTGTTACGAATTGTATTCTTGTTCAAAAGAACTAAGAATGCTCCTACAAGAGTTTACAAGTTGTTTCCATGTTCAGACCAGTCAATAATGAAGGTACAAGTTGTTTTCAAGGTCGAACGATTCAAGAATGAGCCTCAAATTGTTATGAATTGTTTTCTTGTTCAAAAGAGCTAAGAATGCTCCTACAAGAGTTTACAAGTTGTTTCCATGTTCAAACGAGTCAATAATGAAGGTACAAGTTGTTTTCAAGGTCGAACGAGTCAAGAATGAGCCTCAAATTGTTACGAATTGTATTCTTGTTCAAAAGAGCTAAGAATGCTCCTACAAGAGTTTACAAGTTGTTTCCATGTTCAGACGAGTCAATAATGAAGGTACAAGTTGTTTTCAAGGTCGAACGATTCAAGAATGAGTCTCAAATTGTTACATATTGTTTTATTATTAAAAAGAGCTAAGAATGGTCCTACAAGAGCTTTTAAGTTGTTTCCAAGTTCGTACGAGTGAAGAATGAGTCTCAAATTGTTACGATTTTTTTGCTTGTTCAAAAGAGCTAAGAATGGTCCTAGAAGAGTTTACAAGTTGTTTCCATGTTCAAACGAGTCAATAATGAAGTTACGAGTTATTTTCAAGTTCGAATGAGTCAAGAATGAGTCTCAATTTGTTACAAATTGTTTTCTTATTCAAAAGAGTTAAGAATGGTCCTAAAAGAGTTTACAAGTTGTTTCCATGTTCAAACAAGTCAATAATGAAATTACAAGTTATTTTGAAGTTCGAACGAGTCATGAATGAGTCTCAAATTGTGACAAATTGTTTTCTTGTTCAAAAGAGCTAAGAATGGTAGTACAAGAGTTTTCAAGTTGTTTCCATGTTCAAACGTGTCAACAATGAAGCTACAAGTTATTTCCAAGTTTGAACGAGACAAGAATGAGCCTCAAATTGTTACGATTTGTTTTCTTGTTCAAAAGAGCTAAGAATGGTCCTACAAGAGTTTACAAGTTGTTTCCATGTTCAAACGAGTCAATAATGAAGGTACAAGTTATTTTCAAGGTCGAACGATTCAAGAATGAGTCTCAAATTCTTACATATTGTTTTCTTATTAAAAAGAGCTAAGAATGGTCCTACAAGTGTTTACAAGTTGTTTCCATCTTCAAAGGAGTCAATAATGAAGGTACAAGTTGTTTTCAATGTCGACCGATTCAAGAATGAGTCTCAAATTGTTACAAATTGTTTTCTTGTTCAAAAGAGCTATGAATGGTCCTACAAGAGTTTTCAAGTTGTTTCCTTGTTCAAACGAGTCAACAATGAAGCTACAAGTTGTTTCCGAGTTCGAAGGAGTCAAGAATGAGCCTCAAATTGTTACATATTGTTTTCTTATTAAAAAGAGCTAAGAATGGTCCTACAAGAGTTTTTAAGTTGTTTCCATGTTCAAACGAGTCTATAATGAAGTCACGAGTTGTTTCCATGTTCAAACGAGTCAATAATGAAGGTATTTTCAAGGTCGAACGATTCAAGAACGAGTCTCAAATTCTTACATATTGTTTTCTTATTAAAAAGAGCTAAGAATGGTCCTACAAGAGTTTACAAGTTGTGTCCATCTTCAAACGAGTCAATAATGAACGTACAAGTTGTTTTCAAGGTCGAACGATTCATGAATGAGTCTCAAATTGTTACGAATTGTTTTCTTGCTCAAAAGAGCTAAGAATGGTCCTAAAAGTGTTTTCAAGTTGTTTTCATGTTCAAACGAGTCAACAATGAAGCTACAAGTTGTTTCCAAGTTCGAACGAGTCAAGAATGAGCCTCAAATTGTTACGAATTGTTTTCTTGTTCAAAAGAGCTAAGAATGCTCCTACAAGAGTTTACAAGTTGTTTCCATGTTCAAACGAGTCAATAATGAAGGTACAAGTTGTTTTCATGGTCGAACGAGTCAAGAATGAGCCTCAAATTGTTACAAATTGTTTTCTCGTTCAAAAGAGCTAAGAATTGTCCTACAAGAGTTTACAAGTTGTTTCCATGTTCAAACGAGCCAATAATAAAGCTACAAGTTGTTTTCAAGTTTGAACGAGTCAAGAATGAACCTCAAATTGTTACGATTTGTTTTCTTGTTCAAAAGAGCTATGAATGGTCCTACAAGAGTTTACAAGTTGTTTCCATGTTCAAACGAGTCAATAATGAAGGTACAAGTTGTTTTCAAGGTCGAACGATTCAAGAATGAGTCTCAAATTCTTACATATTGTTTTCATATTAAAAAGAGCTAAGAATGGTCCTAGAAGAGTTTACAAGTTGTTTCCATCTTCAAACGAGTCAATAATGAAGGTACAAGTTGTTTTCAAGGTCGAACGACTCAAGAATGAGTCTCAAATTGTTACAAATTGTTTTCTTGTTCAAAAGAGCTATGAATGGTCCTAAAGAGTTTTCAAGTTGTTTCCATGTTCAAACGAGTCAACAATGAAGCTACAAGTTGTTTCCAAGTTCGAACGAGTCAAGAATGAGCCTCAAATTGTTACGAATTGTATTCTTGTTCAAAAGAGCTAAGAATGCTCCTATAAGAGTTTACAAGTTGTTTCCATGTTCAGACGAGTCAATAATAAAGGTACTAGTTGTTTTCAAGGTCGAACGATTCAAGAATGAGTCTCAAATTGTTACATATTGTTTTATTATTAAAAAGTGCTAAGAATGGTCCTACAAGAGCTTTTAAGTTGTTTCCAAGTTCGAACGAGTGAAGAATGAGTCTCAAATTGTTACGAATTGTATTCTTGTTCAAAAGAGCTAAGAATGCTCTTACAAGAGTTTACAAGTTGTTTCCATGTTCAAACAAGTCAATAATGAAATTACAAGTTATTTTGAAGTTCGAACGAGTCATGAATGAGTCTCAAATTGTGACAAATTGTTTTCTTGTTCAAAAGAGCTAAGAATGGTAGTACAAGAGTTTTCAAGTTGTTTCCATGTTCAAACGTGTCAACAATGAAGCTACAAGTTATTTCCAAGTTTGAACGAGACAAGAATGAGCCTCAAATTGTTACGATTTGTTTTCTTGTTCAAAAGAGCTAAGAATGGTCCTACAAGAGTTTACAAGTTGTTTCCATGTTCAAACGAGTCAATAATGAAGGTACAAGTTGTTTTCAAGGTCGAACGATTCAAGAATGAGTCTCAAATTCTTACATATTGTTTTCTTATTAAAAAGAGCTAAGAATGGTCCTACAAGTGTTTACAAGTTGTTTCCATCTTCAAAGGAGTCAATAATGAAGGTACAAGTTGTTTTCAATGTCGACCGATTCAAGAATGAGTCTCAAATTGTTACAAATTGTTTTCTTGTTCAAAAGAGCTATGAATGGTCCTACAAGAGTTTTCAAGTTGTTTCCTTGTTCAAACGAGTCAACAATGAAGCTACAAGTTGTTTCCGAGTTCGAACGAGTCAAGAATGAGCCTCAAATTGTTACATATTGTTTTCTTATTAAAAAGAGCTAAGAATGGTCCTACAAGAGTTTTTAAGTTGTTTCCATGTTCAAACGAGTCTATAATGAAGTCACGAGTTGTTTCCATGTTCAAACGAGTCAATAATGAAGGTATTTTCAAGGTCGAACGATTCAAGAACGAGTCTCAAATTCTTACATATTGTTTTCTTATTAAAAAGAGCTAAGAATGGTCCTACAAGAGTTTACAAGTTGTGTCCATCTTCAAACGAGTCAATAATGAACGTACAAGTTGTTTTCAAGGTCGAACGATTCATGAATGAGTCTCAAATTGTTACGAATTCTTTTCTTGCTCAAAAGAGCTAAGAATGGTCCTAAAAGTGTTTTCAAGTTGTTTTCATGTTCAAACGAGTCAACAATGAAGCTACAAGTTGTTTCCAAGTTCGAACGAGTCAAGAATGAGCCTCAAATTGTTACGAATTGTTTTCTTGTTCAAAAGAGCTAAGAATGCTCCTACAAGAGTTTACAAGTTGTTTCCATGTTCAAACGAGTCAATAATGAAGGTACAAGTTGTTTTCATGGTCGAACGAGTCAAGAATGAGCCTCAAATTGTTACAAATTGTTTTCTCGTTCAAAAGAGCTAAGAATTGTCCTACAAGAGTTTACAAGTTGTTTCCATGTTCAAACGAGCCCATAATAAAGCTACAAGTTGTTTCCAAGTTTGAACGAGTCAAGAATGAACCTCAAATTGTTACGATTTGTTTTCTTGTTCAAAAGAGCTATGAATGGTCCTACAAGAGTTTACAAGTTGTTTCCATGTTCAAACGAGTCAATAATGAAGGTACAAGTTGTTTTCAAGGTCGAACGATTCAAGAATGAGTCTCAAATTCTTACATATTGTTTTCATATTAAAAAGAGCTAAGAATGGTCCTAGAAGAGTTTACAAGTTGTTTCCATCTTCAAACGAGTCAATAATGAAGGTACAAGTTGTTTTCAAGGTCGAACGACTCAAGAATGAGTCTCAAATTGTTACAAATTGTTTTCTTGTTCAAAAGAGCTATGAATGGTCCTACAAGAGTTTTCAAGTTGTTTCCATGTTCAAACGAGTCAACAATGAAGCTACAAGTTGTTTCCAAGTTCGAACGAGTCAAGAATGAGCCTCAAATTGTTACGAATTGTATTCTTGTTCAAAAGAGCTAAGAATGCTCCTATAAGAGTTTACAAGTTGTTTCCATGTTCAGACGAGTCAATAATAAAGGTACTAGTTGTTTTCAAGGTCGAACGATTCAAGAATGAGTCTCAAATTGTTACATATTATTTTATTATTAAAAAGTGCTAAGAATGGTCCTACAAGAGCTTTTAAGTTGTTTCCAAGTTCGAACGAGTGAAGAATGAGTCTCAAATTGTTACGAATTGTATTCTTGTTCAAAAGAGCTAAGAATGCTCCTACAAGAGTTTACAAGTTGTTTCCATGTTCAGACGAGTCAATAATGAAGGTACAAGTTGTTTTCAAGGTCGAACGATTCAAGAATGAGTCTCAAATTGCTACATATTGTTTTATTATTAAAAAGTGCTAAGAATGGTCCTACAAGAGCTTTTAAGTTGTTTCCAAGTTCGAACGAGTGAAGAATGAGTCTCAAATTGTTACGATTTTTTTGCTTGTTCAAAAGAGCTAAGAATGGTCCTAGAAGAGTTTACAAGTTCTTTCCATGTTCAAACGAGTCAATAATGAAGTTACGAGTTATTTTCAAGTTCGAATGAGTCTCAATTTGTTACAAATTGTTTTCTTATTCAAAAGAGTTAAGAATGGTCCTAAAAGAGTTTACAAGTTGTTTCCATGTTCAAACAAGTCAATAATGAAATTACAAGTTATTTCCAAGTTCGAACGAGTGAAGAATGAGTCTCAAATTGTTACGATTTGTTTTCTTGTTCAAAAGAGCTAAGAATGCTCCTACAAGAGTTTACAAGTTGTTTCCATGTTCAAACGAGTCAATAATGAAGGTAAAAGTTGTTTTCAAGGTCAAACGATTCAAGAATGAGTCTCAAATTCTTACATATTGTTTTCTTATTAAAAAGAGCTAAGAATGGTCCTACAAGAGTTTACAAGTTGTTTCCATCTTCAAACGAGTCAATAATGAAGGTACAAGTTGTTTTCAAGGTCGACCGATTCAAGAATGAGTCTCAAATTGTTACAAATTGTTTTCTTGTTCAAAAGAGCTATGAATGTTCCTACAAGAGTTTTCAAATTGTTTCCTTGTTCAAACGAGTCAACAATGAAGCTACAAGTTGTTTCCAAGTTCTAACGAGTCAAGAATGAGCCTCAAATTGTTACATATTGTTTTCTTATTAAAAAGAGCTAAGAATGGTCCTACAAGAGTTTTTAAGTTGTTTCCATGTTCAAACGAGTCTATAATGAAGTTACGAGTTGTTTCCAAGTTCTAACGAGTCAAGAATGAGTCTCAAATTGTAACGAATTGTTTTCTTGTTCAAAAGAGCTAAGAATGGACCTACGAGAGTTTAAAAGTTGTTTCCATGTTCAAACGAGTCAACAATGAAGCTACAAGTTGTTTCCAAGTTCGAACGAGTCAAGAATGAGCCTCAAATTGTAACGAATTATTTTCTTGTTCAAAAGAGCTAAAAATGGTCCTACAAGAGTTTACAAGTTGTTTCCATGTTCAAACGAGTCAATAATGAAGGTATTTTCAAGGTCGAACGATTCAAGAACGAGTCTCAAATTCTTACATATTGTTTTCTTATTAAAAAGAGCTAAGAATGGTCCTACAAGAGTTTACAAGTTGTGTCCATCTTCAAAGGAGTCAATAATGAAGGTACAAGTTGTTTTCAATGTCGACCGATTCAAGAATGAGTCTCAAATTGTTACAAATTGTTTTCTTGTTCAAAAGAGCTATGAATGGTCCTACAAGAGTTTTCAAGTTGTTTCCTTGTTCAAACGAGTCAACAATGAAGCTACAAGTTGTTTCCAAGTTCGAACGAGTCAAGAATGAGCCTCAAATTATTACATATTGTTTTCTTATTAAAAAGAGCTAAGAATGGTCCTACAAGAGTTTTTAAGTTGTTTCCATGTTCAAACGAGTCTATAATGAAGTTACGAGTTGTTTCCAAGTTCTAACGAGTCAAGAATGAGTCTCAAATTGTAACGAATTGTTTTCTTGTTCAAAAGAGCTAAGAATGGACCTACAAGAGTTTAAAAGTTGTTTCCATGTTCAAACGAGTCAATAATGAATGTACAAGTTGTTTTCAAGTTCGAACGATTCAAGAATGAGTCTCAAATTGTTACATATTGTTTTATTATTAAAAAGAGCTAAGAATGGTCCTACAAGAGTTTTTAAGCTGTTTCCATGTTCAAACGAGTCTATAATGAAGTTACGAGTTGTTTCCAAGTTCTAACGAGTCAAGAATGAGTCTCAAATTGTAACGAATTGTTTTCTTGTTCAAAAGAGCTAAGAATGGACCTACAAGAGTTTAAAAGTTGTTTCCATGTTCAAACGAGTCAATAATGAAGGTACAAGTTGTTTTCAAGGTCAAACGATTCAAGAATGAGTCTCAAATTGTTACATATTGTTTTATTATTAAAAAGAGCTAAGAATGGTCCTACAAGAGCTTTTAAGTTGTTTCCAAGTTCGAACGAGTGAAGAATGAGTCTCAAATTGTTACGATTTGTTTTCTTGTTCAAAAGAGCTAAGAATGGTCCTACAAGAGTTTACAAGTTGTTTCCATGTTCAAACGAGTCAATAATGAAGGTACAAGTTGTTTTCAAGGTCGAACGATTCAAGAATGAGTCTCAAATTCTTACATATTGTTTTCATATTAAAAAGAGCTAAGAATGGTCCTAGAAGAGTTTACAAGTTGTTTCCATCTTCAAACGAGTCAATAATGAAGGTACAAGTTGTTTTCAAGGTCGAACGATTCAAGAATGAGTCTCAAATTGTTACAAATTGTTTTCTTGTTCAAAAGAGCTATGAATGGTCCTACAAGAGTTTTCAAGTTGTTTCCATGTTCAAACGAGTCTATAATGAAGTTACGAGTTGTTTCCAAGTTCTAACGAGTCAAGAATGAGTCTCAAATTGTAACGAATTGTTTTCTTGTTCAAAAGAGCTAAGAATGGACCTACAAGAGTTTAAAAGTTGTTTCCATGTTCAAACGAGTCAATAATGAAGGTACAAGTTGTTTTCAAGGTCGAACGATTCAAGAATGAGTCTCAAATTGTTACATATTGTTTTATTATTAAAAAGAGCTAAGAATGGTCCTACAAGAGCTTTTAAGTTGTTTCCAAGTTCGAACGAGTGAAGAATGAGTCTCAAATTGTTACGATTTGTTTTCTTGTTCAAAAGAGCTAAGAATGGTCCTACAAGAGTTTACAAGTTGTTTCCATGTTCACACGAGTCAATAATGAAGGTACAAGTTGTTTTCAAGGTCGAACGATTCAAGAATGAGTCTCAAATTCTTACATATTGTTTTCATATTAAAAAGAGCTAAGAATGGTCCTAGACGAGTTTACAAGTTGTTTCCATCTTCAAACGAGTCAATAATGAAGGTACAAGTTGTTTTCAAGGTCGAACGATTCAAGAATGAGTCTCAAATTGTTACAAATTGTTTTCTTGTTCAAAAGAGCTATGAAAGGTCCTACAAGAGTTTTCAAGTTGTTTCCATGTTCAAACGAGTCAATAATGAAGGTATTTTCAAGGTCGAACGATTCAAGAACGAGTCTCAAATTCTTACATATTGTTTTCTTATTAAAAAGAGCTAAGAATGGTCCTACAAGAGTTTACAAGTTGTGTCCATCTTCAAAGGAGTCAATAATGAAGGTACAAGTTGTTTTCAATGTCGACCGATTCAAGAATGAGTCTCAAATTGTTACAAATTGTTTTCTTGTTCAAAAGAGCTATGAATGGTCCTACAAGAGTTTTCAAGTTGTTTCCTTGTTCAAACGAGTCAACAATGAAGCTACAAGTTGTTTCCATGTTCGAACGAGTCAAGAATGAGCCTCAAATTATTACATATTGTTTTCTTATTAAAAAGAGCTAAGAATGGTCCTACAAGAGTTTTTAAGTTGTTTCCATGTTCAAACGAGTCTATAATGAAGTTACGAGTTGTTTCCAAGTTCTAACGAGTCAAGAATGAGTCTCAAATTGTAACGAATTGTTTTCTTGTTCAAAAGAGCTAAGAATGGACCTACAAGAGTTTAAAAGTTGTTTCCATGTTCAAACGAGTCAATAATGAAGGTACAAGTTGTTTTCAAGTTCGAACGATTCAAGAATGAGTCTCAAATTGTTACATATTGTTTTATTATTAAAAAGAGCTAAGAATGGTCCTACAAGAGTTTTTAAGCTGTTTCCATGTTCAAACGAGTCTATAATGAAGTTACGAGTTGTTTCCAAGTTCTAACGAGTCAAGAATGAGTCTCAAATTGTAACGAATTGTTTTCTTGTTCAAAAGAGCTAAGAATGGACCTACAAGAGTTTAAAAGTTGTTTCCATGTTCAAACGAGTCAATAATGAAGGTACAAGTTGTTTTCAAGGTCGAACGATTCAAGAATGAGTCTCAAATTGTTACATATTGTTTTATTATTAAAAAGAGCTAAGAATGGTCCTACAAGAGCTTTTAAGTTGTTTCCAAGTTCGAACGAGTGAAGAATGAGTCTCAAATTGTTACGATTTGTTTTCTTGTTCAAAAGAGCTAAGAATGGTCCTACAAGAGTTTACAAGTTGTTTCCATGTTCAAACGAGTCAATAATGAAGGTACAAGTTGTTTTCAAGGTCGAACGATTCAAGAATGAGTCTCAAATTCTTACATATTGTTTTCATATTAAAAAGAGCTAAGAATGGTCCTAGAAGAGTTTACAAGTTGTTTCCATCTTCAAACGAGTCAATAATGAAGGTACAAGTTGTTTTCAAGGTCGAACGATTCAAGAATGAGTCTCAAATTGTTACAAATTGTTTTCTTGTTCAAAAGAGCTATGAATGGTCCTACAAGAGTTTTCAAGTTGTTTCCATGTTCAAACGAGTCTATAATGAAGTTACGAGTTGTTTCCAAGTTCTAACGAGTCAAGAATGAGTCTCAAATTGTAACGAATTGTTTTCTTGTTCAAAAGAGCTAAGAATGGACCTACAAGAGTTTAAAAGTTGTTTCCATGTTCAAACGAGTCAATAATGAAGGTACAAGTTGTTTTCAAGGTCGAACGATTCAAGAATGAGTCTCAAATTGTTACATATTGTTTTATTATTAAAAAGAGCTAAGAATGGTCCTACAAGAGCTTTTAAGTTGTTTCCAAGTTCGAACGAGTGAAGAATGAGTCTCAAATTGTTACGATTTGTTTTCTTGTTCAAAAGAGCTAAGAATGGTCCTACAAGAGTTTACAAGTTGTTTCCATGTTCACACGAGTCAATAATGAAGGTACAAGTTGTTTTCAAGCTCGAACGATTCAAGAATGAGTCTCAAATTCTTACATATTGTTTTCATATTAAAAAGAGCTAAGAATGGTCCTAGACGAGTTTACAAGTTGTTTCCATCTTCAAACGAGTCAATAATGAAGGTACATGTTGTTTTCAAGGTCGAACGATTCAAGAATGAGTCTCAAATTGTTACAAATTGTTTTCTTGTTCAAAAGAGCTATGAAAGGTCCTACAAGAGTTTTCAAGTTGTTTCCATGTTCAAACGAGTCTATAATGAAGTTACGAGTTGTTTCCAAGTTCTAACGAGTCAAGAATGAGTCTCAAATTGTAACGAATTGTTTTCTTGTTCAAAAGAGCTAAGAATGGACCTACAAGAGTTTAAAAGTTGTTTCCATGTTCAAACGAGTCAATAATGAAGGTACAAGTTGTTTTCAAGGTCGAACGATTCAAGAATGAGTCTCAAATTGTTACATATTGTTTTATTATTAAAAAGAGCTAAGAATGGTCCTACAAGAGCTTTTAAGTTGTTTCCAAGTTCGAACGAGTGAAGAATGAGTCTCAAATTGTTACGATTTGTTTTCTTGTTCAAAAGAGCTAAGAATGGTCCTACAAGAGTTTACAAGTTGTTTCCATGTTCAAACGAGTCAATAATGAAGGTACATGTTGTTTTCAAGGTCGAACGATTCAAGAATGAGTCTCAAATTCTTAAATATTGTTTTCATATTAAAAAGAGCTAAGAATGGTCCTAGAAGAGTTTACAAGTTGTTTCCATCTTCAAACGAGTCAATAATGAAGGTACAAGTTGTTTTCAAGGTCGAACGATTCAAGAATGAGTCTCAAATTGTTACAAATTGTTTTCTTGTTCAAAAGAGCTATGAATGGTCCTACAAGAGTTTTCATGTTGTTTCCATGTTCAAACGACTCAACAATGAAGCTACAAGTTGTTTCCAAGTTTGAACGAGTCAAGAATGAGCCTCAAATTGTTACGAATTGTATTCTTGTTCAAAAGAGCAAAGAATGCTCCTACAAGAGTTTACAAGTTGTTTCCATGTTCAGACCAGTCAATAATGAAGGTACAAGTTGTTTTCAAGGTCGAACGATTCAAGAATGAGTCTCAAATTGTTACATATTGTTTTATTATTAAAAAGAGCTAAGAATGGTCCTACAAGAGCTTTTAAGTTGTTTCCAAGTTCGAACGAGTGAAGAATGAGTCTCAAATTGTTACGATTTTTTTGCTTGTTCAAAAGAGCTAAGAATGGTCCTAGAAGAGTTTACAAGTTTTTTCCATGTTCAAACGGGTCAATAATGAAGTTACGAGTTATTTTCAAGTTCGAATGAGTCAAGAATGAGTCTCAATTTGTTACAAATTGTTTTCTTATTCAAAAGAGTTAAGAATGGTCCTAAAAGAGTTTACAAGTTGTTTCCATGTTCAAACAAGTCAATAATGAAATTACAAGTTATTTTGAAGTTCGAACGAGTCATGAATAAGTCTCAAATTGTGACAAATTGTTTTCTTGTTCAAAAGAGCTAAGAATGGTAGTACAAGAGTTTTCAAGTTGTTTCCATGTTCAAACGTGTCAACAATGAAGCTACAAGTTATTTCCAAGTTTGAACGAGACAAGAATGAGCCTCAAATTGTTACGATTTGTTTTCTTGTTCAAAAGAGCTAAGAATGGTCCTACAAGAGTTTACAAGTTGTTTCCATGTTCACACGAGTCAATAATGAAAGTACAAGTTGTTTTCAAGGTCGAACGATTCAAGAATGAGTCTCAAATTCTTACATATTGTTTTGTTATTAAAAAGGGCTAAGAATGGTCCTACAAGAGTTTACAAGTTGTTTCCATCTTCAAAGGAGTCAATAATGAAGGTACAAGTTGTTTTCAATGTCGAACGATTCAAGAATGAGTCTCAAATTGTTACAAATTGTTTTCTTGTTCAAAAGAGCTATGAATGGTCGTACAAGAGTTTGCAAGTTGTTTCCTAGTTGAAACGAGTCAACAATGAAGCTACAAGTTGTTTCCAAGTTCGAACGAGTCAAGAATGAGCCTCAAATTGTTACATATTGTTTTCTTATTAAAAAGAGCTAAGAATGGTCCTACAAGATTTTTTAAGTTGTTTCCATGTTCAAACGAGTCTATAATGAAGTTACGAGTTGTTTCCAAGTTCTAACGAGTCAAGAATGAGTCTCAAATTGTAACGAATTGTTTTCTTGTTCAAGAGAGCTAAGAATGGACCTACAAGAGTTTAAAAGTTGTTTCCATGTTCAAACGAGTCAATAATGAAGGTACAAGTTGTTTTCAAGGTCGAACGATTCAAGAATGAGTCTCAAATTGTTACATATTGTTTTATTATTAAAAAGAGCTAAGAATGGTCCTACAAGAGCTTTTAAGTTGTTTCCAAGTTCGAACGAGTGAAGAATGAGTCTCAAATTGTTACGATTTGTTTTCTTGTTCAAAAGAGCTAAGAATGGTCCTACAAGAGTTTACAAGTTGTTTCCATGTTCAAACGAGTCAATAATGAAGGTACAAGTTGTTTTCAAGGTCGAACGATTCAAGAATGAGTCTCAAATTCTTACATATTGTTTTCATATTAAAAAGAGCTAAGAATGGTCCTAGAAGAGTTTACAAGTTGTTTCCATCTTCAAACGAGTCAATAATGAAGGTACTAGTTGTTTTCAAGGTCGAACGATTCAAGAATGAGTCTCAAATTGTTACAAATTGTTTTCTTGTTCAAAAGAGCTATGAATGGTCCTACAAGAGTTTTCAAGTTGTTTCCATGTTCAAACGAGTCTATAATGAAGTTACGAGTTGTTTCCAAGTTCTAGCGAGTCAAGAATGAGTCTCAAATTGTAACGAATTGTTTTCTTGTTCAAAAGAGCTAAGAATGGACCTACAAGAGTTTAAAAGTTGTTTCCATGTTCAAACGAGTCAATAATGAAGGTACAAGTTGTTTTCAAGGTCGAACGATTCAAGAATGAGTCTCAAATTGTTACATATTGTTTTATTATTAAAAAGAGCTAAGAATGGTCCTACAAGAGCTTTTAAGTTGTTTCCAAGTTCGAACGAGTGAAGAATGAGTCTCAAATTGTTACGATTTGTTTTCTTGTTCAAAAGAGCTAAGAATGGTCCTACAAGAGTTTACAAGTTGTTTCCATGTTCACACGAGTCAATAATGAAGGTACAAGTTGTTTTCAAGGTCGAACGATTCAAGAATGAGTCTCAAATTCTTACATATTGTTTTCATATTAAAAAGAGCTAAGAATGGTCCTAGACGAGTTTACAAGTTGTTTCCATCTTCAAACGAGTCAATAATGAAGGTACAAGTTGTTTTCAAGGTCGAACGATTCAAGAATGAGTCTCAAATTGTTACAAATTGTTTTCTTGTTCAAAAGAGCTATGAAAGGTCCTACAAGAGTTTTCAAGTTGTTTCCATGTTCAAACGAGTCTATAATGAAGTTACGAGTTGTTTCCAAGTTCTAACGAGTCAAGAATGAGTCTCAAATTGTAACGAATTGTTTTCTTGTTCAAAAGAGCTAAGAATGGACCTACAAGAGTTTAAAAGTTGTTTCCATGTTCAAACGAGTCAATAATGAAGGTACAAGTTGTTTTCAAGGTCGAACGATTCAAGAATGAGTCTCAAATTGTTACATATTGTTTTATTATTAAAAAGAGCTAAGAATGGTCCTACAAGAGCTTTTAAGTTGTTTCCAAGTTCGAACGAGTGAAGAATGAGTCTCAAATTGTTACGATTTGTTTTCTTGTTCAAAAGAGCTAAGAATGGTCCTACAAGAGTTTACATGTTGTTTCCATGTTCAAACGAGTCAATAATGAAGGTACAAGTTGTTTTCAAGGTCGAACGATTCAAGAATGAGTCTCAAATTCTTACATATTGTTTTCATATTAAAAAGAGCTAAGAATGGTCCTAGAAGAGTTTACAAGTTATTTCCATCTTCAAACGAGTCAATAATGAAGGTACAAGTTGTTTTCAAGGTCGAACGATTCAAGAATGAGTCTCAAATTGTTACAAATTGTTTTCTTGTTCAAAAGAGCTATGAATGGTCCTACAAGAGTTTTCATGTTGTTTCCATGTTCAAACGACTCAACAATGAAGCTACAAGTTGTTTCCAAGTTTGAACGAGTCAAGAATGGGCCTCAAATTGTTACGAATTGTATTCTTGTTCAAAAGAGCAAAGAATGCTCCTACAAGAGTTTACAAGTTGTTTCCATGTTCAGACCAGTCAATAATGAAGGTACAAGTTGTTTTCAAGGTCGAACGAGTCAAGAATGAACCTCAAATTGTTACGATTTGTTTTCTTGTTCAAAAGAGCTAAGAATGGTCCTACAAGAGTTTTCAAGTTGTTTGCATGTTCAAACGAGTCAATAATGAAGGTACAAGTTGTTTTCAAGGTCGAACGATTCAAGAATGAGTCTCAAATTCTTACATATTGTTTTCATATTAAAAAGAGCTAAGAATGGTCCTAGAAGAGTTTACAAGTTGTTTCCATCTTCAAACGAGTCAATAATGAAGGTACAAGTTGTTTTCAAGGTCGAACGATTCAAGAATGAGTCTCAAATTGTTACAAATTGTTTTCCTGTTCAAAAGAGCTATGAATGGTCCTACAAGAGTTTTCAAGTTGTTTCCATGTTCAAACGAGTCAACAATGAAGCTACAAGTTGTTTCCAAGTTCGAACGAGTCAAGAATGAGCCTCAAATTGTTACGAATTGTATTCTTGTTCAAAAGAGCTAAGAATGCTCCTACAAGAGTTTACAAGTTGTTTCCATCTTCAAACGAGTCAATAATGAAGGTACAAGTTGTTTTCAAGGTCGAACGATTCAAGAATGAGTCTCAAATTCTTAAATATTGTTTTCTTATTAAAAAGAGCTAAGAATGGTCCTACAAGAGCTTTTAAGTTGTTTCCAAGTTCGAACGAGTGAAGAATGAGTCTCAAATTGTTACGATTTTTTTGCTTGTTCAAAAGAGCTAAGAATGGTCCAAGAAGAGTTTACAAGTTGTTTCCATGTTCAAACGAGTCAATAATGAAGTTACGAGTTATTTTCAAGTTCGAATGAGTCAAGAATGAGTCTCAATTTGTTACAAATTGTTTTCTTATTCAAAAAAGTTAAGAATGGTCCTACAAGAGTTTACAAGTTATTTCCATGTTCAAACGAGTCAATAATGAAAGTACAAGTTGTTTTCAAGGTCGAACGATTCAAGAATGAGTCTCAAATTCTTACATATTGTTTTCTTATTAAAAAGAGCTAAGAATGGTCCTACAAGAGTTTACAAGTTGTTTCCATCTTCAAAGGAGTCAATAATGAAGGTACAAGTTGTTTTCAATGTCGACCGATTCAGGAATGAGTCTCAAATTGTTACAAATTGTTTTCTTGTTCAAAAGAGCTATGAATGGTCCTACAAGAGTTTTCAAGTTGTTTCCGTGTTCAAACGAGTCAACAATGAAGCTACAAGTTGTTTCCAAGTTCGAACGAGTCAAGAATGAGCCTCAAATTGTTACATATTGTTTTCTTATTAAAAAGAGCTAAGAATGGTCCTACAACAGTTTTTAAGTTGTTTCCATGTTCAAATGAGTCTATAATGAAGTTACGAGTTGTTTCCAAGTTCTAACGAGTCAAGAATGAGTCTCAAATTGTAACGAATTGTTTTCTTCTTCAAAAGAGCTAAGAATGGACCTACAAGAGTTTAAAAGTTGTTTCCATGTTCAAACGAGTCAACAACGAAGCTACAAGTTGTTTCCAAGTTCGAACGAGTCAAGAATGAGCCTCAAATTGTAACGAATTATTTTCTTGTTCAAAAGAGCTAAAAATGGTCCTACAAGAGTTTACAAGTTGTTTCCATGTTCAAACGAGTCAATAATGAAGTTACGAGTTGTTTCCATGTTCTAACAAGTCAAGAATGAGTCTCAAATTGTAACGAATTGTTTTCTTGTTCAAAAGAGCTAAGAATGGACCTACAAGAGTTTAAAAGTTGTTTCCATGTTCAAACGAGTCAATAATGAAGGTACAAGTTGTTTTCAAGGTCGAACGATTCAAGAATGAGTCTCAAATTGTTACATATTGTTTTATTATTAAAAAGAGCTAAGAATGGTCCTACAAGAGCTTTTAAGTTGTTTCCAAGTTCGAACGAGTGAAGAATGAGTCTCAAATTGTTACGATTTGTTTTCTTGTTCAAAAGAGCTAAGAATGGTCCTACAAGAGTTTACAAGTTGTTTCCATGTTCAAACGAGTCAATAATGAAGGTACAAGTTATTTTCAAGGTCGAACGATTCAATAATGAGTCTCAAATTCTTACATATTGTTTTCATATTAAAAAGAGCTAAGAATGGTCCTAGAAGAGTTTACAAGTTGTTTCCATCTTCAAACGAGTCAATAATGAAGGTACAAGTTGTTTTCAAGGTCGACCGATTCAAGAATGAGTCTCAAATTGTTACAAATTGTTTTCTTGTTCAAAAGAGCTATGAATGGTCCTACAAGAGTTTTCAAGTTGTTTCCTTGTTCAAACGAGTGAACAATGAAGCTACAAGTTGTTTCCAAGTTCGAACGAGTCAAGAATGAGCCTCAAATTGTTACGAATTGTATTCTTGTTCAAAAGAGCTAAGAATGCTCCTACAAGAGTTTACAAGTTGTTTCCATGTTCAGACGAGTCAATAATGAAGGTACAAGTTGTTTTCAAGGTCGAACGATTCAAGAATGAGTCTCAAATTGTTACATATTGTTTTATTATTAAAAAGAGCTAAGAATGGTCCTACAAGAGCTTTTAAGTTGTTTCCAAGTTCGAACGAGTGAAGAATGAGTCTCAAATTGTTACGATTTTTTTGCTTGTTCAAAAGAGCTAAGAATGGTCCAAGAAGAGTTTACAAGTTGTTTCCATGTTCAAACGAGTCAATAATGAAGTTACGAGTTATTTTCAAGTTCGAATGAGTCAAGAATGAGTCTCAATTTGTTACAAATTGTTTTCTTATTCAAAAGAGTTAAGAATGGTCCTACAAGAGTTTACAAGTTGTTTCCTTGTTCAAACGAGTCAATAATGAAAGTACAAGTTGTTTTCAAGGTCGAACGATTCAAGAATGAGTCTCAAATTCTTACATATTGTTTTCTTATTAAAAAGAGCTAAGAATGGTCCTACAAGAGTTTACAAGTTGTTTCCATCTTCAAACGAGTCAATAATGAAGGTACAAGTTGTTTTCAAGGTCGAACGATTCAAGAATGAGTCTCAAATTGTTACAAATTGTTTTCTTGTTCAAAATAGCTATGAATGGTCCTACAAGAGTTTTCAAGTTGTTTCCTTGTTCAAACGAGTGAACAATGAAGCTACAAGTTGTTTCCAAGTTCGAACGAGTCAAGAATGAGCCTCAAATTGTTACGAATTGTATTCTTGTTCAAAAGAGCTAAGAATGCTCCTACAAGAGTTTACAAGTTGTTTCCATGTTCAGACGAGTCAATAATGAAGGTACAAGTTGTTTTCAAGGTCGAACGATTCAAGAATGAGTCTCAAATTCTTACATATTGTTTTCTTATTAAAAAGAGCTAAGAATGGTCCTACAAGAGTTTACAAGTTGTTTCCATCTTCAAAGGAGTCAATAATGAAGGTACAAGTTGTTTTCAATGTCGACCGATTCAAGAATGAGTCTCAAGTTGTTACAAATTGTTTTCTTGTTCAAAAGAGCTATGAATGGTCCTACAAAAGTTTTCAAGTTGTTTCCTTGTTCAAACGAGTCAACAATGAAGGTACAAGTTGTTTCCAAGTTCGAACGAGTCAAGAATGAGCCTCAAATTGTTACATATTGTTTTCTTATTAAAAAGAGCTAAGAATGGTCCTACAAGAGTTTTTAAGTTGTTTCCATGTTCAAATGAGTCTATAATGAAGTTACGAGTTGTTTCCAAGTTCTAACGAGTCAAGAATGAGTCTCAAATTGTAACGAATTGTTTTCTTGTTCAAAAGAGCTAAGAATGGACCTACAAGAGTTTAAAAGTTGTTTCCATGTTCAAACGAGTGAACAATGAAGCTACAAGTTGTTTCCAAGTTCGAACGAGTCAAGAATGAGCCGCAAATTGTAACGAATTATTTTCTTATTCAAAAGAGTTAAGAATGGTCCTACAAGAGTTTACCAGTTGTTTCCATGTTCAAACGAGTCAATAATGAAGGTATTTTCAAGGTCGAACGATTCAAGAACGAGTCTCAAATTCTTACATATTGTTTTCTTATTAAAAAGAGCTAAGAATGGTCCTACAAGAGTTTACAAGGTGTGTCCATCTTCAAACGAGTCAATAATGAACGTACAAGTTGTTTTCAAGGTCGAACGATTCATGAATGAGTCTCAAATTGTTACAAATTGTTTTCTTGCTCAAAAGAGCTAAGAATGGTCCTACAAGAGTTTTCAAGTTGTTTTCATGTTCAAACGAGTCAACAATGAAGCTACAAGTTGTTTCCAAGTTCGAACGAGTCAAGAATGAGCCTCAAATTGTTACGAATTGTTTTCTTGTTCAAAAGAGCTAAGAATGCTCCTACAAGAGTTTACAAGTTGTTTCCATGTTCAAACGAGTCAATAATGAAGGTACAAGTTGTTTTCAAGGTCGAACGAGTCAAGAATGAGCCTCAAATTGGTACAAATTGTTTTCTCGTTCAAAAGAGCTAAGAATTGTCCTACAAGAGTTTTCAAGTTGTTTCCTTGTTCAAACGAGTCAACAATGAAGGTACAAGTTGTTTCCAAGTTCGAACGAGTCAAGAATGAGCCTCAAATTGTTACATATTGTTTTCTTATTAAAAAGAGCTAAGAATGGTCCTACAAGAGTTTTTAAGTTGTTTCCATGTTCAAATGAGTCTATAATGAAGTTACGAGTTGTTTCCAAGTTCTAACGAGTCAAGAATGAGTCTCAAATTGTAACGAATTGTTTTCTTGTTCAAAAGAGCTAAGAATGGACCTACAAGAGTTTAAAAGTTGTTTCCATGTTCAAACGAGTGAACAATGAAGCTACAAGTTGTTTCCAAGTTCGAACGAGTCAAGAATGAGCCGCAAATTGTAACGAATTATTTTCTTATTCAAAAGAGTTAAGAATGGTCCTACAAGAGTTTACCAGTTGTTTCCATGTTCAAACGAGTCAATAATGAAGGTATTTTCAAGGTCGAACGATTCAAGAACGAGTCTCAAATTCTTACATATTGTTTTCTTATTAAAAAGAGCTAAGAATGGTCCTACAAGAGTTTACAAGGTGTGTCCATCTTCAAACGAGTCAATAATGAACGTACAAGTTGTTTTCAAGGTCGAACGATTCATGAATGAGTCTCAAATTGTTACAAATTGTTTTCTTGCTCAAAAGAGCTAAGAATGGTCCTACAAGAGTTTTCAAGTTGTTTTCATGTTCAAACGAGTCAACAATGAAGCTACAAGTTGTTTCCAAGTTCGAACGAGTCAAGAATGAGCCTCAAATTGTTACGAATTGTTTTCTTGTTCAAAAGAGCTAAGAATTCTCCTACAAGAGTTTACAAGTTGTTTCCATGTTCAAACGAGTCAATAATGAAGGTACAAGTTGTTTTCAAGGTCGAACGAGTCAAGAATGAGCCTCAAATTGGTACAAATTGTTTTCTCGTTCAAAAGAGCTAAGAATTGTCCTACAAGAGTTTTCAAGTTGTTTCCATGTTCAAACGAGCCCATAATGAAGCTACAAGTTGTTTCCAAGTTTGAACGAGTCAAGAATGAACCTCAAATTGTTACGATTTGTTTTCTTGTTCAAAAGAGCTAAGAATGGTCCTACAAGAGTTTACAAGTTGTTTCCATGTTCAAACGAGTCAATAATGAAGGTACAAGTTGTTTTCAAGGTCGAACGATTCAAGAATGAGTCTAAAATTCTTACATATTGTTTTCATATTAAAAAGAGCTAAGAATGGTCCTAGAAGAGTTTACAAGTTGTTTCCATCTTCAAACGAGTCAATAATGAAGGTACAAGTTGTTTTCAAGGTCGAACGATTCAAGAATGAGTCTCAAATTGTTACACATTGTTTTCTTGTTCAAAAGAGCTATGAATGGTCCTACAAGAGTTTTCAAGTTGTTTCCATGTTCAAACGAGTCAACAATGAAGCTACAAGTTGTTTCCAAGTTCGAACGAGTCAAGAATGAGCCTCAAATTGTTACGAATTGTATTCTTGTTCAAAAGAGCTAAGAATGCTCCTACAAGAGTTTACAAGTTGTTTCCATGTTCAGACGAGTCAATAATGAAGGTACAAGTTGTTTTCAAGGTCGAACAATTCAAGAATGAGTCTCAAATTGTTACATATTGTTTTATTATTAAAAAGAGCTAAGAATGGTCCTACAAGAGCTTTTAAGTTGTTTCCAAGTTCGAACGAGTGAAGAATGAGTCTCAAATTGTTACGATTTTTTTGCTTGTTCAAAAGAGCTAAGAATGGTCCAAGAAGAGTTTACAAGTTGTTTCCATGTTCAAACGAGTCAATAATGAAGTTACGAGTTATTTTCAAGTTCGAATGAGTCAAGAATGAGTCTCAATTTGTTACAAATTGTTTTCTTATTCAAAAGAGTTAAGAATGGTCCTACAAGAGTTTACAAGTTGTTTCCATGTTCAAACGAGTCAATAATGAAAGTACAAGTTGTTTTCAAGGTCGAACGATTCAAGAATGAGTCTCAAATTCTTACATATTGTTTTCTTATTAAAAAGAGCTAAGAATGGTCCTACAAGAGTTTACAAGTTGTTTCCATCTTCAAAGGAGTCAATAATGAAGGTACAAGTTGTTTTCAATGTCGACCGATTCAAGAATGAGTCTCAAGTTGTTACAAATTGTTTTCTTATTCAAAAGAGCTATGAATGGTCCTACAAGAGTTTTCAAGTTGTTTCCTTGTTCAAACGAGTCAACAATGAAGGTACAAGTTGTTTCCAAGTTCGGACGAGTCAAGAATGAGCCTCAAATTGTTACATATTGTTTTCTTATTAAAAAGAGCTAAGAATGGTCCTACAAGAGTTTTTAAGTTGTTTCCATGTTCAAATGAGTCTATAATGAAGTTACGAGTTGTTTCCAAGTTCTAACGAGTCAAGAATGAGTCTCAAATTGTAACGAATTGTTTTCTTGTTCAAAAGAGCTAAGAATGGACCTACAAGAGTTTAAAAGTTGTTTCCATGTTCAAACGAGTCAACAATGAAGCTACAAGTTGTTTCCAAGTTCGAACGAGTCAAGAATGAGCCCCAAATTGTAACGAATTATTTTCTTATTCAAAAGAGTTAAGAAAGAGTCATTGAAGGGTTAGAGTTAGTTTGGGTAACTAACGAGAAGATAGAGTAGGCTAAAGAAAACTTAAAGGAAGCTCAATCGGGTCAAAAGAGATATGAAGATAAAAAGAAGAAACTTGGTGGATTTGAGCCTGGTAATCAGGTGTTTTTAAAGGTGTCTCCTTGGAAGGGTGTTAAACATTTTGGTATGAAAGAGAAGCTTAGTCCAAGATATGTTGGTCCTTTTGATGTTATAAAGAGAGTGAGGGGAGTTGCTTATAGAGTAGTATTGCCACTACAGTTATCTCATGTGCATAATGTGTTTCATGTGTCTATTTTAAGAGGCTACAAGTATCATCTGTTGCACGTAGTTCAATATTCGCTACATATGATTAGGGAAGATCTTTCTTGTGAGAAGGAGACTGAAACTATCTTAGTTTGAGAGCAGCGACTTATGAGGAATAGAACCATTCTGTTTGTTAAAGTTTTGTGGAAGAATCATTCTGAGAGAGAGGCTACTTGAGAATTAGAAGAATCTATCTGTGATAAATATCCGCACTTATTTGATTCAGGAACGAGTTTTAGTTTCGTTCGATTCCGGGGACGGAATCCTTTTTAAGAGGGTATATATGTAATATCCATAATTTATTTATTTAGATATTAGTAATAATAATTAGAATTAGATTAGAATTTGTCAAGATTATTTGCTTTAACCATAATATTTATTATATTGAATTTGATTAGAAATAGAATTTGTAATAAAATAGATTAATAATAATAATAAAGGATTAAAATTAGATACAGATTAGGAATTAAAATTAGATTAGAATAACGGGCTTTCGAATATTGGTATTTGAATCGTAGTAGGTTTTGTTGTAGGGTTTTAAAACTCTATATATAGATTAAGATCTCATCATTCTTTCATATTCTTTTCTAGCCACCAAGACTAAACAGATGTAAATCTCTCTCGATACACAAATCATTATTCTTTTTCTTCATCTTTGTTTGTAAAATTCATAGGATTATTCATACACAAATCAGTTGTCTTGTAAAATTCGTAATAAATTCATCGTAAGTCGGAATTCAGTGATTCTGGACTTTTCAGAAAGGTCTTTTCGTTCTCTACGACTTTCATGTTTTAAGGTTTTCGAGAAAACATCGTTTAGAGGGTCAAAAAGGTAAAATACAGATCTGGGCAGAATTGAAGTTAGGAAGAAGTTCGACGTTTGAGACGTTTGAGATGTGATATTTTCGATTGGGTGTTAAGGATTATTTTATTCAGTATATATACAAGACCCATGTATACATAACCGTGAGTTTTATTAAACCTTAAAGTGGAGTCCGCGTAAGAAAGAAATACAGAGGCGCTATTTGGTACTTTGTACGCATTGAATTGTCTTGATCAAGAAGAACAGATCGTGAACCAGAAATTTTGTGGGTCTATGCAGTTTTCGTTAGTGTCTGAAATTGCTAGTTCGAGTTTTCGTTAGAGTCTGAGATTGCTATTTCGAGGTACGGATTTCGTCCCATTTCTCTTCAGTGCTACTCTTTTTAGGATTAGTTATATTTAATTCCTTCCGTTATTATTCGTTTTAACTATTTTGATTCTCCGAAAATTACTTTAAAGTCTGTTTCGAAATATCTAAATATTTGTCTCTGCGATTTTCGAAAATTATGTATGTTACATATCTGCGTAGAATATTTGAAATATCTGTTTCAGGTGATTTTAAAATTGTAAAAATTATTTTTATTTGAACCCTTAGAGTGATATAGGGTATACCGATTTAACCAGCTGTAGGGGTACTACAGCCATGTCATTGCGGCACCAGTGACATGACACTTCCGTGGCAGTGTGATTAGTCACGACGTATCCTTCTGATAGCTCAGGTGGCGAGCTTTGCGCATTTTGATATTTGTTTGAGGATACGTGGGTGCACCCAGAATTTGATTTGATTTGTGATTTGATGTTTGACGGTGACGTTGTATATGCCGTACACGTTGTCCGGTTTGTTGCACGCATTAGGTACCCTATGATGTGTGTATCTGTTATCTGTTTTGTATCGGTATGAAATATCCTAACCCTCTTTGCTTCAGCCTTGTTTTTAAAAATTAAAGTTTATTTATTATTATCAAATTATATATCTTGCTTCTTGTTTTATAAACTGTATTCCAATCCGTACTGAGCATTTGGCTCATGCCGTATTCTTTCTTCTGGCAGGTACTTAGGGGGATCTCGGGCTGTGTAATGGAGAGCTACCCTTATTCCACTTATTAGGGCGTTTGAGCTTTCCGTAATATTTAGACATCATTTATTATTAGAGTTTTTGAATTATTTTGGAGGTTTTAATATTAGTTTGGAGATTAGTTGGACCTATTTAATTATTAAATTGGTGGATTTTAGTATTTCATATGCAGATTTGTGATTTGATAAGTAACCCCTCGTCTCATTTTGAGAAGGGGGTGTTACAGAGATGGCATCAGAGCTTAGGTTCTTTCTTGTAGAAAACCTATTTAGGTTTGACCTGTGAGTTTGGGTAGCCATTAGGATGGGTATTCTATTTTGAGACTTCATGTAGTTGCGTTCATTTCAACATTATGTCACAAATTTTTTTATAAAATACTTCAGCTTGCCTCTTTCTGCGAATTCATTCGTATCTGTATTTGATATTGTGAATCCTTTTTAGACGTGGAGCTTTTGCATTATTTGAATATGTTTTGACTCATTTTGTTGCTTCTTTCTCATATCTTCAGAATCTTTCCTTTTAGTCTTCGTAAATGGATCCTTTTATGTGCCTTCGTGATAATTATCAAGAGTATTTAGAATCTGTAGAATATACTTATCTAGGCAAACTTATTACCGATAGTGATGCATGACCTTGATTAAATCTTAAGGATTTATTGATTTAACATTTTGGAGCAATTGATTGAAAAGGAAAGTGAACGATCTATGAAGATGCAGGTATGTTAGTAACTGTAGGTCAAGATTTTTAAATGAAAGGTGTATTTAGAATTATTTTAACTCTATGAGTAAGATAACTTTTGGCTAAGGATTGTATGGCTTTTAGACTTCAACTAGGGAAGCGAGCTACATACTAAGGATTATTGATTATCAATGAGTTAAATGCAAAGAGATACTAGGTTCGCTACCATAGTAGGATGTGAAATCAGATATATAAAATTTGAAATGTGATGCGGGAATGTGAATGCGACTAGATGAAAAGATTTCAAGATGGCAATGGATTGAAAATGATTTAATAATGTGTTTGGAGGACAATATTTCTCAGTTGCGCCTAAGAAAGCTTACCTTTAGGATCCTATATTTGATTAAGTAGAATGATGATGAGAATATTTTAAAACAAGGTCTGTTAAGTTAGGTTTTTCGAAGGGTTCATGAGACATCTTTAAAGTAATGAGAGATTTAAATATGAATTGAGATCTAACCTAAGTGGTTCCATATAACTAGAGATGTTGGAATATAAAAAGAAAGTAGTGGATGGATTTTATAGAGGTTTGAGAATACTCAAGAGACATGAAAGATGTGTTATTTCACAAAAGCATGTATATGTTATTCTTGAATTTGTCATCAGGTCTGAAGTTATTTAAAATGATTGTATACGATGACACTAGTAGAGTTATAAGAATTAAAAGAATAACCACAAGACTTGTTGGATAAGGGATTTATCAGACCGAGTGTATCTCCATGGAGTGCTCCACTATTTTTTGTGAAGAAGAAAGACGGGTCTATGAAATTGTGTATTGACTATAGGGAGTTGAATAAGATGACTGTTAGAAATATATATCATTTGTCACGCATTGATGACTTGTTCGATTATTTGCAAGGGGGAAAAATATTTATTTCGACGATAGATTTGAGATTATCATCAGTTACAAGTAAGAAATGAAGATATTCTAAAGACAATATTTCGTACTTGATATGGTCATTATGAGTTTCTTGTGATGTTTTTAAGTTGACGAATGCTCCAACAGTATTTATGGATTTGATGAATCGCGTCCTTCATGATTAGTTTGATAAGTTTGTGTGGTTTTCATTGATGATATCTTGATATGCTCTAGGAGTAAAGAAGAACATGAGGAATATTTACACATTGTACTTGAAATCTTGAGGAAAAAGAAATTGTTTAAAAAATTTTCAAAGTGTGAATTCTGGTTAGAGCAGGTTACATTTTTTGGGCATATTGTGTCTGGTAAGGGGATTAAGTTGGATCATGCGAAAGTTGAGGCTATCACAAATTAGTCGAGACCTAGCATTATGACAAAGATGATGAGTTTCTTAGGTTTGGCAAGCTACTATAGGCGCTTTGTAGAGGGTGTTTCATCCAAAACTTTGTCATTGACTCAACCAATGATGAAGGGTATTAAGTTCGAGTGGAATAATGACCGTGAGCAGATTTTCAAGAGTTGAAGAAGAGGTTGGTGTCAGCTCCTATACTTGTTTTACCATCCCGGAGTGGAGGACATCAGGTTTATAGTGATGCTTCTAAGAGAGGATTGAGGTGTGTTCTTATGCAACATGGGAAGGTGATTTCGTACGCTTCTTGGCAGCTTAAACCCTATGAGGTAAACTATCTTACACATGACTTGGAGTTAGCAGCAGTGGTATTTGCCTTAAAAATTTGGAGGCATTATTTGTATGGAGAAACTTGTCACATTTTCACTGATCACAAGAGTCTCAAATACATTTTTACACAAAAGGATCTAAACATGAGGTAGATGAGGTGGCTTGAACTTATTAAAGATTATGATGCTAAAATTCAGTACCATATAGGAAAGACGAATGTAGTGGAAGACGCTCTTAGTAGGAAGAATTTGGAAAGTGTTGCATCTCTTATCACTCAGCAACACCTTATTTCAGATACAGAGCGCTTGGGTGTGGAGCTGTATGTTGGAGGATCGACTGCAAGCATGACAAGTTTGAAGGTGGAATCAAATCTAGTCTTAAGGGATAAGGAAGGTCAGAAAAATGATATAGGGTTAGAAGCTATTAGATCGAATGTGGCAGATGGCAAGAAAACAGAGTTTCATATTGATGTTCATGGTGTGGTATGGTTGGGTAGTAGATTGTGTATACCTGCAGATATAGCAGTTCGTGAAGCAGTTTTGACTGAGGGTCATAGTTCTTCATTCTCTATTTATCCAAGTTCTACTAAGATGTATTGAGATTTGAAGAAGCACTTTTGGTGGAGTGAAATGAAACGAGACATAATAGAGTTCGTGGGGTAATGTCTTACATGTCAACAGGTGAAAATTGAACACCAGAGATATAGTGAAATGTTACAGTAGTTGGATATCCTGGTTTGGAAGTGGGAAAACATTACCATGGATTTTGTGACCGGTTTACCGAGGAGCTTCAGGAAAAATGATGTTATTTGGGTGGTAGTTGATAGACTTATAAAATCAGCTCATTTCTTACCTATTAGAGAGACTACTCATATTCATGATTTGGCGGAGATATTTCAACGGGATATTGTTAGACTTCATGGTGTGCATGTGTCGATAGTTTCAGACAGGGATACAAGGTTTACTTCGCGTTTTTGGAAGAGATTTCAGCAGGCTTGGGGTATGAGGCTTAATTATAGTATGACTTTTCACCAATAAAATGATGGACAGTCAGAGAGAACTATTCAGACGTTGAAGGATATGTTAAGAACTTGTGCTTTGGAGTGGTCTGGTGATTGGGATAAGTATCTGTATCTTGTGGAGTTTGCATACAATAATAGTTAGCAAGCGAGCATTGGAATATCACCATTTGAGGTGTTGTATGGTAGAAAATGTAGAGCTCTGACTCGTTGGAATGAGGTTGGAGAAAGAGTCATTGAAGGGTTAGAGTTAGTTTGGGTAACTAACGAGAAGATAGAGTAGGCTAAAGAAAACTTAAAGGAAGCTCAATCGGGTCAAAAGAGATATGAAGATAAAAAGAAGAAACTTGGTGGATTTGAGCCTGGTAATCAGGTGTTTTTAAAGGTGTCTCCTTGGAAGGGTGTTAAACATTTTGGTATGAAAGAGAAGCTTAGTCCAAGATATGTTGGTCCTTTTGATGTTATAAAGAGAGTGAGGGGAGTTGCTTATAGAGTAGTATTGCCACTACAGTTATCTCATGTGCATAATGTGTTTCATGTGTCTATTTTAAGAGGCTACAAGTATCATCTGTTGCACGTAGTTCAATATTCGCTACATATGATTAGGGAAGATCTTTCTTGTGAGAAGGAGACTGAAACTATCTTAGTTTGAGAGCAGCGACTTATGAGGAATAGAACCATTCTGTTTGTTAAAGTTTTGTGGAAGAATCATTCTGAGAGAGAGGCTACTTGAGAATTAGAAGAATCTATCTGTGATAAATATCCGCACTTATTTGATTCAGGAACGAGTTTTAGTTTCGTTCGATTCCGGGGACGGAATCCTTTTTAAGAGGGTATATATGTAATATCCATAATTTATTTATTTAGATATTAGTAATAATAATTAGAATTAGATTAGAATTTGTCAAGATTATTTGCTTTAACCATAATATTTATTATATTGAATTTGATTAGAAATAGAATTTGTAATAAAATAGATTAATAATAATAATAAAGGATTAAAATTAGATACAGATTAGGAATTAAAATTAGATTAGAATAACGGGCTTTCGAATATTGGTATTTGAATCGTAGTAGGTTTTGTTGTAGGGTTTTAAAACTCTATATATAGATTAAGATCTCATCATTCTTTCATATTCTTTTCTAGCCACCAAGACTAAACAGATGTAAATCTCTCTCGATACACAAATCATTATTCTTTTTCTTCATCTTTGTTTGTAAAATTCATAGGATTATTCATACACAAATCAGTTGTCTTGTAAAATTCGTAATAAATTCATCGTAAGTCGGAATTCAGTGATTCTGGACTTTTCAGAAAGGTCTTTTCGTTCTCTACGACTTTCATGTTTTAAGGTTTTCGAGAAAACATCGTTTAGAGGGTCAAAAAGGTAAAATACAGATCTGGGCAGAATTGAAGTTAGGAAGAAGTTCGACGTTTGAGACGTTTGAGATGTGATATTTTCGATTGGGTGTTAAGGATTATTTTATTCAGTATATATACAAGACCCATGTATACATAACCGTGAGTTTTATTAAACCTTAAAGTGGAGTCCGCGTAAGAAAGAAATACAGAGGCGCTATTTGGTACTTTGTACGCATTGAATTGTCTTGATCAAGAAGAACAGATCGTGAACCAGAAATTTTGTGGGTCTATGCAGTTTTCGTTAGTGTCTGAAATTGCTAGTTCGAGTTTTCGTTAGAGTCTGAGATTGCTATTTCGAGGTACGGATTTCGTCCCCTTTCTCTTCAGTGCTACTCTTTTTAGGATTAGTTATATTTAATTCCTTCCGTTATTATTCGTTTTAACTATTTTGATTCTCCGAAAATTACTTTAAAGTCTGTTTCGAAATATCTAAATATTTGTCTCTGCGATTTTCGAAAATTATGTATGTTACATATCTGCGTAGAATATTTGAAATATCTGTTTCAGGTGATTTTAAAATTGTAAAAATTATTTTTATTTGAACCCTTAGAGTGATATAGGGTATACCGATTTAACCAGCTGTAGGGGTACTACAGCCATGCCATTGCGGCACCAGTGACATGACACTTCCGTGGCAGTGTGATTAGTCACGGCGTATCCTTCTGATAGCTCAGGTGGCGAGCTTTGCGCATTTTGATATTTGTTTGAGGATACGTGGGTGCACCCAGAATTTGATTTGATTTGTGATTTGATGTTTGACGGTGACGTTGTATATGCCGTACACGTTGTCCGGTTTGTTGCACGCATTAGGTACCCTATGATGTGTGTATCTGTTATCTGTTTTGTATCGGTATGAAATATCCTAACCCTCTTTGCTTCAGCCTTGTTTTTAAAAATTAAAGTTTATTTATTATTATCAAATTATATATCTTGCTTCTTGTTTTATAAACTGTATTCCAATCCGTACTGGGCATTTGGCTCATGCCGTATTCTTTCTTCTGGCAGGTACTTAGGGGGATCTCGGGCTGTATAATGGAGAGCTACCCTTATTCCACTTATTAGGGCGTTTGAGCTTTCCGTAATATTTAGACATCATTTATTATTAGAGTTTTTGAATTATTTTGGAGGTTTTAATATTAGTTTGGAGATTAGTTGGACCTATTTAATTATTAAATTGGTGGATTTTAGTATTTCATATGCAGATTTGTGATTTGATAAGTAACCCCTCGTCTCATTTTGAGAAGGGGGTGTTACAAAACGAGTCAACAATGAAGCTACAAGTTGTTTCCAAGTTCGAACGAGTCAAGAATGAGCCTCAAATTGTTACGAATTGTTTTCTTGTTCAAAAGAGCTAAGAATGGTCCTAGAAGAGTTTACAAGTTGTTTCCATGTTCAAACGAGTCAATAATGAAGGTACAAGTTGTTTTCAAGGTCGAACGAGTCAAGAATGAGCCTCAAATTGTTACAAATTGTTTTCTCGTTCAAAAGAGCTAAGAATTGTCCTACAAAAGTTTACAAGTTGTTTCCATGTTCAAACGAGCCCATAATGAAGCTACAAGTTATTTCCAAGTTTGAACGAGTCAAGAATGAACCTCAAATTGTTACGATTTGTTTTCTTGTTCAAAAGAGCTAAGAATGGTCCTACAAGAGTTTACAAGTTGTTTCCATGTTCAAACGAGTCAATAATGAAGGTACAAGTTGTTTTCAAGGTCGAACGATTCAAGAATGAGTCTCAAATTCTTACATATTGTTTTCATATTAAAAAGAGCTAAGAATGGTCCTAGAAGAGTTTAAAAGTTGTTTCCATCTTCAAACGAGTCAATAATGAAGGTACAAGTTGTTTTCATGGTCGAACGATTCAAGAATGAGTCTCAAATTGTTACACATTGTTTTCTTGTTCAAAAGAGCTATGAATGGTCCTACAAGAGTTTTCAAGTTGTTTCCATGTTCAAACGAGTCAACAATGAAGCTACAAGTTGTTTCCAAGTTCGAACGAGTCAAGAATGAGCCTCAAATTGTTACGAATTGTATTCTTGTTCAAAAGAGCTAAGAATGCTCCTACAAGAGTTTACAAGTTATTTCCATGTTCAGACGAGTCAATAATGAAGGTACAAGTTGTTTTCAAGGTCGAACGATTCAAGAATGAGTCTCAAATTGTTACATATTGTTTTATTATTAAAAAGAGCTAAGAATGGTCCTACAAGAGCTTTTAAGTTGTTTCCAAGTTCGAACGAGTGAAGAATGAGTCTCAAATTGTTACGATTTTTTTGCTAGTTCAAAAGAGCTAAGAATGGTCCAAGAAGAGTTTACAAGTTGTTTCCATGTTCAAATGAGTCAATAATGAAGTTACGAGTTATTTTCAAGTTCGAATGAGTCAAGAATGAGTCTCAATTTGTTACAAAATGTTTTCTTATTCAAAAGAGTTAAGAATGGTCCTACAAGAGTTTACAAGTTGTTTCCATGTTCAAACGAGTCAATAATGAAAGTACAAGTTGTTTTCAAGGTCGAACGATTCAAGAATGAGTCTCAAATTCTTACATATTGTTTTCTTATTAAAAAGAGCTAAGAATGGTCCTACAAGAGTTTACAAGTTGTTTCCATCTTCAAAGGAGTCAATAATGAAGGTACAAGTTGTTTTCAATGTCGACCGATTCAAGAATGAGTCTCAAATTGTTACAAATTGTTTTCTTGTTCAAAAGAGCTATGAATGGTCCTACAAGAGTTTTCAAGTTGTTTCCTTGTTCAAACGAGTCAACAATGAAGCTACAAGTTGTTTCCAAGTTCGAACGAGTCAAGAATGAGCCTCAAATTGTTACATATTGTTTTCTTATTAAAAAGAGCTAAGAATGGTCCGACAAGAGTTTTTAAGTTGTTTCCATGTTCAAATGAGTCTATAATGAAGTTACGAGTTGTTTCCAAGTTCTAACGAGTCAAGAATGAGTCTCAAATTGTAACGAATTGTTTTCTTGTTCAAAAGAGCTAAGAATGGACCTACAAGAGTTTAAAAGTTGTTTCCATGTTCAAACGAGTCAACAATGAAGCTACAAGTTGTTTCCAAGTTCGAACGAGTCAAGAATGAGCCCCAAATTGTAACGAATTATTTTCTTATTCAAAAGAGTTAAGAATGGTCCTACAAGAGTTTACAAGTTGTTTCCATGTTCAAACGAGTCAATAATGAAGGTATTTTCAAGGTCGAACGATTCAAGAACGAGTCTCAAATTCTTACATATTGTTTTCTTATTAAAAAGAGCTAAGAATGGTCCTACAAGAGTTTACAAGTTGTGTCCATCTTCAAACGAGTCAATAATGAACGTACAAGTTGTTTTCAAGGTCGAACGATTCATGAATGAGTCTCAAATTGTTACAAATTGTTTTCTTGCTCAAAAGAGCTAAGAATGGTCCTACAAGAGTTTTCAAGTTGTTTTCATGTTCAAACGAGTCAACAATGAAGCTACAAGTTGTTTCCAAGTTCGAACGAGTCAAGAATGAGCCTCAAATTGTTACGAATTGTATTCTTGTTCAAAAGAGCAAAGAATGCTCCTACAAGAGTTTACAAGTTGTTTCCATGTTCAGACGAGTCAATAATGAAGGTACAAGTTGTTTTCAAGGTCGAACGATTCAAGAATGAGTCTCAAATTGTTACATATTGTTTTATTATTAAAAAGAGCTAAGAATGGTCCTACAAGAGCTTTTAAGTTGTTTCCAAGTTGGAACGAGTGAAGAATGAGTCTCAAATTGTTACGATTTTTTTGCTTGTTCAAAAGAGCTAAGAATGGTCCTAGAAGAGTTTACAAGTTGTTTCCATGTTCAAACGAGTCAATAATGAAGTTACGAGTTATTTTCAAGTTCGAATGAGTCAAGAATGAGTCTCAATTTGTTACAAATTGTTTTCTTATTCAAAAGAGTTAAGAATGGTCCTAAAAGAGTTTACAAGTTGTTTCCATGTTCAAACAAGTCAATAATGAAATTACAAGTTATTTTGAAGTTCGAACGAGTCATGAATGAGTCTCAAATTGTGACAAATTGTTTTCTTGTTCAAAAGAGCTAAGAATGGTAGTACAAGAGTTTTCAAGTTGTTTCCATGTTCAAACGTGTCAACAATGAAGCTACAAGTTATTTCCAAGTTTGAACGAGACAAGAATGAGCCTCAAATTGTTACGATTTGTTTTCTTGTTCAAAAGAGCTAAGAATGGTCCTACAAGAGTTTACAAGTTGTTTCCATGTTCAAACGAGTCAATAATGAAGCTACAAGTTGTTTCCAAGTTCGAACGAGTCAAGAATGAGCCTCAAATTGTTACGAATTGTATTCTTGTTCAAAAGAGCTAAGAATGCTCCTACAAGAGTTTACAAGTTATTTCCATGTTCAGACGAGTCAATAATGAAGGTACAAGTTGTTTTCAAGGTCGAACGATTCAAGAATGAGTCTCAAATTGTTACATATTGTTTTATTATTAAAAAGAGCTAAGAATGGTCCTACAAGAGCTTTTAAGTTGTTTCCAAGTTCGAACGAGTGAAGAATGAGTCTCAAATTGTTACGATTTTTTTGCTAGTTCAAAAGAGCTAAGAATGGTCCAAGAAGAGTTTACAAGTTGTTTCCATGTTCAAATGAGTCAATAATGAAGTTACGAGTTATTTTCAAGTTCGAATGAGTCAAGAATGAGTCTCAATTTGTTACAAAATGTTTTCTTATTCAAAAGAGTTAAGAATGGTCCTACAAGAGTTTACAAGTTGTTTCCATGTTCAAACGAGTCAATAATGAAAGTACAAGTTGTTTTCAAGGTCGAACGATTCAAGAATGAGTCTCAAATTCTTACATATTGTTTTCTTATTAAAAAGAGCTAAGAATGGTCCTACAAGAGTTTACAAGTTGTTTCCATCTTCAAAGGAGTCAATAATGAAGGTACAAGTTGTTTTCAATGTCGACCGATTCAAGAATGAGTCTCAAATTGTTACAAATTGTTTTCTTGTTCAAAAGAGCTATGAATGGTCCTACAAGAGTTTTCAAGTTGTTTCCTTGTTCAAACGAGTCAACAATGAAGCTACAAGTTGTTTCCAAGTTCGAACGAGTCAAGAATGAGCCTCAAATTGTTACATATTGTTTTCTTATTAAAAAGAGCTAAGAATGGTCCTACAAGAGTTTTTAAGTTGTTTCCATGTTCAAAGGAGTCTATAATGAAGTTACGAGTTGTTTCCAAGTTCTAACGAGTCAAGAATGAGTCTCAAATTGTAACGAATTGTTTTCTTGTTCAAAAGAGCTAAGAATGGACCTACAAGAGTTTAAAAGTTGTTTCCATGTTCAAACGAGTCAACAACGAAGCTACAAGTTGTTTCCAAGTTCGAACGAGTCAAGAATGAGCCTCAAATTGTAACGAATTATTTTCTTGTTCAAAAGAGCTAAAAATGGTCCTACAAGAGTTTACAAGTTGTTTCCATGTTCAAACGAGTCAATAATGAAGGTATTTTCAAGGTCGAACGATTCAAGAACGAGTCTCAAATTCTTACATATTGTTTTCTTATTAAAAAGAGCTAAGAATGGTCCTACAAGAGTTTACAAGTTGTGTCCATCTTCAAAGGAGTCAATAATGAAGGTACAAGTTGTTTTCAATGTCGACCGATTCAAGAATGAGTCTCAAATTGTTACAAATTGTTTTCTTGTTCAAAAGAGCTATGAATGGTCCTACAAGAGTTTTCAAGTTGTTTCCTTGTTCAAACGAGTCAACAATGAAGCTACAAGTTGTTTCCAAGTTCGAACGAGTCAAGAATGAGCCTCAAATTGTTACATATTGTTTTCTTATTAAAAAGAGCTAAGAATGGTCCTACAAGAGTTTTTAAGTTGTTTCCATGTTCAAACGAGTCTATAATGAAGTTACGAGTTGTTTCCAAGTTCTAACAAGTCAAGAATGAGTCTCAAATTGTAACGAATTGTTTTCTTGTTCAAAAGAGCTAAGAATGGACCTACAAGAGTTTAAAAGTTGTTTCCATGTTCAAACGAGTCAATAATGAAGGTACAAGTTGTTTTCAAGGTCGAACGATTCAAGAATGAGTCTCAAATTGTTACATATTGTTTTATTATTAAAAAGAGCTAAGAATGGTCCTACAAGAGCTTTTAAGTTGTTTCCAAGTTCGAACGAGTGAAGAGTGAGTCTCAAATTGTTACGATTTGTTTTCTTGTTCAAAAGAGCTAAGAATGGTCCTACAAGAGTTTACAAGTTGTTTCCATGTTCAAACGAGTCAATAATGAAGGTACAAGTTGTTTTCAAGGTCGAACGATTCAAGAATGAGTATCAAATTCTTACATATTGTTTTCATATTAAAAAGAGCTAAGAATGGTCCTAGAAGAGTTTACAAGTTGTTTCCATCTTCAAACGAGTGAAGAATGAGTCTCAAATTGTTACGATTTGTTTTCTTGTTCAAAAGAGCTAAGAATGGTCCTACAAGAGTTTACAAGTTGTTTCCATGTTCAAACGAGTCAATAATGAAGGTACAAGTTGTTTTCAAGATCGAACGATTCAAGAATGAGTATCAAATTCTTACATATTGTTTTCATATTAAAAAGAGCTAAGAATGGTCCTAGAAGAGTTTACAAGTTGTTTCCATCTTCAAACGAGTCAATAATGAAGGTACAAGTTGTTTTCAAGGTCGAACGATTCAAGAATGAGTCTCAAATTGTTACAAATTGTTTTCTTGTTCAAAAGAGCTATGAATGGTCCTACAAGAGTTTTCAAGTTGTTTCCTTGTTCAAACGAGTGAACAATGAAGCTACAAGTTGTTTCCAAGTTCGAACGAGTCCAGAATGAGCCTCAAATTGTTACGAATTGTATTCTTGTTCAAAAGAGCTAAGAATGCTCCTACAAGAGTTTACAAGTTGTTTCCATGTTTAGACGAGTCAATAATGAAGGTACAAGTTGTTTTCAAGGTCGAACGATTCAAGAATGAGTATCAAATTGTTACATATTGTTTTATTATTAAAAGAGCTAAGAATGGTCCTACAAGAGCTTACAAGTTGTTTCCATGTTCAAACGAGTCAATAATGAAGTTACGAGTTATTTTCAAGTTCGAATGAGTCAAGAATGAGTCTCAATTTGTTACAAATTGTTTTCTTATTCAAAAGAGTTAAGAATGGTCCTACAACAGTTTACAAGTTGTTTCCATGTTCAAACGAGTCAACAACGAAGCTACAAGTTGTTTCCAAGTTCGAACGAGTCAAGAATGAGCCTCAAATTGTAACGAATTATTTTCTTGTTCAAAAGAGCTAAAAATGGTCCTACAAGAGTTTACAAGTTGTTTCCATGTTCAAACGAGTCAATAATGAAGGTATTTTCAAGGTCGAACGATTCAAGAACGAGTCTCAAATTCTTACATATTGTTTTCTTATTAAAAAGAGCTAAGAATGGTCCTACAAGAGTTTACAAGTTGTGTCCATCTTCAAAGGAGTCAATAATGAAGGTACAAGTTGTTTTCAATGTCGACCGATTCAAGAATGAGTCTCAAATTGTTACAAATTGTTTTCTTGTTCAAAAGAGCTATGAATGGTCCTACAAGAGTTTTCAAGTTGTTTCCTTGTTCAAACGAGTCAACAATGAAGCTACAAGTTGTTTCCAAGTTCGAACTAGTCAAGAATGAGCCTCAAATTGTTACATATTGTTTTCTTATTAAAAAGAGCTAAGAATGGTCCTACAAGAGTTTTTAAGTTGTTTCCATGTTCAAATGAGTCTATAATGAAGTTACGAGTTGTTTCCAAGTTCTAACGAGTCAAGAATGAGTGTCAAATTGTAACGAATTGTTTTCTTGTTCAAAAGAGCTAAGAATGGACCTACAAGAGTTTAAAAGTTGTTTCCATGTTCAAACGAGTCAACAACGAAGCTACAAGTTGTTTCCAAGTTCGAACGAGTCAAGAATGAGCCTCAAATTGTAACGAATTATTTTCTTGTTCAAAAGAGCTAAAAATGGTCCTACAAGAGTTTACAAGTTGTTTCCATGTTCAAACGAGTCAATAATGAAGGTATTTTCAAGGTCGAACGATTCAAGAACGAGTCTCAAAATCTTACATATTGTTTTCTTATTAAAAAGAGCTAAGAATGGTCCTACAAGAGTTTACAAGTTGTTTCCATCTTCAAAGGAGTCAATAATGACGGTACAAGTTGTTTTCAATGTCGACCGATTCAAGAATGAGTCTCAAATTGTTACAAATTGTTTTCTTGTTCAAAAGAGCTATGAATGGTCCTACAAGAGTTTTCAAGTTGTTTCCTTGTTCAAACGAGTCAACAATGAAGCTACAAGTTGTTTCCAAGTTCGAACGAGTCAAGAATGAGCCTCAAATTGTTACATATTGTTTTCTTATTAAAAAGAGCTAAGAATGGTCCTACAAGAGTTTTTAAGTTGTTTCCATGTTCAAACGAGTCTATAATGAAGATACGAGTTGTTTCCAAGTTCTAACAAGTCAAGAATGAGTCTCAAATTGTAACGAATTGTTTTCTTGTTCAAAAGAGCTAAGAATGGACCTACAAGAGTTTAAAAGTTGTTTCGATGTTCAAACGAGTCAATAATGAAGGTACAAGTTGTTTTCAAGGTCGAACGATTCAAGAATGAGTCTCAAATTGTTACATATTGTTTTATTATTAAAAAGAGCTAAGAATGGTCCTACAAGAGCTTTTAAGTTGTTTCCAAGTTCGAACGAGTGAAGAATGAGTCTCAAATTGTTACGATTTGTTTTCTTGTTCAAAAGAGCTAAGAATGGTCCTACAAGAGTTTACAAGTTGTTTCCATGTTCAAACGAGTCAATAATGAAGGTACAAGTTGTTTTCAAATTCGAACGATTCAAGAATGAGTCTCAAATTGTGACAAATTGTTTTCTTGTTCAAAAGAGCTAAGAATTGTCCTACAAGAGTTTACAAGTTGTTTCCATGTTCAAACGAGCCCACAATAAAGCTACAAGTTGTTTCCAAGTTCGAACGAGTCAGGAATGAGCCTCAAATTGTTACGAATTGTATTCTTGTTCAAAAGAGCTAAGAATGCTCCTACAAGAGTTTACAAGTTGTTTCCATGTTCAGACGAGTCAATAATGAAGGTACAAGTTGTTTTCAAGGTCGAACGATTCAAGAATGAATCTCAAATTCTTACATATTGTTTTCATATTAAAAAGAGCTTAGAATGGTCCTAGAAGAGTTTACAAGTTGTTTCCATCTTCAAACGAGTCAATAATGAAGGTACAAGTTGTTTTCAAGGTCGAACGATTCAAGAATGAGTCTCAAATTGTTACAAATTGTTTTCTTGTTCAAAAGAGCTATGAATGGTCCTACAAGAGTTTTCAAGTTGTTTCCATGTTCAAACGAGTCAACATTGAAGCTACAAGTTGTTTCCAAGTTCGAACGAGTCAAGAATGAGCCTCAAATTGTTACGAATTGTATTCTTGTTCAAAAGAGCTAAGAATGCTCCTACAAGAGTTTACAAGTTGTTTCCATGTTCAGACGAGTCAATAATGAAGGTACAAGTTGTTTTCAAGGTCGAACGATTCAAGAATGAGTCACAAATTGTTACATATTGTTTTATTATTAAAAAGAGCTAAGAATGGTCCTACAAGAGCTTTTAAGTTGTTTCCAAGTTCGAACGAGTGAAGAATGAGTCTCAAATAGTTACGATTTTTTTGCTTGTTCAAAAGAGCTAAGAATGGTCCTAGAAGAGTTTACAAGTTATTTCCATGTTCAAACGAGTCAATAATGAAGTTACGAGTTATTTTCAAGTTCGAATGAGTCAAGAATGAGTCTCAATTTGTTACAAATTGTTTTCTTATTCAAAAGAGTTAAGAATGGTCCTAAAAGAGTTTACAAGTTGTTTCCATGTTCAAACAAGTCAATAATGAAATTACAAGTTATTTTGAAGTTCGAACGAGTCATGAATGAGTCTCAAATTGTGACAAATTGTTTTCTTGTTCAAAAGAGCTAAGAATGGTAGTACAAGAGTTTTCAAGTTGTTTCCATGTTCAAACGTGTCAACAATGAAGCTACAAGTTATTTCCAAGTTTGAACGAGACAAGAATGAGCCTCAAATTGTTACGATTTGTTTTCTTGTTCAAAAGAGCTAAGAATGGTCCTACAAGAGTTTACAAGTTGTTTCCATGTTTAAACGAGTCAATAATGAAAGTACAAGTTGTTTTCAAGGTCGAACGATTCAAGAATGAGTCTCAAATTCTTACATATTGTTTTCTTATTAAAAAGAGCTAAGAATGGTCCTACAAGAGTTTACAAGTTGTTTCCATCATCAAAGGAGTCAATAATGAAGGTACAAGTTGTTTTCAATGTCGACCGATTCAAGAATGAGTCTCAAATTGTTACAAATTGTTTTCTTGTTCAAAAGAGCTATGAATGGTCCTACAAGAGTTTTCAAGTTGTTTCCTTGTTCAAACGAGTCAACAATGAAGCTACAAGTTGTTTCCAAGTTCGAAATAGTCAAGAATGAGCCTCAAATTGTTACATATTGTTTTGTTATTAAAAAGAGCTAAGAATGGTCCTACAAGAGTTTTTAAGTTGTTTCCATGTTCAAACGAGTCTATAATGAAGGTACAAGTTGTTTTCAAGGACGAACGATTCAAGAATGAGTCTCAAATTGTTACATATTGTTTTATTATTAAAAAGAGCTAAGAATGGTCCTACAAGAGCTTTTAAGTTGTTTCCAAGTTTGAACGAGTCAAGAATGAACCTAAAATTGTTACGATTTGTTTTCTTGTTCAAAAGAGCTAAGAATGGTCCTACAAGAGTTTACAAGTTGTTTCCATGTTCAAACGAGTCAATAACGACGTTACAAGTTGTTTTCAAGGTCGAACGATTCAAGAATGAGTCTCAAATTCTTACATATTGTTTTCATATTAAAAAGAGCTAAGAATGGTCCTAGAAGAGTTTACAAGTTGTTTCCATCTTCAAACGAGTCAATAATGAAGGTACAAGTTGTTTTCAAGGTCGAATGATTCAAGAATGAGTCTCAAATTGTTACAAATTGTTTTCTTGTTCAAAAGAGCTATGAATGGTCCTACAAGAGTTTTCAAGTTGTTTCCATGTTCAAACGAGTCAACAATGAAGCTACAAGTTGTTTCCAAGTTCGAACGAGTCAAGAATGAGCCTCAAATTGTTACGAATTGTATTCTTGTTCAAAAGAGCTAAGAATGCTCCTACAAGAGTTTACAAGTTGTTTCCATGTTCAGACGAGTCAATAATAAAGGTACAAGTTGTTTTCAAGGTCGAACGATTCAAGAATGAGTCTCAAATTGTTACATATTATTTTATTATTAAAAAGAGCTAAGAATGGTCCTACAAGAGCTTTTAAGTTGTTTCCAAGTTCGAACGGGTGAAGAATGAGTCTCAAATTGTTACGATTTTTTTGCTTGTTCAAAAGAGCTAAGAATGGTCCTAGAAGAGTTTACAAGTTGTTTCCATGTTCAAACGAGTCAATAATGAAGTTACGAGTTATTTTCAAGTTCGAATGAGTCAAGAATGAGTCTCAATTTGTTACAAATTGTTTTCTTATTCAAAAGAGTTAAGAATGGTCCTAAAAGAGTTTACAAGTTATTTCCATGTTCAAACAAGTCAATAATGAAATTACAAGTTATTTTGAAGTTCGAACGAGTCTTGAATGAGTCTCAAATTGTGACAAATTGTTTTCTTGTTCAAAAGAGCTAAGAATGGTAGTACAAGAGTTTTCAAGTTGTTTCCATGTTCAAACGTGTCAACAATGAAGCTACAAGTTATTTCCAAGTTTGAACGAGTCAAGAATGAGCCTCAAATTGTTACGATTTGTTTTCTTGTTCAAAAGAGCTAAGAATGGTCCTACAAGAGTTTACAAGTTGTTTCCATGTTCAAACGAGTCAATAATGAAGGTACAAGTTGTTTTCAAGGTCGAATGATTCAAGAATGAGTCTCAAATTCTTACATATTGTTTTCTTATTAAAAAGAGCTAAGAATGGTCCTACAAGAGTTTACAAGTTGTTTCCATCTTCAAAGGAGTCAATAATGAAGGTACAAGTTGTTTTCAAGGTCGACCGATTCAAGAATGAGTCTCAAATTGTTACAAATTGTTTTCTTGTTCAAAAGAGCTATGAATGGTCCTACAAGAGTTTTCAAGTTGTTTCCTTGTTCAAACGAGTCAACAATGAAGCTACAAGTTGTTTCCAAGTTCGAACGAGTCAAGAATGAGCCTCAAATTGTTACATATTGTTTTCTTATTAAAAAGAGCTAAGAATGGTCCAACAAGAGTTTTTAAGTTGCTTCCATGTTCAAACGAGTCTATAATGAAGTTACGAGTTGTTTCCAAGTTCTAACGAGTCAAGAATGAGTCTCAAATTGTAACGAATTGTTTTCTCGTTCAAAGAGCTAAGAATGGACCTACAAGAGTTTAAAAGTTGTTTCCATGTTCAAACGAGTCAATAATGAAGGTACAAGTTGTTTTCAAGGTCGAACGATTCAAGAATGAGTCTCAAATTCTTACATATTGTTTTCTTATTAAAAAGAGCTAAGAATGGTCCTACAAGAGTTTATAAGTTGTTTCCATCTTCAAACGAGTCAATAATGAAGGTACAAGTTGTTTTCACGGTCGAACGATTAATGAATGAGTCTCAAATTGTTACCAATTGTTTTCTTGCTCAAAAGAGCTAAGAATGGTCCTACAAGAGTTTACAAGTTGTTTTCAAGGTCGAACGATTCAAGAATGAGTCTCAAATTGTTACAAATTGTTTTCTTGTTCAAAAGAGCTATGAATGTTCCTACAAGAGTTTTCAAGTTGTTTCCATGTTCAAACGAGTCAACAATGAAGCTCCAAGTTGTTTCCAAGTTCGAACGAGTCAAGCATGAGTCTCAAATTGTTACATATTGTTTTCTTATTAAAAAGAACTAAAAATGGTCCTACAAGAGCTTTTAAGTTGTTTCCAAGTTCGAACGAGTGAAGAATGAGTCTCAAATTGTTACGATTTTTTTGCTTGTTCAAAAGAGCTAAGAATGGTCCTAGAAGAGTTTACAAGTTGTTTCCATGTTCAAACGAGTCAATAATGAAGTTACGAGTTATTTTCAAGTTCGAATTTGTCAAGAATGAGTCTCAATTTGTTACAAATTGTTTTGTTATTCAAAAGAGTTAAGAATGGTCCTAAAAGAGTTTACAAGTTGTTTCCATGTTCAAACAAGGCAATTATGAAATTACAAGTTATTTTCAAGTTCGAACGAGTCATGAATGAGTCTCAAATTGTGACAAATTTTTGTCTTGTTCAAAAGAGCTAAGAATGGTACTGCAAGAGTTTTCAAGTTGTTTCCATGTTCAAACGTGTCAACAATGAAGCTACAAGTTGTTTCCAAGTTTGAACGAGCAAAGAATGAGCCTCAAATTGTTACGAATTGTTTTCTTGTTCAAAAGAGCTAAGAATTGTCCTACAAGAGTTTACAAGTTGTTTCCATGTTCAAACGAGCCCACAATGAAGCTACAAGTTGTTTCCAAGTTCGAACGAGTCAAAAATGAGCCTCAAATTGTTACGAATTATTTTCTTGTTCAAAAGAGCTAAAAATGGTCCTACAAGAGTTTACAAGTTGTTTCCATGTTCAAACGAGTCAATAATGAAGTTACAAGTTGTTTTCAAATTCGAACGATTCAAGAATGAGTCTCAAATTGTGACAAATTATTTTCTTGTTCAAAAGAGCTAAGAATTGTCCTACAAGAGTTTACATGTTGTTTCCATGTTCAAACGAGCCCACAATGAAACTACAAGTTGTTTCCAAGTTCGAACGAGTCAAGAATGAGTCTCAAATTGTAACAAATTCTTTTCTTGTTCAAAAGAGCTAAGAATGGTCGTACAAGAGTTTAAAAGTTGTTTCCATGTTCAAACGAGTCAATAATGAAGGTACAAGTTGTTTTCAAGGTCGAACGATTCAAGAACGAGTCTCAAATTCTTACATATTGTTTTCTTATTAAAAAGAGCGAAGAATGGTCCTACAAGAGTTTACAAGTTGTTTCCATCTTCAAACGAGTCAATAATGAAGTTACAAGTTGTTTTCAAATTCGAACGATTCAAGAATGAGTTTCAAATTGTGACAAATTGTTTTCTTTATCAAAAGAGCTATGAATGGTCCTACAAGAGTTTTTAAGTTGTTTCCTTGTTCAAACGAGTCAACAATGAAGCTACAAGTTGTTTCCAAGTTCGAACGAGTCAAGAATGAGCCTCAAATTGTTACGAATTTTTTTCTTGTTCAAAAGAGCTAAGAATGCTCCTACAAGAGTTTACAAGTTGTTTCCATGTTCAAACGAGCCCATAATGAAGGTAAAAGTTGTTTTCAAGGTCAAACGATTCAAGAATGAGTCTCAAATTCTTACATATTGTTTTCTTATTAAAAAGAGCTAAGAATGGTCCTACAAGAGTTTACAAGTTGTTTCCATCTTCAAACGAGTCAATAATGAAGGTACAAGTTGTTTTTAAGGTCGACCGATTCAAGAATGAGTCTCAAATTCTTACATATTGTTTTCTTATTAAAAAGAGCTAAGAATGGTCCTACAAGAGTTTATAAGTTGTTTCCATCTTCAAACGAGTCAATAATGAAGGTACAAGTTGTTTTCACGGTCGAACGATTCATGAATGAGTCTGAAATTGTTACCAATTGTTTTCTTGCTCAAAAGAGGTAAGAATGGTTCTACAAGAGTTTACAAGTTGTTTTCAAGGTCGAACGATTCACGAATGAGTCTCAAATTGTTACAAATTGTTTTCTTGTTCAAAAGAGCTATGAATGTTCCTACAAGATTTTTCAAGCTGTTTCCATGTTCAAACGAGTCAACAATGAAGCTACAAGTTGTTTCCAAGTTCGAACGAGTCAAGAATGAGTCTCAAATTGTTACATATTGTTTTCTTATTAAAAAGAGCTAAGAATGGTCCTACAAGAGCTTTTAAGTTGTTTCCAAGTTCGAACGAGTCAAGAATGAGCCTCAAATTGTAACGAATTGTTTTCTTGTTCAAAAGAGCTAAGAATGGTCCTACAAGAGTTTAAAAGTTGTTTCCATGTTCAAACGAGTCAATAATGAAGGTACAAGTTGTTTTCAAGGTCGAACGATTCAAGAACGAGTCTCAAATTCTTACATATTGTTTTCTTATTAAAAAGAACTAAGAATGGTCCTACAAGAGTTTACAAGTTGTTTCCATCTTCAAACGAGTCAATAATGAAGGTACAAGTTGTTTTCAAGGTCGAACGATTCAAGAATGAGTCTCAAATTGTTACAAATTGTTTTCTTGCTCAAAAGAGCTAAGAATGGTCCTACAAGAGTTTTCAAGTTGTTTTCATGTTCAAACGAGTCAACAATGAAGCTACAAGTTGTTTCCAAGTTTGAACGAGTCAAGAATGAGCCTCAAATTGTTACGAATTGTTTTCTTGTTCAAAAGAGCTAAGAATTGTCCTACAAGAGTTTACAAGTTGTTTCCATGTGCAAACGAGCCCACAATGAAGCTACAAGTTGTTTCGAAGTTCGAACGAGTCAAGAATGAGCCTCAAATTGTTACGAATTATTTTCTTGTTCAAAAGAGCTAAAAATGGTCCTACAAGAGTTTACAAGTTGTTTCCATGTTCAAACGAGTCAATAATGAAGTTACAAGTTGTTTTCAAATTCGAACGATTCAAGAATGAGTCTCAAATTGTGACAAATTGTTTTCTTGTTCAAAAGAGCTAAGAATTGTCCTACAAGAGTTTACAAGTTGTTTCCATGTTCAAACGAGCCCACAATGAAGCTACAAGTTGTTTCCAAGTTCGAACGATTCAAGAATGGGCCTCAAATTGTAACGAATTGTTTTCTTGTTCAAAAGAGCTAAGAATGGTCCTACAAGAGTTTAAAAGTTGTTTCCATGTTCAAACGAGTCAATAATGATGGTACAAGTTGTTTTCAAGGTCGAACGATTCAAGAATGAGTCTCAAATTGTTTTCTTGCTCAAAAGAGCTAAGAATGGTCCTACAAGAGTTTTCAAGTTGTTTTCATGTTCAAACGAGTCAACAATGAATTTACAAGTTGTTTCCAAGTTCGAACGAGTCAAGAATGCGCCTCAAATTGTTACGAATTGTTTTCTTGTTCAAAAGAGCTAAGAATGGTCCTACAAGAGTTTTCAAGTTGTTTTCATGTTCAAACGAGTCAACAATGAATTTACAAGTTGTTTCCAAGTTCGAACGAGTCAAGAATGCGCCTCAAATTGTTACGAATTGTTTTCTTGTTCAAAAGAGCTAAGAATTGTCCTACAAGAGTTTACAAGTTGTTTCTATGTTCAAACGAGCCCATAATGAAGCTACAAGTTGTTTCCAAGTTTGAACGAGTCAAGAATGAGCCTCAAATTGTTACGAATTGTTTTCTTGTTCAAAAGAGCTAAGAATGTTCCTACAAGATTTTACAAGTTGTTTCCATGTTCAAACGAGTCAATAATGAAGGTACAAGTTGTTTTCAAGGTCGAACGATTCAAGAATGAGTCTCAAATTCTTACATATTGTTTTCATATTTAAAAGAGCTAAGAATGTCCCTACAAGAGTTTACAAGTTGTTTCCATCTTCAAACGAGTCAATAATGAAGGTACAAGTTGTTTTCAAGGTCGAACGATTCATGAATGAGTCTAAAATTGTTACAAATTGTTTTCTTGTTCAAAAGAACAATGAATCGTCCTACAAGAGTTTTCAAGTTGTTTCCATGTTCAAACGAGTCAACAATGAAGCTACAAGTTGTTTCCAAGTTCTAACGAGTCAAGAATGAGCCTCAAATTGTTACGAATTGTTTTCTTGTTCAAAAGAGCTAAGAATGCTCCTACAAGAGTTAACAAGTTGTTTCCATGTTCAGACGAGTCAATAATTAAGGTACAAGTTGTTTTCAAGGTCGAACGATTCAAGAATGAGTCTAAAATTGTTACATATTGTTTTATTATTAAAAAGAGCTAAGAATGGTCCTACAAGAGTTTTCAAGTTGTTTCCATGTTCAAACGAGTCAACAATGAAGCTACAAGTTGTTTCCAAGTTCTAACGAGTCAAGAATGAGCCTCAAATTGTTGCGAATTGTTTTCTTGTCAAAAGAGCTAAGAATGCTCCTAGAAGAGTTTACAAGTTGTTTCCATATTCAGACGAGTCAATAATGAAGGTACAAGTTGTTTTCAAGGTCGAACGATTCAAGAATGAGTCTCAAATTGTTACATATTGTTTTATTATTAAAAAGAGCTAAGAATGGTCCTACAAGAGCTTTTAAGTTGTTTCCAAGTTCGAACGAGTGAAGAATGAGTCTCAAATTGTTACGATTTTTTAGCTTGTTCAAAAGAGCTAAAAATGGTCCTAGAAGAGTTTACAAGTTGTTTCCATGTTCAAACGAGTCAAGAATGAGCCTCAAATTGTTACGAATTGTTTTCTTGTTCAAAGGAGCTAAGAATGCTCGTACAAGAGTTTACAAGTTGTTTCCATGTTCAAACGAGTCAATAATGAAGGTACAAGTTGTTTTCAAGGTCGAACGAGTCAAGAATGAGCCTCAAATTGTTACAAATTGTTTTCTCATTCAAAAGAGCTAAGAATTGTCCTACAAGAGTTTACAAGTTGTTTCCATGTTCAAACGAGCCCATAATGAAGCTACAAGTTGTTTCCAAGTTTGAACGAGTCAAGAATGAGCCTCAAATTGTTACGATTTGTTTTCTTGTTCAAAAGAGCTAAGAATGTTTCTACAAGAGTTTACAAGTTGTTTCCATGTTCAAACGAGTCAATAATGAAGGTACAAGTTGTTTTCAAGGTCGAACGATTCAAGAATGAGTCTCAAATTCTTACATATTGTTTTCAAATTAAAAAGAGCTACGAATGGTCCTAGAAGAGTTTACAAGTTGTTTCCATCTTCAAACGAGTCAATAATGAAGGTACAAGTTGTTTTCAAGGTCGAACAATTCAAGAATGAGTCTCAAATTGTTACATATTGTTTTCTTGTTCAAAAGAGCTATGAATGGTCCTACAAGAGTTTTCAAGTTGTTTCCAAGTTCAAACGAGTCAACAATGAAGTTACAAGTTGTTTCCAAGTTCTAACGAGTCAAGAATGGGCCTCAAATTGTAACGAATTATTTTCTTGTTCAAAAGAGCTAAGAATGGTCCTACAAGAGTTTAAAAGTTGTTTCCATGTTCAAACGAGTCAATAATGAAGGTACAAGTTGTTTTCAAGGTCGAACGATTCAAGAATGAGTCTCAAATTGTTTTCTTGCTCAAAAGAGCTAAGAATGGTCCTACAAGAGTTTTCAAGTTGTTTTCATGTTCAAACGAGTCAACAATGAATTTACAAGTTGTTTCCAAGTTCGAACGAGTCAAGAATGCGCCTCAAATTGTTACGAATTGTTTTCTTGTTCAAAAGAGCTAAGAATGGTCCTACAAGAGTTTTCAAGTTGTTTTCATGTTCAAACGAGTCAACAATGAATTTACAAGTTGTTTCCAAGTTCGAACGAGTCAAGAATGCGCCTCAAATTGTTACGAATTGTTTTCTTGTTCAAAAGAGCTAAGAATTGTCCTACAAGAGTTTACAAGTTGTTTCCATGTTCAAACGAGCCCATAATGAAGCTACAAGTTGTTTCCAAGTTTGAACGAGTCAAGAATGAGCCTCAAATTGTTACGATTTGTTTTCTTGTTCAAAAGAGCTAAGAATGTTCCTACAAGATTTTACAAGTTGTTTCCATGTTCAAACGAGTCAATAATGAAGGTACAAGTTGTTTTCAAGGTCGAACGATTCAAGAATGAGTCTCAAATTCTTACATATTGTTTTCATATTTAAAAGAGCTAAGAATGGTCCTAGAAGAGTTTACAAGTTGTTTCCATCTTCAAACGAGTCAATAATGAAGGTACAAGTTGTTTTCAAGGTCGAACAATTCAAGAATGAGTCTAAAATTGTTACAAATTGTTTTCTTGTTGAAAAGAACTATGAATCGTCCTACAAGAGTTTTCAAGTTGTTTCCATGTTCAAACGAGTCAACAATGAAGCTACAAGTTGTTTCCAAGTTCTAACGAGTCAAGAATGAGCCTCAAATTGTTACGAATTGTTTTCTTGTTCAAAAGAGCTAAGAATGCTCCTACAAGAGTTTACAAGTTGTTTCCATGTTCAGACGAGTCAATAATGAAGGTACAAGTTGTTTTCAAGGTCGAACGATTCAAGAATGAGTCTAAAATTGTTACATATTGTTTTATTATTAAAAAGAGCTAAGAATGGTCCTACAAGAGTTTTCATGTTGTTTCCATGTTCAAACGAGTCAACAATGAAGCTACAAGTTGTTTCCAAGTTCTAACGAGTCAAGAATGAGCCTCAAATTGTTGCGAATTTTTTTCTTGTCAAAAGAGCTAAGAATGCTCCTAGAAGAGTTTACAAGTTGTTTCCATGTTCAGACGAGTCAATAATGAAGGTACAAGTTGTTTTCAAGGTCGAACGATTCAAGAATGAGTCTCAAATTGTTACATATTGTTTTATTATTAAAAAGAGCTAAGAATGGTCCTACAAGAGCTTTTAAGTTGTTTCCAAGTTCGAACGAGTGAAGAATGAGTCTCAAATTGTTACGATTTTTTAGTTTGTTCAAAAGAGCTAAAAATGGTCCTAGAAGAGTTTACAAGTTGTTTCCATGTTCAAACGAGTCAAGAATGAGCCTCAAATTGTTACGAATTGTTTTCTTGTCAAAGGAGCTAAGAATGGTCCTACAAGAGTTTTCATGTTGTTTCCATGTTCAAACGAGTCAACAATGAAGCTACAAGTTGTTTCCAAGTTCTAACGAGTCAAGAATGAGCCTCAAATTGTTGCGAATTGTTTTCTTGTCAAAAGAGCTAAGAATGCTCCTAGAAGAGTTTACAAGTTGTTTCCATGTTCAGACGAGTCAATAATGAAGGTACAAGTTGTTTTCAAGGTCGAACGATTCAAGAATGAGTCTCAAATTGTTACATATTGTTTTATTATTAAAAAGAGCTAAGAATGGTCCTACAAGAGATTTTAAGTTGTTTCCAAGTTCGAACGAGTGAAGAATGAGTCTCAAATTGTTACGAATTGTTTTCTTGTCAAAGGAGCTAAGAATGCTCCTACAAGAGTTTACAAGTTGTTTCCATGTTCAAACGAGTCAATAATGAAGGTACAAGTTGTTTTCAAGGTCGAACGAGTCAAGAATGAGCCTCAAATTGTTACAAATTGTTTTCTTATTCAAAAGAGCTAAGAATTGTCCTACAAGAGTTAACAAGTTGTTTCCATGTTCAAACGAGCCCATAATGAAGCTACAAGTTGTTTCCAAGTTTGAACGAGTCAAGAATGAGCCTCAAATTGTTACGATTTGTTTTCTTGTTCAAAAGAGCTAAGAATGTTCCTACAAGAGTTTACAAGTTGTTTCCATGTTCAAACGAGTCAATAATGAAGGTACAAGTTGTTTTCAAGGTCGAACGATTCAAGAATGAGTCTCAAATTCTTACATATTGTTTTCATATTAAAAAGAGCTACGAATGGTCCTAGAAGAGTTTACAAGTTGTTTCCATCTTCAAACGAGTCAATAATGAAGGTACAAGTTGTTTTCAAGGTCGAATAATTCAAGAATGAGTCTCAAATTGTTACATATTGTTTTCTTGTTCAAAAGAGCTTTGAATGGTCCTACAAGAGTTTTCAAGTTGTTTCCAAGTTCAAACGAGTCGACAATGAAGCTACAAGTTGTTTCCAAGTTCTAACGAGTCAAGAATGAGCCTCAAATTGTTACGAATTGTTTTCTTGTTCAAAAGAGCTAAGAATGCTCCTACAAGAGTTTACAAGTTGTTTCCATGTTCAGACGAGTCAATAATGAAGGTACAAGTTGTTTTCAAGGTCGAACGATTCAAGAATGAGTCTCAAATTGTTACATATTGTTTTATTATTAAAAAGAGCTAAGAATGGTCCTACAAGAGCTTTTAAGTTGTTTCCAAGTTCGAACGAGTGAAGAATGAGTCTCAAATTGTTACGATTTTTTAGCTTGTTCAAAAGAGCTAAAAATGGTCCTAGAAGAGTTTACAAGTTGTTTCCATGTTCAAACGAGTCAAGAATGAGCCTCAAATTGTTACGAATTGTTTTCTTGTTCAAAGGAGCTAAGAATGCTCCTACAAGAGTTTACAAGTTGTTTCCATGTTCAAACGAGTCAATAATGAAGGTACAAGTTGTTTTCAAGGTCGAACGAGTCAAGAATGAGCCTCAAATTGTTACAAATTGTTTTCTCATTCAAAAGAGCTAAGAATTGTCCTACAAGAGTTTACAAGTTGTTTCCATGTTCAAACGAGCCCATAATGAAGCTACAAGTTGTTTCCAAGTTTGAACGAGTCAAGAATGAGCCTCAAATTGTTACGATTTGTTTTCTTGTTCAAAAGAGCTAAGAATGTTCCTACAAGAGTTTACAAGTTGTTTCCATGTTCAAACGAGTCAATAATGAAGGTACAAGTTGTTTTCAAGGTCGAACGATTCAAGAATGAGTCTCAAATTCTTACATATTGTTTTCATATCAAAAAGAGCTACGAATGGTCCTAGAAGAGTTTACAAGTTGTTTCCATCTTCAAACGAGTCAATAATGAAGGTACAAGTTGTTTTCAAGGTCGAACAATTCAAGAATGAGTCTCAAATTGTTACATATTGTTTTCTTGTTCAAAAGAGCTATGAATGGTCCTACAAGAGTTTTCAAGTTGTTTCCAAGTTCAAACGAGTCAAAAGTGAAGCTACAAGTTGTTTCCAAGTTCTAACGAGTCAAGAATGAGCCTCAAATTGTTACGAATTGTTTTCTTGTTCAAAAGAGCTAAGAATGCTCCTACAAGAGTTTACAAGTTGTTTCCATGTTCAGACGAGTCAATAATGAAGGTACAAGTTGTTTTCAAGGTCGAACGATTCAAGAACGAGTCTCAAATTCTTACATATTGTTTTCTTATTAAAAAGAGCTAAGAATGTCCCTACAAGAGTTTACAAGTTGTTTCCATCTTCAAACGAGTCAATAATGAAGGTACAAGTTGTTTTCAAGGTCGAACGATTCATGAATGAGTCTAAAATTGTTACAAATTGTTTTCTTGCTCAAAAGAGCTAAGAATGGTCCTACAAGAGTTTTCAAGATGTTTTCATGTTCAAACGAGTCAACAATGAAGCTACAAGTTGTTTCCAAGTTCTAACGAGTCAAGAATGAGGCTCAAATTGTTACGAATTGTTTTCTTGTTCAAAAGAGCTAAGAATGCTCCTACAAGAGTTTACAAGTTGTTTCCATGTTTAGACGAGTCAATAATGAAGGTACAAGTTGTTTTCAAGGTCGAACGATTCAAGAACGAGTCTCAAATTCTTACATATTGTTTTCTTATTAAAAAGAGCTAAGAATGTCCCTACAAGAGTTTACAAGTTGTTTCCATCTTCAAACGAGTCAATAATGAAGGTACAAGTTGTTTTCAAGGTCGAACGATTCATGAATGAGTCTAAAATTGTTACAAATTGTTTTCTTGCTCAAAAGAGCTAAGAATGGTCCTACAAGAGTTTTCAAGATGTTTTCATGTTCAAACGAGTCAAAAATGAAGCTACAAGTTGTTTCCAAGTTCGAACTGAGTCAAGAATGAGCCTCAAATTGTTATGAATTGTTTTTTTGTTCAAAAGAGCTAAGAATGCTCCTACAAGAGTTTACAAGTTTGTTCCATGTTCAAACGAGTCAATAATGAAGGTACAAGTTGTTTTCAAGATCGAACGAGTCAAGAATGAGCCTCAAATTGTTACAAATTGTTTTCTCGTTCAAAAGAGCTAAAAATTGTCCTACAAGAGTTTACAAGTTGTTTCCATGTTCAAACGAGCCCATAATGAAGCTACAAGTTGTTTCCAAGTTTAAACGAGTCAAGAATGAGCCTGAAATTGTTACGATTTGTTTTCTTGTTCAAAAGAGCTAAGAATGGTCCTACAAGAGTTTACAAGTTGTTCGATGTTCAAACGACTCAACAATGAAGCTACAAGTTGTTTCCAAGTTCGAACGATTCAAGAATGAGCCTCAAATTGTTACGATCTATTTTCTTGTTCAAAAGAGCTAAGAATGGTCCTACAAGAGTTTTCAAGTTGTTTCCATGTTCGAACGAGTCAATAATGATGGTATTTTCAAGGTCGAACGATTCGAGAACGAGTCTCAAATTCTTACATATTGTTTTCTTATTAAAAAGATCTAAGAATGGTCCTACAAGAGTTTACAAGTTGTTTCCATCTTCAAAGGAGTCAATAATGAAGGTACAAGTTGTTTTCAATGTCGACCGATTCAAGAATGAGTCTCAAATTGTTACAAATTGTTTTCTTGTTCAAAAGAGCTATGAATGGTCCTACAAGAGTTTTCAAGTTGTTTCCTTATTCAAACGAGTCAACAATGAAGCTACAAGTTGTTTCCAAGTTCGAACGAGTCAAGAATGAGCCTCAAATTGTTACATATTGTTTTCTTATTAAAAAGAGCTAAGAATGGTCCTACAAGAGTTTTTATGTTGTTTCCATGTTCAAATGAGTCTATAATGAAGTTACGAGTTGTTTCCAAGTTCTAACGAGTCAAGAATGAGTCTCAAATTGTAACGAATTGTTTTCTTGCTCAAAAGAGCTAAGAATGGACCTACAACAGTTTAAAAGTTGTTTCCATGTTCAAACGAGTCAACAATGAAGCTACAAGTTGTTTCCAAGTTCGAACGAGTCAAGAATGAGCCCTAAATTGTAACGAATTATTTTCTTATTCAAAAGAGTTAAGAATGGTCCTACAAGAGTTTACAAGTTGTTTCCATGTTCAAACGAGTCAATAATGAAGGTATTTTCAAGGTCGAACGATTCAAGAACAAGTCTCAAATTCTTACATACTGTTTTCTTATTAAAAAGAGCTAAGAATGGACCTACAAGAGTTTACAAGTTGTGTCCATCTTCAAACGAGTCAATAATGAACGTCCAAGTTGTTTTCAAGGTCGAACGATTCATGAATGAGTCTCAAATTGTTACAAATTGTTTTCTTGCTCAAAAGAGCTAAGAATGGTCCTACAAGAGTTTTCAAGTTGTTTTCATGTTCAAACGAGTCAACAATGAAGCTACAAGTTGTTTCCAAGTTCGAACGAGTCAAGAATGAGCCTCAAATTGTTACGAATTGTATTCTTGTTCAAAAGAGCTAAGAATGCTCCTACAAGAGTTTACAAGTTGTTTCCATGTTCAGACGAGTCAATAATGAAGGTACAAGTTGTTTTCAAGGTCGAACGATTCAAGAATGAGTCTCAAATTGTTACATATTGTTTTATTATTAAAAAGAGCTAAGAATGGTCCTACAAGAGCTTTTAAGTTGTTTCCAAGTTCGAACGAGTGAAGAATGAGTCTCAAATTGTTACGATTTTTTTGCTTGTTCAAAAGAGCTAAGAATGGTCCAAGAAGAGTTTACAAGTTGTTTCCATGTTCAAACGAGTCAATAATGAAGTTACGAGTTATTTTCAAGTTCGAATGAGTCAAGAATGAGTCTCACTTTGTTACAAAATGTTTTCTTATTCAAAAGAGTTAAGAATGGTCCTACAAGAGTTTACAAGTTGTTTCCATGTTCAAACGAGTCAATAATGAAAGTACAAGTTGTTTTCAAGGTCGAACGATTCAAGAATGAGTCTCAAATTCTTACATATTGTTTTCTTATAAAAAAGAGCTAAGAATGGTCCTACAAGAGTTTACAAGTTGTTTCCATGTTCAAACGAGTCAATAATGAAGGTATTTTCAAGGTCGAACGATTCAAGAACGAGTCTCAAATTCTTACATATCGTTTTCTTATTAAAAAGAGCTAAGAATGGTCCTACAAGAGTTTACAAGTTGTGTCCATCTTCAAACGAGTCAATAATGAACGTACAAGTTGTTTTCAAGGTCGAACGATTCATGAATGAGTCTCAAATTGTTACAAATTGTTTTCTTGCTCAAAAGAGCTAAGAATGGTCCTACAAGAGTTTTCAAGTTGTTTTCATGTTCAAACGAGTCAACAATGAAGCTACAAGTTGTTTCCAAGTTCGAACGAGTCAAGAATGAGCCTCAAATTGTTACGAATTGTTTTCTTGTTCAAAAGAGCTAAGAATTGTCCTACAAGAGTTTACAAGTTGTTTCCATGTTCAAACGAGCCCATAATGAAGCTACAAGTTGTTTCCAAGTTTGAACGAGTCAAGAATGACCCTCAAATTGTTACGATTTGTTTTCTTGTTCAAAAGAGCTAAGAATGGTCCTACAAGAGTTTACAAGTTGTTTCCATGTTCAAACGAGTCAATAATGAAGGTACAAGTTGTTTTCAAGGTCGAACGATTCAAGAATGAGTCTCAAATTGTTACAAATTTTTTTCTTGTTCAAAAGAGCTATGAATGGTCCTACAAGAGTTTTCAAGTTGTTTCCATGTTCAAGCGAGTCAACAATGAAGCTACAAGTTGTTTCCAAGTTCGAACGAGTCAAGAATGAGCCTCAAATTGTTACGAATTGTATTCTTGTTCAAAAGAGCTAAGAATGCTCCTACAAGAGTTTACAAGTTGTTTCCATGTTCAGACGAGTCAATAATGAAGGTACAAGTTGTTTTCAAGGTCGAACGATTCAAGAATGAGTCTCAAATTGTTACATATTGTTTTATTATTAAAAAGAGCTAAGAATGGTCCTACAAGAGCTTTTAAGTTGTTTCCAAGTTGTTTACATGTTCAAACGAGTCAATAATGAAGTTACGAGTTATTTTCAAGTTCGAATGAGTCAAGAATGAGTCTCAATTTGTTACAAATTGTTTTCTTATTCAAAAGAGTTAAGAATGGTCCTACAAGAGTTTACAAGTTGTTTCCGTGTTCAAACGAGTCAATAATGAAAGTACAAGTTGTTTTCAAGGTCGAACGATTCAAGAATGAGTCTCAAATTCTTACATATTGTTTTCTTATTAAAAGGAGCTAAGAATGGTCCTACAAGAGTTTACAAGTTGTTTCCATGTTCAAACGAGTCAACAATGAAGCTACAAGTTGTTTCCAAGTTCGAACGAGTCAAGAATGAGCCTCAAATTGTAACGAATTATTTTCTTGTTCAAAAGAGCTAAAAATGGTCCTACAAGAGTTTACAAGTTGTTTCCATGTTCAAACGAGTCAATAATGAAAGTACAAGTTGTTTTCAAGGTCGAACGATTCAAGAATGAGTCTCAAATTCTTACATATTGTTTTCTTATTAAAAAGAGCTAAGAATGGTCCTAGAAGAGTTTACAAGTTGTTTCCATCTTCATACGAGTCAATAATGAAGGTACAAGTTGTTTCCAAGTTCGAACGAGTGAAGAATGAGTCTCAAATTGTTACGATTTGTTTTCTTGTTCAAAAGAGCTAAGAATGGTCCTACAAGAGTTTACAAGTTGTTTCCATGTTCAAACGAGTCAATAATGAAGGTACAAGTTGTTTTCAAGGTCGAACGATTCAAGAAGGAGTCTCAAATTCTTACATATTGTTTTCATATTAAAAAGAGCTAAGAATGGTCCTAGAAGAGTTTACAAGTTGTTTCCATCTTCATACGAGTCAATAATGAAGGTACAAGTTGTTTTCAAGGTCGAACGATTCAAGAATGAGTCTCAAATTGTTACAAATTTTTTTCTTGTTCAAAAGAGCTATGAATGGTCCTACAAGAGTTTTCAAGTTGTTTCCATGTTCAAACGAGTCAACAATGAAGCTACAAGTTGTTTCCAAGTTCGAACGAGTCAAGAATGAGCCTCAAATTGTTACGAATTGTATTCTTGTTCAAAAGAGCTAAGAATGCTCCTACAAGAGTTTACAAGTTGTTTCCATGTTCAGACGAGTCAATAATGAAGGTACAAGTTGTTTTCAAGGTCGAACGATTCAAGAATGAGTCTCAAATTGTTACATATTGTTTTATTATTAAAAAGAGCTAAGAATGGTCCTACAAGAGCTTTTAAGTTGTTTCCAAGTTGTTTACATGTTCAAACGAGTCAATAATGAAGTTACGAGTTATTTTCAAGTTCGAATGAGTCAAGAATGAGTCTCAATTTGTTACAAATTGTTTTCTTATTCAAAAGAGTTAAGAATGGTCCTACAAGAGTTTACAAGTTGTTTCCGTGTTCAAACGAGTCAATAATGAAAGTACAAGTTGTTTTCAAGGTCGAACGATTCAAGAATGAGTCTCAAATTCTTACATATTGTTTTCTTATTAAAAAGAGCTAAGAATGGTCCTACAAGAGTTTACAAGTTGTTTCCATGTTCAAACGAGTCAACAATGAAGCTACAAGTTGTTTCCAAGTTCGAACGAGTCAAGAATGAGCCTCAAATTGTAACGAATTATTTTCTTGTTCAAAAGAGCTAAAAATGGTCCTACAAGAGTTTACAAGTTGTTTCCATGTTCAAACGAGTCAATAATGAAAGTACAAGTTGTTTTCAAGGTCGAACGATTCAAGAATGAGTCTCAAATTCTTACATATTGTTTTCTTATTAAAAAGAGCTAAGAATGGTCCTACAAGAGTTTACAAGTTGTGTCCATCTTCAAAGGAGTCAATAATGAAGGTACAAGTTGTTTTCAATGTCGACCGATTCAAGAATGAGTCTCAAATTGTTACAAATTGTTTTCTTGTTCAAAAGAGCTATGAATGGTCCTACAAGAGTTTTCAAGTTGTTTCTTTGTTCAAACGAGTCAACAATGAAGCTACAAGTTGTTTCCAAGTTCGAACGAGTCAAGAATGAGCCTCAAATTGTTACATATTGTTTTCTTATTAAAAAGAGCTAAGAATGGTCCTACAAGAGTTTTTAAGTTGTTTCCATGTTCAAATGAGTCTATAATGAAGTTACGAGTTGTTTCCAAGTTCTAACGAGTCAAGAATGAGTCTCAAATTGTAACGAATTGTTTTCTTGTTCAAAAGAGCTAAGAATGGACCTACAAGAGTTTAAAAGTTGTTTCCATGTTCAAACGAGTCAACAACGAAGCTACAAGTTGTTTCCAAGTTCGAACGAGTCAAGAATGAGCCTCAAATTGTAACGAATTATTTTCTTGTTCAAAAGAGCTAAAAATGGTCCTACAAGAGTTTACAAGTTGTTTCCATGTTCAAACGAGTCAATAATGAAGGTATTTTCAAGGTCGAACGATTCAAGAACGAGTCTCAAATTCTTACATATTGTTTTCTTATTAAAAAGAGCTAAGAATGGTCCTACAAGAGTTTACAAGTTGTGTCCATCTTCAAAGGAGTCAATAATGAAGGTACAAGTTGTTTTCAATGTCGACCGATTCAAGAATGAGTCTCAAATTGTTACAAATTGTTTTCTTGTTCAAAAGAGCTATGAATGGTCCTACAAGAGTTTTCAAGTTGTTTCCTTGTTCAAACGAGTCAACAATGAAGCTACAAGTTGTTTCCAAGTTCGAACGAGTCAAGAATGAGCCTCAAATTGTTACATATTGTTTTCTTATTAAAAAGAGCTAAGAATGGTCCTACAAGAGTTTTTAAGTTGTTTCCATGTTCAAACGAGTCTATAATGAAGTTACGAGTTGTTTCCAAGTTCTAACAAGTCAAGAATGAGTCTCAAATTGTAACGAATTGTTTTCTTGTTCAAAAGAGCTAAGAATGGACCTACAAGAGTTTAAAAGTTGTTTCCATGTTCAAACGAGTCAATAATGAAGGTACAAGTTGTTTTCAAGGTCGAACGATTCAAGAATGAGTCTCAAATTGTTACATATTGTTTTATTATTAAAAAGAGCTAAGAATGGTCCTACAAGAGCTTTTAAGTTGTTTTTAAGTTCGAACGAGTGAAGAATGAGTCTCAAATTGTTACGATTTGTTTTCTTGTTCAAAAGAGCTAAGAATGGTCCTACAAGAGTTTACAAGTTGTTTCCATGTTCAAACGAGTCAATAATGAAGGTACAAGTTGTTTTCAAGGTCGAACGATTCAAGAATGAGTATCAAATTCTTACATATTGTTTTCATATTAAAAAGAGCTAAGAATGGTCCTAGAAGAGTTTACAAGTTGTTTCCATCTTCAATCGAGTCAATAATGAAGGTACAAGTTGTTTTCAAGGTCGAACGATTCAAGAATGAGTCTCAAATTGTTACAAATTGTTTTCTTGTTCAAAAGAGCTATGAATGGTCCTACAAGAGTTTTCAAGTTGTTTCCATGTTCAAACGAGTCAACAATGAAGCTACAAGTTGTTTCCAAGTTCGAACGAGTCAAGAATGAGCCTCAAATTGTTACGAATTGTTTTCTTGTTCAAAAGAGCTAAGAATGCTCCTACAAGAGTTTACAAGTTGTTTCCATGTTCAAACGAGTCAATAATGAAGGTACAAGTTGTTTTCAAGGTCGAACAAGTCAAGAATGAGCCTCAAATTGTTACAAATTGTTTTCTCGTTCAAAAGAGCTAAGAATTGTCCTACAAGAGTTTACAAGTTGTTTCCATGTTCAAACGAGCCCATAATGAAGCTACAAGTTGTTTCCAAGTTTGAACGAGTCAAGAATGAACCTCAAATTGTTACGATTTGTTTTCTTGTTCAAAAGAGCTAAGAATGGTCCTACAAGAGTTTACAAGTTGTTTCCATGTTCAAACGAGTCAATAATGAAGGTACAAGTTGTTTTCAAGGTCGAACGATTCAAGAAGGAGTCTCAAATTCTTACATATTGTTTTCATATTAAAAAGAGCTAAGAATGGTCCTAGAAGAGTTTACAAGTTGTTTCCATCTTCAAACGAGTCAATAATGAAGGTACAAGTTGTTTTCAAGGTCGAACGATTCAAGAATGAGTCTCAAATTGTTACAAATTTTTTTCTTGTTCAAAAGAGCTATGAATGGTCCTACAAGAGTTTTCAAGTTGTTTCCATGTTCAAACGAGTCAACAGTGAAGCTACAAGTTGTTTCCAAGTTCGAACGAGTCAAGAATGAGCCTCAAATTGTTACGAATTGTATTCTTGTTCAAAAGAGCTAAGAATGCTCCTACAAGAGTTTACAAGTTGTTTCCATGTTCAGATGAGTCAATAATGAAGGTACAAGTTGTTTTCAAGGTCGAACGATTCAAGAATGAGTCTCAAATTGTTACATATTGTTTTATTATTAAAAAGAGCTAAGAATGGTCCTACAAGAGCTTTTAAGTTGTTTCCAAGTTGTTTACATGTTCAAACGAATCAATAATGAAGTTACGAGTTATTTTCAAGTTCGAATGAGTCAAGAATGAGTCTCAATTTGTTACAAATTGTTTTCTTATTCAAAAGAGTTAAGAATGGTCCTACAAGAGTTTACAAGTTGTTTCCATGTTCAAACGAGTCAATAATGAAAGTACAAGTTGTTTTCAAGGTCGAACGATTCAAGAATGAGTCTCAAATTCTTACATATTGTTTTCTTATTAAAAAGAGCTAAGAATGGTCCTACAAGAGTTTACAAGTTGTTTCCATGTTCAAACGAGTCAACAATGAAGCTACAAGTTGTTTCCAAGTTCGAACGAGTCAAGAATGAGCCTCAAATTGTAACGAATTATTTTCTTGTTCAAAAGAGCTAAAAATGGTCCTACAAGAGTTTACAAGTTGTTTCCATGTTCAAACGAGTTAATAATGAAAGTACAAGTTGTTTTCAAGGTCGAACGATTCAAGAATGAGTCTCAAATTCTTACATATTGTTTTCTTATTAAAAAGAGCTAAGAATGGTCCTACAAGAGTTTACAAGTTGTGTCCATCTTCAAAGGAGTCAATAATGAAGGTACAAGTTGTTTTCAATGTCGACCGATTCAAGAATGAGTCTCAAATTGTTACAAATTGTTTTCTTGTTCAAAAGAGCTATGAATGGTCCTACAAGAGTTTTCAAGTTGTTTCCTTGTTCAAACGAGTCAACAATGAAGCTACAAGTTGTTTCCAAGTTCGAACGAGTCAAGAATGAGCCTCAAATTGTTACATATTGTTTTCTTATTAAAAAGAGCTAAGAATGGTCCTACAAGAGTTTTTAAGTTGTTTCCATGTTCAAACGAGTCTATAATGAAGTTACGAGTTGTTTCCAAGTTCTAACAAGTCAAGAATGAGTCTCAAATTGTAACGAATTGTTTTCTTGTTCAAAAGAGCTAAGAATGGACCTACAAGAGTTTAAAAGTTGTTTCCATGTTCAAACGAGTCAATAATGAAGGTACAAGTTGTTTTCAAGGTCGAACGATTCAAGAATGAGTCTCAAATTGTTACATATTGTTTTATTATTAAAAAGAGCTAAGAATGGTCCTACAAGAGCTTTTAAGTTGTTTTTAAGTTCGAACGAGTGAAGAATGAGTCTCAAATTGTTACGATTTGTTTTCTTGTTCAAAAGAGCTAAGAATGGTCCTACAAGAGTTTACAAGTTGTTTCCATGTTCAAACGAGTCAATAATGAAGGTACAAGTTGTTTTCAAGGTCGAACGATTCAAGAATGAGTATCAAATTCTTACATATTGTTTTCATATTAAAAAGAGCTAAGAATGGTCCTAGAAGACTTTACAAGTTGTTTCCATCTTCAAACGAGTCAATAATGAAGGTACAAGTTGTTTTCAAGGTCGAACGATTCAAGAATGAGTCTCAAATTGTTACAAATTGTTTTCTTGTTCAAAAGAGCTATGAATGGTCCTACAAGAGTTTTCAAGTTGTTTCCATGTTCAAACGAGTCAACAATGAAGCTACAAGTTGTTTCCAAGTTCGAACGAGTCAAGAATGAGCCTCAAATTGTTACGAATTGTTTTCTTGTTCAAAAGAGCTAAGAATGCTCCTACAAGAGTTTACAAGTTGTTTCCATGTTCAAACGAGTCAATAATGAAGGTACAAGTTGTTTTCAAGGTCGAACAAGTCAAGAATGAGCCTCAAATTGTTACAAATTGTTTTCTCGTTCAAAAGAGCTAAGAATTGTCCTACAAGAGTTTACAAGTTGTTTCCATGTTCAAACGAGCCCATAATGAAGCTACAAGTTGTTTCCAAGTTTGAACGAGTCAAGAATGAACCTCAAATTGTTACGATTTGTTTTCTTGTTCAAAAGAGCTAAGAATGGTCCTACAAGAGTTTACAAGTTGTTTCCATGTTCAAACGAGTCAATAATGAAGGTACAAGTTGTTTTCAAGGTCGAACGATTCAAGAAGGAGTCTCAAATTCTTACATATTGTTTTCATATTAAAAAGAGCTAAGAATGGTCCTAGAAGAGTTTACAAGTTGTTTCCATCTTCAAACGAGTCAATAATGAAGGTACAAGTTGTTTTCAAGGTCGAACGATTCAAGAATGAGTCTCAAATTGTTACAATTTTTTTTCTTGTTCAAAAGAGCTATGAATGGTCCTACAAGAGTTTTCAAGTTGTTTCCATGTTCAAACGAGTCAACAATGAAGCTACAAGTTGTTTCCAAGTTCGAACGAGTCAAGAATGAGCCTCAAATTGTTACGAATTGTATTCTTGTTCAAAAGAGCTAAGAATGCTCCTACAAGAGTTTACAAGTTGTTTCCATGTTCAGACGAGTCAATAATGAAGGTACAAGTTGTTTTCAAGGTCGAACGATTCAAGAATGAGTCTCAAATTGTTACATATTGTTTTATTATTAAAAAGAGCTAAGAATGGTCCTACAAGAACTTTTAAGTTGTTTCCAAGTTGTTTACATGTTCAAACGAATCAATAATGAAGTTACGAGTTATTTTCAAGTTCGAATGAGTCAAGAATGAGTCTCAATTTGTTACAAATTGTTTTCTTATTCAAAAGAGTTAAGAATGGTCCTACAAGAGTTTACAAGTTGTTTCCATGTTCAAACGAGTCAATAATGAAAGTACAAGTTGTTTTCAAGGTCGAACGATTCAAGAATGAGTCTCAAATTCTTACATATTGTTTTCTTATTAAAAAGAGCTAAGAATGGTCCTACAAGAGTTTACAAGTTGTTTCCATGTTCAAACGAGTCAACAATGAAGCTACAAGTTGTTTCCAAGTTCGAACGAGTCAAGAATGAGCCTCAAATTGTAACGAATTATTTTCTTGTTCAAAAGAGCTAAAAATGGTCCTACAAGAGTTTACAAGTTGTTTCCATGTTCAAACGAGTTAATAATGAAAGTACAAGTTGTTTTCAAGGTCGAACGATTCAAGAATGAGTCTCAAATTCTTACATATTGTTTTCTTATTAAAAAGAGCTAAGAATGGTCCTACAAGAGTTTACAAGTTGTGTCCATCTTCAAAGGAGTCAATAATGAAGGTACAAGTTGTTTTCAATGTCGACCGATTCAAGAATGAGTCTCAAATTGTTACAAATTGTTTTCTTGTTCAAAAGAGCTATGAATGGTCCTACAAGAGTTTTCAAGTTGTTTCCTTGTTCAAACGAGTCAGCAATGAAGCTACAAGTTGTTTCCAAGTTCGAACGAGTCAAGAATGAGCCTCAAATTGTTACATATTGTTTTCTTATTAAAAAGAGCTAAGAATGGTCCTACAAGAGTTTTTAAGTTGTTTCCATGTTCAAATGAGTCTATAATGAAGTTACGAGTTGTTTCCAAGTTATAACGAGTAAAGAATGAGTCTCAAATTGTAACGAATTGTTTTCTTGTTCAAAAGAGCTAAGAATGGACCTACAAGAGTTTAAAAGTTGTTTCCATGTTCAAACGAGTCAACAACGAAGCTACAAGTTGTTTCCAAGTTCGAACGAGTCAAGAATGAGCCTCAAATTGTAACGAATTATTTTCTTGTTCACAAGAGCTAAAAATGGTCCTACAAGAGTTTACAAGTTGTTTCCATGTTCAAACGAGTCAATAATGAAGGTATTTTCAAGGTCGAACGATTCAAGAACGAGTCTCAAATTCTTACATATTGTTTTCTTATTAAAAAGAGCTAAGAATGGTCCTACAAGAGTTTACAAGTTGTGTCCATCTTCAAAGGAGTCAATAATGAAGGTACAAGTTGTTTTCAATGTCGACCGATTCAAGAATGAGTCTCAAATTGTTACAAATTGTTTTCTTGTTCAAAAGAGCTATGAATGGTCCTACAAGAGTTTTCAAGTTGTTTCCTTGTTGTTGGTCCCTGATATTGTAGAAGGGGGGTTGAATACAATATCTGAAAATTAACCGCGGAATAATTAGGATTAAAAATATTATTTTAATTACTCGCGAAATATTAATTATAATGAAATACTGTTCAAGTGAAAGATATAATTTTAACTTGATTTGTATTACACAATTAATATGAAGATTAGATTTTATAACTGATATAAAAATCTAGAACGAATTCGACATGAAGTGTTCGAGTTTAATCAATTATATTCAAACTTGCACAGAAATCTGTGAATATTACAATGCAGACAAATTTCTGAATTTGAACTGATTTTCTTAACACTAACAAATGAAGCAAGCACCTCATATTTATAGAGGTTGGAAAAAGGCTGGTATGACCTTTTTCCATATGACTTAATTTCAAGAAAATAAGTCTGTATGACTTATTTTAACACTTGTATGACTTATAAAAGACTGGGTATGACTTATTTCTGGTCGGTATGACCTTTTAAAATTCGGTATGACTTATTGAAAGTCATATTCAGATTTTATTTAATTAAAACAAATCGGTATGACTTATTTTAAATAAACAAAATAATTCCAGCATGACCTTTTGATCAGCTTTGCTCGGTATGACTTATCAATATGCTCGGTATGACTTATGCTAACATGCTCGGTATGACTTATATATATATATATATATAAAGAATTTCGGTATGACTTATTGATAAGTCATACTAGCAGTTTATATATATCTATATAAGTCATTTTAAAACATTTCTTTTATAGTAAATTAATTCTACTTAATTTAATTAGTTAATTTACAAATTAAATTAATTTCAACTTGAATTAATTTAATTAGATAAATTAAAAAATTAATTAACAATTGATAGTAGAATTAAAATACTATCTTTAGTCGCAGCCGTGCTGATAGTCTTGAAATCTTCCTGTCTTTTCTTCGTCTTCTAATCTTGAAACCTCTTGAATTAAATGAAGAATAAATATTATATTAGTTGACACACAAATGTACTGTCTGGTTCATTTGTGTCATCCCAATAAATATTCTCCATTTAAATAACATTTAACTAGAGGCCTTCTGTCATTAATTCTTCTTCACTGTTTGCATTCTTCTTCTGGAATCTGCTTGTAGTAATCATTTGAAATCTTCTATATCTTCTGTCTTCTATAGAAGTACTTCCTCATTATTAATTTCACTGACGCTTGAACATGGAAATGAACTTCATCCAGTGTTGAGTAGCAATCCTACAAAATACCTCTGATACTTGGATCCTTTGTGATTAGTTGACTGTCTTCGTCTTGATTCCTGTTTAGTGTTTAGTATTTACTTCTCTTTATTAGTTAGAGTTGAGTTGCCATCTAATTATTACAAATAGGCCTAGTCATATGCCTTTCAATCTCCCCCTATTTGTTGTTAAACAATTAACACACAAATTCCTAGAGGATAACTCAACTAACAACTAAGAAAGTAGTACGACATTTAATGACTGTAAATAATAAACAAAAGTTCTGGTTTTATATTTAACAATTTTCCAGATTCATACTTAAAAGATAAATACAAGATAGATGTTCCTCTAGCACTGAACAAATATTACAAAGTTTCTATCTTGTTCTATCTATGTCTTCAGTCTTCTGATGTATCAACTTCACCTTCTTCTAGGATTGAACCTTTATGAACAGGTGTCCTCGGTATTTGTTCAGATACTGATTGTTCTGTTGTAGTGGATTCTCCATACAACCTTCTTTGTTCAGCTCTTGCTAACTGCCACAGTACTTCCTGTTCAACAGGATCTACTATCTCTTCTTCTACATCAGATGGTTGTGTTGAATCTATCTTTGGTATTTGCCTGATGTATGAATGAATTCTTTTTGACAGACAGTAGTTTCTTATCTTCTCTGCAGCATCCATTTTAGCTTGGGATTTGAAACCTTTTGACCTTAACATCCTTTCAACTTGAATCATGTACTTAACTGTGTAGCCCTTAAAAGATTCCTCATTTAACTGCATGATTTGATACAACTTGTTTGAGAAAAATCTTACCTCATGAGGATCAAATAAGATCTGAGGACTGACAGCTGTAGCAAAGACTCTAAGTCTATCCCTGAGAAGTTCATTTTCTTCTGAGCTCCTCTTTATTTTGTTCAAGAACGTCCATATTACTGATAAACTTCTTTGCCTGAAAAACTCTAAGGAAATTCTGAATGTTCCATTCCTGTGTGTGTAGACTAGTATCCGCCAGTCTTCAAGAATGTGATCCACTAGGATAGTGATGTAGTCCACTTCCTCTTTCAGAGCTTTCATGAAGTTGTCAATGTTGTCATTTGACTTTTCTAGACGCTCAATTATTGATTTCAGATGCTTGTCTTCAAATGGACCCTTTTGTTGTTTGTCCATTATTTCTCTTGCAGTATCCCATTTCTTTCCAATCTTGAGCTGTACATCTCTCTTCTTTTCTCTAACTGCTATGGCCCAGAGATTTTGCTTTTCTTGGCTTTCTTCTTTTTCTGCCTTTGATCTTTCTATGACTAGAGCTTTCAGTTTTTCAGTTTTTGCATGACTTGCCTTGATGTCTTCTTTTAGTTTCTTCATTGCCTCTTCATAGGCTGGATCAACTTCTTTTTCTTCTGGAAACAGAAAATCTTCATCAAATGCAATCTCTTCCTCAGCTCTGCAGTAGTCAGGAAAGATTGATTCATCATGAGCACTGTCATCAATGAATTTCTCTTGATCATAAAACTGTTTTTCTGGTTCTGGATCATACGATTGAAATTGATCTTCAGAATACAGTTTATCTTTCCCTTTGTCTTGAGTAGAAGCCCCTCCATCTTTAGCTACTTTCTCCTTTGATTTCTCCCCCTTAGTTGAGGGATCCTCTTGAGTTTTAGAGGCTTCAAAAGATGTCAACATTTTCTGCATAGTCAGATAGACTTGCTTCATTCCTTCATTCAAATGTGTCATTCCATCATCCAGTTTGCTGAATCTTTGTGTAGAGATCTTTTCATTTTCAATGATTGTTAATGTCAAGCTTTTCTCAACCTCATCAATCTTTTCATGTAATTTGCTGACTTCTTTCATGTCTTCAGCAATAAGATTCTGTACATTTTGGATGTCTTGAGTTTTTAGAAGAATGGAGGTTTTGACATCATCAACATCTTTTCGTACTATTGTCAGCTGCTGTGTTACAGAGGCAGATGTAGATTTTTCTTCTGCTTGTGCTTTTACTTTTACCAACTCAGCCTGAACAATTTGCATTTCTTTCTGGAGAGCTTCCATTTTAGATAATAGAACACTGTGTGTGTGTGCACTCAGCTCACTTGCACTCCTGTTTATCTCACTATCACTCTGTGCATGTGTTTCACTTTGTGTTTGCCTCACATCACTCGTGTTTAGCTCTTCTCCAGATCCTGAAGCTGTACCTGTATATATAACAATAGCTTTTGAAGAGTCAAATTGCTCTTCTGATGCCTGTGAAGGCGCGTCCTCAACAAGATTAACTTGAAGTGGCTCCGCTACTGACGTAGCTACTCCGTGAATGGAGTCCCATCTCCCTCTATGGAGTGGTTGCCTCTCAAATCCACCAGTGGATTCGAGACCTTTTAAAATCACTGGATGTAATATATCCAGGGGGGTCACCACCTTAGACAATGTAGTGAATGGCTCATTAGAGTCTGTGGTGCCCCTAAGTACCTTAGAGGGTAACTGATGCTGCACTGCATCGAAAATGTCATGGTCCACATCATAGGTGGCATCCGACCAGTTTTTATTAAAAACATTTTCTTCAACAAATGTGCCCTCATGTGTTTGTGAAACTGCAAGTGGAGGTCCTGCTAGTGTGAGAGCTAGCAGTGTGCTTTCCTCACTATCTGGAGCTGTAGCCGAACAGCGAATTAGATCACCTGGTTGAGCAAGTGTATCTAAAGAACCTTGGATGGCCATGTCAAAATCCATATCCCATTGAGAGGAAAAGGATGAGTCTGCAGTTGTCTCTGGTTGAAATTTAAATCTTTTAGATTGTGGAGACAGAGCTGCGGGTTCACTCACATCAGCACCAAGACCCCTAACTATTCTGACAGGTTTCTTCCTTTTTCTGACTTTTAGCAAAGAAGAGGATGAAGGAGAAACTGTTTGAGGCTCTAATTCAGCTGGGGGCGGAACCTGTGTGTTTTCAGGTTCGTAGCTGATATCCTGGAGTGTAATAACACCATCATAGTCCGCCACAGATAAATCTAATAGTGCAGTAGATATTTCTATAGGTATTGAACTAGAAGATTGTGAGTGAGATATTACCTGTTGATCTTGTGCCACTTGATCGACATGGTGAGCAGCTTCAAGTAGAAGGTGCACAGGATGTTCTAATTGCATAGGCACTTGTTCTTGCTCTTGTTCCTGCACAGGATTAGCAATATGATCTAATATCTCAGCCATGTAATCTGTCCTTATCACTTGCACATTTTGAAACTTGGGGTTGTTGTGGAGCCTTGCAAATAGGTGGTTCTGAGAAGTCGGAGATTCTTCTACAGGACCATTCTGAAATAAGGCTTTGTCTTCTTCCACCAACAAGTCATTCATAAACAGCATCAGGAACCTCGGATAGTAGACTTGTACATTCTGTTCCCTGCTTTCTGGTTTCCCCATCTTCCTTATAATTTCTTTCAGAAGCAACTTCCCAAAATTTATCCTCCTATTGTGAGCCACAGAATACCCAAAGATTTGCAGTAGTGAAGATATATTGTTGAAGTTGTTCTTTGTAGTGGGAGCAAACACTTTGGCTAACGTGTCAAAGAAATAGTCCCACTCACTTACCAACTTGGACTTTGTCAGTCTTACCAAATTGATCTCACCCTGATATCTAATAGAATAGAAAAATTCTAGAATTTCTGGTACAGTGGGTGGATCCATGAAATTGTCAGTTGGAAAGCCCAAAATCCTGTTCACGTCCTCTTCAGTCACCATATATTCATGATCTCCTATGCTGAAAGAGAATTGAACTCTGTCTGCAGTACTCCTATTCCTTGCAGTGGAATACAGAGCCCTAAGTGCTAACACTTGCAACGGGGCGTTCAGAGTAATTGCAGTTCTGACGAGTGAATGTTCATTCATAAACACGATCCATGGTCGAAACCTCTCGACTGAACAATTCACCGGATTGAAATATCCTACAAAATTAGTTTTTACTAATTCGCAATAACCAGCCATTTTCCTTTAAACTATTACAAATTAATAAAATTACAATGTGCGATTACAAATTAAAATGAACAATTACAATTCAAAATTTGAAAAGTTACACTTGAAAAATTTAAACCCTAATTTATAATAATCCAAAATCAGCTTTAATCAACAATTCACTACACAACTGGTCCTCTAAACACAAGAAACACTTGCTAGCTTCAATCGAAATTTTCTTTTTGATCAAGAACAGGAACAGTCACTTGATTTCTAATGAAAATCGGGCAGAGTTTTGTTTGTTTTAACAGATTTTAACAAACTAGCAAGCAAGGAGCTTGAAATCAGCAAGTAATCAGCAACTGAAATCAGTTGAAAATGATCAAAAAATGATCGATTTTTGAGAATGAAAAGGCTGTTCACGAGTTGTAAGTATGTAGCAGTGTGTGTGTATATGAATTGCTGGGTATGACTTAATTTTAATAGAAAATAAAAAACAAATTACTCGGTATGACTTATTAGAGAAGAAATCACTTGAATATCTCGGTATGACTTATTAAAAGTCATACCGAGTTTTATTTACATAAAACTGAACATAACAAGCAAAAATGCTCGGTATGACTTATTGTTCTAATCTCTCGGTATTACTTTTTATTAAAAATGAAAAGTCATGCCGAAATTTATTAGATTAAGTCATACTGAGTCATTTATAATAATAAGTCATGCTGATTTAAATAAGTCATACGAATTTGTAATAATAAAATAGAATAATTACTTATATTAATAATTGTTTCTAAATTCGAAATAAAATAATAAAAATCTTATTCGAATATTAGATAAATTATTAATTATTCAATAAATATTAACTTATAATAAATATTTACATTATTAATTATTCTAATTAATTTAAGAATTAAATTAACTCATGTTTGAATTAATTTAATAAGTAAATTAATTGGATAACTAATAACATAATCATTTATATTAATGTACAACAATAATTAGAACATTATATATACATTAATTTACATAATTCTTATAAATGCTTAATTTAAACAAAATTACTTATGCTTTAATTGAAACAATTATCTTCTAAGAATATTGATTTAATCTTAAGATAATTTTCCAAAAATTCATAAGCTCTAGGATTTTATTAATTCAAGACTCATAAATTCTTTATTTAAAATTTATGAGCTTAAATTAATTCCTAGCAAACAAAAATTAGCCATTATTTAACATCCCTAATTCACTAACCAGCTTTGAGAAAGTGGATTCATCAAGTGGTTTTGTGAAGATGTCGGCTATCTGATCTTCTGTGGGTACAAAATGTAACACCACAGTTCCGTTCATGACATGCTCTCTGATAAAGTGATACCTTATGTCAATGTGCTTGGTTCGTGAATGTTGTACAGGATTGTTGGAAATAGCTATAGCACTTGTGTTGTCGCAGTAAATTGGAATTTTGTTCAACGCAAGTCCATAGTCATTTAGCTGATTCCTGATCCACAAGATCTGTGCACAACAGCTACCTGCCGCAATGTATTCTGCTTCGGCTGTCGAGGTAGATACTGAATGCTGTTTCTTGCTGTACCAGGAGATCAACCGTCGTCCTAGAAACTGACAGCTTCCAGAGGTACTTTTCCTGTCCATCCTGCACCCTGCATAGTCTGAATCTGTATAGCCTATTAGGTCAAAACCTGTATCCTTAGGGTACCAAATTCCAAGATCTGGTGTACCCTTTAGATATCTAAAAATCCGTTTAACAGCTATTAGATGAGATTCTCTTGGGTCAGATTGAAACCTTGCACATAAGCAAGTTGCGAACATTATGTCAGGTCTACTTGCAGTTAGATATAATAATGAGCCTATCATACCTCTGTAGCTTGTGATGTCAACTTTCTTACCAGTTTCATCTTTGTCAAGCTTCGTGGCTGTTGGCATTGGGGTTTTTGCCGGTGATGAATCTTCTAGACTGTATTTTCTGAGAAGATCTCTTACATACTTTGATTGGCAAATAAAAATCCCATCTTCCTTTTGCTTTACTTGCAATCCAAGGAAGAATGACAGCTCACCCATCATGCTCATCTCATATCTGCTCTGCATTAACTTAGCAAATCTCTTGCACAAGTTTTCGTTAGTAGAACCAAATATAATATCGTCAACATAAACTTGGACAAATATCATATCTTTATTATGTAATTTGTAAAAGAGAGTTTTATCTATGACACCTCTAGTGAAACCATTTTCAAGTAAAAACTCAGAGAGCGTGTCATACCATGTCCTCGGTGCTTGCTTGAGTCCATAGAGAGCTTTGAAAAGAAAGTACACAAAATCAGCAAACTCTGGATTTTCAAAGCCAGGGGGCTGTTCCACATATACTTCCTCTTCTAGCTTTCCGTTCAGAAATGCACTCTTCACATCCATTTGATAGACTTTAAAATTGGAATGTGCTGCGAATGCCAGAAATATCCTGATGGCTTCAAGTCTTGCAACTGGTGCGTAGGTCTCGTCATAATCAATTCCCTCTTCCTGGGAGTAACCCTTTGCAACCAGTCTGGCCTTGTTCCTTGTAACAATGCCATCACCGTCTAATTTGTTCCTGTATACCCATTTCGTGCCAATAACAGATCTATCTTTAGGCCTGGGTACTAGTGTCCAGACTTCTTGTCTTTCGAACTGATTGAGCTCTTCTTGCATGGCAAGAACCCAATCTGGATCAATTAGTGCATCTTCAATCTTCTTTGGTTCTTCTTGAGATAGAAAAACTGAGAATAAACATTCATTTGAAGTTGCACTTCTGGTTCTTACTCCAACATCTGGATCACCTATGATCAATTCAAAAGGATGATCTCTGCTCCATATCCTTTCCCTAGGTAGGTTTGATCTTGATGATTCGCCTCGAAATTCATTGTGATGTTGTGTTGTGCCAGTTGATCTTTCATCTCCCCCTGAGTTGCTGCCAGAATGACTTGTTGATCCACCACTGGTATTAGTAGAATCTCCAGTGTTGCCATTGTTTCCACCACTATTACCTGGATCATTACCATCATTGTAGTCATCATTTCCTGATGCAACCTCAGGTTCTTCTTCGTCATCAGAATGTGAGTCTGGATAATTATCAAATTTTAATGACTCAGAAGAATCTTCAGTTTGGATACTTGGGAGTTTAGTGTCATCAAAAGTTACATTGACACTTTCCTTCACTTGGTGCTGATCAATTATGTAAACCCTATATGCTCTTCTCGAGTATCCGACAAAAATAGCTTCATGTGCCTTGGCCTCAAATTTGCCAATGCGTTCATCTACATCTTTTAGCACAAAGCATTTGGCTCCAAATACATGAAAGTACTTGAGAGTAGGTTTCTTGCCAGCCATTAATTCATAGGGAGTTTTCATATGATCTTTGTTGATCAGAGTTCGATTCTGAGTATAACACGCTGTATTAACTGCTTCAGCCCAGAAGTAGATAGGTAACCTTGATTCACTTAGCATAGTCCTTGCAGCTTCAATCAGGGTTCGATTTTTCCTTTCTACAAATCCATTTTGTTGTGGAGTTCTTGGTGCTGAGTACTGCCTTGTTATCCCCTTGTCTGAGCAGAAGTTATTCAGAACTTCATTTTTGAATTCTGTTCCATTATCTGATCTGATTGCTCGGACAGGTAACTTTGAATCTAACTCAATCAGCTTTATATGATCAATCACCAAATGTGGAGTTTCATCTTTAGAATTCAAGAATAAAACCCATGTATACTTTGTGAAGTCATCCACAATCACTAAGGCGTATTTCTTTCTTGACATAGACAGAATATTTACTGGACCAAATAAATCCATGTGTAGGAGTTGAAGTGGTTCAGTGATGTTTGTAGTGTCTGTGCCTCTGTGAGTTGCTTTCTTTGACTTCCCTTTTTGACATGCCTCACACAATCCTTCTTGTGTAAATTCCATCGGAGGCAGTCCTCTCACCAAATCCCTCTTGACTAGAGAGTTCATTGTTTTGAAATTCAGGTGTGAGAGCTTCTTGTGCCATAGCCAACTTTCCTCTGTTGAAGCTTTTGAATAAAAACAGTTTGCTTCAGCTCCAGTTCCCGAGTTGAGATCAGCTACGTACAAGTTTCCTTTCCTTACTCCACGCAAGGCTAGTCTGTCTTCTTTAGAATGAGCTATTAAGCACTTCTCCTTGATAAAGTTTACTTTGTAACCTCTATCACAAAATTGACTGACGCTGAGTAGATTGTGCTTAAGTCCTTCCACCAAAGAGACATTTTCAATGATAACATTTCCTGTATTTAACTTGCCATATCCCGTAGTCATTCCTTTGCTGTTATCTCCAAAGGTGACGATTGGGCCAGCTCTCTCAACCACGTCTGATAGCAGGGCTCTATCTCCGGTCATATGCCTTGACGATCCGCTGTCCAGGATCCATATAACTCGGTTTGCCTGTTTAACTCCCTGCAATTATCAAACGGATTAATTTGTCTTCGGAGCCCAAAATTGATTGGGCCCGGCATACTTAAAGAATTGACCTTTGTCTGCTTTGACAACAGATCCTTTTCGAACAACATCATTTTCTTCCTTGACTGTTCCTACCTTCCTATAAACAGTCTTAACAACTTTCTGTTTAGACTTAGGAATATATGATTCCTTCTTCTCAGGTGAAGGAGTCGCAGTCTTGGATTTAGCAAATTTACTATTGATGTGCTGTCTAGGTGTCATGTTATCTTTCTTAGCTATCATGCGTTTGAAGTAAGCAGTCATAGCATTAAAGGCACATAACATGCAATTCATTATACCACAAGGTTTATGGAAAGCATCAATAGTAGGCATGTTATTCAATACAGTAGGAGGCTTAACAGATTCTACTTCAATTTTCTCAGCAGATTTGAAGTTTTCAGTAGAATGAAATTTATTGTTACTGTTCCTACTGTTCACAAATATGTTGGGTCTGTTCATTTTACTCTTTAAGTCTTTTGCACCTACACCAGGTCTGGGGGAATCAGAAGTTCCCACATCTTTCACTGGTGTTTCTAGTGCACATTTTTCTTTCTGGACATTAACTCCTTTTATGTCCTTAACCTGTTCTCCTCTCTTCTTCTCTTCCTCAAGATCTTCCAGCTGCATTTCATATGCAATTATTACAGAGGTCTCAAGGATGGGTTCAGCTATCGGTGTTATGAAGAGAGGTTTCGGTGTGTCTTTAACAACATGTGGGATACCCCTTTCTTCAGCACTTTTTCTAAAGGGGGTTATGTTGCTTGGTTTTCCTACAGATTTGTTATACTCGAAGCCTATTCCAACTTTACGATTTATTTCTTGTTGGTCAACTAGGTTCTTAACAATATATGAGGAATTCTTATAAGCAAGACACTTCTTCTTTTCTTCTTCTATCTGGTTTCTGAGATTAGTTTCTACTACAACATGACAACTGACTTTGCTGACTTGAACAGCTAAGTCTTCAGTCAACTTAATAGTCAACTTGTCATGATTTCTTTTTAACTGTTTAAAAACTTCAGTCTCATCAATTAACTCTTTGACTTTGAGTCTGAGTTTCTTAACTTTATCTCTTTCACCATCTAGTTCTTTACCTAGCAAAGCAAACATCTTAGGACACGAAGGATTTACCTCTATTCCTCTGTCACTGGTGGGAGACAGTGATCCCTCTGATGAAGCCATAAGAGCAAGATTTCCCAGCTCTTCCTCATCATCGTTATCTGAGTCATCCCAGCTTTTGCCTGCTGCTAGATAGGACTTTCCTTGATGCTTTTTCACTATCGCATCATACTTCTCCTTCAGCTCTTCGTAAGACTCTCTCTTTTTCCCTTGCTTAGGCTTCTTGCACTCAGTTGCAAAGTGCCCTAGCTCATTACAGTTGAAGCAACGAAACTTGCTTCTATCAACTAAGCCGGTCTTGTAGCCGCTTTTTGATACTGCTGTCGAAGAACCTCCTCTTTGGTATCTTCCAAAATTAGGCTTACTTCTGAATGAGGAGTTTCTTCGGAATCTCATGTTGCCAAACTTCCTGGCAACCATAGCTAGAGATTCATCTTCTAGCTGATCTAGTTCTTCCAGTGAGTAGAAATCACCATCTTCTTGTTTGTCAGCAGTATGTCCAAGTTCTGGAACCACATACTCTGTTGAACTGTTAGAAGGTGCAACAGCCTTCACTTCTTCTTTCTCTGGTGCTTCTACCATTAATGCCTTGGAGGAACTCAGTACCTTACCTCTTCCATACATTTCTCTGGTTTGGATCTGTTCCAGCTCATAAGTTTTTAAAACTCCGTAGAGTCTTTCTAGGGTTACTTCTTTCATGTCCCTAGATTCCCGGATGGCTGCAATCCTGTGCTCCAGATGCTCTGGTAAGGTCAACAAAAACTTCCTGTTCACCTCTTGGTTCTGATAAAACTTTCCATTCATGTTTAGCTCGTTTATCAATTTGTTTAGTCTCTGAAACACCTCAGAGATACCCTCACCAGGGTTGGATCTAAACTGTTCATATTGGGTGGTCAGGATCTCCAGTCTATTCTCCTTAACTTCTTCAGTTCCCTCATTGATAATTTCAATTGTTTCCCAGATTTGTTTTGCATTCTTGCAATTGACTACTTGGTTGTACATGATGTAGTCTAGGGATTCAATTAATATGAGCTTCAGATTATTATCAAGGGACACAGCTTCTGTTTCCTCATCTGTATAGTCTGCCGGACTTTTCGGAAACTGTCTGTGGGGAATTACGACCCCATCTACTGTATGTTCGAGAACAACTGATATAGGGAGCTCAACACCTTTAGCCATAATCAATGCATACTTAGGATTTGCAATCCCGATAAACAGTAGCATTTTTTGTTTCCACAAGTTGTAGTGTTCTCTGTCGAACTGTGGAATCTTGATGCTTGTAACTTTCTGGGTACTCATCTTTAATAAGATTAAAAATTAAGTGTTTAAAAAAAATATTTTAATTTTTGACTGAAAACAATTTTTGATCAGAAATAATTTTTAGTGAAAAATTATTTCGAATAAAAAATTATTTTGAATTAAAAATAATTTTTGAGATCTGTATGAGTTGCGGAATTTTTGGTTTGGATCTGATATTAACTATATCAACCAGCTCTGATACCAATTGTTGGTCCCTGATATTGTAGAAGGGGGTTGAATACAATATCTGAAAATTAACCGCGGAATAATTAGGATTAAAAATATTATTTTAATTACTCGCGAAATATTAATTATAATGAAATACTGTTCAAGTGAAAGATATAATTTTAACTTGATTTGTATTACACAATTAATATGAAGATTAGATTTTATAACTGATATAAAAATCTAGAACGAATTCGACATGAAGTGTTCGAGTTTAATCAATTATATTCAAACTTGCACAGAAATCTGTGAATATTACAATGCAGACAAATTTCTGAATTTGAACTGATTTTCTTAACACTAACAAATGAAGCAAGCACCTCATATTTATAGAGGTTGGAAAAAGGCTGGTATGACCTTTTTCCATATGACTTAATTTCAAGAAAATAAGTCTGTATGACTTATTTTAACACTTGTATGACTTATAAAAGACTGGGTATGACTTATTTCTGGTCGGTATGACCTTTTAAAATTCGGTATGACTTATTGAAAGTCATATTCAGATTTTATTTAATTAAAACAAATCGGTATGACTTATTTTAAATAAACAAAATAATTCCAGCATGACCTTTTGATCAGCTTTGCTCGGTATGACTTATCAATATGCTCGGTATGACTTATGCTAACATGCTCGGTATGACTTATATATATATATATATATATAAAGAATTTCGGTATGACTTATTGATAAGTCATACTAGCAGTTTATATATATCTATATAAGTCATTTTAAAACATTTCTTTTATAGTAAATTAATTCTACTTAATTTAATTAGTTAATTTACAAATTAAATTAATTTCAACTTGAATTAATTTAATTAGATAAATTAAAAAATTAATTAACAATTGATAGTAGAATTAAAATACTATCTTTAGTCGCAGCCGTGCTGATAGTCTTGAAATCTTCCTGTCTTTTCTTCGTCTTCTAATCTTGAAACCTCTTGAATTAAATGAAGAATAAATATTATATTAGTTGACACACAAATGTACTGTCTGGTTCATTTGTGTCATCCCAATAAATATTCTCCATTTAAATAACATTTAACTAGAGGCCTTCTGTCATTAATTCTTCTTCACTGTTTGCATTCTTCTTCTGGAATCTGCTTGTAGTAATCATTTGAAATCTTCTATATCTTCTGTCTTCTATAGAAGTACTTCCTCATTATTAATTTCACTGACGCTTGAACATGGAAATGAACTTCATCCAGTGTTGAGTAGCAATCCTACAAAATACCTCTGATACTTGGATCCTTTGTGATTAGTTGACTGTCTTCGTCTTGATTCCTGTTTAGTGTTTAGTATTTACTTCTCTTTATTAGTTAGAGTTGAGTTGCCATCTAATTATTACAAATAGGCCTAGTCATATGCCTTTCACTTGTTCAAACGAGTCAACAATGAAGCTACAAGTTGTTTCCAAGTTCGAACGAGTCAAGAATGAGCCTCAAATTGTTACATATTGTTTTCTTATTAAAAAGAGCTAAGAATGGTCCTACAAGAGTTTTTAAGTTGTTTCCATGTTCAAACGAGTCTATAATGAAGTTACGAGTTGTTTCCAAGTTCTAACAAGTCAAGAATGAGTCTCAAATTGTAACGAATTGTTTTCTTGTTCAAAAGAGCTAAGAATGGACCTACAAGAGTTTAAAAGTTGTTTCCATGTTCAAACGAGTCAATAATGAAGGTACAAGTTGTTTTCAAGGTCGAACGATTCAAGAATGAGTCTCAAATTGTTACATATTGTTTTATTATTAAAAAGAGCTAAGAATGGTCCTACAAGAGCTTTTAAGTTGTTTCCAAGTTCGAACGAGTGAAGAATGAGTCTCAAATTGTTACGATTTGTTTTCTTGTTCAAAAGAGCTAAGAATGGTCCTACAAGAGTTTACAAGTTGTTTCCATGTTCAAACGAGTCAATAATGAAGGTACAAGTTGTTTTCAAGGTCGAACGATTCAAGAATGAGTATCAAATTCTTACATATTGTTTTCATATTAAAAAGAGCTAAGAATGGTCCTAGAAGAGTTTACAAGTTGTTTCCATCTTCAAACGAGTCAATAATGAAGGTACAAGTTGTTTTCAAGGTCGAACGATTCAAGAATGAGTCTCAAATTGTTACAAATTGTTTTCTTGTTCAAAAGAGCTATGAATGGTCCTACAAGAGTTTTCAAGTTGTTTCCTTGTTCAAACGAGTGAACAATGAAGCTACAAGTTGTTTCCAAGTTCGAACGAGTCCAGAATGAGCCTCAAATTGTTACGAATTGTATTCTTGTTCAAAAGAGCTAAGAATGCTCCTACAAGAGTTTACAAGTTGTTTCCATGTTCAGACGAGTCAATAATGAAGGTACAAGTTGTTTTCAAGGTCGAACGATTCAAGAATGAGTCTCAAATTGTTACATATTGTTTTATTATTAAAAGAGCTAAGAATGGTCCTACAAGAGCTTACAAGTTGTTTCCATGTTCAAACGAGTCAATAATGAAGTTACGAGTTATTTTCAAGTTCGAATGAGTCAAGAATGAGTCTCAATTTGTTACAAATTGTTTTCTTATTCAAAAGAGTTAAGAATGGTCCTACAACAGTTTACAAGTTGTTTCCATGTTCAAACGAGTCAATAATGAAAGTACAAGTTGTTTTCAAGGTCGAACGATTCAAGAATGAGTCTCAAATTGTAACGAATTGTTTTCTTGTTCAAAAGAGCTAAGAATGGACCTACAAGAGTTTAAAACTTGTTTCCATGTTCAAACGAGTCAACAACGAAGCTACAAGTTGTTTCCAAGTTCGAATGAGTCTATAATGAAGTTACGAGTTGTTTCCAAGTTCTAACGAGTCAAGAATGAGTCTCAAATTGTAACGAATTGTTTTCTTGTTCAAAAGAGCTAAGAATGGACCTACAAGAGTTTAAAACTTGTTTCCATGTTCAAACGAGTCAACAACGAAGCTACAAGTTGTTTCCAAGTTCGAACGAGTCAAGAATGAGCCTCAAATTGTAACGAATTATTTTCTTGTTCAAAAGAGCTAAAAATGGTCCTACAAGAGTTTACAAGTTGTTTCCATGTTCAAACGAGTCAATAATGAAGGTATTTTCAAGGTCGAACGATTCAAGAACGAGTCTCAAAATCTTACATATTGTTTTCTTATTAAAAAGAGCTAAGAATGGTCCTACAAGAGTTTACAAGTTGGTTCCATCTTCAAAGGAGTCAATAATGAAGGTACAAGTTGTTTTCAATGTCGACCGATTCAAGAATGAGTCTCAAATTGTTACAAATTGTTTTCTTGTTCAAAAGAGCTATGAATGGTCCTACAAGAGTTTTCAAGTTGTTTCCTTGTTCAAACGAGTCAACAATGAAGCTACAAGTTGTTTCCAAGTTCGAACGAGTCAAGAATGAGCCTCAAATTGTTACATATTGTTTTCTTATTAAAAAGAGCTAAGAATGGTCCTACAAGAGTTTTTAAGTTGTTTCCATGTTCAAACGAGTCTATAATGAAGTTACGAGTTGTTTCCAAGTTCTAACAAGTCAAGAATGAGTCTCAAATTGTAACGAATTGTTTTCTTGTTCAAAAGAGCTAAGAATGGACCTACAAGAGTTTAAAAGTTGTTTCCATGTTCAAACGAGTCAATAATGAAGGTACAAGTTGTTTTCAAGGTCGAACGATTCAAGAATGAGTCTCAAATTGTTACATATTGTTTTATTATTAAAAAGAGCTAAGAATGGTCCTACAAGAGCTTTTAAGTTGTTTCCAAGTTCGAACGAGTGAAGAATGAGTCTCAAATTGTTACGATTTGTTTTCTTGTTCAAAAGAGCTAAGAATGGTCCTACAAGAGTTTACAAGTTGTTTCCATGTTCAAACGAGTCAATAATGAAGGTACAAGTTGTTTTCAAGGTCGAACGATTCAAGAATGAGTATCAAATTCTTACATATTGTTTTCATATTAAAAAGAGCTAAGAATGGTCCTAGAAGAGTTTACAAGTTGTTTCCATCTTCAAACGAGTCAATAATGAAGGTACAAGTTGTTTTCAAGGTCGAACGATTCAAGAATGAGTCTCAAATTGTTACAAATTGTTTTCTTGTTCAAAAGAGCTATGAATGGTCCTACAAGAGTTTTCAAGTTGTTTCCTTGTTCAAACGAGTGAACAATGAAGCTACAAGTTGTTTCCAAGTTCGAACGAGTCCAGAATGAGCCTCAAATTGTTACGAATTGTATTCTTGTTCAAAAGAGCTAAGAATGCTCCTACAAGAGTTTACAAGTTGTTTCCATGTTCAGACGAGTCAATAATGAAGGTACAAGTTGTTTTCAAGGTCGAACGATTCAAGAATGAGTCTCAAATTGTTACATATTGTTTTATTATTAAAAGAGCTAAGAATGGTCCTACAAGAGCTTACAAGTTGTTTCCATGTTCAAACGAGTCAATAATGAAGTTACGAGTTATTTTCAAGTTCGAATGAGTCAAGAATGAGTCTCAATTTGTTACAAATTGTTTTCTTATTCAAAAGAGTTAAGAATGGTCCTACAACAGTTTACAAGTTGTTTCCATGTTCAAACGAGTCAATAATGAAAGTACAAGTTGTTTTCAAGGTCGAACGATTCAAGAATGAGTCTCAAATTGTAACGAATTGTTTTCTTGTTCAAAAGAGCTAAGAATGGACCTACAAGAGTTTAAAACTTGTTTCCATGTTCAAACGAGTCAACAACGAAGCTACAAGTTGTTTCCAAGTTCGAATGAGTCTATAATGAAGTTACGAGTTGTTTCCAAGTTCTAACGAGTCAAGAATGAGTCTCAAATTGTAACGAATTGTTTTCTTGTTCAAAAGAGCTAAGAATGGACCTACAAGAGTTTAAAACTTGTTTCCATGTTCAAACGAGTCAACAACGAAGCTACAAGTTGTTTCCAAGTTCGAACGAGTCAAGAATGAGCCTCAAATTGTAACGAATTATTTTCTTGTTCAAAAGAGCTAAAAATGGTCCTACAAGAGTTTACAAGTTGTTTCCATGTTCAAACGAGTCAATAATGAAGGTATTTTCAAGGTCGAACGATTCAAGAACGAGTCTCAAAATCTTACATATTGTTTTCTTATTAAAAAGAGCTAAGAATGGTCCTACAAGAGTTTACAAGTTGGTTCCATCTTCAAAGGAGTCAATAATGAAGGTACAAGTTGTTTTCAATGTCGACCGATTCAAGAATGAGTCTCAAATTGTTACAAATTGTTTTCTTGTTCAAAAGAGCTATGAATGGTCCTACAAGAGTTTTCAAGTTGTTTCCTTGTTCAAACGAGTCAACAATGAAGCTACAAGTTGTTTCCAAGTTCGAACGAGTCAAGAATGAGCCTCAAATTGTTACATATTGTTTTCTTATTAAAAAGAGCTAAGAATGGTCCTACAAGAGTTTTTAAGTTGTTTCCATGTTCAAACGAGTCTATAATGAAGTTACGAGTTGTTTCCAAGTTCTAACAAGTCAAGAATGAGTCTCAAATTGTAACGAATTGTTTTCTTGTTCAAAAGAGCTAAGAATGGACCTACAAGAGTTTAAAAGTTGTTTCCATGTTCAAACGAGTCAATAATGAAGGTACAAGTTGTTTTCAAGGTCGAACGATTCAAGAATGAGTCTCAAATTGTTACATATTGTTTTATTATTAAAAAGAGCTAAGAATGGTCCTACAAGAGCTTTTAAGTTGTTTCCAAGTTCGAACGAGTGAAGAATGAGTCTCAAATTGTTACGATTTGTTTTCTTGTTCAAAAGAGCTAAGAATGGTACTGCAAGAGTTTTCAAGTTGTTTCCATGTTCAAACGTGTCAACAATGAAGCTACAAGTTGTTTCCAAGTTTGAACGAGCCAAGAATGAGCCTCAAATTGTTACGAATTGTTTTCTTGTTCAAAAGAGCTAAGAATTGTCCTACAAGAGTTTACAAGTTGTTTCCATGTTCAAACGAGCCCACAATGAAGCTACAAGTTGTTTCCAAGTTCGAACGAGTCAGGAATGAGCCTCAAATTGTTACGAATTGTATTCTTGTTCAAAAGAGCTAAGAATGCTCCTACAAGAGTTTACAAGTTGTTTCCATGTTTAAACGAGTCAATAATGAAGGTACAAGTTGTTTTCAAATTCGAACGATTCAAGAATAAGTCTCAAATTGTGACAAATTGTTTTCTTGTTCAAAAGAGCTAAGAATTGTCCTACAAGAGTTTACAAGTTGTTTCCATGTTCAAACGAGCCCACATTGAAGCTACAAGTTGTTTCCAAGTTCGAACGAGTCAGGAATGAGCCTCAAATTGTTACGAATTGTATTCTTGTTCAAAAGAGCTAAGAATGCTCCTACAAGAGTTTACAAGTTGTTTCCATGTTCAGACGAGTCAATAATGAAGGTACAAGTTGTTTTCAAGGTCGAACGATTCAAGAATGAATCTCAAATTCTTACATATTGTTTTCATATTAAAAAGAGCTAAGAATGGTCCTAGAAGAGTTTACAAGTTGTTTCCATCTTCAAACGAGTCAATAATGAAGGTACAAGTTGTTTTCAAGGTCGAACGATTCAAGAATGAGTCTCAAATTGTTACAAATTGTTTTCTTGTTCAAAAGAGCTATGAATGGTCCAACAAGAGTTTTCAAGTTGTTTCCATGTTCAAACGAGTCAACATTGAAGCTACAAGTTGTTTCCAAGTTCGAACGAGTCAAGAATGAGCCTCAAATTGTTACGAATTGTATTCTTGTTCAAAAGAGCTAAGAATGCTCCTACAAGAGTTTACAAGTTGTTTCCATGTTCAGACGAGTCAATAATGAAGGTACAAGTTGTTTTCAAGGTCGAACGATTCAAGAATGAATCTCAAATTCTTACATATTGTTTTCATATTAAAAAGAGCTAAGAATGGTCCTAGAAGAGTTTACAAGTTGTTTCCATCTTCAAACGAGTCAATAATGAAATTACAAGTTATTTTCAAGTTCGAACGAGTCATGAATGAGTCTCAAATTGTGACAAATTTTTGTCTTGTTCAAAAGAGCTAAGAATGGTACTGCAAGAGTTTTCAAGTTGTTTCCATGTTCAAACGTGTCAACAATGAAGCTACAAGTTGTTTCCAAGTTTGAACGAGCCAAGAATGAGCCTCAAATTGTTACGAATTGTTTTCTTGTTCAAAAGAGCTAAGAATTGACCTACAAGAGTTTACAAGTTGTTTCCATGTTCAAACGAGCCCACAATGAAGCTACAAGTTGTTTCCAAGTTCGAACGAGTCAAAAATGAGCCTCAAATTGTTACGAATTATTTTCTTGTTCAAAAGAGCTAAAAATGGTCCTACAAGAGTTTACAAGTTGTTTCCATGTTCAAACGAGTCAATAATGAAGTTACAAGTTGTTTTCAAATTCGAACGATTCAAGAATGAGTCTCAAATTGTGACAAATTATTTTCTTGTTCAAAAGAGCTAAGAATTGTCCTACAAGAGTTTACAAGTTGTTTCCATGTTCAAACGAGCCCACAATGAAACTACAAGTTGTTTCCAAGTTCGAACGAGTCAAGAATGAGTCTCAAATTGTAACAAATTCTTTTCTTGTTCAAAAGAGCTAAGAATGGTCGTACAAGAGTTTAAAAGTTGTTTCCATGTTCAAACGAGTCAATAATGAAGGTACAAGTTGTTTTCAAGGTCGAACGATTCAAGAACGAGTCTCAAATTCTTACATATTGTTTTCTTATTAAAAAGAGCGAAGAATGGTCCTACAAGAGTTTACAAGTTGTTTCCATCTTCAAACGAGTCAATAATGAAGTTACAAGTTGTTTTCAAATTCGAACGATTCAAGAATGAGTTTCAAATTGTGACAAATTGTTTTCTTGTTCAAAAGAGCTATGAATGGTCCTACAAGAGTTTTTAAGTTGTTTCCTTGTTCAAACGAGTCAACAATGAAGCTACAAGTTGTTTCCAAATTCGAACGAGTCAAGAATGAGCCTCAAATTGTTACGATTTGTTTTCTTGTTCAAAAGAGCTAAGAATGGTCCTACAAGAGTTTACAAGTTGTTTCCATGTTCAAACGAGTCAATAATGAAGGTACAAGTTGTTTTCAAGGTCGAATGATTCAAGAATGAGTCTCAAATTCTTACATATTGTTTTCTTATTAAAAAGAGCTAAGAATGGTCCTACAAGAGTTTACAAGTTGTTTCCATCTTCAAAGGAGTCAATAATGAAGGTACAAGTTGTTTTTAAGGTCGACCGATTCAAGAATGAGTCTCAAATTGTTACAAATTGTTTTCTTGTTCAAAAGAGCTATGAATGTTCCTACAAGAGTTTTCAAGTTGTTTCCATGTTCAAACGAGTCAACAATGAAGCTACAAGTTGTTTCCAAGTTCGAACGAGTCAAGAATGAGTCTCAAATTGTTACATATTGTTTTCTTATTAAAAAGAGCTAAGAATGATCCTACAAGAGTTTTTAAGTTGTTTCCATGTTCAAACGAGTCTATAATGAAGTTACGAGTTGTTTCCAAGTTCTAACGAGTCAAGAATGAGTCTCAAATTGTAACGAAGTGTTTTCTTGTTCAAAAGAGCTAAGAATGGACCTACAAGAGTTTAAAAGTTGTTTCCATGTTCAAACGAGTCAATAATGAAGGTACAAGTTGTTTTCAAGGTCGAACGATTCAAGATTGAGTCTCAAATTCTTACATATTGTTTTCTTATTAAAAAGAGCTAAGAATGGTCCTACAAGAGTTTATAAGTTGTTTCCATCTTCAAACGAGTCAATAATGAAGGTACAAGTTGTTTTCACGGTCGAACGATTCATGAATGAGTCTCAAATTGTTACCAATTGTTTTCTTGCTCAAAAGAGCTAAGAATGGTCCTACAAGAGTTTACAAGTTGTTTTCAAGGTCGAACGATTCACGAATGAGTCTCAAACTGTTACAAATTGTTTTCTTGTTCAAAAGAGCTATGAATGTTCCTACAAGAGTTTTCAAGTTGTTTCCATGTTCAAACGAGTCAACAATGAAGCTACAAGTTGTTTCCAAGTTCGAACGAGTCAAGAATGAGTCTCAAATTGTTACATATTGTTTTCTTATTAAAAAGAGCTAAGAATGGTCCTACAAGAGCTTTTAAGTTGTTTCCAAGTTCGAACGAGTCAAGAATGAGCCTCAAATTGTAACGAATTGTTTTCTTGTTCAAAAGAGCTAAGAATGGTCCTACAAGAGTTTAAAAGTTGTTTCCATGTTCAAACGAGTCAATAATGAAGGTACAAGTTGTTTTCAAGGTCGAACGATTCAAGAACGAGTCTCAAATTCTTACATATTGTTTTCTTATTAAAAAGAGCTAAGAATGGTCCTACAAGAGTTTACAAGTTGTTTCCATCTTCAAACGAGTCAATAATGAAGGTACAAGTTGTTTTCAAGGTCGAACGATTCAAGAATGAGTCTCAAATTGTTACAAATTGTTTTCTTGCTCAAAAGAGCTAAGAATGGTCCTACAAGAGTTTTCAAGTTGTTTTCATGTTCAAACGAGTCAACAATGAAGCTACAAGTTGTTTCCAAGTTTGAACGAGTCAAGAATGAGCCTCAAATTGTTACGAATTGTTTTCTTGTTCAAAAGAGCTAAGAATTGTCCTACAAGAGTTTACAAGTTGTTTCCATGTTCAAACGAGCCCACAATGAAGCTACAAGTTGTTTCAAAGTTCGAACGAGTCAAGAATGAGCCTCAAATTGTTACGAATTATTTTCTTGTTCAAAAGAGCTAAAAATGGTCCTACAAGAGTTTACAAGTTGTTTCCATGTTCAAACGAGTCAATAATGAAGTTACAAGTTGTTTTCAAATTCGAACGATTCAAGAATGAGTCTCAAATTGTGACAAATTGTTTTCTTCTTCAAAAGAGCTAAGAATTGTCCTACAAGAGTTTACAAGTTGTTTCCATGTTCAAACGAGCCCACAATGAAGCTACAAGTTGTTTCCAAGTTCGAACGATTCAAGAATGGGCCTCAAATTGTAACGAATTGTTTTCTTGTTCAAAAGAGCTAAGAATGGTCCTACAAGAGTTTAAAAGTTGTTTCCATGTTCAAACGAGTCAATAATGAAGGTACAAGTTGTTTTCAAGGTCGAACGATTCAAGAATGAGTCTCAAATTGTTTTCTTGCTCAAAAGAGCTAAGAATGGTCCTACAAGAGTTTTCAAGTTGTTTTCATGTTCAAACGAGTCAACAATGAATTTACAAGTTGTTTCCAAGTTCGAACGAGTCAAGAATGCGCCTCAAATTGTTACGAATTGTTTTCTTGTTCAAAAGAGCTAAGAATGGTCCTACAAGAGTTTTCAAGTTGTTTCCATGTTCAAACGAGTCAATAATGAAGGTACAAGTTGTTTTCAAGGTCGAACAAGTCAAGAATGAGCCTCAAATTGTTACAAATTGTTTTCTCGTTCAAAAGAGCAAAGAATTGTCCTACAAGAGTTTAAAAGTTGTTTCCATGTTCAAACGAGTCAATAATGAAGGTACAAGTTGTTTTAAAGGTCGAACGATTCAAGAATGAGTCGCAAATTGTTTTCTTGCTCAAAAGAGCTAAGAATGGTCCTACAAGAGTTTTCAAGTTGTTTTCATGTTCAAACGAGTCAACAATGAATTTACAAGTTGTTTCCAAGTTCGAACGAGTCAAGAATGCGCCTCAAATTGTTACGAATTGTTTTCTTGTTCAAAAGAGCTAAGAATTGTCCTACAAGAGTTTACAAGTTGTTTCCATGTTCAAACGAGCCCATAATGAAGCTACAAGTTGTTTCCAAGTTTGAACGAGTCAAGAATGAGCCTCAAATTGTTACGATTTGTTTTCTTGTTCAAAAGAGCTAAGAATGTTCCTACAAGATTTTACAAGTTGTTTCCATGTTCAAACGAGTCAATAATGAAGGTACAAGTTGTTTTCAAGGTCGAACGATTCAAGAATGAGTCTCAAATTCTTACATATTGTTTTCATATTTAAAAGAGCTAAGAATGGTCCTAGAAGAGTTTATAAGTTGTTTCCATCTTCAAACGAGTCAATAATGAAGGTACAAGTTGTTTTCAAGGTCGAACAATTCAAGAATGAGTCTCAAATTGTTACAAATTGTTTTCTTGTTCAAAAGAACTATCAATCGTCCTACAAGAGTTTTCAAGTTGTTTCCATGTTCAAACGAGTCAACAATGAAGCTACAAGTTGTTTCCAAGTTCTAACGAGTCAAGAATGAGCCTCAAATTGTTACGAATTGTTTTCTTGTTCAAAAGAGCTAAGAATGCTCCTACAAGAGTTTACAAGTTGTTTCCATGTTCAGACGAGTCAATAATGAAGGTACAAGTTGTTTTCAAGGTCGAACGATTCAAGAATGAGTCTAAAATTGTTACATATTGTTTTATTATTAAAAAGAGCTAAGAATGGTCCTACAAGAGTTTTCAAGTTGTTTCCATGTTCAAACGAGTCAACAATGAAGCTACAAGTTGTTTCCAAGTTCTAACGAGTCAAGAATGAGCCTCAAATTGTTGCGAATTGTTTTCTTATCAAAAGAGCTAAGAATGCTCCTAGAAGAGTTTACAAGTTGTTTCCATGTTCAGACGAGTCAATAATGAAGGTACAAGTTGTTTTCAAGGTCGAACAATTCAAGAATGAGTCTCAAATTGTTACATATTGTTTTATTATTAAAAAGAGCTAAGAATGGTCCTACAAGAGCTTTTAAGTTGTTTCCAAGTTCGAACGAGTGAAGAATGAGTCTCAAATTGTTACGATTTTTTAGCTTGTTCAAAAGAGCTAAAAATGGTCCTAGAAGAGTTTACAAGTTGTTTCCATGTTCAAACGAGTCAAGAATGAGCCTCAAATTGTTACGAATTGTTTTCTTGTTCAAAGGAGCTAAGAATGCTCGTACAAGAGTTTACAAGTTGTTTCCATGTTCAAACGAGTCAATAATGAAGGTACAAGTTGTTTTCAAGGTCGAACGAGTCAAGAATGAGCCTCAAATTGTTACAAATTGTTTTCTCATTCAAAAGAGCTAAGAATTGTCCTACAAGAGTTTACAAGTTGTTTCCATGTTCAAACGAGCCCATAATGAAGCTACAAGTTGTTTCCAAGTTTGAACGAGTCAAGAATGAGCCTCAAATTGTTACGATTTGTTTTCTTGTTCAAAAGAGCTAAGAATGTTCCTACAAGAGTTTACAAGTTGTTTCCATGTTCAAACGAGTCAATAATGAAGGTACAAGTTGTTTTCAAGGTCGAACGATTCAAGAATGAGTCTCAAATTCTTACATATTGTTTTCAAATTAAAAAGAGCTACGAATGGTCCTAGAAGAGTTTACAAGTTGTTTCCATCTTCAAACGAGTCAATAATGAAGGTACAAGTTGTTTTCAAGGTCGAACAATTCAAGAATGAGTTTCAAATTGTTATATATTGTTTTCTTGTTCAAAAGAGCTATGAATGGTCCTACAAGAGTTTTCAAGTTGTTTCCAAGTTCAAACGAGTCAACAATGAAGCTACAAGTTGTTTCCAAGTTCTAACGAGTCAAGAATGGGCCTCAAATTGTAACGAATTGTTTTCTTGTTCAAAAGAGCTAAGAATGGTCCTACAAGAGTTTAAAAGTTGTTTCCATGTTCAAACGAGTCAATAATGAAGGTACAAGTTGTTTTCAAGGTCGAACGATTCAAGAATGAGTCTCAAATTGTTTTCTTGCTCAAAAGAGCTAAGAATGGTCCTACAAGAGTTTTCAAGTTGTTTTCATGTTCAAACGAGTCAACAATGAATTTACAAGTTGTTTCCAAGTTCGAACGAGTCAAGAATGCGCCTCAAATTGTTACGAATTGTTTTCTTGTTCAAAAGAGCTAAGAATGGTCCTACAAGAGTTTTCAAGTTGTTTTCATGTTCAAACGAGTCAACAATGAATTTACAAGTTGTTTCCAAGTTCGAACGAGTCAAGAATGCGCCTCAAATTGTTACGAATTGTTTTCTTGTTCAAAAGAGCTAAGAATTGTCCTACAAGAGTTTACAAGTTGTTTCCATGTTCAAACGAGCCCATAATGAAGCTACAAGTTGTTTCCAAGTTTGAACGAGTCAAGAATGAGCCTCAAATTGTTACGATTTGTTTTCTTGTTCAAAAGAGCTAAGAATGTTCCTACAAGATTTTACAAGTTGTTTCCATGTTCAAACGAGTCAATAATGAAGGTACAAGTTGTTTTCAAGGTCGAACGATTCAAGAATGAGTCTCAAATTCTTACATATTGTTTTCATATTTAAAAGAGCTAAGAATGGTCCTAGAAGAGTTTACAAGTTGTTTCCATCTTCAAACGAGTCAATAATGAAGGTACAAGTTGTTTTCAAGGTCGAACAATTCAAGAATGAGTCTCAAATTGTTACAAATTGTTTTCTTGTTCAAAAGAACTATGAATCGTCCTACAAGAGTTTTCAAGTTGTTTCCATGTTCAAACGAGTCAACAATGAAGCTACAAGTTGTTTCCAAGTTCTAACGAGTCAAGAATGAGCCTCAAATTGTTACGAATTGTTTTCTTGTTCAAAAGAGCTAAGAATGCTCCTACAAGAGTTTACAAGTTGTTTCCATGTTCAGACGAGTCAATAATGAAGGTACAAGTTGTTTTCAAGGTCGAACGATTCAAGAATGAGTCTAAAATTGTTACATATTGTTTTATTATTAAAAAGAGCTAAGAATGGTCCTACAAGAGTTTTCAAGTTGTTTCCATGTTCAAACGAGTCAACAATGAAGCTACAAGTTGTTTCCAAGTTCTAACGAGTCAAGAATGAGCCTCAAATTGTTGCGAATTGTTTTCTTGTCAAAAGAGCTAAGAATGCTCCTAGAAGAGTTTACAAGTTGTTTCCATGTTCAGACGAGTCAATAATGAAGGTACAAGTTGTTTTCAAGGTCGAACGATTCAAGAATGAGTCTCAAATTGTTACATATTGTTTTATTATTAAAAAGAGCTAAGAATGGTCCTACAAGAGCTTTTAAGTTGTTTCCAAGTTCGAACGAGTGAAGAATGAGTCTCAAATTGTTACGATTTTTTAGCTTGTTCAAAAGAGCTAAAAATGGTCCTAGAAGAGTTTACAAGTTGTTTCCATGTTCAAACGAGTCAAGAATGAGCCTCAAATTGTTACGAATTGTTTTCTTGTTCAAAGGAGCTAAGAATGCTCCTACAAGAGTTTACAAGTTGTTTCCATGTTCAAACGAGTCAATAATGAAGGTACAAGTTGTTTTCAAGGTCGAACGAGTCAAGAATGAGCCTCAAATTGTTACAAATTGTTTTCTCATTCAAAAGTGCTAAGAATTATCCTACAAGAGTTTACAAGTTGTTTCCATGTTCAAACGAGCCCACAATGAAGCTACAAGTTGTTTCCAAGTTTGAACGAGTCAAGAATGAGCCTCAAATTGTTACGATTTGTTTTCTTGTTCAAAAGAGCTAAGAATGTTCCTACAAGAGTTTACAAGTTGTTTCCATGTTCAAACGAGTCAATAATGAAGGTACAAGTTGTTTTCAAGGTCGAACGATTCAAGAATGAGTCTCAAATTCTTACATATTGTTTTCATATTAAAAAGAGCTACGAATGGTCCTAGAAGAGTTTACAAGTTGTTTCCATCTTCAAACGAGTCAATAATGAAGGTACAAGTTGTTTTCAAGGTCGAACAATTCAAGAATGAGTCTCAAATTGTTACATATTGTTTTCTTGTTCAAAAGAGCTATGAATGGTCCTACAAGAGTTTTCAAGTTGTTTCCAAGTTCAAACGAGTCAACAATGAAGCTACAAGTTGTTTCCAAGTTCTAACGAGTCAAGAATGAGCCTCAAATTGTTACGAATTGTTTTCTTGTTCAAAAGAGCTAAGAATGCTCCTACAAGAGTTTACAAGTTGTTTCCATGTTCAGACGAGTCAATAATGAAGGTACAAGTTGTTTTCAAGGTCGAACGATTCAAGAATGAGTCTCAAATTGTTACATATTGTTTTATTATTAAAAAGAACTAAGAATGGTCCTACAAGAGCTTTTAAGTTGTTTCCAAGTTCGAATGAGTGAAGAATGAGTCTCAAATTGTTACGATTTTTTAGCTTGTTCAAAAGAGCTAAAAATGGTCCTAGAAGAGTTTACAAGTTGTTTCCATGTTCAAACGAGTCAAGAATGAGCCTCAAATTGTTACGAATTGTTTTCTTGTTCAAAGGAGCTAAGAATGCTCGTACAAGAGTTTACAAGTTGTTTCCATGTTCAAACGAGTCAATAATGAAGGTACAAGTTGTTTTCAAGGTCGAACGAGTCAAGAATGAGCCTCAAATTGTTACAAATTGTTTTCTCATTCAAAAGAGCTAAGAATTGTCCTACAAGAGTTTACAAGTTGTTTCCATGTTCAAACGAGCCCATAATGAAGCTACAAGTTGTTTCCAAGTTTGAACGAGTCAAGAATGAGCCTCAAATTGTTACGATTTGTTTTCTTGTTCAAAAGAGCTAAGAATGTTCCTACAAGAGTTTACAAGTTGTTTCCATGTTCAAACGAGTCAATAATGAAGGTACAAGTTGTTTTCAAGGTCGAACGATTCAAGAATGAGTCTCAAATTCTTACATATTGTTTTCAAATTAAAAAGAGCTACGAATGGTCCTAGAAGAGTTTACAAGTTGTTTCCATCTTCAAACGAGTCAATAATGAAGGTACAAGTTGTTTTCAAGGTCGAACAATTCAAGAATGAGTTTCAAATTGTTATATATTGTTTTCTTGTTCAAAAGAGCTATGAATGGTCCTACAAGAGTTTTCAAGTTGTTTCCAAGTTCAAACGAGTCAACAATGAAGCTACAAGTTGTTTCCAAGTTCTAACGAGTCAAGAATGGGCCTCAAATTGTAACGAATTGTTTTCTTGTTCAAAAGAGCTAAGAATGGTCCTACAAGAGTTTAAAAGTTGTTTCCATGTTCAAACGAGTCAATAATGAAGGTACAAGTTGTTTTCAAGGTCGAACGATTCAAGAATGAGTCTCAAATTGTTTTCTTGCTCAAAAGAGCTAAGAATGGTCCTACAAGAGTTTTCAAGTTGTTTTCATGTTCAAACGAGTCAACAATGAATTTACAAGTTGTTTCCAAGTTCGAACGAGTCAAGAATGCGCCTCAAATTGTTACGAATTGTTTTCTTGTTCAAAAGAGCTAAGAATGGTCCTACAAGAGTTTTCAAGTTGTTTTCATGTTCAAACGAGTCAACAATGAATTTACAAGTTGTTTCCAAGTTCGAACGAGTCAAGAATGCGCCTCAAATTGTTACGAATTGTTTTCTTGTTCAAAAGAGCTAAGAATTGTCCTACAAGAGTTTACAAGTTGTTTCCATGTTCAAACGAGCCCATAATGAAGCTACAAGTTGTTTCCAAGTTTGAACGAGTCAAGAATGAGCCTCAAATTGTTACGATTTGTTTTCTTGTTCAAAAGAGCTAAGAATGTTCCTACAAGATTTTACAAGTTGTTTCCATGTTCAAACGAGTCAATAATGAAGGTACAAGTTGTTTTCAAGGTCGAACGATTCAAGAATGAGTCTCAAATTCTTACATATTGTTTTCATATTTAAAAGAGCTAAGAATGGTCCTAGAAGAGTTTACAAGTTGTTTCCATCTTCAAACGAGTCAATAATGAAGGTACAAGTTGTTTTCAAGGTCGAACAATTCAAGAATGAGTCTCAAATTGTTACAAATTGTTTTCTTGTTCAAAAGAACTATGAATCGTCCTACAAGAGTTTTCAAGTTGTTTCCATGTTCAAACGAGTCAACAATGAAGCTACAAGTTGTTTCCAAGTTCTAACGAGTCAAGAATGAGCCTCAAATTGTTACGAATTGTTTTCTTGTTCAAAAGAGCTAAGAATGCTCCTACAAGAGTTTACAAGTTGTTTCCATGTTCAGACGAGTCAATAATGAAGGTACAAGTTGTTTTCAAGGTCGAACGATTCAAGAATGAGTCTAAAATTGTTACATATTGTTTTATTATTAAAAAGAGCTAAGAATGGTCCTACAAGAGTTTTCAAGTTGTTTCCATGTTCAAACGAGTCAACAATGAAGCTACAAGTTGTTTCCAAGTTCTAACGAGTCAAGAATGAGCCTCAAATTGTTGCGAATTGTTTTCTTGTCAAAAGAGCTAAGAATGCTCCTAGAAGAGTTTACAAGTTGTTTCCATGTTCAGACGAGTCAATAATGAAGGTACAAGTTGTTTTCAAGGTCGAACGATTCAAGAATGAGTCTCAAATTGTTACATATTGTTTTATTATTAAAAAGAGCTAAGAATGGTCCTACAAGAGCTTTTAAGTTGTTTCCAAGTTCGAACGAGTGAAGAATGAGTCTCAAATTGTTACGATTTTTTAGCTTGTTCAAAAGAGCTAAAAATGGTCCTAGAAGAGTTTACAAGTTGTTTCCATGTTCAAACGAGTCAAGAATGAGCCTCAAATTGTTACGAATTGTTTTCTTGTTCAAAGGAGCTAAGAATGCTCCTACAAGAGTTTACAAGTTGTTTCCATGTTCAAACGAGTCAATAATGAAGGTACAAGTTGTTTTCAAGGTCGAACGAGTCAAGAATGAGCCTCAAATTGTTACAAATTGTTTTCTCATTCAAAAGAGCTAAGAATTGTCCTACAAGAGTTTACAAGTTGTTTCCATGTTCAAACGAGCCCACAATGAAGCTACAAGTTGTTTCCAAGTTTGAACGAGTCAAGAATGAGCCTCAAATTGTTACGATTTGTTTTCTTGTTCAAAAGAGCTAATAATGTTCCTACAAGAGTTTACAAGTTGTTTCCATGTTCAAACGAGTCAATAATGAAGGTACAAGTTGTTTTCAAGGTCGAACGATTCAAGAATGAGTCTCAAATTCTTACATATTGTTTTCATATTAAAAAGAGCTACGAATGGTCCTAGAAGAGTTTACAAGTTGTTTCCATCTTCAAACGAGTCAATAATGAAGGTACAAGTTGTTTTCAAGGTCGAACAATTCAAGAATGAGTCTCAAATTGTTACATATTGTTTTCTTGTTCAAAAGAGCTATGAATGGTCCTACAAGAGTTTTCAAGTTGTTTCCAAGTTCAAACGAGTCAACAATGAAGCTACAAGTTGTTTCCAAGTTCTAACGAGTCAAGAATGAGCCTCAAATTGTTACGAATTGTTTTCTTGTTCAAAAGAGCTAAGAATGCTCCTACAAGAGTTTACAAGTTGTTTCCATGTTCAGACGAGTCAATAATGAAGGTACAAGTTGTTTTCAAGGTCGAACGATTCAAGAATGAGTCTCAAATTGTTACATATTGTTTTATTATTAAAAAGAACTAAGAATGGTCCTACAAGAGCTTTTAAGTTGTTTCCAAGTTCGAACGAGTGAAGAATGAGTCTCAAATTGTTACGATTTTTTAGCTTGTTCAAAAGAGCTAAAAATGGTCCTAGAAGAGTTTACAAGTTGTTTCCATGTTCAAACGAGTCAAGAATGAGCCTCAAATTGTTACGAATTGTTTTCTTGTTCAAAGGAGCTAAGAATGCTCCTACAAGAGTTTACAAGTTGTTTCCATGTTCAAACGAGTCAATAATGATGGTACAAGTTGTTTTCAAGGTCGAACGAGTCAAGAATGAGCCTCAAATTGTTACAAATTGTTTTCTCATTCAAAAGAGCTAAGAATTGTCCTACAAGAATTTACAAGTTGTTTCCATGTTCAAACGAGCCCATAATGAAGCTACAAGTTGTTTCCAAGTTTGAACGAGTCAAGAATGAGCCTCAAATTGTTACGATTTGTTTTCTTGTTCAAAAGAACTAAAGATGTTCCTACAAGAGTTTACAAGTTGTTTCCATGTTCAAACGAGTCAATAATGAAGGTACAAGTTGTTTTCAAGGTCGAACAATTCAAGAATGAGTCTCAAATTGTTACATATTGTTTTCTTGTTCAAAAGAGCTATGAATGGTCCTACAAGAGTTTTCAAGTTGTTTCCAAGTTCAAACGAGTCAACAATGAAGCTACAAGTTGTTTCCAAGTTCTAACGAGTCAAGAATGAGCCTCAAATTGTTACGAATTGTTTTCTTGTTCAAAAGAGCTAAGAATGCTCCTACAAGAGTTTACAAGTTGTTTCCATGTTCAGACGAGTCAATAATGAAGGTACAAGTTGTTTTCAAGGTCGAACGATTCAAGAATGAGTCTCAAATTGTTACATATTGTTTTATTATTAAAAAGAACTAAGAATGGTCCTACAAGAGCTTTTAAGTTGTTTCCAAGTTCGAACGAGTGAAGAATGAGTCTCAAATTGTTACGATTTTTTAGCTTGTTCAAAAGAGCTAAAAATGGTCCTAGAAGAGTTTACAAGTTGTTTCCATGTTCAAACGAGTCAAGAATGAGCCTCAAATTGTTACGAATTGTTTTCTTGTTCAAAGGAGCTAAGAATGCTCCTACAAGAGTTTACAAGTTGTTTCCATGTTCAAACGAGTCAATAATGATGGTACAAGTTGTTTTCAAGGTCGAACGAGTCAAGAATGAGCCTCAAATTGTTACAAATTGTTTTCTCATTCAAAAGAGCTAAGAATTGTCCTACAAGAGTTTACAAGTTGTTTCCATGTTCAAACGAGCCCATAATGAAGCTACAAGTTGTTTCCAAGTTTGAACGAGTCAAGAATGAGCCTCAAATTGTTACGATTTGTTTTCTTGTTCAAAAGAACTAAAGATGTTCCTACAAGAGTTTACAAGTTGTTTCCATGTTCAAACGAGTCAATAATGAAGGTACAAGTTGTTTTCAAGGTCGAACGATTCAAGAATGAGTCTCAAATTCTTACATATTGTTTTCTCATTCAAAAGAGCTAAGAATTGTCCTACAAGAGTTTACAAGTTGTTTCCATGTTCAAACGAGTCAATAATGAAGGTACAAGTTGTTTTCAAGGTCGAACGATTCAAGAATGAGCCTCAAATTGTTACGAATTGTTTTCTTGTTCAAAAGAGCTAAAGATGCTCCTACAAGAGTTTACAAGTTGTTTCCATGTTCAAACGAGTCAATAATGAAGGTACAAGTTGTTTTCAAGGTCGAACGATTCAAGAACGAGTCTCAAATTCTTACATATTGTTTTCTTATTAAAAAGAGCTAAGAATGTCCCTACAAGAGTTTACAAGTTGTTTCCATCTTCAAACGAGTCAATAATGAAGGTACAAGTTGTTTTCAAGGTCGAACGATTCATGAATGAGTCTAAAATTGTTATAAATTGTTTTCTTGCTCAAAAGAGCTAAGAATGGTCCTACAAGAGTTTTCAAGATGTTTTCATGTTCAAACGAGTCAACAATGAAGCTACAAGTTGTTTCCAAGTTCTAACGAGTCAAGAATGAGCCTCAAATTGTTACGAATTGTTTTCTTGTTCAAAAGAGCTAAGAATGCTCCTACAAGAGTTTACAAGTTGTTTCCATGTTCAGACGAGTCAATAATGAAGGTACAAGTTGTTTTCAAGGTCGAACGATTCAAGAACGAGTCTCAAATTCTTACATATTGTTTTCTTATTAAAAAGAGCTAAGAATGTCCCTACAAGAGTTTACAAGTTGTTTCCATCTTCAAACGAGTCAATAATGAAGGTACAAGTTGTTTTCAAGGTCGAACGATTCATGAATGAGTCTAAAATTGTTACAAATTGTTTTCTTGCTCAAAAGAGCTAAGAATGGTCCTACAAGAGTTTTCAAGATGTTTTCATGTTCAAACGAGTCAAAAATGAAGCTACAAGTTGTTTCCAAGTTCGAACGAGTCAAGAATGAGCCTCAAATTGTTATGAATTGTTTTTTTGTTCAAAAGAGCTAAGAATGCTCCTAGAAGAGTTTACAAGTTTGTTCCATGTTCAAACGAGTCAATAATGAAGGTACAAGTTGTTTTCAAGATCGAACGAGTCAAGAATGAGCCTCAAATTGTTACAAATTGTTTTCTCGTTCAAAAGAGCTAAAAATTGTCCTACAAGAGTTTACAAGTTGTTTCCATGTTCAAACGAGCCCATAATGAAGCTACAAGTTGTTTCCAAGTTTAAACGAGTCAAGAATGAGCCTCAAATTGTTACGATTTGTTTTCTTGTTCAAAAGAGCTAAGAATGGTCCTACAAGAGTTTACAAGTTGTTCGATGTTCAAACGACTCAACAATGAAGCTACAAGTTGTTTCCAAGTTCGAACGATTCAAGAATGAGCCTCAAATTGTTACGGTTTATTTTCTTGTTCAAAAGAGCTAAGAATGGTCCTACAAGAGTTTTCAAGTTGTTTCCATGTTCAAACGAGTCAACAATGAAGCTACAATTTGTTTCCAAGTTCGAAGGAGTCAAGAATGAGCCTCAAATTGTTACGATTTGTTTTCTTGTTCAAAAGAGCTAAGAATGGTCCTACAAGAGTTTTCAAGTTGTTCGATGTTCAAACGACTCAACAATGAAGCTACAAGTTGTTTCCAAGTTCGAACGAGTCAAGAATGAGCCTCAAATTGTTACGATTTATTTTCTTGTTCAAAAGAGCTAAGAATGGTCCTACAAGAGTTTTCAAGTTGTTTCCATGTTCAAACGAGTCAACAATGAAGCTACAAGTTGTTTCCAAGTTCGAACGAGTCAAGAATGAGCCTCAAATTGTTACTATTTGTTTTCTTGTTCAAAAGAGCTAAGAATGGTCCTACAAGAGTTTTCAAGTTGTTTCCATGTTCAAACGAGTCAACAATGAAGCTACAAGTTGTTTCCAAGTTCGAACGAGTCAAGAATGAGCCTCAAATTGTTACGAATTGTTTTCTTGTTCAAAAGAGCTAAGAATGGTCCTACAAGAGTTTACAAGTTGTTTCCATGTTCAAACGAGTCAATAATGAAGTTACAAGTTGTTTTCAAATTCGAACGATTCAAGAATGAGTCTCAAATTGTGACAAATTGTTTTCTTGTTCAAAAGAGCTAAGAATTGTCCTACAAGAGTTTACAAGTTGTTTCCATGTTCAAACGAGCCCACAATGAAGCTACAAGTGGTTTCCAAGTTCGAACGAGTCAGGAATGAGCCTCAAATTGTAACGAATTGTTTTCTTGTTCAAAAGAGCTAAGAATGGTCCTACAAGAGTTTTCAAGTTGTTCGATGTTCAAACGACTCAACAATGAAGCTACAAGTTGTTTCCAAGTTCGAACGAGTCAAGAATGAGCCTCAAATTGTTACTATTTGTTTTCTTGTTCAAAAGAGAATGGTCTTACAAGAGTTTTCAAGTTATTTCCATGTTCAAACGAGTCAACAATGAAGCTACAAGTTGTTTCCAAGTTCGAACGAGTAAAAAATGAGCCTCAAATTGTTACGAATTGTTTTCTTGTTCAAAAGAGCTAAGAATGGTCCTACAAGAGTTTACAAGTTGTTTCCATGTCCAACGAGTCAATAATGAAGTTACAAGTTGTTTTCAAATTCGAACGATTCAAGAATGAGTCTCAAATTGTGACAAATTGTTTTCTTGTTCAAAAGAGCTAAGAATTGTCCTACAAGAGTTTACAAGTTGTTTCCATGTTCAAACGAGCCCACAATGAAGCTACAAGTTGTTTCCAAGTTCGAACGAGTCAAGAATGAGCCTCAAATTGTTACGATTTGTTTTCTTGTTCAAAAGAGCTAAGAATGGTCCTACAAGAGTTTTCAAGTTGTTCAATGTTCAAACGACTCAACAATGAAGCTACAAGTTGTTTCCAAGTTCGAACGAGTCAAGAATGAGCCTCAAATTGTTACGATTTATTTTCTTGTTCAAAAGAGCTAAGAATGGTCCTACAAGAGTTTTCAAGTTGTTTCCATGTTCAAACGAGTCAACAATGAAGCTACAAGTTGTTTCCAAGTTCGAACGAGTCAAGAATGAGCCTCAAATTGTTACTATTTGTTTTCTTGTTCAAAAGAGCTAAGAATGGTCCTACAAGAGTTTTCAAGTTGTTTCCATGTTCAAACGAGTCAACAATGAAGCTACAAGTTGTTTCCAAGTTCGAACGAGTCAAGAATGAGCCTCAAATTGTTACGAATTGTTTTCTTGTTCAAAAGAGCTAAGAATGGTCCTACAAGAGTTTACAAGTTGTTTCCATGTTCAAACGAGTCAATAATGAAGTTACAAGTTGTTTTCAAATTCGAACGATTCAAGAATGAGTCTCAAATTGTGACAAATTGTTTTCTTGTTCAAAAGAGCTAAGAATTGTCCTACAAGAGTTTACAAGTTGTTTCCATGTTCAAACGAGCCCACAATGAAGCTACAAGTGGTTTCCAAGTTCGAACGAGTCAGGAATGAGCCTCAAATTGTAACGAATTGTTTTCTTGTTCAAAAGAGCTAAGAATGGTCCTACAAGAGTTTTCAAGTTGTTCGATGTTCAAACGACTCAACAATGAAGCTACAAGTTGTTTCCAAGTTCGAACGAGTCAAGAATGAGCCTCAAATTGTTACTATTTGTTTTCTTGTTCAAAAGAGAATGGTCTTACAAGAGTTTTCAAGTTATTTCCATGTTCAAACGAGTCAACAATGAAGCTACAAGTTGTTTCCAAGTTCGAACGAGTAAAAAATGAGCCTCAAATTGTTACGAATTGTTTTCTTGTTCAAAAGAGCTAAGAATGGTCCTACAAGAGTTTACAAGTTGTTTCCATGTCCAACGAGTCAATAATGAAGTTACAAGTTGTTTTCAAATTCGAACGATTCAAGAATGAGTCTCAAATTGTGACAAATTGTTTTCTTGTTCAAAAGAGCTAAGAATTGTCCTACAAGAGTTTACAAGTTGTTTCCATGTTCAAACGAGCCCACAATGAAGCTACAAGTTGTTTCCAAGTTCGAACGAGTCAAGAATGAGCCTCAAATTGTTACGATTTGTTTTCTTGTTCAAAAGAGCTAAGAATGGTCCTACAAGAGTTTTCAAGTTGTTCAATGTTCAAACGACTCAACAATGAAGCTACAAGTTGTTTCCAAGTTCGAACGAGTCAAGAATGAGCCTCAAATTGTTACGATTTATTTTCTTGTTCAAAAGAGCTAAGAATGGTCCTACAAGAGTTTACAAGTTGTTTCCATGTCCAACGAGTCAATAATGAAGTTACAAGTTGTTTTCAAATTCGAACGATTCAAGAATGAGCCTCAAATTGTTACTATTTGTTTTCTTGTTCAAAAGAGCTAAGAATGGTCCTACAAGAGTTTTCAAGTTGTTTCCATGTTCAAACGAGTCAACAAAGAAGCTACAAGTTGTTTCCAAGTTCGAACGAGTCAAGAATGAGCCTCAAATTGTTACGAATTGTTTTCTTGTTCAAAAGAGCTAAGAATGGTCCTACAAGAGTTTACAAGTTGTTTCCATGTTCAAACGAGTCAGTAATGAAGTTACAAGTTGTTTTCAAATTCGAACGATTCAAGAATGAGTCTCAAATTGTGACAAATTGTTTTCTTGTTCAAAAGAGCTAAGAATGGTCCTACAAGAGTTTTCAAGTTGTTCGATGTTCAAACGACTCAACAATGAAGCTACAAGTTGTTTCCAAGTTCGAACGAGTCAAGAATGAGCCTCAAATTGTTACGATTTATTTTCTTGTTCAAAAGAGCTAAGAATGGTCCTACAAGAGTTTTCAAGTTGTTTCCATGTTCAAACGAGTCAACAATGAAGCTACAAGTTGTTTCCAAGTTCGAACGAGTCAAGAATGAGCATCAAATTGTTACTATTTGTTTTGTTGTTCAAAAGAGCTAAGAATGGTCCTACAAGAGTTTTCAAGTTGTTTCCATGTTCAAACGAGTCAACAATGAAGCTACAAGTTGTTTCCAAGTTCGAACGAGTCAAGAATGAGCCTCAAATTGTTACGAATTGTTTTCTTGTTCAAAAGAGCTAAGAATGGTCCTACAAGAGTTTACAAGTTGTTTCCATGTCCAACGAGTCAATAATGAAGTTACAAGTTGTTTTCAAATTCGAACGATTCAAGAATGAGTCTCAAATTGTGACAAATTGTTTTCTTGTTCAAAAGAGCTAAGAATTGTCCTACAAGAGTTTACAAGTTGTTTCCATGTTCAAACGAGCCCACAATGAAGCTACAAGTTGTTTCCAAGTTCGAACGAGTCAGGAATGAGCCTCAAATTGTAACGAATTGTTTTCTTGTTCAAAAGAGCTAAGAATGGTCCTACAAGAGTTTAAAAGTTGTTTCCATGTTCAAACGAGTCAATAATGAAGGTACAAGTTGTTTTCAAGGTCGAACGATTCAAGAACGAGTCTCAAATTCTTACATATTGTTTTCTTATTAAAAAGAGCTAAGAATGTCCCTACAAGAGTTTACAAGTTGTTTCCATCTTCAAACGAGTCAATAATGAAGGTACAAGTTGTTTTCAAGGTCGAACGATTCATGAATGAGTCTCAAATTGTTACAAATTGTTTTCTTGCTCAAAAGAGCTAAGAATGGTCCTACAAGAGTTTTCAAGATGTTTTCTTATTCAAACGAGTCAACAATGAAGCTACAAGTTGTTTCCAAGTTCGAACGAGTCAAGAATGAGCCTCAAATTGTTATGAATTGTTTTCTTGTTCAAAAGAGCTAAGAATGGTCCTAGAAAAGTTTACAAGTTGTTTCCATGTTCAAACGAGTCAATAATTAAGGTACAAGTTGTTTTCAAGGTCGAACGAGTCAAGAATGAGCCTCAAATTGTTACAAATTGTTTTCTCGTTCAAAAGAGCTAAAAATTGTCCTACAAGAGTTTACAAGTTGTTTCCATGTTCAAACGAGCCCATAATGAAGCTACAAGTTGTTTCCAAGTTCGAACGAGTGAAGAATGAGTCTCAAATTGTTACGATTTTTTTTCATGTTCAAAAGAGCTAAGAATGGTCCTACAAGAGTTTTCAAGTTGTTCGATGTTCAAACGACTCAACAATGAAGCTACAAGTTGTTTCCAAGTTCGAACGAGTCAAGAATGAGCCTCAAATTGTTACGAATTTTTTTCTTGTTCAAAAGAGCTAAGAATGGTCCTACAAGAGTTTTCAAGTTGTTTCCATGTTCAAACGAGTCAACAATGAAGCTACAAGTTGTTTCCAAGTTCGAACGATTCAAGAATGAGCCTCAAATTGTTACGATTTATTTTCTTGTTCAAAAGAGGTAAGAATGGTCCTACAAGAGTTTTCAAGTTGTTTCCTTGTTCATGGTCGAACGATTCAAGAATGAGTCTCAAATTCTTACATATTTGTTTCATATTAAAAAGAGCTAAGAATGGTCCTAGAAGAGTTTACAAGTTGTTTCCATCTTCAAACGAGTCAATAATGAAGGTACAAGTTGTTTTCAAGGTCGAACGATTCAAGAATGAGTCTCAAATTGTTACAAATTGTTTTCTTGTTCAAAAGAGCTATGAATGGTCCTACAAGAGTTTTCAAGTTGTTTCCATGTTCAAACGAGCCCATAATGAAGCTACAAGTTGTTTCCAAGTTCGAACGAGTCAAGAATGAGCCTCAAATTGTTACGATTTGTTTTCTTGTTCAAAAGAGCTAAGAATAGTCCTACAATAATTTAAAAGTTTTTTCCATGTTCAAACGAGTCAATAATGAAGGTACAAGATGTTTTCAAGGTCGAACGATTCAAGAATGAGTCTCAAATTCTTACATATTGTTTTCTTATTAAAAAGAGCTAAGAATGGTCCTACAAGAGTTTACAAGTTGTTTCCATGTTCAAACGAGTCAATAATGAAGGTACAAGTTGTTTTCAAGGTCGAACGATTCAAGAATGAGTCTCAAATTCTTACATATTGTTTTCATATTAAAAAGAGCTACGAATGGTCCTAGAAGAGTTTACAAGTTATTTCCATCTTCAAACGAGTCAATAATGAAGTTACAAGTTGTTTTCAAATTCGAACGATTCAAGAACATGTCTCAAATTCTTACATATTGTTTTCTTATTAAAAAGAGCTAAGAATGTCCATACAAGAGTTTACAAGTTGTTTCCATCTTCAAACGAGTCAATAATGAAGGTACAAGTTGTTTTCAAGGTCGAACGATTCAAGAACGAGTCTCAAATTCTTACATATTGTTTTCTTATTAAAAAGAGCTAAGAATGTACCTACAAGAGTTTACAAGTTGTTTCCATCTTCAAACGAGTCAATAATGAAGGTACAAGTTGTTTTCAAGGTCGAACGATTCATGAATGAGTCTCAAATTGTTACAAATTGTTTTCTTGCTCAAAAGAGCTAAAAATGGTCCTAGAAGAGTTTACAAGTTGTTTCCATGTTCAAACGAGTCAACAATGAAGCTACAAGTTGTTTCCAAGTTCGAACGAGTCAAGAATGAGCCTCCAATTGTTACGATTTGTTTTCTTGTTCAAAAGAGCTAAGAATGGTCCTACAAGAGTTTTCAAGTTGTTTCCATGTTCAAACGAGTCAACAATGAAGCTACAAGTTGTTTCCATGTTCGAACGAGTCAAGAATGAGCCTCAAATAGTTACGAATTGTTTTCTTGTTCAAAAGAGCTAAGAATGGTCCTACAAGAGTTTAGAAGTTGTTTCCATTTTCAAACGAGTCAATAATGAACGTACAAGTTGTTTTCATGGTCGAACGATTCAAGAATGAGTCTCAAATTCTTACATATTTGTTTCATATTAAAAAGAGCTAAGAATGGTCCTAGAAGAGTTTACAAGTTGTTTCCATCTTCAAACGAGTCAATAATGAAGGTACAAGTTGTTTTCAAGGTCGAACGATTCAAGAATGAGTCTCAAATTGTTACAAATAGTTTTCTTGTTCAAAAGAGCTATGAATGGTCCTACAAGAGTTTTCAAGTTGTTTCCATGTTCAAACGAGTCAACAATGAAGCTACAAGTTGTTTCCAAGTTCGAACGAGTCAAGAATGAGCCTCAAATTGTTACGATTTGTTTTCTTGTTCAAAAGAGCTAAGAATAGTCCTACAATAGTATAAAAGTTGTTTCCATGTTCAAACGAGTCAATAATGAAGGTACAAGATGTTTTCAAGGTCGAACGATTCAAGAATGAGTCTCAAATTCTTACATATTGTTTTCTTATTAAAAAGCGCTAAGAATGGTCCTACAAGAGTTTACAAGTTGTTTCCATGTTCAAACGAGTCAATAATGAAGGTACAAGTTGTTTTCAAGGTCGAACGATTCAAGAATGAGTCTCAAATTCTTACATATTATTTTCATATTAAAAAGAGCTACGAATGGTCCTAGAAGAGTTTACAAGTTATTTCCATCTTCAAACGAGTCAATAATGAAGTTACAAGTTGTTTTCAAATTCGAACGATTCAAGAACATGTCTCAAATTCTTACATATTGTTTTCTTATTAAAAAGAGCTAAGAATGTCCATACAAGAGTTTACAAGTTGTTTCCATCTTCAAACGAGTCAATAATGAAGGTACAAGTTGTTTTCAAGGTCGAACGATTCAAGAACGAGTCTCAAATTCTTACATATTGTTTTCTTATTAAAAAGAGCTAAGAATGTACCTACAAGAGTTTACAAGTTGTTTCCATCTTCAAACGAGTCAATAATGAAGGTACAAGTTGTTTTCAAGGTCGAACGATTCATGAATGAGTCTCAAATTGTTACAAATTGTTTTCTTGCTCAAAAGAGCTAAAAATGGTCCTAGAAGAGTTTACAAGTTGTTTCCATGTTCAAACGAGTCAACAATGAAGCTACAAGTTGTTTCCAAGTTCGAACGAGTCAAGAATGAGCCTCCAATTGTTACGATTTGTTTTCTTGTTCAAAAGAGCTAAGAATGGTCCTACAAGAGTTTTCAAGTTGTTTCCATGTTCAAACGAGTCAACAATGAAGCTACAAGTTGTTTCCATGTTCGAACGAGTCAAGAATGAGCCTCAAATAGTTACGAATTGTTTTCTTGTTCAAAAGAGCTAAGAATGGTCCTACAAGAGTTTAGAAGTTGTTTCCATTTTCAAACGAGTCAATAATGAACGTACAAGTTGTTTTCATGGTCGAACGATTCAAGAATGAGTCTCAAATTCTTACATATTTGTTTCATATTAAAAAGAGCTAAGAATGGTCCTAGAAGAGTTTACAAGTTGTTTCCATCTTCAAACGAGTCAATAATGAAGGTACAAGTTGTTTTCAAGGTCGAACGATTCAAGAATGAGTCTCAAATTGTTACAAATAGTTTTCTTGTTCAAAAGAGCTATGAATGGTCCTACAAGAGTTTTCAAGTTGTTTCCATGTTCAAACGAGTCAACAATGAAGCTACAAGTTGTTTCCAAGTTCGAACGAGTCAAGAATGAGCCTCAAATTTTTACGATTTGTTTTCTTGTTCAAAAGAGCTAAGAATAGTCCTACAATAGTATAAAAGTTGTTTCCATGTTCAAACGAGTCAATAATGAAGGTACAAGATGTTTTCAAGGTCGAACGATTCAAGAATGAGTCTCAAATTCTTACATATTGTTTTCTTATTAAAAAGAGCTAAGAATGGTCCTACAAGAGTTTACAAGTTGTTTCCATGTTCAAACGAGTCAATAATGAAGGTACAAGTTGTTTTCAAGGTCGAACGATTCAAGAATGAGTCTCAAATTCTTACATATTATTTTCATATTAAAAAGAGCTACGAATGGTCCTAGAAGAGTTTACAAGTTATTTCCATCTTCAAACGAGTCAATAATGAAGTTACAAGTTGTTTTCAAATTCGAACGATTCAAGAACAAGTCTCAAATTCTTACATATTGTTTTCTTATTAAAAAGAGCTAAGAATGTCCCTACAAGAGTTTACAAGTTGTTTCCATATTCAAACGAGTCAATAATGAAGGTACAAGTTGTTTTCAAGGTCGAACGATTCAAGAACGAGTCTCAAATTCTTACATATTGTTTTCTTATTAAAAAGAGCTAAGAATGTACCTACAAGAGTTTACAAGTTGTTTCCATCTTCAAACGAGTCAATAATGAAGGTACAAGTTGTTTTCAAGGTCGAACGATTCATGAATGAGTCTCAAATTGTTACAAATTGTTTTCTTGCTCAAAAGAGCTAAAAATGGTCCTAGAAGAGTTTACAAGTTGTTTCCATGTTCAAACGAGTCAACAATGAAGCTACAAGTTGTTTCCAAGTTCGAACGAGTCAAGAATGAGCCTCCAATTGTTACGATTTGTTTTCTTGTTCAAAAGAGCTAAGAATGGTCCTACAAGAGTTTTCAAGTTGTTTCCATGTTCAAACGAGTCAACAATGAAGCTACAAGTTGTTTCCATGTTCGAACGAGTCAAGAATGAGCCTCAAATAGTTACGAATTGTTTTCTTGTTCAAAAGAGCTAAGAATGGTCCTACAAGAGTTTAGAAGTTGTTTCCATTTTCAAACGAGTCAATAATGAACGTACAAGTTGTTTTCATGGTCGAACGATTCAAGAATGAGTCTCAAATTCTTACATATTTGTTTCATATTAAAAAGAGCTAAGAATGGTCCTACAAGAGTTTACAAGTTGTTTCCATGTTCAAACGAGTCAATAATGAAGGTACAAGTTGTTTTCAAGGTCGAACGATTCAAGAATGAGTCTCAAATTGTTACAAATAGTTTTCTTGTTCAAAAGAGCTATGAATGGTCCTACAAGAGTTTTCAAGTTGTTTCCATGTTCAAACGAGTCAACAATGAAGCTACAAGTTGTTTCCAAGTTCGAACGAGTCAAGAATGAGCCTCAAATTGTTACGATTTGTTTTCTTGTTCAAAAGAGCTAAGAATAGTCCTACAATAGTATAAAAGTTGTTTCCATGTTCAAACGAGTCAATAATGAAGGTACAAGATGTTTTCAAGGTCGAACGATTCAAGAATGAGTCTCAAATTCTTACATATTGTTTTCTTATTAAAAAGAGCTAAGAATGGTCCTACAAGAGTTTACAAGTTGTTTCCATGTTCAAACGAGTCAATAATGAAGGTACAAGTTGTTTTCAAGGTCGAACGATTCAAGAATGAGTCTCAAATTCTTACATATTATTTTCATATTAAAAAGAGCTACGAATGGTCCTAGAAGAGTTTACAAGTTATTTCCATCTTCAAACGAGTCAATAATGAAGTTACAAGTTGTTTTCAAATTCGAACGATTCAAGAACAAGTCTCAAATTCTTACATATTGTTTTCTTATTAAAAAGAGCTAAGAATGTCCCTACAAGAGTTTACAAGTTGTTTCCATCTTCAAACGAGTCAATAATGAAGGTACAAGTTGTTTTCAAGGTCGAACGATTCATGAATGAGTCTCAAATTGTTACAAATTGTTTTCTTGCTCAAAAGAGCTAAAAATGGTCCTAGAAGAGTTTACAAGTTGTTTCCATGTTCAAACGAGTCAACAATGAAGCTACAAGTTGTTTCCAAGTTCGAACGAGTCAAGAATGAGCCTCAAATTGTTACGATTTGTTTTCTTGTTCAAAAGAGCTAAGAATGGTCCTACAAGAGTTTACAAGTTGTTTCCATGTTCAAACGAGTCAGTAATGAAGTTACAAGTTGTTTTCAAATTCGAACGATTCAAGAATGAGTCTCAATTTGTGACAAATTGTTTTCTTGTTCAAAAGAGCTAAGAATGGTCCTACAAGAGTTTTCAAGTTGTTCGATGTTCAAACGACTCAACAATGAAGCTACAAGTTGTTTCCAAGTTCGAACGAGTCAAGAATGAGCCTCAAATTGTTACGATTTATTTTCTTGTTCAAAAGAGCTAAGAATGGTCCTACAAGAGTTTTCAAGTTGTTTCCATGTTTAAACGAGTCAACAATGAAGCTACAAGTTGTTTCCAAGTTCGAACGAGTCAAGAATGAGCATCAAATTGTTACTATTTGTTTTGTTGTTCAAAAGAGCTAAGAATGGTCCTACAAGAGTTTTGAAGTTGTTTCCATGTTCAAACGAGTCAACAATGAAGCTACAAGTTGTTTCCAAGTTCGAACGAGTCAAGAATGAGCCTCAAATTGTTACGAATTGTTTTCTTGTTCAAAAGAGCTAAGAATGGTCCTACAAGAGTTTAAAAGTTGTTTCCATGTCCAACGAGTCAATAATGAAGTTACAAGTTGTTTTCAAATTCGAACGATTCAAGAATGAGTCTCAAATTGTGACAAATTGTTTTCTTGTTTAAAAGAGCTAAGAATTGTCCTACAAGAGTTTACAAGTTGTTTCCATGTTCAAACGAGCCCACAATGAAGCTACAAGTTGTTTCCAAGTTCGAACGAGTCAGGAATGAGCCTCAAATTGTAACGAATTGTTTTCTGGTTCAAAAGAGCTAAGAATGGTCCTACAAGAGTTTAAAAGTTGTTTCCATGTTCAAACGAGTCAATAATGAAGCTACAAGTTGTTTCCAAGTTCGAACGAGTCAAGAATGAGCCTCAAATTGTTACTATTTGTTTTCTTGTTCAAAAGAGCTAAGAATGGTCCTACAAGAGTTTTCAAGTTGTTTCCATGTTCAAACGAGTCAACAATGAAGCTACAAGTTGTTTCCAAGTTCGAACGAGTCAAGAATGAGCCTCAAATTGTTACGAATTGTTTTCTTGTTCAAAAGAGCTAAGAATGGTCCTACAAGAGTTTACAAGTTGTTTCCATGTTCAAACGAGTCAATAATGAAGGTACAAGTTGTTTTCAAGGTCGAACGATTCAAGAATGAGTCTCAAATTCTTACATATTATTTTCATATTAAAAAGAGCTACGAATGGTCCTAGAAGAGTTTACAAGTTATTTCCATCTTCAAACGAGTCAATAATGAAGTTACAAGTTGTTTTCAAATTCGAACGATTCAAGAACAAGTCTCAAATTCTTACATATTGTTTTCTTATTAAAAAGAGCTAAGAATGTCCCTACAAGAGTTTACAAGTTGTTTCCATATTCAAACGAGTCAATAATGAAGGTACAAGTTGTTTTCAAGGTCGAACGATTCAAGAACGAGTCTCAAATTCTTACATATTGTTTTCTTATTAAAAAGAGCTAAGAATGTACCTACAAGAGTTTACAAGTTGTTTCCATCTTCAAACGAGTCAATAATGAAGGTACAAGTTGTTTTCAAGGTCGAACGATTCATGAATGAGTCTCAAATTGTTACAAATTGTTTTCTTGCTCAAAAGAGCTAAAAATGGTCCTAGAAGAGTTTACAAGTTGTTTCCATGTTCAAACGAGTCAACAATGAAGCTACAAGTTGTTTCCAAGTTCGAACGAGTCAAGAATGAGCCTCCAATTGTTACGATTTGTTTTCTTGTTCAAAAGAGCTAAGAATGGTCCTACAAGAGTTTTCAAGTTGTTTCCATGTTCAAACGAGTCAACAATGAAGCTACAAGTTGTTTCCATGTTCGAACGAGTCAAGAATGAGCCTCAAATAGTTACGAATTGTTTTCTTGTTCAAAAGAGCTAAGAATGGTCCTACAAGAGTTTAGAAGTTGTTTCCATTTTCAAACGAGTCAATAATGAACGTACAAGTTGTTTTCATGGTCGAACGATTCAAGAATGAGTCTCAAATTCTTACATATTTGTTTCATATTAAAAAGAGCTAAGAATGGTCCTACAAGAGTTTACAAGTTGTTTCCATGTTCAAACGAGTCAATAATGAAGGTACAAGTTGTTTTCAAGGTCGAACGATTCAAGAATGAGTCTCAAATTGTTACAAATAGTTTTCTTGTTCAAAAGAGCTATGAATGGTCCTACAAGAGTTTTCAAGTTGTTTCCATGTTCAAACGAGTCAACAATGAAGCTACAAGTTGTTTCCAAGTTCGAACGAGTCAAGAATGAGCCTCAAATTGTTACGATTTGTTTTCTTGTTCAAAAGAGCTAAGAATAGTCCTACAATAGTATAAAAGTTATTTCCATGTTCAAACGAGTCAATAATGAAGGTACAAGATGTTTTCAAGGTCGAACGATTCAAGAATGAGTCTCAAATTCTTACATATTGTTTTCTTATTAAAAAGAGCTAAGAATGGTCCTACAAGAGTTTACAAGTTGTTTCCATGTTCAAACGAGTCAATAATGAAGGTACAAGTTGTTTTCAAGGTCGAACGATTCAAGAATGAGTCTCAAATTCTTACATATTATTTTCATATTAAAAAGAGCTACGAATGGTCCTAGAAGAGTTTACAAGTTATTTCCATCTTCAAACGAGTCAATAATGAAGTTACAAGTTGTTTTCAAATTCGAACGATTCAAGAACAAGTCTCAAATTCTTACATATTGTTTTCTTATTAAAAAGAGCTAAGAATGTCCCTACAAGAGTTTACAAGTTGTTTCCATCTTCAAACGAGTCAATAATGAAGGTACAAGTTGTTTTCAAGGTCGAACGATTCATGAATGAGTCTCAAATTGTTACAAATTGTTTTCTTGCTCAAAAGAGCTAAAAATGGTCCTAGAAGAGTTTACAAGTTGTTTCCATGTTCAAACGAGTCAACAATGAAGCTACAAGTTGTTTCCAAGTTCGAACGAGTCAAGAATGAGCCTCAAATTGTTACGATTTGTTTTCTTGTTCAAAAGAGCTAAGAATGGTCCTACAAGAGTTTACAAGTTGTTTCCATGTTCAAACGAGTCAGTAATGAAGTTACAAGTTGTTTTCAAATTCGAACGATTCAAGAATGAGTCTCAATTTGTGACAAATTGTTTTCTTGTTCAAAAGAGCTAAGAATGGTCCTACAAGAGTTTTCAAGTTGTTCGATGTTCAAACGACTCAACAATGAAGCTACAAGTTGTTTCCAAGTTCGAACGAGTCAAGAATGAGCCTCAAATTGTTACGATTTATTTTCTTGTTCAAAAGAGCTAAGAATGGTCCTACAAGAGTTTTCAAGTTGTTTCCATGTTTAAACGAGTCAACAATGAAGCTACAAGTTGTTTCCAAGTTCGAACGAGTCAAGAATGAGCATCAAATTGTTACTATTTGTTTTGTTGTTCAAAAGAGCTAAGAATGGTCCTACAAGAGTTTTGAAGTTGTTTCCATGTTCAAACGAGTCAACAATGAAGCTACAAGTTGTTTCCAAGTTCGAACGAGTCAAGAATGAGCCTCAAATTGTTACGAATTGTTTTCTTGTTCAAAAGAGCTAAGAATGTCCATACAAGAGTTTACAAGTTGTTTCCATCTTCAAACGAGTCAATAATGAAGGTACAAGTTGTTTTCAAGGTCGAACGATTCAAGAACGAGTCTCAAATTCTTACATATTGTTTTCTTATTAAAAAGAGCTAAGAATGTACCTACAAGAGTTTACAAGTTGTTTCCATCTTCAAACGAGTCAATAATGAAGGTACAAGTTGTTTTCAAGGTCGAACGATTCATGAATGAGTCTCAAATTGTTACAAATTGTTTTCTTGCTCAAAAGAGCTAAAAATGGTCCTAGAAGAGTTTACAAGTTGTTTCCATGTTCAAACGAGTCAACAATGAAGCTACAAGTTGTTTCCAAGTTCGAACGAGTCAAGAATGAGCCTCCAATTGTTACGATTTGTTTTCTTGTTCAAAAGAGCTAAGAATGGTCCTACAAGAGTTTTCAAGTTGTTTCCATGTTCAAACGAGTCAACAATGAAGCTACAAGTTGTTTCCATGTTCGAACGAGTCAAGAATGAGCCTCAAATAGTTACGAATTGTTTTCTTGTTCAAAAGAGCTAAGAATGGTCCTACAAGAGTTTAGAAGTTGTTTCCATTTTCAAACGAGTCAATAATGAACGTACAAGTTGTTTTCATGGTCGAACGATTCAAGAATGAGTCTCAAATTCTTACATATTTGTTTCATATTAAAAAGAGCTAAGAATGGTCCTAGAAGAGTTTACAAGTTGTTTCCATCTTCAAACGAGTCAATAATGAAGGTACAAGTTGTTTTCAAGGTCGAACGATTCAAGAATGAGTCTCAAATTGTTACAAATAGTTTTCTTGTTCAAAAGAGCTATGAATGGTCCTACAAGAGTTTTCAAGTTGTTTCCATGTTCAAACGAGTCAACAATGAAGCTACAAGTTGTTTCCAAGTTCGAACGAGTCAAGAATGAGCCTCAAATTGTTACGATTTGTTTTCTTGTTCAAAAGAGCTAAGAATAGTCCTACAATAGTATAAAAGTTGTTTCCATGTTCAAACGAGTCAATAATGAAGGTACAAGATGTTTTCAAGGTCGAACGATTCAAGAATGAGTCTCAAATTCTTACATATTGTTTTCTTATTAAAAAGCGCTAAGAATGGTCCTACAAGAGTTTACAAGTTGTTTCCATGTTCAAACGAGTCAATAATGAAGGTACAAGTTGTTTTCAAGGTCGAACGATTCAAGAATGAGTCTCAAATTCTTACATATTATTTTCATATTAAAAAGAGCTACGAATGGTCCTAGAAGAGTTTACAAGTTATTTCCATCTTCAAACGAGTCAATAATGAAGTTACAAGTTGTTTTCAAATTCGAACGATTCAAGAACATGTCTCAAATTCTTACATATTGTTTTCTTATTAAAAAGAGCTAAGAATGTCCATACAAGAGTTTACAAGTTGTTTCCATCTTCAAACGAGTCAATAATGAAGGTACAAGTTGTTTTCAAGGTCGAACGATTCAAGAACGAGTCTCAAATTCTTACATATTGTTTTCTTATTAAAAAGAGCTAAGAATGTACCTACAAGAGTTTACAAGTTGTTTCCATCTTCAAACGAGTCAATAATGAAGGTACAAGTTGTTTTCAAGGTCGAACGATTCATGAATGAGTCTCAAATTGTTACAAATTGTTTTCTTGCTCAAAAGAGCTAAAAATGGTCCTAGAAGAGTTTACAAGTTGTTTCCATGTTCAAACGAGTCAACAATGAAGCTACAAGTTGTTTCCAAGTTCGAACGAGTCAAGAATGAGCCTCCAATTGTTACGATTTGTTTTCTTGTTCAAAAGAGCTAAGAATGGTCCTACAAGAGTTTTCAAGTTGTTTCCATGTTCAAACGAGTCAACAATGAAGCTACAAGTTGTTTCCATGTTCGAACGAGTCAAGAATGAGCCTCAAATAGTTACGAATTGTTTTCTTGTTCAAAAGAGCTAAGAATGGTCCTACAAGAGTTTAGAAGTTGTTTCCATTTTCAAACGAGTCAATAATGAACGTACAAGTTGTTTTCATGGTCGAACGATTCAAGAATGAGTCTCAAATTCTTACATATTTGTTTCATATTAAAAAGAGCTAAGAATGGTCCTAGAAGAGTTTACAAGTTGTTTCCATCTTCAAACGAGTCAATAATGAAGGTACAAGTTGTTTTCAAGGTCGAACGATTCAAGAATGAGTCTCAAATTGTTACAAATAGTTTTCTTGTTCAAAAGAGCTATGAATGGTCCTACAAGAGTTTTCAAGTTGTTTCCATGTTCAAACGAGTCAACAATGAAGCTACAAGTTGTTTCCAAGTTCGAACGAGTCAAGAATGAGCCTCAAATTTTTACGATTTGTTTTCTTGTTCAAAAGAGCTAAGAATAGTCCTACAATAGTATAAAAGTTGTTTCCATGTTCAAACGAGTCAATAATGAAGGTACAAGATGTTTTCAAGGTCGAACGATTCAAGAATGAGTCTCAAATTCTTACATATTGTTTTCTTATTAAAAAGAGCTAAGAATGGTCCTACAAGAGTTTACAAGTTGTTTCCATGTTCAAACGAGTCAATAATGAAGGTACAAGTTGTTTTCAAGGTCGAACGATTCAAGAATGAGTCTCAAATTCTTACATATTATTTTCATATTAAAAAGAGCTACGAATGGTCCTAGAAGAGTTTACAAGTTATTTCCATCTTCAAACGAGTCAATAATGAAGTTACAAGTTGTTTTCAAATTCGAACGATTCAAGAACAAGTCTCAAATTCTTACATATTGTTTTCTTATTAAAAAGAGCTAAGAATGTCCCTACAAGAGTTTACAAGTTGTTTCCATATTCAAACGAGTCAATAATGAAGGTACAAGTTGTTTTCAAGGTCGAACGATTCAAGAACGAGTCTCAAATTCTTACATATTGTTTTCTTATTAAAAAGAGCTAAGAATGTACCTACAAGAGTTTACAAGTTGTTTCCATCTTCAAACGAGTCAATAATGAAGGTACAAGTTGTTTTCAAGGTCGAACGATTCATGAATGAGTCTCAAATTGTTACAAATTGTTTTCTTGCTCAAAAGAGCTAAAAATGGTCCTAGAAGAGTTTACAAGTTGTTTCCATGTTCAAACGAGTCAACAATGAAGCTACAAGTTGTTTCCAAGTTCGAACGAGTCAAGAATGAGCCTCCAATTGTTACGATTTGTTTTCTTGTTCAAAAGAGCTAAGAATGGTCCTACAAGAGTTTTCAAGTTGTTTCCATGTTCAAACGAGTCAACAATGAAGCTACAAGTTGTTTCCATGTTCGAACGAGTCAAGAATGAGCCTCAAATAGTTACGAATTGTTTTCTTGTTCAAAAGAGCTAAGAATGGTCCTACAAGAGTTTAGAAGTTGTTTCCATTTTCAAACGAGTCAATAATGAACGTACAAGTTGTTTTCATGGTCGAACGATTCAAGAATGAGTCTCAAATTCTTACATATTTGTTTCATATTAAAAAGAGCTAAGAATGGTCCTACAAGAGTTTACAAGTTGTTTCCATGTTCAAACGAGTCAATAATGAAGGTACAAGTTGTTTTCAAGGTCGAACGATTCAAGAATGAGTCTCAAATTGTTACAAATAGTTTTCTTGTTCAAAAGAGCTATGAATGGTCCTACAAGAGTTTTCAAGTTGTTTCCATGTTCAAACGAGTCAACAATGAAGCTACAAGTTGTTTCCAAGTTCGAACGAGTCAAGAATGAGCCTCAAATTGTTACGATTTGTTTTCTTGTTCAAAAGAGCTAAGAATAGTCCTACAATAGTATAAAAGTTGTTTCCATGTTCAAACGAGTCAATAATGAAGGTACAAGATGTTTTCAAGGTCGAACGATTCAAGAATGAGTCTCAAATTCTTACATATTGTTTTCTTATTAAAAAGAGCTAAGAATGGTCCTACAAGAGTTTACAAGTTGTTTCCATGTTCAAACGAGTCAATAATGAAGGTACAAGTTGTTTTCAAGGTCGAACGATTCAAGAATGAGTCTCAAATTCTTACATATTATTTTCATATTAAAAAGAGCTACGAATGGTCCTAGAAGAGTTTACAAGTTATTTCCATCTTCAAACGAGTCAATAATGAAGTTACAAGTTGTTTTCAAATTCGAACGATTCAAGAACAAGTCTCAAATTCTTACATATTGTTTTCTTATTAAAAAGAGCTAAGAATGTCCCTACAAGAGTTTACAAGTTGTTTCCATCTTCAAACGAGTCAATAATGAAGGTACAAGTTGTTTTCAAGGTCGAACGATTCATGAATGAGTCTCAAATTGTTACAAATTGTTTTCTTGCTCAAAAGAGCTAAAAATGGTCCTAGAAGAGTTTACAAGTTGTTTCCATGTTCAAACGAGTCAACAATGAAGCTACAAGTTGTTTCCAAGTTCGAACGAGTCAAGAATGAGCCTCAAATTGTTACGATTTGTTTTCTTGTTCAAAAGAGCTAAGAATGGTCCTACAAGAGTTTACAAGTTGTTTCCATGTTCAAACGAGTCAGTAATGAAGTTACAAGTTGTTTTCAAATTCGAACGATTCAAGAATGAGTCTCAATTTGTGACAAATTGTTTTCTTGTTCAAAAGAGCTAAGAATGGTCCTACAAGAGTTTTCAAGTTGTTCGATGTTCAAACGACTCAACAATGAAGCTACAAGTTGTTTCCAAGTTCGAACGAGTCAAGAATGAGCCTCAAATTGTTACGATTTATTTTCTTGTTCAAAAGAGCTAAGAATGGTCCTACAAGAGTTTTCAAGTTGTTTCCATGTTTAAACGAGTCAACAATGAAGCTACAAGTTGTTTCCAAGTTCGAACGAGTCAAGAATGAGCATCAAATTGTTACTATTTGTTTTGTTGTTCAAAAGAGCTAAGAATGGTCCTACAAGAGTTTTGAAGTTGTTTCCATGTTCAAACGAGTCAACAATGAAGCTACAAGTTGTTTCCAAGTTCGAACGAGTCAAGAATGAGCCTCAAATTGTTACGAATTGTTTTCTTGTTCAAAAGAGCTAAGAATGGTCCTACAAGAGTTTAAAAGTTGTTTCCATGTCCAACGAGTCAATAATGAAGTTACAAGTTGTTTTCAAATTCGAACGATTCAAGAATGAGTCTCAAATTGTGACAAATTGTTTTCTTGTTTAAAAGAGCTAAGAATTGTCCTACAAGAGTTTACAAGTTGTTTCCATGTTCAAACGAGCCCACAATGAAGCTACAAGTTGTTTCCAAGTTCGAACGAGTCAGGAATGAGCCTCAAATTGTAACGAATTGTTTTCTGGTTCAAAAGAGCTAAGAATGGTCCTACAAGAGTTTAAAAGTTGTTTCCATGTTCAAACGAGTCAATAATGAAGCTACAAGTTGTTTCCAAGTTCGAACGAGTCAAGAATGAGCCTCAAATTGTTACTATTTGTTTTCTTGTTCAAAAGAGCTAAGAATGGTCCTACAAGAGTTTTCAAGTTGTTTCCATGTTCAAACGAGTCAACAATGAAGCTACAAGTTGTTTCCAAGTTCGAACGAGTCAAGAATGAGCCTCAAATTGTTACGAATTGTTTTCTTGTTCAAAAGAGCTAAGAATGGTCCTACAAGAGTTTACAAGTTGTTTCCATGTTCAAACGAGTCAATAATGAAGGTACAAGTTGTTTTCAAGGTCGAACGATTCAAGAATGAGTCTCAAATTCTTACATATTATTTTCATATTAAAAAGAGCTACGAATGGTCCTAGAAGAGTTTACAAGTTATTTCCATCTTCAAACGAGTCAATAATGAAGTTACAAGTTGTTTTCAAATTCGAACGATTCAAGAACAAGTCTCAAATTCTTACATATTGTTTTCTTATTAAAAAGAGCTAAGAATGTCCCTACAAGAGTTTACAAGTTGTTTCCATATTCAAACGAGTCAATAATGAAGGTACAAGTTGTTTTCAAGGTCGAACGATTCAAGAACGAGTCTCAAATTCTTACATATTGTTTTCTTATTAAAAAGAGCTAAGAATGTACCTACAAGAGTTTACAAGTTGTTTCCATCTTCAAACGAGTCAATAATGAAGGTACAAGTTGTTTTCAAGGTCGAACGATTCATGAATGAGTCTCAAATTGTTACAAATTGTTTTCTTGCTCAAAAGAGCTAAAAATGGTCCTAGAAGAGTTTACAAGTTGTTTCCATGTTCAAACGAGTCAACAATGAAGCTACAAGTTGTTTCCAAGTTCGAACGAGTCAAGAATGAGCCTCCAATTGTTACGATTTGTTTTCTTGTTCAAAAGAGCTAAGAATGGTCCTACAAGAGTTTTCAAGTTGTTTCCATGTTCAAACGAGTCAACAATGAAGCTACAAGTTGTTTCCATGTTCGAACGAGTCAAGAATGAGCCTCAAATAGTTACGAATTGTTTTCTTGTTCAAAAGAGCTAAGAATGGTCCTACAAGAGTTTAGAAGTTGTTTCCATTTTCAAACGAGTCAATAATGAACGTACAAGTTGTTTTCATGGTCGAACGATTCAAGAATGAGTCTCAAATTCTTACATATTTGTTTCATATTAAAAAGAGCTAAGAATGGTCCTACAAGAGTTTACAAGTTGTTTCCATGTTCAAACGAGTCAATAATGAAGGTACAAGTTGTTTTCAAGGTCGAACGATTCAAGAATGAGTCTCAAATTGTTACAAATAGTTTTCTTGTTCAAAAGAGCTATGAATGGTCCTACAAGAGTTTTCAAGTTGTTTCCATGTTCAAACGAGTCAACAATGAAGCTACAAGTTGTTTCCAAGTTCGAACGAGTCAAGAATGAGCCTCAAATTGTTACGATTTGTTTTCTTGTTCAAAAGAGCTAAGAATAGTCCTACAATAGTATAAAAGTTGTTTCCATGTTCAAACGAGTCAATAATGAAGGTACAAGATGTTTTCAAGGTCGAACGATTCAAGAATGAGTCTCAAATTCTTACATATTGTTTTCTTATTAAAAAGAGCTAAGAATGGTCCTACAAGAGTTTACAAGTTGTTTCCATGTTCAAACGAGTCAATAATGAAGGTACAAGTTGTTTTCAAGGTCGAACGATTCAAGAATGAGTCTCAAATTCTTACATATTATTTTCATATTAAAAAGAGCTACGAATGGTCCTAGAAGAGTTTACAAGTTATTTCCATCTTCAAACGAGTCAATAATGAAGTTACAAGTTGTTTTCAAATTCGAACGATTCAAGAACAAGTCTCAAATTCTTACATATTGTTTTCTTATTAAAAAGAGCTAAGAATGTCCCTACAAGAGTTTACAAGTTGTTTCCATCTTCAAACGAGTCAATAATGAAGGTACAAGTTGTTTTCAAGGTCGAACGATTCATGAATGAGTCTCAAATTGTTACAAATTGTTTTCTTGCTCAAAAGAGCTAAAAATGGTCCTAGAAGAGTTTACAAGTTGTTTCCATGTTCAAACGAGTCAACAATGAAGCTACAAGTTGTTTCCAAGTTCGAACGAGTCAAGAATGAGCCTCAAATTGTTACGATTTGTTTTCTTGTTCAAAAGAGCTAAGAATGGTCCTACAAGAGTTTACAAGTTGTTTCCATGTTCAAACGAGTCAGTAATGAAGTTACAAGTTGTTTTCAAATTCGAACGATTCAAGAATGAGTCTCAATTTGTGACAAATTGTTTTCTTGTTCAAAAGAGCTAAGAATGGTCCTACAAGAGTTTTCAAGTTGTTCGATGTTCAAACGACTCAACAATGAAGCTACAAGTTGTTTCCAAGTTCGAACGAGTCAAGAATGAGCCTCAAATTGTTACGATTTATTTTCTTGTTCAAAAGAGCTAAGAATGGTCCTACAAGAGTTTTCAAGTTGTTTCCATGTTTAAACGAGTCAACAATGAAGCTACAAGTTGTTTCCAAGTTCGAACGAGTCAAGAATGAGCATCAAATTGTTACTATTTGTTTTGTTGTTCAAAAGAGCTAAGAATGGTCCTACAAGAGTTTTGAAGTTGTTTCCATGTTCAAACGAGTCAACAATGAAGCTACAAGTTGTTTCCAAGTTCGAACGAGTCAAGAATGAGCCTCAAATTGTTACGAATTGTTTTCTTGTTCAAAAGAGCTAAGAATGGTCCTACAAGAGTTTAAAAGTTGTTTCCATGTCCAACGAGTCAATAATGAAGTTACAAGTTGTTTTCAAATTCGAACGATTCAAGAATGAGTCTCAAATTGTGACAAATTGTTTTCTTGTTTAAAAGAGCTAAGAATTGTCCTACAAGAGTTTACAAGTTGTTTCCATGTTCAAACGAGCCCACAATGAAGCTACAAGTTGTTTCCAAGTTCGAACGAGTCAGGAATGAGCCTCAAATTGTAACGAATTGTTTTCTGGTTCAAAAGAGCTAAGAATGGTCCTACAAGAGTTTAAAAGTTGTTTCCATGTTCAAACGAGTCAATAATGAAGGTACAAGTTGTTTTCAAGGTCGAACGATTCAAGAACGAGTCTCAAATTCTTACATATTGTTTTCTTATTAAAAAGAGCTAAGACTGTCCCTACAAGAGTTTACAAGTTGTTTCCATCTTCAAACGAGTCAATAATGAAGGTACAAGTTGTTTTCAAGGTCGAACGATTCATGAATGAGTCTCAAATTGTTACAAATTGTTTTCTTGCTCAAAAGAGCTAAGAATGGTCCTACAAGAGTTTTCAAGATGTTTTCATATTCAAACGAGTCAACAATGAAGCTACAAGTTGTTTCCAAGTTCGAACGAGTCAAGAATGAGCCTCAAATTGTTATGAATTGTTTTCTTGTTCAAAAGAGCTAAGAATGGTCCTAGAAAAGTTTACAAGTTGTTTCCATGTTCAAACGAGTCAATAATTAAGGTACAAGTTGTTTTCAAGGTCGAACGAGTCAAGAATGAGCCTCAAATTGTTACAAATTGTTTTCTCGTTCAAAAGAGCTAAAAATTATCCTACAAGAGTTTACAAGTTGTTTCCATGTTCAAACGAGCCCATAATGAAGCTACAAGTTGTTTCCAAGTTCGAACGAGTGAAGAATGAGTCTCAAATTGTTACGATTTTTTTTTCATGTTCAAAAGAGCTAAGAATGGTCCTACAAGAGTTTTCAAGTTGTTCGATGTTCAAACGACTCAACAATGAAGCTACAAGTTGTTTCCAAGTTCGAACGAGTCAAGAATGAGCCTCAAATTGTTACGAATTTTTTTCTTGTTCAAAAGAGCTAAGAATGGTCCTAGAAGAGTTTTCAAGTTGTTTCCATGTTCAAACGAGTCAACAATGAAGCTACAAGTTGTTTCGAAGTTCGAACGATTCAAGAATGAGCCTCAAATTGTTACGATTTATTTTCTTGTTCAAAAGAGCTAAGAATGGTCCTACAAGAGTTTTCAAGTTGTTTCCTTGTTCATGGTCGAACGATTCAAGAATGAGTCTCAAATTCTTACATATTTCTTTCATATTAAAAAGAGCTAAGAATGGTCCTAGAAGAGTTTACAAGTTGTTTCCATCTTCAAACGAGTCAATAATGAAGGTACAAGTTGTTTTCCAGGTCGAACGATTCAAGAATGAGTCTCAAATTGTTACAAATTGTTTTCTTGTTCAAAAGAGCTATGAATGGTCCTACAAGAGTTTTCAAGTTGTTTCCATGTTCAAACGAGCCCATAATGAAGCTACAAGTTGTTTCCAAGTTCGAACGAGTCAAGAAATAGCCTCAAATTGTTACGATTTGTTTTCTTGTTCAAAAGAGCTAAGAATAGTCCTACAATAGTTTAAAAGTTTTTTCCATGTTCAAACGAGTCAATAATGAAGGTACAAGATGTTTTCAAGGTCGAACGATTCAAGAAAGAGTCTCAAATTCTTACATATTGTTTTCTTATTAAAAAGAGCTAAGAATGGTCCTACAAGAGTTTACAAGTTGTTTCCATGTTCAAACGAGTCAATAATGAAGGTACAAGTTGTTTTCAAGGTCGAACGATTCAAGAATGAGTCTCAAATTCTTACATATTGTTTTCATATTAAAAAGAGCTACGAATGGTCCTAGAAGAGTTTACAAGTTATTTCCATCTTCAAACGAGTCAATAATGAAGTTACAAGTTGTTTTCAAATTCGAACGATTCAAGAACATGTCTCAAATTCTTACATATTGTTTTCTTATTAAAAAGAGCTAAGAATGTCCCTACAAGAGTTTACAAGTTGTTTCCATCTTCAAACGAGTCAATAATGAAGGTACAAGTTGTTTTCAAGGTCGAACGATTCAAGAACGAGTCTCAAATTCTTACATATTGTTTTCTTATTAAAAAGAGCTAAGAATGTACCTACAAGAGTTTACAAGTTGTTTCCATCTTCAAACGAGTCAATAATGAAGGTACAAGTTGTTTTCAAGGTCGAACGATTCATGAATGAGTCTCAAATTGTTACAAATTGTTTTCTTGCTCAAAAGAGCTAAAAATGGTCCTAGAAGAGTTTACAAGTTGTTTCCATGTTCAAACGAGTCAACAATGAAGCTACAAGTTGTTTCCAAGTTCGAACGAGTCAAGAATGAGCCTCAAATTGTTACGATTTGTTTTCTTGTTCAAAAGAGCTAAGAATGGTCCTACAAGAGTTTTCAAGTTGTTTCCATGTTCAAACGAGTCAACAATGAAGCTACAAGTTGTTTCCATGTTCGAACGAGTCAAGAATGAGCCTCAAATAGTTACGAATTGTTTTCTTGTTCAAAAGAGCTAAGAATGGTCCTACAAGAGTTTAGAAGTTGTTTCCATTTTCAAACGAGTCAATAATGAACGTACAAGTTGTTTTCATGGTCGAACGATTCAAGAATGAGTCTCAAATTCTTCCATATTTGTTTCATATTAAAAAGAGCTAAGAATGGTCCTAGAAGAGTTTACAAGTTGTTTCCATCTTCAAACGAGTCAATAATGAAGGTACAAGTTGTTTTCATGGTCGAACGATTCAAGAACGAGTCTCAAATTCTTACATATTGTTTTCTTATTAAAAAGAGCTAAGAATGTACCTACAAGAGTTTACAAGTTGTTTCCATCTTCAAACGAGTCAATAATGAAGGTACAAGTTGTTTTCAAGGTCGAACGATTCAAGAACGAGTCTCAAATTCTTACATATTGTTTTCTTATTAAAAAGAGCTAAGAATGTCCCTACAAGAGTTTACAAGTTGTTTCCATCTTCAAACGAGTCAATAATGAAGGTACAAGTTGTTTTCAAGGTCGAACGATTAAAGAACGAGTCTCAAATTCTTACATATTGTTTTCTTATTAAAAAGAGCTAAGAATGGTCCTACAAGAGTTTACAAGTTGTTTCCATGTTCAAACGAGTCAATAATGAAGGTACAAGTTATTTTCAAGGTCGAACGATTCATGAATGAGTCTCAAATTGTTACAAATTGTTTTCTTGCTCAAAAGAGCTAAAAATGGTCCTAGAAGAGTTTACAAGTTGTTTCCATGTTCAAACGAGTCAACAATGAAGCTACAAGTTGTTTCCAAGTTCGAACGAGTCAAGAATGAGCCTCCAATTGTTACGATTTGTTTTCTTGTTCAAAAGAGCTAAGAATGGTCCTACAAGAGTTTTCAAGTTGTTTCCATGTTCAAACGAGTCAACAATGAAGCTACAAGTTGTTTCCATGTTCGAACGAGTCAAGAATGAGCCTCAAATAGTTACGAATTGTTTTCTTGTTCAAAAGAGCTAAGAATGGTCCTACAAGAGTTTAGAAGTTGTTTCCATTTTCAAACGAGTCAATAATGAACGTACAAGTTGTTTTCATGGTCGAACGATTCAAGAATGAGTCTCAAATTCTTACATATTTGTTTCATATTAAAAAGAGCTAAGAATGGTCCTACAAGAGTTTACAAGTTGTTTCCATGTTCAAACGAGTCAATAATGAAGGTACAAGTTGTTTTCAAGGTCGAACGATTCAAGAATGAGTCTCAAATTGTTACAAATAGTTTTCTTGTTCAAAAGAGCTATGAATGGTCCTACAAGAGTTTTCAAGTTGTTTCCATGTTCAAACGAGTCAACAATGAAGCTACAAGTTGTTTCCAAGTTCGAACGAGTCAAGAATGAGCCTCAAATTGTTACGATTTGTTTTCTTGTTCAAAAGAGCTAAGAATAGTCCTACAATAGTATAAAAGTTGTTTCCATGTTCAAACGAGTCAATAATGAAGGTACAAGATGTTTTCAAGGTCGAACGATTCAAGAATGAGTCTCAAATTCTTACATATTGTTTTCTTATTAAAAAGAGCTAAGAATGGTCCTACAAGAGTTTACAAGTTGTTTCCATGTTCAAACGAGTCAATAATGAAGGTACAAGTTGTTTTCAAGGTCGAACGATTCAAGAATGAGTCTCAAATTCTTACATATTATTTTCATATTAAAAAGAGCTACGAATGGTCCTAGAAGAGTTTACAAGTTATTTCCATCTTCAAACGAGTCAATAATGAAGTTACAAGTTGTTTTCAAATTCGAACGATTCAAGAACAAGTCTCAAATTCTTACATATTGTTTTCTTATTAAAAAGAGCTAAGAATGTCCCTACAAGAGTTTACAAGTTGTTTCCATCTTCAAACGAGTCAATAATGAAGGTACAAGTTGTTTTCAAGGTCGAACGATTCATGAATGAGTCTCAAATTGTTACAAATTGTTTTCTTGTTCAAAAGAGCTAAGAATTGTCCTACAAGAGTTTACAAGTTGTTTCCATGTTCAAACGAGTCAATAATGAAGTTACAAGTTGTTTTCAAGTTCGAACGAGTAAAGTATTCGTCTCAAATTGTTACAAATTGTTTTCTTGTTCAAAAGACCTAAGAATGGTCCTACAAGAGTTTTCAAGTTGTTTCCATGTTCAAACGAGTCAACAATGAAGATACAAGTTGTTTCCAAGTTCGAACGAGTCAAGAATGAGCCTCAAATTGTTACGATTTATTTTCTTGTTCAAAAGAGCTAAGAATGGTCTACAAGAGTTTTCAAGTTGTTTCCATGTTTAAACGAGTCAACAATGAAGCTACAAGTTGTTTCCAAGTTCGAACGAGTCAAGAATGAGCATCAAATTGTTACTATTTGTTTTGTTGTTCAAAAGAGCTAAGAATGGTCCTACAAGAGTTTTCAAGTTGTTTCCATGTTCAAACGAGTCAACAATGAAGCTACAAGTTGTTTCCAAGTTCGAACGAGTCAAGAATGAGCCTCAAATTGTTACGAATTGTTTTCTTGTTCAAAAGAGCTAAGAATGGTCCTACAAGAGTTTACAAGTTGTTTCCATGTCCAACGAGTCAATAATGAAGTTACAAGTTGTTTTCAAATTCGAACGATTCAAGAATGAGTCTCAAATTGTGACAAATTGTTTTCTTGTTTAAAAGAGCTAAGAATTGTCCTACAAGAGTTTACAAGTTGTTTCCATGTTCAAACGAGCCCACAATGAAGCTACAAGTTGTTTCCAAGTTCGAACGAGTCAGGAATGAGCCTCAAATTGTAACGAATTGTTTTCTGGTTCAAAAGAGCTAAGAATGGTCCTACAAGAGTTTAAAAGTTGTTTCCATGTTCAAACGAGTCAATAATGAAGGTACAAGTTGTTTTCAAGGTCGAACGATTCAAGAACGAGTCTCAAATTCTTACATATTGTTTTCTTATTAAAAAGAGCTAAGAATGTCCCTACAAGAGTTTACAAGTTGTTTCCATCTTCAAACGAGTCAATAATGAAGGTACAAGTTGTTTTCAAGGTCGAACGATTCATGAATGAGTCTCAAATTGTTACAAATTGTTTTCTTGCTCAAAAGAGCTAAGAATGGTCCTACAAGAGTTTTCAAGATGTTTTCATATTCAAACGAGTCAACAATGAAGCTACAAGTTGTTTCCAAGTTCGAACGAGTCAAGAATGAGCCTCAAATTGTTATGAATTGTTTTCTTGTTCAAAAGAGCTAAGAATGGTCCTAGAAAAGTTTACAAGTTGTTTCCATGTTCAAACGAGTCAATAATTAAGGTACAAGTTGTTTTCAAGGTCGAACGAGTCAAGAATGAGCCTCAAATTGTTACAAATTGTTTTCTCGTTCAAAAGAGCTAAAAATTGTCCTACAAGAGTTTACAAGTTGTTTCCATGTTCAAACGAGCCCATAATGAAGCTACAAGTTGTTTCCAAGTTCGAACGAGTGAAGAATGAGTCTCAAATTGTTACGATTTTTTTTTCATGTTCAAAAGAGCTAAGAATGGTCCTACAAGAGTTTTCAAGTTGTTCGATGTTCAAACGACTCAACAATGAAGCTACAAGTTGTTTCCAAGTTCGAACGAGTCAAGAATGAGCCTCAAATTGTTACGAATTTTTTTCTTGTTCAAAAGAGCTAAGAATGGTCCTAGAAGAGTTTTCAAGTTGTTTCCATGTTCAAACGAGTCAACAATGAAGCTACAAGTTGTTTCGAAGTTCGAACGATTCAAGAATGAGCCTCAAATTGTTACGATTTATTTTCTTGTTCAAAAGAGCTAAGAATGGTCCTACAAGAGTTTTCAAGTTGTTTCCTTGTTCATGGTCGAACGATTCAAGAATGAGTCTCAAATTCTTACATATTTGTTTCATATTAAAAAGAGCTAAGAATGGTCCTAGAAGAGTTTACAAGTTGTTTCCATCTTCAAACGAGTCAATAATGAAGGTACAAGTTGTTTTCCAGGTCGAACGATTCAAGAATGAGTCTCAAATTGTTACAAATTGTTTTCTTGTTCAAAAGAGCTATGAATGGTCCTACAAGAGTTTTCAAGTTGTTTCCATGTTCAAACGAGCCCATAATGAAGCTACAAGTTGTTTCCAAGTTCGAACGAGTCAAGAATGAGCCTCAAATTGTTACGATTTGTTTTCTTGTTCAAAAGAGCTAAGAATAGTCCTACAATAGTTTAAAAGTTTTTTCCATGTTCAAACGAGTCAATAATGAAGGTACAAGATGTTTTCAAGGTCGAACGATTCAAGAAAGAGTCTCAAATTCTTACATATTGTTTTCTTATTAAAAAGAGCTAAGAATGGTCCTACAAGAGTTTACAAGTTGTTTCCATGTTCAAACGAGTCAATAATGAAGGTACAAGTTGTTTTCAAGGTCGAACGATTCAAGAATGAGTCTCAAATTCTTACATATTGTTTTCATATTAAAAAGAGCTACGAATGGTCCTAGAAGAGTTTACAAGTTATTTCCATCTTCAAACGAGTCAATAATGAAGTTACAAGTTGTTTTCAAATTCGAACGATTCAAGAACATGTCTCAAATTCTTACATATTGTTTTCTTATTAAAAAGAGCTAAGAATGTCCCTACAAGAGTTTACAAGTTGTTTCCATCTTCAAACGAGTCAATAATGAAGGTACAAGTTGTTTTCAAGGTCGAACGATTCAAGAACGAGTCTCAAATTCTTACATATTGTTTTCTTATTAAAAAGAGCTAAGAATGTACCTACAAGAGTTTACAAGTTGTTTCCATCTTCAAACGAGTCAATAATGAAGGTACAAGTTGTTTTCAAGGTCGAACGATTCATGAATGAGTCTCAAATTGTTACAAATTGTTTTCTTGCTCAAAAGAGCTAAAAATGGTCCTAGAAGAGTTTACAAGTTGTTTCCATGTTCAAACGAGTCAACAATGAAGCTACAAGTTGTTTCCAAGTTCGAACGAGTCAAGAATGAGCCTCAAATTGTTACGATTTGTTTTCTTGTTCAAAAGAGCTAAGAATGGTCCTACAAGAGTTTTCAAGTTGTTTCCATGTTCAAACGAGTCAACAATGAAGCTACAAGTTGTTTCCATGTTCGAACGAGTCAAGAATGAGCCTCAAATAGTTACGAATTGTTTTCTTGTTCAAAAGAGCTAAGAATGGTCCTACAAGAGTTTAGAAGTTGTTTCCATTTTCAAACGAGTCAATAATGAACGTACAAGTTGTTTTCATGGTCGAACGATTCAAGAATGAGTCTCAAATTCTTCCATATTTGTTTCATATTAAAAAGAGCTAAGAATGGTCCTAGAAGAGTTTACAAGTTGTTTCCATCTTCAAACGAGTCAATAATGAAGGTACAAGTTGTTTTCAAGGTCGAACGATTCAAGAACGAGTCTCAAATTCTTACATATTGTTTTCTTATTAAAAAGAGCTAAGAATGTACCTACAAGAGTTTACAAGTTGTTTCCATCTTCAAACGAGTCAATAATGAAGGTACAAGTTGTTTTCAAGGTCGAACGATTCATGAATGAGTCTCAAATTGTTACAAATTGTTTTCTTGCTCAAAAGAGCTAAAAATGGTCCTAGAAGAGTTTACAAGTTGTTTCCATGTTCAAACGAGTCAACAATGAAGCTACAAGTTGTTTCCAAGTTCGAACGAGTCAAGAATGAGCCTCAAATTGTTACGATTTGTTTTCTTGTTCAAAAGAGCTAAGAATGGTCCTACAAGAGTTTACAAGTTGTTTCCATGTTCAAACGAGTCAGTAATGAAGTTACAAGTTGTTTTCAAATTCGAACTATTCAAGAATGAGTCTCAAATTCTTACATATTGTTTTCATATTAAAAAGAGCTACGAATGGTCCTAGAAGAGTTTACAAGTTGTTTCCATGTTCAAACGAGTCAACAATGAAGCTACAAGTTGTTTCGAAGTTCGAACGATTCAAGAATGAGCCTCAAATTGTTACGATTTATTTTCTTGTTCAAAAGAGCTAAGAATGGTCCTACAAGAGTTTTCAAGTTGTTTCCATGTTTAAACGAGTCAACAATGAAGCTACAAGTTGTTTCCAAGTTCGAACGAGTCAAGAATGAGCATCAAATTGTTACTATTTGTTTTGTTTTTCAAAAGAGCTAAGAATGGTCCTACAAGAGTTTTCAAGTTGTTTCCATGTTCAAACGAGTCAACAATGAAGCTACAAGTTGTTTCCAAGTTCGAACGAGTCAAGAATGAGCCTCAAATTGTTACGAATTGTTTTCTTGTTCAAAAGAGCTAAGAATGGTCCTACAAGAGTTTACAAGTTGTTTCCATGTCCAACGAGTCAATAATGAAGTTACAAGTTGTTTTCAAATTCGAACGATTCAAGAATGAGTCTCAAATTGTGACAAATTGTTTTCTTGTTTAAAAGAGCTAAGAATTGTCCTACAAGAGTTTACAAGTTGTTTCCATGTTCAAACGAGCCCACAATGAAGCTACAAGTTGTTTCCAAGTTCGAACGAGTCAGGAATGAGCCTCAAATTGTAACGAATTGTTTTCTTGTTCAAAAGAGCTAAGAATGGTCCTACAAGAGTTTAAAAGTTGTTTCCATGTTCAAACGAGTCAATAATGAAGGTACAAGTTGTTTTCAAGGTCGAACGATTCAAGAACGAGTCTCAAATTCTTACATATTGTTTTCTTATTAAAAAGAGCTAAGAATGTCCCTACAAGAGTTTACAAGTTGTTTCCATCTTCAAACGAGTCAATAATGAAGGTACAAGTTGTTTTCAAGGTCGAACGATTCATGAATGAGTCTCAAATTGTTACAAATTGTTTTCTTGCTCAAAAGAGCTAAGAATGGTCCTACAAGAGTTTTCAAGATGTTTTCATATTCAAACGAGTCAACAATGAAGCTACAAGTTGTTTCCAAGTTCGAACGAGTCAAGAATGAGCCTCAAATTGTTATGAATTGTTTTCTTGTTCAAAAGAGCTAAGAATGGTCCTAGAAAAGTTTACAAGTTGTTTCCATGTTCAAACGAGTCAATAATTAAGGTACAAGTTGTTTTCAAGGTCGAACGAGTCAAGAATGAGCCTCAAATTGTTACAAATTGTTTTCTCGTTCAAAAGAGCTAAAAATTGTCCTACAAGAGTTTACAAGTTGTTTCCATGTTCAAACGAGCCCATAATGAAGCTACAAGTTGTTTCCAAGTTCGAACGAGTGAAGAATGAGTCTCAAATTGTTACGATTTTTTTTCATGTTCAAAAGAGCTAAGAATGGTCCTACAAGAGTTTTCAAGTTGTTCGATGTTCAAACGACTCAACAATGAAGCTACAAGTTGTTTCCAAGTTCGAACGAGTCAAGAATGAGCCTCAAATTGTTACGAATTTTTTTCTTGTTCAAAAGAGCTAAGAATGGTCCTAGAAGAGTTTTCAAGTTGTTTCCATGTTCAAACGAGTCAACAATGAAGCTACAAGTTGTTTCGAAGTTCGAACGATTCAAGAATGAGCCTCAAATTGTTACGATTTGTTTTCTTGTTCAAAAGAGCTAAGAATGTTCCTACAAGAGTTTACAAGTTGTTTCCATGTTCAAACGAGTCAATAATGAAGGTACAAGTTGTTTTCAAGGTCGAACGATTCAAGAACGAGTCTCAAATTCTTACATATTCTTTTCTTATTAAAAAGAGCTAAGAATGTCCCTACAAGAGTTTACAAGTTGTTTCCATCTTCAAACGAGTCAATAATGAAGGTACAAGTTGTTTTCAAGGTCGAACGATTCATGAATGAGTCTCAAATTGTTACAAATTGTTTTCTTGCTCAAAAGAGCTAAGAATGGTCCTACAAGAGTTTTCAAGATGTTTTCATATTCAAACGAGTCAACAATGAAGCTACAAGTTGTTTCCAAGTTCGAACGAGTCAAGAATGAGCCTCAAATTGTTATGAATTGTTTTCTTGTTCAAAAGAGCTAAGAATGGTCCTAGAAAAGTTTACAAGTTGTTTCCATGTTCAAACGAGTCAATAATTAAGGTACAAGTTGTTTTCAAGGTCGAACGAGTCAAGAATGAGCCTCAAATTGTTACAAATTGTTTTCTCGTTCAAAAGAGCTAAAAATTGTCCTACAAGAGTTTACAAGTTGTTTCCATGTTCAAACGAGCCCATAATGAAGCTACAAGTTGTTTCCAAGTTCGAACGAGTGAAGAATGAGTCTCAAATTGTTACGATTTTTTTTCATGTTCAAAAGAGCTAAGAATGGTCCTACAAGAGTTTTCAAGTTGTTCGATGTTCAAACGACTCAACAATGAAGCTACAAGTTGTTTCCAAGTTCGAACGAGTCAAGAATGAGCCTCAAATTGTTACGAATTTTTTTCTTGTTCAAAAGAGCTAAGAATGGTCCTAGAAGAGTTTTCAAGTTGTTTCCATGTTCAAACGAGTCAACAATGAAGCTACAAGTTGTTTCGAAGTTCGAACGATTCAAGAATGAGCCTCAAATTGTTACGATTTATTTTCTTGTTCAAAAGAGCTAAGAATGGTCCTACAAGAGTTTTCAAGTTGTTTCCTTGTTCATGGTCGAACGATTCAAGAATGAGTCTCAAATTCTTACATATTTGTTTCATATTAAAAAGAGCTAAGAATGGTCCTAGAAGAGTTTACAAGTTGTTTCCATCTTCAAACGAGTCAATAATGAAGGTACAAGTTGTTTTCCAGGTCGAACGAGTCAAGAATGAGCCTCAAATTGTTACGATTTGTTTTCTTGTTCAAAAGAGCTAAGAATGGTCCTACAAGAGTTTTCAAGTTGTTTCCATGTTCAAACGAGTCAACAATGAAGCTACAAGTTGTTTCCATGTTCGAACGAGTCAAGAATGAGCCTCAAATAGTTACGAATTGTTTTCTTGTTCAAAAGAGCTAAGAATGGTCCTACAAGAGTTTAGAAGTTGTTTCCATTTTCAAACGAGTCAATAATGAACGTACAAGTTGTTTTCATGGTCGAACGATTCAAGAATGAGTCTCAAATTCTTCCATATTTGTTTCATATTAAAAAGAGCTAAGAATGGTCCTAGAAGAGTTTACAAGTTGTTTCCATCTTCAAACGAGTCAATAATGAAGGTACAAGTTGTTTTCAAGGCCGAACGATTCAAGAATGAGTCTCAAATTGTTACAAATTGTTTTCTTGTTCAAAAGAATTATGAATGGTCCTACAAGAGTTTTCAAGTTGTTTCCATGTTCAAACGAGCCCATAATGAAGCTACAAGTTGTTTCCAAGTTCGAACGAGTCAAGAATGAGCCTCAAATTGTTACGATTTGTTTTCTTGTTCAAAAGAGCTAAGAATAGTCCTACAATAGTTTAAAAGTTGTTTCCATGTTCAAACGAGTCAATAATGAAGGTACAAGATGTTTTCAAGGTCGAACGATTCAAGAATGAGTCTCAAATTCTTACATATTGTTTTCTTATTAAAAAGAGCTAAGAATGGTCCTACAAGAGTTTACAAGTTGTTTCCATGTTCAAACGAGTCAATAATGAAGGTACAAGTTGTTTTCAAGGTCGAACGATTCAAGAATGAGTCTCAAATTCTTACATATTGTTTTCATATTAAAAAGAGCTACGAATGGTCCTAGAAGAGTTTACAAGTTGTTTCCATCTACAAACGAGTCAATAATGAAGTTACAAGTTGTTTTCAAATTCGAACGATTCAAGAACAAGTCTCAAATTCTTACAAATTGTTTTCTCGTTCAAAAGAGCTAAGAATTGTCCAACAAGAGTTTACAAGTTGTTTCCATGTTCAAACGAGCCCATAATGAAGCTACAAGTTATTTCCAAGTTTGAACGAGTCAAGAATGAGCCTCAAATTGTTACGATTTGTTTTCTTGTTCAAAAGAGCTAAGAATGTTCCTACAAGAGTTTACAAGTTGTTTCCATGTTCAAACGAGTCAATAATGAAGGTACAAGTTGTTTTCAAGGTCGAACGATTCAAGAATGAGTCTCAAATTCTTACATATTGTTTTCATATTAAAAAGAGCTACGAATGGTCCTAGAAGAGTTTACAAGTTGTTTCCATTTTCAAACGAGTCAATAATGAAGGTACAAGTTGTTTTCAAGGTCGAACAATTCAAGAATGAGTCTCAAATTGTTACAAATTGTTTTCTTGTTCAAAAGAGCTATGAATGGTCCTACAAGAGTTTACAAGTTGTTTCCTTGTTCAAACGAGTTAACAATGAAGCTACAAGTTGTTTCCAAGTTCGAACGAGTCAAGAATGAGCCTCAAATTGTTACGAATTTTTTTCTTGGTCAAAAGAGCTAAGAATGCTCCTACAAGAGTTTACAAGTTGTTTCCATGTTCAAACGAGTCAATAATGAAGGTACAAGTTGTTTTCAAGGTCAAACGATTCAAGAATGAGTCTCAAATTCTTACATATTGTTTTCTTATTAAAAAGAGCTAAGAATGGTCCTACAAGAGTTTACAAGTTATTTCCATGTTCAAACGAGTCAATAATGAAGGTACAAGTTGTTTTCAAGGTCGAACGAGTCAAGAATGAGCCTCAAATTGTTACAAATTGTTTTCTCGTTCAAAAGAGCTAAGAATTGTCCTACAAGAGTTTACAAGTTGTTTCCATGTTCAAAAGAGCCCATAATGAAGCTACAAGTTGTTTCCAAGTTTGAACGAGTCAAGAATGAGCCTCAAATTGTTACGATATGTTTTCTTGTTCAAAAGAGCTAAGAATGTTCCTACAAGAGTTTACAAGTTGTTTCCATGTTCAAACGAGTCAATAATGAAGGTACAAGTTGTTTTCAAGGTCGAACGATTCAAGAATGAGTCTCAAATTCTTAAATATTGTTTTCATATTAAAAAGAGCTACGAATGGTCCTAGAAGAGTTTACAAGTTGTTTCCATCTTCAAACGAGTCAATAATGAAGGTACAAGTTGTTTTCAAGGTCGAACAATTCAAGAATGAGTATCAAATTCTTACAAATTGTTTTCTTGTTCAAAAGAGCTATGAATGGTCCTACAAGAGTTTACAAATTGTTTCCATCTTCAAACGAGCCCATAATGAAGCTACAAGTTGTTTCCAAGTTTAAACGAGTCAAGAATGAGCCTCAAATTATTACGATTTGTTTTCTTGTTCAAAAGAGCTAAGAATGGTCCTACAAGAGTTTACAAGTTGTTTCCATGTTCAAACGAGTCAACAATGAAGCTACAAGTTGTTTCCAAGTTCGAACGAGTCAAGAATGAGCCTCAAATTGTTACGATTTGTTTTGTTGTTCAAAAGAGCTAAGAATGGTCCTACAAGAGTTTTCAAGTTGTTTCCATGTTCAAACGAGTCAACAATGAAGCTACAAGTTGTTTCCAAGTTCGAACGAGTCAAGAATGAGCCTCAAATTGTTACGATTTGTTTTCTCGTTCAAAAGAGCTAAGAATGGTCCTACAAGAGTTTTCAAGTTGTTTCCATGTTCAAACGAGTCAACAATGAAGCTACAAGTTGTTTCCAAGTTCGAACGATTCAAGAATGAGCCTCAAATTGTTACGATTTGTTTTCTTGTTCAAAAGAGCTAAGAATGTTCCTACAAGAGTTTACAAGTTGTTTCCATGTTCAAACGAGTCAATAATGAAGGTACAAGTTGTTTTCAAGGTCGAACGATTCAAGAACGAGTCTCAAATTCTTACATATTCTTTTCTTATTAAAAAGAGCTAAGAATGTCCCTACAAGAGTTTACAAGTTGTTTCCATCTTCAAACGAGTCAATAACGAAGGTACAAGTTGTTTTCAAGGTCGAACGATTCATGAATGAGTCTCAAATTGTTACAAATTGTTTTCTTGCTCAAAAGAGCTAAGAATGGTCCTAGAAGAGTTTACAAGTTGTTTCCATGTTCAAACGAGTCAACAATGAAGCTACAAGTTGTTTCCAAGTTCGAACGAGTCAAGAATGAGCCTCAAATTGTTACGATTTGTTTTCTTGTTCAAAAGAGCTAAGAATGGTCCTACAAGATTTTACAAGTTGTTTCCATGTTCAAACGAGTCAACAATGAAGCTACAAGTTGTTTCCAAGTTCGAACGATTCAAGAATGAGCCTCAAATTGTTAAGATTTATTTTCTTGTTCAAAAGAGCTAAGAATGGTCCTACAAGAGTTTTCAAGTTGCTTCCATGTTCAAACGAGTCAACAATGAAGCTACAAGTTGTTTCCAAGTTCGAACGAGTCAAGAATGAGCCTCAAATTGTTACGATTTGTTTTCTTGTTCAAAAGAGCTAAGAATGGTCCTACAAGAGTTT